>CM030008.1:2189101-3431601 GCA_017639485.1 Pluvialis apricaria | reverse complement strand
GGTGGTGGGCTGTTAAGTAAGAAGCTCCTTGGATTACTGGGCTACTGTCTGTTGAGGCAGGCAACCAGGCACAGGCATCCTTTGTCATCTCCCTCAATGGTCAAGTAAGCGTGTTAACATAAAACATCTTCATGGAGTGGGGTAAGAAAAAAGCACATAACCAGTAATGCTAGTTCAGCTGGCAGGAGGTAACTTCCTACCCTGCAGTAGCTTAATGGCTTTAATGCATGTGTCCAGGTGCTCATTCTCAACGGTTTGGTACCCTGTTGAGGCAGCTAAGTGTGGTCCAGATGATTCAAACAAGCAGGCAGACTGGGCATGCGATAGAAAAGCTGAGCTTGGAAAGAGCTTTAGCCTTTTAGCTGTCCTTCCAGTGTACCCTTGATAGACTTCTGTACATCACAGGTTACACCATTAAACAAGGGCTACTGTGTTCTTAATGGTGTGCTGGAGGACTTTGAAAACTCTGCCTTGTGTCTTCAAAGTGCTTCACAAAGTCAGAGTCGGTTATCCATTTCTCTCCCTCCCATGCATGAAAAATTCTTGCACTTATTTTACCTTCCAATCTCATTTTCCACTGTTGTGCGGCAATCCAATCCAGGCCTTTAACCAACCCTTTAAAAGTACTTTACACAGAATCAGCACTGTCCATCCTCAAACAGAGATGATGGTATATTTATCCAGTATCATGCTGTCGTTGGTATAGCATCACATTGTTGCACTCCCCACTTATTATCCGCAGCATCCACCCAAGGAACTGTTTACTAAATCAGTGAGAACCCTGCACAACCAATGCTCCTTCTGCTTTTTGTTTTGCTTTGCCCCTTGTTGTGGTGAGAATGAGCAGCACCAAGCTCTGAGGAACCGCAGATACTTTGGCTAATGTTTTGTCCAGGTGGTTTTAAGCAAGAAGAGTGGATGATTGGAGGTGATGGGATTGGAGATGGGGGATCCATGGAGCTACCTCCGGTCTACATCCCGTCAAACTCCGCAGCATACCTCCCTGCCTTCTTCAGCTTCCCATCTGACCTTGCGTTACACTTCCTGGCAGTTGGGTAATGAGAAATCACAGGCTTGAAACCTCACAGCCAGCCTCCGCCAGACCCTTAAAGAGCTGCTAATGTGAGTCGTAAAGCCGCAGTAGCCTAGGATGTAACAGCGTTTTGACAGCTGTTCCCGCAGAGGAAGTGGGTGAAGCTAGAATGCGAATTGTAAGAATTTGGGATTAAAAAAGAAAAAAAAAATAAAAAAAATAGGAAGAGTATCAAATGAGAGACTTCACCTCCGGAAAAATAAAAAGGGTTTCCTTCCCCTTTTTCTCCCGTTGCTTTCCTTAGGGCTACTGCTAGGTCTGTGCACGAAGGTGGTTTCAGCCTGCATCTGTGGATGTGCTGAGCCAGGGGAGCAAGAGAACCAAGTAAAATCCAATAAACAATAGAGGTGCCTTTAGTTTAGAAAGAAGTAAGGACTCGCCCGAACCTCTTACAAACTTCTAGCTACACATCTGAGGGATGTGCTTTGTGTGGAACTGTGTGTGTAATCCAGCTAGGAAACTGATGACTGAGCACACACGAATGTAGAAGAACACGTGCATTACTAAAAAAAAAAAAAAAAAGAATGAGGAGAAAGAGAGAGAAAAAATGAGGAGACAAATTTTATACAGAGCTCCTCTTAAATAGGCATGAAAGAGGAAAACCTGACTGTTACTTGGACAAAAAAAAATAAATCTAATCACCAAGAGACATGATGGGGGAGTCAGGTCCCAGATATTGATTAATCTTCATCATTATCATAGCTCAAGCTCTGCAGATGCTTTTGAACATCTCATTGTAGAGGTCCTAACTGAGTTATTTAAGAGACAGATGCTATGCCTACTCTTTTTCAGTCTATATAGAAGTACAGACACATAGAGAGATAAAAGAGGGCTATAAAGGAGACATGACTTGCCCAAACTCATGCCTTGGTCATTTTGAGAACTGGGCCTAGAACCAGGTAGTGGTAAGTGTCCTCAACGCTATTCAAGATGTGGGGGTACCACCGGCGGCCAGGAAAGAGACACAAATCCTGCTGTACTTCAGTGTTCATATCCTGCCTTTCTGCAATGGGAAGCAGACGGGATAGTAGCATGATTCATATGTTTCCCTGTGGATTTGCTTCAAGCATGGCTCCCCAGGCTTATGCTAGAAGCTGTCTCCTCCACTTCTGCCAATTACCAGTCTTGCAGTAGGAATCAAAATTGGCTGGAGATGACGCTAAACATATGGCTCCCTTGTGCGCTGTTGGCTACAGTACTGGCAGGCTGTAGCCAGGCTAATAAAGGGTATAGCTGCTGTCAAATGCAAAATGGAGCATTTCCCACAGGACCTGGGATATAAAGATAGTGAGCAGAGATGCTACCAGTTGCTTGGAAAAGAGGAGGAGCCATTTCAGTTTCTACATTCTCTCCGAGGTCACCTCTGCTCCTACTTCCAAGAGTCACAGTGTCAGTATAGGGAGTGGATTAGACTTTCTGGCTACATCTCCACTAGCTAATTAAACATAGCTCTTGTGCTGATGCCACCTGGCATAAAGCAGCCCACATCCAACCTATTAAATACTCTTGCCTTCCAGAACAAGGTGGCTTTATGCAAAATGTCTCCTGGGAATGGCCATTGGCCCATGCTAACTCTTGAACCATGCCCAGGAATTGCTTGGGAGTGTGCTTTTACCTGAGCCAAAAGCACACTGGGGATTTTCTAATATTTTAACAATATATTCAACCAAGTTCCAGTGCCCAGGAATGTTCCTTGCCACTCTTTAAATCTGCTAAAAAAGATGCAGAAATTCAAGTGCTCTACAAATAACCCTCACACACTAAGCCTGAAGTATTTGTTGGTCAGTTCTCTCATTCTGCTGGCGAGGAAACCACATCTCAGGGAAGGCTGGCCTTCCTGGTTGGCCAGGACTAAAACAAGAAACAAGTCCATCACAGCTGCTCCAGCACATCATGCTCCAGGTACCACTGAAGTAATTTCTGTAGTGGTGAGTAACTATAATTAGACCTGACAAAACTCATCCTTTTTTTTGGTTAAGACGTGGCCAGACCTTGAAAAAGACCTCATGCCAAAAGACAACCAAAGTGAGGGTAATCCATTTGTGTGCTTATCACTGTTTGTAGGCACTGCATAGCCTTCCACCACTTCATTCAACATGCTCAAGGACTGAACAGCTACAGCTTCCTTTAATTATTTAACTGAGGTACGTATATAAGGAATGCAGGTAGTATAACCTCCACCTGTAGTTAATGGAGAGGTAATCAAACCTAGGGAATAGCAGAGAGGGTAAGTGGTGCCTCTCATATGCCTCTTTCTCTGTTGACTGTTCATGCCTTGGGTTACCTGTATGTATGCGTATATGCATTTGTGCTTGCGCTCATATATTTACGTTCCCATATCCTATAAATGTAATGGCTGGGAGCATTCAGTGTGAGAATGCCAAACCCAGGGACTGATACAAAGCCTTCAGGAGTCAATAGAAAGATCTGAATGGGCTCTGACCGGAGTGTGAAATCCCACATCCACCTAACTGGTATTAGAATATCAGTTACATTTATTAGAATTCAAGTCCAGACCCTGTGTTTCAGTCCACTTTCCACCTCTCCTCTGATGATGAACTATTCATACAAAGACTCTGATAGTAGCCCTAGTTTGCTAAGAGCGTTCTGGCTAATAGCTCCTGCCTTAATGAGCTTGATATTGCATCAGGTAAGACAAAGGGGGAAGAGTTTCTGAGTTTTGGTTGCCCAGGGCTGTGCCCTCATCTCTAGGCTATGCTATCCCTGTCTTCCACCACCTCCAGCTCCTGCTGACTTTAAGAAGGATTTAGACTTAGCATCAGAATGACACTTCTGCCCTGGATACACTTTCATTTATGGCCTTCTCAGCTTCCCCAGGTGGTGTTATTTTCCAGGTTGCTAATTGCAAGGGCACTCATCATAAATTATCACTCATTTCTCCCCCCTCACTTGCATGGAAGAATCCCTCAAGGGATTATACTTGTTAAAGCAGGACCAAGCTCTCTGTGACCGATGTCCCAGGAGAACCGGGCAGCCTGCTGGGAGGGCTGAGGGAACAAAAAGAAAACAAAGGTGGTTGGGCACTGAGGTGTAAACTGGAGGGACCTCCAGCCCTAGGGAATCCCCCAACCTCTGCTGGGAGTCTACCAGCTAACCTTACTTGATGATTCAGAAGGACAGAAGGTTCTCCGTGTCTGAGATTCCACTGCTTTTTGCAAAGATTAAAGATGAAAAAAATTGAGTTAGTTACTACTAAAAAGGTAGCACTTAAACTGAAGTATTGGACACAGCTTAAAGGAAAAAAAGAAAAAAAAAGGCATAAAGGAGACATTTGAGGCACTAGTGGGTGTCCTTTACCTGATTTGGTGTCTTGGTTAATTTTACAGACTAGCAAAATGTCCCAAGCTTCAAGGCTGGTCTGCTATCGTGTTTTCCATGAGCTACCTCTCTCTTGTTCTTCTGTTTATTGTCTCCTAAGGCAAGGAAACCTCAACAAGACCAAAGTTTTCCCTTCCCCAGGTGTGAATGACCTCACTTGGGCCTGTTAGCCTTTCTTTATTCCTTGTGACAGGTCGTTGGGATATGTACCCAGCCCAGAAGCACAGGCTGGCTGTACAAGGACATAGTGAGGAGGGGGTGTATTAATAACTGAGTTTTATTTCTGGATTGCATTGGCTATTAACTTTGAATTTGCCCTCTTTTAAAAATATACTTCTACCAGCTCACATTTGGTAAAAACCATGAAGAAGCCATTCTTAGCTTTTTTGGATGCTCTGGGCAGCCCATTCCAAAGCCCTGGGCTCACTGCAGCCTTGCCCAAACCATGTTTAATTAACTCTTCCATGATTCCTTCTCCCTGCTGGGCTGTCTCATCCCAGTTACTACAGCTGTAATGGCACTGAAATGTTATTAGTGATCTACCATCAAAAGAAATCACAGTATCACAGTATCGTCAGGGTTGGAAGGGACCTCTGGAGATCATCTAAGTCCAACCCCCAAATGACTTTACAGACAAATTATTTGTTTCCTAATTTCCAGGTCACGGCAAAGTGTGCATGGAGGCTGTAGAGAGCACATAACAGCACACAGAATGGATGTGGCATGAAGGTGCTCGTCCAAAATTGCTTTTGCTTCATGGGCCACCGCATTAGAGGGGGTGGAAATCTTCAATCAAGCAATCCTGTGAACTCCAGTGGGTGTCTCATGCTGTTGGTTCCCTCAAGGATAGTTAGTGGTGCCCCTGCGTGAAATGGAAATGATTGTAAATACTGGATAAGTGAAAGAAAAGATGGCAAACGTCTGTTTTGTACAGATCTGGCTGGTTCCATGCAGGGAAGCCAGCTGTTGTCTTATTGTGGCAGTAAATTGCATTTTGAATTTAAATTCCTGCAGTGTGAGGGCTTTGCTGTGGAGAAGCTGATGGTACCAAGCAAGTTTTGCATTACCTGGTGGAGGGGAGGTTTCCACTTTCAGTCATGACCTAAAGCCACAAATGTGGGGAGAAAAAGGCACACAAAGTTTTCTGAAGATTCAGCAAGGTTTGGTGGCAGTAAATGAGCTGGAATGGGTTATTCCAATGGCATAAACAGGCCACTGGTGCTAGCGACTGCAGCTGATTGGATAATGTTTTGTTGTGTTTCTTTTTCACCTGTGCAAAACCCAATTTTTTGTTGGGAAAACTGAAAAAGTATCATTTTTTAAATTAGCAAATGTAGCTGTGATGCCTTGTGAAAAATCGAAGTTCAACTGCTTCTATTCCCACTCTCGCCGACAGACTGGCCTCCTGGTCACACCAGGGTCCCCTGATGCACAGCGTGTCCCCTCCACGGGCACTGTGGGAGATGAATTGGCCGGGGAGCTTGGTCTGCATCGCATAGCGGGGACAGGAGGCATTGGAGCTATAAGTCTCATAGGCTAGCGTGGGGCGGGGGGGAAAGGTATTTTCAGTGCATGAAAGTACAAAGGAAGGGATGACAGGGAGAAAACTTGATGAAAGCAGCAATATTTTCCATGGAAATCTGACCATATTTGAACTAAATTGAAATAAAAAATCTGCACTGAAAGCGAGTATTTAAGGGAATATTTTACTCATGGTTATCTGCAGATAAGAGGATCCTCAGAGCAGATCATCAGTATAATACTGAAGTCTCCCGATTCCATTTCTTGGCTCCTGTTGTGAAGATCAATCCAAGGCCAACCTTCCCCACACCGCCTCAGTTTGACATCTCACTCACCTGATATCACTTCACATATGGGGTGTGCTGGAGCACTCTCAGAAAGAGAAGGTTGTTTCTATGTGAATCCAGATTTCTCTTATATTTTGGGATTCTTTATTCTTGAATCCTGACAGAAATCCAGCGCCAATTCTATCAGGTTATACTCGCTTAAAATGCAAAACAAACAGCTGTGTGGAAGGCCTTGTAATTTAAGTACTCAAGAGTGACAGAACTGAAGATATGTTCCATACTTTAGGAATTATTTATTTTTAATCAGATATAAGTTTTGGGGTTCCCCCCCCCCCCCTTCTTTTCTTCCCAAATAAGCATTTTGGAACATTCTTGCTTTACATGGGGCTCTTATTTCACTATTTAAAAGTCTCGTATATTCACTGTAGGAATCGCTAATGGAAGGAGACAGATGCTATGATACAGAGTTAGTCTTAATCACTTTGAGGAGAAAAATACTGCCCTTGCAAAAAGCATAAAATCTGAGTAGGTAAAAAAATGCAAGCTTTTTGTTGCACCCCCCTAAATGCTCTGTCAAGCCCATCTCCCACCTGAGCTGTAGTTCAACCAGAGCTCATGGGAATTATTATGACCACTGTCAAAGTTGCTTTGGAATTAATGAGCAATTACTGACTTCACCTTGGTTACTTCCATGCTTACTGGCTGATTCTGGATTTAGGGGAGACAGTGTGGCTCTCGTAGTGCCTTTTTTGAGTTGGAAATGCCCTCCATGCTGTCCTCTGCCCCAGGAGAGAGCCTAATGTGGATTTCGTGTTGTGTCCTCGGTGCCTTGCCGCTGCTCACGTCGGCACCTCTCCCTTCCCAAAGGAATCTGCCCAAGTGGGTGGAGGACATGGAGCTGTAACGAACTGCCCTGGAGATCCTGATGGGCGGAGGTTAGATTGGGACATCTGCTTTGCTGGTCTCCACGTGGCTTTAGCTTAATATATACTTGGGTGGTTTACGGAATAAGTGGGATTCCAGTGGGATGCAGCCTTGTCGGAAGCGTTGGCACCATGGCTTTGCCCCCCACTTTTCCCCCTGCCCTTCCTTATGCTGTTTTGTCTCTAAACAGCTTCATCAGTGTTTCTGAAGCCAGCGTTAGCCCTCCATAGCTTCTATACCTTCCTACAAAGGCTTCACTTCTCACACCCTGTTGTTTCTCATACCAGTGACCTCAGCTCCTGGCATGTTTAAGCCAGGCCTGTTACTTGTAAGCTGGGGGAAGATCCCCAAAGGATACACGCAGCGTTCCCAAAAGTATTTGCTGCAACCATGTATAACAGTAATAGTATTTGTAATCGGCTTTAGGTTAAAAGTCAAAGTATGACATCTTTGGGTCTGTAGCATCTTAATTAACTATGAGCCCGTCCCAGGACTTTTTGCCAGTTCATGATTTTTGATAATTTTTGGCATTTAGAAATTAGATATTTATTATTTAGAAAAGAAATGGAGACTTCTTCATAGCTCTTTTTTCTCTCTGTTTTCTCAGGAAATACGTGTTTTAAAATATCAGATTTCTGGCATTTGAAAAAGAGATGAAATTAATTCTTGCTTTTGGGGGAGGGATGCTCTGCATTTGCTCTGGAGTGACTAGGATTTTCTTTGCTTTCTTCTTGCTTTCTTCTTGGTTTCTTTCTTTCTCTCTCTCTATTTCTCTTTCTTGTTCTCTTTTTCTTTTCTTCTCTCAGAAGGTAACATAGCAAGAAACCAAACCAGACAATGATTTTGCTGTTGCTATTCTGATTGTTGTAGCTGGAGAAATTTGTGGTAAGGCCTGGCCTGAGCTGTATTTTGGACCAGGAGGTGACCAAATCCTGGAGCTATCTTGATCGAGATTTGGTGTCTGACTTATCAGAACTTGATCAAGAGCTTGAAGAGTCCTGGACTCATATCGTGCTGTCTGGGGATGTCTATATCAGTACCTTATCTTTCTACATCTCCTTATCATTATGGTCATGCTAAATGCACTGATGAAGCTGGAGATATCTTCCTCAGCATGAGATAGCAGTGCAACTTCCACTCCTTCATGGGACAAGGAAAGCAGGACAGGCGAGACACTTCAGGTCATCTCAAAGGATGTGAGATGCCTGTGTCTGAGCAATTGAGTTCAGCCTTGGACCTCCTAAATGCCAAGCTAGAAGAAGTGAGTGGTCTAACCACCCTCAGAGAAGGACTCTTGACTGTCTTTCATGATTTTTGACAGTCAGAAGTGACTCAGCCCCCAGGCAAATACAGTAAACAGCTGTCAGCTCTGCCTGGCTGCCAGCCCAAGTCTCCTTTTGCTTTCTTGCTAAGTGCCCTCTTCCCAGCTGGGACTTTCCCACCATACCACACTCACCACGCGAGCATGCAGGAGACCGGCTTTCCCTACCTATGGGGTGAAGGGTTGTTCCCACCTTGCTAGTGGAGGCAAACCAATGGCACGCAGAATGGGGGCCACTCATGCAAAATGGCAGCAGCAGAAACCAAATCCCTGTCCTCTTGGAGCCCAGGCTGATGCCCACAGCAATAGCCTGAATGTCCTTTTTGCCACCAGGTGGAGCTGGGAGAGAGCTCCTTGGAACAGGCCAGCTGACAACACCCTGGGACGCTTGCGCAATCCCTGTGGCTAACCGAAAAGAGGAATTTTTGTTTGGTTGTTTGGTTGTTTTCCATATCCCCCTCCCTCCCAGCCCAGGAACTTCATGTCTTTCTTACTGAGAAATTTCCTCCCGAAAATCAAAGAAGCGGGAATCGGGTGTGGTTTCTTTTTTAAAGAATGAACTCCTGCCCAGATGTAAATCTGGCCATTGCAACTAGACCTTGGCATGGCTGACCGTTGACTGGGAGGAAGAGCTAATGCAACGCTGTTGTTGCTGTTTATCCTATGCACAATTACCAGGTCAGCTCCTTTCTCCTGCCTGTGGTCACATTGCAGCTTGGGACTGGTTGCCCAGGCTTGCTGGGAACAAGGCTGGGTTCCAGCTAGTCTCATGGACCTTCTGCCCTCATCCCTGGGTAGCTGCAGGGGGGAAGGCTGCAGCGTTGCTGACGGCTTCTGTTGTTTCAGCCCTGAGCCAAAGTGCGTGGAAACGCTCTGCTGACGCACTTCTCCCATCTAGAAGAGACTCTTAACCACAGTAGACACTGAGACAACTTCTCCCCCTTAATAGCTTATAGGGGCCACTTAAAGCACCGTGCCGTGCCTCTCCTTTCTCTAGGCTGTGTATTTTGCCCTCCACCCCCACCACAGTGCCAGTCTCCAGTCTGGTGGTCACACACAGGCCAAATTTACATGAATAAAATCAGATGCGGCCATTCTCTGTTGGCCTCGTTCACTGTTGTGAGCTGCTGCTTTGTGACTTTCACCTTGGTGTTGAGGAACCTTAGTGAGACTTAATATTAATATGCATTATCATCAGCAGAGATCTATTGCACGACGTTTGCCAGGTCTCCACAGATGAAGTCAGCTCACATCTGTCAACCCCAGAAACACGCTGGGGAGGCCAGATGGTAATGGGCTGCGAGCTGAAAGCCATTTGGACAGGTGAACATAATGCTGTATCTGTGCTAACATCTACAGGGCTCATCCCATCAGAGTCACAACTGCTGTAACATGAAAATTTGGGGCCCACAAAGGCCCCAATTCGCCTGCAGCAGGTCAGAGCATGGGTCCATTGCTTGGATGTGTTGTTAGGGGTGCATTAGATGGATGAGGGCAAGCAGCTCGGCAGGTTGGACCACCGTTTGGAGCTAGGATTGAGGTGCTGTGTTCAAGGCCATTTATGGTCAGGAGACGGAGAAACCAAAGGTGAAACCAAACTAAGGTTCAGGGCAGCAGGACAGCTCTCATGTTAAACGAAACCCCAAGAAATAAGGGAAGGAATTAGTAAAGGGAAAGGCAAAGAAAAAGCGTGGTCCTGAGACAGACCGAAGGTCAGAAAGTACATTTGCAGAAGGTCAGGACCAGGAAATGGAGCAAGCATGGCTGAGGTAAGGTCAGGTGTTGGAGGTCATTCAAAGAGCCACTCTTCTCTTACTCATGTTCTGCCCAGGCAAACCTCTGTTCCTGTCTGGGTAAAGCAGTGGCAGGTTCATCAGCTGATGGAGAAGCGATGCGCAGTTGCATAGGTCTGGTCTGCACAGCTCCTGGATAATTTGGTGCCCTGTTCTCAGACAGGGGGGACCTCGCCCTGACCAAATGTCATTTGTCTGGCACACCGGGTCCAACATCCCACCTGCTACTCATCTGCATCTCCTGTTCTTACTTTGGGCTCAATAAGAAATAACTGCGTAGGTGATGTCTTGCCTGAACTGATTCCTGCGTGATCGTTGCTCCAGGAGTAGGCAGAGCCTCTGCTCTTGTAACGCATGGAAAGAGACAAGTCATTTGATGGCTTGTTTTTATTTTTTTAAACTGGACTGACCCTGAGATCTCTTGACTTTACCTCATACTAGTCCGTTTCCCCTCCCTGTTTTTTTTTTTTTTAATTATTATTATTATTCCAGTGGGATTTGCTTTCCTTTTGTTATATTTTCTAGTGCTGTTGAACTTTAGTATTCAGTTCACAGGCTCTCATTTGCTTCCTTACAGCTCACAGGTGCTCTTAGTGCAAAGAGATGGAACAGGAGACCCCTAAGATGGAGCTGGGCTCTAGGAAAGGGCGACTGGGGCTTCTCTGGGCTGCAGACCACCAGTTTTCCTGTTTCACACATTACGGTCATATCTTGCGGCCACAGGCAGGGGTCCAAATTTATAAGTAATAAAAACGCTCAGCTTTGATTTCAACTAACTCACGTTTGGGGCACTCTCTCCTCTAATTGCGTGTAAGGACGGTACTTCCTTCACCAAAAATAACCAGCATATTTCACACGAGCTGGCAGAGAGGCTCTGCTTCACATTTGCAGTGCGATGCAATGGCCTGACCCCTGATTTTTTGGTGCTCACAAGGGCTGATCACCTTCACTTGTACCCAGTGCTGGCAGTGCCTGGCATGATTGCTCCTGGAGCAGAAGTTGAGCTGCAAACAGAGGCTGATCCCTCAGAGAAGCCTCTCCAGATGGGACCTTCTCACACTGCAGCCCCTTCCCGTTAACACGTTTCCTCCATCTGCCAATGCCCAACAAGTCCATGGTGCATAAATTGTAAGGGAGGAGATGTGAGAGGTTTCTTCTCCTCATGGTCTGCACCTTCTCATCACCAGCTCAAATGACCCTCACTGGTGAGCTGACGCTGGGCAGAGGAGTGAAACATTTTCTCCCAGGTTATTCACTTGCTCAGTTTTCTTTACACCCAACCAGTGTGTTTCTAGCCTGTATTTTTTTTTTTTTCACCCAGCTGTGCCATTCCTTCCTCAAGCTGGTTTATTTCTTTTCCATACGCTCGGCATCCTTCACAGTGCCGCTGGAAAGGCTTTGCAAGCTAGCATGGTGGTAGCATAGGTAATAAAATACACGTTACCAAATGCTATGCAAACAAATGAGGTCACCGTGTTTAGTAAATCTGTTTTCCCCCCCGACTGAGGATAAAAACTTGTTCTCTCAGAATGCTGGAAAGTCTAACGCCTTCCTTTTTTACCTCTCCTTCTTTATGCATTTTTAATTCCCTCTGCTGGTTCCCCTTGTGAGTATCCCACCTATTTATCCAGTGCTTATTATTGTTGTTAGGTAACTCCGAAGATCGACATCCCGGTGAGCAGTCTCCCAGCCCACAATACTGCCTTTTTCTCAGCCCCAGCAAAGAAGTCGAGGACCACTAATACCAGCTTTATTTTCCTTGGCACTTTCCAGAGCTGGAGCCACCCAGTCTTTCCTCGCAGAGTGCTTCTCAATCAATACGAAACGGCTGACAGTGCAAGCAGCTTCCCTCTGCAAACAATTATTAATCAATGCTGGGGGGCTTTGGTGGCAAAGGGTTTGCAGTAAGTCTTTAAGATGAGAGCGAATGGGAGGTGGCATGAATTGGGTTCTGGCAGAGGAGGGGGGTGTGTACATCAGATATGCGTGCTCACACGATCTCAAGAGCAGAGGGATGAACACTGCCCCGTGTTGGTACCCAGGACCTCCTGATGTCACTTGGATGGGAAAGATTCCTTCCGATTTTTTTTTGGTCTTTTTTTTTTTTTTTTCTTTTGTTGTTTGGTTTGTTTTATTGTTTGGGTTTTTTTCTTCTTTTTTGCCTTCTCCAATATTTGACAATACAAATCCGGACTTAATTTTAAGTTCTGGAATAGCTTGAGTTGTATATTGACACTTTCCTTAATTTAAGGAACCTTTAGTTTCTTAACTGAACAAACATATTTAGAAAACAAAGGGCACAAGAATTAAAATTCTGAGTAAATAAAAATAATTGACTCTACCTAAGCACTGTTTGAATTTAGCCATACATCCTGTACTGCTCCTGAATGCATTGATTAAAATATTTAAATTCCTTTAATTTAAAAGGAATCCTTCAATTGCACTGTAATAATTTTCTGTGAAATGCATCTTCTGGGAAAGGAATAGTTGGGCCGTTTAAATTCTTGGAGAGCAGAAACAAAAAGCACTCTTTCTGACCTTGATATTGCAAAGACCTGTCTGAGAGCCAATGGGAAATTTTCTGAAGGAATGTTTTCCTGTTGGAAAAAGCCAATTTGATAAAACTGAAGCGGTTTGCAAATGTTAATTCTGATGAACTTCTGTTATTAAAAAAGTTTTGGTTTCCAGTCTCAGAATGTCTTTTCATTTCTATTTTAATTTGAGGTGCTGTAGCATATCGGTTGTACTGAAGCAACAAACCTCAAACTCAGTCCAAAAATTTGTCTTTATTGATATGAACAGTTTTATCGACTGCAAATGTCCTTTTCTCTCAGAACTGTGTTTAGTAGGAAATTTTGAAAATATTTTGCTTTCCTTTGGATCCAGGCTGGAAATATATTTGAAAGCATGGGATTTACCACAGGATGGAAAATTTGATTCCTCTCCAGCTACAGTGCTTGCAGGTAGCAGGCACTTTGTGGTGCTTTCTAAAAAGGATACGGGAACAGATTGTGGAATAGACTTTCCAGGAACGTGGTAGAACCCCCTGTTGCTTGAGGAATGCTAAAGTTGATTTGACAAAGCCCTTGAGAATATGTTCTTGAGGGCGATTTGGTATTGGCAGGCAAGTGGATGGGTTGATTTAAGACATTCTTTATGCTTCCATGAAGGGAGGACAAAATGTTTATTTTGGTTTCGGGTTTTAATAGGTTTGGAGATATTTCAAGCTACTGGAGGCTTCAAAATTAAAGTATTCAGCCCAGAGACTTCTTTTTTTTTAAATTCTTTTTTTTTTCCAGAAGGACCAAGAGCAATCTGGGCAGTAACAAAACTACAGTTATCTATGCAAAACCTTTCTCGTTATATTTTAGGCCACAAAGCACTTTTCCACCTGAAAAATGAGCTTCTATAGTGGAATATTTTCTCCCCTCCACAACCGCACTGTTGAATATCCTTCAACCTCCAGTCAAATTGACATGGGAAAAGTTTAATCAGGGAGAAATAAAATTCCTCAAATGAATATTAATTCATCGGTTGTTTTCTACAGTAGGGATAGTGTCTCATGGCTTCCTCTTCTTCATTGCCATTGGCTGTTGACATTTCCCTGGGGCTTTGCAAGCAGCCGTGTTTTCTTCAGAATGTGAAGACTTTCTTGCCTTTCAGTTTTCCAACTGCATGTCAGGAAGCCAAAGTCCTTGGAAATGTCGACTCAAAGGGGAAACAGGTGATGTGAACTCGCCATGAGTAAGGCTGGAGGGTGGCTGCAGAAGTACGGCGTTCCAAGAACTTTATATATAAATGGTGATCTGCTGGAGCATGAAATTACTCTGCTGGTCTTTTTTTTTTTCCCCCTTCCTTTCCTTTCCTGCCTCTTTTAATTGTGTGTGTCCTTTTCATTGCCCAGTGGGTTGTGTGTTTTGGATGAGGAGGCACCTCCTGCTCTCTCATGTGATGGGATTCAAGGACGGGTCCACCAAGAGCATTAGAAGAGCAGATAAAACCTCGGGAAATCTCTGAATCCAAGTGTGAGTCATCAGAAGAGTTGATTTGAAAGGACAGCTGTACTAACATTGACTAAGATGCCTATTAAAAATATTGGCAGTCAAAGAAGGATCACTCAGTATTTGATCATCCATTTTGGAAATTAGCAAAACAATCTGCAGAGATTCTGAATAATATTTTCGTGTCAAGATAAGGACTTTTCATTTGTGGGTGTTTTTTGCATTTTACAATTTCCTCCCAATTTTACTCAGGAAATCACAGAAACACAAAATACTCCTCCTTTGGTGGGACTGATATTTGAAACAAAACCAGAAGTCTAGGGTATGTTTTGTAAGCCTAATTATGATTTTCCCCCATGATCCATTATTCTTTTTATTAGCCTGTGACACACTGCCTGAGGGTTCTGGGAAATGAGCAGTTAACTCCGTGTCCTCTGGGGTTCAGTTTGCACATGGTTTAGTGCCTGGGCAATGCATGGGGCTTTTAGGGCAGCTGTAGCCTTTCTGGGAAAATCCTCAGTGAAGAAGACCTCCTTCCCATGGTACCTAACGGGCACTGCAAGATATGCTCCACCTCTGAAATGCCCCATGTTCCGGTGTGGTTTTGGGACCATCTCACAAGGTTTGTGATTGTACACAGTGGTCCTAAGCCTTCATGTATTCTTACCTATCATTAATGGCTTACTAAGTCCAGTAAGGTATCCAGTCAATTGCAGCATTATTGCAGTTAAGGTGAGGGGCAACTCTGAACCTTAAATAGCCCTTGAAAACAGGCAGAACTGACTGTTTTTCTGTACTCATTCCAGGGTGGGGTAAGCCTAGTCCCTCCCATGGCCAAAGACAGGCAGAAATGCAGGGTGGAGGGTTAGGATGACTTTGGTGAGGAAGGACCCACAGCCAGATGCCTGGGACCTGGGTGAGCTTCAGGCAAGAGCCTTTCATTGAGTCTTCCTTCCAGGGAATCCCAACCATCACCCTCTGTCAGTTGATCCTTTCTCCTTTCCCCCTTACCACATCACCCTTGCCAGAGCGGGATGCAGCAGCATAGGGACATTGCTGGGTCTCTGCTCACTCCAGAGCTGTGAGGGTGTCAGGACTGGATTCAGTGTGGAGACCTCTTGGGACCTATAGATAAAGCATTTCTGTATTGAACCACATTTGCTCACTCATCTGCTGTGTTGAGGGCTTGTTGGATATAAGGGTTGCTTTTGCTTTTTGTTTGAATATGAATGATCTTTTTGATGAGAACAAAATTATTGTTAATGGGTAAGTCACCTTTAAGTGTTAATTGAAGGGATAAAAAGTGTATTTCCCCCCCCTTTTTTTTTTGCCAGAGCAGAGAGGGGCAAAACCTCTTTTGCTTCTGTAAGGACCTAGTCCCAACATTTTTTTAACTGAACGAATTAAGAAGAGACCGTGTGTATTTTTCCTGTGACTCTCTAGCCCATTCTTTTCATTAAAACAAGCAAGCAAACAAAAGTTTAAGAAGGTACTTAGACTTGTCATTTTATCACAGCTATATTTGCTTGTGCTTTGTCAGTGGTACTACAGTAGCTCAGCTTTCTAATGTAAAAATATCCTATACAGATGGAGTTCTGCTCCGTGCACAGAAGACTCAACAAAAACAGGATCACAGACACAACCTTTCTTCCAGCTCTGTGCCATCACGACCTGACCTCCATGTTTGTGTGAGCCTGTGTATAAATGAAAGCAGAGCTAATATAAATAATGTGAGCAAGAAACCATTTTTTCTTTCAAGTACCATAGATGTGCTACTTGTTTTGTAAGCTTTCATGTATTTTTTTTACTCTTCATCAAAGCAAAGCTGAGCTCCCTGAGAGCTTGTCACAAAATGAGAGACACATGCGGGCCCACGGCAGAACATCCAAAGACCTGGAACATTTAAGAGTGACCAAAGATATATTGAAATTTAAATTTAGACCTCCCATGTCCAAGACGAGGTGCAACCCCACACATGACAGCTGACAGAGGGAGGGTGACAGTCTGATGGTGCTCATGCCATGACAGCTAAGCCTTTGCTTTTTGCTTCCTCTGCCCAGGTTATCTTCCAAACAGGTCCTCAGTGTTTGCATGTGATGATTGCTGTAACTTAATGGTCTTGGTGTTGTTCTCCCTGTTTCAGAGGAGAGGAGCAAGGGACAGGAAACATCTGCATTTTTCATCGCCTTTCCCTATGCTAATGCTTAACGAAAGTCACTCTTTCTCCAGAGATGCTTTACACTGTTCTGGCTCAAGCCAGACTTTCAAAACCTCTCCATCCATCCATCCATCCATCCATCCATCCATCCATCCATCCATCTGTGCTTTGCAAAAAGCAGGGGATTCTTCTGCCTTTCCAACCTTTGAGGAAAACGGGAAGAGCTGAATGCATGGTGAAGACAACTATCAAAAGACAACCAGAATTTCATTCTTCCCCAAGGTATACGCTCTCACCAAAAGCTGTCCTCCCCCTTGCCACCGTGGTACCAGGTGACACTCAGATCTGTTCTACTCTGATGAAAATCCGTGTTCCCATAGTGCTCATGTTGACAAATCTGCCAGCAAAGGTTATTAGATACCATCCATAAAGCCTGTGGCGCATTGACCTGTTCTGAGGGAATCAAGTGAAAGCCTATCCCCTTCCCAGCCAGAGCCCACCCAGTGAGAAGCAGGCTGGTGGGTTGACAAAACTCAGATTATTCTGTTCAGAAAACTACACTTTTAATGGATTAAACGTCTCTGTGTTTTGTGGTTGCCTTCTTAAGAAAGAAAATCATTACAAGAAGAAAATGTTGAACCAGTGTATATTTTCATCTTTTGATTCAGAGTCATTTTTCTTTCTTCCCTCCTCCCTGCCTTCCTCCTGTTCTGCTTTTCTGCATGTAGAGAAGTAAATTTTGTCCATGATACTTCTTTGGCTGAACATGATTCAGCACCGCTGGTGCTCTAAATCAAGGTAATCAAAATAATCATGTTCTTTTAATCCATCCACTGGTCCCAGCCCTGTGTACTACATATATATTTTTTTCCTAAGGTTTGGCTCTGACATCACTGAAATACTTCAGCGAAATATCAGGACTAATGTCAGGAATAAACCAGCATTGTTAGTTCCTCCTTTCATCCAAAGCCAAACACCTGCAGCTCTCCACAGGCCTCAAAGAAGACCTTGCTGCCTAGAAATGCCCAAACAGGACTCCTTCTCCAATGCTGTGCTGCTGCAAGGAGTGGATTCATTAAGGGGAAAAGCTCAAGTCACAAATTCCAGGAAAATTGCAAAGATGAAAAAAAACCCACCACCCCACAATAAAAAATGAAGAGGAGGGCCAGATCCTCAGCTGATGTCAATTAGGAGCACTCCGTCAATGTCAAAAGCTATCTTGATTTACTCCAGCTGAAGGTTTGGCTGGGGATCTTCAATCTGAGGCTTCCAGTTGCTGTTTGACGATGTGGTGTCAGCGCTGCTTTTTCTCATGAAGGCCTAAAAGTTGGTTTCCTGGGTTCGTTTTCCCCATGTCCACTGAGCTCTGCTAATCTGCACCAAGGTCTGCTCAGCACAAAGCAATGTGCTCGCTCTCCCTCTGCCAGCCCACCCAGGCTGCTATATGTTGCTTCCACGGGTGGGGATGGTGGTGGTGCAATGGATTTGCCTCTTGAGAGACCGAGAGGCTGATAAGGAGTATGGGAACTCCACCAGGAAGGCGGGTAATACCGGCTATCTGAGACTGGTGAGGCCCAAGCAAAATTTGCTTGTGTTCTAATTCTGCTTTTTGCTGTCTGAGTAGCTTTCTCCTATCACTTCCACGGCTCTGCACCAGTTAAACCTACTGGAACATGGAATTTTTCAGCTCAGGTACAATATTTAATACCATACTCACATTATGTTGTTTTAAGGAGTAGGCTGGCATCTCCACGTGGTGCCAGACTGGATTATATGAGGAGACCGGCTGGAATTTAGTGCAAGATTCCTCACCACACTCCACTGCTCAGTCAAAATGTTCCCCGGCTTTGGAGCCTCTTATGTAGAAAAGAAAAAACCTGCTGACCTCCATATGACCACTACGGGTGGTTACCACTGTTAAGAATAGAGGTTGTAGTGCCTAAATCTTGATATCCAGGAAATTATATATATAGATGCATTTAAAATACGCACAGCTTTTTAAAACGCTGTGCCTGCTCTTCCTGTGTGTGTGCGCCTTGAGAATATGAGGTCTGGGAATCAGCATGAACAGTTAAATTTTACACCCCATCTCTGTATGCTGATATCAGGGAGACGACATCAATTCCTCATTTGAAATATTGGCTTTTGGAAATCACTGAAAGTTCCTGGGAAGTAACCAGCTTGAAGTTTCAAGGAATCTCACTGAGAGGCTATGACTAACAGAAGAAAACAAAGGCCAAAACTGGCTTTCCAGCTAACCATTTATTTTCCCAGAGAAGTCCCTTATTAATTTTTATGGTGCATAAATACCAGAAAACCAGACACAATTAGTTAGTGACTGGTTTTGGTCTTCATACTCAACTCTGTTCAATCCAAGCCAAAACAGGATTTTTTTTTTCTTTTTGTTTTTAAGATTTAGAGAAAAGTACATATGTGGATTATTTGATTTTGTTGTTGTTTCTTTAATTTTCCTGAGCAAGTCTGGTCCCAATTTATATTAGTACAATTTTTTTTTATTCCAATCACTGAAACCCTCTCTCATGAGATGTTATTCTTCATATCCGCCCCATGTATTCGGTTGGTAGCTGACACGTACCATAGTGCTTTACGGATAGATACAGGATCTTGAAGGCTGAAGTCCATTTGTTTTAGATCTTGACCCAACATCTATTGATCCAGCAGATGCTCTTCCACTGACTGCAACGGGCATCTTTAGGGTGGCAGGCAGGAGCCCTTTTGTGAAGTGCCTTGCTGAGATGGACAAAAAGCTGGATGGGCAGTCCCTCCCAGCCAGCTCTTCTACTCCAAAAGCAGGAGAAGAACGGCAGGACACAGCAGGTCCCTGCCCCATGTCTGTACAGAAGGCTCCAGCAGCAGTAAGCATTTTGGCTGTCAGAGTGGCATCAACATGTTCGTTCTCCTTGGACTTGACTTTCATGCCTCACAGGGGCTGTTAGCCGGGTGGGTTTGGATGGGTCCCTCTGTTGTGAGCCAGGTTTATCATGGGAGACAGAGGTCCTCTTGACCTTGATCACCTGGTCTTTGAAGAAGGCATGTCTGACAGATGTGGTGACTGTCAAGGACTGATCTGCAGTTTATCTCCTTGCTGTCAGTTGCTGACAAGTTTCTTCCTCATGTGTAGTTTGTTTTAAGGCTTATATGGTAGGCCTATCCTTTAAAAAAAAAGCAGATAAATGCACCAAGAATGATCTGTGAAATTCTTGAACCTGAGAGGATTTGAATGTAATGAGTTATTGGCCACTGGGACTGGTAAAGGATGATATTTCTCCGAGTACTGCATCTGCCAGTAAATCACACAGAAGTCTAACTTTTAATCTCTTTGTATGTTGAAAGCACGCCTTAGGTATTGTGTTAACCCTTTTGTTGTCAGGCCGTATTGCGGCACTGTTTATAGAACTGGACCGTAGCCAGCTGGGGAGTTCCTTAGCAGCAGAAAACTTGGGCTTCCAGAGGTTCACAAGAGGTGTAGAAAGAGAATTCAGTGAGATCTTGGTGCCTAACTCACTTAGGTCCCAAGAAAAAAAGTCAAGCCTAAATATCTGAGCCCAGTTTGGTTTGCAAGCTTTGGAGATTGGACCTGCTGGCAGCATGAAACAACAGGGGTGTGGCTGTACAATGCATCCTCAACTCAACGCAACGATATGCTTCTGTGTCCACAAGTCTTGGGTTTGTGTTTGGGTCCAGCATTTCTGTTTCAATTCCCACAAAGTCAGGAAAAGAAATCCACCTTACAAGGTGTTTTTCTGTATCCTCTGCTGTCAGGTTTGATGATAGTTTAGGTTGGTTACACCTAATGCTGGTTTTAGGTGTAAAATTCATGAGCATCTCTCCATTCATTTGGAACAGATTTGCTTGATTTATGGAGAGGGTATTGATGGTATACTCAACTTCCAGCTGAGAGAAGAGCCCATTACTCTAATGACCATGCACATGGTGGCTACTGACAATAGCCGATTTAAAAATTTACCTCCCAAATAATGAATTTCTCCTTTTTTTGATTACATGAGTGACCTCCTTGGTAGAACTTCTCTACCTTTATTAGCTAGAGGACTGCGTATGGTTAGCTTGAAGAGACGGGTAAGGCTAGGGCTGAAAGTTGCAGAGACTTCTTCACCCATAAAAGGAGGAGGTGGGAAGGAGGTAGAGTGGCACGTTTTTGTGCTTCACCTCATACTTGCCCCGTCCCTGGGGGCGTTCAAGGCCAGGCTGGGTGGGACTTTGAGCAACCTGGTCTAGTGGAAGGTGTCCCTGCCTATGGCCGGGAGTTGGAAGTAGATGATCTTTAAGGTCCCTTCCAACCCAAACCATTCTATGATTCTATGACCTCACTGTGGTATCTTTCATCTCTAGTTCTCGGTGTCCCACCTCATGCTCACTCCCAGATGTCATGCAGTAAAGCCATCAATCAATGTTGATCAATCCATCCAGGTAGGTTTGGTCATTTGTTTTTTTTCCACTGCTCTCTGCTTAGTGAAATAGTTCTTAAATGGGGGAGCCAATTCCAGAAGCCAATGTAAATCAGAGCACAGAAACGAAGTGGACTGAAAGCGTTTTGCCTACAGGCACTGCCAGCTCTTTTGAATGAGAAGACAAACTGAAAATTGGAGATCTGTGTGTTTAGACCACAGAGCTGGGAAAATGGAGTTGACTGAATGTAGGTTGGTGAGAAATGGTGTGAAAATTACATGTCTTCCAGACTCGAGCGCAGCTGTAGAGCACCCAAGGGTATGCGCTGCTCTGGGTTTCTGCTATTCTTGGCTCTCTTAGTACCTCTTAAGTGGCAGATGACATCTTGAGAGTCTCCATACGTGACATGATCCGTGTGCTCTGTAAAAACTCCATGCAGGATTAACGTGCTGTTTGCTTAGGAGAAAATCTTGAGGTCTTGGAGAGGCTGAAACTCAGTGTCATTCAGGGGAATTCGCTCACAGAAGTTGCCCGAGTGGAGCACGCAGGAATTTCAGAGCCTTGGGAATGGCTTGTGCATGTACAGCTTGACCTTATGCACATAGTATGTGTGATATTATACACAGCAGATGAGCAGATTGCGCAAGGAATGCTTTACGCGCTTTTAGCGGGTTGGTTATTACAGGGGGATAAGAGGGGTAAATGGTCTCTCTGGGAACAGCCTGCCTTGCTTTTCTGTTATACACCAGCGATGAATAGTACGTGTGTGGGCACGGAGGTCTCTAAAGAGGCTGGTTTATAGCCCGGCGACTTTACCAGTAATACCGCACTCTTTTTTTTTTCGATGTTTGCCTGAAATCTCTGTTGACATTACAGTTTAACTGAAGGCAGACTGGCTTGCGGCTTAGGAGATCTAGGTGCAAGTCCCAAATGGGTTTCTGGACAAGCCACTTTAACCTCCCCATGCTTTGGCTTTTCTCTCAGAAGCGAAATGTTTTGGTTTTAAAGAAAAATTTCCTCCCCCTCCTCCTCCCCCCTCCCCAGTAGTTTTTCCCTCTAGATTTTAGATTTTAGATGGAAAATTTCTAAAAGCTGGGTTGGTTTGGGTTTTGTTTGGGGTTTTTTTTGGTTTTTTCTTTTCTGATTCCAGTTCCTGTTGGAAAACGTTGGGTTTTTTTTGTGGAAAATGCAACTTTTCCCATAAAGTGTTCTGAACTCTACATAAGGAAAGCACAA
This sequence comes from Pluvialis apricaria, assembly GCA_017639485.1. NCBI lineage: Eukaryota > Metazoa > Chordata > Aves > Charadriiformes > Charadriidae > Pluvialis > Pluvialis apricaria. The sequence continues at coordinate 3,409,500 of CM030008.1, read as the reverse complement.
TATAAGACCTATTATTCTTGTGGTGAGTTTGGGGTCAGGATGCATTCATTGGTCACGTAGCCTTACCCAGCGTGCTCCCCTGGAACTGGAGTGCTGATGGGAGAGAAACCCTCAAGGACATGGTTTTGGGCTTTTTTCATCTGTTTGTTTTTTAAACATTTCTAACCTCTTCTTAAATGTAGGCTTCTGCTCCTTTTTCAACTCTTTCCAAAGGGAGGAATCTCAAATCCGTTCTTCAAGATGTTTTTTTTCTATGTGGAAGTACCACACACAGCTCTTATTACCCTCCTTTACCTCTCCCCCTCCCCACTCTTCATCCTCTCACCCGGATCCCTCCCAAACACTTGGGTTTGGCTCATTCCTGGAGCCAGTTTGGTTTTCCTTCAAGAAGCTTTTCCGCAGCTCTTGTTGCAAACCACACATTAGCAAGGCAATGAGCTCCTCCAACCCCTTTTGCTCCTTGCTAGCTGTTGGGAATCCAGGAAAAAATAATAATCCGTCCTCAAGAATAACAAACATGCTTTCCCTGTCTGCAGACCTATGTGAAAAAATAGGATGCTCAGATCCTGAACCCGAAGTTCATCAGGTCAGCATCCCTGAAGTCGGTAGCATAATGGTGATTTGCAAGGAGTTGTGCCACAACTCTGAACTCTTTTGCGTACCCTTTGGTGGATTCACTGTCTGGTTTGGAGCAGAATCCATGACCTAGATGGGAACGTTTAGTTTAAAAGGGAACCTGGAGTCTAATTGCCCTTTGGTTTTGGCTATGCTGTAAGCAAAGCCCGGGTGTGTGTCTTGCAGAAGGAGCAAACCCAAAGCTCGTCAGGGCTGATTTGCTTTGGTTTATTTTGTTTAATTCGCATGAACGTAAACCGAAAAAAAAATGGTTTAGAACTGGGGTGTCTGAGCAGAGAAGCAAGAATGTGATCACGGAACGTGAATAGAGGGCAATTTTACAGTAGCTGGCAGTGATCATTCAGGATGTGTTTGTACCCAGCTCTCAGATCTCACACCAGGACCTCTGTTTTCTCACTTGCTATCAGACTTGATGGGGAGTCAGGACTCCAAGCAAGATGCGAAGAGCTGTCTTGAGACTGCAGTAATGAAATCTAATTATTAGTTAGATGTCTGGGTTTATAGATGGGTATGTATCACTGCATTCATCTGCAGAGAGGCAGGCTGGAAGGCACGCAAATTGTGTGGGATCTGACTTTGGCTTTGAAGAGAATTCTGTAACTTAAAAAACACTGTAAGCTTTACCAAGAAGCTAATCCCTTTCCTTACCCTCTCTCCCCTGGATTGCTTGAATAACGTGAATCAGTCCACCCTGTACATGTCTGAGAAGGAAATTTTCATCTTAAAGTATTAATTATTTTTAATTTTTTCTTTTTCTGAACAAAACATTGCCCAAATCAATTTATTCCCATGTGATATTTCCATCTCTTTTCCTGAAAAAGAGTATTCCAGAGTAAAACCTCCCAGAGGCTCAACAGCTATCGAGGCCCAAACAAATTCTTGGCTCTGTTCCTTGCTTTGTCACTGCTGCTGGTTAAAAAGCACTGATAAAACCAACCGAACTGTTGTCAGACAGCATTGTAGTGCCCCACTCTGCACTGCTGGAAAAGACTGTGCTGAAAACATCACTGACTCAAGCTCAGGTTCTATTTTGGTACACACCAAAAGCTTGAGATGTTCTTCAGGTTACAGCTATCAATGTTAACTTTCAAACACAGGTATTTTCAAGTGCTAACCCTCCTTTTTTCTATCTTTTTCCTTTTGTGGCTGATGTTTATCCAGGGTTGCCTGTTTCTCCTTCCTCTACCAAAATCCCTCTTCTTCCCACTTCATTGTGTGCATCCATGGCAGCAGCTTGAAGTAAGACTTATATTGTCTGATGACCTTATGGCTCAGTCACGTGTGGTTGCATGAAATCAGACTCTGAAATCCCTACAATATACAGCGAGTGAAATGTTTGAGAAGGGAGGTTATGGGGACAGAGCTGGCTTGTCCTAGTGCTGCAATAGACTCTGTCACCATTTGAGGTGGACTGGTGGGTTGAGCCTGTTGGCAACGTAACATGGACAGAGGGAGAGCTTCACCTGTCCTACAGCATTATCAGTCATACCACAGGGAGATGCAGTTTTTGTCGTCCCACACTTCCAGAGGGGAGAGCTGCTGAGAGCCACTGTGAAGCCCCATTGCTTCCTCTGTGGTGTTGGAATTCCGCACCCCATGACACAACCATATTGCTGTCCACCGTGTTTCCAGTTCTGGTGGGGACAGCTATTGCCCTGACCCCACCACCCTGGTGATAAATGCTTGATAACAGCCACAAGCAGATAACTTGCAGGAGGGCATGGGGAGTGGTATGAAGCCAAGGAGAGGAGTTGAAATTATCATTTCAATAAATCACTCCAGATCCCCTCTGCTCTTTGGAAATCTCTGTACATCCCCAGAAAAAATCCACCTAAATCTGTTTTGGTTCCTTTTTTGTCCTATCTCTTTACCTTCCTTGCAATGACCTCTGTGTCATTTGGAGTGAATGTATTTTGCACAATGAACGATATTTTCTCTTCTGCCCATCCTTTCCTCATTTTTCAGCCTGCCCTGGAATGCAGGATTAGTCGTTGTAATGCAGCATTAGGCGATGTAAAGGTTAATATCCTGCTTTCCAAAGTCACTTTTAGGTTCACAGGCTTTGCTAATGAAAGAACCCCATACTCCTCCCCTGCTCCATCCTCCTCCCCCCCCCAAAAATAAAAAGGATTTAGGAAACAGGTCAGGGTCTTGTCTTGTCAGGGGTGAGAAAGGGGGAGGGAAATAATAATGATAAATAAATTAAATAAAGACTTGCCATACATAAGACTCAGGAGCCCTTTTGCATTTGAGACACCCAGCAATTACTAGCTAATCCATTTGGCAAATGCAAGATGGTGCATAGATCAATTCTTCCCAGCCCAGTTTTTTTGTGTGGGGAATGTTTGCTGACTGAATTAAGGGTCAAGCAAAGAAAATACCCTCCTTGTTTCCCTCGAGGCAGCAGAGTAGCTGGACAAAGCCGCTGGCTCCTCGGGCTGTAGCCTTGGGAGATGGAGGCTGCTGAGCCTCTGGATGTCTGGGAAGGCTGGAGGAGTAACGGCGCTTTTGGGGAAAATTCCTGTCTGCACCTTGGCCCTGTATTGGCCCCCTCTGTGTCGGGGGAAACTAATCCTCTGCCATTGCATCCGTCATTGGCCCCAGTTGAAGGCAGGCTTACGCAGAAGGCAGGGGGGGAAGGAGATCGAGTTGTTAAAGAGGAGGGTGGGAAAGCCTGAGATGCCACACTGTTGAAACCACCTTGCGCGGCAACTCAGGGACTTGATTGTGGAGGGCTCTGGACTGGGAAGGATAGGTCTTGGCACGGGGAGGTGAATCAAAGCTGGTGAGGGTCATTTTTTTCTTCCCTGGTTGTCCTGGCCAGGCTGATGCTCTCCAGAACTCCTAGGAGGGATGAGTGGTCTCAGGCTTCCCTGCTGTTAATGCAGCTTAATGCACTCAAGGGTGGGATGCATGATTCCTTAGCCCTGCTCTGCTTATTCGTCCTCACCTCTGAAAAGGAGCCTTCTCTTAGAACTGAGGACTACAGTTGCACGCGCCCTTTGGAAAGAAGCAGGATTCATACCCCTGTCTGAGCCACATATTAAAATGAAGCAGGTTGAATTTGGAGTCAGAGTCCTGGTCTGAATCATAGGAAATATAGGTCTGAGTTCAGCTGTTTCCTTAAAATCCATAGCTGTCAGATAGATGCTTTCAGTGTGTTTTTGTGTCCTACCTGTAAAATCGAGAAATTATCTGTTTCTTTGTCTGAGCAACTCGTCAGCTAAACCTTGCAGGAAGACAAAGACCTGCACAAGCCAGAAGGTAGGAGGGAGAGCTGGCTATGGAATAAAAATTCTGATTTGTGATAAATCTCAGAAATTGGTCACCGACTCTGGTTTTCTCATCCAATCTGTTTTCCCAAGCACCAACCTACACATAGCTTCTTGGGAAGATTTTTTTGGGCTCTGATGGGAAGTTTTACCATGAACCTGACAGAGTCTTAGGCAGTATCTGCCTGGAAACCAGGGAGGTTTTTTGCAAAGAAATCACATTTTCCCATTAAAAGCAAATAATCAAGCAGCCCTTTGAAACCAAGGGGTGCCCCACCAGCAAATTCTCAAACAGCCCTGAGTGGCAAACAGGAGAAAACATTTACGTGTTGCTTACCTGTCTTGTTAATCACCACTGAGTTTGAGCAGGATTGACACGGTCTACTGGGAAGTTTTGATTCTGACAGGTCAGAAATTTTTTAAGGGGAAGATCTCCAATAAATGTTAATATCTCCAAAGCTTAATAATATCTCAGTCTGCTCTGGTTATTTCCTGAGTCATTTCATAAAATAAGACCAGTCCTTACTCAAGCTCTGGACTAGATAGGCCTCATGCCTGTGTTGTTATTTGAATTCCTATAATATTCTCAGAAAGATGTGTCTCAGTGATCCACATCTATCTGAATATGTCCAGTAAAGTGTGAGAACGAGTAATTGTAGGTGTTTGGAAAAACCTTAAACTGATATTTCAAGCATTTTGCTTGTTTCTTTTCTTGGTTACAGTATTTTAACACGGAGAACATTCCCTGAGATAATCAGTAACCTCAGCACCAACTTCTAGAGCTGTGTAAGTGATAGATAAATCAGTGAGCTGATAAATCAGCATACTTAAAAGTGCCTGAGATGTTAGCACCATGTCCCACAGTCTCCCATCTATCACTACCCTGGGTTTTTTGCGGAGTATGTTCATACGTTTCTCTGTGAGAAATGGTCTGCAGTCACACTTAGTTACATGAGTCCTGTCCCAGCAGGCACCAGGACAGTTAGTTTTACACTAAAGTTGGACTGAGTTGGAAGAGGTGTTTTTTTTTTTTTTTTTTTTTTTTCATTCTCAGATTTCCACGATCCTCATCAGGAATCTGCTGGAGGCTCCGCTCTGGGTATTAAAAATAACTTAGCACCCAGCTCAGCAACTCCAGTAAGCTGCAGTGATCTGGTGGGAGTGACAGCATTTCTCCTACCCGGCCATGGGAAGTGCCATAAAAAGTAGGGAGAGTTTGAAATGAAAATCCGCGATTGATGGTGCTCACGAGGGCCATATACCTAGAATTACTCCAGTGTTCATAAACTTAGGACATTCCACTCAGCAGCTCAGAGGAAAGGTGTCCCTTTGACACCTTGGCTGTCCTCCAGCTTAAACTCCAGAAAGACCTCACACAGGGCCACAAAGAAGCCAAATGAACATGAAATAACCTGAGCCTGAGGCCATGGCATGTCAGGACCCGAAGGAATGACGGAATGGTTATTAGTCTGGGAGAATTACTTGTTTCCATGAATGTTGTGTACAGTGTACATTTGTGAGTTTGATGTTATTCGTAATGTGAGATTATAGTCCTGTATGGACGGTTTGGAGACCTTAAACCCTCTGATTAGCCACAGGACTAATAGACCATAGCAACAGTAAAGCAGCTCTCCTCCATCCTCCCCCACTGTGGCTGAGTCAGTCCTGCTGCAGGAGGACCTGAACTGCAGGCAAAAAAAGGTGTTATTTTCCTTAGTTTGTTCTATCGTTGGCTGTTGACTTGGATTGCCTCTAGTCAAATCCTGTCAGGGTTGCTAACTGGGCTACTAGTAACTAAAAGGTTACTACTTATCTTAAGAGAGCAGAAGTTTCCTCCACAGACTTCGTCTCTCGAGGTCCTGGATTTGATGTAAGACCTGCTGTGCGTTATTGACTGTTTTTTTCCTTGGGCATTTACTAGCTCATTTGACAGGGGCTACTGATTAGTACAAATGGTTTCAGCTGTGGTGGACCAAGGTGAGTCCTGTAAAAGGAAGAGGACAGAAAACATCATGTTTTGCCTTTGCAGCAAATTTTGCAGTGCTTTTTTCTGAACATGGTTCATGCGTTTTTAGGGGTCGTTTGTGAATCTGGAATTTATTCCCATAGATCTGCAGCATATAGGAATTTTATAGGAGGCAAAAGAAGATGGGAAGGTATACTGAACATGTTAGGGAGCTACCAGCACTGAGAGATCTCAGGAAAGGATGACTTTGTGCAGCACATTGTGGTGATGATGGATACACTTTGGGATGATTTTAGGCATGGAATACCTGTATTTGAAGAGAAAGGGTATGGAAAGGTCCCAAATGGAGATGGAAAGAAGGGTCAAAATGAGATGCCCAAGAATGTGAACGGAAATGGCTTATCAGACAAAGCTTCCATCAAGGGCTTCTTCTGCTTCTACATTCTCCAGATCAGCTCCAAACTCCTTATATCTTTGCTATTACTGCAGTTCCTAAATGCAGCTGAGTACATAGAATCAAACGATGGTTTTGGTTGGAAGGGAGCTTAAAGATCCTCTAGTTCCAACTCCCCTGCCATGGGCAGGGACACCTCCCACCAGCCCAGGTTGCTCAAAGTCCTGTCCAACCTGGCCTTGAACACCTCCAGGACTGGAACTTCCACAACTTCTCTGGGCAACCTGTTCCAGTGCCTCACCACCCTCAGAGTGAAAAATTTCTTCCTAATATCTAATCTAAATCAGAGCATGAAGCAATCAAATGAAGTAATTTACAGCATTCTCTGTTCACTTTATGTGGAACTTACCACAGGTCAAGCAGTGTCATTGTGGATAATGGAAAGAGTGAGATGAAACTTTTGCTTTCATCCTGATTGGTCCCATGCTTCCCTTAAAATGTGGAATTTAAGAATGGGCTCTCAAGAACCATCTCTAAGTCTAGTCTTAGCCTTCTTTTGGATTTATCGTTTTGCCCCTCTGTTATGTTTTTATTCCAGCCCACTAGACAAACAGAAAGGATCACCTCTGGGCTCTTTTGCACAGGTCCAGATAAATTGGCTTGGACAAATTGGCTTGATCACACACACAGTGTGAGTGAGCAGGGGACCCAGCTGGGGATTTGAGGGTTGGATCTGCCCTCCAGGACAATTCCCTCTATCCTGCTGCGTTCGCCTTGGAAAAATGGTTGTGAAGGTAATGCACAGAGTCCAGCAGCTAAACACATCCTGTCTTTTTTCTGGATTATAGTTGGCCAGAAAGTAAAGATCAGCATTTGCTGTTATCCCATCTGTAGAGCTTCTGAGAAAGGGTCCCAATATTGACATCCAACTCCTCTACCACCTAAGAAGTTGGATCCACTTGTCCTGTGGAAAATGTAATGTAAAATACCCTCTCCTATTTCTTATAGACGGCTAGTTTGAGAGTAGTCTATTTTGGCTGCGGTGGTCAAAGGTTTTAGTGTGGTAGTGGTGACTGACATGAAATGAATTTGTGGTCTCAGCCCATTTCTCAGTACACTCAGGGGCTGTGTCATCCTTAACAGCTGGCGCTAATTGTCAGGGTGTTCAGCAGAGGAGCCAAACCCTGCTCTGTACAGGGTTAATTAATGGTCTTTGCAAAAGAAGACGTGGTGGCTGGGAAGTGGGAAGAGGTGCGATGCTCTGACCCTGATTAAGTGTGGGTTTGTGGATAAAGCCATCTCCATTCCTGAACCTCTAGGAAAACCAAAGCAAACCAAATAAAACAAAGGAAAGAGAAGCCATGGGGAAAGTAACTGCTTTAAAAAAGAAAATAATCTCTGTAAGAGAAATTAGTAGAATGCAGAATTTACCATCAGAGTCTGAAAAAAACTTCGTGAGATAAGGTGGTCACTAACCCAGAACCAACCAAAACTGAATTTTCGGTTGTCTATCAGTCCTCAGCTGAACCTGTGTGCTATATCCATTGGTGCCCATGGAACACTCAGTACTTCAAGTCTTATGTGAAGCTGGGTGAAGTCAATGAGCAGCTCTCCAGGTATGTCAAAGGCCATGGAGGTAGAGAGCCATCTATGGCCTAGGATTCCCAGGCAAGAAGAGCTCCTTTGTTGTGTGCTCCATAAGGCTCTACGGGGACATAAGAGTCAACACAAAGAATGGAAAAGGATGTTTATTTTCTTGTACTGTCTTTTTTATACCTACAACAATGCCTAAATACCTTTCATTTCCCCTTCTTCCATCCCTACTTACAAATCAACCTAGACACGTGATAGCTTTGTTACAACTTTGATTATTAACTGGAGCAAGAGGGACCAACATCTGCTTCTGAAAAGAAAGCTCCAAAATGCTCAGGTCACCTAGGAATTGAAGGCTGATCTGGTGCTAGTGTAAGAGTCATGGGCTGAATTAAACACTGGGAGGATGGAGTGGGGAGTGGCCCACCTGGAAGTCATGCAAAGGGGCAGCCAGCAGTTTCTGATTCCTTTCTTGACTCTTTCACTGACCTTCCACCCTAAGGGTGGCTATAGAGGTGGAACGTAGCTGTTCAAGCCCAGTTTTGGTTCTCAGTCCAGCCAGGAGTGAGTCTTTTGTCATCAGCAAGATTAGCCCTAGATTTACCCCCAAGACAGCTGAGATTAGATTTTAGCCCCTGGTTCTTTGGCTGGGTGATGTAGTTAACAGCTGATATGCTCAGATCGCTCCCAGATCATGGTTGGGTATTAGGGCAACTACAAGACTTACGTGACTTCTCTGTATGTATATATACATTTTGGAGGGCTTTGTACACCTCAACCTGCTGCCTTGCAAAGGCAGAGGTTGGAAACATCTTTTCTTTGGTCTAGATTTTCCCAGGGGCTGCTCCAATGGTGAAATTAGAAGCAAATGTTAGTAACATTCCCTCTCATTCATTTGATAATTTGGTTTATAATGAAGCTGAAGGTCTCAGTGCATTGGAGAGATTTTTTAGCCTCTCAAACTGGCACCACATCCTTCTGATAAGTCAGTTGTCTTGCCTCAGTTTCCCCAATATGAATAAAAAAAAGGCACGTGCTGTCATTCTTGTTTTGTAATGTTGCCCATGACTTTAAAGGCCTTTGCTTTATTGTCCTTAGCAGCTCACATGGCATTTCAGAGGGCAGAAAGTTCTTTAGCACCTCAGCAGTACATCAGCTTTCCACGCTTCATGGTGACAAACACACCTAGTGAGTTGGACAAACGCACTACAATCAGCAATTTAACTGATTCCTGTCCCATCATTTCAGATTTCAGGAATTTTTTGTCTGCTGTTTAACACTTCTATAAGAAGTACAAAGTCCTATAATAAGGCCAAAGGCTTCCAGCCAGTGATTTCCAGTGGAAGGGAAGGAGACAGTTTGACTAGGAAGATAAAAATCAAACCCGGGATTCAGTCCAAAATAGAATCATATCTATTTTGAGAATTTGATTTCTAGTTTTAATGAAGCAAATCTCTGGATCATCAAACAACCCTGTGGCTTTGTAGCTAATACAGGAGGCTCTTGATTCATGGGTTGGAGACCTGCCCCCCTCCTCCGTCGCACGGTGGTGGGATGGGAGTTCTTTCAGAGGGAAGTCATCTGCACATCCCGGGGGAGCTGGTTTTATGGGCTGGCTCTGACCATCAGGGGTTGACCATCAGGGAGAAGGGTTTCTGGGATGGTGTTGAGAGGGGGAGATTGACAAGCCTGTTGTGACTTGCATGGGGAGAGCAAAGTGATTTGTCAGAGCTTTAGTAGACGGGATAGCTGATAGGGATCCTTTGTGTGGTTAAATACCAACCGGGTTTTGCCTCGAAGGGGGAGGTATTCCACTTGGGAGGGAACCCAACAGCATTAGTAATGTCGGATGACAGTATACACAAATCATCTGCTTCTGGTATGAATGGTCCTGCAACCCTTGACAGCAAGTTGCTGCTGTATTTGGAAACGGTCTTACTCATGCCTCCGGGATGCAAATGATACAACTCCTGGCTCCCCCCGTCACCCCGTATCCCTACGCTGCACAGGGCCAGAGGCCAGGGCTGTGTCGTGCCACTGCCATGTGGGGACAGTCTAAGTGACAAGAAGCACACCGTGGGGCTGAGGATACGATGGGAGGGCAATAGCATGTGGAAGCGGTGCCGGTGGAGAGAGGCTGAAGCTCTGTAGCTGTGCCTGTGCCAGCTGTGGCTGGGGTGGACGCACGGGGCAGCCAGCTGTTGCTCTGCGCGGGAACGCACCCTCCTTCCCCTCCAGATGTTCCTGCTCACCGGCACGGACAAACCCAGTCCTTACCCTCCAAACGGATCAATATTCCCTGACTCCAGTACTCAGTTCCCAGGGCCCCTTTGCCAGGGTGGCAATTGGGAAATTAGCTGGGTGGATGTTTTGTTTAATAATTAAGATAGATACGTATAATAATAACATGATCAGATCTCAAATAATGAGCTCAGATTTTTTCCCCCTTATTCCTGCTTTCCAGGGAATGCTGGCAGGTTTGGCTCTGTGCATCATACCACAAAAATCTCACTCCTCCAGAAGAGGGCTAGTACACGAAGGAGCTTTCTACCAGGCTGATGTATCGCACATGCTTTATATATCAGCTTGGATTTCTTTAGTCCAGACGAAAGGATCAAAGACACAGGGAGGGGCAGAGGTTTGGGGGAGCTTTAATTCTTGTAGATGTGGAGAGCAGGGTAGCGTATCATGGCTAGAAAGGCTTAGATGTAGCCAAATGTAAGAAATGGTATTTATGAGCTGTGCTTAGAAACTGCCTCTGAAGCTTGTAGAGCAGCTGGTGTCACTTTCAGCTGACATTTGTACAACCGAAACACATACAGCACAGGCAGGAGCAGGAAATACAAATTAAGGACAAAGGGTTGGTGGATGCAGGACCAGAAAATATGTGTTATGTGGTCTAGGTTGCCTTTCTATAGGTTTATATTGTAACATCTAAAGGAATCTGAGTCAAGTATTAATCCCAAGGTTGAAAAGCTGCTGGGGATGGGAGCAAATTTAAATGTCTTCAGCTAAACTCTTCTTCAAAATGACACCGTTAAAGGGTCTGCCAGTGGTGTCCACCTTTCAACAGGTGAACATCTGAGATCCAGATCTGAGGGTGTCCTACAGTCACGCTCTCGACTCGGAGGAGTCACCTATGAAGGAACACCAGTGGTATTTAGTTAACAGCAATACAAAGAAGGATGTCTGGAGGTGGAGCAAACCAATAGCAGTCATTTAAACTTTATTGCATGTCCCAAATATCTGATTTTTTTTTTTCCAAACATGATTTACAAAGTTTTCTATGCTTGTTAAATGCTTGTTAAGAAACTGCACGGTGCCTTGTCTTTGAGTTTTGACTAAGAATCATTAACACCCACTCAGTAGGGTTTCACATACCAAGCCCTGGATTTTTAAGTCCGTTTAGTATATTCCAGAGAGTCTAGGAAAAAACAGACCTGCAGCCTGCTGTCAGCTTTCCTATTAACACACACGCCCGTCTCCCATAACTATCCTCCAGTGAAGAAAGTCTTCTGCCGGGCCTCTCAGAAAACCAAAGAATCAGCTTTTTATGGTGAGGTATGGTGTGAGGATGAAAGACTCAGCAATTCACAGGGTTGCCCCCAAGCTAACCGTGATGTGACAATGTCAACAGGGTTTGGAACAAGACACTGTATTTCCTTTCAGTGATTAGTAGCGTCCCTCCTACCCACAAAGCAGCCAGTAGGCTTTTGGACTGCAGTCAATACCTTTGCATAGCAAAGGGCTGTAGTGCATAGATGCACCGTCTCACCCCTGTTTTAGCTTTGGCCTCTTTGGACTGTTCTTCCCTGGTTGGTATAGAAGCTCCCACCTCCAAAACTGCCACCAAAACCAATCATAATGGATGCCCCAAAGGTGGAAATGCCCCACAGCTGGAAAGCTTGAGCTAAGTCATGGCCAGGCTTCAGTGGGGACCTGTCCTGCCACATGCTGAACAGTACTGAAGGACACCCTGCAGAAGGTTACAGGACTGCTATGGGTGGTGCATTGTGGCCTTTGATCTCAAAATCTATTAATTCTCTGACCTTGAGGGCAATAGTCTCCTTCCGTGCCAAATGGCCACATTCCCCCTTGTTGGGCCATCTTTGATCCAGACAAGGTAAGAGGAGACAGCCCATGTCTAGAAAAATCCTGCAGATCTCTTGACCCTTGGGCTGTAGGGACTACTGCTGGCTTCTGCTGCAGAACTGCATCCTTCTCCCTCATCCCCTCATGCAAGATATTTATATATATATATATATCTTTCACGCGTGCCAGCTTTTACTGGAGACATGAGGCTCACTGGAGCGCAAATGAGACTTGCCAAGTCTAAGAAGACAAAGTTAGACTTGTATTAGTGGTGTGGAAACAGGGGCGGGGGGTCCTGCTCCACCTCATCCCCATCAGCCCAACACAGGTTTTACTGTTCCTTGATGATATATTTTCATTGCAGGAATAGCTGGAGAGCGCAGCACACATTTTTTGTTCGCTCTGCCACTGCCTGGGTTGGCAGGAGGTGTTGCTAAGCAGTCATTGTGAGTGTTTGTATACACTCGGCACCAGGTTACCGTAAAGATTTGGGAAAGACCCATCCTGGAGGTGACGTTCTCACCACCATGTGGTGACTCCCTGAGCAGTTTTCCACAGCCGCAGGGAAGTTGTTACTCTTTGCAAACATTGATCTGATTTTTTTTTTAAACAGTGCCAAAATTTTTGTTGTTCTTATAGTCTACCGTATAGCGGAAAGCTGATATGATTTCAGCAGAGATAGTGACAACCCTGCTTGGAGTAAAAGAGGGAAGGAGCTGCGCTACTGAGTGCTACAACATCATCACACAAATTCATTTACAGCATCACCCAGGGACAGGGAGTGTGCATGGGGTAACTTTATCCCCACTATTTGGAAACTGTGAGTGGATGCAAACATAACACCTCTTTCAGGTGCATTCAGGATGGAAGAAACCAAGTACCCCTGGCTCCTCCAAATCTTACTCAACTGTTGCTTTGCAGGGGTGTCTCACCAGATCATGAAAATCACAATACCGCTGCCTTTAGAGGCTTACCGAGGTCAGAACTGGGAGGTGGGAAGGGATTCTTAAAACAGAGGCTCCTGGACCCACGACAGGGCTGAGTGTGAGAGCAGTTCAAGGGAAGTCTTAACCAGCGGGAGGCCAGAACAACAGTCCTGGTGCTGTATCCTGATCTTGCTTCAGTGGATTTACAGCTGGTTCCTTTCCTGGAATGAAAAGATTAGAATCGCTGGAGCTGCGTGTGCGTCTTCCAGCGAGGAGAACTAGGTATGCAGCAGCTGTAAAAATAAAGAGCCCTCTCAGGCTGTCGTAGTAAAAAGGTTTGGAAACTGTTGAAAGTGGGGTGGGGTGGGAAAATCCTCAAATTTCCTACTTTTTTTTTTTTTTTTTTTTGTATGTTGAATTTCAGCATGTCAGTTTTGAACTTGGTTTGGAAGAAAAGGAAGAAATTTACATGAAACCAGGGGGGGGTGTGAGCCTTAAGATTAAAAAAAAAAAAAAAAGGTTTCAAGACTTCCTTGAAAACTCAAAAAAATTCTGTTTGGTTTTGTCTTCTTTGTCCCGTTGGTGCCTTTCCCAAGAGCACTGCTGATATTAGAGAGCCCGGCTGCAAAAAATCAAGGATAGAAAACCTGATGAGAGGAATTTCAGAGCAGCTTGACAAGATTAGACTGTGGGCTTAGTTATGTGGTTTGTTCATCTTATCTTCATGCTTTGGGACTTCAGCTGAAGACCTATTGGAATCAAGAAGGGGACACGCAGGTATGTACCTGCAGGTGACCAGAGATTTGCCTGTAACACTGAACTTGTGATTTCCACTGAAGTATCAATTACTGAAGGAAACAGAGTAGAACAGAACAGAGAACAAATAAGAAAAACAGTGGCTTAACTGAGTCTACCAAAAGATTATATTAAGAAGTGGAGAAGTGAAACCTCGTCTGTTTCTTCTGATAAAACTTTGTGTAAAATGGATTGAACAGAGTAGTAAAAGGTCATTCTACTATTAAATGCATATTGCTGCAAAGCTTCCTATCCACTTACCCAACCTAGAGATCTCATGAAAGCTGAAGTTTAACACAGTGCTTGCTTTAAATTAGAGTGAGAAAATTCTCTTTTGCTCTTTCTTTGCTCTGACCTCACCTGGACTGTGGGACCTATTCAGAGGAGCTTTCATCTCACAAGTGATGGCATTGGTGAGCTATGAAACCCCTTTTTCATAGAATCATATAATAGTTTGTGTTGGAAGGGACCTTTAAAGGCCATCTAGTCCAACCCCCCTGGCACGAGCAGGCGCATCTTCAACTAGATCAGGTTGCTCAGAGCCCCATCCAACCTGACCTTGAACGTTTCCAGGGATGGGGCATCTCCCACCTCTCTGGGCAACCCGGGCCAGGGATTCACCACCCTTAGTGTAAAAAAATTCTTCCTTATGTCTAGTCTGAATCTCCCCTCTTTTACTTTAAAATCATTACCCTTTGTCCTATCATTTTTCTTTCCCTCCTGCCTGGGTCTGGACAACTGGTAAGGCAGCAGCACCACAGATTTTCCTCCTAGCCCCGAACTGGCTGCAGATACCCTCTTCTGGCACTGTCATAGGCGGGAGAAGGAGAAGCATTGTCTAGGGAGATTCACAGCCCACGGAGCAGGTAGCTCCAGGGAATGCGATGATGCCTCGGTAGCACTGCCAAGCAATGTAGGTTCTCTCAGGATAACCACATCGCTAAGTTCTTTTGATGGTGTCAGTCATTAGTAGGGGTGGCTGATTTGTCTAGTGGAAGAAGGCTTGATGTTACTGACATGAGAGCCCTCCACCTAACTGCAAATGCTTACATCTCAGCCTCTGGGGGTCTCTCAATCTGTCTCTGATACCAAAACCAGTCTAGAACTACAGGAATAATAGGGTGGACTGAAAATGGCTGTTTCTCTGAGACCATTTTATTATGGAAATACACCTCCTGCCTATCACTCAGTTAAATCTGTTAATGTCTTTACTCACCAAACCAAAACCATTAATTGCAAACTTACTGGCTTATTTCCTCTAATTTTGGGACCCTTGGTCTTCACTTACCTTTTGTTTACCTCTAGTTATGCCCCTTAGCTTGGGTGGCCATGGTTTGTCCTTCCAGAAAGGTGCTTTTCAGTTCTGAGCCTTATGAAGCTCCCCACAGGCAGGAGAGCATCACAGCATGTTACACATTCGGTTCCTCTCATCTTTGTTCTATTTGCTTTCTGGACACAGAGACTGCTATCCTGGCTCAGACTACAGATCCAGAACCTGTTCTGAATCTCGAGCAGTGGCAAGTGCCATCTGCCACAGAAAAAAGCACGAAAACCTCCTAATCAACAATTCTGGAAAGCTGCCCTTGGAAAGTTTCTTCCTGACTTGCATTAGCAAGAAATCCATTTATTCTGAGCGTTTCCATGTCCTCCCAAAAGTACACGCTAAAATTCCTTAATAATCTTCTTACAAGGTCATTATCGATCAACATATATTTTAAGTACGTAAGGACAACATTAGGATTTGCAGAATTATTTGTTGTGTAAAGACTTTTTTCCCCTTAATAACTTTTCACAACCCCTCATAGAATTTGTTGAGCAACCCCTGAGATTAGAGGCTGTTTTGGACTTGGTCCTAGAAAACAAGCCAAGTATGATAAATAAAATAAAACATCTGGAGGTCTAGCCATCAGAATATCATCAGATATCAACTGATTCTGAGGGAATGTTATGTATGAAAGGTAATAATCTGAAGTATTAGGCTTTTCATAAAACATAACTCTCTGAAAGAATGTAGAATGAGACAAAAAATAATGTAGATCTGAGTTGATTGTCTAGAAAATTTACTATGGAAAATCATGAGGTCTGTAATGAATAGTTGGATCGCTTTAACAAGCATCTGTGCCAATAAAATCTAAACATATATTTAAAAAACAAAGATAACAGAAGTCAATCTCGCTAAGCAGAGATGCAAGCAACAATGCGAAGGATAAACATTGTTGAAAGGGGAAAAAAGGCAAATAAGGTTCTAATTAGTGGGAGGGACTGAGCAGATTACACAAAGAAGATAAAAGCAAGGAAACCTAATTGGAAACACAGCAATCAAACAATCCAAAGTATGTTATCTACTGCAAATGGGTTTTCAGCTCTTTCCACAGGCAAGTGGTGCGTAAAAAGGTTGATGCTCTTGAGGTTAGGAGACAGGAAGCAGAGAGAAGAAAAAATATTCGTCACGACTAAAATGCCCACTTCCCAAATTGAGTAACAGGCACATGCAATCTTCCCCCACAGTAAAGACTGCAATTTCATTCTCAGCCCTCATGGAAATACATGAGCACGGACTGATGTTTAATGTTCAAGGAGATCATCAAAGACCCGCCATTTCTTTGTGTCTTTCAGTGTTGATGGAAACAGAAACCTAAGTTCAGCCTGACCACTGCTACCGTGTCATGTCTCTGTGGTGGCCTATGTAGAAAGACTACTTCTCTGTATTTGGTTGACCCACTGAAGATACCAACTGTAGACTTTGTAGTGTGGAAGCATCAGTGGGTCCTCTCACTCCCTAGCCAGAAAATGGTTTGGTAGATGTTTCTTACAGAGTTAAAATAGTTGGAGAAAGACCTTGTGTTCAATTAGGCATGGTGGCTATGAATGGACACCTAATCAAGGGCTTTGATGCTCCTTTTGGGAGTCAACTCAAAATCCAGATTCTGAGGAAGGATGGACAACTAAAGCAGCAGGAAATCTCTCTCCTGAGTTTATGGTGTGTGTGTCTATCTTACGTGCTGAAGCTAGAGGCTGGAATATGACCTTTTGTTCTCCATGTGCAAGCATCTTTACTAAAAAAGCCTAGCAATCCTCAAAGCTGTGTGGAATTGCCCTCTTTGGTGTCCTTGCTGTCAGCCTCAGAATTAAACGCACAAGAGAAGTGGCCCGTGTTTTCCCCAACAATTTGTATTTAAAGACAAGGGAAGAGATTAGGTCTAGGGAAGCACTCTGTGGTGAATAACCTATTGGCTGCTTTTCATCACTTTCTGTCTTCATGGGTTGTGATTTTCTTGAATTGATGCCCCAAATTTGACTCTCGGTATAGCGAGAGTGATGACTTGTTAGCGAGAAGCTGGTTGTACGGGGTTCAGCAGTCCCTGCAGGTGAGCCGCTTGGGCTGGGTGCATCAGTTTGAGTTCTTTGAAGTGACACACACAGCTTTGGCGAAGTTGCTCCATGGAAGGAAGATCACGTTTCTGCAGCTCTGCCTTGCATGCTGGGCACTGCTTGGCAAATTCACCCCCTGGCAGAGAATGCAAGGATGCCTCGCTGCAATCGGATAGATTTGGCTGCTCCCTTTCCAACCAGCAGACTACCAGGCAGCGCCAACTCCTCTAGAATTTAAAACACAGGCATATTTGTGGTAATTTCTACTTATTTTGTAGGGCTTTGCGCAGCAGTACTTGGAACATGTTGGCCTCACAGATTTCTGGCAGAAGATTGTGGTGCTGTGATCCTCTCTGTGAACAAAGTGTTTGTCTGTCTATCTATCTATTTATCCGTCTGTCTGTCTGCTAACTTTTTCCTCCTGCAGTTTGAAGCCTTAAAAGTATAGCAAGCTCCCAGCTCACACATAACAGTGAACCCAGAGCAGAATTCCTCACTGGTGAGGAAGGGAAACTGCAGGACCATACCACGTTTGCAGGAATGACTATCAATGGCATTTTTTTGTTAGAACTTGATGACATTTGGAGGTGAAATAAAAGCAGTCATTCCTGCCTGTTTGGCAAATGGGTGCAAAAATGCCAGGAAATATGCTTGGGGACAAAGGAAAGAAGTTGCCTTAAGCGAAGCCTTCATGGATGAGGGAAAGGAGCTTTGGACAAAGTGTCACAGTAATGAAGAGAGAACATTCAGTGAGAACCACTGTTTTAAGAGGGTCTATTTGGTTTCTGTCACCTCTGTAAAGATCTGAGATACTGCTGAGGCCACTGTGAGGTGCTAAACTGTAGAACTGAGTCTCTGGTGGGAACTACGGTGGGACCTTGTGTTGGCCAGAGGTGGCTTTGTCTTTTTCCTGTAGTGAGGACCCCACAAATCTTTGTACGGGTTTCGATCTCCAAAGCCTATTGGATTTTGAACAGGAGCAATAAACTTCTGCAATAGAGACTTTCAGATCTGCCATTAGAGATTTTTTTCGTTATTTATAAACAGGGCTTCACAGAGAGTTCTCCTGTCTGCTGTGTCCTTGCAGGGAAAGTCTTCTCCTCTGGCTCATTCTCAGTCTAGAAGTTTCTAGATGGTCCTTAGGTTGCAGTCACTTCCACACAGTCTCCTCCGGGTCTCGAGGAAAAATCTCTTTCTCCCTGTTCTCTCTGAGTACGGCCGTGTATTTACTCCTTTGCCTTTGCAAGGGTCTCCCACCTGAGGACTGTGCTTCATTTTGGCTGTGTCTTTCAAAACTTTCCTCTGTCCTGCTCTCCATCCCTACTCGAAGCAAGCTCTGTTATGCCTGGGGTGGGAAATCTGTCTTTCCTTCTCAGGGATCAGCAAACAAAGACCCATCCCCTCTCTCACAAGCAGTTGCCCTGATTTTCAGGGTTTGCTGGTTATTTTAGTAATCTAGACCACGAGACCATCTTTGCTGTGAGCCCCCTTCAACCTGCTGCCATGGACAGCTTGTTTTGCTTCTGAATAGAGGCTGCTTTGCAATTTTGATCTTTTAGATAGGAGAATATATTAAAAAATTGAAACTTGGCCTTTTCCTCTGCTGTGCTAATCCTAGCAAAAGTGTCACAAATACTTTCCTCTCTTCCCTTCCTTTTTTTTTTCCTAAATTTTGACAAGTGAACAGATGTAAAAAAGAGGAAAGTTCTAGCCTTCCCTGCTGACTAGTGTTTTTAAGGGTCATTGCATAATTACAAATTGCCAACACTGTTCACAGCACCTTTGGTGTTACAAAGAGATAAAACGCCTCCAATTAACAACGTGCAAATAAAGTTTCTCAGCCTTAACTGCTTGCCCTGTGAACCCGGAGGTGCTAAGTGACCTGACCACTCAAGTCTTGACCAAGAAAGCAAAAAGCCAATGGTGAAATATAGCTCTTTATAAAAAAAGGACAGGAAAGATGGCTTCAGAAAATTAATGCTGTCTCGTTTGTGCATGTGGTAAACTTTTGAGGTTATTGCTGGTGGCCAAATATAAAAAGCAGGTCTGCCATATGTTCTCTTGATAAATTTTAAGCAGGGGACCATGCTGTGGTTGCGGTTTGCATCTCAAATATGGAGTGATAGAGTAAGAGAAAAATTTAGCACAGCAGCCAAAGGTCAGGAATGGCGGTGCAGACACAAGTGGAAAGTTTTGAGGCAGGACAAAGGTTATGGAGTTAGAGATGGGATCAGACGACCGCAGCAGAAAGACTCAAGTGCAGCAACTGGAGTGATTCATCCCAAACAGTTGTTCCTCGCAGGAACTGGGATGGGGTTTGTCCCCTCGGGGTTCAGTCTCGCCAAGCTGAGCTTTGCTGCATTACTGATGGAGCTTGCTTGGTTTGTCAGGCTCCCTGCCAAATGACTGCAGGTGTGAGCCTCAGTGTCCTGTAGCGATGGTCTCCCTTTCCTCCCCACTTCCAAGACCGCCTTTACCCTGCAAGCTATACTGGATCATAGGCAAATTGAGGTCAGAGGAGGCTGCAGGTCACCTTGTCCAACCTCTTGCTCAAAGCAGGGTCAGAGATGAGGACAACCTTCTGCTAGTGAGAGGGTGGCTGAGATGAGCTCTCATCTCCAGCTCGCTGCTTAGGAAAGGGCAATGAACCTTCCTGAGCAGCTGACATGAAGGACAACCTTTCATGAATCAAGTGGGATGACATTTTGCTTTTTATCCCCAAGCCTGTGACAAATGGTGATGTCAATCTGGCAGCATTCCTGTGCTGACCAGCAGACCCTTTCAACCACTGAAAAAGCCACTGATTTCAAAATGACCCAAACTTGTGAAGAACAACTCTTGTTTCTCTGGTTTCAGGGATTAATCTGAATCGGGTATCATTCCCCATTTCCACACAATGAAATAAAAAGCTGGGCCTCTGCATGCAGAATGAAAGTTCTAGAAGAAAGATTTAGCACTGAAGACAACACTGCTTAAGCCTGGTTGCTATAGAAAGTATTTTCAAGGTCTCCACTGCCACTGCATAATTTTTTACAGCTTGTAACCTTTCAGTACACCATCTGAAGTGTGGCAATGCTAATATCCTGATTTTCCAAGCAGAAACTGGGGGTGGTATAAAGAAAGAGTAGGATAAATTTCAGTCAGTATTAGCAATCTAAGATTTGATATCTTGTCTAAGTTGGTAATTTCTACTTTTTTCTGGAGCAGGTGAAGCTAGCTACACATATTTAGAGGACAAATTAACTAATTTCACAGGACTCTCATATGAATCCTTGTCAGACTTTGTCAGAGGATCATTCTGATGATTAGAAATGGAATGGAAGAGGGATGATGCAAAGTGCATCATTTCCAAATATTGCCTCTGATTTGAAAGACCTGTTTTGCTTGGAATACCTATTTCAATATTAAAGAATTAATGCATTCAGTAATAATAGCTACTGCATAAAACTCCAAATTAGTTATTATTTTATTAGTCCTTGGACACCCTAGATTCTGATATAACCTCATTTCCCAATGAAAAACTTTGAAGCCTGAGATTTCTGTTCACTGCTTTTGGTCACAGGCTTCTCGCTGAGTCAGATGGGACTGTAGCACTGATTCATCATAGAAACATAGGATGGTTTGGGTTGGAAGGGACCTTAAAGATCATCGAGTTCCAACCCCCCTGCCTTGGGCAGCGACACCTCCCACCAGCCCAGGTTGCTCCAAGCCCCGTCCAACCTGGCCTTGAACACCTCCAGGGGTGGATGGGGCATTGACAGCTTCTCTGGGCAACCTGGGCCAGTGTCTCGCCACCCTCACAGTAAAAAGTCTCTTCCTAATATCTAATCAAAATCTCCCCCTTTCAGTTTAAAACTCTTACCCCCATCCTATCACTACATGCCCTTGTAAAAAGTCCCTTCCCAGCTTTCCTGTAGCCCCTTTAGGTACTGGAAAGCTGCAATAAAGTCTCCCCGGCCCAGCTCTCTCAGCCTGTCTTCATAGCAGAGGGGCTCCAGCCCTCTAATCATCTTCGTGGTCTCCTCTGAACTCGCTCCAAAAGGTCCACATCCTTCTTGTGCTCAGGACTCCAAAGTTGGATGCAGTACTGCAGGATTAGTGTGATGGGTGCCCTTAATGACTCCCACTCAGTGATTTTTCTAACTTCCTTAACTCAGCTTAATGTCCTGACCTGGTTTTACCAGATCTACAAAGCTACCACGTCTTCAGGATGACTTGCAGACAGCTCCTCTAGGGATTTCTCTAAAGCTGGCTTATCAGCAGTTTTCCATCTGATCTAGCTTTTTTAATTATTATTATTCTTTTGGTTTTCTTCCCTCTGCTTTTGTTTAGATTTGGAAAATCAATAAATATATCAGCAAAAAGCATTCCTGAAAGGTTAGGGTGCATGGAGCCACATTAACCATTAAAAGTGTCTGCAGGGCACAGTTCCCAGTCAATAAATGCGGGGGTGGGATTTCTCTCGTTTTAATATCAGATGTCTGCAAATTATTTAAGTCTGTGTTAGTCACTCAGTTCTCTCTTTACAGTGAAGGCAGCCTCTAGATACCCATTCACTCCCTGGCCTCCAGGTTCAATTTCATTAGAGGCCTCTATAATCCTGTTTAAAAGAAAAAAGCAAAACAAACAAACAAACAAACCAAACACCCGAAGCCCCAACATGGGTTCTCCTTTGCAGCAGGACAGGTAGAGTCTGAAGACTGCCAGACAGTGCTGTCTCTGAGTCCTTCAGAGGTTTTGTAAGTCTATTTTACCTCCAGCTGCTCTCTCTTATAGGTTTTTCTCACCAGAGACTGTCTTAACCCCAACCCATTGCAGCTGACTTAAACCCCTGCAAGTCAAATAAAGAGCAGCTAAATTTTCAGCAAAGTAGGGTCAGTTCCAGTTCCATTCAAAATGTAAAGCCAGGTGCTTTAAATGCACTTTGCAAGAGAGGGTTAAGTTACAATAATAAACTTCCTTGCACTGGCACTAGCTCGTGTCGAAGGAGAAAAAGAAAAATTATGCTCATCCAATTCTATACAGCTTGGCAGGAGATGGGAAAAGCAGAGCAGGGTTTCTAGGAAAGCGCAAGGAAAGTCACTGCTTAGAAAGCTGATCTGGTGAATTTTGCTTTTTAAAAATTTTTTTTTTTCCTGGATTCTCACAAAACCACACAGGCCAGGAGGGATTTACTTCAGTGTCTGCCACAGTGCACGGTAATGAGCACTGGTCCAAAAAAGAAGCTTTTTACAGATGATCTTATATGTGCTGAGCATTTCAGTGGCCCTGTTCAATTAGATGAGAAAGAAAGTCCTGAAGTGCAAAGAGCACCAAACATGTTTATATAAGCTTCAGCTACCTAGAAAGCCAGACTGCAGTTGATGCGTATCTCTATCTACACTGGTAGTTAAACATATATTTAAGTTATGATCTTAAAATGAGAGTCAAGCCTCTACGTATGCCTTGCAAAGTCAGTCACTTGGCCAGGAATGGCTTTGGAGGTGTGAAACACATCCTGATCCCCTTTGCCTCTCAGGCTCTTCTTTTCCTGCAATGTGTCTGGACCTTCTCCAGTTACGCGTGGTCCTGGTTATCCAGAAACACTCATCCCGTTCTCTGCTCCTGATTGTCAGAGGGTTTGGGTGCAAACTGGTAGAGAGAGCTTGGATCCCCGTGGGGTTTTCTTCACTTCCCTGGGTGCTGGCTGGTGAGACTGTGACTTTTCCGCTGGCATCTACTAACTGTGGTCCTCTGGAATAAGTGAAAGCAGAGGGGACGAGGATTTCTTGAGCTTTTTTCCTTCATGACCCCATCAGCAAAATGGAAACTCATGGAGAATTCATTTATGGATATTTGATATTTAGAAATAAGCACAACACAAATAAAAAAGTAAACGCTGATGTTCAAAATTAAAGATTGCTTTACAGAAAAGTAAGACATGATCGGTGTTTTAGGGATGAAAAAGCCTCTGTAACTTCAGTTCAGTAACAAGGTACAAAGAAAGCTTTGGGAAGTCTGTAGATGAAAGTTGAGTGTGAGCACAGGTTCAGGGCTTTAGGAGCACTGTGGTGGAATGGAGACTTTCTCTCACTATCTCATCACTAATATAAAATGCCAGGATAGCATTAATACTAACTTATATAATTTGTATTAGATATAAACATGTATATCTACTTCTAAAATAAGATTATCTAATTTGATATAAGAGAAAATATATAATTCTTTGCTGCTTTGAACAAGCTGGCTTTCTGATGTCTGCCAGGGAAATGCTCTATTAATATTTAAAAGATGTATTTGCTGGCCAATTATTTATTTAATTTAATTTAAATTTTATCTTGTATTTGATTTAGCAGTTTTATCTAACATTCCCTGCTACCATATCTAAAGGAAATCTAAGCAGCACATCTATTATTTTTATTCATATTCTGGTTGCTTTCTTGCATTATTTTCAATGATATTTTACACTATTTGATACTCAAAAGACTACTAAATTAATTAAGGTTAACTGATACATCGGCAGTCTTGTCAGACAATTTTGGCAGTGACCTGAATGTATAATCTACTCCAAAGACCTCTAAGAACAAAAATGAGGATATATTCATGTCGTTGAAAAAGGACCACCATCTCACCATGTGATGGAGCCCTCTGATGGCTCTTGCTTTCAAAATGGTTAATGGATGGGAAATCTGTGGCAAACTATTACTCTGAGCAGCCATCAGACTGAACAGTACAGGAGGTACTCTAATCTACATTAAAAAAAAAAAAAAAAAGAAAATAAGAAAGGCTGTATTGGGCAGGGTTTGGGGGATGAAGAAAAACAGCACATCTTGAGTTCTGCAACCAAGAGATCATGGCTATACATGACTGTAGTCCCTCTGCTGAGAAACTTAGTACTTGTGTAACACAAGCTACACTGGCAGCAGCAGAGGAAAGCCTCAAAATCTGTCCAAAGGGGTTTTGCAGTGTTTTCACAAATAAGAGAGGGACATCTCCTTTGTTTTGATACATGAGCGAGGGGGAGACAGCTCTGCTGCAGAAGGTTCACAGATATGAAGATGATTATTTGGCCAAAACACCACTCCACCAACCACATTTTCCTGGGGACTGTGGGCAGAGAATTGTGAACGGTATAGTAAATTGTCATGCTGTTGGCCGTACTGTGATAATTTGACCACAAGTCAGCTGTAATGCAAAGTACTTATTTACTTAAGTCCTCTTCAGAGCCCACGTGCATGGATTGGGCATTGGAGAAATGCCAAGGGAGAAACCCTACATTGGAGAAAAGGCACACAGTTCTCTAAATATGATGTCTAGTGCCATTCGAGGCTCTTGGGAGTCTAAGACGTGTCTAAGACATGGGGCTGGTGGATACCAGACAGGTCTTGCAAAAGACTCATGGTCCTCCATAGGCTGGAGACCAGCTGGAATAGCCTACCTAGAGCATCTCAAGTGGCATTGGACACCTATGTTTAGGCAAGGCAATAATGGCCTTTAATCACCATGGCCAGCTTGGAGGAAGGGGGAACGACTCTCCATTTAAAAAGGCTGAAATCTTTCAAATTGCTCCAACATACACTTATGAGGGTCTGGCCATGCCCTCCATCTGACTGCCATCCCAGCTGGGAAGACAAAGCAGTAATTACAGTATTTGCTTACTTGCATATTCCACATAATGAAGAAAAAACAGCTAAGACAACATGGGTACAACTAGAATGGGGAAATCCAAAGATTTTAGGTGCTTTTGTCCCAGTCTTTGCCAGGAGAATTATTTATGCATCCCTCACTTTGAAAGACAAGTAAATGTGAGGAAATCTCAGGCTTCTTTTAAAGATAAAATAAAGTAATAATCCTCAGAAGTGCAGAAGAAACCTTAAAAAGTCAAGATGGGAAAATTTCCAGTACAAGAAGGCACATAAAAAGACCCTACATTTATTTTTGTAAAAGTCTGATGAAGTTTAAGTCGATAATATGACTGGGATGGGAGGGGGGAAGGCAGAGAGAGGGCTGACTCATGTTTTTTGAATGTTTGGGGTTAGCACCAGTGTGTTTGGCAAATTCTTGTGTGTACTTAATATGTGTGAAGGAAATTATAATTGGTCCATAGATGATTTGTTAACTAAAAATAGGGCTAAAGCTGTAAAAATATTTGTAACATAAAATTTCACCAACTCTTCATCATTCTTTAGTGCTTTTCTCAAAACACATCATTGCTAACTATGGGGTCTCTAAACACCTCTCCATGGTAATTTATTTGAGGGCTGATGGCAAAGCTGAAGATGCATTTCAGCACATCGGGTGAGATCTGCAAAGGCAGTTAAACCAGATGAGGACCTACCAAGCTAATGGAGCAACTCCTTCTCAATCACAACATTGAATTGCCTCACTGACTTCAATGCTTTTACCCTCCCAGTGTCCCTTGTTGGGTCAAAAACTTGCTCTGGTCCTGTATTTGTAAGTGAAGGAGCAGCAGCTGAGGTTTGTCTGCCTGGCTGTCTAAGCAGTCAGTCGTTGGTCGTTGAACATGTCCCCAAAGGAAGGGACTCATCTCAGGATTTGCTAATCATTGTGTTACCTTTCCAGTCCTAATTTTGCATGTTGTGTCCATATTTTGAACATCCTTCTGCCCATGAGATTGTCTTGGCCACTTCTTCTGAGACAATAGCAAAAAAACCTGCTAGGACATCCATTTTCCACGCACCCCAAACAAGAGTGTTCCCAGATGTCCTTGGCAAACTTGTCGTGAAAGAGGAATCCCAAGAGTCACGACTGTGTGGTCCCACTCATTACAAGGCACATCACCTCATTTTCTTGGGTACATGCAGGGAAAGTCTCAGGCTGAACCTGGAACTGATTGAAAGTCCAGTTGAAGTTGGTGGAAATAATCCTCTCTTGACCTTCATGAGCTTTGGCTGGTATCCAGACTCATGATGTTCACACCTCCTTAATGTAACCTCCGGCACTTGAGTCATGTAAAGCTGGGTCGGGGGAAATGTCAGGTAATGCAGCGTAAGCAGCCACCCCGGAGGAGAAGAGCGGGCCGGCTTTTCCCAGCTCTGCTGCGGTTGAGCGCAGAGTTTATGAAGTGCTCCTTCTCAGAGTGCATCCAAACTGAGCAGCAGCTTTTGCTGTGCCTGCAACAAGAGACCACAGAACATGAGCTGCCACCGACACCTCGCCGTTGACCTCAGCCTTGCTTGCCTCTCTCTCCTCTCCACGAGCTCTGCCCCCTCCCAGTCACTCCCCTCCTCTTCCTCTCCCCAGCCCCATGACAGTACCATGGCCGGCTCCAAAAATCTGTCAGCTGGAGTTCCTACTCTCTGAAATTATAGGCGATGGTTTGTGAAATGGTGGAGGCCTGCTCAGTGTTATCTGCCTGTCACTCCTCATTTGCCCTTTATTAATAGGTGGATGAACTGAGACAAATCCCGCAAATTCCTCTGCTTTCCTCTTTTTGCCTTCCCATCTCATTTCTCTTCTGCTGCCATTCACCTCCCAACCCACCCTCTTCTTCCCCTCCCAACCCACGTCAAAAAGAAGAGTAAAACCAATGTCCGTTCCCCAGGCTGTTAACGAGTCTTGTAAGCTTAAGCCTTGTTCACAGTATTCAACTAGAAATGAGAAAGTATGTGTGCACACACACATGTGCAACCACATGTGCATGGGCGTGAAATCCCTGCCTTCACATCAAGGTTTGCATCTTGTTGCAGAAGGGGTGGAGAGCTTGAGAGGAAATCTGTCTGGGAATGGGAGCAAACTGCAGGTTTTCAGTTCATTTAATGTTTTATTTCAGTCTCCACCCCATCTCTCTGCATTCAGCGATGTATTTTTTCCCCTTATGGAGCAGAGTTCTGCTGCTCACAGGCACTAGATTGAATTACAGGTCATATCTCTGCTCGGTGTGAAATCAACAGTTACATGGGTCCATATGAGCTAGCAAGCCAACTTTCACTTATTTCAGTAATTTTATGTCCATTCCCTCCTCATATTACCAGGGGATGCCTAGCATGGTGTTGTTTGAATAGTCCTGGGTGACTGATGTCAAAAAACAAATGCAGAGTTTAGAGAAGGCAAGTTGGGATCGAAGTTGAACCATGTGCTGATTGCCCTGTGGAGGACTTATGACGGCAGTGTGGGGACAGCATGGGAAGCCGGCGGCCGGCAGTGCTGGAGTCATTGCTTTCTTGAAGTCAGATATCACAGTAAGCAACAAAGTCTATCTTAGATGGATCCAGTAGATTGTCTGTTATGACCCTCAGGTTGCATTTATGCTTACACTCTAGCATGGGGACAAGTTGTGATGGAGCAACTTCTGCGTATAGTGATAAACACTCTTACCCTTCAAAACTGCTTGGCTGCATGGAAACAGGCTCCTGGAAATATTTCCTTTCCATTCTAACTCCTAAACAGCACCCAAAAGTACCTTGCAAGTTTGCTAGTTCATCTGGCCTTATGTAGTCAGTGTTAACAACCTAGTAATGTGAATGACCAAGTCCCGGCATCCAGAGACAGTCCTGTAACTCTTTATTTTGCTGCTGGTGGAAGCCTGAGATACTAGTAAGCAAAGGTAAAGCTTTGTGTAAATGGTGGCTCCCTCAGTTATAGTTGTGACTTGTTAAAATTCGGTGCTAATTAGACAGACCTGGAGAGACAAGCTTTAGACTGAGAATAAGTAGTTTATTAGATAAAAAAACGTCAGCTGGGGCTTTCTCACATTGGAGTCCTACATTTGGCCCATTTTTTTTCAGGAAGCAAGGTCACCATTAGATACCCTCTGTGCATTTGACCTCCACACAAAATAAGATTTTGTCTTTTTCTTTGGGAAAGCAAAATCACCCAGTCATCAGCATCACCATCGGCATCATTGGAGGCAGGACCGCAATGGTCTGTGCTCCTCTGTATAATGGCTAGGCAAAGCTGGACTTCTTTTGATGTATTCCTATGATTAGAGCTAAAAAAAACAAGTTTCACTGAAGGCGACCTGATTTGTTGCTCACTTTTCCTGCTGGAGGAGCTTTGCCTCCTAGTCTGAGCCAGATTCACCCAGATCTCAGCGATTCTCCTGGGTTGTTGGGCTGGTGGTGGAGTCTGGTCAACTTTATAATAAATATTGCACTGGCTCCCTGGAGATGGTCCCTGGAGGGAGACCCTGATGTCTCTAGTTGTAGACCACTGTGAATGAAGGGCTCCCACCCAATCAAGGGGATTAGGAGACAAGCTACTGTCAGCTGTGCCGGCGGAATGCAGGAGGCATGCCTTTCCCTGGAAAGAAAACATACAGCAAACACCCTGGATATTTTCTTTTTTTCTCTTTCTTTCCAATTTTGTGAGTGTGTGAGTGCCGGATTTGTGCCAATTCCGGTCACTGCCTGCAGCACAGCAGAAAAAAAAAAACAACAAACCAAAACAAAAACCCCTAAGGAGCTCAGCACAGCGAAGCAGCCCAGGCTTCAGTAGCTGCAGCAGCAGGTGGGCAATGTTAACTGGGCTTGGCCGTCTTCAGCTGTTTTGAACATTTGCTGGTAGAAGGAGATGATCAGAGGTCATGTCTGTGTTACAAGGGAGCACTGTTTCCGGTTTGGGATATTAGTCATTAATTAAGAGCAGGTGTTGGTTGTCTAGACAACTATGTGGGCTAGCCAGAAAAAAAGTGGTTTTTCAGGTGATTATTGGCAAAAGGTTGGGAATTAACCTCTTAATGATCTTCATTTTATGTTGTTTTAGTTTACAATGTTTAACCATGGAATATCATTTTTTTTCCCCAGTGAGTCAATGAATAATTTTATAAATGCAGAGCATTATCTTGAGGATTCACCCTGAATTCTCCATCATGAAATGCAGATCAGACCCGTGTCTGGTAGGATTCCACTCCATTTGGGCTTTCAAATAGAAATATTATATCTCAGACTGATCTTATCTGCCTGGTTATGAGTTTTTCTGGGAAGGAAACAGCTGGCATCGATGGGTTTAGAATGAGGCCAGTGAACCCTTGCTCACTTTCCCATTCAGAGTTGTACAAGAGGATCGTTAACAGCCACAGGTGGTTAAGGGATGAGCATCACTTAATCCCATGCTGTTTGGATATCGGTTTCTCTACCTGCTAAATCTTCAGCCTCTTGGAGATATGGCACCTTGTACGTCCTCACATCTTCTTGACTGTGATGTGTGTATGTATATGTGAAAGTATGGTTATATCTGGATAGGTGCATGCACGTATGTACACGTATACTCATATTTTGGCCTGTATTGTTCTAAGCTAGCTACTATTTGAAAGGAAGAGACTACATGGCCTGCTGTTTTGGCCATTATATGCTAATGTCTGTGTTCCTGCATTTCGCTTAGTCAAATCTGTTTGCTCACATGGTACCTGAAGGTAAATTTGTTTGGAATCTGCAAGATACACTTTCCAATAGCTTACATTAATGGCAGTGCTCTGGATTAATCTCATTTTAAATTCCATTTCCCCTTAGTGGTATTTGCATGCTGTCTTCGTATCCTCCTTAAATAGCTTCATCAAGTGATATCACCACTTCTCGTACATGGAGGAAGGGGGAGATTCAGACCATGAGGTTTGTCCTGCTCAGCCAGTGAGAAGTTGTTGGCTCGTTGTCATGAATCTGAGCTCATCGGATGTGTGTGATGGAAGGCATCACAAAATCCATTTGGTACTTATTGTTGAATTTATAAGGGATTAATAACTCATCTAGGTAGAAGTAAAATCTTACACCGTATTTGGAAAGCAGTAGCTGAGTGTGAAATTGACTGTTTAATGACTTGGATTTGTGTCTTCTGTTCTTAGATGTTTGAAAGACAGATGTCTCAGTCTAGCCTGATCACAGCAGGCTGCCTTTATACAGCCTCGCTAGTTGTACATTTCCTATAAGACTTACTAGCAAAGACCAAAAACTATAATAATAATGTGATTGCGAGAGCAGGAGAAAGCACCAATATCCCGTGATTCTTTACTAGACCCATGTCGGGCTCTCCATGGAGGGGTTGAGGCTTTGGACTCAGGTGCTTTCTCAGTGGAAACGGTCATCAGTTTGGGCATCCTGGCGGACAGTCTCAGAGCTCTTGAAACCTTTGCGGTACCAATCTCCGTGTAGCGGGAGAGCACCTTTGAGTTACATCACTCAGTGCTTGCCCTGTGCTCAGGCAGATGTAGGCGGCAGGATGCCAGGGAAAACAGATATCCGAGCTGCTCAGGTATGGCTGTCCCTTAGTCATTGTCCTATTTCTTTTTTCTACTACACCATAGGTTAACACGATGTAAGCGTATATCGTTTTCCCTGCAGGTTTAGAGACCTCTCAACCACATAAAAGCTGCTAAAAAAAAAAAAATAATTGTTTTCTTAATCAAGAATAACAATTATTTCATGTCTTTTGGAATAACTGTGAAGTTTACTTCTGTAATTAAGGATTGCACTTGCACACTTTTTTTTTTCCAGAAGGATGTAAGCATGTGCTTAACGTGCAACACATTTTCAGATTCTTTGCTGAATGAAGGCTTTGATCTCAATTGCTTTTTTGCTTGCCCCTCGTCCTCTCTCATCCCTTTTCTCATCTGCTACTTCTAATCTAAGCTTGCTTTGTATAAATAAATCCTAAATTGACGTCATTTGTCTGTGGTATGGAACACTGTTTATGTTGAATCAGGGTTGCTGTTTTGTTAGCGTGGAAGGTAACTTGAATGGTCCAGGTGCAGAAGCCCGAAGCTTAGTGGCTTGAAACAAACATATGGATTGATCTGGTCAAATTCTTACATTAATTAATCGTACTTCTTAACTGTTCTCCTTCTTTTTTGTCCCCTCACACACGCTCCTTTGTTAAATGAAAACATTATCTTGATTCATGCAGTATAGATTTGCTTTTGGTCTGAGGCAGAACTGAAGTGGGTTTTGCTTGGCAAAGCAGTATATTGCAAAGGTTGCTGAAAACAGTGTGTGATCTCGACGTGATTTTTTTCTTCTCTTTTGTTTCTTGCCCTTGCAGGTGAAATCAACATAGATCTATAAATGAGGTGTGTCTAATTTAAACTACTGACTACTTTATCGGTGACAAATTTGCTGTAACTATTTCCTGAAGATATTTGTTTTCCCCACTTATGCTGAGAGTCAGGACATTATTTTTCTGTAGAAAGGCCATTTAAAAAGTCCGCTTCCAGCTGAAATAGCTCTAGTCTTTGCTAAAATATATATTTGTTTAAACAACTTCTACAGAAAAACATAACAAAAATAACCCTTGAAAAGTACAAGTTCTTGATCAGAACTTGGTTGTTTAGGCTTCATTAACAGCTTTGCCACAAATTTCCTCTGTCACTTTGGCATGTTATGTTACCTCTTTACCTTATTTATGAATTGGTGGAAAATATGAAAAACGCTCCCCTTGTCTTATCTCTCAGCGCTGGCCATCCTGCATAGCAGATTTCGTACATACTTTATAATAGCTATCTGTAATTGAGTGTCCCTTTACAATGCCAGAATAGTGTGCATATTTTTATATATGTGTACATGTACATATATATACATATATATAAGAATCAAGCCTTTAATCTCTTGATGCCTTGATCTGTAATGACCATGATAATACTTGCTTTGTCTCTAAGCTCTTTGATGCAGGGTCGTTTCCATCTCCATTGCTTTTGGGAGTCCCTTGCTGAGTGAGGACCTTGTTCTTTGTTGGACCTACTACAGCATTCCCTGTTTCCTAAAAGACAGCATATGTCTAAACTCTAACTGGTATTGTGAAACCATGGACTTGCCTGTAAGGTAGGGCTAGAACAACTCCCTGACCATTCAGCATCCAAAAATGAATGGATCTCTCTTAGAAACTGGCTATTCAATGGTATTTATTATTGACACGGTTTGGGGTTTTGCCCCTGGCTAATTTTCTGAAAGCTGCTCAAGCCCTGATCTGACAACAGAACAATCCCTTTCCTTTTTGACTTCTCTGTGACACTCGTATTTCACAACAGCAATGCAGTTGCTTTCAACCTTTTTGCTTATGTGGACATATGGAAAATTTCCAAAGCTGAGGCATGCCCTGAGCGGAAAATTTAGCTCTGTTAACTTGGATCTTTTTTGTGCATGTGAGCCAGAAACAGAAACCACGTTTGACTTCCTACAGAATTTACATGCATGCTTGGGAAAGAGGAAGAAGGGTCCCCAATGGAGAAATGAAGGACTGGTTCATAGCAGGTGTCACTACAGACCATCATTACAAAATAATTGTAATAATAATAATAATAAAAATTTCAGCACTCATCTCTCTTGTAAATTAGACTAACAGGCTGGGATTGATCTCTCCTCATTTTCTATGTCTATGGAGTAGACTGCTTCAGCTGAGCTACCCTCTCTTCACTCCCAAATCATACTCCAGGCTTCATCAGCTCCCCTACCTGGACCCAATTCCCTGCTGCCATCAAATCCCGAGGGTATATGATGTACCCTGGTGTAGGTGCATCTCTCTTTCACTTACCAGAGCAGGCTGTGAGACTGCATAAGCTATTCCCAGAGAAACCAGGATGCTGGAAAAAAACCCTGCTAAAGTATAAGAGGAGTGGCAGTGGCAAAGGGGATGTGTTGAAGAGCAAATATCTGACCCAAGGGTGGCCAAATCTGTTCAACAGTATGACGGTGCTGGTTGCTTTTTGAAGGCAGTGATGAAGTGGCTGGCGGCTCAGAGAGGACCTGATCTCTTGTGAGGTTCTTGGTGCCTTCAGTGAGGCTGGTGGGAATGTCTCAGTGCAATGATGGAGCAGTTGGTAACAGCCCCTCTGCGAGAATTTTGGACACTCAGAGAATTAAGTGAAATAAATTCTGCTCTGATGTACGATTGCTGAGATGCTTTTCTTCTAGTGACCAAGAACCTGCCCTCCTCAGAGTGGTTTGACGCTATCAGCCCCAAAGGACCTCAGCTGGTTTCTAAACCAGCTTACTTGAACTGGTGTCCTGTGAACTTTCTGCTATTCCACCTCCCCTTAACCCAGTCCCCATGTAACTGGGAAATGTGTGAGGGGTTGGTCCACCAGCCAGCTTGCAGTCCTCCTCTATGGCATTGGGCTCTGAAGATCTTTGCAGACATAATATAATGACATACCCTCACCTTAGGGTATACCCTAATCCTAATTACAGATACTTATATGAGAGAAGACAGTGATTGTACGGTAGGGAGCACAGTTCCTTGGAATGAGCTGGGTGCTAATGATAATAATGACAGTAACACGATCAAGTGAATGTGTATTGGCCAATCAAAGATGGAAAAATCACTACCTTACTTTTAAATCTTTTCCTGTATTTTTTTCTCTCCACCGAAGAATCAGAATATGAAATAGTAAAGAAATTATATAAAAACAAGGAAAAGAAAAGCAGCTGAGTAGGAATTATACTTTTTTTTTTTCTTCCTATATTTCTTGCTGCTGAAATTAGGATGCCATTTGGGGAGAGAAGGGAAGGAAAGAGATAATTTTTTCTGAGTTTTCACCAACTTAAACTAAATTTTTTTGAAGTAGTTGGGATCACATGACACAGCTGAAAATTACTGTGGTGAGGAAGATGCTAAACATCCCTTTGCTATGTAGATGATAGAGATTTGGCCTGTGGACATGGTTAAATCCCAGCAGCCTAATGCAAAACCCGAATAATTATATGCTAAAGCATACCTGAAAACTATTTGGCCCCAGACAAATTCATTTCTCCCTGGCTTAGTGACACAAGGGAAAACAGTCCTGTTGTCTGCCCCAGATTCCTACCTCCTCGTGATTTACCTTCCTCACTGGGATGTTACCAAGCCAGCTCTAACTCCTCCCGGATTTCTGCGGACGGCGGTCCCTTTTCTTCTGGTGCTTAGCAGCTTTTCTGGGGAGTGTCTCAATAGGACTGTCTCTGGGCTGTAAGCTGATCCAGCCGTCAGGCAGGAGGTTTTAGCCTGCCTGAAGAATTTGGAGGAAGGGTTTCTAAACTTCTCGACGCATAAGCCATGCGAGCATATGGCCATAAATCCTATAAGCTTGGGCGCTTAGTGGTGATACAATAGCACTTGATGGACTCCTCTGGATAATGCGGCCGTAATGGAAGGTGGATGCAGCAGGGAGAGAGTGGAGCCTCAGGGTCGGATCTACGCGCTTTGCTGTCTTAGGCAATGTGGCAAATGTCCACCGTACACACAGACAGCTCCAGCCTGCAGCAATACCTCTGGGCAACTGCTTATTGAACCCCCCGACACAAGGACATAACTCTGCATGGTCTGCCAGGAGGCGTTTCTGGGAGAGGAGGCCCGATGTCCTCACAGCACAGCTGAGAGCTTCCTCTTTGCCACTTCCTCTCATCCCCTGGGTGAGGACAGATGAGAGAAGGCTCCAGGGGGACATTATAGCAACCTTGCAGTACCTAAAGTGGCCTACAGGAAGGCTGGGGAGGGACTCTTTTATCAGGGAGTGTAGAGATAGGATGAGGGGTAACAGTTATAAACGGAAAGAGGGGAGATTTAGATTAGATATCAGGAAGAAATTCTTTACTGTGAGGGCGGTGAGCCCCTGGCCCAGGTTGCCCCGAGAAGCTGTGGCTGCCCCATCCCTGGAGGTGTTCAAGGCCAGGTTGGATGGGGCTTGGAGCAACCTGGGCTGGTGGGAGGTGTCCCTGCCCAGGGCAGGGGGTCTTGGAACTAGGTGATCTTTAAGATGCCTTCCAACCCAACCCATTCTAAGGTTCTATGATTCCTGTCCCTTCCCTGCTCCCCTGAAGCACGGCTCATATTAAGGGTCTGGGTTTTTGTGTTGGATGCTGGGTATACTCCATGAGCGTCAGGGCCCCAAAATGCCAGCCCTTATGCCAACAACAAGATATTATAAAGGTTTTTTTTTTCTGATTTGTTTCTATCTGATTACAAGCTGATCGTGGCGTTTCCTACTGGGGCTTGCTGAGTAGCGCCCACCCCCTTCCTCCCCTCTCATATGTCCCGGGGATGAAGGGGCTAATCCTTTACATTAACCAGCCCATTAACTATTGTGCCTGTAAAAACACCCAGCCTGTCACAATTACTTCTGGCTCTGTTCCCTCCTGCCCATCAACTTGATCGAAGATAATGTGTAACGGGATAGCGCAGCGCTGCATGCTGTTGACACTAGGAAGAAAGATCCCAGGGCTGAAGTGCCACTCAGGTTACAGATGAGCTGGAAAATCCACCCACTCATGAGGGTGGTGACAGCTTTGTATACAAACTCTTGCCGCCCGTGATACCGAGATTGCAGAGGCTGAAAGTCTGCAAGTGCTTGACGGACAGGACTTTGACGAGAGCCAACAGGGAGAGGGGCTGGGTGGATGTTGCTGGAGGTCAGCTGGGTCATCTCTTTTTAAACCTTGATGCTGTAGCATAAGTGGAATAAGTTATCGGCTTAAGATAAATCAAACGAGGATATCTGCTTACCGCGCAGCTCATCCTTTTTGTCAGTCGGCACAAAGGGCGGATCGAGGAGCTGAACACGCAGCTGCGTTGTTGTAGCCGTCGGTTGGTCTTGCATACTTGTGCACGTCAGGCTGCGGCTGGAGGAATTCCTGCAAACCATGACTGAGATGCCTGGCAGCCTGCTGCAGTATCTACGGCGTTTAAACCAATGCATCAGGCACCAGCAGTCGCATCCAGGAGCCCTGCCTCGTCCTCTTGGTTCTGACACGGGCATTACATACTCCACCGCTTTGTCTCATATCAGTAGTCTTATAAGTGCTTCAAGGCAGGACTTGAATGGTGACTTTTTTTTAATTTGCCCCCCCACACACCTCAAAATGTGGGTTCTTTGTTTTTTCTTTTTTTTTCATGGGAAAAGGTTAAAATGTCAGCTTCCAACCTGGGGTGGCTCAGCCTGAAGCAGAACATTTCAGTTTTATCAGCTGGCACAAAGAGGTCTGTTTCAAATCATTTTTGACAGCATATTAAGCTGCATTTCTGTCTCAGCTTGAAATTGGCCTCCCCATTGGGCCATTCCCTTTCTCTAGAAAGCAACATACTTTTCTCCATCTGAAAACCAGGTAAAACAGGCGAGTGGGTGAATCACTGCAATGTGAACTTCGCTCAGAGGAAAAAGAGAGAGATGAAGATTTTCAGAATATAATACCAAAAAAGGAGCAGTTTGATTTTCACTTGATCTGGAAATAGCCATTGCAGCCAGGTTTGATAAACTGATATTCAGTATTGCAGAAATCCTGCAGCTCACTCAGCTCTATTTACCAGCAGGCATAGCAAGACTTTGCTATCGGCTGGGGCTTTCCATGACACTGTAGTAGTAATATAAAATAAAGGGTTCTGAAGTACTCTGGGCTGAGCTTGCTGTCCTAGGAGGGACGCAATGTGCTGGGACTAGATGCAGTTTTTAGAACAGAAGCTCACAGAGAAAGATTAACCCTGGTAAGGGGTCCAGAGCACATGTCTTATGAGGAGTGGCTGAGGGAACTGGGATTGTTTAGCCTGGAGAAGAGGAAGCTGAGGGGAGACCTCATCGCTCTCTACAACTACCTGAAAGGAGGTTGCAGAGAGGTGGGAGTTGACCTGTTCTGTCAAGTAACGGGTGATAGAACAAGAGGAAATGGCTTCAAGTTGCACCAAGGAAGTTTAGATTGGATATTAGGAAGAATTTCTTTACTGAAAGGGCCATCAGGCATTGGAACACGTTCCCCAGGGCAGTGGTGGAGTCCCCATCCCTGGAGGTGTTTAAGGGTCGTGTAGGTATAGTGCTCAGGGACATGGTTTAGTGGTGGGCTGTCAGTGTTAGGTTAACGATAGGACTAGATGATCTTACAGGTCTTTTCCAATCTGGGAGATTCTGTGATTCTGTGGATAGAAATTGTTCACCAAAACTGTCTTTATATCTTTTCATGCATAGCTGATGTGGCATAATGCAGCTCCTCTTATTAACACAGAGAATGGAGTAACAGAAAATTGTTTGTTACTGGGTTTCTGGGAACTCTGCACCAGCCATGAAGAGGCATTTCCATGATATGGGCATTTCCATTCTTTTTTGGGGTCCCCAAAACCTTTGAGACATCTTTCCTGATGCAGCAATCCTCTCGAACTCAAAGTATTCTGAGATGAAAGGAAATTCTGCAGACTAGTAGTCACAATACCAGCAAGGATGATGTTAATGGTTTCATTATGAATTAATAGTCATAATAATAATTGCTGGGCTGAGGCAGGATGAAAAGAAGGGTTCAGCAGAGCAAAATGATTTTATGATGTCATGAATACTGCTTGACCTCAGAGGGTTGGTTCTACCAGAAATAGGTCTCCCATTTTTGGGGTCGCTTTAGGAAGAAATTAAAACTCAGAGCACGCTTTGACAAGAACAGCTCATCACTTACATGTCCTGGTCAATAATTCCTCACTCAACAAAGGCAGGTTCAAATGTCCAAGACTGTGGAGTCTAAACCAGATTCTGTCCTCTACGCCTAAACAAGGTGAACACCCAACAGCCCTGGATTTCAGACGGTATCTTTTCTGCACAGCTTTCTCTGTTCACAGTGACAGGCACGTGCTGCATGAAAAACCTCAAGAGCATTTGCAAACAAGTCAGTAAAAGCAACGAGAAACCCTAATAACCCAACAGAGGCAAGCAACTCTCTGGATAAAAAGAATATCAAGGAAAAATAAAATTATATAGCCTCTGCTTATTTTAAGCAATTTTGGAGGCCCCTAGGAAAGGACACTGGGTTACTGTCTACTCAGTTAGCACACCCAGACTTGACTGGTATGGCGACTGTTGTGACTCTAGATGTTGGAGACGGGGGTTAAATTTGTATTCAGATCTAAGCTTCTCCAAAGTTCAGATATGGCTTTGTATAATGTATACCCCCATTAATAATGACGTTAAATCCTTTTTTTAAAATGATGCGCATACAGATAAAAGGGACTGACAGTAGCTATATGATTACCTAAAACAAGATGTCTCTTTTTAGTAACGCCTAACTTTATGTTAAGAACAGGAGCAGTGCTTTCTTTCTCCTGTCCCATCACCCATGAACAGCTAATGGTTCGTGATATGATGCCAAACCCTTCTTTTCAACAGTTTGGATGCAAACCAACTGCTCAAGTGGAGTACACTTTTGAACTCAAGCACAAACTTGCTGGTCCTGTTTCACCCTCAAAGAAGGGCTTGCCTACCAAGGAACTTGTCTGTTATTTGCTTTTCTGGTTTAGGTTTTTCCTTATGCAACGTGACTCCAATTTAATAAAAAACACTGCCTTTCCCTGCAATCTTTGCTGATTGCACTGTTGCAGCAAGGCTGTCTTTCCACGAAGGGGCACAGATGTTTCAACGTTCCACGATGAAACATCTGGAAGTTGGTCAGCAACCATTGCAAGCGAGATGCACACGGCTGATTTCAGCACCTTGTTTCGCTCGATAAAAGGTGGGGTGTCAAATTAACTCCTAGAAGGAACTTCACAAAGCCAGACTTCCAGGTGATGAGAAAACTACCCTAATTGGATGGAAACAATCAAGGGAGGGATGCTGGGAGGTTGTTGGTTCTGCTGTAGGGCTATAAGTAGTGAAAAAGGTCATGAAACATTTTCCTGCTCTGAGTATCTTTCTGGGAGATTTCTGCAAAGGGCATTTCTGTTTTATTCTAGACACCAGAAGCCTTGACCAGAGGCCACTGACCACTAGGTTATACAGCCAGACTCCTCTCTGCTGCCTGTTCTTCAAGCGCCATGAATCTCTCAAGCTTGATGCAACGTTAGCAGGAGAGAAGAGATACGTTCGCTTCCAGATTACCACTTAACTTTTAAGGTGCTTCTCTAGCTTGTGGGGACATTAGTCCACAAGTCTGACGTTTCTCAGGGAGCTTGTTGACCACTGCAGTGGTCTTTGAAAGCAGCAGGGTCTGAATGAGTTGGCCTCTACCTGGGGAGGTACCTCTGAGGAGATAAGTGTCGATAAGTCTTTTTTCTTGCCTTAAGGAGGAAAATGGGTGCTGATCAGTCTGTTAATATTCGCTGTTATCACTTGCTATTCATAACCCAGTGAACAAAGCACACTGGCCAATACGTGCATAGGTAATAATGCCAGTTTAGCTTCCAAGAGTTCAGTGTGCAAGATTAGGAGAAGGAAGTTTGTGTGTGTGGGTGTGTGTGTTTGTGTCTGTCTGTGTGTGTGTGTGATGGGGTGGATGGATTTGGAAAAACAAAATAACACAGAAAGCAGCAGCATCGCATTACAAGACCTTCAGCCTGGACTCTCCAGAAACGTGGAACCTTTTGCTTTTTCACTGCTGGAATTTTACTTTCTTGTTATTCATTTCTATTCCTTTAATAAGGAATCCTGAGTTGAACTCCTTGCATGCTTACTGCACTTTGCCTTTGGCTGGCTTACCCAGGCTTTCCCTTGCAAACCCTGGAGTGAATTGTTTAATCCCCTGGACGGGAGTTAGAGAAACTCTGGAGCAGCTCGTTCACTCACTGGCGAGGCTGCACTCCTCCACTGCGGTGGCTGGGACAGCCTATGCATGTTCCTGGACTCAGCGAGCTATCCATTTCACCGGCTGGTTCAAGCCACGTGCTCCCTGCATTCCTTTGGTCACAGGGGCGTAGGAAACGATCTTACCGCTCAACTTCTATAATGAAATGCCCTGGCAAAGCCAGCCATGATTTTGTCATTAAACTTCAATGCCTCCTCTCTCAGCCCTCCCCTCCTCCCCATTCCTGCCTTGAGTCTACGCTTGTAAAACCAGCAATGACTCTACCATAGAACTCATTAATCCAGCAAGGAAGGGAGGTCTGCATGCATATGTTGCTGATATGGGCTTTCATCAGTGTGCTTGCACGGCTTTGCTAGCCTGGGCTTCCCCCTCAAGGGCTTGGGACTGAGTGGTGGTGGATGCAGGCAAGGACTTGGCCTAACGAAATGTAGGACTCGGTGGTTCCAGTAACCACTGGCTCCGAGCGAAGACAGAAACCCGGCAGGGGAGGAATCAGGGTGAGGAAGGAATTTCCACCACAGCATGATGATGTTGGTTTTGTGATTCAATACAATCAACATGTGGGTTTGTTTTTTTTTACTTCTTCTTTTTTTCTGTCTTGGAAGAAAATGGAGGTGGTCACCCTACAAAGGAGAGTGAGATCTCTCTGCAGAGCTGAGGGAAAACTGTGACAAAGCTCCATCTCGCCAGAGCAGGGAAAGCAGCAGATCAGAGACTTATAGCATGACTGCAGGGCAGCTCAGGATTGCTTAAAAAATGCATCCCATCTGTGCAGTAAAGGCAACAAAACCACGGGCCTAAGGACCAGGTAGGTTACCTTTTCTCTCAAGCCAAGATGCTGGTGGTGGGTTGTTGTGGTTTAGGCTAGATAGAAAAGCTATGGAGGAGATGTTGCCTCACATATTACTTTAATTGTCCGTAGTTAGTCCAGAGTACCTACAGTTTTGGGGTAGTTTAAACCTTCTAGAGCATTACCTCATGGTATGGCAGCTTTACAGAACAATCAAGTTTACTTTTCTACCAGCTTATTCACTTGTGGCTGGAAGCTTCCTGCAGAGATTGTTTCTGTATTGAAAATAGGATTTATCTTTCTTTTTC
This sequence comes from Pluvialis apricaria, assembly GCA_017639485.1. Taxonomy (NCBI): domain Eukaryota; kingdom Metazoa; phylum Chordata; class Aves; order Charadriiformes; family Charadriidae; genus Pluvialis; species Pluvialis apricaria. Next base: position 3,368,914 of record CM030008.1, on the reverse strand, counting down.
CACAAATAAAACTTTCAGAGGAAAAAGTGTCTGTTAGCAGGCTGCATTTTGCAAACATATGTGTGTGTCTGTACATATGCAAATGTAGCATTTTGTAGGATGGAAACATTCTGTCTCAATCTTGTCAGAAAAGAGAATTACGAATTTTCATATCGTCGTGACTTTTTATTTTGAAGATTTTTTACATGCTGTATGGTCATTATAAATTTTTAACTTATTATAATAGGCTGTATCTATTTCATGCATGTGAAAGTTTTTGATTTTAATTCAAATCATTTTGTCTTCCTCCCCCAAAAATTAATTTTCAGATTACTTTGATATTGTTGAGAGTGATTTTCATTTTGAATGTTTTGAACTATTTCAGAAAAGAAAAGTGCATATTGTTATGCAGACCTAGGAAGACCTCAGATGTAGACAAGATACATGCCATTTTTCTGCTTATGGTGACCATCAAAACCTCAGCTGAGTGGAAATTACACCACATGATCTAAGAATGTGCAATTCTGCCACATGTGCACAATAAAAGCCTTATGTAAATACTGCTGAAACTAAACCTGTGAGCTATGAGGTCTTTCTAACTCTCAGCAGCATGAAGTTGTAGAGTCAATGGCCAGCAATTGGTCCATTCTACAGGAAAAATAAGTTATAGGAAGTAAGCTTTTACTTAATACAGTATTACCCAGAGCTGTAGGATCTACAGAGTAAGGTCACAGGGTATGGAGAAGAAGCAGTGTCACACAAGGTCGTGGCATATGGAAATCCTGGTCTCGTTAAGGGACCAGAAGCAAGATGATCATCTAAACACAGCTTTCTGCCTGGGTGAACTTCTTCTGTATAGTGTCATGAAGAGATCTCCCAGTTTTCATTGTGAAGAACAGGAGAATAAGGACTCTGGGTCAATGACAGCCTGTGAGACTGAAGGACCTAAGAAACTAACTTCCACTTGATCGTGTCTGAATACTGTCTTGTGTCTTCTGGGACAGGCCATACTGTAGAAAAAAAGCTCAGTGTCTGATGACTCTGGAACACTCTATTGTATATCTTAAGGAAGAGAAATTACCATGGATGTCAGGAGTGTGGCACTGCAACAGGAGATGTCTGGTGGACATAGCTGAATGGTAGAAAGAGGATAAAGAAAATGGTGTCCAGGGAGCAAAGGACGAGGATGCTTGAAGGGAGGTGAAAATAATTTATAATATAGATGTGTATGTCTAAGCAAGACTCTCTGAACTCTTTTATAATGAACAGAGAACTAGTCAACCCAACAGGTAGCATCTACAGTTGAGGGAGACCAATTCAGATGGACATGTAAACACTGAAAGCTCTTATTCTCATATCCCTCCTGGATAAAACAGAAAGATAGTTAAGTAGCAGACAGACACAGGAATAAGTAATGCAGAATAAATCAAAGGAGAGGTGACTTTTGGGAGGGATGGAAAGGTAAAAGAGAGAAGAAATCAAGACACCAGAACAGGGATGTTGACAAACCTATGGATAGAACAGAATTGAAATAGTCACGTGTATACCAGCTTCAGCAATTGCTCAAATTTAATATTAGCCGAAATGCAATTTTAGCTGAAATGCTGAAAAATCAGAGAACTCCTTAAAGACTAAAGAGGACATGGAATTTGGGGCTTGAGTCTGTCATACATTTGAAACCATCCCACTGGTATGATTCAAGTCAGGACCTGTAGCCTCTCTGATGGGACGCTAAACTCACTCTCCTTAAGGTTCTCCAAGGAGACGTTAGACATCCCTTATGGTCTTCTGGGATACTGGAGAAAATAACCCCTTTATCTTGGTCAGCACTTGCAAGAAAACAGCTCTTAATAACATCTCTGATGTATGACAGTTACTCGTTTCACTGACAAGTTCTGTCTGAGACACAAATACAGGGTTTTTGCAAGCAAATAAAATCCCATCCAACATCTTCTATTATTACTCGTGGTACATGACTACTCATGAGAAGAGGCTTTGACCATGAAAGCTCCCATAAAAAGTGACATTATGGGACAGATTAGTGACTGGTATAAATTGAAATCTCCAGAGAGATGCTGATTCACTCAAAACCAAGGATATATCCTTACTATTTTCTACTTGGAAAATTAGACAAACGACGATGTACGTGAAGGCCCAGCCCTGTCTGGAAATGCCATCTGGTAAAGGTACGGTGGTGCACATGGCCGTAGTTCAGTGGGTAATCACAAACCACACAGTGATTGCCGAAGGGAAAAAAATGGGTTTGCCTTTGCAAGGATCTTCTGTTGAGTTTTGAAACTGCTGCTCTCTCATGTGTCTCGAGAGGCAAATGACTGTGAAAGAAAACATTCATGTTGTACATCTGTTTGTCAGTCTTTTCAGGTAAACAAGGATCTCCCGGTTTTTCATCTGTAGCACATTTCCAAGCAAAGCAGCCTGTTTGTGGAGACCGGGCTTGTTTTTCAACCACTTCTCCCCAGAAGCACTCACAAATCCCCATTTCCCAAACCGCCGCGACCGTGATCCCGGGTTGCAGCATTGCTAAGCCTCCTGTTTGTATCAGCACCTGACTGGGAGCCCGGGCAGCCAGAAGCTTTCCTCCGGCTGCAGATCTGAGTACACTTTACGGGTACGGGCTCAGCAGTGACAGGGTCCTCCTAGCATCCCCTTTCCTACCCCCTGACCACCGTTGGTAGAGGATTTGCCTCCTTTCCTTCTAACAGCAATGTACAGGGTTGCACCGTCCTGCGGTCAGCTACCCCGTAAACAACAACAAAATGAGCTTATAACTTTAAGCCTCCAAATGAAATAAGAAGCTAATTTGCCCCATCGCAGTGCTTGCCATCTGTAAGAATTAGTCCCAGGGGGAAATGAATAGAGCCATTATTCCTGCTGTGCTCTTGGCTGTGTAATTCCTACAGTGGTGAAACAGTAGACAGCGAGAGGAAAAACATAATACTTGTGTGACCAGCCTGCCATTGGCTAAACGAGGTTGTGTGTATCTTGTTCGTGAAATGAAGAGTCGGGCAGACAGCTTAAGGGGTGACAGACTTCAATGTCCAAAATGCTTCTTAGGCACCAAGTAATTAAAGCACTGTGTGGAACGGATAACAGAGCTAGGAGGCAAGTTAAAGGTTCATTTATTGATGTCTGAGGCTCGTGAATGACTCTGCTGCAAACCATGGAAAATATCGGCCTCTGACTGCAATTATATTTATGCTTCCTCAGAAAACCTCTCGCTCCCTTTCTGTGTCTCCTGTGTTCTCCTTTTGTTAGAGATGATGTTAAAAGTGAAGCATGACGGCCCGTTAACCCTCACTGGTCGATCCGAGCGGTGTTGCTCTTGCCAGGGGAGGCTGGATTCTCCCCTGGTGGAAACTGGCCTGATTCCCGTTTTATACTACGTGAAGATGTGGCCTCTAATTTTTCAGCTGAGCCGAGCCCAAGCCATGAAGTAAAAGGTTCATAAAGTAAGATTTTCCAGTCTTAAGTAAACGTTACTTTATCTGAGAGGAATGAACAAGAATGAGCGCAAGTGCAAGGAGCAGGAGAGCAATGTGTGAGACTCCTCTCCAGGGTGAAAAATGGTCCCAGTGAAAAAATGGATGCTGTCGCTGAGTGCACCCGAGCAAAACGCCGCCTCCTGGAAAGGTAAATGTTATATCCAGGAGAGCATCTCGGAACTCAGCTGCAATCAAATCTTGCTATCCAAAAAAAGTTAGAAATGCCTTTATTCATTCTGTCTAAGTTGAGGAGTGAGGCACTGTTAGAGTAACTCATTACATGTGTTGAAGACCTGCCCCATATCATACAAAAAGTCCCAGTTCAGGGACTTTGCCCCCAAACCACTTGGTTTTCTTTGCCCCATTTACTTTGATGCTTTTTGGACTTCGCCAATAAACAAATAAGTGAGTCTACTCATGACAGGACCTTCCTGATTTGGATTAGGGGCACCAGTTCTGCATTCAAAATGGAGAATCATTGAGCCTAGGGGAAAAAAAACCATAAAATGCATCTTGGGAATGTCACCCTTTGAGCTGAGAGAAAAGCTGCTATAGTAGGAGTGAGGGAATCAAATTTGAGGGCCGAGTAAGTGATTCTGCATGATAAGCAGCTTTTCTTGTGCAGCCCAGCACCACTCAGCTCAGGCACTGGTTCCTGCCAACTTTTTGCTGCTGACACGACTTTCATCGTTTATGATTTTTTTTCCTGTCTGGAGGCACCCTGTCGCTGTTCAAAGACAATAACATCTCCATCGATGCTGTTGACCTGTCCTGCTACTTCTGTTTGTCCCTTTCCTTGCTGTTCCATTTGGCTTTATGGCTTATTCTGTGCTATGACTGGAGTTGTCCTTCTCTCTTTTCTTCCCATCTCCCTAAATCAAAGTATTTCAGCATCATGTGTTTATCGTAATCTTTCTTTCCCGATACAAACCCTGAACCTCTGTGCACCATGCCCTTGGTATTTGCTGTGGTGTTGGCCTTGTTTCCTTTTAAATTAAAAAAAAACCACTGAGAGTATCAAATCATCTCAGCCACTGTGAGGATCTGAGCAGGAAGATGCAACAGAGACTGTGTGTCCTTAAACAAATTGCTTCATGCGACCATGCCTCATTTTATTCACCTCCCTTTCTCCTAGTTTATCTACTTGCATCGTCTTTGGAAGGTCCTAATCTTGGAGACTTGGTTTTATTGGGGGTTCTTTTTTTGCCAAATGGGGTGTCATTTTACGCAGGACCTCTCAGTACTTCGGTAACACAAATTGCAATACACCTGAGGGATTGCAAAAGATAGGAAAAGATTGGTCTCAATGAGGGCATGCCAGCTACCAAGCCCATGATGGCTTCCTGGTGGAGAAAGCAGGCTGAGCATTAGTGTGTCCTCAATCTACAGTGACGTTTGAATATCATTTGGAGACCTCACACCACAGACTCTGAATTAAAGAGGAGCCCATCGTTTGCACTGAGAACATGGAATAGGAGCACTGGGTGGGAAATTAGCAACCCCTGCTGTGTTTTACTGAGCCATCGTACATTTTGATGCTTTCTTTTAAACCTGTGGTGAGAAAGAGGATTTGAATCACTGTAGAAATGGATCTACAGCGTAATGGCTTCTCAGAAAAGGGCCTTGTAGAGCAGGGTCCAAATCACCCACCTACTCCGATATTTTCCTGGTCTAAAGATCAGTAGAAGAAATGCCGTTGATGCAGAACAGGCTTCTCACGGATGGTAGGCAGGTTTTGCAAGCTCAACAGCTGCTCTCACATCACTTGGATCTTACTGTCCAAGAGGCGAGGTGGTGGTGTTCTGCATGAATGGTCTGGTAGGGGAGAGAGCAGATTTAATGTCTCCTCCAAGACCAGCAGCTCTAACAGCTTTAGCTCCTAAAAAAGGAAGCCTTAACCAAATTAATTGCTTATCACATTGGGAGCTGGTAAGGGGTGTTTGGGGGGTGCAAGTGTATATTGGATGTCTGGAGAATGAAAAAGTATTGTGTTACTGACTGAAGAAAAGTACTTTGCAGCCAATTTGCACAGTTTGAGCTCGTTGCCATGGTGTTCCTGCAGGAGTGGGAGTAGATAGGAACTTGCTGTGGGATTTGCAAGTGCTGAAGCCCTGAGGTCTCTTTCTCCATCCACCCCACAAACTCGCCCAGCTATTAATTGTACAGGAGAAGCTTACCAGATCCACTAATGGTGAGCCAATAGTTTACTGGGAAGGGACCAAGACAAAGCATGGATTTTATAAAAGGCAACACCAGTCATATTGATTCCGTGCTCGCAGGCGAAACCACACGGATGTGCATATGCACACGCAGTGGAAAAACGGAGGCTGAATTGCACTGAGCTGCCATTACGTTAACAAGATGGCTACCCGCAAACCTGTGACCCAAAGTCATATGTTCCTACTGGGAATATCATAGCACAGAACATTACGTCAGCCCCACACAGTTCTCTAAGAACAGCTCTGCCTTTCCGCTCAGCGCTATATATTCCTCTCTTTCGTCTCTTGGAGAATTACCAGAACCGCCAGTTCTAGGCATGAAAATCTGCCGCCAGATCCTAAAGCCAGCTAACACATCCCACAGAACACTTGTGTTCAGATGGGTGGACAACATCATAGGTCAAGGAAGTTTGTCTTGTATTGCCTCCTCTGTGCCAACCTGACGTGGTGATGGTGACCTTCTCAGGTCCCTGGATCAGGTTTGTGGGGTGGACTAGATCCAGGGACCTGAGAAGGTCACCATCACCACAGTAATGAGATGAAAAGGGGGCTGAGGCAAATGAAAGCTAGGTGTGGAGAAAACTTCTTGCAAGAGAGAAGTGGTTCAATTAAAATGGCAGAAATGTCCCCAGAGATGTGATGTAGGGAGGGCTGTACCGCCTGCGTTATTTAAAAATAGACTGGCCACAGCATGCAGAATCATAAGGTTGATGGTGTCAAAGAAAGAGAACATTGTACCAGCCCTCTGGAGAGATGAGATCCACTCATATTGAAGAAGGCCTTACCCGATGTTCCGGAGGTGAATGGTGTGGGTCCACCCAACTCATGTGTTTCTCAGGATCAGTCTCCTGGGCAACATTACTGCTGGGTGACAGCATATTTTTCTTGTCTCAGACCTCTTTTTGATAAGCCCTTGCCAAGCACTTACTTATGACCCAGCAACCACAGTCAGATTCAAAATGTGTGATAAAATGCTTTGCTGAATCAGGACCTGGATCTTTCTTGATCAACATCCACACGCTGTTTGCAGTTGCCATTAGATCTAGCTACAGACGTCGTGAACCCATGTTTATAACTCTGATGCTCTTCACGTCACCCTGACTACCTCCCCTGAGGACTGAAGCCAGAGGAGAACAGACAAGGTGTCCACTGCCATCCTTCAGGAGAAAGTTTTCCTTTCCATGGTAGACATCTGTATCCCATACGTGAAGAACGGATTATATTCAGACCACCTAATAAGGTGCCTTAATGGGTGAAGATGCCCCAGATGGTATTACATCATTACGTGGCAGCAACAAATAATTCAGACCACCCACCCTCAAGGCTCCTAGATGCTGCCCCTGGGTCTATGGAACGAAGCAACCACAACAGAAGAATTAAGCTCCATGAGTAGGTGGGTGAAAGACAGTCCCATCTTCTGTCCATTCACTGGGAAAGGAGCCAGCCTCTGGTAGCCCTGGCTGCTGCGTAGTTTTGGTTCTCATCACACTTTTCATTACCACGTTAGGAGCCTGTACCTATGAAGGGCACCACAGTTAGCTTCCCCTTGGAGGAAGATTCTCTGCTACCTCTGAGTTTCTCTCTCAGACTGATGAGGGTGGTGAGGCTTGTCAGCCAGCACAGATAGAAAATCAGCCATTAGACGCCCCATGATTAGAGTCCCTCTCATTATTTTAATTTTGGTTTTACAGTGAGACAAGCTGGCAGCCTTGCGCTGTGCTTGGCACTGCAGACTAGTTTAATAATCACCTAATAAAACTTTTCATCTGGCTTCCTGCATCTCCTCCCTTTCCCAGATCCCTGCCCTTCCCTGCGCTATCAAGGATACAGGGTCTTTCATAACACACATCACTGCTGTAGCAACCTTCTTCTCACTTGCTGCTTCTGCAGGTATTCAGGTATTTGCAGCTATCATAATAATTTCACTCATTTTAAACTAATTGCAGCCAAAGCTGCCATTTGTAGTCTGTGTCCATAAGTTTCCTTCCATTCTGTGGGGTTCCTGGTTGTATCCAAGCGTAAAGGAGAATCTGGATCTAGATTTTACGTTTGGTCTACAGCACCATGGAGTACTTCAGTACGAGTGGTCCTTATACTGAGATGGCTTGAGCTGTCTTCATATTCTTGACTGTTCCTGGTGGTGATGCTCCAATGAAACCTTGAACTTCATAATGTGTATTCTTCCAAGGCAGGCATGAAAATAAGATTTCAGGCATCAGATGTTAAGGAGTACCTAGCAAAATAAATCACCCACCTCCCACAGGATTCTGGATCATTTTTGTAAACATTTTTCAGCTAGTAGGGTTCTGATTGAAATTAGTGTAGATTCTTGCCTTGAACAAAAATCACAAATTTGTAGCCTGGAATGCAGATCAACAACAGCATGGGCTGACCCAAGTCAAGGTGACTATAGTCATGTCTTTTATGGACTTCCCTTCTCTTTCTCATGCTGTCAATTTCTGATAGCAGCCTTAGGATAAATCCAGTCAAGGAAACAGGTCAGCTGAAAAGTTAACTTTTTTTAAAGGGGGAAATTGAACAATAAATTTGTTCTACCTTACAGTCCTCTACAAAAACTGCAGCTGAGCAGCGGGAGAGAAGACTGCTTGTTTGTCTTGTACAGGATGCTACCCTTTGGGCCAAATAGAGGAGAGGAAAAGTATAACCCTCCTGACAGCAGCAAGGCCTCCCTAGAAAAAAGACATTTATGGAGGCCAAGAGAGAGGATAAGATACAGACATGGGCAGAATGCAGCCCGCAGAAAGAGCAGAGACCTGGCTGAGAAGACTGGTGACCACAAAAGTGTGGGTTTCCAGTGTGACAAATTCCCTCAGGTGCCAAAGGGGACTGTGTGGACCGATTTGCAATCCAGGATGCTGCTGACAGTTGCTGGACTGAAAGCAAGTCTTCGTCTAGGAACTCATCAGGCAAGAGGGACCAGAAAGGGCAGGTGGAGAAACTTGTTTACAACCTTTTTTATTTCTAATCTCGCCCAGTCTGAGTTTTCACTGGTTAAAACCAAAATAAATAGTTAATTGTTTTTCATGCTCTGAGCTTTTGGGATGGAGAGTCCTTTTGGTGACTTCGGAGAGAATGAATGGCACAGGACAGGGGTGAATGGGACTGATTCCTTTATGGACAGTGCTGGTTTGAAGTGTTGATCATTCCACAGCCTGATGCCACTGCTTGAGAATCTGCTAAAATTAACTTGGGGGCTCCTAGTCATGGTGGGTTGACCCTGGCTGGACACCAAGTGCCCACCAAAGCCTCTCTATCACTTCCCACCTCAACTGTACAAGGGAGAGAAAATATAACAAAAGGCTCATGGGTCAAGGTAAGGACAGGAGATCACTCAGTTATTGCCATCATGGGCAAAACAAACTTGACTTAGGGAAATTGGTTTAATTTATTACCAATCAAATCAGAGTCGGGTAATGAGAAATAAAAACTAAGTCTTAAAACACCTCTCCACGGGCTCACAGCCTTCTTCAGGCATCCCCCTGCTCTGGTGTGGGGTCCTCCATGGGCTGCAGGTGGATATCTGCTCCACCATGGACGTCCATGGGCTGCAGGGGGACAGCCTGCCTCACCATGGTCCTCACCGTGGGCTGAAGGGGCAGGTCTGCTCTGGCACATGGAGCACCTCCTCCTCCTCCTCCTTCTTTGCTGACCTGGGGATCTGCAGAGTTGTTGCTGTCACATATTCTCACTTCTCTATCCGGCTGCAATTGCACAGTTGGTTCCCCCCCCACCCCTCACTTCTCAACTATGTTATCTCAGAGGCCCTATCACCATTGCTGATGGACTTGACCTTGGCCAGCGGCGGGTCTGTCTTGGAGCTGGCTGGCATTGGCTCTGTTGGACGTGGGGGAAGCTTCTAGCAGTTTCTTACAGAAGCCACCTCTGTAGCCCCCCACTACCAAAACCTGGCCACACAAAGCCAATACACTAGGCCTGAGCAAAAAATGCTGCAATTTATTGACTCCCCAAAACAAACTTACTGAGCTCCTTCAAACACTGTTCCACATTTTATTCATCCTGAAGTGCATGTGTTCTCTAGATTATATGGATCATGTCCTAAGACCTTTTTTTTTATTGACTTTAAGGAGAGCTGAGAGTTACAAGCTCAGGTAGCTTTCTACACTGTAGACATCTGTATTTATGCCACTTGAATCCCACTGAACCCAGTTTAAGTCCTAAGATATCAGTGCGGATGTTGCTTGGTTCAAATTCTGCAATTGAGTTTGACAGCGTTGCTCACGTGCTGAAAGCAGAGCACGTGTGCAAGGGTTTTGCTGGCCAGGGAACTCTCTTGGTGCTGTATCTCCTCCCTGGCAGAGGGAAGTCAATAAGACAGATACTGTGTGTAGCGTTTTCTTTATCAAAGGCATTGTGGAGCGGTGGAAGGTAAGTTACAAATAACTGACCAGGTCATTTGGGGTGAATTCTCCCAATCTTGTGCAAAGTGTACCAACACACAGGCAGTCAGAAGGACTTGGATTTGACCCATTGTTCATAAGAACAACTCCAGCTGTTCCCAGCTCTGGGATAGTCTTTGACTGAAAAAGAAGTTCATTGCCAGCTGATAGAATAGCACCATTTTTGATGGACAGTGGGATTTCACGAAGAGGAATCTTATCCAACCTCTGCCCTCGGCTGACCTTGCTTGGTTTGTGAAATCGGAGAGGATCCCAGACCTAGGTGGCCCAGCATGCGTTCAAGTGCACTTGAGGAATGCCAGCAGGCAGATAAGCTGCGTAAATGTCTAATAAGGCAAAGTTTCCTGCTCTGTTATTGTTAAAAACATATCTATATGATCCTTTTTTTAAGAGGTCATTTTGATTTGTTTCCCATGTGCTTTTTAAAAAGTCAGTGTTTGGCATCTGATACCTTGTGCAATGTATAATCCCTGTGGTCCAAAGAGCTTTAGAGCGCCAGGAAATCCAGAATCTTGGCATGGATATGGGGCCAGCTCCCATAACACATGGCTGCATGACTTTTCTCTGTTTGTGGTATCTTTGTGACACCATGGTACGTGGTGTACTCAGAAATCAGCTGTGGGGTTTGCCTCAGAGACCCCGTGAGAGAATCCCCCCACCCCTCCCGTCTAGTGCAACTTGTAGGAGCCCCAAACAAAAGAAGGCTTGTTCTTTCAAAAGAAATAAATGATGACTGGGAAGAATAAAACACAGAACGTTGCCCACCCTGAGGGGAGGGGAAGAGAGGTGGTGGCCAAAGGAGTGATTGATTGACTGCAACCCTATGACACCTAAACGCATTCTCTACAGTGGTATGTGTGTGCATTGATGCACTGTGCAGAGACACAGGCAGCCCTGGAGGGTCAGCCCCACGCAGACTGTGGATTCAGGGATAAATTGCATTTATTATGCAACTTTACTTACGTGAGCTCACTAATCCATCTTCTCTAGACTGACAAGCCCTCTTACATCTCAGCCTCTGAGCAGCACACTGGCTGGGGAAATATTTAAGTTACTACTCTTTCCTCTCAGCTTTTCCCAGATAAAACCCTCTCCACCTTTTCCTCACCAGAGTGACCTGAAGCTCAGGATGGGATCTACTGTCTTTGCACAAATGATATTCATGTGTGAGTAATAGCTGCACCACAGGTAGCACTGAGCAGGATTAATTTTGTTTAAAGGAATACAGGTACAGTGCTTACATTTAAAGTGTTTAAATTAACGTCCCCTTTGTTGGGAGGATAAAATATTGCAATTACTTCAGCAAATGCTGTCTCTTGTTCTAAAGCAATAATAAAGTCAATTGCCAATACTCAGTGGTCTGGTAGGACCAGACAATGGCGAATGGGCTTTGGACAGGTGGCAGAACTTCTGGTTCCCATCCGCTGAGGATCTGATCCCTGGAAGTTTCTGCTGAATATTAACTGTGAAGGAGTCTACCTCAGAAGAGCTCAGTCCCTGTGGATACCTCTGCGAGTCCCCATATGTACTCCTTGATGGACCTAGAACATCTCCAAATACTAAATGACATCACATTGCAGTCCATTTACACACATGTACCACCATTTCATGAAAACAACACAAAAACTTTTTTCTTACTCTAAAAATATTATTAAGTCCTGCATGTTCCCCTCACCCCTTCTTCCTTCATGAGACTTACAGAGCTAGAATACCAGACCGGAGGGACTTTATATTCCCAGTGGAATAATAGCAGTACCCCCCAAAATTTTCTAAATTATGAATTATATCCTTCCTCTAGAAAAATGTCTTGTAACCATGACATATAAAGAACACTCAAAGAAGTAATGTGATTGAAAAAAAGATTAATATTGGTGCACATGGAGAATTCTCAGTTTAATGGTTCTCTGAGTAATACGCTCATCAGAAATTCTCGCAGATAAAATTTTCACTCTCTCTCTCTCTCACCAGAATTAGAGTGAGGACACTTTCGTAGAAGGCCTGGCATTAAATAAAAGTGAGATTGGTGGCTGCTAATCCTAACAAGAAACTGATAAGTTATAAGAAAGCAAATAAATGAATAAGAAACAATTATTCTTCACTAGCCAGTTAAAACTGGCAACTTGGGAATAAATATGAGTCTGAAACCTTTCTTATTCTGGGAGATTTAAGAAGTTATTGTAGAATGATGAAAACCATTTTTGCTTAAGCTAGAAAATGGTCAAAAGCCAGTATTTCTGCAAATGTTCATCTCAATATGTGGATGATGTTTAAAATTAAACACATCCTCCGTTTCTGTTGGGAGTTGGATCCTAAATGTGGGATTCATCTCATCTGACCTAACTATTCTTCCCAGATACTCAACCAAAGTTCATTTGATAGTCTATGGGGTGGGAGATGAATCTCTAAAGGGTGTTTCCTCCTTTCTGGAGATGCCTGTTTCTTTGCACAGATCAAGAAGAAAGCCAAAAGTGACTAGCTAAGACTTAAATGTCACATCCAGACTACATGCTTAATATCCAAAACGGCTTTCACTAGAAATCGTGGGGCAATAGTCTTTCTTTATGCAAAATTTGGAGAGAAATTGCTGAGTAGAAAAGACAGGGTCTGGGATGCAATTAAAAGTAATCAAGATATTGTAGCAGAGCAAGCTATTGCTTGTACCAACAGTATTTAGGTTTCTAGGCCCTGCTGATGAAGAAGAATTGGTGATTTATGTTAATGTGTGTTACTTCATAGCTGAGGTAGCAAAAGAATGTATGTATAGTCATGTCTCAGTTCAGCTGCTCACACATAGGTCCTTCGTGTGAGTTAAGATGCCCTGAAGTGTTTTAGAAACAGCATTACTGGGACGCCTGCAGCTTCTGGGGTGACAATTAGAGGTTGGTTTGGATAACGTGCAACATCCAAAACAATGTTAAATGCCTGCACCCTGGGAACTGAATCCTATCCCTGCAGTGAGATGTGTAAGGTACAGCAAGGCATAGATATTCCCAGCCCTTTTTTTTTCCTTTGTCATATTGCCAGGGACGTCCTGTGTCATGTAACGAGATATAGACAGGCTTCACGTTGGAGAAGCCACTTCTGCATACCAATCAAAGGAGGCAGGAAGAGCATTTAATTAAGATGGTGAAGTCAAAGTGAGGTCCCTGACAAAGCCTTATGTTAGGGGTACCACCTCTTCTTCTACTATTAATATCCTTGCATCATTTTTGCTTTAAAATAGGACAAAACAAAGCAGTAAGGCAGAGTGAGGAGTAATTATCAAAGCAACAAAAGGGAGGGAAGCCTTTTATGAATGATCATCTTCTACTTTAGCAAGGATCCAAAATTACTCCCTTTCTACCTGCTCCAAACTCTTACCTGCCTTAATTCTGTAAGGCTGCCGTAAAAATGACTCTTTAGCAAGCCCCTTCCTCCCTGTTACAGGTCTTTCCCCTGATTTTCCACGTTGCATTTTAATTAGGAGTGCACCTGTGGGTACAGACCACCCAATTGCAACAGTCCCTTTTTGCAGGGATCAAAGGGAGTCCTCAGAGAGGACTTACAATGCACCCTTAAAACACAAATGTAATTACAAGCCCTCCAGATGCGCCCACTGCATTGCTAAGGTAGGACTTATATACGGCAACCAATGCAGGATACACCTGATTTGTGCTGTTGGGGAACTTTCTTTCAGCCATGGTAAGGTCGTCTTACTCCTAGAGAGCTGCTATGAGCTGTTTTTTCATGCTGATAGATGTTCAGAAGCACCGAGCCCAAGTCCTCAGCCCTGAAATCCCGAGGAACCCCACTGAATCCATCGAAGCCCATCTCTCCCACCCTCAAGGACAGACACCATGCTTTGCAGAACTCGATAACCCAGCTTTATACTGCATTGATACTAGTCTTGTCTTGTCTTGCTGAGTGTCTGTACCCCAACGGAGGACTTGATTACATGTTCCTCACTCTTAGGCAGCATTTGTTCCACACCCAACCTCCAAGCTTTTCCTGTTCTTCTCAAATGTCTGAGTCCCCTCACCGGTATCAGTTGCAATGAGTTTCTTTTAGAACAGGGGTGGGATGCTAAAAGTTTTAATGCCAAGTGTTCAGAAGTTCCAGTGTCAGATTCCAGTCTCCTGCACCACGTCCATTGTTTGCAGGATGTGGCTTTGTTACCGACTGTGAAGGGAAACACAGAAGAAAAATACTTTGGGAAAGGCCATCCCAACAATGTTTCCTGCATCCTGGGAAGGAGAGACCTGCCTACCTAGGTTCTTCAGCTGTTGCCAGTAACCACCATGGAATATTCTTAGACCATTTCCAGATGAGTGTATTTTCGTGGTACTCCAAGCTTTTGCAGCTCTGAGTTTTGTTTGGACCTCTGAACTCTCCAGAGCCTGAAACATGAACAGCAGTTCTGGCTGTCCCATGGTGGCTCATTGTTGTTAACAGTATGAATCTTGTGACATTTCCTGACCTGGAAATGCCCTAATTCCAACAGTTGTAGTAGCTATTTCAGGCAGTCCCAAGCTAAAGATGTCCCTTACTTTCCTGACCTAGGAATGACCAGCTATATTTTTTTTAACTGCAGCCAGTGTCTGTAAGGTCATCTAACTTTGTGACATCTTTCAGCTTTCAAAGAGAATACAAAGACCATGAGGAATCCAAGAGATGAAAACTTTACCTCAAGGCAAAAGAATGACAGCCTGTCTTTTTAATACCAGTTTTATTGTTTTACACATTCAGGAGAGCTGAATCCCCTGTTCCACAGTTTAACATGCTGAGATAAGGAGAAACAAAAGTGGAATGATCCCATATTTCATCTGGAAAATCCCAGAAAGGAATATGAGCATGCCTGCTAGGCTGCAAACACGCAGTAAGCCCAGGATGACCAGAACACATGACCGTGATTGTATGTACCCTGTGCTGAGAGCTTTTACCTGCACAGTAAGTTCAACCCTTTTGTGATGTGTCAAACTCTTGTGCATATACGAATCATGGATACTACATATGTGCTGTGAAACCACCATGTCCAGGCTCTGTTAATCTTTCTTTCCAGTGCAGCAGAGCTGGGGCTTGTTTGCCCCAGGACTGGATGTGCTGCAGCTGTTGGTCTGGTGGGAAGTCCTGGCTAAACAGACAAATTTTTATTTTCCGCTCGATGAAATTTTGGGACAGCAGCAGGAGACATATTCATGGAAAGTGGAGCTGTCGTAGCCTTACAAAACTGACGTATTTATCAGGAGGCAAGGAGTGGAATAGATGAGATAGAGGAGTACCTCTTCCTCAACTGTAAAGCTGCTGCGTGGGATGAAGATTATGGCTTCAATCCCTGGTGTGGATACTCTTTCAGGTTATGCGCCTGACAACCTGTGTCTTTGGATCACGAGACAGCAAGATTACCTCCTTTAAAATGCACCAGAATGGCCAGCAATGCAAATCCTCACCTAGCCAAGGCATGGCAGCAGAGTGTCTAAGGGGGGGCCCGCACCACATAGCACGAAACTCCTGTGGCTGCAGCTTTAACTTTGACAACAGAAAAATTGGTCTACCTTGACCTGATCACTCCAGGAAAGAACTGGGGAATGTTTGCAGCATAGCTCTGCCTCTGCGCTATGATTCATATGGCTATGAATCTCCCTATGCAAGCTGGGACGAGGCAGCTCTGTCAGCAATGTCAGAATTAGTAGCAGTTGCAGGAAGAAGGGATAAATGTGCTTTAGCTCAACCACAACTCGCTGGTAACATTCCTCCCGAGGAACACAGGAACCAGTCCATGACATCCAGTGCTCTGCTATCACAGGCAATATGATACCCATAATCAGTTTATTAAGCTGCATCTTAGAAATGTACTCACATAGTGGGGATAATTCCTTCCATTCCAGGAATCACTGGGTAAAGTTTCTAGACTGAGTTAAGAAAGGTCAGGTTAGATGATCATAGGGTGTCTGCTGGCTTCAATGTCTCAAAATCTCTGTAGGGATTTAGAAGGAGCCAACACATTTTCACTTGTAAGTTAGGATTTAAAGAGAGATTTGTTAACGTGCTACTCTCTCTTTCTCTCTCCTTCCTCTGCGTATCAGCTAATCAACATCAGCACAGAAATATTTCTCTTCTTCCCCTTCCTTTCCTTCATATTGCCCCACTCCTCATTTCTCTTTCCTCTGCCTTTCAGAGCTGTAGCAGAAAGATAACCGCCCAAACCAAAACCCCAGCCACGCTAGAGGAAGCAATTCAATCCCACTGCCCCTCTGCCTCCCTCCCTGTCCCCAAAATCCACACCTACCAAACAACTGAACACAAAATATTTCATTATGCAGCAAAGAGCGGGAAAGCGCCATGTTCACCAGTACTTTCAAGTGCAGTCTGTACCACACCACACTCCTACAGAGGCAGTGTCCCCCCACGGGAGGCACAGAAACCATGGCAAGGCTGGGCAGGATGGACCTTTATCCCTGTGCCTTCAAGGCAGAATTGCCTTGAAGGTGCTCTGCTATTTCTCCTCTCTATTGAAAATGGCGTCTGGCTATGGAAAATATGGATAAACTTCCCATTAGCTTCAATTAACGAAGAACTGGAAGGTTCACAGGTACCTTCATGTACATCCACTGAGGACTGAGAGAGGGCAAAACTGCACAAACTCCATTCGTGTTGTGCAGTAGCGGGGTGCTCAAAGTCTGGGGACATAAATGTGGGATATTAGTAAGGCTTGTGCACTTCTCATCGACAGGATAAACGCTAAGCTGTCCATGCTGAAAACCAGGTGCCTTTAAAGGAGAGGGGCTTTCATTTTATTCTGAAATGAGCCGAATTTCTAGCTCATGCTCACATCAGGAAAAACTTAATAGCTTTAGTTTGATGCCAGTGACAGTATTGAGCAACTTGGCAAAGACTCATGGAAAAAAAAAGCCAAAACCATTAAAAATAACAACAGCAACAATAATAATGCAAGATTCCAATTAAATTGCTGTGCCACTGATTGAGAGTAATGCATTGGCCACCGGCTACTGTGAATTTATGGAGCAACGGGTTGGTCTCGTCTGATTTATTCAGCAGATCAGCCACAGTCACTCTATGACTGAACACCAAGTTCTTCTTTGCTTGCCCTCAAGTTAAATTATTATTGAGGTCAGCAGAGGTATACTGATCCAGGCCAAGTGAGAATCTGGCACAACAGTACCTAGTACTACAGCTACATTTTCCATTATTTTTTTTTTTTATTTTTTTTAACGGAGAGTGGAAGTTTCAGAAAGAAAATGTTACTTTCCATGAAAAACTAATGATTCAGCATATTAGAGGCAGGCAGACAGATAGAAAGACCGATAATACGGTTGAAAGAAGGTATGTCAGACGTATATTGGAGCATTTGTCTGTCTTAAATCAGTCATTTTTTGGTCAGTGTGACACAAGCATGGTGAGCTGACACTAATGAACTGTTTATTGTGGAAGCCCAGGAGACTCCAGCTCTTTCTTTGCTCTAGATTCTCATGTGAATTCTCTAAGCATTAGGCTACAGATTCAGCCTCCTTTTTCCTGCCCCAGGTAACCTTTCCTTCTTTTCCCTGCCCAGCTATATCCTGAATAGAAGGGACAAAGAAATAGTTTGTTCATCTTCCTTTTGTCCAAACCTGATGCTGGGATTGCAGTTCTGAATCTTCAGCACCTCCTCCAGTCAGTCTCTTGAATGTAGTAGTCCCTGCCACAAAATTTCACCAGTGTGCCAGGCAAGGTATGAGTCCATGCCTTGGAGCAAGTCTTCTAAGGGATTTGTTCAGAGGAACAGCTACACTCCGGACATTGGATAGGCCAAGACATGACTTCTGGGTCAGCAAGGAAGATGCTTGTGGAAGTAGGAAGCACTGCACTGAGAAATAAATAATTTTTCATGTGGGTATCTGAAAGATTTGACCCACTCAAGGGAAAGTTCTTCCTTGGAGGGATGATATTATTCATGGTCATTTACTGGTTCTGTACATGGGGTATAATTAAATTTTGTCAGGTCGTTCCCTCCTGCTCTCAGTTACAAGGGAAGAGGTACAGCTGAATTTTTTGGTTTTCTCTGGGTTGATGAGTATGGAGGTACAGAGGATGATAAAACCCCCTGTGTTTGGGTTTACCCCCCTTTTTTTTGTCGAAGTCTGATCTATTCACCCGAGACCTGTGCAATCAGTGGAGAGAAATGTGCAGCCTTGGGAGGTGAATCACACAAACTTCAAAACCTGATTTAGGCTGTAATTTCTCTGTTCTGACTGTTACACTGACGGAGGTTGACTAGCTCAGATTCAGATGTCTAACTTTTGGGCGTATAAAAATAGGGCGGATGAATGCCAGCCTGTATGCCTGATATGTGCGTGGGGATTAGCAAGGTAATGAAATGTGCCATCTGCTTTTTGTCTTTCTCCCTGGTGGCAGCTTTAATGGAGGACTTTTATCCCAGTCTTCAAGATGATTTCGCAGCAAATTGATGTAGCCGTTGGCAGAAGGAAGGTGTATGAGGGATCGCGGGAAAAACTTATTTTTGTAAAAATGTTATAACCTTATTAGTATTAACGTTAAAAATGTTCTGTGAGTAGTTATCAAGGTGTTTAGCTTCCTGAAATTTGGATTTATTGAGATTTTGTAACAAAAATAATTTTAAGAAGTGAAATTAATCACTACGTTTATTTAAAGAAAAGGAAGAGGAGAATTGCCTGAAAATTTAGAAAAGAAGAAAAAATAATCTATATTGAGGCCTGGGAAATGAAAACAATGGGGAAATGTCAGTATCGCTTCAAGAATCATTTTTCAAACCTTAGAACACAAGCAAGATTTTGCTAAATGTTTAACTAAATCACCTTTTGATTTCAGACTTCTCAAAACTTTCACCACTGCAGGTTTTCTGGGGGATCTGGAAACAAGACAATTCTGCAGGAGGGGCTGTTTTTACAGTATATTTGGATTTGGGAAATAGAAGTCTCCAAATAATCTGAGCTCATGTGGATTTCTCATGTGGATTCCTGACCCACCTTTCAGTGTAACTAAGCCAAATTCTCATCTGTTCTATATCAATGTCACAGGGGTACCTCCAACTTATACCCACTGAGGACCTGAATAAAAATATTCACACTCTAAAATGCAGATTAATCATCTAGAGGCACATTAGGCGGCTACTGGTGTTTCCCAAGAAGTTCTGTAAATTTAAAAGTTGAACAAGAAGATATATTGCCTTAAGTTCCAACTCCTCTTTCTTTCCATTATCTCAGTGCGTCGCCCAAGTGACCCTCCGATGGTAATACACATAAATACATCAGAGACATGCCCAGCCCATGATTAAATACCCCGATAATTTTGAGGCCCTCCAACATATAGTATTTCACGCTATCGCAAACACTAATGCAGCCAACCAGTAGCCACAATCAATTACTCAGAGCGGCTGCACTCGTGTTCCTTCTCCAAAGTTTCTTGATTAGGTGCCAACTGCGTTAAAGGCCTATCACTTTCCAGGGCAAGAAAAAAAAAAAGAAAACTCCCACAGCGATAGCCTCTAAAATAGATATAAACACACTGCTTGCATGACTAGCAATGAAACAGCCCCTGACCAAAGCCTTGTGCCCAAGGCTGCTAACAAATAGTTAACCCTCTAAGCCATTCTGCATCCCACTAACAGACTGAGAGAACACACTTGGATAAAGCAACCAAGCGACTGGGAGCCACAACCAGTTCCAAGAACACTCCGGGACCAGAAAGCTCTGGCTGGGTAGGATTTCAAGGTCTTGTCCACAAGGATCCACAATTAAAATTTCTTGTGCTAAAGTTTCATGGTGAAATAAAAACCCTGAGATTCCAACGCTTCCCCACTGCCCCCCCTTCCAAGCATCGCTCACAATACAGCTTGGTGGAAGGAACAGAAAACCTCCAGTATTTTGGCAATCAGCACTGCCCTCTTTTACATATTTCAATTCCATCTTTTGGAAGGTCTGTAAATCTTTCCTCCTATTTTTTCTCTTATTCTGTCTTCAGCTAGCTTGGCTATATAATTGCAGTGTTCATGTTACTTGCATGCATAGGAAATGATGC
Source organism: Pluvialis apricaria (assembly GCA_017639485.1). Taxonomy (NCBI): domain Eukaryota; kingdom Metazoa; phylum Chordata; class Aves; order Charadriiformes; family Charadriidae; genus Pluvialis; species Pluvialis apricaria. The sequence goes on along the minus strand of CM030008.1, from coordinate 3,348,739 downwards.
TTAAAGGGAAGGGAACTAAAGGCCTTTCTCTTCCTTTCTCTCCTCAGCTTTAGAGGTGTACTGGTATATGCAGTGAAGTGATAACATAACACGGCTTGTTTCCTTCTCTCTACCCTAGTTTATTTTTTATTATGTTTTGTTTGTGGTCATCAGCTGGCTTGGGGTGTTACCTGACAGGCAAGAGCTGGTGATTCTGGATGTTATGAATTCATAGAATCATAGACTCATAGAATGGTTTGGGTTGGAAAAGACCTTGAAGATCATCTACTTTTAACGCCCCTGCCATGGGCAGGGACACCTCCCCCCAGCCCAGGGTGCTCCAAGCCCCGTCCAACCTGGCCTTGAACACCTCCAGGGATGGGGCAGCCACAGCTTCTCTGGGCAACCTGCGCCAGGGGCTCACCACCCTCAGAGTGAAAAATTTCTTCCTAATATCTAATATAAATCTCCCCTCTTCCAGTTTGAAGCCATTCCCCCTCATCCTATCACTACATGTCCTTGTAAAAAGTCCTTCCCCAGCTCTGCTGTAGGGCCCCTTTAGGTACTGGAAGGAATTCAAGCATCACTCCCAGCTTGACAGCCTGTGCCTCCTCCAAAGATTACCAAGACTCCAAATAGAGTGGGCAGAAGGAACGTCATCCTCTCCAACTCATGGCTTAGATATGACTGAGGTGGCTTCTGATGGAAGGGTTGAGACCGGTCACTCTCCCTGTGGCCGTCTTTGCTAGCAGACAGAAAGGACACGGTACTTGTCCTTTATTCAAAACACACATTGTAATTCCAGATATTCCAATATTAGAATTGCGTTGGAAGAACCTGGGGAGCAACACCTGCACTAGTGCAGCCAATACCTCACTACTCTGTGGGTGGGGAAACCAAATTATGGGACAGGAGACCAAGCAGCAAATGGCTCATGCCTGGTGATTCAAAAGGACACCCGAAGGTGAAGGTCAGCTTCCCAAACAGGGTAATCTCAGGCCTTGTCCTCACTTGTTAATATATTTGAGCTGTTGCTCTCCCTTCCTTGGAGCTCCACAGGTGATCTCTGCAGGCAAACCCTGTGAAAATGGTTCTGAGCAATCAAGCAATGCTTTTAAAGATCTGTGGCTATTGATATTCAGGATCTGTGGGCAGAAAAAGTAGAAAAAAAAACCCAAACAAAAAACTTTAACTTTTAGGAATAAAATATTTTTTTCCTTCCCATTTATAGAGTGAACAAACCTGAGTCTTCTCAAAACATGATGAGATTTAATGCTGATTTTGGCCTTTTCTTTGTGCTCGTACATGACAGTTAGACAGGAACTGTTGATAAGATTTCTTGTTTTATTTCATTTAAATGTCAAAAAACAGAAGATTTTTTCCCCCAGAAATGTTCCCGTCTCCATGAAATTTTCAATGGGAAACTCTTCTGCAGTGCAGGATGAAGTGGCCAAAGAGAGAGAATGATTCATGTCCCCTCCAATTTAGAGAGTGGGGTCAGGATAATCCCATGGGATGTGAAAGAATGAATTTCAAGTCCCTCATTGGCACAGGTTGGACTCGTGTCCCCAGAAATTGCTTTCTGCACCCCCCCGGTAGCGAATGCCTGGCTGTTATAGTACAAATCCTCCCCAAATGCTTCTCAACCTGCTGCGACAATACTAACATGTTTTGAGGAAGGTACAAGCAGTGTCCTTTTGTAAGCAGGCAGTTTCACTCCCACATTAGCCGTCTGTGGGAAGCTCATTCCATAGCCTCATCCCTCTTTGGCAAGATCAGGAAGGTTTCTGGCCAGCTCTGTTACTGAGTGGTGGATCCAAGGTGTTGGATTTGCCTTTGGCCTTCATTTCACTCTGACGTTCTCACTGCTTCCCTTATTAGCTGTGTAATTAGGGAGGGTAGGAGTGCCTACAGCTGCAAGTGTCTGTGGAGATGTGATAATTTTTTTAAAGAGAATCATGACAACCTATAGCTGGAAACTGTGTCTTTGGTGGAAAGAAAAATCATGGTAGCCTGTTTCATTGAGCGTGTAAACATGTGCTTTGCTGATGCCCTTAAGGACTGTCCTAATTTTAACCTTGTTTAGCGTTGAAACTTGCTTTCAGCTTTGCTTGGAACAGAAGCCTGTGCTGCAACATGGGGGAGCATGCCAATGTGCTTTGTTGAATGAAACATTAAATAAATGGAATGAGGAGGAAACAAGAAGGTAGGAGAAATCAGATGACAATGGGTTGGGCCGTGCTAAAACAACACATTATCTCTGACAATCAGAGAGTTCCTGTACTGGGGAAATAAATGGGACAATGCTTCTGCCAAAAAAAAAAAAAAAAAAAAAAAAAAAAGAGAGAAGGGACTTTTTGAATACAGCAGTGCTGTAACTCCCTGTTCATACACATGGTCTGATGAGCCTGAGAAACATCCATTTTGAGGCTGTTTCCTGGAAGAACTGAATAGGTATGCTGGATGTCAGATACGCAAATAGGTAATTGTCTCTTTCCCCTCCTTTTATATCAAAAGGTCAATGATACGCATGTTTAATTGAGGAGTACAAAATGTAATGATATTGAGTACCTACAAGCTTGATGAAACTAGTCAGCTCAGGAGAGGAGGAATGTTTCCTGTTAATACCCCCACTGAGGCAATGGCTGCAGTTTGAATTCAACCTTTTATTAGAGACCCGACAGCTCAAATGCGGTGGCAGAAGGACAGGCAGAAAGCCTTGGAAGTCCCAAACAGAGCCAACAGCCTTTTAGACTCAACATAAACCAGCCTGGTATTGCACATCTGAAAAAAATGTGTGGGATTCATCTGATTTCTGCACCTGAGCTTGTCGCTTCAGGCTTTTTATAAAGTCACTGTCACCAAAGGTGTCTAGCACAACATTTGTCTCATCTTTTAGCAGAATCCTGCAATATGTCCAAGGAATTGTACTTTCTGTGACTCTCTGTTGGGTATAAAGGGAGTGCAAAGGGAGCCAGAGGTATAAATGAAAAGCTTTTAATGTGAAGTGAGATACTTTTCTTCTTGTGCTAATGAACGTACCTGTTGGCCCTTCCATTTCGTCTTTCGCACCCTCCATCAAGGACATCTGTATGTAGACAGAGCTTCAAAGCTAAAGGGAAGAGCTGATGTTCCCAACCTTATTCTTGGTAGCAGAGAAGACTTCCAGGCCAGTCATAGCCGAGCTATACCTAATCTGTCTCACTCTCACATCAGATGCATCTGCCACAGCTGGTGTTTTCCATCCTTCTTCCCTCTGGGTGGGGTTTATTCCCAGATGAGGATAATCAAAACTTTCCAACCTCCTTTCCCAGCTGCACTTAGGCCCTTCAGTTTATAAGGGCTGAAAACTCTTTCCACGTCTTTATCAGAGCTTCCTCTTGTTTGCAGCTATAGTCCAAGACAGCAGGTCTTGCAAGCCACCGTAACAAGGATTTCACTGCCCAAAATTCATACTGCCCTTTCCAGAGTCTCTGTCTCTTAAGTCCCAGCCGTCAGTTGGACTAAATTTACAAACATGCCTTTATATGATTGATATCAAGTGCAGGGATTGCTTACCACCTTTCTTTACATGGGAAAACCGTGCATCCCCTGCAGAAAAAGAGTGTGCAGACGCAGTGGTGCCCTTGCCTTAACAATTCATTTTCCTTAATTCTTATAGCTTCTTAGTAAACTGTTGATGAGCCTTATGGATATTCCTGCAAAATGAAGAGATCCAATATGCAAAAAGTGGTAAATACTTTCAAAATCAAGCACACATACGCAGACAGAAATTAAATTGTAATGCTGTTGTGGGGGATGTGTTCCTCTGGTGTAAAATTGTGCTTTTTGCGAGGGTTTTTACTCATTTTTCTCATTTACTCGTACACCAGGGCACATCGTGGCATTTGCAAGTATTACAACTCTGCACAAAATAAAACGTCAGGGTATATCTGTCTGCCTTTTGTTTCACATGAACTAGGCATTGTGAAGAAAGATTTCTGCTCAGGATTTGCGGCTTGGCTGCTTTTCAGTCCGTGCAGCGCGATGGGGAATCCTAGGCGCTGGTCTTAAGTGTCAGCCCAAGCTTCCTCAAGGACCCAAACTCAAACACTGCACTCAAGTTCACAGAGAAACACTTATGTGTAGTCACTATTGTGTGGTTTAGGGCAATTTCTGGAGGCTGAGGAAAGCTAAGCTGCTGTGTAGGCATCGCCTGTATTCCCAGCAGACCTGATTTCTTAATCGCCTTCTCCAGTTATGTGACTCCAGGACTCCTTTGCTTTACCTGGGGAGGCAACTACACCTGAGCCAGGTCTAACCGCGCTGCAAGCTCCTTAAAGAGCAAGCTCAGTCCAAGACAGCAATCACACCTCTCTTCTAAGGTTACGGTCTTTGTATCGCTGGCATGGAGAGCCTATTAGGAATGTAGCCAATTGTAGTATTACATGTGCTATTTGTCGAAGAAGAATTTTCTTTGCTTTCTCTTGTTTCTCTAGGAAGTAGCCACAAATGTCCAGTGTAAGGTTACTGGGCCCACACAAAATTTTATCAGATTTTAGCAGCTATTCCTGGAATTACATATTGTTTTGTCTTTTTGAACAGAAATGACAGCAGCTCAGGTGTCAATTTTCATATCAGGGTCTGTTTTTTCCCTTAGGGGTGCCTGAGGAGTTCAAATTTTACTGAGGCCAAAATTAGAAGTAAAGGCTTGGAGACTGGGGGATCCTTTTTTTTTTTTTCTTGATGATAGAGCAGAATATTTTTTCTAAAGTTCAAAGCTAAATAATGATTAAGGTCCTCTGGGAAAAAAAAAAGTAGAATCTGCTACAACACTGTGCTGGAGGAAGACATCAAGGCAGACTGAAGATGTCGGCAGTGCCTACTTGTCTGTGAGTCATTTCATGGTGGTGCTTTCTGGAGCAGATCTATCCCCCTGATGTGGAATTGACATTGATAACTTCCGTTTTGCTCCTCCCTAACAAAGCGTGTGTGTGGGGCCACAGCTCACACTGACTCTAGCAGCCAAGACTCTTTGCAAACGCTCGAAGGAGAGAATAGGACGTCACGTTATATTAGAAGGATTTCAACTCTCCTTTTGTGAGACTGATGCAATTAACTCCCACCCCACATCTTCTCACACCCAGGCCTGAATCTCCTGTCCTTGTCGTAGAGCATCCTGTGATCCCAATATGCCAAATGTACCTTTTTGGCCTGACCTGTGGTTTAGGTATATCTGTGTTCAAGGCCAGGTTGGATGGGGCTTTGAGCAACCTGGTCTACCGGAAGGTGTCCCTGTCCATGGCAGAGGGGATGGAACTAGATGATCTTTAAGGTCCCTTCCAACCTAAACCATTCTAACCATTCTGTGATCAATCTGTGATCTATGATCTGGAGAGTGGATGCACAGAGCAGGAGATGGGTGCTAACTTTTAACCCTCAGCTAGCAAGTTCAGGAAGAGGCCATGTCTGCAGAGCCCCAACAGACACCCCTCATTGCTGTGAGCCCTTCCTTGTCATGTGAGATGCATCAAGGGTGGGGCATTTCACATCTAACATTCTACATTACCCCTGAAAATCAAATCTTCAGGCTTCCTCTGTGCTGCTTTACTGTGAATAAAATAACAAGCGTGGTGCTTTGCCCGTCCCTGTAAAGAACGTGAAATATGAGGTATTGGTCTTAATGTGGCTCACCCTTAAATTTCAGGTCAGCTGAAATGTTGAGGTAATTAATCTCACCTAACTTTAGCCATTAGCTGTTAAACAGAGTCTCAGCTAAGCTAAGTCTTAGCAAGACTAGTTAAACATCTAGTCTCCAGCTAAACTAAGCCAACTTATTAGAAATGTGATAAATCACCTTCTAGAAGTGTTTGTATGTGTTGATAGAGAGGTATTATGAATGACTGAAGTAAGGGTAGATGCCTACTTTCAGATGACTGAGATGTATCCCACTGCAGTGGTAGTTCATTTTCTTACATTGTTTTTAATATTACTCTTGGAAAAGCAGCCTACTGAAGGGGTGACTGCACGTACGTGAATTAAAACTCTTGTGAAACACCTCAGGAATATGCCCGATGTGAAGTCTTTGCTTTTGGCCTAATTACTCTGCTTCTTGTATTTTCACCAACAAAGCAATCATTGATTTTTAAGAGATTTTATGTTAGACAAGGTCAATTAGCCCAGTCCATGTCATTGTATGTTTTGATAAGCAGCTGTCATTCCTAGGCAGATGAGTTACTGTGTTTTCTTGGGACACATTTTCATACGGGTATTACTTGAGTTCACCCATTCAACTTTTGGCACAAAGCTGTGATGCCCTACTGAGGAGGCTGTTAACTTAGACTTTCCGCACAGCAGAAAGAGCAGGAGAAACATCTCCAACACAGTTGAGAGTTGCCTCTGCCGGGGCCTCTTTCTCTTCTGAGATTAGAGCCGGACATGAAAATGACAATGCTCCTCATGGATAACCCTCAGCTTAAAGCGGGATGAAGCTGGTCTATTTGCCATGCAGCAATCTGGACTTTGGGAAATGTGGGTGAGCATGGGCAGAAACAGGGCCCGTTCATTTAGGGGCTAATCTGGCTGCTCTGGAGCTGGGATGGATTCCAACTGTTTGAGCTGCCTTGGTTTGTTGATTGCTGGTTTCAGTTTTTTCTCTCTTTAACATTTTTTTTTTCTTCTCTTTATTCCCCCTCTCAAAGTGAATCTCAGCAAATTTGACAACAACCCCCCACCCCGCCCTCACCAGCCCTCCCCGACATGATTTAAATGCCTGCCACTGCTGCTGGTACCAATGCTGTAAAAAGAACTGGCTCCCGTTCAAGTCCTTCTCCTCTCCAAATGTTTAGGGATTTCGAGCCCATACATACAATTACTGCGTGTTTCTTAGGAAGAGAAAATAGCCAGCAGCTGTTCAGTGTCTGATCAATTATGAGCTGAGGACGAGGAGTGAAAGAGAGGGGAGTTATTGGTTAGAAATCTGCACACAATTAGGAAACAATGCTAAGAATGGGTGCTTGGAAGAGGTGGGGAGAATAGACACCCTGACAGCATATCGGTAGGCTAACAGGTCTGCAACGGTCTCCCCAGCATGGAGCGAAACTTGCCCCTAACCTCATGTGGGTATTTTTTCTGAGGATTTGGCAAGGTGAAAGAGGAAGAGGAGTCGTTCCTAATCAGTGAATATGAACACTTGAGAGGGAGCTTGGTAAGTGGGTGTCTTGGAGTCAATCTCCCTGCCCCAGTCAGGCACTGCACTGACTTTGTTGGCAGCTTAGACACCCACTCCAGGTGGAGATACATAAATATAGGCATCCCGGTCTGCAAGATGAATCCTGCCTTAGAGGTTCAATTCAGTTGCCCTGCACACAGGTGTTGCATGTCATTTGAGAAGCCAAAGGCTACCAGGGAAAAGCATACAGGGCTGGCAAATATTGCAAAGTACCTTAAAATATTTGCTCCTTACAAGTCTTTGAAAGGGACTTTCACTCCCCTCTGGAGTGAAATTCGGAGACTAGAAGGTTTCCCAAACAGCAGTAGACTAACACCCTTGTACAAATGAATTTAGCACAGAATCGCCGTTGCGTTTGGTATAAAGAAAATATCTTTTCCAGACTTAGTATTTTGTTTCACATTTTACCTGAAGTGACTGGAGACGGTAGTGGGGTCATAGATCCTTCATTTAATAACGCTCTCCAGGACCACATGTGCCCTTTAATTCACAAGACATGTTCTGTGCAGCCTCCATTTACTTCCATTGTGACTGAATGTGCTTTTGGATGATGCTTGTTTACCCAAAATCCAGGTGACACCTCCTTCCCAGGTAGTCTGCATGTGGCAGTCAAAGGATGCTTGAGCATTTTCTTATATCATGGCTTGGAAGTTTGGGATGAAGCTGAAGGGAAGTGTTTGTTAGTGACTAAAGGAACCCATGACCCCATTGTTTACAGAGCATATGGGTCAACCTTGAAGATGTCATGGCCAAAATTTTGACGTGTTCTAGAGCTTTTTCGTGTACACTGTTGACTCCAAATCTCAGCAGTTTCAGAGAAAGTAGAGCTATTTTCCTTCAAAATCTGTTCAGTAATCTGTGGTGAAATGGGGCATAGGAGTTTACATCCAGTCTTAGTGAATAAGAATAAATGGAAAGAATTGATTTGCAATGTACCTTTGGGCAAAAATGAAAATGTTTTCAAAATTAGTCATTTGTGGAGGCTTGGTAAAACCTGACAGTTGAAAATGTGGCAATTTGTGGTTGCGTGGACTGAGATCTTTATAGATGATGAATGTAACAACATCCAGCACCCAGTAATATGATTCTATAGTCACTACATGAAGTTGCATAAAGACAGAGTCTGTCCTTTCCTCACACAGCAACAGAAGCATTTAGTAAGTTCTGTTCAACAGTGTCATCACCATGGATACACTTACTGTTTGTGCTGTGACATGAGGAATTTTACCTAAAGTCTCAGTTCCCTTGCAATTACATAAGATTATTTATCTTCATAAAGTTTACTTATCTTCATTATGTATAAAGTGCTTTTGATCAGGGACCCAAAAAGCTTTCAATGTTTAGGAAAAAGAGGTTTACATTGCCCTAAAATGGATTTATTATTTCACCTAACTGCATTAATTTAAAAGTTAGATGTCTAGCCAACATAGCTCTCTGTATCATGTATGTATTCAGTGGAAAAAGATAAAAAGTATTAATCTGAACCTAAGATATATGGGATGAGTCTTCCTCTGGACAACCCAATCTTTTCATTGACTAGAGAATTGCAGATGCTCAGCTTCGAATAGACAGCTAACTCTTGGATGGATGGAGTTAGGTGAGAATCCAGTTTTATTTCAAATGCCCAAAGATGTAATTTCTTTACTGGCTCTTTAATGATGCTGTTCACCCATAAGATGACAGAGTAAATCTGCTGAAGCAGATGTCTCGTTTAGCTACGTGATAGTCCAAACGCATTTCTCTCTGGGGCCATTGAGAGATGCTGACCTCAGAGCAATAAAACTGCATGTTCACAGCACAGTGGTTTTTTAGATTAGAACTGCAATTTAATTAAAGCTTTTTTCCAGGAACACTGATAGAGTCCTCCTTGTTCTGCCAAGTGAAATTCAAAGGTCATGTTCCTCAACTGGCTCTTTGGTGCCATTCAGATTAAACCTACACTATTGTAACCAGTCAGGTATCCCCAAATACTCAGGGTGCTCCAGCCATATATAGCTATTTACGTATGTCCTAGTTCAGTTGTGACAATGCAAAGGGGAAGCTAAATATGAAAAATTGCCTTCTCAGATGTCCCAGATGAGATTTTTCCGGCATGCTGTTGCAGTTTCCACCTTTCCCAACTGACTTGACACTACCTACGCCATTCCTTTTCCCTGTCTCAAATAACAGTCCCCCCCAGCTTTTTCATTCCAGCTCTGAAGGTGACCTGGGCCTTCTTCCACTCTTTCTTGTAACTGACCTGGTCTGCTCTCCTTGCTTCTCCTGAATCTCCCACAGAACCATCACAGACCTTTTGGCCTCCAATTTTGTCCTTCTGGTCCCCCAGGCTGAAGCCCTCGTTTTAACTCAATAAGAAGCATGGGACACAGAGAAAGATTGTCACGTTCCCTTCTCCAATCCTTGACCTACGAACCTATTTTCAAAGACTCACAGATGTTGACACCTGAAAGCTGCAGTGCATGGCTGTTTCCTGGCCTCCAGGATTAACACAGCTTGGATATACTCAACCAGTGACTTCTGCAGCAGTTAAATAACTGCCAGTTGAGCTACCGTACCTGCTGAGACATTCATGGCAGCTTTTCCCTATACAATGGTTATTTTTTCCTCACTATTTTTCCCTTATCGTTTGCCTCTCTCTGTTTTCAGTACAGACTTAATTTTTGTGTTTGGGGCCCAAATGCGACTGTCATAGATGATTTGGTTCAAGATAAAATTTTTTTTAGTAAACAGAGACTGAAATGTTTCTTTACTAGATTATGAATAGTTTTGGCTGGAGATCTGCTGGTAAAGTCAATCAAGCTGACAAAAAATACTATTTCCTTTCTGTGTTTCTCCGAAAAAAATGTTGGGTTTTGGAAAAAGGCAAGTAAGCAGAATTACTTTAAATTCTTGACTGGTTACTGAACTTGTTAAATAGAGTATTTTAGCAATTTTATTCAGAAACCTGCAATGACCTTTTCTTGTACTCCTTTTTCATATGATTTACTTCTGACCATCAGAAAATGGTCAAAATTCATGCCAGGTTTGTTGTTTAGGCTCCCTGGATATTCAATAGAGAGATAAGCACCTCCAGAAGATGAGTCTTCCCAGCTTCCAGTAGGTATTTAATATAATTAAAATGAGGAATCCTTTGGAAATGTGTTTCTTTCCAGTGATTGTCCAGGCAGCCTGTGTGACCAGTTCAGACAACACGTATATGACTGAAGAAAGTCCTATGATATTCCTTACATGTTCTATGAGAAGAGTCTTTGGGATCGTTCATTTAACACAAGTGAAAGGTTTGTCTTCCAATGTTTTTGACTTATAACACACATTATCCTCCCATTACAATCAATTGTTGTCTGTCACTATCTTCAGTAAGAACAAGAACAGACCCTTGAGGCAAGCCGCAAATGGGGTGATTCGCAGTAGTTTAGAGAGCAGGCATTCCTGCAAACCAACTCCCTTGCTTTGCTATGCTTTGTGAACACTTCCTCTATTGGTGTTGAATTTAAGTATACTGTGATTGCTGCTCCCACGTTTTTACTCTCTACTTAGTTACAAAAACTGCCAAGAAACCTTCTTCTGTGGTTGGTAGGATCCAGACTTTCATCCCAGCCATCTTCTGGTTAAGTTGTTATTTTCCTGAGATATGTGAATCTGTCAGTCTTTGACAGTTGACATCTTGTCTCCTTCTGGCTAGAACGTATAGGTGCTTATTAGTCCAGCCAGATTGTATAGGTCAGGTAGAAACATTCCCCCTTTTCCCCCATGCTTTCAGATATAGATCCATTTCTTCTCTGGCTTATCCCTCTCTTCCCACACAAGACGTTTTGCATATGGTTGACTGCTTTTGCTATTGCAAGCCATTTGATTAATTAATGTCCTCCCTGTAGCTTAATTTGCTTTGCACACTGCTTCAGGAGTTTGTCCATTCCCTCCTCCTTTCATTGTGCTCTCCAGAAGACACCTCCACCAGGTTCTTCTTTGTTCTCTGTTATTTCTATCTTCAACCAGAGGATTCCTCCACCAAGACAACAATCCAAACAGAATCTTTGTGTACCTAGGATGGAATCAACCAAGTCGGAGTAAGCTCAAAGACTGATATGACACCTGGTATTGCAGGCAAACCCTGACCAAAGGTTTTGATTGTTTGTTTTAAATCATAGCAGCTTCATGTTCCTATCTCACACTTGAGGTTTCCTCCCCATTAACTAAACCCCACAGAGCATCATTGAAGCAATGCAGCTCCCATAGTCTTGTCTTCGTTGAACTTTCCCCAGCACTTTCTGCTATGACTGCTTAAAAATACTTTTACAGAGTTTGTTTCCACTGAAAAATGGCTTTCTCTTCTAAAAGACATTAAAGATTTAGCAAGAATGAATTCAGAATATTGTAGGAGGTGCCCAAGTAGGACCAGTTTTTCTTTCAATATTTTATGTAAAACACATGAAGCAATGAAAATAAACATCATTTAATTGGTTCACAGGAAATCCTTTGTGTTTTGAAGCAAAACATTTCTTGCAAAATATGCTGACTTTTGAAAAACGGCAAATATTGATCTGTCTTCCCTGCAAAAGAGAAGAAGCTTCAGCTTTTTTTCCCATTAAAAAAATGTTTTCTCATTTCTCCTCAATTCCACTCTCTCAATGGCACTGATATGAACCTCCCAGTACCAGTGGAACTCCATTGTCATGCTTTTATGAATAGCTGCATGGAGTTGGTCAGACCTCAGTGAGAAGACACCGTTGGTGTCTGGTCTCCCAGAGATCACTATTAGCACTTTTTTACTAAGGAACCCATGAAGGGAACAGCTCCAAAAACATCTGTGTGAAATTATGAATTGAAAATGTGCTCCCCTGAGACGTTGTTATTATTATTAGCTCCCTTATTAGCTCCTTTGCTTTCAATATGTCCTCTTTTGGTCACCTGAGACAGTGCAAGAGAAAGCAGAGTAACTGGTAATGCACTGCTTGTCCTGTGGAAAAATGTATGAGGACATTGACTGTGGTCCTTTGACCTTCTTTGGAAATGATCGCTCATTGCTTCTCCCCATCAGACTGCCTGGGCTATGGGGCAGTTCACTGAGTGACTTCCCAGCTGTGGAGACCTCAGCATTGATGTGTCCAGGCAATAACAGGGAACTTGAGGGGAAAAATGAAGTAGCACAGACATAGGCATTGGAAAAAGCAACACCACCTGAATTACCACTGCCACTTCCCGGAGCGGTAGTGGTTGGGTCTGTCAGGGAAAAGATCTACCTCCCAGCCAACTACTGACTCAGCCTGTCCCCATTTTCGTGTACAAGACCTAATAAGATCAAGTTGAAATTGCTTGTATTGGGGTAACACATAGAGTTTCCAGACAGGATCACCAGCCCCTTAAAGCCAGTGGATAATCATAGCACATCCCATTAGTAGAGGTTAACAGTCAAGGTGTGCTGAGAGCTAGCAGTGGGCTCAGAGCTGACATGACACGGTTGCAGTTACAGAGAAGGGCAGTGCCGGAAAGTGGAATAAAAGTTGTTTGAAATGGAATCCCCTTCACATCTGGATTAGCACCCTCAGACTGAGTGCCAGTCTAAAGTCTCCCCAAAAACGTGACCCTGGAGTTAGTTTTAGACATGCCTGTAAGATGTTCTTCCTTTAGTAGAAAGCTTTTGGCTGTCTGTACAGATCAGCAGTTTTAGCGTAAGCAAAAATGCTGTGAAAAGTAAAATTCTCCCCTGGGAGCAACAATCCATTTATATCATAAATGCTAATGAACCAAAGCTGGAGGTGCCACCTTTGATTTGACCTGTGCCAATGTTCAGATTCTCACTTGAAGCAGCATTCAGGTTTAGAGATGCTTTATTTCACCTTGAGCAAAGCAGCTTTGCACCTTGTTTCCATACTTATAATAAGAAAATCTTTTTCTCACTCTTTCTCTGTTTAGTCTCTGTAGCAAAGTATGTCTTTTATGATGTTTTTTTGCAATGTGTGAAAGCACCATTAGGATCTTAGTTGAGAGCTCCCGGGCACTGCTGTAATATTGGTAATAAGGTGGCAATTTTTAGCAGGTTTTTTCTGCCTACAAAAGTTCAATTTGTCTTTTCTTGTTCAGTCAGAAGAACCAGGTGAAGGCTGAGGAGATGAATACCCAGACTTTTCTAGTTTGTGGTTTAAGATAAACTTGGAACTGTAATAACATAAGCCCAGAGACTTTTTGCTAATGGAATTGTAATCTGAAAAGAAAATTGATGTATGGAAATCATATTACCAGTGTCTTTCACGTGCACATTCTCAATACCCTTTTATTTAAGAGTTCTTAACTCTTGACCTCATGACAAATTTATCCCCCATTTAATACTTAAGATGTTTAGACCATTAGGTAAAAACAGTATTGTTATTCAGGTTACGTGTTGAAAGTCATCGCGCCTGGAAAGAATTCTGCTTTGTGGTTTCCAGGCTGACTCCAGAAAATTAGAATTGCAGTGAGGCTATCCATGCAGTTAAATCTAAAATAAAAATCTCAAACCCAAATCCAGACTGAAGCAAATCTTAACAGCATGAAGAGTCATTGCAAAGGTTTAAAAATTTTCGCCTCACTTCATCATTATATGCCATTTCCTGAAGGAAGCCTGACAGGTTAATCATGTGCAAAATATATATGTACATACATATATTTTACACATACACATATATGTGAGTGTGTATACGCATGTGTATACATGCATGTATATATTATTTTTTTTCCTTTTCTTCTTCATATCAGACTTCACCATATGGCACTAAACCCATCATTTAATGTGGAATTACGAAGCTAATGGAATGTGGAGAATGAGCTTTTGCTTTCCTATTGGCCACCAGGCTCCTTTTAACTGCCGGGGGAAGACCAAACTTATAAACAGAGGTCTGTGACCATAGAAACACCCAGATCTTCACATTCAAATAATTGGCTTAATTTTTTTTTTTTTTGCTATACATTGCTTAGGAAAATTGCCTGGGATGTGTGTGTTCAAATATATATATTGTTCAGATATATATATATGTTGTGGTTCAAAATACTGACGGTGACTTACAAGTCAGAAAATTCATCCTAGTGAGAGATGCCAATTTTTTCTCCATACAGTAATTCATAGCTCATCCCAGTGAGAGATGCCAAATGTTTCTCCATACAGTCATTAGTAGCTCATTGAAATACAAGCAGAATTCAGAGCAAAAAGCTCTGGTATCAGTGGAAGTTTTCAATTTATTCCTGTTTAAGGGCTCCATACACAGGGTCAACAGACTTGTTATTCACTCTTACTCAATTTTTCCCATGTACTTTCCCAGCTCTCTACACACGTATGTGTATTCGGATCACTATGGGTATGCTTTCAACAAAACCTCTTACCCCAGTGGACAAATGGATTTGCACAAATTAGAAATCAATTAGAAGTTGATCCTGTAGAGTTGAAAATTGCTTAGTTAGAGGCTTTGAAAGTCTCACTGGTTTCTCATAATGTCATGAAATCATAAACATGTCTAGTCTGAAGAAGACCTCTGGACATCCCTAGTCCAACCTCTTGCTCAAAAAAAGGGCTATAACCAAAATCAACCAAACTCTTATCCAATTGAGTTTTGAGCACATTTTTCCTTATATCCAACTGTAGTTTCCTGTCTGCAACTTGTGAATCTTCTTCCTTCTGCTCTATGTCTCTGAGTAGCTGCACCTCCTCTGCCAATCCCATTTATGTAGTGGAAGTCTGAAATTTGTTCTCCCCTTTTCCCATGGCCAAATACCACTGAAATTGCTCACTGCCAGGGAGAGTAAGAGGTATTGATGTGGATGCTTGTTGTAGGGTTCCAAGCTTTTTCCAGACGGAGTGTTTGCAACTTGTTACTTCTTGATGTGTATCCATGGTCCTTAGCCGTGTTTGTGCCCAAGTTTGGGCCTTACCCTCTACATATATTTTTATCCGCCATTTTGCTTGATCTCCAGCATCACCACGTCTTCCACTTCTCTTATCCTACGCCTTGTCATTCCTTCCCAAACCTTATTCTTTACTCAGATAAAGCTAAAATTGGTAAACCCAAGCTATTTGCTTTATCAATATTTTATATTAAAAATCTTCTTTTGCTTTCCACAATTCTGTCATGGACTTATAGACTTTCTATATACCTTGACACTTTGCCTTCAAATGACCTATCGTGTTTGACACATCACAAGAAATGTATCAAAAAAAAAGTGAATGCCATTCACTCTCTTTCCATCAGAAACCTCAAATCTGACTTCCCATAGTTCTGTCCCTAGAACTAATCCTTTCTACCAGCCTTCATTATGTCCTCAGCACTCATCCCGCTTCTTAACAGTCAACCATATTCCCCAAATTTGATTACTTTATGTTCCAGCTTCCATGGTTTGTGCAAGGGGAGTCTTCCTACTGAATATAGAAACCTAACTGCGTATGTTCTGTAACTTCATCTTCTAGCTCTTCATAATTCTGCCTCTTTGTCTGATTTTCATCCCTATTGGTCACACAGATGTCTCCTTTCTTCCATATTTGAACATCAGGTTTCTCCTATTAGGTCTCCTGTTCTGAAACCAGCCTTACCTTTGATGCTTGCAAAAGAATGAAGGTCTTAGTGTTGGTTATGCAAGGTCAATGGAAGCTGGTCTTAAATGCCATGAAAACCTCCACAACATTTCTATTGATTTCTGCAGACTCCGGGTTAAAGTTCACGTTTAGAACTATTATGATAACGTATTAACCAACATTTCTTTAACCTCACTATCGTTAAAGTCCTGATCAGTTATTTATTATTATGATTAATGTTTGCTACTGTAGTGGTGCTACGTGACCGCAGCCAAGATTCAGCTCCTGATGTGACCTATATCAATGCACAATAAGAAGCAGACTTTGCCCTAGAGAAATTATGAACTGAGTAGAGAACTCAGACAATGAATGAGAGAGCCCTTCCAAAGTTGGCAATGTCAACTCTATGGTCAGGGACTTGTCTAACACCCTGTGTACCTTGACTATGCCCTGGAACATCGGAACACTTAGCTGTTGTTCCAATAGAAATGATCTTTCACCCATCTTTAGTTTTTGCACAAAAAAGAAGAAGCCCAAGGAGACAAATTAGCAATTGGAAAACTTGACGCCAATAGAAATTCCATGTTCATTTCAAGTATATATATACGACTACAAAGTCGACATCAGCTACGGAGCTAGTTCTTGGATCTTTTATAGCCAGTGGAAACTATGCTTAAGCACAGTGCGATCAGGCAATGTCAGCTGACCCATGAAGTTTTCTACTTTTGAGTGGGATGAATTGCACCCTATACTCTAGTAATACTTTTGACTAGAACTCTACCAACTACAAAGAGAGCACAGAATGACTAGTTTCAATGTCCAAACTAAATGTCAACACTGCCTGATGAATACGGCTTCCGCCTCCGTAGCACCTGTTAATTCAGTCTACAGTTTTCCAGCTGTGGTGGCTTGCCGTCAAAAATCCAGTCGAAGTTACCTGGAAAAGCAGTGGCAGCATGGCCTTCTCAGAGAGGAAGCTTTGCTCTGTAGTCAAAATTTCCTCCCTGGTGATCATGTTGCAAACAAGTTCTGCCTCAGAGAGTCAGGGCACAAAGAACAAAAAGGGATTTGAGCAGCTGGGTGGTGGGAGAAGGAAAGTGGCAGGAGGAGGGGGCTGGAATGGGAAAGGCAGAAACAGTTTTAAATATTTGGAATCTGCAATTGTATTTCCCCCCTTTCCCCTCCCAGAGCTTCATTTTTTTTTAGCCCAGATTAACTATTCCCCCTACAATGCTTTTTCATAAAGGGATCAAGTCCATTGTTTATAGAATTTGCTAATAACAGCTTCAGTCGCGCTGTCACAGCAGAGTGATTCAATTACAAGACTTGACAATAAAAGCTCAATAAAGAAACTCAAATCCTTATTAAATTCTTTTTTTAAATTATTATTAAAAAAATGCCCAAGCAGGCTAGGATTGCCAGATTGGGAATTTACGTTGAACAGAAGAATGATATGATCTCTCTGAGTAGCACGGTGCAAATTAAAAGAGGTTTAGCGTTAAGTGTTCATGGCACAAAAGCAATTTTAAGTACCTGCAATCAGCTTAGGTTGGCTAAGCCTAAATATGTACAAATGGTGTAATGAGCAATATCCCTGGCAGTACCACGCAGAGCTCTGACAGATGTGTTCTCCAAGGTTTACAGTGGGTCCTACAACAGCTCATGATGAGTGTCTGCATGTGCACACACACTGTGGGGTGTGTGTTTGTGTGTGTGTGTGTGTGTGTGTGTGTGTGGTTTGTGGGCCACCTAGTGTCCTGGTGCCGACTAGACAAAATAGCCTGCTTTTCATTTCTGTTAGCACAGATTTTAAGGCAAGAAAAGAACATTACAGTCACCTGTTTTGACACCTCGCCAATCACAAACCAGGATAAAGTGAACCAGGGATCGCTGCACCTTTCTCTTAACTGCTGCCTCAGCTGGAGACTTTCACAGAAGAGCATTTCATCTCTATTGAAATCCTTCCGTTGGGAAATCCATGATTTTCCTTGCTAGTCGTCTCAATTGCTAGTTATCTTTGCTGCAAGGAACTTATGTTTTTTGGAGGGTTTTGGTATTTTTTTTTTCCCCCAGGCTGGCATAACTAGATGCCAACCTTTTTTAAAGGCTGCTACACTAAAAAGCTCTCCATTATGAGAAAACTTTGTCTTGTATAAGCTCTTGGAGACAGTGACTCAGACACATCTGTACATTTAGCTAAACAGTGGGACCTTTCTTGGTTTCTCAGTGCAGTGCAAGTTTCCCAGGCTTTGGCTCATTCTTATAGATCTTCTCTGAATTCTTCCAAACACACTGGTATTCATTTCCATCCCATCCTCCGTCCTCTGATTTGACACAAGCATGGTAGTAAAGTCTAATTTCTTTGTGGTGGAGGACAAGTAAGCTACAAGTGAAGACTTTTTACATTTGAGGTGTACAAGATGTCTCTTGCTTTTAACTGTTTATCTGGCATCTGGTGAGGAATAACCCTAACAGGACCACTGCACTCCACTTGTTTTTGTTAAACATCTGTGAACTTAACTGAATGTCCTACTATTCTCAGAAAATTGATTTAAATTGTCACACATGTTAAAGCATTTTTTGGAAGCATTGCACAGTCACATATATGTGTACACACAGCCTGGTGTGATAAATGTCATATTCTTAAGATATAGGTAAGAGAATATGGCAGAGAAAAAAAACAACAAAGAGAGAGCAGCATGAAAATTACATATTTAAGTTGATCATGCTGGGAGCCCGGAGCATTGGCTTAGCCTGGGTGTTATTGTAATGCCTTGGTGAAGCGTGAATACTATGCTTTCAGCTTACCTTTAATGTAATAACATCTCCCCATTGCTGGCCCTACAGGATGACAAAGCCTGAGGTAATAGAAGTCTGATCTGCCCTACACTTTCTTGATCTTAAGATGCCACAATGGCCATAATGCTTAAGGCAGGTATCAAAAATGGCGTTAATCTTGGACATAAGCTGACAATGTGCTCTTGCAGCCCAGAAAGCCAATTGCATCATTGGCTGCATAAAAGGTAGCATGGTCAGCAGGTTGAGGAATGCGATTCTTCCTCTACTCTGCACTTGTGAGACCCCACCTGGAGTACTGTGTCCAGCTCTGGGGTTCCCAGTACAAGAAAAACATGGACCTGTTAGAGCAGGGCCAGAGGAGAGCCACAAAAATGATGTAACATCATTTTTGGAACACCTTTTCTATGAAGAAAGGCTGAGAGAGTTGGGGTTGTTCAGCCAGAGAAGAGAAGGATCCGGGAAGACCTAATTATCACCTTTCAATATATAAAGGAGGCTTATAAGAAAGATGGGAAGAGACTTTTTACCAAGGCCTGTAATGACAAGTCAACAGTTTTAAACTGGTAGAGGGTAGGTTTAGATTAGACATGAAGAAGAATTACTTTATGATGAGGGTGGTGAGACACTGTAACAGGCTGCCCAGAGAAGCTGTGGATGCTCCATCATTGGAAGCATTCAAGGCCAGGTTGGACAGGGCTTGGAGCAACCTGATCTAGTGGGAGATGTCCCTGCCCATGGTCGGGGGGTTGGAACTAGATGGTCTTTAAAGGTCCAAAACCATTCTATGATTCTATAATTTTTGCAGACTTAGAATAAACAAATAAATAAAAAAGTGTCTTTCTAGTGCTAGTAGTTTTATCTCTATCTACAGTCAACAGAAAGATAAGCAACAGCTGCAGAAAATGCTCTCTGTCTCAGACACTAAGGGATGGGATTAATTACCTTCCAGGAATGTCTACCGGAGAGCAAATCATCTGGGCAATACAGTTGTCCCTTCAATCTCCCTGTCAGGTGCCTTGTTCTCCTCATCGACTATACCGGGAGCCTGGTCATCTTGCTTTGTCTAATTGCTTAACTTTTAGACAGCACAAATTAAGTGAAGTGAAGGCCACCTCATCATAAATTTGGTGGAAGGCTGACAGTTTTCAAAAGCAACACAACGAGAGGTGTGAAAGTTTCAGTTGTGACCTGGCCTGTAGTCACACAGCCACTGGGAACCGTGGTGTGCACAACCGGTCACTGCCTGATCCACTGCTGGATGAGAAAGCTGTCACAGTGCCAGTCAGAGGACAGCAAAACTGGAGAGCCTTCCTAGGAGGCTGAGTGGTTGTCTTACCACCTCTGTTGGTGCAGTCATCATAGCAATTGAAGCAGCAGGTCCATGACAGAGACTATGCAGTTGTTAAAGGAAGTTGGAAAGTGTCAGAGATGAACAAGTAAGTGGAGGTACATGTTGCTGGACTGGGAGGATGTCGCTACAGTGGCAGTTAATTAATGTTTCCTGGATGGAGATCATGCTGTATCTTGGAAACATAAGAGGTTTTGTCCTTCAATGAACATAGCTAATATTAGTAAGGAAAAGAAAGTGATACTAGTGCTAGTCTTTGGTAGGGAGATCATCACTCAAAATTTCCTCTGTTGTCACAGACCCCTCTGCTGCATCCATCCATCCTTAGATGATTGTCTAAAATAGATGGCATGAGATGTCCTCTCAAGCGACCTTTCCCTCATAAAAGCAGGAAACCTGCTTAAAGCGGGGGCTTATGTTTTAAATGGCTATGGTTAAGGGAGATTAATTCTACCCTCAGCACTTAATCTAAGTTAATCATCAAGGCTCTGCCTGTCAGCTCTGTAAAGGCATGTGGAGCATTCACCCCATCTTTGGGTAGTGATTTATCACTGCTGGGACAAATCGTCCTCCAAAAAGCCAGTTTCTCTGCACTGATTATGGAGAGTGTGGAACAAGAAAGCTCTTCAGAAAGATGCTTTAGTGACTTTCCTAAAAAATCATGTAGGATGGACACAGGCTTTTAAATCTTTGCAAGAGAGGCCCAGAGATTTTCAAGAGCTGAAGAGCTGCATTTGGGTCCTCCCCCACTTTTTAGGGATATGATGGAGTGTTCATTCCTGGTGCTAACAGTTGCTATAGATGTACTTTGGAGTTTACCTCACCTAATGTTTACCATCTAAAACCTAAATGTTGAGTCCTATCCTGGATTAGATGTCTAAACCACAAAGTAGAATAAGTCATCTCTGGAAGTATCCATTTCTGCTCATGGTTCGTTTCTTCCTAGCTTGAATTAAACATCTAATTTTTAAGCGGCCACCTATGAACAAGTGAAGACCCTTCCGTCCAAGATACAGATTACCGTGTCTGCCAGATAGAGGTAGAGTTCTTAGAGGTGTTGCCACATGCCTTAGGTACACACTGGAAAGTTTCTTTTGGTTTCAGTAGTGAAGGTTGGTGCATTGGAAGCAAGAATGATCTGAATCTGCTCTCTTTTCTCTCCTCAATTAAGAAACACTCACAAAGCATGGTAACAGTGAGGCAGAGATGACTTTTTTACCCATACTAAATAAATGTAAAAGATACAGGCTGACCAAATGCAGCCTACTGCTTTGGACACTTTTTGAATTTTCTCATATAAGCTTTCCAAAAGCAGAATGAATTTCTAGGCTAGCAGGCACACATTTTTTAATCAAGAGAAAAGCGTTTATTAGAACGGGTGAGAGCGCTAAATCTGACCAATATACCTTTGAAGCTCCCAGCCCCTTGCTTTATTCTGTGAACTTACACTCCCTGAAATGTGGCATGGCTTTATATTTCACAGCATCCATAACATGGATTTATCAAAGGTCACTATGGCAACATCCAGGCAGTCCGAGACAAATACGCGTATGAGCATAGAAACAGGACAAAACAAACTGAAATCGCCCTGTTCCCACCCAGTCTTCTCCCCTGTCCCTTCAACTCCAAATTTAAACGAATTCTATTATTAATACTCCAGTCGATATTACCTCAGCAGAGATTGAAAAGCAGCAGAGAGTTCGCACCGCACATACGGAGAGGAATATCTATGTTGCATAGGCACATTACACGCATAGGATCACTGGGGCTATGGGTAACTCTGCAGTATAATTGTATTGGCATGTGTGAATTCTGGGAATCGGAACCTCCTACTATTTGTTTTGGCTGTGTTTCCATGGCAATAAGTGCACTTGCTATTAATTCTTCAGTTTATTACTAGTCTTTATTCCTAGTATTTTGGGGGAAGGGGTTATTCACATTTGCTTTGGAATTCCAGGCCTTTTATGTATGAACCTGAACTTACTAACAGTAAAAAAATAAATAAATATATTAAAAAATGAGGCACTCAGAATTATGAATCTCTACACTGACAATGATAAACATTTTCAGAAGAGTTTGAGAACTTTGAGATAGATACACCAATCTTCTTTTACTAATAGTATTTGAAGCTATTCTTTTGGACGCTTTAACCACAGCTGAATTTGTAACGTATTTTTTTGCTTTATTTTGCTCATTTTGGAGAATGGGACACTTTTAGCATTTTATTCCCTGGAGAGAATGAAAAGTGTCCAGGAGGTAAAAGAGTTTGGAATATTTTTTTGTTTCTCTGTTCATGTACATATTCATACAGCGATATATATTGTACATGCAGATCAACACACGCACACAAATCTATGTCAAAAAGTATCAATGGGACTGCAGTGGCAAAGTTAATTCCTCAGTAATTAAGATAAGCCAAAATAAAAGTTGCTTGTGAAACCTTACCTTTCTCCCTTTTATTACATGTTATCTTGCAACTTAATGATATGGTAGCCTACTATATTTAAGTGGGATCCTCCCATGGTGAGAACCATGCCCAGATAGCAGCAGCAACTCATTATAAAATTTTAGCTTTGTTGGGCAGTATTTGCTTCCAGGATGTATTTTCTACCAATGGTTCAAAGGCTGCGCTAAAGACAGAACTGTTCATTTTCCCCTTGGCTTTTTTTTTGGCATTCTTGAGTGGTTTTCCAATGTTAATCATCTTCAGAATATCCCTCTGAGATGGGAACATTATCCTTATTTTACTAATGAGAACCTGATAAATAGATTAAGATTAACATGAAAAGTGTCCGGTTATTTTGGTGTCCAGGCTGAGCTCTCAGTGCCTGCTTTGGCAAAGGTTTAAGCATTTATACCTTATTAATCTCATCCAACTTTATCTGACTAGAAGTAATTTCTTTCTCTGAGCTACTCATTCTCTCAGTCAGTGGGGAGAAACAAGCACATTCAGAGGCGCTTCATCTAATACGTCTTGGATGAGTATCTTGGGATAAGATGAATTATCCTCCAGAGGGATTGAGACAGACAAATCCCGCATTATTTATTTATTTGAAGAACACTTTCCCTTGGTTTCCGTTGCAGTTAGGAGTGTTCAATACTTCATCAAGATGCTGTAAACTAAGAGCGTCAGGGACTTGAGGGAGATCATCTGAACCATGTCTATGCTGCTTCTGACTATCAGACCTCAGAAACTCAGGTCAGAACTCACACAAAAAAAAAAATCCTTGAGTGACAGCTTGGGTGAAGTCTGCATTAAATTGCTTTGCCTGAGTCATCCAGCAGCCGCGAGGAAGAGGCAGAGTACAATCCTGAAGACAGAGTTTAATTTATGGAAATGCCTCTCAATTTCTGCGACAAACAAGGCAAGGACCATCAAGCTGGCAACCTCATATACTAATTGCTCTCCTTCAGCTGTAGGCCTTGCATCTTACTCTTCTCACTGAAGAAAGGACATCATGGGAAAAACAGCACTATGGCATGCAATAAAAGCCTGCATCAGGTATATGTTTGAAGAGGCTGATATGAGCTTTCAAATTGCCTTAATTTTGGCAGTTGCTAATGTTAAGAACTTGATTTCGCAACCACGAGACTCTTCTTTTAGTGCTCCCCAATGCAATTTTCTACAAATTAAAAAAAAGGGGAGGGGGGGGTGGCAATAAATAATGAATTTTGGCATGTTGCCTCTTATTGGCACTCACACTGATCTTCCTGCGATTGGCTGCATAACAGAGGAATTCCTGGAGAGCGGGCTGCTCATCCCTACGTTAAGGTAGGGCGACCCTTTCTTAGCAGGTCACAGAGTTACTGGAGGTACAGAGGACAGCACGGGAGTGCTGTGTTTTTCAGCAGATGGAGATTATCCTGCCTGTCCTTGTGCTCCTACAAAATCCTTATCCCTTTCTCTCTACCTGTTAGCTCCAGACTTTTGTCACTGTCATGGTTTGGGCTGGGCTGGCCACTAAAATGAATGACAGATGCCCTCTTTTACTTCTCTCTCCTTCAGAGAAGGGATACCATCTCCCTTCAGGGAGAGAAAGATGAGAGAGAAAAGAGACTTATGCGTTTAAAAAAAAACTAAACTACTTTAACAAAAAAATTAATAAAATAATAAAAAGGAAGTAATGAAATATATACAATATATACAAAACTGTATCAGGCTCCCAGGATGATGATCACATCACTGGCAGGCACTGGGAAGTCCCATACTGAACTCAGTGGTGGATGGGAAGTAGATTCTAGGTCTGGACTCAGGAACGCACAGATCGGGATCAAAGGCAGACGAACAGACAGAGTCCTCCTCAGACATCGGCCATTGAAGAAAGAGCCTGACCCTTTGATCCCTCAGCTTTTATACTGAGCATGAGGCAGATGGGATGGAATACCCCATTGGTCAGTTTTGGGTCACCCGTCCTGTCCGCTCCTCCCCACAGGTGTGACCCCACTGCACTTTTCCATTTCCGACCCTCCAGTGGGGCAAGTAACAAAGTGAGCTGCCCTGGGGTGTTAGAGCAATAAGTGTAAGCAAGAGCCTCTCTGCATACCATTCTTTGGCATAAATTATACAAAACCATGTCTTATCATGCTGGAAATGGATACTGTCAGAAAAATATGCTTTTAGTTTCAGAGAGTTCAGTCAGTCAGAAGAGGCTTAGCTGAAAAGTAAAATTGCTGAAAAGAAAATCAGTTCTGTTTTACCTCAAATCAGGATGGTCACTAATTCTTTGCCCTGGTGTTTGTCATAGCCAGTCACAATGGGAAAGAAGGGAAGGGAAGGGAAGGGAAGGGAAGGGAAGGGAAGGGAAGGGAAGGGAAGGGAAGGGAAGGGAAGGGAAGGGAAGGGAAGGGAAGGGAAGGGAAG
The DNA here is from genome assembly GCA_017639485.1 of Pluvialis apricaria. Classification (NCBI taxonomy): domain Eukaryota; kingdom Metazoa; phylum Chordata; class Aves; order Charadriiformes; family Charadriidae; genus Pluvialis; species Pluvialis apricaria. The sequence goes on along the minus strand of CM030008.1, from coordinate 3,324,006 downwards.
GGAAGGGAAGGGAAGGGAAGGGAAGGGAAGGGAAGGGAAGGGAAGGGAAGGGAAGGGAAGGGAAGGGAAGGGAAGGGAAGGGAAGGGAAGGGAAAGGGGAAGAAGGAGAAGGGAAGGGGAAAAGAAACAAAATTCAGAAAATTTAATCCCAAAAGTTGAAAGATAAAGACATCTTTTTACGAAATTTAAAACAATCTTGACAGACAGTACTGCAAGCCTGCCCTGTAGATCTATAGAATATGATGCTCTTTTTAACTTTTCCCTGCTTGTATCAGCCCATTCCAGAACAATTGTGCCTTGGTACACACATACAACACCTTCAGAGTTTCCTCAGCCACTGCAAAATGCATGAAAATATATTCAGGGCTGTATACTAAGGTATTTGAAAGTCCATGAAAGACAAGAAGTGATGAAGTTACTTGGAAAAAAGTAGGGTACAATTTTCCACCAGAAAAAAAGAATTCTCAAGCTCCTTTCCTGGAAGGTGATTTTATTTTATTTCATTCTTTGTGAGAGCACCATCAGCAAATCATTGTTAACGGTGTATTGAAAGTTAAACAAAATAATAAAGTGGTGGTAAAGGAATCCAGAGGTAAGTTCTACCTCAGTGGAAAAGGGAGTGAAACGGATATTAATATTTAATGTGGTGGAGGTGACAAGTGAAACGAGTACTCATTTCCCCTCTCCTTGGTACTGTTCATAGAGATATGCACCTTCTGATAGACACATACACATTGTTGCCTACGTTAACCACGGATGGAAAAAACTTTTCCTCTTATGGGTTCTGAATTGAACTAAAGACCTCCTTTAACAAGTACATAAACACATGGTTACCCTTATGCAGGCACTTAAATCCCAGTTTTCAGCGAGTTTTACACATGTATAGTTAAACAGTTATGTAGTCAATTGATTTGGTTGTTAGGGTATGTCTCACAAAGTTCTGAGTGATCAAACCACTTGAGAATGGGATTACTTTTGAGGACCTGAAATCATTAGGATTAGTTTTGGGGCATCTTGAAGACTGAAACCACTCCTAAGGAACCATAAATCTTTTATTTTTTTTTCTGATCAGATTAAACAGAAGAACATAAAATGGATGTACACACAGATAAAAGTAAATACAATCCAACCACTGCAAATGAGATTGTTGGTTTTGATAAAACATGTCGATGACAAGCATTGCCAAAGGACCTATATAAATAAAGCATATGAAACTTCACTGTGGACTAGTTAACTGAAGTTTTACTTAGTAGAACAGACGGGCAGGGTGTGAGGGTCTCAGACAACTACTGAATTCAGTGTTGGCCACTGGATTTCAAGAACAAGAGATGAACCAACTATACAGAGTTCAGAGGAAAGCAGCAAGAAAGATCAGAAGCCCAAATAACATGGCCCATGAGGGCACACTGAGGGAATGACGCTTCATCATTCCAAAAGAAGTAATGTATGTGTATAAACATGTATGTAGTATGTATACACCCAGCACTTAGAAAATCGAAGATTTTTTCCATGAAATATCATTAACCCTGTTGCCAAAAGAATCCAATTCCAAACCTTTTTCAAGGGTGGTGGAATATTAAGGGTCCTTGTCTTTGCTATTATGATGTGTCTCCAAAATATGCCATGATTTCAAGAAAAGACATCCAGAGCTTTTTCTTCTTACTTCTGCAGTTCCTATACTACTACACGGAACCATGGCCATATCAGCCTTTGCAGGGAAGGACATGAAGGTTCAAATTTCGAGAGTAGGGGTTTAGACAGTAGATGTGTAGGCATACTCTGTGACTTTAGTTATTTTATCTCATCTCATCCAGTCTCTTAGTCAACTCGTCCAATTCCTTTCTGTCTCTTTTCTTATTTCTTAGATGAACATAGCATTCCTTTCTTCTGTGTCAGATCTGTTTTAACTGTTCACGTGAGAGGATTCATGGGATGGGACTACCTCTCCCATGAACATAAAGAGCACTTATAGTGACTGAGTGTTGTAGAGCAGTATGATAATATGTACCTGTGTTTGACTGCTCCCCAGAAGAAGGAATCAATCCTGCTCCGTCTCTTTTGCTTAGAACATACTAATCCTAATGAATTTTTAATCTCGTCTGGTCCCAGGATGTGGAATATACCAAATTCTCCATTTTAAGTTCTCCAGGGCACCATGCCCGTAATATTGTAGGGTAAATAAATGAACAGGATTTACTAATGTATTTACCTGTTTTATACCTCTTCTTAATAAATCTGTGCCTCAGTGTTGACTACTGGTTGCTTCCTTGAAAAAAAACTAATGATGGGAGGAATTTGGCTCCAGGGTTTGGTTGTAAAAGTTTTACTATATTCTGAAGCTAGAGCCTCTTGACAGCTGGCAGCATGGATTTCACCCTCTGACAGGCTATTGGTTTCCTGGCATGTTGGAGCTGATTAAATTATTTTCATATTATTCTAAATGAGTCTCAGAGAGTCTGTGGTGATTGGACGTTTCAGCGATGCCATAAACTTGGACACCTGCTAAGCAGCTATGAAATATGAAGAATTATGGAGCAGTTTTGATCAGTACAAGAGGAAAAAAATGACTGGTGCAGGGAAAGCATTAAAAATTCCTCAAAATACCCACTTTTTCATTATCAATGCAGTGTGTGACCTGAGAATATACTCCATGTTAACATCAGAAGGTGGAGATTTCTGCTGATGGATAGAAAAGGGACACCAGAATGGGAGTCATTCATGTTCATCCTCACTTCCCCACAGCCCCATCCTGTTTTCTTTAAAGAAAGGTCTGGGTTCACCTTAGCCCCCTGTATTGCTTTCTCATCACTCATGTCCTGGCTACATGTGCAAACAGAAAACCTGTGTTTCAGGGGATGAAATGCATGAATCACGATCAACATGTAGACAGAGAGTCATGCAAACTTTGTGTCTGTGTCCATTGCAGAGGGAAAGAGGGATACTGATTTAGCGAGAGGATGCACACAAGAGAATTCTTACACAGATCTCTTGGTACCTTACAACACATTGTAGATTTTTCTTACAGTCGATTTTTCTTACTGTTCGATATCATATTTGTGATTCCTGAATATGATTACTGGCTAAGCAGAGATGCCTGCTGTAAAGCAAATATTTCAGTCAGAACTAGTCACTGAAGCACATGATAATGTGCTTCACTGATAATCTAGCCATCATAATCAATACAGTCTAAGAAGCAACTCATCTCATCTTAAAGTCTGTGTTCAACATGGGTCACATGAGTCAATTCTTAAAATGCTTATTCCTCTGTGTCTAATGCAATGGGAACCTGGGTTATGAACTGAGGTAGAAGCACCTAAGGTCTAAGACTGAAACATGCTCTGATGAAGCTCATTCATCGTGTGAGTTGAGCTATGAAGCCAGCAGTCTTTCCTGATACCTTCTCATCAGCTCCTGGCCTGACTCTCCCACTGGTTCCATGATGCACCCAGCCCAGAAGATGCTTAACTTTCTCCTAAGGAGAGCTGTGTGCTTTCTTTGAGGTAGGAGAAACCTCTTTAGTGTTCCTCCCTAACATACAAGGCCATTAATTACTCTATCTGTATTATGACAGTAGTTAGAGTACTTGTGCCTGGTGTGGATATCCATGTTGGAAACCCGTCTCTGCTCTAAAGAGCTTACATATTATTTTCATCAGGGAGTCCTGATAAACAATGCCTGGATAAGGTAGCTGAGGTGTGAGGCACGTGTGTGGCCAAGTTTGTCATTTCCCACCAGCCCACCAGAAGCTGAGTCTTTTTCTTTTTCCTTTTCACCAAATTGCTCTTTGTTGGTTTTCTCTCTCTTTCCCCCCTCCCTCCCAAACCCATCCTGTTTCCTGCCTTACTGAAATGGTTTGAGGGTCTGCACAGATCCCTAATCAGAGAAGACATAATTTGAGAAAAAGGCCATTGCAATTGGGAATGAATATGACTTTCAGGAGCCAGTTGCCACAAGATGAATTGGGCCAGAGATAATGAACTGTTATTGTGAGCCATGAGCAAGGACGTGTGTGGTATCTCCTTTCTCAGGAGATCTTACAGAGATGCTGATTCATGTGCTGTCTTCCTCTTTTGGCTGAGCAGAGCGCCAGCCGTTGGGGTTGTCATTTTACAGCCTGAAAGACAGATATGAGATGCACTGGCAAGAGGTTTCCAGGCAGTAGGGTAAATGAGCCAAAGAATTCAAAGCCACAGTCTCTCCCATTCCTACCCACTGGATTATAACTGCAGCCAGAAGGGAGATGCAGATGAAACGAGAGAGCAAGAGAATGCGGTTACTGTGCCGAGAGGTATGGTCCAAAGAAACACATTAATTTTGTTAGGGCTTGGGCCAGCAGAAGGGGCCCAGAGTGGCAGAGAGGGAAGGAGATGAAGGAAAAAGGGGGGATTATGAAGCCCATTGCCTAATGCACGTTGCCTGGTGTTGCTGGTTGCCTGATTCAAGGCCACCCACACGGGGTAAGTGACACTCGTGAATGACTTAGTAAAACTCATGGGGCCTGTCAAGGCAGCGAACAGGAGTCTCTCTCTTCGTCAAAGAAGGAGTCATTTAAAAACAGAGCTGTGAAGGGGGAATGGGAGTGTGTGTGGGGGGGGTGGTAACAGAAACACAACAGCAATGAGAAAACATGAGGTTTCGCGAGCAGGGCTGAGGTGGTCGCCGCTACCTTGCTATCAGCACCCGGCACCGAGACTGATGGGGTTTTGTTCTCCCCAGACCTGGTGGTGGATGCCAGCTTGGAGGAATGAGTCAGGCTCACCGTTTTAATTCTTTGGACATAAAACTCAGCGTGAGGTACGAGGGAGAGCTGCAGTCGCGCTTGACAGAGGCCACCTAGAAAAGCCAATGTTGTTCTTAGTGGGGTGAGTTACCTCATCCTGAGCCAATAGGTAGGAAAAATCCCAGCATCTCACCCTTCACCAGCGCTCTGCATCTCCAACTGGTTGCTACAGTCCATAAGAGCTACAGAAAAGCATTTGAAAGCTCTCCAAGCTGAAGGAGCCTCATGAGGCTTTATGAAAGTAATAAAACTGCTTCTTCCTAATCCCTGTTTTTCTTCCTTAGTGTTTTTTTTCTTTTTTTTCCTTGCTGGTAGGGCTAAGAAATGATAGGCAAAAGGCCAGGTTCAGGTCACATCCAGTTGCTTGTGTACCAATTTTTCAACATCCAAAAGAAAGGGAAAGTTCAGTGTGACTACACATGCAGTGTTGATTTTATCAGAAAGGATTTTCCCTGTCTCATTCCACAGACTCATTTCCTTTTCAAGAAAGCTCAGAATTTTAAGGGTTAGTATTAAATTTGTCTCACTCTTTGCAATTTGAAATGACTATATAAAAGCATTGTCACCAAATTCAAACCTGGTTTAATTTGACAATGAAAAGTCAAAGGATTTTCAAATGGAGCAAAACAGCCATCATGTTTGGGTCAAAGTGTTAATTTTCTTATTTAATTTATATAACAACTTTTCAGTGCCATGTCTGAGATATACAGATTTCTGGCTGATCAGCAGTGCACTCACTCAAAATAAGAGTTAGTGCTTGAAGCTTGAAGAGCCTTGCCATCAAAATAAATAAGAAAGAACAATTGTTCCCCATTTTGCAGGAGCAAGTCACAAACACGAATGTGTCTGCCCAGGAATCATTGGCACACCTGGAAATTCGTTGACCTCTACAGGCCCCAACCAATGAGCTGAACACAACAAACACAAAACAACGAAGTTTCCTTCCTCTAAAAACATATCTGACTTGCGAAGTACAACTCAAAGCCAACAGACCCTTTCTTGTGAGTTCACCATAGACAGGAACCCTGAGAAACTCCAGAAATTAAAACAGAAGAATCTTTTCTTTTAATATTTTTCCTCTTCTTATTTTTTTCCACTTTGCACAACCTCTGAGATTTTGATCTGCCAAGTTTCACACAGCTCTAGTTAATTCTTGTTCAAGGAGCAAGTCTTCTGACTCAGAGTCATATCCTAAAATTCTTCCTTATGAAAGTTTCACACTACTGAGCAGATCCATTTGCTGATGTGATTTGACTAATCCCCCTATAATGAGGAAGTGGAACAGCTGAGATGAAAGCCTGAGCCCTCACTGTGCAAAGGTATGAACTAATAAGCAAACCTAAGTTAATATGGGGATCCGGGCATTCCCGGAGGGGATTTGAACCAAACTGACTTTGGTGTTTTTGATCAAAATGGATGCCAAAAAAGTTACTGAAGGATCCAAAAGCTAAAGCAAAAAGTCAACAATACTACCACCTGTCTGTTCATTGATGATACTATTAGCCATTCAGTGGCAAAAAAACCATGCTAAACTTACCCCAAATTTTGATAGATGTCAGAACTTTCATTGTCACACTCACTTATTTGCAGTGGACAGAAAACACCTGTGGACTGCATTCATCTCACTGAAGAAATACATGCATCTGTGTGCTTGCTAGGGTTATTTAAAACTGGACAGAGAGAAGGGATCATGCAAGGGAGGAATGTAAGAAGATTGATATGGACTGCAGTTAGTCTGGGATAAACCCTACGGACAGTGAGATTTATTAGCCCGTAGAACTGAATTTCTAGAAAAATTGGCCCACTAACTTGAGAAATTTAAAACAATCCCAAAACCACACAGCAAAGAACATGCCGTACATCCTTGGCTAACAGATATATATCCTTCTGAGTGGCATTTTCTAGTCTCTGAAATGTAAGAATAATATTTTGCTGTTTACGTTGCTGTGAGGCCACAGACTTTATAATGATGGTGCTGTCCTCACAGAATAAAAGACAGACTTGACCCTAAGGAGTTTCCTTTCTCAGTCATCAATTAAATGCAATTTTTAAGTATGATTTTTCCTTTATGTAATATGCCTACATCTATCCCTGTTAAACAAAGTATGCAGACACAAGAAGAACTTTATGAGGATTTAGTGCTTGCTCAAGAGGTTTGATGGATCAGACCTTAAAGAAGTAGGGTTACTCTTAAATTAGTAAGGATAGGAGAATGGGAAACCAAGGCACAGAGAGTTTGAAGTACTCATGTCTGAGATGCCAGTGATGACACAAGGGGGAAACAAATGGAATTTGCTGCAAAGCTAATCCCACAACTGATTAACAGTAAAAAAGACAGCTTGAAAGAAGTTTTAGCAGGTTGCTACCAATTAGATGGAAAGCCTTGATGTGCCGTTTTGTGATTTAGTATTTTTCTTTGTACAGAGAGATGGATACATGGAAAATTCCATTGGTTAAGATTCTCGTCTTTCTCTCAGCGTGAATTACTAGTTGCAGGATCACTGTCACTGTGACAGCTAGCTAGTTAGCCAGCAGTTTCTCCCAGGAATGTAAATTAAAGCGCTAAACTGTATACGTGAAGGCTACCCAATTCCACTGTCTGTGACTGAGATGCCTCAGAGTGTCCTCTCTGGCTTCCATTTGTTGCTCTAAAAGAACATGAGGCTGGCGTCAAATCTGCCAGACACAAGTAAGTACTCAAAATACCTTACATGTCTCAAAGAACTCCAGTGCGCGGATGACTGAACCGAGCCCACATCATTCTCCCTGAGCGACTTGTCTCATGTAAAACCTTGAAAATAACCCAACGAAAAGGCCATGATGGTAAATGGTGGTGATGGTGGAAGGTGAGGAAGACGGAGGAACAGCATTGGCTGGAGAAGCTGGGAGAGCTGAGGGGCGAATCTAGCAAACAAGCTGCTGGGAAGTGAAATGGGAAGAGAACTGGGGAAAGATGGTTCTACAAAGTGCAGGGAGGACAGCTTTCCATTACAATGGTGGTACACCAACACTGCACAAGCTCATTTGGATCCTCCAAGTTGATAAAGAGAAATTGTGTTACATCACAGTCGTCTTCTGCTCCTCCAGCATTTCAAAGAGAACTACTCTGAGCTCAAACCAGCTAAAATAAGTCTTTGGCATGTGTTCCAAGGCCTTGATTCCACCCCAGTGTGACACTTGGAGCCACCCACCAAGCAGGAAAGCAACATCACCAAGTGTAGCCAGCTGGGTGCTGTCAGAGACAGCCAAAACCTTCATGTAAACTGCAGAGGAAGAACTGCAGCCCCATTTCAGGCCAAGAGGAAAACCTTTTCTCTGAATTCATATCCTCCCCTGACATTATTAATCAGGCTGACATCGGGCTGTGCACATGAGGAGAGGACAGAACGCAAAGTGCTTTTACTCAAATAAAAAAAAGAACGAGCTCCTAAAAAAGTTCTCACAAGTTATGTCCACAGACTTTCCAAGTCCCCAGTAAGGTGTATGAGCCTCATTCAAGTAGTTCCTATTTCAATTTCCCCCACAATTACACCTGTATCCGTTGCATTAACATTTACCAAGGTCTTCCAGGACTCTGCATTGGTCACAGCTGGTCAGATTGCTCTGAGCTTTGCCAGCCATCTGTGCCTGGGTGTTTGGAGTCAGACTGTGGGAGGGAAGCAGCCAGGGCTCTGGAGAGAACAGTTTTATTTGGAAACTGCATTCCCCAGCTGCAATGCTTTGCTAAAGTCCTCTCCTCGTGATGTGAACATAGCCAGCCAGTCTTCACCAAGGGACCTTGAGTGAGCCTATCTCCGTCACGTGGTGTGCTGCTCTCAGAGATAAACAGGCTTGAAAAGTCAAATTCTTGTCATCAAGGATCAGGTCGATTTTCTCAGGGAATGCACAGAAGAGTTTGAAAAAAGTGTGCAGGTGTAGTTAGAGGGTGCTGGTTGCTCTTCATGAGGAAGTTTGTGAAAAGGAATCCTGGGGCTCCTTGCCTGAGCCGGGATTCAGGTTGCAGATTAAGATACAAAAATGTGGGTGTCTGTAAGCGGGTATAAAGTCTAGAGAATTCTTCAGTTCGCTTTGTATTAATTATTCAGAGGTTCTATAAATTGCCCTCTCATGGGTATCTTCTGCACTTTGAGTTTGTGTATGGTGTTTGGCATAAATTGTGGAAAGGTTTCCTACAGGTCCTGTGGCACATCTAGCAACTCAACTGAGATGTTCCAGCTATGCCAGAACATCTCAAATGGCCATAGATTCTTTTACCATAGGAAAATTAATTGAGCCCACTTACTTGGCCAGGTAAACACCTCCCTAAACTTCACTGGCTATATCTCCAGTAGCTATACTGGGAGCCTAGACACTTTAAAGAAATTTGCCTGAACAGAGGCATCCAAAGTTCTTTCAGGTGACATCCAAGACATCTGCAAATACAATGGTAGTTATGACACAGGACTTGTAGTAGCCTTGTGCTCTCGTGGACTGAAGCATTAAGTAAATTTCTAGACTTTATTGACAGTATGGACTAGATCTTCAGTGATTATGATAGAAGATTTAACAGCTGCTTCACATGTAGAAATCTATGGTAGATTTCTACCATATATCAGAGTAGGCATGGACCAGGAATGGATGGTCTCCAAATATAGTGAGTAATTCAATTAATTTATTTCACAAAAGAAACCTGAGAAGCCATCTATAAAGGAGAACAAGCATCCTAAGTGTTCTTTATGAAAAATGCAGAAAGATATGTTTCTATAACATAGTTCAGCTCACTAAAACCTGACTGTAGAGAAATTGTAGAACTGAACTCTCAATCCATGTTTTCCAGTGAAATGCTAAAGGTAAAAGGACTTAACGTAGCCTTTGAACTCTCAGAGCTCTCTAGCTAAAAATAATGAGGATAGATTTTATCATGATATGTCTGAGATTATCTGTCTCCCAGGGCAACCATGCTTTTGTTTCTGACCTCAGAGTGGAGCAAGCCAAAAAGTGACTCAGATCTACCACTTGCAACCATCTCCAAGATTCAGAGTGAGTTTATACTGGATACAAATGGAAACACCTACATTCAATCCATGCAGAAACAGAAAGATCGCCCGCAAACACAGTGATGGTTGTAGCTCTCAGGTCCACAGGCTGGAATTCCTTCTGGAAGGTTGTCCGGTAGTGGATCGTCCAAACAAGCAATCTCTTGCATCACAGTTTTGGCATAATTTCCATCATCTGCCTGTAGGAGAAAGATGTTTTCTCAATCCCCATAGTTAGTGATGCTCCTGTATTCCTTGAAATGCATGAGGCAGCCTCAGATGTCCATGAAACAATGGCTAATTTTCCTTTATCTTTTGTCTTCATATTTCTGCAACATACTTCATGTTGCTTTTTCTGAGATGTGCCCTTTGTCTTTTTCCACCCACTCACCCACCCACCCACTATAACATAGCTGACCTATGCTAGAAGAAGCTTCTACCAGATTGTACCAATGACCTTCCTGGATTAACTATCTGCCACGTGTGTTTATTGCTCTGTGGCTAGACTAACATTAGCATTTTTTTGTGGGCTGCTCACCACCTCCTGCTGAGTTCCCTGATCTCCAGCTTTGCCTGACTAACTTGGATGAGCTATCTTTGGATATCCAGTAGGAAAGAGAGAGCATGAGTGAGAGCCTGTGAGTTGCAGGACACAGAGACAGGACTACCACATTTATAAAATCTCATCCCCATGACATTTAAATCCACAGTGGCAATAAGTGCTGTTATTTGTAACAAAGTGCACCATGAAAAGTTCAACGTCATGGTGGAAGTAGAGGTATTGGAGTGGGAGAGAGTTTTGAGCTCCAATTAGGAGGTAGAAAATGGAAGATAAAATCCTACAGGAACTCTATATGTAGGCAAAGTGTTTTCGGTCTCTCTGTGAGAGAGGGCCACTGTATACACGAACTGAGTGAGTTATGGGTATCAGTCCTATTCTCTTTTTCCCTTCCCTTCCCTTCCCTTCCCTTCCCTTCCCTTCCCTTCCCTTCCCTTCCCTTCCCTTCCCTTCCCTTCCCTTCCCTTCCCTTCCCTTCCCTTCCCTTCCCTTCCCTTCCCTTCCCTTCCCTTCCCTTCCCTTCCCTTCCCTTCCCTTCCCAACATATTGGTTGGAGGTGGGGAAGCGAATGTTAATTCTGTGACTACAGGATGTCATTATGTTGCAATGATTCCAGAGGTGCTAAAGAAACAAACAAAAAAAAAAGCCAACCAGAGGCTCTTTTCCAAGAGTAGTGTCTTGGAAAACGAAACCTGTGAAAGTTAGATAACTATTCAGGAAGGAAGGGTTTTGTTGTTATTTTATGCCTGAAATGTGGTTTTTGAGAAAAAGAAATTTCGATAGCGGGTTTTACAGAAACCAGGTTAATTTCAGTGGCAACCCAGTTTTCAGAAAGCCCCACAGAAATAACCCAAAATCTAAAATAACACAGTCCTTTCTTCTCCTTCCATTCAACATCTGCCTTTTACTGTTGGAGTGCAGACTGAGGGCAACCGTTGAATAAAAAGAAATCTAGTACCCTCACAGCCTAAGGGAAACAGGTCCCTTGAATATACCTGGGAGGGACTTTGTGGTTGGAAAATACCAGTTTATGGGCAGCCAACTAAACATACAAAATTAACCATTCACTACAACATACAGTGTCATGTGTGTAGTCTCTATGCCACACTATCCTGAAAATCAGAACAGCCAACCCTCTTCAGCTGCTGTAAGTTGGGGCAATGCTGCAGACTTCCATTTTGTGCTAATTCATGCCAACTGATCATCTTATTTCAGTATTTCTATTGCTTTGCCATTTCTTATTTTATATTTCAGTCTTTCTTGGTAGTAAATAGTTCCAGCCTGTTCTTTTTCCTTGCTTGTGTACAGGGCTGTTTATTTATCCATAGATTTCTCTTTCGCGGAAATTCTCAAAGGATGAATTTTATCAACTCATAGCATTGAAAAACATGTCAGTTACTAATATCTGAATATACGAATGAAAGTTAGTGTATATAAAATAAGCGTATGGTAATTTCTAGGACCGCTGCTCCAGAGTTTTGACGTTTAATGCAATTTATTTGAAATTGCAGTTTTCTACGGAGGAATATCAGTGCTACTGAAATATTGTGATTATACTCTGGGTAGATGAGGTTGCAAGCCAGTTTTTCTCAGCCTAAATACTTTAGAGCATTTTTAACATTTTGTTAGTTAAAGGCCATGGATTGCAGTATTGTATCCCTCATAGTTGTGATGTGGTGGCTTTTTCCTTTCACTCGTTTGGGTAGGGCCACCAACCAGCTACAGAGCTGTAGGACTTTCACCCTCGTTGCTGATCTTTGTGATATGTCAGAAGACGCTCAGGACTACCTCATGGAAAAATCAACAGAATTAAACCAACATGTAAGGGAGAGATCTCCCTACAAGAGCAGCTCCAAGCTGATGTTGCTAATGAGGATAAGTCTTAGCCATATGTAAAATTGACTCGAAGCATTTTCAAGTTCTGAAAGACAATTATTACCACCAAAACTTCTTAATCTGCAAGAGGCCTCTAGACTTTGGTATCGACCTATTTCAACACGGAAGCACATTGTGAAATATTAGAATTTCCTGCTGGATGGACATTTTTGGTTTTGTTCAGCAACACGGTTACTCCTTTTTTGGTCATATCTTCTGTGAAATTTTGGGCTTTGCTTTTTTTCCCAAATTATCTGAAAAAGATCACAAGTTCCATGTAATCACCAAGATATAAGGCTTTAAAAAAGAGATACCAAGCATTTTAAGATTTGCAATAAAATTTCCAGGTTTGGCAATCCGGACAATGTCATAATTTCCTTATGGCTCATTTTTAACCTTTTCTTTCAGTCACAATAAATGTTACTGCATTTTATCATGTCTGGTTTTATGTTATAGGAATAATCTGAGTATTCCGGTCTTTGTGGTATCAATTGATTAATCTGTCTGAATTCTTTCATCTTGGGGATTGACTCATCCTGTTTTTCCCTGACTTCCGTAATGCCTGTTTCTTGACATTTAGATCTCTTGTGTCATAGCAGTCTGGATTTGTATTTAGCGAGCCCATTTCACTCCCTTCAGGCTTGCTGTGGCACCCTTGGGCACAGCAAATCTCGAACTTAGAGTAAGCATGGAACAAAACACATGTGATCCCTATGCAGTTCTTTAAATTAGGTCAGTATTTGCATCATCGCCCTGTTTTAATTACATTTTTATCGCCCTCAGCTACATCTGACACCTTATTCCAGTAAAAAAACCCAAAAGCTAAACCTTATACACACTATGCTCCTGGATTCACATCACTTAATTCATGCCTCTAAAAGTTAGGGAATGCATTCTGTTCATAATTACTCTAAGCCACTGAGTTCTGGATAAAGACAGACACGTCCAGAAGATAATTCCTCACATTTCAAGGTAAGTATTTAAAGAAGCTGGGATGAGTCTTTTAATATGACAAAATTATGTAAAACACAGGGTCTCTTGAGTGTCTAATCTCAGCAACACAGTAGAGTGTCTCACTAATCCCAGTCTGTATAACCAAGACGAGCAAAGAAGGAAATAGATTTTCTCAGGTTTCTGAAAGAAGCCATTGGCATCTTGGAATAGACCCCCAGTGTCTGAGTCCCATCACTTCACAATTAAATTTTCGTGTATGTGTATACTGAGATGAATGGGTCACAGTGCTCCTTCAAAAAGGAAAGATCAAATATATAATAGCTAGGATTTACCTAATTTAATTTTAGATATCTGTAGTCTAGGTAGAAGCTGCTGGCATACATCATCCTAGCCTTCCTTTATAAACAGTGTAGACATATAAGAATTTTTTTTTAAGGGTGTGATTTATCTGATCCATTGTGGAGGTTTATTTTAGGGTCAAATCAATTGTGCGGTTTACTCCACTGACTCTGCTGACCGAGGAGAAACCCTAGGACAGCTCCCTCAGGTGCAGATATTGACACTGTAGAAGTTTCTACTCAATAGAGGACTGAAGGATTAATTCTGTTCCATGTGTCAATTTTCTCATAATTGCAACATTTTGAAATTATTTCTTGCCCCATGTCATAAGCTAAAATATGATTCTCTTTTGAATATATCGATACGCATATGTATTTATTTTTGTAAGAGCTATTCACCTAGATGTATCCTGTTCTGTTCTGTCCTCTTCCATTCCGCAAAATCAGCATATTCCTGTGAAGCACCTAGTTCTGGGTCTATAGACCAATTTTCAAGAGAAAAATATTGTCCACTAATCAGTCTTAGAATTTGCTCCCACTCCCCTCCCCAATTTTCTCTTGGTGTCCTATTTTAAACTGATTAAGTATATTCCAAAATGGGGTCTCATTTTTTTCTGGCCATCTTTCTGTAGCCAAATTGCTTCAGTAATGGATTTGAATGTCTAAGGTATGATAGATTACTGTTCTGCCTGCCCTAAAGAGTTAGGCCACTGATACAGGAGAAGGTTAAATAATTTAAAGCTATGAAAAAAAATGGCCAAGTAGGAAATGCCATGAGAGCAAAAGAGCTGAAAGGTGTAAGCCTGAAACCTTCCTTCATTCATTGTCCTTTCTGAATTGCCTTCTAGGGCGTCTATCTTTCTCTAGTGGTTAGAGGTGAATTATGGACCAATATCCTAGAGAATATAATAAACTTTTCGATAAAGTTAAGCAAGATAATCTCCTACTTCTTGTATTTAGACCTCCATATCTGAACTTTCAGCATTAATGCCAGACTGGAAAGTATTAGCCTAGTTGGCTTTTTGCTGTGTGAACATGATAAGAAGAATTATTAGTCAAAATAGTGCCTTTGTTATTAATTATCCTATAGCCTCCTTTCATCTGTGAATTATTCTTACTCAGTAATTTTTCAGCTCCTCTGGATCCATCAGATGGGCTTGGCATGAAGCAAACTCATGTTTTACTTGATTTATCTTATCAGTTTCCCCAGAGAACTTTATACAAACATGCTGAGTCTGCACCATGCTGAATTAAGATGCCAGGTCACCTGTAGTGTATCTTCTCCAAAGCTGTTTGATCATCAGAATAATCTTTCCCTAGGAGGCAGTTCTGTCATGTCCTTATAAATAATTCAGTGTCAGATATTTGAGCAAAAATACTGACAATAAAAGGAAGTTCAGTTTGAAAATTATGATCCAGTTGAGCAACTATCAACACCGATTAGAGCATATTTACGATTGAGGTTTGCATGAATTATTGCTGAACAAAAGCTCCAGTAAGCGGACCACTTGCCTGGGTGGAAAAGGCCCAGGAATGTCATAGGCAGATGTATCATTTTTATGACTTTGTGGGGGAC
This sequence comes from Pluvialis apricaria, assembly GCA_017639485.1. NCBI lineage: Eukaryota > Metazoa > Chordata > Aves > Charadriiformes > Charadriidae > Pluvialis > Pluvialis apricaria. Next base: position 3,308,909 of record CM030008.1, on the reverse strand, counting down.
CTTTTTACAGAGCTTTACAGTAATTTAGGCCATTTATTGTACAGCATCCATTTCACCTTGTAAATCTTTTTGCAAATCAAGGATGTGGCCACACACAGCAAAATGTAGAAGAAGCAAAGAAATAGCTGAAATTCAGCATATCATTTTAAGGGTATACAAAAAAAATGGATCGCCTTCACATTTCAAAGAAAAAAATGGAAGGGGATCAGTCGCCTGTTTTTCCTGTGATTTTGAGGGAATTGATACTCTGCTTAAGTACTGAGGAGCTGGGGCACCAATGCAGAAAAGTCCAGACTGAAGATGCTTAAAATTACTTATAATTTTATATCATAATTGTGACATGAAGAAGGATCAGAGGTAAGCTAAAAAAAAAAAAACAGAATTTTCAATGAAATATTTTTAAAAACTTCTAAATTTTTCAAAGGAAAAAGACAGTTTTGTGAAAAACGTAGAATACCTTTTTATGGTAACAACCGAAACTTTCAAATTTCAGTTTTGAAATCGTTGGTAAGTAGAGTACACAGGACGAAGGAGTTGTTTACTTAGTGGGCTCTAATTCAGTCTTTTGGAATCTATTAGCACAGCATCTGTTTTGTCAGTGAAAGTTTCTTTGGGGACTAAGCAAAACATGGCTTCGGCATTCCTTGGGTGTTAGTCTGGGAGAGAAATCTGTATGAAGAGGCTATAGAGCCTGAACGCCAGTATGACACTGTCTGTGGACATTAATGATGGGCTTGGAAAGTAAGGACCCTTGAGTCTTAATCTTTGTCACCAATTTGCAATGCAGCTGTGATCTTTTTCGTCCACCCTAGGCATCTTCATCTGTAAATGGGATCCTATTCTTAGTTGTATTAAAATTAGGGCTTGAGTTGAAAATAAAGCCATTGAGCTGGTCTTAGAAAGAACATACACTATAGGTGAGAAGGTCTAAGATGGAGATGTCAAAAGGCTCACAAATGGGGTTATATTGACTGTATAGAGGTGTTCTCAATGACCAGCTTATACTTTACTCTTGACTTTCAGACTGCAGCCGTTCATATGACACAAACTTTTATATTGATACCTGCAGTGTTACGTAGTGACTTTCACTGAAGGGGCATTAAACAGGGAGTCAGGCGCTCAAATCTCTTTGAGTGTTTATCCCTTGGCTTTTGTGTTCCTAAAGGGCAAGACATTATGTGTTTATCATTCACTTTCAACATAACTTGGAAATTTCAGAAGGATGGATCATTTTTATGCAATTTCTAGTGCCTTCCATTTGTGATTTTCTCAGTAAATTTGTGATAAAATTCTTCAGTCTCATATGAAGCCAAGATGTGGACAAGGGGTAGAAAGGAAAGAGAAGAAAACTGACTACACAAAAAGAAAACAGAAAGTACACTTCTTAAGAATTTCCAAAATGAAAGTTTGCAGTTAGGCTTTGAGTTTTTATGGTTTGGTTTGGAGTTTTGGGGATCCTTTTTAGGTGTTTTACTTTTTAAAAATTTTCTTAGCTCAAACCTTTTTTCCTCTCACTAGTTATCATAGAATCATAGAATGGTTTAGGTTGGAAGGGACCTTGAAGATCATTGAGTTCCAACCCCCCTGCCATAGGCAGGGATACCTCTCACTAGACCAGGTTGCCCAAGGCCACGTCCAGCCTGGCCTTGAACACCTCCAGGGACGGAGCTTCAACAACCTCTCTGGGCAACCTGTTCCAGTGCCTTACTACCCTTAAAGTGAAAAACTTCTTCCTAATGATTAATCTAAACCTGCCCTCTTCCAGCTTAAAGCCATTCCCCCTCATCCTATCACTACATGCCCCAGTAAAAAGTCCCTCCACAGCTCTCCTGTAGGCCCCCTTTAGGTACTGGAAGGCCGCAATAAGATCTCCCCGGAGCCTTCTCTTCTCCAGGCTGAACAGTCCCAACTCTTTCAGCCTCTCCTCATAGAAGAGGTGCTCCAGCCCTTGAATCATCCTCGTGGCTCTCCTCTGGACACGCTCCAGCAGGTTATAGATTACTATAGTTTTTATATATATACATATATATATATATATATATATATATATATATATATAAAGTTATAGATTACTATAACTATTACATGGGAACATGGAATAAAAATCCCCTTAAAGGTCTCCTCCTTTAATAGTTTGCACTAAATCATGGGATTGTCAGTGCCTATGGACAACATGAACCCAAGTCTTCCTGATTTTCAGTAGGAACAAGGGACTAAAGTCTGTTTTATGGTCATATATTATGTGCAAGCTTAGACCGGGTGCCCTCTGTGGCTTCTAAATTCAGGAAAGCATCTAGGAACTGAGAGCTGCCCACCCTGATTGCTCATAATTTCAACATACTGCGTGTAATTACACCCGTTTAATGTACGGATTCTGACTGGTTAAGTAGGAACCACCTTTTACAAATTCAGGTGAGGTCTACTTCCTCTGGTTTAGTGGTGGAAGTGGCAGTTCTAGGTTACTGGTTGGACTCAATCTGTAGATTAGATATCAGGAAGAAATTTTTCACTATGAGGATGGTTAGACACTGCAACAGGTTGCCCAGAGATGCTGTAGATGCCCCATGCCTGGAGGTGTTCAAGGCCAGGTTGGACAGGGCTTTGAGCAACCTGGTCTGGTGGAAGGTGTCCCTGCCTGTGGTAGAGGGGTTGGAACGAGATAATCTAAAGGTCTTTTCCAACTTAAACCATTCTATGATTCTATGATTCTGTCCTGAGTTAGTCAACCTCACCTCTGCTTGAAGTTAATGGAGAAAAATAGATATTGAATTCACTGAAATACTTCTAAGAAAAAAAAAAAGGTCTACCTAAAGGAAGAAACAAAGGAACATTTTGAATGTGGAGGAGCATCTTAAAAAAAGAGCTGCTGGGATAGAAAGAAAACATGCAGATGCATTTCTCCCTATTTTCTAAGGTGAAGCTGGGAATATCGCCAGCCGGGTTATTCATTTGCTTTAAAAGAAGTGGGCAGAGTACCACAGTGCTTTTTAACATGCTGTGACTTGTGTAATCTGAGGTGATTGTAGTGTGCCTATCACTACAATGACTTCCCTCATAAGAAGCGGCAGAGAAAGAGTCATAAAGCCAACCTGGAGTGGAGATAGGTCTTTGAAAAGAATAATGACCTGTTGTAAAATGGTATACATTTTATGGCGTTTTCAAACAACTTCACAGCTGTTTGAGTTTGCTCTCTTTTTTATCCGCACGTCTCTTCCACTGAATTCAGGTGGCAGAAGTGGAAGCAGGACAGAAGGCAAAGAGAGGAGGGCTCCATATTGGAAAAGACTCACAACTTGGTTCTCCCCCAACTATTTGAACATTGTTTTTCTGTTCCCATGGCTGAAACCTTAAAAACAGTTAAAATGCTTAGTTAGCTTTGTTCTGCTTATCAATTTTATCGCACCTTTTATCATAATTAATCTATTTATTGATATGCAAGAAGAGGGAACTTTTACCTTGCCGAAAATGTAGGGCTGACAAATACTTTGATATTTTTTTTCTATCACTTACAAAAACTCCAGGCAGGATAAAACTATGAAGTGTCCAAGGCACACTACAAACTGATACTCTGGCAATAAAGATATGCTCAGACAGCAAGATGTGACTTTTTGTCTTGGGAATTGTCACCAACCTCCAGCCTAACTGCTCGTTATCATTCCTCTTGGGTAAGCATCAGGCCACCCAAGGCTTTTGCACTTTTACAGTTTCCCAGTTCATTTCTGGAGGACATCTTCATGGCAGGGATGACAGGGATGACAGGTATGGCACCTCTTTGAAGTGAGTGATATAGCTGATAACTCGTACATGTTTCTTCAGGATGTCTGCAGATTTAGACAAACCTGTGCTTGTTGCATGAGGCACCTTTGAGCTCCTTTTTCTCACTCTTGAGGGTTGGAGACTTTCAGGAAATGGACATAATCTCATGAACCAAAGTGGCAAACCTGTGCCAATATTTTCTGTGATGTAAAATGTCCCACAAAAGGTGTAACATTACATTTAAAAGACAGGCCTTTTCTACTTTCACAATGGCTGTCTCACATGTCTTGAGATATCAAGGCCTATTTCTGCAACCTGTCTATCCAGAACAACATTCATAGAATCATAGAATGGTTTAGGTTGGAAGGGACCTTGAAGATCATCGAGTTCCAACCCCCCTGCCATAGGCAGGGACACCTCCACACCACCAGCCTTCAGTTAGCTTTACCTTCAGAACACCTGCTGAGACAAGGCTGGCCTGATTTCACAAACGGGCAGGTCAAACTCAGAAAGTAAAATGAAAAATTGAAAATTTTGTATGAAATTTGGGAAAATTTCAGAGAGTAGCAGCCAGGATGACCCACCTCTCTGCATCATCAGGGTGAACAGTCCGTCAAATCTGGTCATTTTGCTGAATACATGGAATTCTAGATTATGCTCTGAAACGTTTGGGGAAGTGCACATCACTAAAATAGGTTTGTTGGAGCTCTAGTCAATGATAAAATGTTGATTTCCCCCCATTCTGAATGTGTCCCATTTTATTCTGTGAGTTTTTTGCTTGTCTCACTCTTACCTGTTCCATGAGATATGATCGTCCACCCTCTTTGCAGGTGAGCCTGAAATAGTGTGGAGCTTTGGTTCAACTTAAGTCACAGCTTTATTGAGATGTTATTGCTTAGATTTGAAAAATCTGGCTAAGGATGTCCTAGGAAAAAACGTTTTCAAGATCAGTGTTCATCCTGTGCTCCGGGAAAATGAACACTTATTGAAGTCAAATGCGTTTAGTAGCTAAAAGAGATGCTCTATCTGACTTACTTATCAGCGTTACTTTTCTGAAATGACAATACAGGGGTCAGTGGCCAAAAGCTCTGTAAAATCATCTTCAGAAAGGCAGAATCATAAACCAGGAAACATGAAATTCCAGTTCCTGGCAAACAGAAACCCAAGTCCTTACATCTTTACACAAAGACCGCACCGTTTAACTGGGAGTGCACTTGCCGTATCTGGCAGCGCAAATGGGAGGTTACAGATCCTCAGTACACTTAAGCACACACTTATGTGGCACCCACTTGAGATTATTTACCCGCTTACAGATAAGACTGTTTCAATAGTCTGCTATGTGAGCAACACACCGCAAACGCTCTTTGCCCAGGCTGTGACCAGGCTGTTAAACACTCAGTGTTGCCTGGGAATAGACCTGGGCTATCCGCACCTAAATATTTTTGTGAGATTCGTTTTTGTTACAGTTTCTGGAGGCGGTTCAAGAGGTAGCATGGGCCATCCTCAACAGGCAACCCGGGCGCAATGACCATCTCCGAGCGGTAGCAGAGGTTGGCTGTTTGGCTGGGAGCTGCTCTCTGCCAGTTGGTTCCAAGTCTAGAAGATGGTCCTTGTTTCATTTTAGCTTGTAACAGAAGGTATTTCGGAGCAAATCCCTACCAGTTAGGCAAGAGTGATCCCATCTAGAGTGTTTGGGGTAGCTTTGCTATAATGATGGGTTTGTCTTGGAGCTGCAGAAAACTACAAATGCAAGTAGGCTTTAAAACATCACTGGAACCTGGAAGCTATTGGACATTGCTTCCAGAAGTTTCTTTTGTTAGGCTGTCTGCAAGATTTTATGGAAATTATTGCCTTACTTTTCCAGTGTTACACACCTAAATATTATTGTTTTATGACACTTTGTTGGAAAAGGATTACATTGAAAAGGCTAGGTAAGGAAAAGACGGAATCAAGTGCTAAATCAGTTTGATGTTTGTGATCTTCTGAACTCTCTTATCTTAGATGTCTTTTGAGTCATTCTTATCTCTCTTTCCCTTAATAACCTTCCCTTAATAATCAAAACATGATAAGAGTAGAAAGGGCACTGGAATAAAGCTATTTTAAAATGAAACTTTGCTTTCACATGGATGGAAGCTCTGGCTGGTCTTAGTCTCTGCAGACCTTGGTCTTGATCCTAGAAAAGCTTCACCCATACACACTCTGACCTATGTCATTAACACCGGAGTACCATTCAATCTCTGTAGAACTGGGATCTTAATTTAGTTCAACTCTTTGGTGTTATAGCTGGATGGACGAATAGATACATAGGTAGAGAAAACTTCCTGTGGATATCCATACAGAAATAGATAATCATGGAATTATACTTAGTATGTGCCTTATTCTACTAACATGAGTGTCTCATTATAGAGTCCATACTGAAATACAGCTGCCAACCTCTGCTGCTGAGACATAACGCAGGCATTGAGAAGGGGTGTATTAAGAATTGAGTGGAGATGGCAGCGCTGCTGACCGAATTTGTGGAAGGAGACTCTTACGATGATGGTTTTGGAGGGGTAAGATAAGATGGTGACTTAGACCAGGAAGAGTGGGCTTTTGGCCCTCTCAAGTGGGTATTCTGTAGAGGAGATTTAGGAATCTGCTCCCGTATAAAAGCAATACTGTTGGGGTGATATTTTTTTGGATGGAGTGTAAGTGATTTGGCAGCCTAAATGGTTTGACACTGCTCATGAAAATCCCTGTCTCAGTGGATTGATGGTAGGTTATATTGCACTGGTTGCAGCAACACAGACAAGCTCTCTTTAAGCTGTCTGGCCTGGGTCCTGATTCAAGGTTTGCAATAGCAGTATGTGTGTCAAAGTAGCTTAAAAATTGTGCTTGAGAAACAGGGAGAAATAGTGTGATCAAACCTAGATGATGTTGTGACCAAGCCATTTGAAAGCCAGTTTGTTCACTGCTGGCTTGTTTTGCCAAATCTTGTACCCCTGTGGACTGAATCCTTTCAAAAGTGATGAGTATACTTTCCTTACCTAAGGAAAAGTCAGTGAAATTAAGATATTTTTTCTTTAATAAACAAACAAAAAAACCTGGATTTCCATGAAAAAGCAACTTGAAGGAGAAAAAAGAAAACACAGCGACATCTCCCCCCGCCCTCCCCCCCAGCTTAAAACAGTCAATTTTATTCTCAGGATTCATACTTAATTTATTTATGTCAAGAACCTTGAATCCTTTAGCAGGACTAGACTTCAAAAGTCCATGTGTTCATTCAAATTATTCCACAGTTTCTGGAAAAAACTTAGTTTTGCCACTCAGCTGCAGCTGATGTGAAACTGTTACATGCATTGCTACCTTCAGTGAGAATAAAAGAGATTTTCCTTCTTATTCTATACTACAACATCTGGCCACAATTAGTTTGGGATCTCACATTTTTTGAGTAGACGTCAGCAATAATTTGTATTTCTCCCTCCTCCTCGCTTTTATATGCAATATGCGGGACATACTTCCACAGGGAACTAAACCAGAATGTAAGATGGTCATTCCTGTCTGCGTCATTTCTTTCCAAAATGTATTGCTCTCAGGACAACCTGATGGCTCACGTACCAAAGTCCATTTTTTCCTCCTATGTCATTTCCAGCATTTGTCACCACCTCATACTTTAAGCTTTAAGCACTGTCCAGGGAGTTGCATAACTTCTGTGCAAAATTCAGATACAAATCAATGCATAACTTAGGCATTAAGAAGAAGCCAAATTATCCTCTGCTAGAATACAGGCGGCTAAATCATTCTTTTTTTTTTATTTTTTATTTTTTTGCTATTTGCATTGGGTCTGCGAAGACAACGTTAATTTTTCATTTTTATGGCCTTTTAACATGAACTCCTTGTAAGCACATAACCTGCTGTATGATTGAATACACAGAAAAACAAAACTCCCAAACAGGCTTAATATGAAAAACAGTGCTAAATTTTAGGCTTGCAAGGGAGAAAAAAAAAAATAATCAAACTACTACCAGAAGACTTTTTATTTTAGTTCCTCTCACAGCTGTGTATTTGCATAGGAAGAGGGCAGACGGTAGTCTTGCTGAGTGCATCAGCTAACCCCTGTGCAAAATGAGAGCACGGGTGCTATGGCGGTGAAGGATGCCGTTGTCCGAGTGGTGAAACTCTCAGAAAAACCCATGAAACACGATGCACCCTGTGCGTTGGGTGTGGTGGGGAGCGCAATGAATCACTGGCAGCAGGCTGAGCACAGGCTGAAGTGTCCAGGCTGCTCTGCTTTGGAAGGGATGGGGTAATAATACGGGGATCAGGAAAACTGCTCAGTCTCTGTAAGATGGTTTCGTTCCACCTCGTTATCGCTGCTTAAAAATCCTGCATTTGCTTAAACTAGGGGTTCAGCTTTAGGTGCCTAGTCCCAGTTGAGTCCTTAGCAAGCTCATCTGGTCTCCATCTGCCATTGCAGAAGGATTTAGATCTCCCACGGGTCCTGAGTTGTACCTGCCAGCCACGTGTGTATTCTCAGACACGCCCAGGCATCTTATATGGCATGGGATGTCTGTGCTTAGGCAACTGCATTGTGTCCTAATTATCTAAGCTGCTTTTAATGTAAAGGGAGAGAAACTGGTACCTCCAGAGGCTGATTTATTGAGTTCAAAGCGTTTTAGACAAGGGTGATGGATTGCTTTTCTCTGCTATTGCAAAAAGCTTTTCTCTGCTATGCAAAAGGCCTAGACACTTTAATTAGAAACTTAAGGTTGGATGCAGTTGCCAAAGCTCAGGTATACAGAGCCATTTGAGATACCTCTGGGTGTCCGTAATATCTGCACAGGGCTGGCAGATATGACGCAGGACCGATGAGAGCTGTTCTCAAGGAGTGGCTCGCGGCTGAGCGGGATATGCTATGGCTTCTTATGGACTTCTCAGTTTTGGAGCTTAGGAAACTTATGCCTCTCAAATGAAGGGGTTCTGCCTAAATGTAGGTCCCTTGCACCATTTCCAGTACCACAGGGCATCCCAGCTGGCCTCCAGCTGCCCCTCTAAAGGATGCAGTTCTCCCACAAGTCTTGGTTTAAGAGCTCCTTGCATCATACGCTCAAAATTTGCTGCATGAGTCTCTGAAAGTGTCTGGCTTGCTAACACTGGTGTGTTGTAGCCTTACATTACTTGCTGAGTCCCAAGAGACTCTTTAGAATTAGCTTTCCCTAAACATTAGCTCTTAAACTCACATAGATGAGTAATTTCTCTGTCAGTTCATCATCACTCTGTGGTACTTCAAATGCTTAACAACATCCCACGGGAGCGGCAAACTTCATGTGATGATGGGACACAATTACTTTTGCCTCTGAGGCTACTGAGACCTCTCTCCCCTAAACCAATTAGAGGATTTTGATCTACATAAAACAAGAGACCATGGGAGAGATCATAACATTTAGCATCAATATGTATGATGTGTTAGTGGTTTCAGATGATGTATTTGGAGGAAGGAACGGTCTTTGACATTGGTTACAGCTCAAGCTGGGAGTATTTGGTGTGGAGACATACCAAATAAATCTGGCATCTCTGTGGAGACAGAGAAGAGGTTCCTGATAGTCTAAGTGTTTGAATCTATATCTCCAAGTCACTGCATTACCTTCAGTGAACCGTTGCTACACCTGTTGTTAGGAAATCGATTAATAGCTGATCTGTGTTGAGACAGTCATAGATGAAATTCAACCTTCTGACAATTATTTTTATTGTATTTTCTGATTTTTAATAACCTCTTTTACATTGTTGATCTGTTCTTATACCCATATTTCCTCTTTTGAGACCTAAGTGGATTTCTGATATTGTAGACTATTTCACGGATAGGATTCAATTAACAAAAATCAGACACCTAAAGTGAGGTGTGGCCGTGTGAGCAAAATGTGTAATGGATCAAACTCAAATGCCTTCTTGGAGTTAAATGAAATCGCTTCCTAGTCTCACCTGACTTTAGTGACCGATATCCAGTGGCTGTAATAGGAGTCTAAACACTAGGTATGCGTAGGGCCACCTATCCACAGATATGGAAGGGTGGGGTGGTATTCAGTTGCTTAAATCACAAAATCACAGAATTGTCAGCGTTGTAAGGGACCTCTGGAGATCATCTAGTCCAACCCCACTGCCACAGCAGGGACATCTCCAGCACATTGCACAGGACGGCATCCAGGCAGGTTTGGGATGGCTCCAGTGTGGGAGACTCCCCCACCTCTCTGGGCAGCTGTGCCACTGCTCTGCCACCCTCAAAGGAAAGAAGTTCCTCCTCAGGTTAAGATGGAACTTCCTATCTCAAGTTTATGCCCGTTACCTCTTGTCCTGTCCCTGGGCACCATTGAAAAAAGACTCTTCTCATCTACCTGGCACCCTCCCTTTAAGTATTTATAAGTATTGATAAGATCCCCCCTCAGTCTTCTCTTTCTCCAGACTAAAAAGCCCCAAGTGCCTCAGCCTTTCCTCATAAGAAAGATGCTCCAATCCCCTCATCATCTTGGTAGCCCTTTGCTGGACCCTCTCCAGCAGTTCCCTGTCCCTCTTGACCCGGGGACCCCAGAACTGGACACAGTACTCCAGACGCGGCCTCACCAGGGCAGAGTAGAGGGGGAGGATGACCTCCCTTGACCTGCTGGCCACACTCTTCTTGATGCCCCCCAGGACCCCATTGACCTTCTTGGCCACTAGGGCACATTGCTGGCTCAAATACAGACACCTAAAACCATCTGAGATGCCTTTGAGTACCTTGCTGCTGGTTGGTGGTGCAAAAAGGCATAGGTCTCCTGTAGGTCCTTGGTCAGATCTCCTAGCCTGGTGCAGGTGTCACCGATACTCTAAGGTCTTTCAAATAGCAGTTGGTGACACTGTGTGGGCAACTAAATTGAGCTTTAGATCTCCACTGTCTACACAGAGATCTGAAAGCCTATCACTCACCTAGACAACTAAATGCAGATGTCTTAATCTGAAAGTTTAATCCTCCAACGTGGTGGATATAAACAACTAGTGCAGCCATCTGGGGCTGTGGTGCAAATGTGTATCCAACCCCACAGCTGAGATTTGACCCACAATGACTAAGGCTCACAAGCAGCTAATCTGCCCTGGGAGTGTTCCTCAGCTGTGCCAGAGAAAACCGAACTAAATTTGTCTCTGGTGGAAGTCATTCTTCTCATAGTTTCTCGGGTGTCAACACTGCAGAATAAGTGCTTCACAGAGCTATAAATCAAGACAATTTGTACGACGAAAGAGGGAGCAGATGGATGGAAAAGAGTCCCTTCCTTCCTTTCCCTGATCTGTTCCTTCTTTCCCACCTGTCAAACAGCAGTGTCTCTCTCTGTTTTGTAGGGTTAATATTTCACATGGTTTATATTTGCTTACTTTGCTTTTTAGTTCTCATTTATTTCACCAGCATCTTTGCAACCCTTGGGAACTGGAGTACACTAACCCAGAGCTGAAAGGGATGCAGAATATATTAACTGTATACAGTTTTTGTCAAAATCCAAAGTTAGGAGGTGCAGTTCCCTGGCAGCCGTACCTCCCAGACCTGCATGTTTTACAGCAATGATTTCACACAAAGGAAATCCTCTTCTATGATAGCCACATTCCTTCACTGACTGTGACCCATCCTTGATAGTTACTGAGCAAAAATAGGGGAAAACTGTTGCCCTGGAGTAAATGTAATGTAAAGGACATGGGCGCTGGAAATGCATAAGATGAGGATGACTGGAAATACAAGAAACATGAAGAAGCAGCAGCTAACGATTAGAAGCTAACAGATCCCTAAACCTCTGCAGAGTGAAGATGAATATAATGCTTTGGCTAGCCTGGCTAATGCTGGGCAGCTATGAACATTTCAGTTCCATGCTGCTTCTTTGTATCAAGTTCTCTTAAAAATATCCAAATCACTCAAAAAAAACCCAGCCAAAAATGAAAGTATGGATAAAGGCCGACATAACTAATGTATCAAATAGGGTGTGCGTTAGGATACCGTGCATAGACACCCGTATACAGCTGGTATATACTCCCTAACACCCACAGATAGATGGAGATATGAGATCCATGAAAATGTCTCTTGTCACACATCTGCTCCACGCTGCATTGTGCTGTGACCCAGCTGGTGAATGCATCCTTTGGTATCTGGAGTCCTGAAGCAAGAAAGACCTGTGGAGCTGAGCAGTGACCAGGAGAAGATGTTCATGGGGGACATGTCACTTCCCAGCCCTGACTACTGACTACAGGACCTTCTTGTACACGATATATGTCCCTCTTTGCCGATGTGACTCGATAGAGCAAATGTGACAGGGCATGGCCTTGTCCCATTTTTCATGGCAGGAGGAGAAAGGTGAGATGATTGAGAATACACACAAGCATACACGCAGAGAAAAAAGCCAGAGCTAAGTAAACCCCAGCTTCACCCATTTCCGACTTTATTTTCATTCTCCTGATTGTGGCACTCTGGATTAAGTTGCTTTCTCAGCTGGGCCTAGCAGTTCAGCACTGATGAAATCTGGGAAATCCTACATCCCAAGAAAACATGAAGACCGTACCCTGATAAAGCACATATTTCTGACCAACAGCTGCTCCTCTCACCACCAGACCTTCTGTTTGCCCTTGGGAAAGCTCTCCTAATAGGCAATTTGCCTCTCACAACCCAGAGGAGGCTTTGGGGATCCCCCCTGTGGGACTCACCGGGGGAGCAGAAAGAAGAAAGGAGCCTCAGACTACTCAATGCTGTTGAATTTTCCAGGCTTCTGCTTTAAATGTTAGTAGAGGGTCTAATTAATTTCCGTGTTACATAACCTTGTTGACTGATTTAATAATGACTGGTTATAACAATAAAAGATTTATGTACTTAGACATTATACACGAGTGTTACTTTTGATGCAGTGCATGGGGCTTTCCCAGCCCTCCTTACAGGAAGAGGGTTTTTTTTCCTCTTAATTTTCTCATTGAATTACTTGCACACATGCAAATACCTGTGAGCGCGCACACACTTTCTTCTGCCGTAGGGGAGAAGATGCCAACCACAATTAGTACCAGGGATCACTGCATTTCTTCCCTCATACAGACTTGTCTTCTGTGAAAAAAAACAGTCCAAAGCTTTGAGAGTGTGAACCATATAAAAATAATAATTAAAAAAAAAAATGCCAAGAGTGTCAGTGATTCATGCTTCTCCTCTTTAATTTATTCATAATTTGCAGAAAGGAGATGAAGGTGAGTCAGAAGATAGAGTCTGTTCTCTTTCAGGAGAAACAATGCATTTTGTTTTATCACAAATAAGGTGTTTGGATTAGAATACTTCTAAATTAATCCCTTTTTAAAGAAAAGAAAGAAACTATGCCAAAATTAAGAACTGTTTTTGAAATTAACCCCCACTTTCTCAACAGTTTTAATTAAAAAATGTCAACGTAACCTGGCTTTCCTTTTCATTTCTACTAGTCAACTTTAATTAATACTTTGGTGAAAATAATATGAATTCATAACCTATTTCAGTGTTGCCAAATATGCTTTTTTTTCACTAAGAAGAATTATTTGTCAAAGAAATGTCACCCTATGGCATTAACGACTGTGTCTGTGACAAAGAGCAAGGGGTGCTCATTTTTCTCATTTATGCAGTTGTTTTGGTTTAGGTGGGTGTGAAGCATCTGTAGGAAAAACGTCTACCAGTTGTGAAAGCTTTACAAAAGTCTGCAGAATTCATTCTCCTATAAACTTCTTCCATTTTTTTCTTGTAGTTTTTATTAATTTGTAGTGTATATATTTGAGACTTGAAAGACTCATTTAGAAAGAAAGTGAGCAATCTATTCTATGTTTCTATCACAAAAAAAACTTCATGAAATTAAACTAAAGCAAGAAAGATTGGGACAAAAATCTCAATGCAAAGCACCACACCCCTCCACCCAAAAAACAATCCATGAACAAAAAACCTCCAAGAAGAATGAAGCCTTGCAGCTGATTTCTGAAAAAAGGGTTGGAGTCTCCTTCACTGCATTTTTTAAGAAGAGGTTAGGCCAACCTCTCTCAGAAATGGTATAAGTTGAGTTGATTTTTCCTTGGAAAAAAGACATAGTGGTGTTTTTGTCCTTTAGGCTAGGTTTAAAATTCCAAGCTTAGAGCTGGACTTATTGTTTAAAGCAGGTTGAATAATTTTGTCCTTCACAGGGATCAGTGTATTTTTCCATGTAGATGTTTTATAGAGATGTTTGATTAATTCTTGTATGGTTAGCAACCTTTCATTTTCTGACTAAAAATAATATGGGCAAAAACCAGATATTAAGAAAATGGTTTTAAAAATTTTGTATGAAAAAAATTTTATGTACAATTTTGTATGAAAGCCACACAGAGAATGTGTGTAGTGATTTATAGATCCAGTGATCTGTAAAAGGATTTATATAATTAGAGATGGTAAATTATAGACATTGAGATCAATGAAACTTGCAGATGAATGGCACATGTAGGTCAGCCCTTAGAAGAAACATGGGTTAGCTGGCTATAAAAGCTCTGTGGCTGTGGTTTCCTGAGCAGCTAAAGTAATCTAATGATTTATTGCCACCTAAAGCAAGAGGTCCTTCTCTCACCCACGTCCTCCCTTGTGCTGGCTCCAGTGCTCATTGGATCCTTCTGTGGAGAAATAAAGTCTCCCCCACCTCTTTTTTTTTTGCAGGGTTAATTTTCTATGGGATTAGAGAGTTACGTCAGCACATGGGAGAAAGGAGGGAATGCCATGAGTGCTACAGGCATTGCAGAGAGAGTTTCCTTTCCCTTTTCGGCAGCTGTGAGCTTTCAAATCTTCATTCTTGAAAACACAAGCCTGAAGGTTCATAGCAAAATCCTGAAACTGTAGTAATAAGGGCAGGTACAACTGACTGAGAGTGACCCCTCTTTTTTACCCCTCAACCACGTGGTACAGAAGCAAACAGTTATATATCCAGGACTTTCCTATTTTTCTTCTTTTTTTCTTGGTAATTCATAGAGGATCCCCACTGAAATTGGACTTCTGTGTTGAATGCTGTGCAAAGATACCAGCAGGCAAGGGAAGATGCTCCATGTCTTGTAGCCTTGGGGTTGGTTGCATGGCCAACACCCCAGGCCGATTTCTGGCAGAGTTGTTACTAAGACCACAGTTTTTGTAGGCCAGCTTGAGTGTTTCATATATTTGTTTGCATCATTTACATAAGTAAAATAAAAATTCAGCCCCCTTCCTACTGCTTTTGCCCCCCCCCAACAGAAATCTCATTCCCAGCTGCCTTAGCCTTTCTCCAAAGAGATGAGAGCTATTTTGCACTGTGATGTGGCAGAAAAAAACATGCTCCAATGGCAAAAGCCACCTGCAGATCAGTTTCCCTCTTGTGATGGGAAGAGAGTTGGGAGAGATTTAGGAATTCAAGAAACAGACCCAAGAAATCACAGCCACTTCAGAAAACAAGATACATATAGAAAAGCATAATTTGGTTTCAAACAAGTCTTGAACAAGTTAAAATGGTTCATTGAGTACAGTGCGATGGGGCAGATGACTGAGTTTTATTCTAAACTAAGTAGGGAGGTTGGATAGAGGTCTACTACAAGGACACTTGAACAGGTCTGTGTCAGAGACGGTTGCAGAAGATGTCCTTCTGTCTCTTTCAGCACCCCCTGGTTGGATAAATCTGTGTCTGTAACCTATATTTCACATGAAAGCTGAACTTCATGCTCACTTACATCCAAGGTTTCTTTTTCTATATGATTTGATGGCAGCTGCAATAAACCTAGTGGAGAAAGCAACATGAAAATCCCATACATCATCCTGTGAGATGTAACATTTGCATGGCATGAATGTTCTTAAGAGAGGAAAGCACCCAAGGCAGAGGAGGAAAAGATGCTGGATGTTCGCTCCCTGAATGCAGACAGCGTTTTCTTGTGCTGTAGCTGGCTAGGACGTTCCCATGTCCGTCTCGTTATTGTTCTTGGCGGGCAGGTCAGATTTCCACAAGACGGTGGAAACGGCCTGTCAGAGCAAAAGGGCAGCCGAGTGCGTGCGTGTGTGGCTGCAGCTCTCTCCTGAAAGCACATCCCTGACCCACCGGGGAGGCAGAGGAGTGAAGGAGGAGGAATCAGGGATTTGCTCTGCCCATGGAGGGTGTCTGGTCCATGTAAGGGGCAAAAGCACCTGTGATTGCCTTCGAAGAGATACCTGTCTGAGTGGGAAACAGAGGCAATGACATTCCCATTAGATCCAAGCCTCAAGGAAGGAGAAGATATAGAATCTGTTATTTCTCTAAGTCAAGCTTTTCCTTTTTTTTGCACTCTTTATGCTTTCTTCTTCTCCCTGCTTCCCTCACCCTATGGTCTATGAGCAATTTCTCCCTCTTCTGCTTTTCATTTCTTTTGAAAGCAACTTCAGGCTGAAACTAATTTCTGTGTGGACAAGATTTTGCGAGAGGTGCCATACACTCCTTCCTCTTGTCCACCCACAGGAGGAAAGGGCCAGATTCCCAACAGCTGGCTTCTGATGTCTACTGAGGCCTTTTTGCATCAAAGAGGCGTAGCATCATGTGCAGAACAGCACTGGGAGCAAGGTCTGGCACCCAGGTGTCCTCTGTCACGCACTGCAACATCAGTCTCCTATTCACTTGCTCTCTTTCTGTCCCTGTGAGTCCTGGATCCCTGTCTATACGTTGTGCCAGCACAGATGGGTTTGGATCCTTCTGCAAGAGAGGTGGAGCACAGTCCTATCCCAGTCCATTGTCTGATGATTATGTTCTCCTAGAAAATAAGGCACGGAGCTGCTTAAATTAGGAAAATTATGAACTTAGGCTCATATCAACGGAGCTAGAAATAATTCAACCCATCAAATATCTAATTTGTCCCCTGGAGGTAGTTGTTGAATGGAGAAGGCAAAGGGGTAACTTTGCTGCGAGTTAAGGGCTAAACTGGATTGAATGGACAGAGTCAATCTAGTGACTCATGGGTACCAAAATGGGTGACCCTGCAGGCTTAATTTGCTCCACTATGCAAAATGTAGGTGCCTCCGCACATGGAGATGGGGAATAGAGGTCCTAAAACCTCTTCAAGCTCCAGCTCCAGAAGGGAGACCCAGCTTAACTGGGCGAGTATGAAGCCCACACACTCATTTGTTTTCCTGGAGGCCTGTGGAGACCTCACAGTCTGAAGTCCTTGGAGTGCTCTGCCACCAGTGGAGACAAACACCACTGGAAATCCTAAAGGATTTTGCAATATAACCTTAATGATGACTCCCTCCCTGGACGTGCTGATTTTTCTCTACCAAAAGCAATGGAAGCTGGAGTTTACTAATCCACATACAGTCTGCAGACCCCCAGAGCAACCTGACTACTTTCTTTTTGCATGGTGATGTCAGAAATCAGCTCTCCTGGCCTAAGGCAAAGCAGACATGTAAGTCTTGGACATCTCGTTCCGGACAGAGTCCAGTGCTAACTGACAGCTGACATGTTGTGGTGGACGGATCACAGGAGAGATGCTGTTTCACTACATCCTGTAGAAGAAAAGCAGTTCTGCAGTGGGTCTGCACCAGCCAGTATTTGTAATTTAATGGGTCTACATCCAATTGTCAGCTCTCAAGCAGCATGAACTTCCCTGCTTTCAAGAGGGGAACCTCAAAGCCATTCCCTATCTTACACGGCTTGTTGCAAACTGGTCTGCTGAACGCAGAAGACATGAAGGCTAGAAACCATGCCAGTAAGTAGTGTCCTCAGGAAACATTTGTGAACGTCCCAAGGAGCTCTGTTCTTCGCATATATGCTGTTGTACCTTGCTGGATAATTCCAGGGCCTGTTCCAAAGACATGTCTCGCTCTGGAAACAATTAACAGTCGCTCTTCCTCCAAAGAAAAAGTCAGGGATTCCTTGTACCTTACCATAAAACCAAGAAAGAGAAAAATATTTCCTGTCTTTATAACAGCTGGACACACTACTCCAGAGCATCCAGTGAAGCAAGACCACCTCAATTTAGGTTCTTCAACAGACAGTTGCTAGAGGTCCAAGCAGGGCTTAAACTCCATCCCCTTCAGATGGAAGCTGATTAAATTAAGCTAAGCAAGACCTGTGTGGACATAGTCTTTCAATAATCTTTTATTAAGTCAGTGACCGAGCTAGGAGAACAGACAAGCCTAGAGGCAGGCGAAGCCTTCTGCAAAGTCTGAAACAGAAGCAGTACACTTCAGACTAAGAGCATCTCGGGAACAATTGCTGTGAGTGTAACTTCATTATGTTAACCAGTTGCAGAATGGATATATGAGGAGCAGGAGGATGTGTTAGCAAGGCAGAGGTGATAAGGTCATTCTTCCCTTAGGGTGAGGGAAGGAATGATATGGATAATTATCCCTTGTGAAACAGGGAAAGGTTAGTAGAGGGTCAAGAGTGAGGAAAATTGTGCTGTGTTATAAAATTGGTATCTAGAATCTATGATTTTTAGCATGCAGTAGAGCAATAAATTATACTTACCAGGCTCATCACTGAATAACCTGGTAGGTATTTTTTAAGGACTGGGACAGAGCTAGAGGGAATGTTTGATGGAAAACTTTCTCCCCAATAAATAAAATGCTTCTGACCTTCCCTACTTTCTGCAATAGCAGAACACTTTCCATTGCCTCATGGGCCTTAGTGAATCTCCGGTTTGCACAAGTTGGTGTCTCACTCCTGCCTCTCAGTCCTATGAAAGCTGCTTTCTCCTCTTGGCACTGTCCTAAGAACGTGTCTAAGTCACTTCAGTCATCCGTGCTTGACTCACCCCCAGTGGAAAAATGAGATACAAAATGATTAATCTCCTTCCTAGGAGCATCAGGATGATGTATGGAAAGGGAAAAGCATGCGTGGTTAAGGTAGAAGCGTGGCATGAAGGATGTCAGGATTCTGTTCTCACTTCTGCACCTAATACAGCTTGTGAGCCTGGGACATGTCCCACTGCCTTATGCCTGGCTGTAGTGTAAGCTTTTCTGGGTTACATCTGCTCTGGAAACCATGACTGCTGTTGAGTCACCTAAGCAGCACAAAATACTAAGGCACTTTATGAAATACTTTGATATCCTAGGGTGCAAGAGGGCTTCCACTTCAAGTAGCTAAGCATCAAAAATGAGTGCAATCTCGTCCTGTGGTTGCATTTCTTAAGGTTTGTACTCAGAGCATAAGAAACGCCGGTGCAAGAGTTTGCTAATGCAGCTCTTGGCTTTTAGAGCTTATTCCGCTGATGTAGTTGAGTACATAGGGGGAGTCTGCCTTGAGTAGGGAGTGGAGTCTGACAGTCTGCATATTCAGGCATATTCAGGTGATCCAGGCTATCATCCTATTTTAGTTTGTATGGGCATTGGCTTCGTGCTTCATTGGAGCCAGTTTCTTTACTTTGATTATAAAGGCAGTCGATGGCAATTCAGTCTCAGCTAAGCTTTAGTTAGTTAACTTTGGGCAGATGAAGCTTGTAGTTATTTAAGCTCAGGAAGTAATCTTTAGTTCTTTTTTCTACATATATGTGCTGTGTCACGGTTGCTCCCTTGAATAGCACACCCAATATCTGTTGTATATCTGCTTCTTCCCATGGTATTATCATGTCCACCCGATGTGGGGCTTTGATATGATCCTCACACTGAACCATTAGGAAGTGGGAGGGCAGCATGTTATGTTCAGCCCTCATAGAGCCACCAGTGCCATAGATCACACATGGGATATCACATATTTTGGACATCTACAGTACATACATATAGAGTTAGTCTGGTCATCACAGGCCCTGTTTATAAAAATGGGCACTTTTAAAGGTTTATATAAGGATAAAAGACATCCTGCCCTACCCTGCATAGATGATGCAAGTGATATAACTTGCACGTTGTCCAGGATTGTCCCTTAACTGTTTAGTCTAGCTACATTATTCTAAGGGAGAACTGTTCATTTCTGAAGCAGCATAGCTGAGCTGTCTTTCTTGGAGAGGAGTTGGGCAGACGTGCAAATCAAGGCGAAACCTGTATGGAACCTTCTTTTCTAACCTAAAGGATTCTATGATTCTATGGACATGGTTTAGTGCTGGCCTTGGCAGTGTTAGGTTTATGGTTGGACTTGATGAACTTAAAGGTCTTTTCCAACCTAAATGATTCTGTGAATCTATGATTGTATGATTCCATAAACATGCCAGTCTACAAAGCAGCTAGTTTCTATCACTTTCTCAGATTAAACTTGCTGTAGTTTTGGCTGCACTGAAAAAAAGAAAGGAAAAAAAAAAAAAAAAGGAAGCAAACGCGGCATTCCATATTAGCAAAACACGTTTCTCTGGCTAAATGCAAAAATATAGTTCCTCAGAGCAACTTGCAGGTCTAGGTCTTATGATCTAAAAGTCCCTAAGGGGTACATTTTCTAAAGCTATGCGCACCCTTTCAGTGCTGCTGTATTGTCCATCCTGTAGAAAAACCTGATGATTCTCAAAATGCAAGTCCGGTAGCATTATTTTTCTCCTGCTATGTTGTGTGTACTTCAGATGATTAAAATGTGTTTTCCACTTTCAGAGATATTCATCGTGATCTGTTATTCCTCTGTATTTTGGCCCTGATACTGGCAACCATCCTCATCTGCTGCAGGTGTGTTCTGTATAATGTATTTCCGATAGAGGCATTATTTTGGTCACAAAGAAACTTCCATTTTGCTCCTTTTACTCAAATCAAGAACCATGGGATTCCAAACAGTCCTGCAGAAGGTCTGAAAGACACTGTATCATTGGTGTATGGCACCAGGATCTGAGTGGTACTTACCACGTTGCTTCCCTGGAATTAGATTCTGCTGTTCATATTCAGGGTGAGAAACATTGAAAAAAGAGGTAAAATGTGTAAATTTAAATTACCACACCCAACCGGTTGGCTGGCTTGTTCTGTGAAATGCATGCTGGGTCATCAGATGTTGAGGGGAAGCGTTGTTACTTTTTCAGCTGGAAAATCACAGGATCCTAGAATGGTTTAGGTTGGAAGGGACCTTAAAGATCAAGTAGTTCCAGCCCCCCTGTCATGGGCAGGGACATCTCCCACCAGACCAGGTAAAATGCAACTTCACAAAACAGAAAGCGAAGCAAACTGCAGGTCCCTGATAGCACTAATCCCCATGAAAACATCTGTATTATACTTAAAGAAAAGCCCAATATGTGCTAAAGAATTACAGATATGTCTGTGGGAGAGCCAGGAAAAGCCTGGATGTAGCTGTATCCAGTTACCATATAACTGCAGACAATTTGGAAAGAGAACACATCTGCTCTGTTATTCGGTCCAGGAAGATAACCAAGCTCCCATACCAGGCCCAACCCTTGTTCAATTTATTAATGTGGATGTAACCAGAGCCTCCCATTTCAGGACTGGGGTGGAATGGACACAGCTCCTCTTAATGCTCAGTTTTTTGCAGTTAAGAACTTTTTGGATCTGAAGGTTGAGTATGAGAATGGAAAATGTATTGTGTATATATATGTGCATGTATATACATATATTATAAAAATAAAAATATGTGCACATATGTGTTAAGCAGGCATAAGAAAAGAGGAGGTCCTGTAGTGTGTTAAAACTTGGAATAGTTTTCCTCACTGTGATATTTTCTACTTTATTTAAATACTTGGAATATTCTGAAGTATAGGACAATTTTATGTCCGAAGGTGCTTAACCAAGAAGACAAGTCAAATCTCACCTGCTTCTCTGTCATACTTTCACTCAGTCCTCATTGACACATCCATGATAGCTCTTCTTGAGGGTCAGAGATGGATCAAAGCTTTTGATTTGACCTAGAGTGAAAAATGAACACCATGCACTTGTGAAGCTGCAGCAAACAGAGATTCATAAGCACCACAGAAACCAATTTCACAAGAGATTAAGGTGGAAGCAAAAGCTGTTCTCAGTCAGGTGCAGGAGCACCTCCGAATATTCACAGCAGCCCTGTGATTTCAAAGGAGGTATGCCGTTTCAGTCCAGATACAGACCTAGCCCAGGGACAAACGCAGTCCTCCTAACACCTCTCCCATGACAACCTTGCTCCCCCAAGAATCATGCCTGATTCAGCCCATGGGTACATTCACCCGCACATATATAAACCTATAGAAACGCAATTCACAGCCCCTTCCTGTCACTGGTGCTGTGGTTTTGGCATGTAGTAGTGGGGGGCACAGGGGATGCAATGGACCTGCTGTACAGACCAAAAGGAGTTGCTTTTCATTTTTTGTCTACCGTATGGAGTCATCTGAAAGTGTGCAAAGGACACACGAAAAGTCACCCTCTATGAGAGGAGAGGCTTTTACACCATCTTTTTATTCCTGGTTAAACTTAAGGTAAAGCAATCTGCTGTCAGGCATTAGGACTTTATCCAGGCAAGCTGACCTTTTACAGGAGGAACATTTTACCAAGTGGAAAACATTGCCAATTAATAATATTAAATTAGTGTGCAGACAATAATTTTCCTTGAATTTCTTGATTTTTTCTTTGCCCTTAAACCTGTCTCTGAACTTAGCTGTTATCTTTTTGAAATCAGAGGTGTGACCTCTCTCTTCTTTTCTTTCCATAGCCTAGAGGAATAAAATAATAATAATAATATAAACCTCATCAAATCATCTGTTTAGTCTCATCTCCTTGGTTTTGTTGCTGGTCAGTCTGGTGAAGTACTGAGCTGGGAATGTGAGTCTGTAGTGTCAGTGTTCATTAACGTAAATACAAGGAAATGGAAAAACATTCCAGGAGCTGGATTCACACTTACACTAAGGTCCCTTTTTACTGCTTTGGCAGTGGAAAGAGACCAAGAAGTGGGTGGGCACGTCATTTAGTAGTATGTTCCCATGTTTACAGCACAAGTACTTTCTCACCTTTCAACAGCTCTACTTAAATTTGCTAAGATGGACCACTGGAGCTATTGCTGCAAAACTTCATTCATCAAACGGTTCCTACTTTGTTGAGTAGCCATATTTAAATACCTACCAGTAGCAGAGGAGCAACTGAACTCATGCAAATAGGGAAATTTTGGGTCATGCACTACTTAATGGTCTCCAGATGAAGATCAGAGCTGGGGTTCCTTCACATAACTTTAGATGCTGTAGCATCTTTTTCACAGTTGGCTTCTCCTTTCATAATCAGTGGAGGTGTAGTGAACCCACTCAGTGAAGATCATCATCTCTTCCTAAAATATGTGGTAAAATAAGTCAGACAGTCTGTGCCCAAGAAGCTTGTTTCTCTCCATTGAGAACGTGGGGATTGAAGTGTGACTGGGTCCCTTCCAGCCAGATGAGATGACTCACCACCATTCATTGGATTTCCCTGAACTTTGACTAATAACCCCATATTGACCAGCCTTGACCAGACCTTGGGAGGTCTTCTGAGACTATGTTGTGTCCCAGCTGGGTCTGTCCAGCAGACACGCTGCAGGCAGTTGGCTTGCCAAAAAACAGAGAGCATGTGCTCAACTGAAACGGGGATTGCCCTTGGAGTCTACCTTTTCCAGGAGGAGTTCACAGCTCTCTGGACTTTTCACTGGACAGGAGCAAAGGAGGAGGTTGCACACAACCAGTCAGTTGTCTCAGCAGGGTGGTGGAAAATAGTAGTAAGGATGAGGGGTCAGCTCCAGGGTCCTCTGCTCAGAGAAGGGAAAGGTAATCTTGTGAGAAAGGCCTCTGTAGGCCAGAGTTACTGCCCTTGCTGGTGTTGAGGGGATGGAGGGATGTGCCTCAAGGACAGCCAGCCCTCAGAGCAGCCCGGCGGCTGTCTCACACTGGGGCAGCAGCACAGACAGACTGTTTTTCCAGTGAACTGTCATAAGCAGTGGGGTCATGTCTCTCTTGGTGTCCCCTGCAGTCTTCTGCCTGAGTGAGTGGCCTACTTTATACCTCAAGCCAAAGCTGCTGCTGGCTCTGAGTGGTAAGCTTCCTTAGGCTCAGCATAACAAACAAATTGTGTGGTAGACCACAGGCAAGTTGGAACACATGAAGCTCCACTTTAGCTGTGCTGTCATCAGTGGCCCCTGGGGGATGTGACTCTCCTACAGATCTGATTCTTGGACAAACTCTGTGATTCCCCATCTTCCGTGGCCAACAGAAACCTGAAACCCTTCCATGTTTCTCCAAGGCCACCAGGGATTGTCGTTATCAAGTCTGAGACGGAAAATGCCAGACAAGTCTTCCAGGGAACAGCTGGAAGGACCACCAACGTTCTGCAGGCAGGGAACGGATGCCACTCTTCCATTACAACATCACATGTCCAGTTTCATATGCAGCATCCGGATGCTACTAGCTATTTTTTAACCATATGCAGCTCTTTCCCTTACCTGTCATCATCTCCAAGTGCTTGGCATCTTTGACACAAGCAGCTGAGCTCAGGACAGAAGGAACTGGATGGAAATCATGCGACTGGTTTACATTGGAGATGATTCTAAATAATCTGAAAAGCCCTTGGCCTTAAAATGCAGAAATCCTCTTCTTTTTCCCTTCCCTTGTGGCTTGCAAGAGTTCAAAGACCACACAAAGCATCTGCTAAAAGACTTTGGACTGACTCTAGACTCCAGAGCAACCATAAATAGACCTTAATTCCAAAAATAGAGAATGAGCAGCTTCTCCCTTTTGGATGTTCTGGACAGAAATCAAATTCAGAGCATGGGACAAGTAGGACTCCTTCAGGTCCACTAAGTTCAGTCTCCTGCCATCTCAAACTAGCAAATGGATCAGGAGAAGATCCATGTGACGTACAGTACATATCACAAGCCACAAAATGCTCCCCTGCAACCTGTCACAATTTCTGCTATAGAGAGCAAAAGGCTCCTAGATTCAAAGGAGAGGAGGGAGAGATACCAGACAGCACTGAGGCTAGGTCCCTGCAATTGAAAAAAAATAATTGCTATGAGAAGTCATTATTCCCTCCCTACATTCACTCAGAAGAAGAGTAAGTTAAAATAATAAAAAAAAAAGGAAATAAAAAAAAACCCAAATCTCCAGAAAAGCAGGATGATATTATCATAGAGGAAACAGTGAAGAAGGGGCGTATTGGTATCTCCAAGGGTCAGCTCATTGTAATGAGCGAAGTCCTGAACATTACACCTTTTTTATATTCTCTATGCTCACCTTCACCGCAGTCTTGTCTCCTCCAAAAGCGGAATTCCCCAGAGCCCTTGTGGGACAAGTCAGTGACTCCAAGAGGCCTGCTTTTCCATTAGAGACTTTCCACGGGTATTTGAACATGTATTCAGAACTTCATGCATTAAAATTCTGTGAACTAAAAGATGATGCTGAATGGAAAAAAACAGTCTACCTCTGGCTGAGATGCCAGCTGTAGTGGCTGTACCATGAGTTTTGCATATTTTTTTTCTTTTAAGTTCCAGCTGCTGGAATCATATGAGTTTCCAAGTTCTAGATTATGAACTAAACCAAACCAAAACATGTTTGCATTTTTTTTAAAATTATGGATGAAAAGATCAAGTTGCATGACAGAGGACAGACAAAACCAATCTCACTTTTATTATTTCTAAAAAGAAGATCTTGATTTATAGGTCAGTCCTTTCATTTTCAGCAACGTTCACAGAATCATAGAATAGCTTGGGTTGGAAGGGACCTTTAAAGGCCATCTAGTCCTAACTCCCCTGCCATGAGCAGGGATATCTTCAACTAGATCAGGTTGCTCAGAGCCCCGTCCAACCTGACCTTGACTGTTTCAAGGGATAGGGCATCTACCGCCTCTCTGGGCAACCCAGGCCAGTGTTTTGCCACCCTCAGTGCAAAAATTTTCTTCCTTATGTCTAGTCTGAATCTCCCCTCTTTTAGTTTCAAACCATTACCCCTGGGTCTATTGCAACAGACCCTGCTAAAAAGTTTCTCCCCATCTTTCCTGGAGCCCCTTTAGGGACTAGAAGGGCTATAAGGTCTCCCCGGAGCCTTCTCTTCTCCAGGCTGAACAACCCCAACTGTCTCAGCCTGTCCTCATAGGAGAGGTGCTCCAGCCCTCGGATCATCTTCATGGCCTCCTCTGGCCCTGCTCCAACAGGTCCATGTCCTTGCTGTGCTGAGGGCTTCAGAGCTGGTTGCAGTACTGCAGGGAGGGTCTCACCAGGGTGGAGCAGAGGGGCAGAATCCCCTCCCTCGCCATGCTGCTGGGGATGCAACTCAGGATACAGCTGGCTTTCTGGGCTGCAAGCACACATTGCCAGCTCATCTCCAGCTTTTCATCCTGCAGTACCTACAAATCCTTCTCAGCAGGGCTGCTCTCAATCCCTTCATATTCCAGCCTGTATTGGTAGCAGGCATTGCCCCAACCCAGGTGTAGACCCTTGCACTTGGCCTTGTTGAACCTCATGAGGTTCACATGGGCCCGCTTCTTGATCCTGTCTCTCTCTGGATGGCATCCTGTCCCTCAGGCATCTCAGCTGCACCACTCAGCTTGGTGTCATCTGCAAACTTGCTGGAGGTGTGCTCAACCCCACTGTCTGTGTCCCTGATAAAGATATTGAATGGTACTGGTCCAATATGGACCCCTGAGGGACACCATTTGTCACTGATGTCCATCTGGACATTGAGCTGTTGACCACTACCCTTTGGATGCAAACATCCAACCAATTCCTCATCCCCTGAACCTTTGACCTGTGACTTTTGAGTGCTGGGGATGCTTGATTGCTTAGCAGTACCCAAGGTTCCCACAGCACTCTCAGCATGGAGAAAGTCCTGTGCAAAGTATGTTATCACAGTCCTGGCTGCAGACTGCAGACAGGCAATTTCAGATTCCCATAGAAACTTTTTAAACCTGTCCAAATTTCCAGGAAAAAATGAAAAGGATGTGTTTGGGAAACAACTTCTCTTCACTGATCTAAATCATTGTGTTTTCAACTATTTAAGGTTGTTCCGCTCACCTATGGCAAATAAACTTGTGGCAATGCAGCAGGACTCATCTTGAATCCCCATTTGAACTAGTGAAATTTTGTGCCCACAGGACAAAAAGAACTGTATTGAAGTAGATATATTTTCAAATGTTGTGCTTTTTTCTAAATGTGCCTCATTTCTGAAAAGTATTTGGCTGAACCTTCAGTGCCACAAAATGTCTTAACACAAAGATTTTTAAATTTCCAATCATTTATTCTTAGGGAAAATAACACAAAAAAGAAAAGAATGAAACCTTCTTATTATTCTCAGGTTTTTCTGTGAATGTATTGGCTGTTTGGGTTATCTCGTTATAGCTTTTACATAGATGGAATCATAAAGAAATGTTGCAAAGCTTAGAGGGAGAAAGAGACTCCAAAAGGAAAAAATAGAAGTAAAAATGAATGAAAAGCTCTTAAGCAATCCCTGGTCATCAATCAGGTAAATGAAATCGGCTGCAAACTAAGAATATTCAGGAAATGTACAGGTACTACAATAAAATTATGTATTTTCTTGCTAGAGTATTAATTATCTTACAGCGTTTATTAATTGTACAATGCCGCGAAACTCCCTTTTCTTTTGCTTTGAGGCTTTTCTGTTCCTGTTGGCTGTGAAAGGACAAAGTGCACTGGATGTGGTGGGGGTTTGGGACGGTGTTTACATGTGTTACCGTGTGGTTGAGTTGGAGATGAAAATACCACTGAGTTTGATTTCCCATTTATTTTGATCTTATTGATAAGCAACTAACCAGTGTCATCTGGAGAGGAAAGAGGAGAGTGAAATGAAGATGGAAGGGAGAGCACAGAGCAGTCCTCTGACCTACAATACAAATAGACCCAGATTTGATATGTTATGATCAGGTAGAGGCAACTGCTGGGAAGATTTTCCTTAAGGGGTTCAGATAATATAATCCAGAGCAGAATTTAGCTCTTGTGCCAAAAAACTTTTTGCTCTGGTCTTATTAGAAAAAAAATAAAAAAAATCAATTCTTTCCCCTGAAATACCACAAGGGTAGAACTTTATGCAGCGTTTCGGAGTCAAAACCATGAGGTTTTTATTTGGAAATGCCACATGAAGCGGTGTTCCTATGCGATACTTGCAAATGAAGAACACATGGTTGCAGGAAGTGCCTGGAATGGTATTATCCTCTATAAACACTCCCGTTAAAGACAGCTAACAGCATGTTTCAGGGGAAGATGGCCGAGGGGAAGAACAGAAAACTATCAGCTGATTTATGTCATATGACCTGTGAGAAGTGATTATAGGTGTTTAAATGCTTCCCAGGGACTTGCACGTCTGCTAAGGTTTTCATACCTTCTGCAAAATTCATAAGGTGGAAAGAAAAGAAATAAAAACCTTCAGGAAAAGAAAAAAAAAACAACACAAAAGTTGTCTGCAGTTTGGAAGATGGGTGTGACATTTTATTGGGCAATTTTATTAAAGAGGGGAAAACCTGGTGAGGGCATGTCCTCTTCCTGGTTTTGTTCTGCTGCCTTTCCCAGGCCTCTGGCTGTCCTCACCCTTGTCTCCGCTCCGTTAGCAGTTACCCTGCACGTCACACCGCAGAGGAGGCGTGCGTGAGATGCTTTCTCTGCTGTTTCCCGGCTATGACTCTCTCAGCTGGAATGGACAGATAAAGTAAATCAGGACAGAATTTGGTGTTATTTCTCCGCAGTTACTCAGAGAGTGAATTGCATCGGTCGAGTTGTGTGAGTGTATGTGGAACAGGCAGCGGCCTCTCTGTTGACAGCCTAAGGGAAGGTTTGGATTACATCTGTTGTAGATTGAATGAGCACATTCTCCAGCCCCATGGTCAGCCTGTCTGGAGTGGCCCATGCCTGTAGCTCCATGCTCCGGGCAGAATAGCAACTGTCATCTGGACACGTCCCTGGCTTGCGCTCTCTTTGAGAGAGTTCTAGTGATTTTGGACCAAAACCATGCCAGGAACTTTGCTAGTAAGGCAACGTTAACGTGATCATGTTCCAGTGACCGAGCCATTCACTGGTGTTGCTTAATTTATAAGAGGAGATGATGCCTTCAGGTCGGATCCTGAAGCTATTGATACACAAGGTTAACTCCCCTGAACAGAAAGAGACAGAGGTTCTCCTTCAGCAGAGCAGCTCTTGCTCCAAGAAGGTGCACCAACCTTCACTCCCTTCATCAGGGAGTGAATTACTGCTGTAATTCATGCTGGGAGAGCATAACTAGAGCAGGTCAGATTTGGGATTAAGTGTTGTAAAAAGCTTTGCTTGGGCTTTCCTCTGCTTCTCCCCAGGTGGCTGTAAGAAATGAGTTTGATGATATTAAAGAGAATAGACTAAGACTTCTGTGGCCAGGGAAGATATTTTCATAATCGGGGTAGGGGAGCCAGCAGGATTAGCAAAGACCAGTCAGGGCAAGAGCAATTGGGCATTGCACAGAGCAATGAAGACAAGTTGGACACATAGGGGGGGAACCACATGAGAGTAGAGTTGGAAAAAGCAGTTTATACAGCTCCTCTGGGCATGGAAATAGTCTGAAATAAACATCCCCACAGGCAGGCAGAAGCAGTTATGCTGACAAAACTACCAGGGTGAGCGTGGACAGCAAGCAGAGCTGTGATTCTGCAGGGTGCTCCAGAAGCTGAACCATCATTGTGAGGTTGGGCTGGAGACCCAGAGGAGTGATGTCAGGGAGCAGAAAGGTGAGCTTCATTCATGTGATGGGCCTGGGGAGAGTGCACCTGGAATGCTGCACTCACTTCTGGGCACCTCATCACCAGAAAGATACAGATGAGCCAGAGAAGGTACGTTGGGGGAAACCCAACTTCATGATTAATTGGCTGAAGAAAACAGCCTATGAGTCATGTGCAAAGATGAATGGCTTGGCTCTGAAACCACAGCATGGGGAACCTAGTAACAGTCTACAAACATTTGAGGAGAGGTTACCAGAAAGCAAAGAGATAACTTATTTGGCATGGAGCAAGGGGCTGATATTTGGACAGGGAAATTCAGGGAAATTATGAAAAACAAATTGTTGGAGCAACAGCCACTCAGTGCTGAAGCAGGCTGTTGGTGGGAACGGTGGACACAGCTGGATTTTAGCTGCTGTGTCACCATTACTTGGAAAAGCTTAGAAACATGAGGAACAGTTATTTTGTCTTCTGGGAAGTGAGGGAAGACTGTTGTTTATTGGGGTCATAAAGCTTACCTGTGAGAATGAGTTGATGCAGTAGGGCTCTGGGAAGAACAAACAGGGAAGCAATACAATGACTTCCCAGATAAGAAGATCTGGGTACACACTTGAAAGACGGTGAAGAAAGCCATTAGCTCTCAACAGTCTGTCCCTTTTTTGTGCTTTGTCAGCGTGGAGTGTTGCCAGATCAAAGTGCTATAAAAAGACAAAGAGTAGCTTAATCCTCTTTTTGGGGAGTTACAGGGATGTAAGTGACAGAATTTCTGCCTTCTCCACATGGCTGATCACTAGATGACTGGCGAGTAAACATGTGCATTGGCTCCTATGAATATTGTGGTTTATTTCTTAAAATATGTTTCCTCTTTGATGTTTTTGCTCCAAGTAACCAGTCTTTCACTTTCACTTTTGGGAAGCCGTTGATTGTTGAATATTAATTATAATTTAGGCTGCCGCCACAAAGAAAGCAGGAAGGTTGGCTCTGAGACAAGCTGAGATAATTTTCCTTATCAGGCAGGTTATCAGGCAGGTGCAATAGCCTACTGGAAGAAAACAGCACAGTCCTGCCATTGGAGCCAGCAGGCAGGAAGCCTGGGAGAACGGTTGTGTATGAGGAAGTCCCTTGGTCATTCTTTGGAAGTCCTGGAGTAATTATAGGTGAACATCAGTAATGTGGAAGCTCCAGTATAAGACCCACTAAAAACCAACACCAGAAGATGGGCTGAAAGGAGTAAGATGGAGAAAATATATGGGCATGTGCTGTAGTTTTTGAATATCTTTATTCCCAATAACAACACATTTACCAAATTGGGTACTGAGGGGTCTGAGTTACTGGCCCAAATTTTTACCGTATTTGAGCTCCCATTGCAGCTCCCACTGAGCTCCATCAGCTCCCACTGATGTCAACACTGTGCACATGGAATTTTTTTTTTATTTTAAGGGTAGCAGATATAAGTCTCTTATATGTAAGTAAGATGCAAGTGTTACGCACTCTGCACATGCACAAAGCAAGAGTCAGCCCTTTCCATCGAAAGCTGACAACACTGGGAAAAGAAAAGTTTCTGTTCCTACTGGGCAGATAAAGAACTGCGACTTGAGAGCTTAAGTGACTTTCTAAGGTTGCAAAAATTTGTCTGTGTCAAAACCATGTACCCTAAGTTGTGTGTCTCCTCTTTTACAAACATTAACCCATGCTGAACATGAATTGCTGACATGGGAACCCATGCCCAGCCCAACTTTCACTCACGCGCAGAGAAGTCACTTTGGGAGAAGGTCTGTGCAACAGTTATTTTGTTAGGAGTCTAGGACAACCATCCCTGAAGCCTACATCTCTAGCCATTTCAAAAAGGCCTTCTTCCTTGGAGTTCCGTCGAGCAAGCTCTTAGAGACGCTGGGTATGTGACTACCAGACGAGGAGCAACAATGGCCAAAGCACACCAAAGTGTCCTCTTGTGGATATGCCCGGGTGATTGAAGATGGTCTCACTCTTCATTTCTATTTTTTCTGCTACCCGTTTACTGACACAGCAGGTGATACAGGCTCCACTGTGACAGTAATAAAGCCTGGTAAAGGGGAGGTGGTAGCACACTGGACAATGCTCTCGTTGCATTGACTGCCACAGCTCCTCCAGTGCATGTAGTTTCGCACTGTTAGAGTCAATCTCTGGCTCTAAGAGCTGTACGTGCTGAGTCTTACTGCAGATGAGCCCATCATGTCATAGGCAGAGAAATGAGATAACTCTGAGACTATTTCAAAGGTGATAATTTCCATAAATCTGTTTTCTGTTTGCTGCACAGTGGGATAAACTTGTGTTTAGGATACTGCATCCTCCTAACTTCTTGCGCCTCTCAAACCTCTCCTCTTCAGCAATGCATATCTATGTTGCTTTCTGGGGAAGAAGGAGGTAGGGGGGGGAAGAATGATGTCATTGTCAGAGCGTCCATTAGGATTGTTTGTAGGTTGAAAGGTCTGTTGGAACACGGATGGGTCTGCAGTGTGTGAACATGTTTCTGCTTATCACCATGCATGCATGAACACGTAGGAGGGCAGTATATGCCTGTGCATGTATGTGCGATATCCATTCCACGGACCCTGGAAGCAAACAAGGACGACTGCCAAGCAGCACTCATCACCAGTTCATAAGACCTGCTCTTCCAGCTCCTTCTGATTTGGGCTGTGGGTAAGAAGTTGGCAGCCATGGGTTTCAGGAGCAAATCTCATTCCTCTGTTATGGGGAAAGACTGCAGGGTGGATTCGTTTCATTAACGCCCCAGATAGAAAGCAGAATAAAAATGCCGCAAGGATTCCTCGGGAAAGGAGATGTTGCTTGATGTTACTCCCTATCAACACAGCAAATACTAATAAAAAAAGAAAAAGTTCAAATTAAATGGAGTTTATTAACACCCATTGCTCCAGATTGGATGTGCAGAGTTGTGGGAAGAGGATAGAGTGAAATGAACGAGCGAAGTCTCAGGCCAGGGCTGCAAAGCCAAAAAAAAAGATATTTGAACTCCCTCAAGTGAATTTAATGCTTGTGGACTTCATCAAAATAAAGACGTTCCTCCTAACAAAGGCATTAACTTTAAATTTTCTGTTAGTGGAGCTTCTAAAATACAGATGAGAATGCTGGAGCAGGGGGGGAAGACATTTTTCCTTTTTTTCATTATAAAATACCAGAGATTATTTTCACCACTACTTAAGCCCTGGAAAATGTTTTAAAGAAATATATTCTTCTCCTTTGATTTTTAGTTGGAAATTGCTAAGTATTTCCTGAGTGGTTCTTTCTGTTGTCTGAGTATTTTATTGAGATCCAGACTGAAGGAAAACAAACAAACAAACAAACAAAATATCTCTCTTTAAAAGAAGAGAAATGGAGATAGAATGAAAATCTGACTTCCAGTAATTGTTAGAGCTTCTGGTGTTGCAGAATTTTTCTCTCTGATTTGGACTGAGGTAAGAACACGTAAACAAGCAAATATTCAAACACGTGTAAACAAGTCTAAAGTTCAATGAAAAATGTTTTTAAGTATGGATTACACATGGCAGACGGTTGTATCTAGTGCTAGAGCTGATTGAGAAATTGCAGTGAAAAAATATTATGTCAAAATATGGTGTTAACACAAACTGAAAGACTTTAGAGAATATTATTGATCCTTAAATTCCTCAATACAGTTGGGGCGATAAAGAGAAATAGGCAATGGCTAATGCAGTCACCTCAGAACTAATAAACTCAGTTCAAATCCGTCGAGTAGCTGCGGGTTTCTCACATTTGTGATGAATGCCATCAACTGGGATGCTATGGATTATCCTGACCTACTTCACTCTTTTTTAATGGAAAGTTTTTGCTAGGTGTTGTTTCATTCTGCGTCAGAATGAAAGTGCGTTTGGAAACCTCAAATGCTTTTCTGAGGTAAAAGAGCTGCTTTGCTCAGCAGTTCCCAGGGTTGAGTTCCAAAGCAATATTTGCTATGTTCAGAGATTGTGTATGAAGATCCTGCCTCTGACTGCAGCAAAAGCAGTGCCAGAGCCTTTTGCTCACAGGCTACATCCATGCTGGTGAATTAAGATATGCCAGGACCCCATATTCTAGAATAATGGTGAATTGTCAGAGTTTTTAATCTCTCATATCCTCCAGAACTGGGTGGCTGGATCTTTGTAGCTAGTTGAGAATGCTCCTTGACTAGTAGTATTAATCCTGCACCATACAGGAGTGCTTTGGGTTCCTCACAGCTTCTGTGGGCCAAAATCATGCAAGGGAATATTTTTGCAATTTAGAAGTATGATAACTAAATCCTAGCGCTATTAAATTACCAGTGGAGATGCTGCACAGGAGCTAAGGGCTAATGGACTTTTCTAAATATTTAAATTCAAAGTGATTGCCAACTGGAAGGGTAAAATTAATCATGTATAAAACTGTATGGCTGAAAGCTGGAGACGCAGTGCAACAAACCAAGTTCCTTCTGGCCTCCTCTCTGGCCGTGGGGAGGGACTGAGCCCTTCAGAGGACAGACTCACTCTGTCCTGAGGGTGTTGTCAACCTGGGTGGGATGAATCAGTCTGTGGAGTTGTCTATGTCTCTCTGATGGCCTAGAGAAGAGTCCCACCTCCCAGCTGAGATTTAACACCAACATCTGAGAGTGAAGCTGAGTGGGACTATCCACACCCTTTCTTCCATAAACACATCCTTAAAACCATCAGAATTGCCCAGTTGAGAAGAGAAGGACGTGATTTCCCTTGTACCTTCACCTCACCCGTAAAAGGACCACTAACAAAATGCAACATCCGGTTTTTGTTTCCAACCCCAGCGCTTGCCCTAAGGAATGCATTTCTCTCCAGATCAAAGTGATGCTCAAAACAAAAAAACCTTACAGTGACCTTAAAAGCTTTTCTAGAAATTAGATCAACCCATCTGCTTCATACCTGCTCTTTGCTAAGAAAATTACTGTCCAATTTTACATCGAAAGGGAAAGTTAACTTTTAAAGTATATTAAATCTATGTTAAAAGTAAGGAAATTTAAAAAATAGAGAGGTTTTCAGGCAATCAAGTTCTTTTTCGTGATTCATTGTTTAGAAGAGCTTTCTTTTTCTTTATGTTGAATTGCAGTCATTTAATATAGCAAACCGCCATCATTCAGTTATTTTGTTATTGCAGTGTAAGAATATTAGTGCGGAATGGTTTGTAGGTGAGATATCAAGGGGAGATCTTTGACTACAGATGTTGGTAGAGTTATGAATTTTCAGGAACACAAGCTCTTTTTTTAATTGAGGCAAGAAGAGATTTCAGAAAACGTTTCTAGGTATTCATTCTTAGAACATTTTAAGTTGAAAAAACCTCCTTGAAATAAATCTTTTCAAATCTCTCAGTCTGACTTTGTAATTTCATTATTATCAATTTTACATTTAGTGTCATATTCATGTAACAGTAACGTTATGCTATAATGTGTCAACCAGAGAAAGCAGAAATAAAACATTTTCCTTGATTGAAACAAGATGTTTTTCTTTTAATAAATATTTTGTGCTGGCAGTGTCAAAATGTGACAATTCCACAGTAATGAAATGAAATATTTCTCTAGTCCTAAACAGTATTTTTCCTAAATTAATATTGTTTTCATATGACATCTTGGAATTCTCGTGTTCGTTGCTGGTTTAATAACAGCTCTTGAGACTTAGGTGAGAATTGTCTCACCTGATGAGGACAGCTGCTCCCTGGGGACTTGGTCTGTGTAGTCAACAGAGTCTAAATTCCCAAGCTGAATTCAGCTAAGCCTAAATAAAACATTTTTAACATGTCAAGTTAATGCAATATAAAATTACCTATTCCTATCTATCAGTAGTTTTTATATAGGTAGGTAGGTAGGTACGTAGATAGATAGATAGATAAATAGATAGATAGATACTGAAGTCAGATGCATCCCGGATGATCTACTTTAGGTACTTTTTTTTTATATTGCTTGCTTTTGTCATTATGTCTTTAATGATATCTTTTCTTTGAAATATATTCTGGAGTGTTAGATAGTACTGAGTTGAAACCCAGTGGTCATTATTTACCCACTGAATATAAGCTTTTCTCAAAGCATCTCACACCAATCCAATTTTGAGGAACTCACTAGCAAACAAACGTGTTCCTAGACATGATAATTCTGTCTGGGACAGACAGTCTTGTTTTTCCTTCACAGACGTCTAAGCTAACTCATTTTGCCATGCAATTGGAGTGATCTAAAAGCATATAGGGGGACAATTAAACAGCAACCGTTGATCAGTTTTAAGTCCAGGAGGTGCTAGAATTTAACTGCATTTGAGTTTGTGCCCACAGCACAATTTTTCTATGCAAATGAGCCCATACGCAGTAAAAGGTGGAAGGTTCTTATTCTTCCTTGACCTCCCCACTGCATGCAGCATAACATAGTCATGACGGGTCTGATTCACAGGCACTGAAATCTTTCTATAGATTTCAACAGGCTTTTGACCCAGCCTGAAATGGGTCCCATATGTGATGGGAACCAGAGCTGAACACGGCTCTCCTCTGTTGCAGCACGTACCTTACCCAAGACCTCCCTTCCTCTCCTGTTGTCTGAAGAAGAGTTTCAAACAATCATTTGAAGAGTCTCCTCAGACCACTGGAAACAATAAATAATAATAAAAAAAAGCTTCTTGTGAAACAGGCCTCCCAGCTGAACCGAGGGAGATGGCCCAAAATGCAGGAGTTTCCTATGCGATACAGGAGATTTGGCAGCAGGAGTGGAATTATATCTCATTCCAGACAGTGAAAATAACCAAAACCATGAGGTTTTTCATGGAACAAATGGAAACCATGTGACCCGTCACAATGGAAAAAGTGTAGCTGCTTTCAGCTCCCTAAGCCCTGACACTTCTTTTTGATTTAACCACAATAATCTAAGTGGAAAATGAATAAATGTCAAGTTTTTTTTCAATAAATCTGTGCACGAGTGAGAATAGGAACCAGAATAAAAGCTTTTCACGACATAAAGTTCATATGTTTGGATCCCTGACAACATTTTCTTTCTCTTATTTTTTATTATTATTATTAGGCCTGGTTGTACCATTTATTTCAAAAAACAAAATATTGTAAGACAAGGAACCTGCTAGCAGTTGCTAAGCCTGGAGTGAAAGCCCAATTAATAACAAGATGACCTGAATCAAGATACATCTACCTATTTTTATGAGTTTTTAAAAAAATAATATTTTAGAAATAACTATGCTATTTGCCCAGAGTTCACTCGGGCAAGATTTCTGCATGTTGAAATGAGATTGGTTGAGCACGAAATCTCAAACATATGCTAGCACAAGAAATTAAGTGGGCAAAGACTGCATGTCATACTTGTCTTTTCAGAGGGAAATTAACGTCATATTGTCCAGTCAGGAATAACGCATACAGCCTTATATACAACTAAGAGTCTAAGTGTGCAAGCAGTGGCTCAAGTACCCAACCTTAGCAGATTGCCTTCACTGTGCTTTATGTTTCCACCCAAAATAGGTTAAAAAAAGCCCTTTCCATGAGTATTTACAACTGAGATGAGCTCAGTCTGAGGTACTGAGGCAGCTCCTGATTGGGTGAATGTATTCCCCAGGGGTCAGTGTTAGAGTCATTTGCCTAGCATCACGTAAAAGGATGAAAAGACAAAAGCATTGTATTCTTCTGCTCTGAAAATAAGTTTGTCGTGTTCTTATGTACCTGACTGAAACAAAGCTGCAAGGAAGATCACTTCACCTGACAATGACACTGAATGAATGTTATGGTTTAGATAATCTCTCCTTAGACAAGAAAGAGTAATTTCTGGATCACTGACACAGCAAGGACTAATGACAATTTGTGACTTTGTAATTATAGGGGAAAGAGACCTTTCTCTGAGGCCCTCTTTCTAGAGAGAAGGTATTGTCTGACATATAACATATTTTTAGGGCAGGATAATATTCAAATAGCGTAATAAAAGATATTTACCATCACAAATCTTGCTTTGTTTATGACCTTAACCTATCAAAGCTATAAAAACACTACTGTTATATAATATCTATTTTACTTCCCAATGCTAGCTTATTTCCTAAATCTGATTGGCTTTGCTGAGCTGTGAATAGCCCTCCAAAGACTTATATTGGCTTTCTTCTGATGGTATGTGCGAAATAACCCCACAGGCAGAAGTAGAAAGCCACAGAAAATAAAATGCTGTAACAGACACACACTCCTCGAAGTGGAGGAGAAAGCTCTGAAGTTCAGCATGCTCCAGGCTCTACTCCCTGCCAAACATTAAGCTACCTTTACTGGAAAGAATCCCCACGAGGTTCCCACTAGCAGGGTTGCTGCTAGAAAGGACGCAGCCAAGGGTTTCTGTTGCATGGGTAATATCCAGTATTTTCATTCGAAGTCTCATAGTACAGTGATCGTGGTGCCACCTGTCCTGAGATTTGTAGTGTTTTCTGCAGGTGGTTAGTCAGTTCAAGAGAAGCCATTGCTGATGTTGGAAATGTGAACCTCAGAGGGTCAGGATGAAACTAATGAAGAGAAGCAACAGTGACGAGAAACAGGAAGGTAGATGATCACCCGAAGTCTGATACATGTAGGATCCAATGTTTTGCCCGTCATTTTTATGGTTATCCAGTCACCTCACTTGACTAGGTACCAACCGAAACAACTATCCCTTCTCCATTGCTGTTGCACATGGAGGGTTTTTTAGATGTTTTTGGAGCTTTTCTTCCCCAGGCCAGTCAGCTTTTTTTCTTACTTTGTCTACTACATTCTCGCAATATTACCTGCTAAGTGGTGGATTAAGGAAGGCTTGTAAAGTCTGGTTGAGCATTTTTCAGAAAGACTGCTGTGATGTCCCACTCTCCTAAGAATAATCCAAATGGGTTTGCTGTGTACTTGTAACTAGAAAAGAAAGAGACACTTGCAGGGAAGTTATTTAACCGAAAGCAGAGCTGTGTAATATTTTGATAATAGCCTCTTGAACAATGTACAACCAAACACTAGCACCATGCTATGGCACTAGTCTTGCAGGAACTGTAATGACATAATTAACTTCAGCAGAGAGAAATTCTGCTTTCTTTGGTTGTCAACCAGCCATTAAGGGAGTTTTAAGTGCTAGCAACAGGGACGAAGAAAAGATGAGGGCTAAACTTAAGGAAAAAAACTCTAGGTTTGCACAAAGAAGAGGTGCTGGTGGGGTTGTTCACTTACTCAGACTG
This sequence comes from Pluvialis apricaria, assembly GCA_017639485.1. Classification (NCBI taxonomy): domain Eukaryota; kingdom Metazoa; phylum Chordata; class Aves; order Charadriiformes; family Charadriidae; genus Pluvialis; species Pluvialis apricaria. The sequence goes on along the minus strand of CM030008.1, from coordinate 3,270,443 downwards.
GGAAAAACTGGGAAGACAAAGAATTCTCCACAAGAAAAAGGAATTTTAGACAAAATACTTTTTCGATCACCTGGAGGACAAGAAAACATCTGGAAAGTGTTACCAGCCAATTCGTGCGGGAACCCAGCACAGGAATGAGATTTGGAGACCAGTCAAGGGCGCTGGGAAGTGATGGAAGAGTGATGAAGAGGTAAATCAAGGTGAGATAAGTGACAAGGAGAAGCACACCAAGCAGAAAGCACATTGCCTCATCCTACTCCCTATATGTCAGTGGTGGGTTGGAATGACTTTTTCCCTCACCTCACTTTGCCAGGTCCTGAGGATATGTTCACTGCTAAAGGCCAACAACATTCTCTTCAGGGATGTTGCTGTAGGGTATAAAAGAGATTTATAGTCTTTATCAGTTTGCAGACATCCCAAAAATTTTGCTGGGGAGGTACAGATTCCCATATAGCACATTTACACTAAGTGACAGCAAGCTTGGGCTCTTCTTCTGGCTATCTGTCATACGTGACTTAACAGCACTCCATAGACCTCCGCCAACCTTACAGGAGTCTGCAAATCAGAGGCTGGGGAAAAAGATATGCACACGCTAGAGAGATATCAGAGCTGTGAAACACCTTTTACATGTGTACATGCATGTTCTGAGATCTTAGCCGACAGAAATAACATTGATGTAAAGCAGGAGAACTTCCTTGGCTTCATGGACTGGGGTGAGGTGGGGGGTTGCAGTCTGTGGCAGCTGAGATCCAGGTTCTGATATTTCGGTGGAATAATTCTCACTTAACAAGCAGAAGATTTCTCTTAGAAGATTTCCATGGAATACTCCCGGTTACATAAACTGAAAACAGACTTGGACAATTTAGAGGGGGACTGGCTTTTCGTCGCTGCCTGTCAATGCGGCCTATTCTCCAACAACCTTGATCAGTCTAATTATCAGTCTAATTATCAGCCCTGGAGTTTGCTCTTCAAATGCTTTATTATTGAAACTGATGGTTCTTGGAAGAAGGAAGACTTATCCTTAACAATGAGATATCAAGATTTTATTCCAGATGCCAAGGTTTGTCACAACCCCTGCCAGTTTGTAATGGAGTAAAGAAGCTTTGACTCCTGGCCCACCTTCGACCCCTGAGCCATGCTGTTTGTTCCAGAAGGGTGTTCTTGTAGAAATGAGTGCATTTCCCATGGTCACAGCCACTGTCCATGTGAATTTTTTGTTGTGGAGTCCAAAGCCCAGCTGTAAATCTAAGAGCGTTTAAGACCAAGGAGCCCAATCTATTGCATGCACCAGCCGCCATGCATTATAGTTGGATCACTCAGTGGAGCTCCAAAGTGGCAAAGGTAGCTTGTTTGTTTGTTTTTCTCCAAAAGTAAACAAAATAGCTCATGTTTACTAATGTCAGAGGTGAAGTTTGGTTGGTGAATACTGGGCCAACCAAGATTTGCTCTGTCCCTCAAACAGCAGTTTCACAAAACCTGTTAACACCTGAGCTGTCCAATAGGTACAAGGGAACCTCTGACTCCTGGTGAGTTAAGACAGAGTTGCATATCCTATAAAACATCAAGACAAAACTAGGAGAGAAAAGCAAGTAGCAAGCTGCTCTCCCTGCTCTGGGAAGAGGGGAATGCAGCGGCCAAGTCCAAGGTCAGCATTAAAGTGTCGAAAATATATATATTGTATTCAACAGCCTGTCTTCTGCTTATACCAGGTCCACCTTTTTGCCATGTTTTCACGGAAGTTAATGGGAAAGAAAATTCCCATTGACTGGAGTGGCAAGATAAAATGACACATTAGTTTCTAAATGCTTAATTATTACCATTGTGTCAAATGAAGCTTTATTTCTGCCATACTACTCTCCAAGTAATTTGTACTTCATTCACATTAAGATTAGGAAGAATTCAGCATGAAATTTTAATATAGACACGCTGTCTGAGTGGGGGACAAAGATTTATGTAGAATTTGCTGGCCTAAATTGCTTCCTAAGTGTCCTCAGAATTATCAGACTGGATCAGACCCAGTCCATTTGGCCAATACTTGTCTCCAACATGGGCACTACAGAATCCAGTGAAAAGTTCAAGCCTAAATTTTTTGGTCGGTGTATGTGATATCTCTCCCTCTATGACTACAAAATACTCGTTTGTTAGAACCCCTGTTAAATTTTTTTTCCCCTCATTTTAACTCAGGTTATAGCAATTCATCCTTTCTAATTTAATAAAGTTCTTATCTGAATATATGTGGAATTGACCAAGATGGCGGTCATCAGATGGACAAGCAAATGTGACCTGAACTGCTGCCCGTGAAAATCTTATCCTAATGACTAATAGAAGTTGGCTCTAATTTATGTTATCAAATGGCTTCACCAAGCTGGATCAAAAAGCTTTCTCCTGGAGAGAATATTGCATCCTGGTCCCACACATGGGGACTCAACAAAAATGTCCATCCTTCCATATAGTAACTGTTCGTGGCCACAGCCACTGCAGGCACAGAGGCTCACGTGGCTCCGATGCAGAACTAGTGCATTCCCGGGGGCTGTTAGCATGCGGCTGACTTGCGGAGAAGTGACACAAAGTGTAAACAGCAGCCTTCATCAAGGCAAAATGAAAAACGAATGTGTTTCCCAGTGCGCACTTCACATCAAAGAGCCAAGACTTGAAGACTACCAGACTCCAGGACAGCGTGCGTTCAACTCCAGCATAAAAACATAATTAGCACGTTAAACTGTTACATAAACATGTTTGCATTGTTATTTACTAAGTATCACAGGAATGCTTTGTAACAGTTAATCAACTCAAGGGGGTGAGGAGAGGGAGGAAATGGCTTTGCAGGGAATAATGAAAGACAAAGATTCCAGATCAAACTTATTAGAATGGAAAAAAAAAAAAAAAAAAGAACAAAAAAAACCTCGAGAAACAACAATCAAATAAAAGCCCTCCAAAAATCTGTACAGAAAAAAGCAACCCCCAAACAACTCTCTAGAAATGAAACTTGACAAACTTATAATTCCTGTATATCACTTATTTGGAATTACATCTACTTTTTAATGGCTATATTTTAATTTTTATTTGAAGGAAGGAATTACCAAACTAGTGCTTTCAGGTCATAAATGTGAATCACCAAGGGGCCTGGATTTTCAGGCAGAAAATGTATCATATAGAGGTCTGAAAAGAAATTTCTCTGTCAGAATTTTTTGTTGGAAGGCTGTAAAATGCCTAACAGTAAAGACAATATAAAATCATGGGTTATACCAATGTGAAAGAGTATTTGGGCATGACTCTGAAAGTAAGGACAAATAAAGTATTATTTTGCAAAAAGAGACTTGTTTATTTAGTTATGAGCAGATGACAGGCAAGACCCTTGAATTACATGTCATCCAAAGCCTACATGGGCTGTTTTCATTTAGAGGGGGAAAATTGCTAGAACAAGGCTCTTTTTGATCAAATTTAATATAAACCCTCTTAAACACCTATTTTAGAGCAAGGTGAAGTTTCACAGATGGCTGTCTCCACAATACTCTATTGCTGAGAACTCAGGTGAAGTGAGATTAAGCCTAACTGCGGTGTCTTCATGAACATCCTATCGTCTCCTCAAGGTCATGCCACAATTTCTGTCCTCAGCAGCTGTTACTGCAAGCATGGAGAGACACTCCATAACTTGGAGAAAATGACCTTAGAAGATATCTTTTTTCTGGTTCATCTGTGGAGGATGCAGTGATGGCTATATTCCAGCTGGGACCAGTTCTGCTCCACTGCAGTACAGCACAGAACATTCAGAGGGCCAGGGAACTGAGGAGATTTGAGGGAACAAGATCTTTTTGGCAGGTAGATCTAGTTTTGAAAAACAATGCCTTCTCTTTGTATCTGACAGTGCTTGGCAATGTGCTTTGAACGTCTCTCTTAACCTGGCTGCTCTCTTTCAACACACCATGGAGCAGATTTGCCTTACGATGGTGTTATATTGCTAGGATGACCAATCTCCTGGTGAAGTACTGAACTGCAGTACAAGAAATACATGGACGCAACCCTGAGACTGACGTGGTCCTTTCATATGGTTTCTGCCACTAAAAAGACCGGAGAGATTCACCTAGGAATTCTACACCAGACTAGAAAGGTGGCAGAGAGAGGATAAATTTCTACCTCTGGTTTGACACGAAGACCTGGGACTGTGTCAAGAGATGGACTGACCCAGGATACAGCCCTGCAGGTCGGATATAGACATTGATCCTCAAGCAGAACTATGGAGAGTCTCCTTCACTGCAGTGTCCCATGTGTTTCAGAGACACTGATACTTAATGCAGTCTGCAGCGCATCATGAAGACTACAGTAAATGTCCTCAGAACTGTGTTTTGTCTGAAGAGACAGTGAGCTTAGCCACAGCAAGAGCAGCAACCACCCTTTGGAGCTTATGAGAACCACGTGCCTATACACATAAGGTACATTAATAAGTCCAGTCTAAGAGCCATTGAGAAGAAGGAGGTTTCCAAAGCTCTGCTTCTAGTATACTTAATGGACCAAGACATGTTACTTGTACTCGTTCTGGGAATTTCCCCCCTTCCTTCCTTCCATGGAGTTTAGGATTTGGAGCCACTATATATCTTCCTCATCAGAGCAAGTGGTTGCATTCGCAGACATAAAGGGAAAAGGACCTCCACCTCCTCTCTCAGCAGTCTCCTCCTGTGTGGGAGCTGGTAAGGGTCAACAACTTTGCTCTTGAATCAAAGAGTCCGTTGAACAGCATCCCCACTGCAAGCAAAAGCTTTTAAACATCATTTAATTAGTTGTTTGGCTTCCCGTTTCCCTGCCCAAAGCAACAAGTGCTCAGATTTGACCAAGACTTAAAAGGAAACTGTGAATTGACTCCCACCCAACAGACTTGATTCAGTTAATGAGGAGTTGGCACATGGTATCCCACTTGACTGCTCCAGAAAGGTACAGAATTCCTATAGGTCCTGAGACTGGTTTATTTGGCATTAAATCTGATCAGGCTAAGGCAGACTCCTTTGCATTTGCAGGGGAATAGAGCATACCCATGGACAATAACCCCATTTTGACTGATGTAATGATCTGTCAAGCCACGGTGCATCTAGATTTTTGGAGGGAAGGTTAGGCACAGCATCTGAAAAAAACATTTTCTAGTCCCTTCTTTCCACACTTCTGTGATTTAAAGTGGGGCTAAGCTCGAAAGGAAGGTATCATGAGCAGTCATGCTAAGAATGAACCTAATGTTCTCCAAACTGCACATGTATTAATTTGTTTTGTTCTAAAATGATCTCTTTATCTTTCTCGTTGTGCTCTAGGTATTTCCTCGACATTGTGCCTCCTCATTTAAGTTGTGAGTACAACACAGTAGATTATGGTTCACTGGAACTAAGCCTCATATTGTATAAATCAGTATTCACTGAAAGTCAGAAAAGAGATTTATATTTACATCAGCTGCGAAGTCATTGTGATACATGTAAACAAGCAAAAATAAAGGCAGATTTCAGAAGTGAGACTGTTCTCTTAAGACTTTGAAAACACTAAGGTGTAAATAGATTGAGATAAATTTACAGCTCCTTCTGTGGTATGGATGCATTGATGTGAGTAGCTGTAATTGCAGAAAACATCCTTTCGTCCTTTAAATCTGTGCGCGGTCAATCTTCTATTCTGGATACAGACAATAATGTTATGTGAAAGATACGCAAATCAGAAGTAGAAGTCAGATTCCTGTTTGACTAAAAAGAACTTTCACATGCCCTCTCAGGGCACAGATAGTGAGAACATAACAAAGTCCTTTCATACAATGAGTGTGTACAGACCTATTCGTTTGTGTGTTCATATATTAATAATCCCAGGAAGCAAGCTGCTTCCAACTGAACCTACCCAAAGATCCTGAGAAGTTGACAAAGTCTATGACCAGATTCTTACCTGGGCTTTTTGGACTGACATGACTAGAGGGTCTACGTTTAACGTGACCATTGTGTATTTCACAGACACCTCAGCTCAGGTCTGGAGGGCTGCCCATTGCCCCATGGGCAGAGTGAGTTTTTAAGTCCAGAGTCCGGTCACACATTTTCCGGTGTGGGGATTGTCCTGCTCTACCTTTGCCCTCACCCCCAGACGAAGCATCAGTGGGTATGAAGAGTTGTCCTCCTTTCACCCATGTTTGCTGTTGGTCACCCAAATGACCATTCGTCCTTCTGTCCACGCATCTGATAGTGATCTAAGCTCAGACTGGTTACAACAATACAACATCCTCCAAACACACACGTATGCACAGATGTGCGTGTACAGATGTCTTTGAAGTCCTCTAGGCTTGACACAGAGTTGACAAGATTTCTTCTGTGTGTTTTGATTTGGTTTTGCTGCTACTATTTTGTTTAAACATACCTTTCCTAGGGACTATGTTCTTTGTTACTCCCACAGGGAGGGACAGTTGTTTTTTTATCCCTTCCCTAACATTTATTTCTCCAGACGCTTCCCTGATATGGAATATGCACACGTTCAAAGCAGAAATAAATGATTAACATTTTTTTTCCTTCTCCCTTTTTTTTCCCCCTTTGTTGGAGCTGGATGAAGGCAAGGCTGCAAGAACACGGCATGCTTTCCTAGAGCAATCATGTGAAAGCCATTACAGATGCCTTTAACTTGTACCATATCCCCAGTCAGCCCTAATAAAAAAGACACAAGAAATATGTACATGCCACTAGATTCTTGAATGGAATCAATCCCTCCTGTGTTGTTAAAACAGTAAAGGAAATTTGGTGTTGAAGGAATGTGCGTTTTGAAAAAAGGCTACTAGATAGATCGGGGGCCTAAGACCGGCAAAGAGACAAACTTACTCTGGATAAGAGCCTGGCTTTTCAGAAGTGCTGCCCCTATTTTATAGAGTTGTTGGTTGTTACAGTAGTATGTGAAGATCTCAGCTAACTCCACGCTTGATAATGTTAGATGCTTTAAATAAATATTCATTAAAAAGTGTCCCTGACCTAGAAACCTCGGAGCCTGACTGGACACATTGCCCAAAGGAAGGAGTAAGATGCGTTTCAAGGTGAGGAGCTGGGGTACTGTGAAATGAAGGGTAGGACTGATTTCAACTCACTTTATCTGCGTAGAAGTTTTATGCCAAATTGATTTGTGTAGCTGCCCCCTAAAATCACTGTAGAGGAATAAATACATTCAGAAAGAGATTCCTTCTCCCTCTGTTAGTTACCCCTCTCATGATGGGAGTTAATCTGGCTCTCTCTTCGACTCAAAAATCAGTCTAGATGATTGAAGTTTAAATAGCTGAAATTGGGTGAAAACAATTGCATACTTATAAATATCTCTGATGTTACATAGCCCATGCAATGGGGCCAAGGTCTATTCCCAGGGTATTTGAGGTCCTGCTCAATACCATAATCATGATGCCATCCTTTTTCAGTCAAAGCTCAGATGATCTGCAAACACTCAGTATCTCTGGAAATCATCATGTCAACATTGAATAAAAATTATTGTAGTTATTTTAAATCCTAAACCCAACTCTATACAGTCAAATTAAGAAGTTTATCCTTGCTGTCTTACCAAGGGTTTAATTTATTTGTATAATTTGTATCTTTTCAGAATATATTTCTATGAAAAATTTCAGCCCAGAAACACAGTGGTCTTCCATGAGATTTACTTTTCCTTGTTAATTTTTTTCATTTAGGGAATGACTTTCTGATAGTTTGGTGGTGGTGTGTCATAGAATCATAGAATGGTTTGGGTTGGAAGGGATCTTTAAAGATCATCTAGACCAACTCCCCTGCCACGAGCAGGAACATCTTCAACTCAATCAAGTTGCTCAGAGCCCCGTCCAACCTGACTCTGAATGTTTCCACAGATAGGGGATCTACCACCCCTCTGGGCAACCTGGGCCAGGGTTTCACCACACTCAGCGTAAAAAATTTCTTCCTTATATTGAGTCTGAATTTCCCCTCTTTTAGTTTAAAGCCATTAGCCCTTGACCTATCACAACAGGCCCAAATAGAAAGTCTGTCCCCATCTTTCTTATAAGCCCTCTTATTGAAAGGCTGCAATAAAAAAACCCAACTCTCTCAGCCTGTCCTCATAGCAGAGGCGCTTCAGCCCTCTGATCATTTTTGTGGCCCTCCCCGGGACCCGCTCCAACAGGTCCATGTCCTTATGTTGGGGGTCCCAGAGCTGGACACAATATTCCAGGTGGGGTTTCACCAGAGTGGAGTAGAAGGGCAGAATCCCCTCCCTCCCCGTGCTGGCCACGCTGCTTTTGATGCAGCCAAGGATACAGTTGGCCTTCTGGGCTGCAGGCACACATTGTCAGCTCATGTCCAGTTTTTCATTCACCAGCATCCCCAAGTCCTACCCCGCAGTCCTTCTCAGTATAAAGTGACCTTTTTGACTCTTGGCAATTTTTCACTCAGTGGTGGCAATTAAGATCACCTGAAAGCACACCACAAAAATTATAGATAGCAACAATTGACTAACTGAAAGGGACATTTCTATGAAAGGAGCTACTGAGCGTGGAAGAAGGAGCCACAGAGAACCTTAGAATTAGAAGTGGTTGCCTGACTATACAACAGACATTTAGGAAGAATATCCCAGACATGCACCATAGGATGCATCTGACATGTTAGATCACGTGGGAAGATGAGTGAGACATTGGTCATGACTTTTAGATTTGGAAAAGTGACGATGCTCCAGCACTGACTGACTGTGAACAGAATATTTAGTAACCAATTCAGTCAACCTTGCTTCCCCGACCCAGAGCAGGAGGCTATCTGAAGTAGGCACAGGAAAAAAAACAGAGCTGTAATAAAGTATGGGGCCATTTTTTTTTTTTTTCTTTTCTATCTTAACTGGGAAAATGGTTTCCTAAGATCTGTTAATCACATCTTTCTGGTTGACTATATCTCTGGTGTCTCCTGAGATGTGAGGCAACAGAAATTCCCAATTGGATCTAAGAAAGTTTCCAACTGGAAGTTTGAGTTGAAACGGACCATTCCTTTTGCATTTTTTTGAGGGTAGAGATGGGTGTTTTATATAAACTGTTGTTTTTCTGGAAGCATTACTAGTATCACTGACATGTCAATTGATGATAGCTGAAAAAGCTGAAGAGAATAGGCCATGGTGGACAAGAACTCAATTCTTGTATAACCTACATTTGGTTATATGTTCACATATATTTGTAAATTTCTGTTGGTCAGAATTCTCATCTTCCCAAAACTACAGAAAGAGGAATATAGACAAAATTCCTTCCTGAAGAAACCTACTTTGGTTTGGAGCTCCTTTTTCTTTCAGGGTAAACAACTGCCTTTGCCAGTCTGGCTCTCCCGATTAGTCTGTTTCAGCTGTAAACAATTTCAGCCATATGATGGAGAGGAGACTAAATGTGCAAAGCATAAAGTCACTTGTGGACTAAAACTGAGTGACATTCCCTTCAAATTAGTGGCCTTGGAGAATGATGCTTCTGGTTTCTGATGATTTGGAGGTTTTTCATTTCCATGCTCACACACTGTAGTAATGAAGAACAGAGAAAAACAGACAGCAGAATTTATATGGGAACAGTATTTTTTGTAAGTAAAATGGACTTCAGTTTTTCTCTGTAAGGTGTCACAGAATATATATACGTATATATTTTAATGGTTGTGATTAAAGATTTGAAACCCTGAAGGCAGATATGCTGAGGTTTTCTCATTCGCTCTGCTATGCTTCTGCCTTTCTGCCCTGCACAGCTTCATTCTCAACAACATCTGGTAACAACATTGCTCCTGGAATCCAGGCTTGGTGGATATTCTTCCTTCTAGTTCAAACATTCTGACTTTTGATAGTAAAATTAACCCCAAATTTATTCACGTGTTCCTAAAGGGAAAACATCCTTTAATCAGCCAGTCAAATTGCTTTCATGTAGTCAAAATTAATTGCTCCTGGAATGTTTTTCAAACAAATAGTTTATTCAAGAGAAAAGACAAATAAAAGGATACAGAGGGGGAAAGACAGAGAAAAAGGATGGAAAATTGCTCTTTGTTGAAGTGAGTTATTTTTGTCAGGACCTGAATGCACAGAAATATGACTAACAAGTCAGTTTTGATAGCTGGGATAAGGAACAAAATCACTGAAGAGCGTATGGGAGCAGACTCAGCAGTAGATTTTAGGTCACTGCTGCAGGACATGAAGGACTGGACATGTATGGATGATACTGGGAAAGCTCAGCTGAAGTAGAGTTGAGACTTTCAAGGCATGTCAAGGGTAAGTAAAGTTTTTCATTCCAGATTAATAATAAGGATGATGAAGGAAAATTTGTGCCTGTTTCTGTGAGGGCTGGGTGTTACAGTGATAGCAGACATGGATAAGGCTCAGATACTCAACGTCTTCCTTGACTTATTCTTCTAACAGGTCTCCCAGGTCTCTATGCCTAATGGTGGGATTCTATGATGAGAATCACCAGCAGTGGGTTAGGGTGAAGTCAGGGATTACTTGAAGGAATTTCATATATGAGTCTATGGGCTGCATCATAGGGCGCTGAGAGAACTTACGTCCTTGAAAGCACATTATCATCTCTGCAAGATCATGGAGAACCCCTTGGAAGTGAGGTCCCTGACACCTGGAGAAAGGCTGGCTCATGGTCACCCTGTTGTCCACCAGGACTCCCTGGTCCCTTTCCACAGAGCTGCTCTCCAGGACGTCAGCTCCCAACCTGTACTGCTGCATGGGGTTGTTCCTCCCCAGATGCAGTACCCTACACTTGCCCTTGTTGAATTTCATCAGGTTTTTCTCTGCCCAACTCTCCAGCCTGTCCAGGTCACGCTGTATGGCGGCACACAGATCATTGTGAATGATGAGGATCTGAAAATACTCATAGCTTCAGTTTAGCTCGCTGGTCAGGAGGTGGTGGTTGAAGGGGAAGCTGATACTAATGGTGACATTTGCTCCCAGGTCAGATGAATCAGGAAGAAAATACATGAATGCAGTCTTTTGGTCTGACTGAGGTGTTCAGGACCATCGGCAGTTTACTGGGAGAAAAAAAAAATAATTACTGTTACACAGCAGAGTGAAAGAAGTTACTTGCACCATCTGAAACAGGTCTTCAGCTGGACTACAAGTCATAATCTGGGTTGGTGCTACAATTTGCTGAGTTTCACCCTGCATGATCTCACTGTATAAACTGTGATTTATCTTCCCAAATTCATAGCTCCTCTGCTGCCACAACTTATTGCAAACACATCTAATTAATTTGCTGCTGTTATTCAGCTTTCAAGATTTCTTCTTGGCATTGCAGAAGTGTATTTTGGATAGGAGCTGAGTGGCATTTTTGATAAGCAATAAATCTGCTAACATTCAGCATCTGAGACGCGTAGGAGAGGACAAAATATATTTGTGAAATTAATTTCAAATTTGGCAAAATGTTTCAGCCAAGAAAAAAAAGAGGAGACATTTCAAAGCTGTTCACTTTCCTATTTTCGGAAAAAATCTTTTAGATCTTTTATAGTGCTTGGCATCCACCAAGCTGAGTGGTGTGGTTGACACACCTGAGGGACACAATGCCATCCGGAGGGACCTGGACAAGCTCAAGAAGTGGGTCTGTGTGAACGTCAAGAGTTTCAACAAGGCCAAGTGCGGGGTCCTGCACCTGGGTAGGGGCAACCCCTGGTGTCAATGTGGGCTGGGGGATGAAGGGATTGAGAGCAGCCCTGCCGAGAAGGACTTGGGGATACAGGTGGACGAAAAGCTGGACGTGAGCTGACAATGTGTGCTCGTAGCCCAGAAAGCCAACTGTATCCTGGGCTGCATCAAAAGAAGCGTGGCCAGCAGGGCGAGGGAGGGGATTCTGCCCCTCTGCTCTGCTCTGGGGAGACCCCCCTGCAGTGCTGCTTCCAGCTCTGGGGCCACCAATGTAAGAAGGACATGGACCTGTTGGAAAGGGTCCAGGGGAGGGCCACGAAGATGATCAGAGGGCTGGAGCACCTCTGCTGTGAGGACAAGCTGAGAGAGTTGGGGTTGTTCAGCCTGGAGAAGAGAAGGGAGACCTTATTGCAGCCTTTCAGTACTTAAAGGAGGCTTATAAGAAAGATGGGGACAGACTTTTTAGCAAGGTCTGTTGTGATAGGACAAGGGGTAATGGTTTGAAACTAAAAGAGGGGAGATTTAGGTTAGATATCAGGAAGAAATTCTTTACGGTGAGGGTGGTGAGCCCCTGGCGCAGGTTGCCCAGAGAAGCTGTGGCTGCCCCATCCCTGGAGGTTTTCAAGGCCAGGCTGGATGGGGCTTGGAGCAACCTGGGCTGGTGGGAGGGGTCCCTGTCCATGGCAGGAGGGTTGGAACTAGATGATCTTTAAGGTCCCTTCTAATTCTAACCATTCTGTGATTCTAGGGTCTTTCTAAAACAGATCTTAAGTAACACTTTTTGAGGTGAAAATGTGCAGTACACCACTTAGCGTCGCTATAAGAAGGCATAAAGGGTTTATTGGCATGTCTTCATACATGACTAATGCTACCAGACAGAATTCATCCAAATAATGATGAAACCATCTGTAGCACCCTGTCTTGTTGCCCTTGCATCAGCAGTGGTTAGAAGAATGAGTCATAAGCTTTAAGATGCACAAGCCAGATCTTCCTTATTCTGTGGCATCAGCTTCATTGCTGTTAATATCATATGTGCCTCCGTACATGCTGAGCTCCAGGCTGACCAAGGAACATAGAGTACCTGTGTCTTCTTATAGTATTATATACCAGTTCAGACACATATTGGTTAACGTTGCATTTCTTGCAGATTGTGATGCCCATACAGGCTAATAATAGAAAGAGATTTGTCTTAAGAGAAGAGCTGGAGAATTCAAGACCTGATGCCCTGGATCTGCAGATTGGAAGATAACCACTTTTTAGATTTTGTAAGTCTCCACAAAAGGCTTCCATGTCTTGCTGTCCCTTACCATCTCCCATTTCTCCAGTTGGATCTGTACTATCACTATTTATGAATTAATGTCATAACTTAATGAATCTCTTTTCAGTTCTGGGTCCAATGTGTTGGACGTGGCTTGCTGTCTTATTTTGGGTTTTGTTGCAGTGGGGATTACAGAGAGCAGAAGGGTTGTGTCACCTCATGGCTTCTCATGATAAAAGGAAATGCAATGTCTTCGGTTTGGCTTAGTGCCGTCACCTCCTTCTACCCCCTAATTCATCTGTCTGGGCTGCAACACCCTCATCCCATAGCATCTCCACCCACTGGGAGAATAAGAAGTTGACTGGTTGACTACAGACTGTGAAGAACCTCTCTGAAGGGAACATGGTTTCACATAAGCCTTAGTGCTGGGGCTGGAGTAATGGTCAGGACATCCGAAGCCAGCAGGAAGGAGTCTGCATACAGGCAGACAAAGAGACCAGCCATAGGAGAAAGAGCACAGTATTTGCATACAAACAGGGTTTATGATTTCTTGTGGGTCTGCAGCACCTTAGTGACTCTGTGGTAGAACTATCTCATTGAGGGCTGTAGACCAAGCCTGTCATTAAAATATTTGTGCAATTTCTACAAGGGAACTAAAGCTCTCAGGCCTTGCATGTAAAAAAGCTAACCACACAAATCTCAATGGGGTGGTCCAGTCAGGTTGCTGTATTGGGATGCTGGCTTCTGGTAGATAACGATCCCTGCCAGTGTGCAGCCCTTGAGTGACACTAGAAGGCCTGGTACACGCAACTGGAAAGGAAGATGACAATATATGGGCTGGATGTGTTACAGAAGGGCCAGTGATGGTCCCTCATCTCATTTCGTCCTTCCTCTGTACATACACACATCCTCCCCTTACCCTCTTTCACAGTCTCTTTCACTAAAGAAATTATTAGTGTTATTGAGCCAACCAGTGAACGAGATAATGAACTCTCCAGATATTCTCAAGAATATCCCATGTCTTGGGCTGACACTGCTTGACATGGTAAAGTAAGGAAGATGTATCTTTGTGGAAGGGGAAGGAAGGTGGAGGCTGTTGTAGGGAAGAGGATAAAGGGCAGAAAGTGAGGTTGTTAGGAAAGCACTTGTTATTGAGATGTGCTGAACGCTTCAGCCACCCATGCAGCTCTGGGACTTGCTTTCCTGCTGGCTGGGTTACAAGACTCTTTCCACCTACACACACACACACACAAAGCTCCAGTCCAAAGAACTCCTCAGGAGAGAAACCACTAAGGAAAGATTTAGAAAGAGAATGGGAAGAAAAGGGCAGGAAGGGACTATAATTTTTTCCTTGAAAAATCCAACCTATTATTCCCAAAATCAGATTGCCATTTCGACAAATGAAGTAGAAGAGGAGACGTCCAAAGCCTCAGCTATCACCAGAGCCTTCAGCCCACTCACCCCTAAGATGTGTTTTGTAGGGCAACATAGAAATGCTCAGCATTAAAAGCTTGGGCTGGTGGTTATGACAAGAGGAGGCACTTCACAACATCAGAGGACAGGGGCACAGACTGGCACTTAACTCGGTTACCTCAGTTTCCCCATTTGTGAAGTGGAGGCCGTCACCCTTTGAAGTCCAATTTTCCGAAAGAGACTGGGACAGAATTAGGGCTGGTATCTTGTGGGCCAAGAAAGGAGAAAGAGCTTTTAATATTCAGAAGTGGGCAGCACCCAGGCAACATCCTGGTGTAACAGACAGTGTGCATTCCCAGTCTGCCCCTCCACCTGGTCTCCAAAAGGGACACATCTCCTGTAGTTCCACTTGGGAAGATACAGCTCTGATTTTACTTGTGCCTTTAGTACAAGACATCTCAGATTCTTTTTTTGGTTAGTCCGTAGGATGGCTAGTCACAGAGAAAACACAAGCTTCCAGCAAGAAGATGACTAAAAAGGGTTTGGGATGGCTGAGATGAGACATGAACTGAGCTACCTGCTGTGGTAGCTGAGAGTAAGTGTCCGTTATCTACTGGAACGCGGGCAGCAGATGGGTTGAGAAGGATCTTCTGAAGTTAGACAGCTCCCTGAAAATGAGTTTCCTTTACTCTCACCTTTCATACGTGTGTAGTGACACTATATTCACTGGTGTCATGAAAGAGGAGTATAGATCCCTTCCATTATTGAACACTTTTAGATTTAAAGATGAGATGAGGCATCCCATAGAAATTTGGTTCCTAAATACATTTGAAGCTAAATATCTTTGTTCTAATAAACAAAATTGATATACTTAAATCCTATGATACTGGGTAATGAGTGATGAGACATCCCATAATGAGGTATTGACAGCAACAAGAAGGACAAAGTTAAGGTTCATTGGTTTTAGAAGATTTCATTTCATAGCTGCTGTATAACTGCATAGATGCTTTAGACACATTAATTTTCCTGCTTTCCATACAGGTGGCAAAGATGAAGAAGCTGAGGAAGGGCCTAATGGTGTCATGAAGGCTTAAGACAGAAAAGACCTTAGAACCACTGATTGATTAAGCTGCTGTAAGTCCTGAAACCTGCAGAAGAACTTAAAGCCATATTATATCAGAATTAATTAAACGAATGAGAACGAATGAATAACTGACTGCTGAGGAACTGAGATACCAGGTGAGACAGGTACCTTGGGAGTCTTCAGTTGGGATAGGAACCAAATCCACAGCACCCTGGAGACAGAAGAAATCTTTAACTTGCTTTTCTTATCTTAATTGCCAGCACTGCTCTGATACAAGGACCTAAGTCTCCCTGGGTACTTCTGAATCTTTTTCTTAAGCCACGTTATTTTCTTTTTTTTTTTTCATTACTGCCCCCAAACAACTCCCCCCAGAAGACAGACAATAAAATCCCCAAAAGAATGCTGAACCCTAGAAGTAGGGAGATATGTGGAGGTAGGTGGAGACAAGTGGTAAGCCACAGCCTCTTCCAGTATCAACAATTCCCACTGCACGTGGGCAAGCCACCTGGAGGGAGTGTGGGTATTTGGTGCTCTCTAGTGACTGCTCCACAAAGGCATCTGCCGCTCCTGTATGGCTGCTAGTGACAAGGGTTAAACTCTTTGATTTCATGAGTTTCATTTCAGCTGAAAACCGTAAAAAGCTTGCTGTTCAATACTTGTGACCAGCACAAATGTAGCTGGTCAAGCAGGTTCTTATGATATTAGTAAATTGACCTTTTCAATTGTTTTCATTTTCTCCCCTCAAATATAGACTCCAGGCTGCTCTTCCATAGCAAATAGGTTGTTTTGGGATTCAGCCGTCTTAAGGAGATCTTGCCTATTCTCCGACAATGTAGCACAACAATCTGCCATATACAAACAAGGAAGCATAACAATCCACCATGGGTTTGTTTGCCACTAAGCATCGCTCTCTTGCAGATCAAAAGCAACCAGGAGGATTTGTGTGAGATTTTCTCGCATGACAAGGCCGTGTCCAAGCAAAGAATATTTCAGCCTAAGGGGCTGCTCTGCAGGAACACAAACAAAAGTGCTCCCAAAACTGAAGGTGTTCTGCTGTGAGTATTGGTGGTGAGCCAATCCCTAGAGAGGGCTGTGTTCTTTTGGACATTATACTAGTAGGTGTCTACTGCAGTTGATGGAAATGTTAAGTTCAGAACAGGACTGGTAGACACTGGAGTCAAAACAAAAATGGAAGATGGTTTTAGTGAAAGAAGAGAGTATGAGAGTAGAAAAAAACTCCAGTAAATGCAATCAGGGTTTCCCAGTGTCAAAGAATGGATAAGCTTACCTTGTCTGTCTTCACTTACTTTCTTCTGTCCCTCCCTGCTCTTTGGTTCTGCAGTAATTTCATCCAAATTTGACATATAGGTAGAGGTCAGAAAGACATGTTTCATAAGCAGAGGCCGAGAATGCAATCCCATGAGACATGAGAGAGGCCAAACCGGAGCACTGCTGCTATACAAGCCCAAACCTTCAGGGATTATCCAGGCATCTGACACAAATCCACAGGAAAGAAGGACTCACTGTTTCTGCCATTCATGGAACAATACCCAGAAAGACGATTGTCTCACCACAGGGAGTGCACTAATAATCTACATGATCACCTTGACTTTTCCGTGTCTTGCTGTTTCTCCACTCTGTTTATTTGAACTCTTAGTGACACAGCATTCTGATCCTTGGGGATGGGAAGAGATCTCCAGGAATAAGTGAAGTTCAAATTATGTTCTTCCAATGGATTTGACCTTGACTCAAGAAACCTATTTCATCTTTGCCCATGACTTAGGAAAAGGTCTTAATCCAAGCATCAGTCTTTCCACCTGGCTGACTGCTGTGAGTCTCATAATGGAGAGGGCCTGATTGCCTCCAGAGCCACATCCCAATGCTTTGGAGCTTAAGAAGGCACATGATTTTTTACAGCTCCTCTCTGAAGAAAGGTGATTTTCTGTACATGTAAAGAAACACAACTATTCCTTCTAATGACTATCCGCTATCCAAACACTTCTTTCTGTCCAAACTGCAGGACCTTAATTTTCCAGATCCACAGATCTCAGATGTCTGTCAAATTTGGTTCAAATTGGCTTATGGATTAAAAAAGAGGCCTAAATGTAGGCGCACTACTTGATTGCATAATCTTCATTTCCTTAGGAAAGCAGACCTGAAACCTCTCTCTTGACATGCATTTTGTAAAATCTGGAGCGGAAAGGAAAGGAAGGAGAGACCCACATCCTATTTGGGCCAGCTGTTGACTCTTGTTCCTACTGGCACCTGTAATTAAACAGAATGTAGTCTTTTTCTTCCCCCCCCCCCCCCTCTTATTTTTTCTTAATTTTTTTAAAATTTATTTTGGCCAGATGTTAATTACTTTAATGTAAGGGAAGCAACAAAAATTTAGCAATGAAGATCTGGCCTGAGCCCTCTGCTTGGAAGATTTATGGGAGATGTAGGCTTCAAATGTCTGAGCCTGGAAATATTCCTTCCTTCTTGCCCCCCCTCCCTCTTTCCCATCACCCCCTCGCCCCCGGGTTGCATATGCTTGTGTGTGCATAAAAGAGCTTCTCACACATCTGTCTTTATTATTGATAGACATGCTGGCATCTGATAGCATTTAGATTTATTGCAGTGCGAGCCATGGGCTTTTTAAAGTGCTAATATTTTACCATCTTTCATGCTGAAAGAATGCCAACTTCTAAGAGGCCCAGTAGCCTTCAGGATAAACCTCTGGCTACTCACCTCTGCAGCCTGAGACGGCAGCTCCTTGGAGACCATCCTTCTTGTCTGAGCTGCCAAGAAATGAAATCTGGGGTCTCTCAATCTTTAAGCATCAGCGGTCTTCAGAGTACACTGGAACTTTGCTGAGCTTGTGTACTTCCCTCCTTCCCCCCCCCTCCCCTTTCCCCTTTCCCCCCGTGATCCAGCTGTTTATTTTAAATTTACAAGTTTAAAACGGGTTAGGCTCCCCCTCCACCCAGCTATTCCACTCTCCTCCTTTCCATGTCCACAATGGCAAGTTATTGTTGCTGGCTTAGAATCGAATTTTCTCCCTGTATCACTGAGAAACAACAAAACATTCTAATGAAATTAGGACTCCATGACCAAACTTTCCACTGGTGTAAATCAGCGTTGTGCCATTCAAATCAATGTCAGTAAAGGCACTTGACCCTCTAACCAGGAGACAAAAGGGGTAGTTGCAACAAAAATGTTAACTTTGCAGCCCAGGGATCTCTCTCTGATCAGCTGTTCATCAGCTCAGGAAGCGTCATCAGCCAGGTTAGTTTCGACCTTTTTCAGCAGGGTGATAAAGATATTTATTCCCTTGCCTCTTGTTTCCACCCACCCCCAAGCAGCAGTTTCTCTGCTTTGGAAAACATCAGCAAGCGAACCTATTTGCTTGTGAAAGCAAGACACCAATTACGCTGGCGTCAGCCAAGCAAAACATAAGACAAGTTTTATTTGCAAACCATCAGAGAGTACAAACTCACCTAGCGCGGCAAAATACAAAAGCTGCCCAATAACAGGGATGGCCAGAGCAGTCTCTTTTTTTTTTAAGTGCATATATAGAAACACACATGCATGTATGTGCGCAGATAGATATGTGTGTGTATATAAAAATATACTGATTTTCTTAGGAACTCTGTTTCCTAGTTACAAGCCCGCACATCTGTGTCTGAAACAAATAGTAGATTAGTCTCCTATTACTTGCCAAGCAAGCCTTGCCCAGAAGAATTGTGTTATACGTTGTATCTTTGGAAAACATGTCAATTTGCAGAAAAAGCAAGCAGTCATTTGTAATGGCTCCTGATGTGCCTGGTTTGTAAGTACAGCCTTATGAAGCAGGGTAGCATCAGGTCTATCAGATTGCTGGTGCTCAAGAGGTTTCAGGGTGGCTTGGAACATTTCCACATGCTCAATTCCTCCTCCCAGAGGTCTCCAAAGGCAGCCAGACCTCTCTGGTATGGAGGAACTAGGACAGGAAGCCTCAGAAGATCAGGTTTCCTCAGCTTCTTGCACTTCCTATGCATGACATATAAATGCCGTATGGACAAGCTCTTTTGATATTTCTTGCCTTACTTGCAATATCAGGCAGAGATGCCACTGCTCTGCATACAGGTGGGGTCTCAAGTTCTATTCTCTTAAGGTTTTTACTGATGCCACGTGACAGAAGAGAAAATTCAGCGGTCTGCACCTGGGAAAGCCGCTTTGGGTTTATATCTGTCTGTGTGTGCAGGTAAAGTGGTCATTATAACTAGTTGTATGAGTGATGTGATTGTTGTTGCAACGTTTCATGTGTTCTACAGACCTTTAAACGTTCCTTATGTCACGCCTCTTGAGATGTGATGCCATCTCTTAGCCTCTGGGAAGACAGCAGGATGCTTAACTTCCCACTTTCTGTCCATATTTTAGTGGATCTTGTTGGGTCAGCACAACCGTGGTCATCTTTATTTCTTCTGTTCTCAGTATGAGGGCTGTGCTTTTATATGTAGCCTTGGAGATACACATGGAGGGTAGAGGAAGGCAGCATGATGTTGTTCAGACCGCTGTCTTGACTCTGTTTCAGATCCAGCTGGGGCAGATGCATCTCTTCTGCCTTGTGAGCGGCTGATCTTTTTTGTTTCCTAGAGATTCACTGCACCTTCTGCGCATTCAAAACAGGGCACTGTTTTCAATGAGATACTGTTGTGCAGGGGTCGAAAGTCATATGTCGGGGACTTGTATTTCCAGAGTGAACGCAGTGAGAGTCCAGCCATCCTGCTGAAGGTGGGTGTTGGTCCTCACACACTCTGTGTGACCAGTTTCATGCTTTTGCAGTTATCTTCTCCTCTCTGTCCATTCTGGTGCAATGGCTGCTCCTGCCAACACCCCAGAGGGGTCCGTGCAGAGGTAAGAATGGGTAAGCAGCTTCTTCAGGCATCAGTTCAGCCAGTATTAAAAGAAGAGAAACCTGCTTTATGAAGCACTGGTGGCTCCTGGCAGGAGACAGGAGTCTGAGCTCTGTTCAGCCAATGTGGGGTTTCACATAATATCTCAAAACAGTGCTTGGGTGCCTACTGGAGGAGTAGGGATGTCTGTCACAAACCAACACCTCTGAAATCAAGCAGGGGTTCAGTGGGTCTATTGAGAAGCTCAGCTTTGGGCTGAGGTGAGAATTTGGAGACCATGCCCCATTTTAGTGCACCGAAGGCTTGCTGGGGGTATGAGACTGCAGGACATCAGCAAACCTTCCTCAAGAACAAAGGCAGAAAAATGCACATCCAGATGTAACCAAGAGGCCATTACACTAGATGGGTCCCCATAACCGTCCTTCCTGGTTATTCCAGTCTCAGGAATCCAGAGTAATGAAGCCCAGATCCTGCTCTGAGCTTTCCGAATTCTGTGGTCATCACTGGTTTTCTCTGGATGCATATAAGGTTCAGGGTGTAGAATGCTTCAGACTTTACCTCATACTATATTTGCTGATAAGAAAAACAACAAATACCCACCCAGCAAAACCTGAACAAAATATTTCAAATAAATGAATGGCAGGGACTGTGAATTAAGCCAGGCAATATAAAGGAAATTCTTAAGCTTGCAGGAACTGATTGAAAATCCTCTATTGGTCACAATTTTTGCTCTGTCAGCTCCTCTGGCACTGAATTTTGTCGTGGAATTACTGTATTGCTTTAGGCTCCAAAACAAGGCAAACAATTGTAGAGGAAAGGAAAGCTCAGCTGCCTTCCTGACCCACACTCACTTCTGCTCAGCAAATACAAGCAATTTTGCATTTGCAGCTTCAGCTGTGTGAGAAAGAGAGTGTCCCTGACTTAGCTCATTGCTCTTTCTGGGTCTTATCCAAAGCACACGGAAATCAAAAGGCCTTTTGCTACTGACTTCAATGGCCTTTGGAACACACCTAATGTGTCCCCTTACTAAAAGTCACTGCACTTTAAGGGTGATTGGGCTGCTATCAGGTTTCAACAAATGTTTCAGTCTTTGTGTTTGGAGACATGGTTTGGTGGTGAAGGAGCCTGTTTCTGGAATCAGGGTTGGTTAGGTCCCAGACAATCTTTCCTTCATGGTAATTCTTCTGAGCTACCTAAGATGAGGAGCTTTTGTGGAAGCAAACATCTAATTTATGGCTATCATTAATAAGAAAAAAATAGAAAAATAACAAAAATCAAGATGAGGTCTCCAGATCTCATGACACTGTGAAACTGAGCTGGAGATCTCATAAGGACAAGATCTCTGATAACATTCCCTGGACCTCATACTCATACTCAGGTTGGAAATTCCCTATCTTGGTACTTCTGTTTCCTATCTTGCCCAGAAAGAAAAAAATATTGATTTGTTATGATTATATTAAAAAAAACCCAAACCAACACAATTTTGGTTTCTTCATCTACAGATGAGATGTTCGGCTGTATGGATTTTTTGCAATAGGAATAGAATGCAGACCCCAGCAGCAATCTTCAAGAAAAAGCACAATTTGGATTAGAGAGGAACTGTAAGGTAGGAACATATAATGGTTTTCCTACTTGACCACGCAGGAAAGGCAGACAGAACATTTGAAGAAACCATTCCTTGTGTGAGGTTAGATAGAAATCACAGTGAGTATTTTAGCCACTTAAACTCAATGGACAAATTTTTCTTAGAGAGGGCGTTGAGTCTTGTTTCTTTGTTCTGGTGTTTCAGCCCACACCGGGATGGGAGGTTTATAGACTCATAGAATCATAATATGGTTCGGGTTGGAAAGGACCTTGAAGATCATCTAGGTCCAACCCTTCCGCCATGGACAGGGACACCTCCCACCAGCCCAGGTTTCTCAGAGCCCTGTCCAACCTGGTTTTGAACACTTCCAGGGACGGGGGATCCACAACTTCTCTGGGCAACCTGCGCCAGGGGCTCACCACCCTCACAGTCAAGAATTTCTTCCTAATATCTCATCTAAATCTCCCCTCTTTCAGTTTAAAACCATTTCCCCTTGTCCTGTCGCTCCATTCCCTGATCAAAAGTCCCTCCCCAGATTCCCTGGAGCCCCTTTAGGCACTGGAAGGGGCTATAAGGTCTCCCCGGAGCCTTCTCTTCTCCAGGCTGAACAACAGTATCTCAGCCTGTCCTTACAGCAGAGGGGCTCCAGCCCTCTGATCATCTTTGTGGCCTCCTCTGGACCCACTCAAACAGGTCCATGTCCTTCTTGTGTTGGGGACCCCAGAGCTGGAAGCAGCACTGCAGGGGGGGGTCTCACCAGAGCAGAGTAGAGGGGCAGAATCCCCTCCCTCTCCCTGCTGGCCACACTGCTGGGGATGCAGCCCAGGATACGGTTGGCTTTCTGGGGTGCCAGAGCACATTGCCGGCTCATGTTGAGCTTCTCATCAATCAGCAACCCCAAGTCCTTCTCCTCAGGGCTACTTTCAATCCATTCTCCTCCCAGCCTGGATTCATGCTCGGGATTGGAAGCTTATGCGCTTATGGTCATGGAGAAGAAGAATTTTTGAACTTAGTTGCAAACAACAATGTTGATGACTGATAGTAAAATGACATTGTTGATTTGGGAAGAAATGCAGTTCCATGCCTCTGTTCTTCCAACAGTATTTCAGTGGCACTACATAATTTGGTAACTCCATCCAGGCCCAAAAAATTGTCAGAGTCTCTTGCTGCCAGTAGTTATGTAGAAACAGCTTTGTTGACAGCTCCTGTAAGTTTATCCCAACTTCTGGGACTGTGGATGGCACGCAAATGGGATAAAAACACAGCTTACAAGGCCCAGACTCACCAAGGGACGTTGGGGTCTGAACTGTGCTGAATTCGATGGCAAGAATAGGTGGGATGAAGTTCACCTATCTTTAGTTGGACGAAAGGAAGATCATAAAGTACAAGCTTGTCATCATAGACTGCATTTACAACCAGTGAGGAAAAATACACCTGAAAAAGAAAACTAATCTGAGTTTTTTTAGATGCGTACTTGGAATGAGATGAATTATTGTATTGAGTTTTGAAGTGATTAGAGAGGACAGCCTCAGGTGTTGCCCAGGATTTAAAGCCTAATTTTAAAATTAGGTGAGGTCTATTCTTCCCCGAGACATCTAAATGTCTTTTTTTTTTTGTAACAAGCATCCAGGCCTCATAATTCACACATCAACCACTATCTCATTATCATCTGGGATCTCCTTTCCCCAACGAATTATTGACAGTCATTAATTATTATTTTGTTCTAGGCTCTGAATTAACACTTTGTGGGGAAAAAACCAATCCTATCTCAAAGTATTTCTGAGGGTTGCAGTGTGTACGTAGCCTCATGAGCAGTACATTTGTCGCAGCTGGAGACAGAGTGGTGGAAGGGATGGGCTTTTTTCTTCTTCCAAGACAGCACCTCTTTTGCCCTTTCAGTAAAGGAACGCTGGCTCCGATCCTAGCGACGCCAGTGAATTATCACCCATCAGGAAACAGGTATCTCCACTCCAGTCAAAGTTCCTTCAAAAAAGATTAGGTTTAGCAATATGAGGCTGAGGAGGGGGGAGCAGGACGGTGACCTGTCCAACCATCTGAAGCAGACTCCATTCACAGATGCTCAACAAGAAGAACCATGAACCTCTCTAAATCATAAGTTCGCTCTGAGTTTGGAATCCTGACCATGCTCATAAACACGGACCTGCCACTTAATAACACGTAACTACCATGCTGACTTGAATGGCATGTTTACGAGAGCAAACCCAGCAAGTACAGGAAACAATAAAACCCTTTGCCAGCATTGTATTCTGGCTCTGACTCCATAAATGACCACAGTGCCTGACAACATCAAGCTTGGCTGCATTTTAATGACCCAGCACGTATTGTTCTGCAAGCTACGGATCTCTCTCTCAGCTAAAAAAAAAAAATTAAAAAAATTGTGTACCTATATTTTCTTTCTGTTTCCCTGTCCCTTACTGCTTCCTTCTCCCTCCCTCCTTGTATAGGCAAATTCCCACAATTGCAGAGCCAAGTCTGCCAGCTGTTGTGGCTAACACTGCTGAGAGCCCTGCGGTTAAGGGGCTGGACTAGGAGTGAGTGGACTTGTTCAAATTCCAGCTATGCCACAGGTTTCCTGGGCAACCCTGATCGAGGCATCTGACCTGTCTATGTGAGCGTAAGATTATCTCCAGTCTTCTCCAACAGGCTGAGAAGATGCAGTCCTGAATGAACTTGAGGAAAGTTAGGAAGACAGATGAAACTGTGTCCATTTGAGTATCATTTTGATGTTTTGTTTGTGTTTGTTTTTTTTTTTTTACTGTGCTGCTCCTGACCAGCTTTCAGGAGCATAGTGCTTTTTTCTTACAAGTTAAGCTTTTCATCCACTGTTTCCTTTCCCAAATCATACAAATTTTGAAGCTTTAAATGTTCTGTTAAGTTTGTAACCCAGGCAAGTAGAGAGGAGAATACAATTTTAGAAAGGAAATTTCCCATATGTATGAGGAGATACTTTCTTAATCCATCTGCTCTGGCAGGATATTTAAGTCTCTCTGACAGTGTTTGATTACTTACCAATGTCAGAGACTCTTCCATTGTGCTGATTGCTGGACAAAACGGAGTAAATGAAAACCCCTGCTGCAGAACATTTCAGAAAGGAAAACAATCACGGGATCTTCTCATCCTGTCACCTCTGGTGAAACAGAAATATTTTTATTTAGGGCAAAAGTGAGCCTGAACTTCAGCTATCCTAAACTATACAGACTCTAGTTACAACCAATGCAACATTACTCATTTACACCAGATGAGGAGCTGACCCAGATGTCTACAAGAAACCCCTGGAAGCCAAAATAGCCACTCAGCTCCCCAAGTGAAACACTTAGTTAAGTGGTTACTTATTAAATCTGACTACAACTTATTAAGTTGGTGTGAAATTTATCTTGCGCTACTTCTGTTTGTAAACTCTTACATGGGACATGAACAGTGCAGCTACAATACATGGGTGGGATTTGCCTTGCAGATTAAGATGCCAAGACTTATGTGTATCCATATGAGTGTTTCCATGTGAGCAGGCATCCAGCCTCCCATGGTAATTAGTAACATCGATGAAGTCTGGTTGGGGGAGTTGAAAAGCGATCCAGCTGAGCAAATGTAGGTGCCTGCAGCTGGGTAAAATGAACCCCTCTCTGTAATTTGGTAGGAGCGAGAGACATCTTACTCAACATTTAGTACAATCTGAGGCACAACGGGGAATCTGACATCCACAGGAGGATGGCAAATATGACACAGGATGGAGAGGAAACCTATCCTCAGTGGCAGGACACAGGATGCCCTCAGCCACCTCAAATGGTAGCAGACACCTTAGTCTGAGAAACT
Source organism: Pluvialis apricaria (assembly GCA_017639485.1). Taxonomy (NCBI): domain Eukaryota; kingdom Metazoa; phylum Chordata; class Aves; order Charadriiformes; family Charadriidae; genus Pluvialis; species Pluvialis apricaria. The sequence continues at coordinate 3,244,800 of CM030008.1, read as the reverse complement.
CAATCACAAACTTAAATTTCTGACACATGAAGGAAGCCTCTTCTCTGATCCAGACTATCCTAAATTTCTTTAGAAAGACATGCACGAAGCAAAAAATATGAAGTGTTAACTCCTTTCTTTACAAGCAAGTTCTTAGATGCTTTATTCTGGCTCGAAAAAGAAATTCGTACCTAGTGTGAATTTCAGAGAAGATGCCAACTAAGTGCTTCACATGGCAGAGTTTATTTTGTTTATGCTGCTAGTTTTGCAAGGAGAAAAAAAAAGTATAAATACGTACACTGACCAAAAATAATGGGAAATTGTATGAAAACAGACCACAGATTCTCAGGAGACAGCTTACAATTATATGGGACATGACAGAATTTAAAAAACAACACACAGAACATGTAGAATAAACAAGAAAAAACTGTCCCTCAGGTCTTACAGATTCTGAGGGGCCATAAATAAAAGATAATGATATTTACGTAAGAGGGGGAGGTAACACATAAGCTCTCACTACTATTAATTTTCAAGCTCGATATTTTGTGACTGGCATAACGTTGTATTTGGATGCCTTTACTTGTAAAGAAGAAAATTCAAAGGATAGCGAAAACACTATATACCGTATAATTTTTGTTAGTGTGAAATTGAACTTCAGTGATCTTTAAAGAGCAACATTTAACCTTGTTTCTGAGGTGCTAAAAAAAAAAAAGTGCATGGATTTACTAGGGAATAAATTGGCTTTTGAGAAGTAGAAGGTCCTCTTTTTTTCTGACATTATAGCAGTAAAAAGCTCCATTTTGAAACCACAGCAAGGAGATACAAACCTGTGAACATTGGCTTTCCTTTAGTGACAGTGGGGAGAGTCTGGGTTATTAAACTTAATTCCTATTTAGGTAGGAGTAAATAGTTGCCACCTATGCCCTTCCCTGCCCTCAAATGTTTTGGAGGTATTATATTCTCCTTCCCCCATCAGCAAAATATCTGGATCCCATTTTTGTCTTGTCCTTGAAGCATCCCAAACACACAATAAGCTTGATACCCTGCCATTGCGAAATACCCCAACATTTTCCTTATTAGTTTATAAACCAAACATGCCTTCAGGTCGAGCACAACTTTGTAAGGAAGGGACAAAGATAAGCCAGAGGATGGATAAAATTCATGTTATGAATGGGACCTCATGAAAATCACAGGTGTGCCCAGAGCTACGTGAGGGTGCAAACACCAGTGCAGAGAAAGTGGCGTGGGAACTATTGAGTTGCAATATGGCCTAAATCCTCCCATCCCTTGTGGGGTAGACAGAGTATTTTGTGAATCCTCCAGAGAGCAGAACCCTATTCAAAAATGTACTGGGAGACCCAAGTCAGAGACTAGTATTCCTCAATCAGGTGGAGATATTTAAAACCGAATAACAGAATCCTTACAGCCTGAGCTAAAGCAAAACCTTCTGGGAACAGCCGTTGTAGGAGACCTTTGTCTTTTATAAATACATAGAATTTGGGAATTTGGGAATTAACACCTCCTCCCTCTAGCAGGTTGGACGTACTGATTGCATTGAAGAATGAAATTCAACATTCAAAGCCTCCGAAATCAGCCATGTGTTGACAGGAGTTGCGAGTGTGTTGGAGGACAGGATAAAATTCAATAGGATCTTGAAAAACTGGAAAGACCCTGAGGGAAAGCTTGGATGCAATTCAATGACAAATGGAGTTCTACACTGTTCAGGAGATTTTCATTGCATCTAACTTCAGGCATCTGAAAATTAGGTGTCCAGTTCAGCCGTCAGCTAAGACTCTCTGGACAGGGGGTGGACACTTTCAGTTGATGATACATCCCACTTATTTTTTGATGGCAGGAAATGCTGGGGATTCTGATCTCTTTTCCATTACCCATTGAGCCAGTCTCGCTAATAAGTTTAAAATGTAAATTTTCTGATGCTGAAGATTAGACAGATAATTATTAGGCAGGGTTAGTTAACTGCATAGACAGAGATTTTGAATCAGAGATTAGATATAAGTTCTTCAGAGGCAGATCTGAGTAAACCATAAGTTGCTTATTTGCCAGTTATGATTCACTATTACAAGGTTTTACATCATCTCAATCTGCTCTGTCACTGGCAGCCAGGAACCAACCTTTGTAATGCCTTATCTGGAGAAAAGTGTCCAAACTGGGATATTGCGCGTCAGGAGCAACATGGACCTAATCCTTTCTTTGCCTGAAAAGAAACGTCATCCACTTGGCTGTATTTAACTAAAGCAGCCCAGGTCCTGTCCTATAAACCATGGGGTGAAAAGCACACAACGGTCTGTATTTATGCAGCTGAAGCCTCTCCTCCCTGGAGGTGGTGTGTTATTCTGCGTATCAGGAATTACGGTATGGATGACATTGTACAAGCTTGAATCGGTGCTCTGGTCCTCTTCATTCACTTAGCCTAAAGTGCCCTAACCACCAAAGTACAGGCTGTAGCAGATAGTGAAAAGCTGTGTCGATGCTTCTGGCTTCAGCCTGGAAGGTCAGGTCAAAATGACATTTAAAGATGGGTCAGGATGGAGAAGCAGTTGAATGGAAAGCATAACTCATCAGCAAAGTCTTTTCAGGTTCCCCTCAAAAGAGGGAGGTCTTAGTTCCAGGCCTTATTCCACGGGCTTCTTACACCTCTTTTGTGAAGAAGAATCTTTGGTAGGTCTGGGCCAAACTGACCTTCCCAGCAGCCCCCAAAACATATGTAGAGAATCATGGGCTTAAATATGAATGAAATGCCCTCCAAAGCTGCATACTTCTTCATGAGCTACTGAAGGAAGAACAGAAGATTCTATAAAGAAAGACAGTTAATATGTAGACACATGAAAGAAGAGATGACTCTCTCTGTAAAGAGTTAGAGACAGGGAACATTTCTAATTATGCATATGTATTAACACCAAAGACAGTGTGGTTACCACCTTGACGGGATTCCCATGAGCTACTGTATTTCACATAATAATGAAAAAAACAGTTCAGAAAAGAAACCTAATGCCAGCAACTTCAGTTAAAATCAACAGAGCTGTGTAAGAGCACTCACTGTCCGTGTATCTGGTGCAGGACACATTTGTTGTTCGCCATCCGAAAAGTATTAACTTCTCCCTTGTAAAATATTTAATTCCACTTCATAATGACAAGCAAACCATTATGTAGCTGAAGTGAAAATCCATAAGGTTTGCATTTAATAAAAAGCCATTTATTCTCTCCAGCTGACCTTTTTAAAAGCATGGCATTTCCAAGAGAAGGGGAAGTGGGGGTTTGGAAACAGATAATATTAATAAAAAGCGTAATGCAAAATGCAGTCTCTAAAAAGCTACTTTTATATCAGGTTTGGTGTCTTTAGTAACCTGGCAGCTTCTAATTAAATTTCTCTCAGGGAGATAATCCAATTGAAAAGTGACACAGTAAAGTGGCAATTACTATTATTACCATCATTATTAAAGCATTTTAAAGTGATACTCTAAAACAGTTTACAGAGCAGAGTGTCAAAACACTATGCCCCAGCAAATGATTTGTTTGACCAAAACCTTTATTTCTTCCATCAAGAATTTTATTGGATGGATTTTAATAGCTGAACATTTGGAAAAATGTCTTTAGAGGATTAGGTGGCTGGAGCTGCTTAAATGCTCTCATGCAAGCTGGGAAAGCCATTGCTTAAAGGGCAAAATTCAACACACAGCATGTTGTTTGGGCAAATTATTTCCAGGCAAAAAGTGATAACCTGAGCTGGCATTCATGATAGTGGATTCTGTGATATTGTCCCTCAGGGCTTTATCCAATATTAAAAGCCAAAGGGAAGAGATTTCCCACCCTTTCCCTGGGAAACTATCAGTCATCTGGTAGTTGTGATTTTCAGGAAATATATCCTAATCAACCTTATTTTTCCTTCTGTCATTTTTCATCTCCCCACACCTAGTTCTGCTTCAAACAGTATTTCTTTTTCTGTGCCTAATACATGTGTATACTGTTTTTTCCAAGCCTGATCTCCTATTAACTCTCATAAACTTGTGAAAATACAGATGATATTTGACATTTTTTTCATTAAGTTTCAGTTCCTAGAACCACGTGACTTTTAAAAAAAATACATTTAGGATTCATTTGTTGTTAGAAAGGTTTGAAAATACTTCACGTGAAATATTATAAATCAGAAGGAAAATTAAAAAAAATTCCAGTAACATTGCTAAGCTAATCAGAAGCCAATGTCATAATTTCTGGGATCCTACATCAAGACTTGTGGCAGCTTGGGTGTGGTGAACCTGTACTCACTGTGTATCTGAAGTTCTCTGAAGGCAGTAGGACCGTATATACAATCCACACCTCACAGCTGTCTTTGGTTGAAAAGATGGATCAGATGATTCCTACAGATCCCTTTCAGCCTTTCTTCCAATTATTTTATCACTCCATAAATATGAATAAGTTGCGGACACTCTTCTTCACAGTATTGTCTACACTTCATGTGACTAATGTCGATGCTTTTGATGAATCAGGTTCTTCAGTGTTGGAGCCACCTGAGATGCTCTTCTTTCTCTATCCCTTCTTGCATATCATCCTGGTTTCAGCTAGGATAGGGTTAATTTTCTTTCTAGTGGTTTCTGTGTTCCAGGTGCAGCATGCCACAATTCAACACCACATACACCATCCCTCCTGCCCTGAAAGACTGTTAGGACAGATGGAGCCCAAAGTTATGGACTAAATGACTCAACGGACATTTTAGGGGACTGCCCGTAGACTAAGGAATGATATTTGTGTGTATATATAAGTATATACACATACATATCTCAAAGGCAGGAAAAGCGGTGATGACTTATTGAAAAGCGTAAGACCTGGGCGTGACATCAGTGGTATGGAATAAGGGATGGATACTGTCCTGGTTTCAGCTGGGATAGAGTTAATTTTCTTTCTAGTGGTTGCTGTGTTTCAGATTTGGTACAAAAGGTATGTCAATAATACGTGTGGTTTCAGTTGTTGTTAGGTGACATTTATACTATTTAAGGACTTTTTTCAGCTTCCCATAGAAGCTGAGAAGGAGCATAGACAGATCAATGGAATGGTCAATGGAATATTCTGTACCATAGATGTCACACGCAATATATAAATGGGGGTTCACCAGGGGAGTCCGTTATCACTGCTCAGGATGTGCTGGGCAACCAATTCACTGGGTCGTGAGAATGATTTTTGTTGTATATTCTTTTAACGGTTATTATTGTTATTGTTACTTTCCTTTTTCTGTTTTTGTCCTGTTAAACTGTCTTTATCTCACCCCACAAGGGTTCTTTCCCCTTCCTTTCCCCTCCCTTTCTCCTGCCTCTCAACCCTTCTGGTGGAAAAGTGGGAGAATTGTGTGAGTGGCTGCATGGTCCTAACTGCTGGCTGGAGTTCAACCACAATACATATTATCAATGTAATTTAAATGTTCATTTCTAGAATGCTCCCATTAAGCACAGTTTTGTCTCTGACTCCTCCAGAATCTCAAGTCTTTCTCTGCGTATGAAATACCCGCAAGTATTGCTGGGTAGTGTGGGACCATTTACCCATAGAAGGTACATCTTTGCAGCATAACACAGCACTGGACAGGAATATCTAAGCTAAAATGACAGCATCTCAGCTACCTGAGGTCCCAAAAGCTTTATAACTGGATAAACATGAGACCATTCAGAGCTAGCTGAAATACTTTCCCACAGCTGTACCCTCTGGTAGAAGCATGGGGAGAAAGCAAGGTCTAGATGACCTCGAGGAGATTTCCCCCTTTATCTTTGCCAGCTCCAGCTTCAAAAAGGCATGGCAAGGTCTGGAGTTACCATAGTCCCCTGGGAGTCCCACATGATAAACACATTTCACGGTTTTGTGGGAATGGGAAAAAAAGAAAAGGTACGGACTCTCCAGCCTTTTTATAAAGACACAAAATTCCCTGGCTTGCAGTCAGAGCCTGAGATAAGCCACAAGGCTTTATTTAGCTCAGGACTGTGCCTGTATTAGCAACAGCCATGTGCCTGCCAATATATAAGCAGTCCATGCTGAAGCATCTCAAAGCGTGGCCAAGGCATGCAGCAGGTAACAAATAGAAGTAGCAATCTGTTTCTTTGAAATGTTTTTGGTTTTGTTTTTACAAACAAAGGTAGAAAACCATCTTCCTATCACAAATGCAAGAGCCCAGATTCATCTCACTTAATCAAGACACTCAAGCCAATGGTCTGATCAAACTCACCTCCACCACCAGCTGGACAGGCTTTGACTGACAGCAGGACACCTTACTTACTTTGACACCTCTCAGGAGAAGATGAAGCACATTTTGGAAGTGCTTATTTCTCTCCACTGTGTGTACAGGGACAACAAAGAGACGAACTTATGACCTTACTGACCATCTTTCGGGGGCCCCCTCTCTGCCCGGGCTGTGTGGGAATCCTCCATCCATCCACATGTAAGTGTGGCGTAGAGTTAACAAACATCAGCCTGCCTCAGCTCTGTGGTGAGAACCACAGAAGGATCCCGTGTGCAGGAAAAGATCTGAACAGCTCAGTAAGCGCTGCCAGAGATGTGAACCCCGTTCACATCATGCCATGTCCCTTCTCAGTCAAACCGTTAACCGTCCTCAAACCACTTCCAATGCTCATCACGCCGTGACTGTTCCTGCTCCCATTTTCTCGCTGCCTTCGTCAGCCTCACATCAGGCCCAGCTCTGCAACTTTCAGCTACCTCATATTATGCCCCAGCATTCTCTTGAAGACTGGTCTTCACAGCTTTTTTTTTCCTATTATTGCACACTCTTCTTTTTTTCCCCTTCACCTCCTGTTATTCTATGGATCTCTCTAGTTTTAGAGGATATGATGTCATCTGAGGTATTTATGTTTGTTCTCCGAGTTGAAATTTGTAAGCAGATGTCCTGAGGTAATGCTGTGGTTACAGCAGGACAAGGGCACGAAAGTTGCTTTGCCTGGGATGTGAAATCATATATAAAAACAAATCCTTGCAAAAATTACCTGAAAGGGCAGACTTTGGGTTGCAGGGCTGAACCTCAGGGCTGGCAGATGGAGAGAGGAAAGGACAAGGTCCGCCTTCACATCGAAAAGCAGGACTGTGCAGGCATCAGGTGACAACAAGCTGCCGTCGCACAGCAGCAATGCTTCCCAGCTGCATCAGCCACGGGTTTCAGGCACCTTGAGTCCAAACGCACCCGTTTTCTTTTCTATGAGTCTGCAGGTGCGGTGTCCTGCATGCCCCAAATCCCGCGCGGAACAGGCGTACCGCAGGCAGCCCGAAGTGCGGGTAGGTGATGGGCAGGAGGGATAGCTCTGCCTGCTTCTGCCTGCTCTGGGGACAGGTACCCCAGGGCTAGACAGACATATCCACTATGTTTTAGGACAGAAGTCTCTGTAACTGCCTTCTCCTTCCTATTGTTATACATTCTGCAGTTAACTATGTCACTCTCCTAAATTAAGTGGTAGATTTCTTTTCAGTTTATTTTCAAATCCCTTCTGAAAGCTCTCCGAGCTCATGAGCCCGTGAAAGTCTCTCAGGAACGTCAGCTGCAAAGAGCTTCATTTGGTGATGACTCCTCTTTGACAGCTGCTTTTTGAAATGTGTCCTCCAGCAAGTTTTGTACTTTATGCAGAGTTTACTCTTCTGATATTTCTGTGGGTTAAAATGCAAATAAAAATATCCTAGAAAATAGGGCTCATGGGAATCTCAAGAAGACATTTACTTTGTTTCCTGAGAAAGGAGCAGTTAAGTTAACACTGACAATCCGTAAATGTCCATAGACCTACTCCTGACTGTCTGCTCCACTGTTTCATTACTTTTATGATTAAAAAATTCCATTAGCGTTGTCCACTCCCAACCACCCAATTTCTAAATCGACTCTCCCTGACTGAATTTTAAGACCAAAGTCTCTTATCCTGTCCTTAATGGGCAGGGAGGTTGGTTTGTTTTCTTTGTATGCTACTGTCTCCAGATTACAAAAGTGGTATCACGTTTCCCTTCTGTTGATTTTCCCCTGGACTTTAAAAAAAAAATCTGGTCACTGGAAAGGAAAGGTATCAATCCCAGAGGGAAAACTTTTCCTCCTTTTCCTCCTACTGAGAAACCATTTCTCAACTAATAAACAGACTACGAAGCACTAAGTCAAAGGTCTCTTTCATCAATTCTGAAATTTCCTCAATGAATGAAACTGATTTTTGTTGATCTAAGGTTGTGTCCATAAAATCATATTCACCAATATCAGGCACATTCCTACCCTCAGTTTCTTCTGTCTGAGTTTTATCAATTTCTCCTTTCTTTTCCTGGAGCTGATATTACACTGGTTCCACACAAGCTACTTAGTTACTGCCTTCTCCACTGCTAAACGTGCCACAATTGCAATAGCAGTCTTCATGGTTTTCCAGGATTTAGCATCAGCCTGTTTTCGTCACTGCTTAAGTATACATTGACACAATGTTTAATAAGAAAATAGTTGACACATTTCTCTTGAAAAATGAATACTGAAAAACTATTTCAAAGTGACTGCATGCGGAATTTCTATTTTTAACATGAAAAAGAAAGATAAAAGAAATGATCTTGAAAATGTTTGACTCTTTCAAGCTTTTTTAGAGTAAAATTAGTATATAAAAAGTGTATAAAGTGTATAAAAAGATCATACTGGTATGAATCAGTTAGAATTCGTGTGTGTTAGAGTTTTGTAATAATTTATTCTTGTGTAAAAGGACTTATTTCACCAATCCCTGTCCATTTTTTTGAATAACAAATATTCCGATGCAAGAACTCTGAAAAATCATTTTTTAATCTCAAAAGTCCCCAGTATTACTTAACCCTTATATGACTCCTCTCTTCTTTCTGCTCTTCCTTGTTCAAAATTAGCAGCTTTTAAAGTCTTTTGCCTAGATTCATGTGCCTATGCTAGGCTGTCAGGAAACTGTGGTATGTTTTCCATGTACCATGTATCGTATATTCACTTGTCCAAATGATTGTCTTGTCATTGCCCTTCTATCCTCGGACCTTTGCCTGACATTTCCATACAAATGAATTTGGACTCCCTCCACTTTTTTTCACAAGCTGTATTGGGCCCTTATGCTTTCTTATCCTATTTTCTCCTTCCTTCACTTATAATATTAGGAATGTGCCTACTCTAAAATATATATTTATCAAGTCTAGATTAAAGATGACCTTTGCAAATTGAAAGGTTCTTTGAACCAAATTTTTTCCACTCATAGACCATATAGGTTAGCAGCATGGCCAGCTAAATTTTTTTAAACATGAATAAGAACGTACCAGTTTGCACAAAGACCAAGCTAAGAATAGATCCTGAGTCTGACTTGATCAAGAATGGTTAAAAGGATTTGATTTTCTATGCTTCGTATGGGGTAGGATTAGCTTCATCTAAACCCAGAAGTTCAGCTCATAGGTAAAGAAAGCTAAATTTTGGGATTTGCATGTAGATGCCCTGGGAGATTTCATCTGGCTTTCAGCTGCTGCTCCAGCTGGCACAGTTCTCCCAAAAGTCCTTTGTCAAGTTAGTCGTGTGGACGTCTCTGGTGTGCTCAGGCTTTTCAATTGGTCCTAGAGATCTATGACTACCCATCTGAGTCCAGTTTTAGTTTATATTTAAGCTCTAAGGAAATCACGACTTTGATTCAGTAGCCCAAATGTAGCTGACTAGTGCCATCATAAATGCCAAAGGTTTCCCGTGAGGTTTTCAGATCCTGCCCCAGAAAGGCACAGGTTTCAGCCTGAAATAAAATTCTGTAGTTTAACTACAAAATATTTTTTCTAGATTGCTCTGACTGAGCTCCCCCATGATGTGCCCGGTAAGTTGGTGGTGTTTACTTGTCTTGTAACCAAGAGATGTGCCCCTTAAGAGTGTAGTCAATCCTGCCTATATAAACGTGTCTTAGGTTTGATAAATGGGTTTGATAGATAGGTTTGATAGGGGTGCTTGTCCCAAAGTTTAAAACAGTGTATTTGTCAGACCTTTCAGATCAAAGCTTATCAGAAACACTTTCTACAATAGACACTGTGTAAAGAGCAGGTGATGAAGGGAGGCAAAGATCAGCACTAATGGTGCAATCATTGATGAACTGACCTCAAAAGGATGTAGGATTACCAATGGTGACAAAAAACAGCCCTAAACTATGGAGAAAGTTTATGGTCACAAATGTTAACCCTCTTTTTGTTTTTATTTTTATTTTTTTCTTTTTAACTGTCAATAAACTGCCCATTTTGGTGAAATGGTATGATTTTCTTTTCAAATACTGAGATAAATGGAGATAGGTTGGATTTCTATTCCTGGTATCTCAGCAACAGAATGCCTGGGAAGTGCAATTCATTTACACCATTCCCATGCCTTGAGAGGTAACATGAGGAAAAGAAAGGTTACACAGATTCCTCTTTTAGCTTGACAACAAAATGATGCTTTTGCATGGTTGTAGATAAATATTGTGCTTTGTCAAATCAGATCTTAATGTTCATGCACCAATTTTTTGACCTAAAATTTGGGCTGGTGCTCTGACCACATTTACGCATAACTGGTTCTATTTTCTGGCCTTTCCTTTATTAAACAGATAGCAATATAAGGAATTAATAGTAAACAGTGAATAATATAAATATATAATCCCTTTAATCTTTTTAGAATAGGACAACACATGAACAAATTAGCTGTTGAATTAAACACTCAACTCAGAAGACAACCAATCTCTAGTTCTGAATTTTCCCAGAAATCAGGCTTTTAATCCCCACACACTCAGGTAGGTCAGTATTATTCTTCTTATTAGAAATGAGTAACTGCAACCATAGCCATAGTTACAACTATAACAATGACGCCAATAACAATTACCTACTAATGAGAACAACCTCTCAAATTTCTATCACTATTTCAACGTATCAAAAAATATGGTGAAAGTCACTTCTGTTATGATTATTTAGTTATATTCCCACCTTTACGAAGAAGGTGAAGATGAAGAGTGTCTTAAATAATGCCTGTGGCCCATAACAATGCACAAAGCTAGTTGTCCACCTTCTTTACGGGTCACCTTAGTCCAACCATCATTTTCAGTCACTAAAAAATTGAAGGAGGGGAAGAAGCATAAAACGTAGTCCCAAGGTTTGGATATCAGCAATTTCTTTATACAGGAGGAAGGAGGAGCAGGGAGGATGCTGACGTACCATTGTTACAGTCATAGGAAAAGCAGATCATTTTATGAAGATTTGCCTCAGAAGAACTCTACAGGTTTGCAAAACACAGAAGTTTACCTAAGAAATAACATGTCATATATCTTTATTAACCATAAAGGCTGCAGGAAGGAGGCCACAAATACCACTCTTCTATTTTGGTGGAGCCGTGTGGCTCTCTTGCTGAGTGTGGCTACTGTGCTCTGGCATGGAGACTAAAAGGTGGGGAATTGCTGGGGAAATGGGTGTTTCTGGCAGCTGTGAGGAGGTGGCTGAAGGAATTTGTTTTTACAGGGACTCACAAGGAACTTTAATGTGTGAGCTACTTCTCCCAGGGATGTAATGGGAATTTGTGGCAATAAAATGTGGCCTCAGGAGGGCCATTCAGATTTTATTAGCTTTTGTGGAAAGATTAAAAACTCATCTAAGACCATCCCACTATTGCTTTTCAATTATCCTCCCCCCCTGGGCTGCTTGGCCAGCATTTCAGGGAGGAATGCTGTAGTGTGGGCAGGTGACGCTTTAGACATTCCATGGTCCACACTGATTCTGTCTCCCCTCTTCTCTTTTTCCCTTCCCCTCTTTCCTAATCACCTTTCCTCCTGCATAACACACAAACCTGTGCACACACAGAGCTCCTGACTGTGCATAGGACTTTCTTTGCTAATAACACTATCTGTCCATCTATCTTAACATCCTGAACTAGACGTAATGTCAGAGCACATCTAAAATCTCCTATTTACTCTGGGAAGAGTAGAGCTGCTTGAACATCTTTCACTCCACTCAGACCCTCTCTGTCACTGCTGACAGACCTTCTCTTTCCCCAGACCAGCCCCTTCTATCAAACTCTGAAAGAAAAAAAAAACAGAACAACTTTGGCTGCCAGCTTAGTCTTAGTGAAAGGGGTATTAGCAATGCAGAGACTTCTTCCCTTATAACGTATATTTTCTACTTCAGCGCATGGCAGAGAGCTACTAATACAAGCCTTTCATGTCTGTGTGGGTACACACCACTTTCTCTTGGCAACAGTCAAATGAATCCCTGTGATGTGGGAGCGGGATGCCAACTCCTCAGCTCATGTTACTGGCACCAGTACTTACCCATGGCACAGAGTGGGAGAGTTGCTGTTGCGTCTCCACAAAACAAGGATGTGTTTTGGCTAAAACCAAGAGGGTAAGCGATGCTTAACCGCACAGCCTCAACAGCCTTCTAAAGACACTTGCTCACTAAAAGTGCACTCCTTAAAAGAGCAGCTCGTTTTGATAGAAGGCTGCTGTTGGAACTTCCTACAGTTGGCTGGATTTTCATCAGTTCTCACAAGGTTGGTAATTTGTTTCGTCGAGACTGGGAAGCCTCCAAAGAAAATTAGTGGCATGTAGGATGCAGTCCTGGCAACCCTGGGATTTTAGTTTTCTGCCTGAGTCTATAGGAAAGCAATATTCTAAAAAAACTATTCTGTTGAGGCATAAAGCCAAATCCCCACATGACCATGCATGTAGAAGGTTCATTGGTCCTTTTCCTTTTGATCATTAAGTGATCTGATGGTAGGAACAGCAGTCACCCTCTGTTGTCTACATTCATATCAGACAAGGGACCCTTAATGATTTGTTGGACTGGGAAGTTGGAAGGGAGAGGAGAGAAGATCTCAGTATCTGCACAGAGCCTATGGAAATAAACTCCTCCTTATGACTGGGTTCATACAGCAAAATCAAATGAAGAAGAGGAAATAAGGCATTTTATTTAGAGGCCTGATGTAGCTTACAAGAATCTAAACGTATGCTCCCTAGCTTGAAACATTTTCCCAGTTTGAAAAATAAAAATAAAATCTTACAAATTCTCCCACTAAATGGCAAGTGGAATACATCTCTGGCTTGCTTTCAACAGCATTAAGAAGTAGGGGAAAAAAAAGCATAAACTTTGTCTTTATTTGTTTTGGCACATTGCCTGTAATGTTATTTATATGCCGTTGCATTGTGGATTTGTTTCAGCTTACGTTTCAGGTGTGGAGGAGCCAATTCTTTTTGTTAGAACGACATGCACTGGTCACCCCATCCACGGCTTTGAGGAAACAGACAGGCTGGTGTGACCTCAACAAGCTGGATCTCAGGATTGCCACCTCCACAGTCTCACAGCTAGAAGCTTTTTCAAGGCCCCCATGCTCATGGCCCAGCCCAGATTACCAGCTGGGATCCATTTGATATTTGCTATGCTGAAGTGTTCATCTGAGCTCCTTCTGCCCTTTCCAGTGAAGGAGAATGAACCCTTTCTTGGGGCTGTATACGGCATCCCAGAATTACTATGTGAAATATGCTAATTCTGATATATCTGTAGGATATCGGGCAGGACCCTTCTGACCTTTCTTTCTCCAACCAAGTCATCACAGGTGCTGGTCCTGTCATCACCTCTAGCAGACATTGGGCAGGGTTAGGAGCCCAAGCCAGTTATCTAAATGTTGGTATGTGTAGGCACCATAGGGTACCCAAATAAACCTCCTGCTATCACTCCAAAAAGAAGCAAGTCTTCCACACCTCCAATGTCACACTTAGCCTCATATGGATGTGTTGGGGTTGAGTCTGCTCTGGACTGGACACCAAAGTTTGGGCAACTAGAGCTCCATTAACTCTAGCTGACACTCAGTGCATAAGAATATGCCTTCATGTTGAACTTAAATTTAGGAGAGACAGTCTGTGAACTGAACACTACCCCTAAAGTTGCATGAGATAAATGCTTTCTCCTTGGACAAAAAAAGATGAGTAATATCTCATTTAATAGTAGATGTGTTCATTTTAGACACCCCCATCTCAAGATGTTAGCCCAGGCTTTGAGCTAATGGAAGATTACACATTTGCAAATAAGGATTTTAGGAGCTCAGTTTAGTTACACACCTACAGGAATCTTGAGCCAATTGAGGTGCTTGAGGGCATCTGATGCACCTACACAGGTCTGCCAGACGTGGCATAACAACTGCAAGAGACTTGTATCTTGCTGGAGCTGCAGACGGAGGCAAAGTAAAATTATTTCAGACATCTCAAAATCCATTAGACACATGCTTAGACAGCTGAATTAGCCCCTTGATACTTTTGAAGGAGGAAGATGAACTGCTCTCTGAAGGCATGGTTCATCTGCATAAACATTGGCATCCAGTACCATTGGAGACCACCTGGGGCTTTAAGACATCTTCACAGGGCTGGCAGGTATGACACAGGACACGCAGGAGACCTGGTCCTTTCTGGAGCAAACACCTACAGCTGAGGCAGGGAGGTACCCAAAGAGCAGTAGACAGCAGTGTTTGAATGACTGAATCCCACCTGAAATGTCTGTTTGGTAAAGAGACCCTTGGATGATCAGTTCCAGTGCTGATTCACTTTTGCTCAGGTGAATTTCTCCAGCTTCCAGAAGGTGAGTTTTCCCTGCCCTCCTGTGAAATTCAGCAGATCTCACATACGCCCTTTTCTCCAGCCGTGTGACTGCAAAGACCTCCCAGAACAGACACATGTGGTCCCTGGGCTAGTCCTTCATGAAGGTCTGAGGAGTACCTCTGACACCTTGGGAACCACTGCTTGACAGCAACATTACCCCTTTTATGGGTAAAGCAGATGCACTGACTGATGTGCATTATGCCAGGCGAGGTTTAGATTGGATATTAGGAAACACTTTTTCACTGAAAGGGTTATCAAACATTGGAACAGGCTGCCCAGGGAGGGGGTGGATTCGCCATCCCTGGAGGTGTTTAAAAAAAGGGGAGACGTGGTTCTTGGGGACATAGTTTAGAAGTGGTTTTGTCAGGGTGGGTTAATGGTTGGATTTGATGATCTTAAAGATCCCTTCCAACCTCAACAATTCTACGATTTTATGTCTCCTCCGGCGTGCAGAGGAAAGGTGAAGGCTTCATTTCTGCGCAGTGTATGGTTGAGACCAGACTGATGTCTCAACTTCCCTTACGCTGAAAGAACTGCCTTCTTTTTTTGTCTTGCTGGGCTGTGATTGATTCAGAGCAGTCACATTAGCCGGTAGAGGTTTTGCTGACCACAGAAGCTGTCTCACTTTAATTCTGGAAAGCTTGTTATTCTCTGCCCAGTTCTGTCTGGGATGGATTCACTCCCTTTCACTTGTCTGTCTGTCCTAAGGTGCATTTACAGTTCAGGAATAAGGGAAGGGCAAAGGGATGGAGCAGGGGCACAAGCACATTAAATTAGGTAAGAAAGACACAGATAACTCCCAAAGATCTGGTGGGTGCGTGAAAGAAGCCTTTAGCTTTGGGAGCAGGATTTTATTTTTTCCCCTGTGGTTTTGGCTGCAAAGCAAGGTGGAGTTGGAGATGGAAGCTGGCTTTTAGCACTGGTATGCTTTGTAATTCGCTACCAGATGGCAGAAGGGAGTTTTTTTTCTCTCTTTTCTTTTTTTTTTTTTGTTTTGTTTTTTTTTGGTTTTTTTTGTTTTTTTTTTCCTACAGTGGCAAATATTATTGGTTTAAGCCTCCTGCAAAGCCCTGGGAGCTCCCTCACTGCTCTGATTTTTGTCTTTCCCCCACTATCGTGCCCTGTATAATTACGTACAACCACATTCATTTTCAGCTGTGCTACATATTCCCTTTGTTTCCAGTTATGCACTTTGGTGGCAGCTATGTCAACCCAAATATGTAAAACTCATAAGCCCTTTTTGCATTGGAAAGACTGGATCTTCTGGTACACTGATTTTTTAGTTACCATCATTCTCTATTTGTTGTTCAGCATTAGCTTCTGTAGAAACTATTAAATAGAGCTGGTCAAAGGGCGACAAT
Organism: Pluvialis apricaria; assembly: GCA_017639485.1. NCBI lineage: Eukaryota > Metazoa > Chordata > Aves > Charadriiformes > Charadriidae > Pluvialis > Pluvialis apricaria. The sequence goes on along the minus strand of CM030008.1, from coordinate 3,228,866 downwards.
TATGATACCTTATAGTTCTGGGTCTTCACTGGATGGGTATGCAAATATTTCTAATAATTAGTTGAACCTGGAAATGTATTTGCATGAAGCATCATGTTACTAATGGAGGCTTGTAATTTTTTATCTAAAGAACTTGTAGTTATTTCTGTTTCCTACTTGGAAGAAGATAGAAATTAGGCATAGATACACAGGAAGAGGGATTAACCGCTGGAATAGGCTGTTACCAGAAATGTATGTTTTCCCTCTCTTTGTGCTTCTGAACCAAGACTAAACTTCTTGTTGAGAATATGTGATTCAAATAAGTTATTAGGCTTAAAACAAAGTAACAAGTGAAATCCCCAAGATTCTATTATAGAAGGCATAAGATTATACACATTAAGAATTAATCATTGGCCTGAAAATCTTTAAAAACATTTATATACTATTTTCACCTAAAACAAGTTTTTTCTTTGTCTAATGAACTTTCATTCAGGGTAGAAAACGCATGTCTTTTTTGTAAATTCTTGAGTGGGCAAATCATTAGGCCTAATATGTTGACCTTAGCAGACATCCTCATCTGTTAATTGTTTTTCCACCAGACAGCAGAAACATTTCTCCTCTTTGTTTCCATTAGGAACAGAAAACGTCAGATGCCTGTGAGTTAGTTATATAATCCTAGTTGTTTTTCAAGCTTCTATCTATAGCAAAACAGAAAGAAAATTTCACAATGTGGCTGGTGACTCCAGCTTTATAACAGGCATATCTGACACGTGCAGATGCCTATATGTACCTGTTTCTTACACAGGATGACAAATAACTGGCTTAAACTAGAGGATGGACTTTCACATGGCTATGATTTAGATAAATTAACCCAACGCTTGGGACCTAGTAGGCCCAGTTCTAGGAGGGATATCAAGGTAGCTACCTGCCTGCATGCCAACTCCCATAGCCAGGAGCGAACCAGAAAGTGATGCAGCTATTTGCGTCTGCCTACACCTGAGCCGGCAGGCAGAATAACCAGCGCATATAGGTGAGGTACAGCCTTCAGGATACACCCAAACAAAGGTTCAGAGTCCTGATTTGGAATTGTCCTCTTTAGAGGACCACAACAGCAATCCATAATGGAAGGCCATATACCCTATAGGACCTTCCTACTGAGACCAGCAGATGATTAGGTTTACAGATTCCTCCATGGCAGTCTACCATGTTCTGAGCTCTTCCAGCCTACAGTTACACAGATTAGCTCAAGTCATGATGGTCCCTGTTATTAAATATGGAGGTGCTCTGCTGAACTGCAACTTTGTTAGCAAGGAAGTCATTTCACACATAATAATGAAGTTGCAGCTGTTCCTGGTGTAGAACTAAACCTGGACAGAATCTGGACAGAGCCCATCAGTACATGTGAACACAGAAAAATAAGACAGGAAGAGTAGCTGGAACTGCAAATTCTCAAGTCAAATGGGGAAGGCATTTGGCTTGCAAATGATGTACTTAAATTTAGACATCCAAATGCAGGAGTGTAAATGTATTACGGGTGTCCAACCTCCCACCACAGTCAATGAAGAGGCAGGCAATCTTGTCAACAGGAGCCTCGATTCAGCTGCCCACAGGTAAGCACCTAATGTTACATGAGACACCCTAGTGTATTCAAGACATCCATCTGTGGGTAGCAGATAGGAAATAGGATTTATGGGAAACCCTCTGCCTCTTGGAGCAGCAGCTGTAGGCTAAGTGGGACAACCGGGACCATTGTTAATAGCATGGGGGTCCAATCTGAGGGCAACTGAATTGTTTCCAGAGTCCAGAGGGTGATTCATCTCACCTGAGGTATGGTGCAGATTCCTGAGTACAGGTTTGTAGTGCATTTGAGACATCCTAGGGCAGCTGAGGCGTCTTTCTGGGCAGGTAGGTATGACCACAGAACTTGCGGAAGATGCATTCCTCTCTGAAATGATAAATAGAAACCAAGCAAGATACTCTAAAGCTCACGGATGGATTTATAGCACTGAAAACCTATAGTGAGGCAAACAAATCACCTCCAAAAAACTATTCACTGGGTCTGCTTTGATTTTAATGATCAGTCAGTCATGTAACTTAACAACGGACATTTTTCTCACTTTTTTCAGATGTTAATCTTGGGGAATAAACTCTCATGGACTGAGAAAAGGGAAAAGAGCCAGCAGACCTGAGAGCACCTCCCCACCTTGGAACCATATTAGCTGGACCTCCAGCTGCCACCACCTGATGTCACTCTGTGGATATGGCTCGGGCCAGGTGATGTAGGAAAGCCATCTGCAAAGCAGAAATAGTAGGATGCATGCATCACTTAGTTGGCTGACAGCAGCTGGAGCTACACGGATGTACATTGGCTTCTGATAGAGTTGTTCTCAATCAGCAAAGGTGTGTAGCTGACCACGCGGTACAAGTGCTTGGATTTCTATACTGGGAGAATGTGGAAGATTATGTCTTCCCCCTACCCCCTCCCAGGGCCATTGAATATGCCATTTCTGAATTCCTTTGGCCTTTTATTGTCTTGATTTAAGGTACAAGACCTGTGAAAGAGGATTGTTCGGGGTTGCACAGTGGAACAGACTCATTGTGCCTTGCTCAGAGATATGCAGCGCTGCCCAGAGATGGAAAGATAAGGTTTGGACCATGCAGAAGAACTTGAGTTTTCTGTTTTGTTTGTATTATTACAGTAGATTCCAATTAATAGGTCCCCTAGTAAATGTCACCCTCCCTCACCTGGCAAGATTTCCTGGGAACAGACTCAGTATGAGTCATTTCATTGCCTTGAAACAATGAATAAACAGCACATCTAATCCACAGAAAGGGCATGTTAGAGGGGATGGCTTAACAGGCTAAGCAACAGATTTAAAATGTGTAGACTCTCTGGAACCATAGCATTGAATTCAAGTAGTGTCATTAGTTCTGTTCAGCTTTTTTTTTTTTTTTTCCCCCCCTCGTTCATTCTCTTTTCTTTCTTCTAAGGGTTAAACCAAAGGAATATCAGCATACTGTAATACACTGCAGTATTTTGGGCTGCCTTACAATCCTAATTCCTGATTGCTCCGGATGGACCTTGAAAAGCACCAGACATATTTCATATCAGTGGGAATTTACCCTGTTGTCCTTGGACGTACTATTCCTCCTTCCTATTGTTACGGCCAGGGCAGGCTGGATTTCAGCACCAGTTGATATGACCTTTGGGTGTGTAATTTGCTGAGTGCTTTGGGATCACAAGGGATGAAGGTCTCCATTTAAACGCAAACTTTTTATTATTAGCTCCTGTGAATAGACTGCAGGCAACAGGTGTGAATTGGTGCTTGCTTAGCTAAGACTTCCTGCTGTGCTCGACTTGGTCATCTCTGCCTGGACCCCAAGCACTGTCACTGCTTCCAAAGCTCAGGCTTACCTCCACAAATACTTCCATGCTTCCTACAATGGCTATTTTTAAAAGGGATTGCTGAAATGGAATGATACCCTAAGGATTCCCCTTAGCCCCTAGGGATCAGCAGATACAGAGAGGAAACCCTACTTCAGGGCTTTTCAGCCTGGGGTTTGCAGGTTCCTGGTGGCTCAATGACTACCTGGAAGGAGTCTATGCAATATAACTCAAGACTACAGTCAATAAGCAGGCATCTTCATCTGTAGCAAAAAATGTTTAAAGATCAGAAATTTTAAAAAAAGAAAAGCAAAACCCCAAAAAACCCAAAGACAAAACCAAAACCAACTGAAAATTACTGTTTGAGTCAGGGATATAAGGAATAAAAATGAATCCAAGGAGTCAGTCTCCCACTGTAAATTCAATCCTCCATCTTGTTGCAAATGTCCTGTGAGACCTTAAATACGTTCCTCTTTTTGGCCTGTTAATAACATCCCTGTTCTTTGTCCACAGGGATGAGTCAAACTTTTACTCTGCATGTGGTATGGTGCCATTATTAATTGGTTCATTAATAGTAGGTAATAGTACCTACTTATTAGTAAGTCTGGGAAAATTATGGTTCTAGTTCTTTTTTTTTATTATTATTTTTCTCTTTTAAGTAGTTGGAAACCTCTGTTGAAATTGCATTGCTCCCTTCTGCCCTCAGCTGCTGGTAATTACAGCGTGATAACATCAGTGTCAGATGACACAGACAGGCAGTCACTGGGAAACAATTCCAGGAACAGTGATTGCGGAGAACTGACCTGTGAGTAGTGGCGACTCATTCCCAGGGGTTGCCTCACAAGAGCCAGGCTATGAGAAAAAATGGAGAGTCTTGCAGGTTGAGCCAGTTAGGAGCTCAGACTAATGGAGGTTGGTATTTTCCTTGGGACAACTGGATTTATTCTGGAAGAATGGGCAAAATGCTGTTTTCGTCTACCTAAAGGGATCCCTCGATGGCAGAGCATGTCTTTGCTAGCAGGCACAAGACCTTTTCTGCTTATCCCCAAATCCTCTGTTAGCTTTCCTGAGGGATATACTCCTATCCTTGCTCAAGCTTTCTTCTGCTTCCCCTTCCATTCACCAGGGTTTCTCTGTTTTATAGTCCTTCCTGTTTGATGCAGATATATTTTAAAAAAAATAAATAAATTTCTGAGCAGAATTTCAGCTGATAGAAATAGCTATGGATAGGGTATATACATTAGTGTTTGCTGAGGATTTACATACCCTCCAGAATGAGGATGGCTCAACATGATTAATCAAGAAGACAAGTGTCAGACAGCCGGTTTGGATGGCATCAGACAAGCATCAGCGGCCAAATCCTTTATTTTTTTTGTGGCTCAACACAAACTGGAACAACATGGGATTTGTCAAAATCAGTGTCTTAGTGCTGGTAAAAAATGGATGGGATAATTCTTTTGATCAGGTAATAATGCATTATCCCACTACCACTTTTGGAACAACACCTGAATTTTTTTTAGAAGTTTTGCTATGACCACTTCACAATATTCCCAGCTTTGCCACGGCACCACCCTGGAGAACTGTATCCCGGGGATCTGATTCCCATGTGCAAAAGCACTCCTTCAGACCAGGCTAGCAGTCTAAAAAAAGCTTAATTATGAATGTGTCCACATCTTCATCCCTAGTTATAGCCAGGTTGCAATAGAAACGATCACATCATCTATGAGAGAGAAATAATAATTAACTGTTTTAGATGAAGTCACTGCCAGAGAGAGAAATGGAGGGAGTACAGAGCCAGAAAGCAAACAGAACAGAAGGAAGTACAGAAAATCATCACTTTGGGCAGAAGATAAGGGAATTAAAAAATATATAAAGAACTAGGGAAATTACAAGGAAAGGAGCTACTAGAGCTCAGAAGAACATCAGTAAAGACTCAGGTTTATTAGTGTTACAAAATCCCGATAATGATGGCACAAAAAAACCCCAGAGAATAATGCAAAGTCACGATGACAGATCATGCTAAATTTTAATAAGATGCATTAAATAAAACATTTAACTGGCAACAATACAATTAAACTGAATACACAACTGTTCTACAGCGAGACCCAAAGCCCATTGAAATCAGTGGAAAAGCTCCCACCATTTTCAGATGCTTGTGGAACGAGGCTTGTGCTTCTTTAAATAATAAACACAATTAGCAATTAGCCAGGGCCATAAGTGTAGGTCCTTCAGTGCTGAGGTCTTGCTTTAAAGCTGACAAACAGCCACCTTTTAAATGGTTCACTGAATTTCAGATTAAGACCTACTGGGTATTTACCTCTTGATTTGAAAGATTATTAGCTACCACTGCTGCTCATTCTTTCTGAGGGAATTGTGAGAAAACAGCATAGAAACTGAAATATCTAGAGATGGAAAACTTTCGGGATGCAACAGGATGCTCACAGATGCAACAGGCAAAGGTCTTCTGCCTGCAACTTATCCAGACATGATCTCTCTCTCAAAGAGAGAAAATGTGCTGACTGTGGTCGCCACGTAAAGGAAAAATAAACTACTCTGTATGTCTCCATAAATATTAAAAAAAAAAATAGACGAGGATGCGACCAAATGTTCCAGCCTTCAAAGATGTGCATGATATGCTGAAATTTACAGATGTGATTCTTTTCTGAAGATCAAGTTTTGTTCTGGATTCTTAGCTGGGGTTTGGTTTTAAGACGGGTTTGTGTTTGCTTCTCTGAAATTGCGAAAGCACGATGAGTAACAGCGAAAGGTCGGCACAGGTTGTGTTCTTCAGAGGCTCCGGTCTAAAAGCACGTTAAGGAAAAGATGGGTAGTAAGAGCAGTTGATGTGGGAAGAGCTGTATGTGTTTTCTGATATGACTGTTTTGCGTTCCTATAAAAGGTTTCCGAATTTGAACGTGGGTGGTATTTCCAGGTGTGGTGGAGAAATAAAAAATTACATCTCCCCTTGATGGGATCATTCTCTTTTGCTATGAAACAATTCTGAAGTGATGGGGACTTGTTGGGATAAGTAAACAGTTCTGGAACTACTAGATGAGGTAACAAAGCAAAGGTTAGATTTCACAGTGATGTAGATAGGACTCTGATTTACCCAGATGCATCTTAAGGTGTTTTTTTGATATAATCTGTGACAGAGAAAAAGAGATCGGATGGTGAGTTCAGGAGGTTTCAACCAAATTAATTTGGGCTAGTGAGACTGTAGGTGAGGAGAAAACCCAAGAATAGATCACAGATACAAACAGAAATTTATGCTGAGGGTCCATGACTCATTTGGTGCAACCATGCATCTTGTCTTCCAGACGTGTCACATCATATAAACACAGTTTTAGAAGTGCTGAAGACAAGCTTTCCTTGGAGATATGGCTTTGTATGCCTTCATTGAAATGGCCAGGCATCTCAGACCCTGGCTTAGCCATTGATCTGCAGATGTCTCCTTGTTCCTTTGACTCCAAAGGGACTGGAACAAATATTCACAGAGTTTTCCTAGACCTAAGAACGTCCCAAAAGAGAAATTAAACCATTCCATTGGGGGAAGTGCCTTAACCAGGAAACAGGTGGATCCATCCAGGTCTATATTTCTTTTTTTTTTTAATGTTGAATATCATCACCAAGGAGACAGAATTTGGTATCTGTTTAACTACAGTTTTCCCTACAGCATTGCTAAGAGTAATGAAGCACACAGTTATAAGGACTAAGAGCATCATATGAGACTAATTCAGAGAGAAGCAAAATGCTCGTTCAGTTGAAAGAACCACATCCTCTGGAGAATTAAAATGAAGACCTAGCCCCAGATCTGATTTTTTTTGAGATCTTGGGAGCTGCAGTGGCTGGAAAGGACGTAAAGAAAATCACTGCTCATTTATTCAGTCCTCTGAGAGACTCAGTTATAGTGCGGGGCAGAGAAGGAGCCACAGTGAATCCCAAATGAGAAGGGAAGAGGCTGATATTCACAATTCTTTCTCCTTCACCATCTGTCAGACTTCAGGGACAGGGGCTTGAGCCTGCCAGACAGTCACCCATGTACTGCCTCTGAAGTGCTGGCTCTGAAGTTCACGTTCGCTTTGGTGAGTGTTGATTTTATAGGATGTCTATGAGATAACGGTTTGGGGGAGTGACAGAAGTTTTACATGAGGTCTCAGTTTTTCCCTCTGTGTGTTTCCACTTTACATGCTACATTATTGGATGGGAAAAAAGTAGAAATCTCAAAGGGATCTAACTTATCTCTCACAGTTACTGGTTTCTCTGGTGGCTTTGGCATCTGAAATTTGAAGAATTTGCTTCTTGGTCCTTGCAGTGCAATTTTAGAAAAGAGAATGTGAATTTTATGTCTTTTTTTTTACTTTTCACTCAAATTTTGGAAATCGTCCTGATTCCTAGTGATATCAGAATCACCCTTGTTCTCAGTCTTAACTTAGGAATCAGCCTAAAGTATAATTTAAACAGCAGTGACTACATTGTGGGCTTTGCCAACTTTGCTGGAAGCTGAGTGGGCTGTTTTTTTGTAATCTGGCCATTTTTATTAGCGACAGCTGAAGTCATACAATGTCTTCATGGATCAGTCCTTCTGATTAAGGGTCACTGTGGATGGGATCCATCTCATCATTTTTTTGGTAGTCATCCAAAAAAATAGACATGTAAATACGAGTTAGTCACCAAAGGTTTGTGCTGCAGCCAGTGGAAAAGTAGGCACTTCCAGACAGCGTTTCCTTTGACCAATTTTAGTTACTTATTTTGGTATGAGGTGAAATAGACCCTTTACTTGAAGACGTCTGGACATCAGTCACCCTAAGAAGAGCAGTAGCAATAATGTTGATACTTGAAAGCTCCTGAAAAAATATTTTCTCATGCACAGAAAACTTCACATTTGCTCTGTACTCAGTCTGTGCACAGCAAGAAGTGGAAATCACCTGGAGCTATTGAGAGGGAGATGTTTGGATGTACAGTACAACCAGCTTATAATGTATTGGTGAAGAGTGTGTGCGAGTCCCTTGCATGACATGAACACCATACATTAACCTGGGGAGGGGATTTTGTGAGGACTTTCCATGTAAGCCAATTTAGGAAAACCGTTGAGGTTTTCAGAATTGCTCATAGAATCCTAGAATAGTTTAGGTTGGAAGGGACCTTTAAAGGCCACCTAGTCCAACTCCCCTTCCATGAGCAAGGACATCTTCAACTAGATTGAGTTGCTCAGAGCCCCATCCAACCTGACCTTGAATGTTTCCAGGGATGGAGCACCGACCACCTCTGTGGGCAACCTGGACCAGTGTCTCACCACCCTCACTGTAAAAATTGCTTCCTTATATCTAGTCTAAATCTACCCTTTTTTAGTTTAAAACCATTACCCCTTGTCCTATTACAACAAGACTTGCTAAAAAGTCTGTCCCCATCTTTCTTGTAAGACCACTTTAAATACTGAAAGGCCATGATAAGATGTCCCCAGAGCCCTCTCTTCTCCAGGCTGAACAACCCCAACTCTCTCAGCCTGTCCTCACAGCAGAGGGGCTTCAGCCTTCTGATAATTTTTGTGGCCTCCTCTGGACCTGCTTCAACAGGTCAGTGTCTCTCCTATGTTGGTGGCCCCCAAGCTGGAGGCAGCACTGCAGGGGGTCTCACCAGAGCAGAGCAGAAGGGAAGAATCCCCTCCCTCTCCCCGCTGGCCACGCTGCTGGGGATGCAGCCCAGGATGCCGGTGGCTTTCTGGGCTGTGAGCACACATTGTCAGCTCGTGTTGAGCTTTTCATCCACCAGTACCCCCAAGTCATTTTCGGGAGGCCTGCTCTCAGTCTCTTCATGTTGATTCCTACTGAAAGGGTTTCCTGTTAGTTTCATGGGGACATGAAAAAGCTAACAGTAACGCCTGGATTTAGTTGTGCCCACATAGGTGTCTGGTGCTGCACTTTACCTGGCCACTAGATGCCATTTCAGACAGATGAATGTCAGAGACACAGATTGTTTTCAATAGATTGTCTAAAATGAAATAAAAATGACCCACTCATACCCAGATGGTGGGCTTTGAGTACAGATATCTAAATTTACACGTCTATTATGCAGATGTCTATAGGTGAGATAGGGTACAGATTTCCCCGTCAGATTTAATTAATTTGTTCCATTTGATGTGCTCTAGCTCATCTTGATTGGCCCTCATATACCTCTTTAGAAAGATATAGCCTCCTTTACATCCTGTCTTATATCCGCCAGCCCGATGCAGATGCTGCAGATATCTTAGGTCATCTCTGTTGGCAGTAGATGCCTCTGGTTATATCAGAGTATAACATTCCTACATTTGGTGAGTTGAATAGCTCTTTGGAAAAGCTCTTTGGCTTTACGGACTGATCTCCACTGATTTATAATGAGAGCTTAGATACCTACTGACATGTAGACACCTCCATTGACGTAGTTGTGGGCCGAGAGCCGAATCTTACCATGAATACATTTGAAGAAAACATTCTGCTGCATGCTCACTAATCATCTACTTATGGTTTAGCCCTGACTATATTTCAAACTGAGCACACTGTGTAGGTGGACATGTGTTCCCAACTGAAGCTCAAAATATAACTACAAGTCATGACATCACATGTAGGAAACTGCTAACAGATGTCATAAATGTAACCAAACAATCTATGATACTAACATTAGACTTCCCAGAAAACTTTAAGGATTCATATATTTTAGTCAAGACTGGCCTTGGATTCTCTAGTCTGATCTTACGCATAACACAGGTTAGGGAGAAAAAGCATAAAAATAATCTACTCCGTGCCAAATATGAGTTCAATAAGTTGTTTGCTTAAATAGTTTTTTCAAGAAAAGGATACCATCTTGAGATGAAAGCGCCAGGAAACTGATGCTTCAGCTCTTCTCTTGGAAGATTATTATTGTAGCTAATGACCCTAATGAAAACAAAGAAAAAAAAACCCAACCAAACAAGAAAACCTCATAGAATCACAGAATACAGAATAATTTATGTCGGAAGTGACCTCTGGAAGTCATCTAGTTACCACTTGCTCAAAGCAGGTCCAGTTAAACTGAGCTGAAGTTGGTTTTTTTGTTTTGCCTTTTTTTAAATTTTATTTAAATTGCATAGCTGCAACATTGTTCTTTTGGCAGGGGGAGGATCTTGGAACTAAAGAGGTTTTTAACACTCGGTATTTTTTTTCCATGGAAGCCACTCTACATTTTTATGAGGTCTTGGTGACAGGAAAGATACCTATATAAGGCCGTTGGATAATTAGTAGAGCTGCAAAGCCTTAAAATACAAGTGGAAATGACATATTTTGGCCAATGTCAAGAGCTGAAATGTTATTTTAATTTGGAACAAATAAAATATTGCATCATAAATGCCTTAGTCATGCATATAAGTCTTTAATCTTTGAAAACTGAAAAAAGAAAGGAAAAATGTTTTTTGAAATCGTCATAAGAAAATATATTCTTAATAGGGAATTTTATATGTATATACAATATCGTTGACATTTAATACTGTTAATATGAGGAAAATGTCAGCTGTATATGGCGGATTATGCATGTGTGTACCTCAGAGGCTTGGTCTCAAATTTTGGTTTATTGAAGTGGCATTTACATATGTAACTTTTAAAACATTCTTTGGTAAAACCATTGAATTTATGACACAAGTACAGCATCTGGAGTCCCGCAGGAGATCCATCTCCACCTAGTAAAACAGAAATTACGGTTTAGGACCAGAGGTTTGAGTAGAAGGCAACTCTGCAGATGCTGACCCAAGGAATGAAGATTTTGGAGGCTGGGGTCATTTTGCTAAACGTAGATGTTAAATGATGTTTCAGGCTTCCTAGGCTATTCAAAGCATACACACCGGGTTGGAGACAATACACAGGATATGTAGGAGAACCATGCTCTTCCGAACAAGTGGGGACCAGCAGGGGCATCCTGTGACTTCTCAAATATCACAAGACACCTATGTTTAGGAAACCAAGCTGAGTCCTTTGTGATTTGCTCGTGGTGAGACAGGAAATTGATGTCAAAATAAAGCTCGGACTCTGATTTCCTGAGCCTGCACCTGTTCATCCTAGCCATAAAAGTATCCTTTTCTTTAAAAGAGCAAATAAATTTTGAAGGGTATTATTACACTGAGACAAAAAGAGACGCTGTAAAGTCCTTTACTTCCAAAATGAAAAATAGAGAAGGAATAGAAAAGGCTGTGTCAGATGCCAACATACATAGTCAGGACAGTCTTTAAGGATCAATATTTTAAAACGCAGATGGGTCACCCTGATGCACCTGGTCAACTTTAGACATGTTTCTGAAAACTCAGATATAAGTGCCTGCATAACCCTTATCTAAAACTAGATGAAGGCCAATTTGAGGCACAAACTTCCTATGAGGATTGTGGGAGCCTGCAGGGCAAAGAGGAGGAACATGCTGGCCTGGTCTTCAGACCACTGCTGTACATCCAGGCAGATACAGATGAACGGAGCCTAGACCTCTAATGACTACAGCTGCAGCTTAGACACCTACAACACATGTATATGTCTACATTTAAATATTTAAAGGCATCTTCAACCTCAAACTGATTTCTTCTCTTGCAGAGAGTTGTGTTATACTCATACTTTAAAGTTTGAAGTCCATGGAAGTTGAGGAAAAATTACTGATAACTCCTGTGTGCTTCAGATAATATCCCTTTTCTTCTCTCAACATGTTGTACTGCTATCATGGAAATCCAGAGACTGTCCTCTCGACTTCACAGACAATAGGAGTTGGGTTGCCTGGATCCAACCCAATGAAACTTGGAAACCAATCCTATTCTTATTTTTGTATTTAATAAAAAATGAAAGGGTCTCTGGAATATTCATAGACATCAATTCATCCCCAGCATGTGAAACATGCTTAGGATAAACTTTAATGTATTGAACCTCTATTTCAATACATCAGTTTTACACATCAGGAAGATGACTTTATTTAAAATAAAAGAAAGAAAACTCATGAAAATACACTAGTGAAATAAGGTTTATTTTGTGCCTCTATAATGCACAGGTTGGTGGTCAAAATTGTGCTAAATAGTGACAGAAGCTATTAAATTTTATTTTATTTTTTTATATTGAAAATCACCCCCCTTTAGAACTAGGGCTTGGTTTTCAGAAAAAGTTAAGTTCAAAGAGTTTTAACTATTTTTCTCCCCCCTTGGAAAAAGTTTGATTATTTTTGAAACACTTCAGTTTCCATTGATTGAAATCTAGAGTTTTGAATTTAAATAAATCATTAAAATATATTATCAAAATTAGAGATGATCATTGTCAAAATTATCAGAACCAAAACAAATTTTATCCAAATTGTTGAAAAAAAACATATTTGATCTACCTAAATGACTTTTCTCCCCTACATTTGTATTTTTGAAAAATGTTGTTGTTCTAGATCTTTCATATCAATGAAGGATAGAAAAAGCAATCCCAAATTTGTAGGCTTTGAAGAGGTTGTTAAACCATTTTCACTCAAACCTAATTGCTCTGCTGAAGCTGTGGAAACTAAAGGAGGTCTGAGTCTGAGAAAAGAGCTTCTTTATGAAAAATGTCTGCTCCGATATATCTCTCACATCGGATATTTAACGTCTTAAAGCACTTTGGTGCATAGACATGATCCATATCTATTAGAACAAGGGGTTCATTACTGAAGACCTACTGCTCTTCACAAAGATGAGCAGTCTATGATGACAAGGACACAGTTATTACTCCTGGCTTAAGCTCTGCATTTGGATGTATAAAAAATAATAAGCTGCTTAGCACAGCTGATGGATGGCAACTCATTAAACTGTGGCACCCCATCCCTCCACACCTAAGACAGTGGCAGTAGCGGACTTTAGTGGTGATTCTACATCTGATATCCACAAAGTTGCCATTTAAAGAGTGAACGAAGCAATGGTGACCGGGGAAGGACAAGGAAGGATTTCACTTCAGTATTAAATGGATGATCCGCCATATTGGAAGACAAGGCTGTGGGCTGCAGAGAGAGATGAGTTTACAAGTTGCAGATTTTGATGAGGCTCTGGATTTTCATGTTTTAGAGTTACACAACAGGTTTTAAATAACAATAACGTAGGAGTTAGATTCCTGCTCTTGTTGCTTGGGTAGGAGGAAGAATACAGTATGTAGAGCTATAGAGCTTTGCTGGTTTCTTTTTTCTTGAAGTGGAGGGCAGAGATAGGCAGTTTACCATAGGTAATTTAGATTAGGCCATCCTGGCTTTGGATAGAAGGAAGTTTAGACACACGGACATGAGATAGATTTGCCACCTACTTTGGGGATTAGAAACCTGTCTCTTGCCTGTTTTATTTGTCAGTGCCATTGTAATATTTGAGTATCAGCTTCAGGTGGACTAGAGGCAGGCATTGTAGGGGGAAAGTTCATAGCTAAGAGGACAACACTGGTTTCACTTTGTGGTAGGGTCATAGCTATGCAATTTTCCCATGCAAGACCTTGGCTTTTAGCACAAGCCATAGATACTGATTCTTTTTCACCATTATGGGTTGAGCAATTCAATTTGGTCTACGAAACTTCTGGGGTAACCATTTCAAATGCTTGAAACCTATTCAGCAGCAGCTGTAAACTTTTTCCAAGGAAATTCAAGTCCAGTCTCCCTATTGATTCCAGTCTCTCACAGCTGGAGTGCTTTATTTTTTCTTTATCCCTAGTGGAGAAGCCAATTAGATGCTTTTTCGTTTCCTTCTTTCTCTATGAACTTCCCTCCTCAGGCTAGATTGTGCCTGAGGGAGAGAGGATGAGGACAGAAGGTACCACTCTATGAGGAGTCCTGGGAGATGTTGCAATTCAGAAACATCTTCCTGAGATTCAGTTCCCTCCTTATTTCCTCTTATTTGGAGGAGTATGGGGATTTCTTAGTAATTTGACACTTGTCTGTGCTAGCTGTAGTTCTCAACACCCTGCATACTAGTTTTTCTGCATTGACTAGTGAACTGCTGGGTAACTCCAAGGCTACCGTCTGTCTGCGTTGCGTGCACAGCATGGGAACGACCTGCATGTCTTCTGCCTGAAAACTCGCATTTCAGGAAGCAAGGACAAGATCCTAGGGAAGAAAAAAATTAGATATTTTTCAGTAGTAAGTAAACATCCCTGTCTTGTGAAGGGTCTCTTCATCTTGAGCAGAACTGTTCACACCATGAGCCCCTGCTGCCCCTTATTCCCCCCCCCAAGTCTGGCTTGGTTATTTCACCTGAAATATGAATGCAATGGATTGTTTTCCCCTTCCATTGTTAGGACTGTCCTTGCAGTAACCTGCCGGGGCACACAGACATTTTAAATTGGTATCTAGATTCAGTGAAAAGGATATGGCAGAAGTTCCTGAAGGACTGATCTCAAACCTGGCTCAAGAGCAACACATAGACCACGAAGCCAAGGAACTGTTCATCAGCAGAGCAATATCAAGCTATAATATATATTTTTTATTTCCACAAGAAATTTAGAATATTAATAACATTACAGTGCTTCAGAAAAATTGGATGACAGAGCAGTAAAGCACACTAATTACTCCCCAGTGAATGCAATTTAAAATCCTATATTCTGTCCCAGGCCCACAAACCTTTGCAGATACCTTCCCCATGGAAATCTGCTACGTCTGCTTTGTCTCTGGGCTGACCCAGGCAGAAATTAATTGACAAAAGCAGAGTAGAAATAGGCATAAATTGGTATGGTATTTTCATCTCAGAAGACCTGCAAAGATTAGTGTTGCCGGAGGATGTAGTTCATAACATCCATTTAACCTCCCGCCTTTTAAACTGGAATTAGCAAGTGTGAAAATGAATCAGAAAGTCACACACCCCAAAATTGCATTTGGCTTTGTCTGAAGCACTTGTGAGTTCCGCATTGGTTTGCTCCCTCCCTCCCCATGTTTGCAGAAGAAACTCAATACCCATCATGGCAAGATATTTTGGGCTGCTTGTGTTTTTCCATGTCAAATCCCCTTCAGCCAAGCAAATATAATAATAATAATACCAGTGTCACGCATCATGAATTCACACTTCACAGACCAATAGGTGAGAACTAAGCACTGCAGGGTTGAAGCAAAGGAGAGGGGATACGGGCTGTAGTTCAAGACCCTTTCAAGACATTATCTTTTCTCAGCTGTAGCTGGGCTTTTTCACATTGCTTTAACAGAATTTGTGTCACTTTCTGGCAGGGCAGCACCATTACAAAAAAAACCCAAACAAAACAAAACAAAAAAACCCCAACAACAAAAAAACCCTCACTACTTAGAAATGGGCAAAATGTTTGTTTTGCCTCTGTTGACCACCCAGTGTAAACCTAATAAATCAAGCGATTAAATCGTACTTAAAATATTTCCTTAAAATAGATTTGCGTGAAGACATTGAAAGCTAGGGACCATGTTAATCATAGTAATCTATGACACTTCATGCTTGTGTAGTGGGAGGATGCCAAAATGCTTTCCGAGCATTAATTAATTGAGTTTCACATTACGCTGTGTGAGCACGGGGATTATCCTTGCTGTACGGCTGGAGGGAGATGGCTGAATGATGTGCTTAAGGCAACCTCACCCAGTGGTCAGTGCCAAGACAGGGACCTGAATCAAGATAAGCCAGGTACAGGAATCCGGAGGCCTTTTTCTGAAGGCAAGAAGGCTCTTGGGTATTTGTCAGTGTGTGAGCCCAGTTTCAGAGGTCACTTGGGTCACAGTTCCTTTGACACCAGTGTAGCTGCTGCATGGTGATACCTTTATGTAGGATCCAGATATACTTATGCAGCAATACTTTGAAGGCAGCTGCACGCCAATCAACAGCCAAGGAAAGAAGACCTGTTGGCATGGGACAATCTAAAACAAGTCACTTGAAGAGTGGCAGTGCAAGCTGCCCAATACTAACCTCCTACCTATATGGCTCCAGTTTGCCTTCCAGAAATGTGATAAAAGGCACCTTCTATGTATTCAGCAATTAAGTTCTCTGCTAGGAAGTCACCAGGCAGAGGAATGGTGTTTGCAAATAGTTTAAATTTTTCAGAAATGTTACAAAAAACTTCAGCTTTGTGGCTGAGAGGTGGCAATGGTATCCACACATATAAAATAAAAGATTCCCAAAGAATTTGTGAACACTAAAGAAAAGTTGTATGTATGGTTAATGGAACATTTTGTATTTGTCAAGGGGATGTTCAGCTGATCTTTTTTTTTTTTTTTCCTGTGCACCCTTTTCCAGTCAGAGCTCCTGTGTTTCAGTGTTGTATCTGTGCACAGTTGCCTGAGATGGGGGACTGAGCTCAATGTGTACCTTCTACCCCAACCCCCTCTAAATATGAAATATATCCCTGTCACCTCCTAGACCCATATCCAGGCACGATGGCAACCATCCTTCTTGGTCTTTTTCCTAACACAATCACACTCTTCATTGCGTCGTGTCCAATCATGACACCAGCATGGTGAGGGAGGTGATTCTGCCCTTTTACTCTGCTCTGGTGAGACCTCACCTGCAGTACTGTGTCCAGCTCTGACACCCTCAGCACAGGAAAGACATGGACCTGTTGGAGTGGGTCCAGAGGAGGGACACAAAAATGATCAGAGGGCTGAAGCACCTCTGCTGTGAGGACAGGCTGAGAGAGTTGGGGTTGTTTAGCCTGGAGAAGAGAAGACTCTGGGGAGACGTTATAGCAGCTTCCAGTACCTAAAGGGGGCTACAGAAAAGATGAGGAAGGAATATTTTTTAGAGACTGTTGCGATAGTACAAGGGGTAATGGTTTGAAAATAAAAGAGGGAAGATTTAGACTAGATAGAAGGAAGACATTTTTTTACTCCTAAGATGGTGAAACCCTGGCCCAGGTTGCCCAGAGGTGGCAGATGCCCCATCCCTGGAAACATTCCAGGTCAGGTAGGATGGGGCTCTGAGCAACCTGATGTAGTTGAAGATGTCTCTGCTCATTGCACCTTTAAAGATCCCTTAACAACCCAAACTGTTCTATGATTCTCTGATCTTTTCCTTCCCTCTGACGTCACTCCTTACTATCTCACCATTTACTTATCCCCCACACACACCTTTTGACTGTGGGAGAACAGATGTTTTCTTTTTTTTTCTTTTTCTCCACCAAGGCCAACTCCAGGACCATGTCTGCTGATAGCTGGAAGAAATACCCAAGCTGTGGAGGGGGAGAGGCTTTCAGTTTAGTGAACCCAGTGACCGACTCTGGGAAAATCATCAGGGGAGCAAAATGTAACAGGAGGACCCATCAATAACTACAGTGTGAACACTGCCAACCAGGAAGGTTCGATGTATTTCCAAGCCTAGTTATCACACAAGGGTTCATAGCCTATTGATGAGTCTGACCTGTCTTTGGCCAACAAATCTTTCCTCACCTTTCCCAAGTCCTTGTCATACAGATTTATCCAATCATCGGATTCACCCGTTTGCTGTTAGCGAGTAGTCCTCCAAAGAGTTACTAACACATCTCCCTTCTAGCAAGAGAAAAAACGTTTTCAGTCAATACACAAAAGGAATCTACATCACCTATTTTTTGTGTCTTCTGAGCCCATTCCCTTGAATACATTTGCCCCATCATTATGCAGACCCGCCTCTGTTAATTTCATTAGTATGGCTGTGGCACAAAAGAAAAGTAAAGCAGTGGTGGATGATTCCTTTAAATGCTTCATTTTATTCAATTTAACATGGCATTGCCACACTATTCACAAGTGTGCTACCTTCTCCCTCGTATCTCTCCCTTCACTGTCCCGCTATGGCCTTTATTTAGGGTTGAGATCATTGCAAGGACAGGGAGTCAGACCAGGGAACTAATCCAAGTGAAAGCGAACTGTGTCAAGAAAGAAGGAAGTAATTTTTAGCTAGATGGATGCCCTGCTTCCCCATGGCAGATCTACACAAGCGCTAATGTGAGCTGCAGGTGCCTTGCTGGAATAAGCACTCAGGATCTTGGAAGGAGCAGTAAGATCAAGTTATTTCAAAGCAGGTTGGATTTCAGTTGATGTAAAGAAATCAACATCATAGAATCATAGAACCATTTAGGTTGGAAAAGACCTTTAAGATCATTGAGTCCAACTGTTCAATTTCACAGTGAGCAGATGAAAAACACCAGGTAGCTGGAGTGATACTCTGCTAGCTCCCATGTCTCCTCTGCAGTCTGGTCTGTACCTCACACATATGCAATAGCCCTTTCTGCTCCTCAACACTGTATGCCACATGCAGGCATCAGATTTCAGACGCCTTTTCCTGCACTTCTAGGTGCTCAGCGCAAGAAAAGAGCTGTCCCCAGGACTGCAGGGCTGGTCACCACAGACTATCCATGTACCATGTACGGTGGGGATGTGGGATGCGTTGGGGTGGTTATAGACTCAGCAGAGGTAGTTTTCTTTAGCAACAGGACATGAACAGCAGTAGTGTTTGAAAGGCACCCTAGAAGCAACTCAGAAAGTGTCATGCGAAAGAGAAAACCTCTGGCAGAAAAAATAGTTCAAGCCTCGAGCAAGTGCCTGACTTAGTCAGTGGCAAAGATTTGGCATCAAGTGGGGCGTAATCAAGCCAACAGACATAAACAGCTTTGATTCATGCCCTGTGTATATCATAGATACCACTTTGGGATTATTACTTACTGTTGAATTGCCAGTGCTTACTCCAAAGGAGTGTGAAATCCTTCTGACTGCCAGAATTCCACTGCTCTCCTTGGAATAAAATGTGAGGAGAAAGTGAGACTAAAAGAAGTTAAAGTTCCCCTTGATAATTAACCTGGCAGATTCTTTTGCCAGTTTCCTATTTTCTATCCATGGTACCTCTCTGGCCACATTCATCCCGTCATGAGGGCACCTCATTTGTCTTTACAACATTGCTCTGGATGATACTGTTAAACAGTTGGGCTTGTTCAGCCTGGAGGAGAGAAGGCTCTGGGGAGACCTTATCGTGGCCTTTCAACATATAAACGGGGCTTCTAAGAATGATGGAGAAAGACATTTTACCAAGGCCTGTAATGACAGGATAAGGGGCAACAGTTTTAAACTGAGAGAGAGTAGGTTTAGATTGGACGCAAAGAAGACATTTTTTACAATGTGGGTGGTGAGACACTGCAACAGGTTGACCAGAGAAGTTGTGGATACCCCATCACTGGAAGTGTTCAAGGTCAACCGTCAGCCAAAAGGACAGGACTTTGAGCAACCTGAACTGGTGAAAGATGTCCCTACCCATGGCAGGGGGGTTGGACTAGATGATCTTTACCTTCCAATCTGAACCATTTTATGACTCTATGATTTTATGATTCTATGATTCTATGAAATAGGTCTTCATACCAGCCAGGGACATGGCAGTTGACGGTGTAACAGGAAAGAAGGAGGGAGTAAGAAGGGTATTTTTGAGGGAGGGAGGAAGACGTTAGTTGCTTTTCTCTGTCAGATGATGACATAGTTTGATACACAGTTTAAAGTCTATTTGATGAGAAGAGTGTGGATGGTCAGAAAGTAGAAATCTGCCATTTCAGGCAGAGCCTTATGGGAGGAGAAAGAAATTATTTCTTTCCTGAAAATACCTGAGCTGGTTCAGTTGGGAAAAGCTTCTGGAGAACAGGAAGAAAACAAAGAGGGAGAGAGGCATCTGGCTCAGAGCCCAGGGCACTAGGACAGGCTGGGACATTTCCTGAGGGGAGCTGGAGGCTTGCCTCTGGCAGGGAGAAAAGCCACAATGAAGCCTCAGAAGTGACGGAAAAAAGGGACTTTCTTTGGGATTCAGAGGGGATGGAGTTCATGCAGGAAGTGACAGGAGGTGGTGGGAAAGCAAGACAGAGGCAAAAGGACCTCCCACACATCACTGAAAGGCACAGTGGGGAGGACTCGTTTGCAAATCTTTTCATTTAATGTCTCACGCCGATCTGAATTTCACTGTTTAATGAGTTACATTGGTGACATGTATCAGAAACCTAGCTGCTGACATAGAATCTCTTGTCTTTTGACATGCTCTATTCCAAAAAAGGCATGGTCTGATTTGTCTCCAGGCTCTGACTAACCTGTGGGTCCACCACAGCGTTCGTAACCCAGGGCACAAGGCACTTGCCAGGAAGTGAGAAATCTGCCCTCTGCCTCCCTCCATCTCCCCTTCTTTTGGTCTTGTAAAAAGACTTGAAGATAATTTTTCTACAGTCTGGGGGAATGGAATGATATGAAACCTTCTAACCTTCAAGGGCATCACCCAAAACCTGCACTATTGGAGAGAAGACAGGGAGAGAAGAAGGAATTGGATAAGGTCTAGCAGTCCCTCTCATTGTTGTATTCAATTTTTTTTTTTTTTTTTTTTGAGAAATAGGAAAGCTGAAGTCAGCCCATAATGTCACCTCTTGGATCTTGATCCAAAGTATCTAATTTGCACTTTGCACTCAAAACATATCTGGGCAGCTCAGTCTGGCCAACAGCTAAATGCCTGGAGAAGTGCATATGTTCTTCTGGAAAAGATAAGGATAGTGGGGAGAACTATCCACTTCTCCAGGCGTTCTTCAATGCTTTTGAAGCTCAGATGGAATGAGTCCTGAGAATCCAGTCTAGAGATTAATGTAATTATTGCATACCAATTAGATGGCTACCTCAACTATCAGCATTGAGGCAGAGACTCTTCTTGTGCATCTAGCCCTAAGAACATTGAACCCACAGCTTTCCCAAAGGTCCCACCAGGACCAGTTCATCAACTTTTAACATCCAGTTGCTTCCAGTTATGTTTTTGGACCACCAAAAGAGACCTCAGACTCTTTTAATCTCTTCAACAAAGGTCCTGAAGAAGGTCATGGCCCGTTGTTTTTTTGTAGCAGGAGCTAACACTCATGCTGCATGCTAAAGTACAGACATGTCCAGGAGTCCTCTGCGACCATACATGACCAGTGTTCCCAG
Source organism: Pluvialis apricaria (assembly GCA_017639485.1). Lineage (NCBI taxonomy): Eukaryota > Metazoa > Chordata > Aves > Charadriiformes > Charadriidae > Pluvialis > Pluvialis apricaria. The sequence goes on along the minus strand of CM030008.1, from coordinate 3,207,634 downwards.
CAGCCTTGTCTCCTCTCCGGACTGGTCAGACCCCTCCTTTCCACAGGTGACAACCCAAAAGAGCACTTGTGTTTGGCTAAAGTGGTGAAAATCCTCTGTGTGGTCTCTGTAGAGTTCCTTCCCCACATAGACGTGTTCAGTTGTACTTCAGGCCTAGGTCGGCCACACAAATTGGGGCAGGTCTCTCTTCTCCTCAGCCACTAAACGAATCCATAAAATGGCCTGTTGACTCTGGTTTTCTGAGCGCTCTGAGTCAGGAAAAGGACCACCAACAATTTGCAGCAAATGATGTGGAGTGTACGTTTGAGAAAAGGACTAGTTTGCAGCAGCACGTAAGCTTTTAATGTCCTTGGGAAAAGCCAACATAAAGCATTTTTATTGCAATAATAAAACTTGAAACTTGCATGTGGTGGAAGGAGGAAGCAGAAAAAGGAGTCTGTGGCAAGTGCTCCTATGGTACTGTTACACAGGCTATGGAGGAGAGAAATATCAAAGGTGAGAGACACGCGTCCCAAAAGTGTCTGCTTGGGAATAACCTTCTAGGAGTTCTTGGGAATCTAGGAGATTCATCGAAACCCACATCATTCTTTTCACGGAAAATGCTGTCTTCTCAAAAATCTTTTTCCTCATCCTTAATCAGGGGATAAAACCAAACATTTTGGGGAAAAAAAAAATCTTATGAGGCAAAAAGTTCAACGACATATTTTGGAAAAATATTTTGTCATCTTGAAATGTCTTGTTTATTCTATCTGTTTAATCTTTTTATATTAATTTACATTGGTTCATGTTGCCTCGGGTGTCATGCACAAATGCCTCGCTACTACAAATGGATGTCATAACATGGCCATCTAGTTTTTAGAATAGTAAAATAATTTTGTTTTACATTTAGGGTAATTAAGGACAGCTGCTTCTTAATACTAATGCAAACATCCTTCTTTCTTTTTTTCCCTAGATAAATTTCATCTGTTCATCTTATTCAGAAATAGTTTGACAATTCACTTTTTTTCCTCCTTAAGTTCCCGGAAAAACCTAAAAAGAGAACGAAATACCATTCTTCGACTTGACTTCAGGCTGTGGGGATGGGAGCATTGTGTAAGGAAAAGTGGCTGCTTATGGTATGGTATTGAGAAGTTTCTTCATGCAGTGAAATTGCCATAACAAAAGAAAATGATACAAGGATGCAGAAAGTGGAAACATGAATCTTGTGCAGGAGATTAAGTGTATTATGGAAGTTGTCTTGGCTAAGATGTAATGTGTGTTAGTTCAGCCAATGTTAGGTGCTAAAGCAGCTACACTCCCTCACCTGGGCTAGAACTATTTCAGTAAGAAGTGTCTCAGGACTCTATGCAAAGCCTTGAAAAGCGCCATAAAAATATACAGCATATCGGGTGTGCCATAGTGTGTGTACCATGAGGGAATATGATTGGGAACTCTCCATGGACCCAAAGGTAAACGTGTGTAATGGGAGCAGAGGGAGGCGACCAAGTGTACCAGGTTCACCCAGACTTCCTACATCCCTTTTTCATAATTTTTTTGGGGTTCAAACACAAAGAACCACACACTCATGCAAAGGCAGGTCTTCTTCAGAGTTATCGCCCTCTCCCATTCCTTTTAATGACTCATCACTCCACTTTTCAGACACATTTATTGCAGCCAAGCTGGACTGCAATCCTCTTCCTTGGTGTTGGGGTCCTTAATGTGGAAGCGATCTGTAAACATTTATTTCCATCACGTGTTGACAGAAACTCTGTCATAGCCTGACAGGCTGCAAGGGTTGCAAAAAAAAGGCGTGAGCTTGGATTATTTTTTAATTTTTTTTTTTCCAGCTTCTTTTTTTCCAGGATTGAACTTCACAAACTGGCAGGAGCTCACATAGACATACACATTCATGTGATTCTTCCCATCCTGATGGGGACTTTTGGGATGGCAGGGCTCATGATCTATTTCAGCTGAGGATAATGTAGCTCGCTCCTAAGGCCCCCTTGTTAAAAATAAGCCACCTTCCATGTGGTTCTCCTACACAGGGAAACCAAATCCTTTTGTTGGTCAGCTGGAAATCTGCTCAGCCACCTGAGATTCATTGTGGATGAGAGTGTTTACAATGCTTGGTGTAAGTATCTCCACTCAAATGTCAGCCAGGGGCCCTGTTAAGTCGACAGGAGCTTTTCCCATTGACTCCAGTGTCCTCTGAATGAGCCTGAAGGTGGTGGATGTTTCAATACTTCATTGTGTGGAAGCCTGATTTTGTAGTTAAGGCGCTGGTGAGGATACAGGAGAACTGTGCTGGGTCCCTAACCTGTACAATTAAGGCAGGGACAAGGAAAGGCAAACATCTGATTTTCATAATTTTGACAGCTCGTTGGCAATTCAAAAAAAAAAAATATTAGATTAAAAAAAAAAAGAATTTATTAGTTATTTTGATGACTCAGAAAGTAAAAAATATATGTTTTGCTTAATTCAGAGTGATTCATTATTTTTACATTGCAGAATTTTATTCTGCTTCCTCAAGCAAGCAAAACTGTGGATACACTGCTTCTGTGTGTCCTCCCATCTTAAAATTCAATCTCAGACAACTTAAGAGAAGGCAAAAAAGGTGCTGAGAACTATAGCAGATTGGCATTTTACCAATCAAAACTCGTTTATTAATGAAAAAAAACCCATATTTTGGGACACTGAAGCACATTGTATGATTCTTTCCAATCCACTGAGTTTTGAAAGACCCAGATGTTCAGTGCCAGGGTTTCTCCTAAATGACACATTTCCATTTCTTGAAATGTAAAATGCTTTCTCCTGATGGCATTTCCAGTATTTTAAAAAATGCTTATACATCATCTCATGTAACCCAGGATGGTTTTCCTAGCAGTGGAAGTAAAGAAAGCACCTTTCCTACGGCTTTATGTCTGCTTCATATGTGACTTTGGTGTCTCAGAAGATGTAAGCTTTGGCTGAAGCTTTTCCTGTTGTTGCGACATTTTCAATGACTCTCTCCTGTCTGTATTCTTTTGTGCTTAAGTTTAAAGACATTTCTTACTAAGTATTCATGCTGTGTCTGATACAACAGGCTCCCGACCTCTCTTCAGCCCTCTGGATGTTATCCTAACATACAGAAGAGTAGTCACAGCTCATGATGTCCTTTTTTCTCCCTCTATTTTATATTTTTTTTAACCTGTCTATAAAGCAGGGTCTCTGCAAACCTAAACTTAGAAAGAAAAACATACATGCTCTGGCAAAATTGAACAAATGTAATTGTGATGGGAGGACCCCAGTGGCTCAGGCCATAAAACATTTCAGAGTTCAGGAGTTTAGCCCTACAAATGAACACACGCTTTACTAAGCAATAAAAGTAAAACAAAACTAACAAACAGGCAAAACTTTCACTTTAGCATCTGTAGTGGTAACAGATCCCTTGAATTAGCTTCATGTTGCTTATGCTGCCTTGAACCTTTCTTGGTTCAAGGCAGAGAACAATCTGCCCGTAACTCCTGGGTTTGGGAGGACCCAGTAATCTTCTGTGGACCCTTCAGGTCTTGCTCATCATCTCCATTCCCTGGTGCAGTTCAGGGAATGACACTTTGGAGGACCCAGGGATTTAATCGCACCAGATCCAGGCTACATCAACACAGAGGCAATGCACTTTGTGATCCCCACACAAAAGACTGTACATGAAACTAAGTGTCTCTAAAGCATTACGTTTTCTCAAATGTAATCTTTGGGGAAGGGCTGGACTTACCAAACCAACGCAGTACAGCTGGAGCAATTATCTCATTTTAATTCAGTAAAGCAGTGTTTGTGGAGTTCATACAGACTCAAAGACATCCTCTGCTTAAAAATAAAAAAAAAAATTTCAGAATTCCCATTAAAATGTGTGTTTAGAATAAAAAATTTTGCATTTCATGTAAGCTTAAGTTACACTTTATTTGGTGTTTCCAAAGTTTACATGAAAAAAAATATAAATTCCAATTAAGTATATGTTTTTCTTCAACTCAGCACCTGTCTACAAAGTGTAATTTTTACTTACTATTTTAATGAGAGTTCAAAATAAATCATTTTTTAAATAATGCAAAATGAATATTGTTTCAGTTTTTCCTAAAGAAAAAGTTTCTTTTCCACTTCAGAAAATAGCTATTCCTGTGAAAAGAATTTAATTGAACTTTGTTTTTTCTATCCATATACACAAAGAAATTATCCCAGCTGCAATTCGATGGGTTGTCTTGTGACTTATGCTAAAATCTCAACTTCCACACACAATGGCATAACATCTTAAAGAACGTATTTGTGTAAGATAACAGCAGAAATGACATGCAGTACTTGCCATACCCACAGTCAAAGGGAGCATTAAGAGCTTTGAAAAAGGAGAGTAACTTTTTCTCATCTACGATCTCCAATCTAAGTTGTACACTGTTTGGAGTATCTAGGCTGACCTCCAGCCGCTGGTCCAGGAGGGCACAAGTCTCTCATACATCCTCTGTCCCATCTACCATTTCCACACCTATCTCCTGAACACCCCTGAATATCTCAAATGTCACTAGGTACCACATTTGAGGTATCTGAATGTCTTTCCATATCACCACTACTACAGGAACACGGTTCCCAAGTGTAGTCTTACTTACTGTTAAATGATCATAAATATTTGCTGCACTTAAGAACTGCAGTATAATTTTCCCACAAAATCTAACTACATTCTCAATTAATGTTCCCCATTCTTCTTCTCTCACAATCTCAAACCTTATTTCCCATGCCCCATAGTATGTAACGTAATAGAAAACATAAATATATGGGGTTATTTTTCAGCTAGAAAAATGCACTGATATGTGCACATATACACATCCCATGCAAACATACAGAGCAGCAGAATCCTACCAAGACCAAACCAAAACAAAACACACAAGAGAATTACATCCTAGAATACCCTAATCTGACTGTGACTTCAATTTGGGAATGAATTATTTTTCATACCCCCAAGTACATGGGTACCATATCTAGCAGACTTTGAAACTGCAGCATAACTAGGATTACTACTGATGAAAATGGATTTTAACACACACAGGGCTGGAGCATTTGAGTGCCTGGTAAAAGCTGGGGACTGACCCAATTTTGTGAATGTACATGTGTTTCTGTACATGTGTTTGCGACCAAAATGTGTTTTTGTGACCAAAACAGCATTCCACCAAATACCTTCACTAGAACGACATTCTCACCTCCCTGAGTGGTGGCCAGAGGTTCACCAGCCAGAAGTGGTTTCCTGATGCACTGTATGAAACAATCAGCTCTTCCCTCCCAGTGACAGTCAGGACAGGAGAAACCACCAACACCTGTCTTGGCAAGGGTCCGAATGAAATTCTTTCCCCTGCAGCCAGAGGAAGGAATTGAAAGGTCTGAAGGAAGGAACTGAAAGTGAAGTGAAAGGTCTACTTACTTTGGAGGTGAGCAGATTCCCAATGCGAGGTATTTAACCTGGAGTGCTGAGCCTAAGTTGGGAGTGATTGAAAGCTGGTGTCATTGGTGAGGTTCTGGGGGCCTTTTCCCAATGACCCGAAGGATGCAACTCTAAGTCCCACTGGAAAATAGTAACATCAGGACTACAGCAGTTTAAGTTGTTCAGTCCAGATGTTCAATTAAAAAAAAAAAAAAAAGTCACCCTGAAATATTTCTTTTTTTTTTTTGGTCCCAGAAATGTAAAATCAAACCATTTTTATATCAACACTGAAATATTTTCTTTGGTTTTTTTGAAGAACCGCTTCCACGTTTCATGGGAGCACTGCTATAGAAGCAAATAAGCAACCATGTACCTTCTGCAGAAACAGCACAGAGAGGCAGAGCTTCCCTTTGCTAAGCAGTTACAATGCTCACTTCAGCCATCGGAGACCCAGGATTAGTCATTGTTTCTGCCAAATTAGTTTAGACTCTTCCTACCCTAAATGATAACAGATAAATGCAACAGAAGAATGCCAAAGCACCACGTCCAGTAGGCTTCAACCCTTTCCCCCTGCAAACTCTCTTCTGGATTGTGACTCCACTTTCAGGCTTACAGTCCAAGTAGAGTCATGATCCAGCTTTGAAAACCATGACCCAAGCCTGTTCTGGGAGATGGTGCACTTAATCTTCTTGGAACCATTTGGGTTTGCATAAGTTGCTTGAATATCCTTTGAAGTAAGCAGAGAGGGACTGGTTCTCACCCAGGTTAGGTTTTCCTCAGGATTACTCAAATCAAGTCAAAGCAAGGGTTAGTCTGAAGATGTTCTACCTTTCAAAGGAGTGTCCTAATTATAGCAGGATAGAAGGGTTTTTAAGAGTTGTATCACAAGCTCTCTTTGCCACTGAGTCTACCCCTTAAATCTGAAAATTTCTGCCACATCTGAAGAAATCTCCCACATCTACCCCTGAAATATGAAGAAATAAAAAAGGAAGAGAGATATAAAGAGTGGGAGTGACTGATTTTTTTCCAGGCCATACTTACCCTGCAAAGAGATGACTGACTGGTAGTTCTTTGCTTCAGCACATCTTCAAATAATTTATAGAGTGCCAGAGGGACACAGGCACTGGGCTATGGAGATGTAGGACTGGGGGACCAAGGATCCAGCGGGACATCACTGTCTTTGCATCAAGGCTGTGCAGACAAATGATATTTCTACAAACAGAATAATCGATGCGACACATGTAAATCATACCTTCATCAGGTCAAAGAGTTCAACGATATCTGCAGCACAGTCTGCAGAAATTAGTTAACGTGTTTATCCATAAGGAGTAGCTAAATTAGTGAACTGTCTTCCCTGATTCCCTGTAAGTCATTAACCTGGGCTGCACGAAGGAAATTAACCTTTCAGGCATTTTTCTCAATAGTTTAGATTTCTCATAAATTCTTTCACATACACTCCCGACACTGGAAAGACTTTCTTACCAGACCTTTTCTTTCTTTGCTAAAAAACAATTTTCTTCTCCTTTTCTCAGCATATTTTAGGCAGGCTTGTAATACTACTGGCAAGTTTCCAAGTGTTTAATTTGGAACATGATACCTTTCATTAAAAAAAAAAAAAAAGAAAAAGAAAAAAAAAAGAGTATAACTGAAAGATCAGAAGAGTTTACGCTGGAGCTGCAATGAGCTGCTCAAGGGAGAGTTGAACTCCGGTGAACAAGCCCCTGAGGGCAAACTGGGAAAAGCAGTTTAATTCATTCTTGTTCGCCTTTTAGTTTTGGGATAAAATTGCAAGGCTGAAGTGGAGAAGCCATTGAACAGCTGTTTGCTGGAGGACATCAGCAATTCAAGCCACCCCAGGACCTATGGCTAATGATGCTGTCTTTGCTCCCTGTGGGCCACCATGTGGGAAGGGGACATGAAGGTGAGACACCAGCCAAAAAAGAGTAAAGAGACTTCAAACCACATAAGATTCTTTCCTTTGGGCGTCGGTTGGCCCTTGACAGTAACCTCCATCCTCTGAAGAGTTGTCATTGTAGCATACTCACCAGCTAAGCAAATGAATTCTCTTGTATGAAGCAAAAAAGGATACATAAAGAAGTTTGTGTAATTTGATCTATATTTTATGATAGTGCAAGGAACTTCTTTATTTTAAACATTCTCCCTCAATTTCTTATCTCCTCATAAGGAAAAGCTTTAGGTCTGCTTTTCTCTCTACAGATTTCCTTCCTTCTCACCAACCTTCCGAGTTTTGTTTCTCTGGAAATCCTAGTTACAGAAATTCTTACTCCGCTTGGGTGCATGACACTAACTGCGCATGTGCAGTCAGAGTTTGTACGCAGAAATACAACATCGTTCTCTTAACAAGTGATGTGCTGGGGCAGAATAACACGACAAAACACCCGGAGGTTCTTGCTCTTCCTTTCACAGCTGGTGAGGGGAAGCAATGGTGTCAGACCAACCTACAGGCTTCCCCATGGACTTTTTTGGAGGCCCTGGGTGAACTCTTACTTGTGGTATTCCCTCTTATATGTGTTATCAACCCTCCACTTTGATAATTTACTTTTTATTCATTTATTTTTTTGGCCAGCCAAACAGCTTGTTGGGATGAAGACTGATCCCAAAACTGGGTCCTGGGTCCTGAAGCAGAAAGCAGAGGAGAGCTATTGAACAGGAACACCTTGCATAAATATTAGATTACAATGACTTCTTGATAACTACAGACATATTAACACAAATTAGACAATACCAAAAATCTTTTTCATTTGCACACCTCCTTCTATTCAGGGAGCTCAAAACATTTTGCAATAAGTGTTAATTGCACCTTAAAACAGCTTGCTCATCCTGCAAGCATTATCAAAATGCCTTTACTTACTTCTTAAAGACCCGTACAGAAAAAATAAATTGCACATCAAAACTGCAGTCTGGTTAAAGGAAGCCAGAGTCTCACCTTCCTGCCATCACCAATGGACTTAAGTAGTATAAGTTCTAGATTTTTCAGTGCTTGAAGTTCAGTACTAGGTGTAATGACATTAAATAAAAAATAACAATAAAAAATAATAGGCTGAGGTTCCTCGTCCTGAAAGCAGAATGCTTTATGGTCAGTGGAGATCTAGTTAGTGGACTGTGGGGGCACTTAATTGTGTTGTAAACTGCATGTCTAAAATATATCTGAATTACTTCCTAAAGGTGCCACTTTCTCTGTGTCAAAAAAGGGAGTCTGAGGAAACCGTTTCAATTAAAAAAGTCTGCAATGTAGGCACCTGAGGTTAGGTGAGATAAAATCTATCCCCAGTGAATTCTCTGAGCTTTCAGACAGGCCCTCACTCCAGGGAATACGGTAATGTCTTGACCATGTTTTGCCAAATTAAGGAATTGAACTGAGTCACTCTTGGGATGCAATTTTTATTTTAGGCCCAGGAATAGTGATTTATTCTCCTTAGAGGGGCTTGTTCATTAACTTCTGAGGAGATTTCCTATATGCCTGGACCCTTCCTGGTAATATGGCCATGTGAAATTCCTGGCAGTCACCACCGTTACGGCACATTTTGCTCTGTCCCAGGGGACCAAAACATCCTGTTTAGCTGTTGAGCCGTTACTGCAACACCTCTGAAGGAACTTTATACCAGGGTGAAGTGACTGTAGTACAGCCTAAGGAATGTATCCTGCTCCCTCTCTTTATGCTGCTTTCTTCTATAGGCAGGCAAGATTCAACTCCTACCAATATTTTGTCCCCAAGTATGTTCATGTTTCATCAAGTCCCAGCAGTGGACCATAAAGCATCAACCTTTTTTCACTCAGCAGAAGTCTCTGGTCACTCATCCCCTGGATATGTGCATTTTGAGACAGTTTCTGCTCTTATAAGCACATAGCATTATTTTGGGTTTTTTTAGGAGCTCGGCCTCTTTCAGTATGTGAAGACAAAGAGGCTGAGATCAATCTGACCTCGTTTTAGACACCTACAATTTAGATGTCACCAGTTGACCTAGTGATCACAAGCTCTCAGGAGAGGTAATGAGAGAAATGGTCATCTTTGGGCTTATTTAATGGGAGATATCTACTTTAGAAGGAGTAGAGCCTAAGTTGCATTTCATTAGGGGCATGGTTTGGTTATCTACACATGGCCCTTTGCTCTGCCCTTGAGCATCCTTCCTTCTAGCTGTCATTCTAGGAGCCTGAAGGTCTCCTCTGTCCTATCCACCAACTCCTTTTGCATGTCTTGGTCACTCTAGAGCATCTCAAATAGGCATACAGATTCCTGTGTATGAGCAGCTGCTTTTTATCCCAGGTTTCTACTCAGATACAGATGTCTTCAATTATTTGAATGAATATGAGCCTGACTGAATAAGGAAGAATGTTCCAAGAAGTCGTTCATTTTTTACAGCAATGGAATGGGAAGAAACAGGTTCAGTTGTTGGCATCAACACAGGGTTCCTATCTAATGGTGGTTTGGACTACCGTGATGCTCATATGAAAAGTGACCAGATGATAACAAGTTGCTGTGCCTAACCTAATTTCAGAATTAGTCCCTGACCTTGAAGTCTTAATTTTCCTTTATCAATGTGTTCTTGAAGGAGCCAGTCTGTGCTCTCTGGTGTTGAAAAAAATATTCATAGTAAGTCATATTTCTAAGACGTTATATCCCTCCCTCCCCTCGAAAGTGAGAATAAACTAATCCCTCTTCCAGCTTGCCCCAAAATGCTCCTTCATGTTTGTTAAGCTGTTCAACACAAGAGGAAATGATTTTCAGGCAATACATTTTCGGTTATTGATAATTGTTATCTGTGCCCTCTAGTATAATTCTGAAACCACAAGAGTATTGGATATACTAGAACAAAAGTGACATTGCTTCTCTATTTATGAATGAAACTGAGGGTAGAATTTAGTTCACTGATTAACAGACCTATTATTTGGTGTTTAGTTTTCTGTGTCTAAATGAGAGCTGAAGGATCTAAGGTCAGTGGAGATCTAGTCAGTAAAATGAAATACCTGTACTTGGTCAGCTGAATGACTCCTCAGATTTCACAAACTGTGCCTAGGACTTGATTCAGCTGCTTTAAAATAAGTATTTAATGGCGTTATAGATACGGCTTCATCATGATATGGATATCCTGATCTAGAAGGGAAAGGGTTTCCTCTACTCTCTATTTTGTATTTCAGATGAAATAGCTTTAGATGCCTGTGTTAAGGCAAACGAATCAGATCCTAAATCTCCTAAATCTCTCAGATAAAAAACTGGATATTGGCATTAAATATAGGTGTCTGTGAGATGAAACCTGTCCTGAGAATTGAACACAACGTGTCTGAGGTTAGTATTTACACTTTGTGTGCTTTAGGACTGACCCTGGGAGAGCTTTTCTCATTTGTGTACTCTGACTCTTTCTTGCCCTCCACATAAGTACGTTTTTTCAGGCTTTTGCAGCCAGACTCCATGCTTGCCTTCAATTTCTTAGATAAGGTATGGTTTTTTCCATCTTTTGCAGCACATTTTTCATTTTGTCCTTCTCGCTAGACAATAAAATCTAATATAATGACACTTAAAAAACCTCACCATTGCCTGCGATTCATTCAACTGTCAAAATGTTATGAAGGCCAAGTCCTACCAAACTCAAGTCTGGTAGCCATGGCTCGTATGGGGTACTGGGCCTGAAGCTGATCTGCAGCTGAACTGATCAGCATTCCTTTGAACTTCAGCCTCCAGCTGACCTTCCCGTTGCCTGAGGGATCTTGAGGTCTTTAGTGTCAACAGATTCAGTTATTTGGTTCGAGCACTTTCAGTGTTCATATCAAATTATCACTCATTTACTAGGTTTTTCAGTATCTTCCTCTCCTCCCTCCAAAAGAAGAGAGAGAAAAAAAAGCCGGCTTTGGACCCTAAGGCAATTAAGTCTTTCAATATACATATTTGTTTCCCTGTCCCCTCCCAAAATATGAACGTTAATTTTCCCAACATGCCAGAAACACTTATGGACCTTCTGTATACCACTATTTTTTTTTAAGATCTGTATAAAGCACCCATTGTAAAAACATCTGTGTCACTATACACAGATGAACAATAATTAGAATAATCGTAGCTTGGTCATACGGAGGTCTAAGCCATTATTACATACACAAAAACCAGAGGGAAAAATACCCAGGCCAAAATAAACAGATAAATAAAAATGTAAAGTTAATGAGGCAGGGAAAGCTGACACTGTGAAGGAGAGAAAAATCTGTCTGGGAAGGTTTCCACCATGTACCTGAAAGGGTCACATATTACGATAGGATCTCACAATCAAATCTTTCAGAAATTTATCTTACCACGCAGTGCAGGTCAAGGAAGCTGTCATCAGTCATCGTTTATGAAGGAAAGAAATGGTTTGGTGGGATCTTAGGGGCTATATTCAAGCTACGGGCACATGGCTCAGTTGTATTGATGATAGTGTTGTTTAAAGTCAAAAAAGCAATGCACATATCAAAACACATACTATTCAGGGCTGGCAAACTCTATCCCTCCTTCACAAGTAATGGAAATAAGTAGCCATGGAGCTGATGAAGACATGGGAACCTCTCCTTTCACCTGAAATACCTTCCCCACACCCCTTCCATTAGCCGTATTCATTTTGGGGCTACAGTCCATGGGACCCTTCTACGTTGACTGTGCCAAAGCTACCCTGTAGTGAGCCTGGCCAGAACTGTTTGTGGTGGTATACGCTTCCCCTAACAGAGTCAAAAATATGTCAGATGCCTTCTTGTTGGCTTCCAGTGGAATACAGGCAGTAAGGTGGTTGTGCTCCAGACCCCTCACCAGCTTCATTGCCCTTCTCTGGACACGCTCCAGCACCTCAATGTCTTTCTTAAAGTGAGAGGCCCAAAACTGAACACAGCACTTGAGGTGATCTCACATAGCATCCTCTGCTTCAAAATCATTTGTACAATTTTGCCATGATATAAACATGTCCAGCATGATGTAGGCTGTCACTGGATTGCAAGCAACTTGGTGTTGCGAGGGCCTAAGCCTGCACAGAGAAATGCACCACAGAGCAGCCAAACTCGTGTTCACGTTTAGCTTGCTCAGTAACTGCAGCATGTATCCTTTGCCTAAGACACATCAAATTCACACAGACTTAACGGGGCAATCAGGCGCACGAGGTTCACTTCAGAGACACGTTATAACATTTTCCGAAGGGGGAGGGGAAAACAGACATATAACTACTTCAATAGAAGTAATACAGATTCAATGAGCAAAATGCTGACAGTTACTAACCACAGAATCTGGAGAAGTTAGCAAAAAAAGACACTAGCAATTATTTAATCATATCGTCTGGAGGACCTACCTATTAGGATATCAACAATTATTTAACCACATCATCTGGAGAATCGAGTAAATTTGAGATCTTTTGAATATATAAATGCAGTTTCTAGAGATCTGGTAAAAAAAAAGAAGACAGTAACTGTTATTTAATCACAGTGTCTGGAATATCAACACAAGTGGCAATTTGGCTTCAGGATTTGGAGAAGCAAGCAAGAAATACCATCCCCCAGATCTCCCTGGATCATGTATACCCTTTAATGTAGAACCAAAGCTGAGCAGAAGATTCTGTTCCCCACAGAGTTACCAGCAGAATTTTTGTCCTGGTTGCAAAAAGAGGGGTTTTTTTTTGGCTGAGGCATGGGTGAGACAACCAAAAAACCATGGGGCTTAGGATTTTTTGTCTATCATAGAGTCCCAGGTAAGTCGCTGAAAATGGCTTTTCCTGTTTTCGTATCTATGCATTGGGTTTAAAAGGAGAAGGGTACTGGAGTTGCTTTAATCATCTGGTTGCTAGCCTTGGACTTCAAAGACACGAGATAATACCCTCCTCTATGAGGTTGTTTCTAGGTCATCATGGCCAAATCACACAAACTGTGTATGCCTTGATTCTGCTGAAGAATGATGACACTGCAGTCCTGCCTTGCAGATCAAGATAGTAAAGAGCATGAGAGATGTGAAGTGCATTGCAATGGAAATCTGAGAGATATCCAAGACAGTTTGATTGGAAGATGGCAGTCGACCAAGATAAAATGGCTCCCAAAACAGAATTAAAATTGCATCAGCAATACTTTGGGCTGAATAATATAAAAAAACTGCCAAAAAATGTAAAAGATTTCCACTAGGAACTTATCTTTATTTCAGTGGAAGGAGGTCTTCAGTTTATATGGCTTCTGTATCAGAGCCAGGCTTAAATCTCCAGCAAAAGGGTGCAAATATGAGCAGATGAGCAGTCTGAGCCAGATGTGCTGACTTGCACTTATTAAATATGAAGAGGTTTTTATATCATGTGGTTAAAAAAATTACAGAGGACTCAGAATGTGGATTAAATATCCCAGCTCCCTTCGAGAGTTACTGGGAAATGAAGGCAAATGGTTTAAAGCAAGAGAGATTTAACTCCTAAGGGCTTAATTCACCAAAACACATTTCAGGTTGCACCTATGTTTGGAGGTTGTTTAAAACTGCAAAAGTTTCCATGTGGAACAATCCGCAAGGCATTTACATTTCTAGTATGGGATGTATGTACCACTGCCTATGTCCTGGCAGCACCCATTAGTCCAGTGACCTTCTCATCCAAAAGTTCCTGTGAAATTTGCAGTAGTGGCGTCCCTTATCTCAGCCATAGATCCTGGTCCATTGCATGTCTTTAAAACAGGTTGATTGCTGCAAAAATGGCTGCCAGGGAAAGACTACTGGTGTACTTCCTTGCACACCTTACACTCCTGCCTGCCATCAGCACTGTGCTCAGGGCAATGCCAGGATGGAGGGATTCCTCCCTCCTCCGCCTGTGGGGATATGAAACCTACGTCTGTCATCTTAGTGTTATGTTTTCTACACGCAAGATGGCCCTTCCACTCCTTGAAAGTAGTAGCTAAGTTTAAAATGAACAAGGTAAAGTTCAGTATTTGCAACAAGAAAGGCTGACCATCTTCCCAACCTCAGTGACCTTCAGTTCCAGAAAGCTCCTGTGAAGTAGTGCTCCAAGCCCATAGACATCCCACTTTTTTTGAAGAATGCTTCAGCTTTTATTCTATTTGGTGTAGGGCAGGCAGACCGATTCTTTGAAAGACAGGAAGGGCTCCACATATGTGCCATGAGCTAAGAGACAGATTGTTCATTGCTGAAATATTTACTCTACATACGTGTGTGAATAGGTACTTAATTCCTTGAAGGACAGCATGTAAGTCCCTTTCCTCTGTATTGTCTGCTCTCAGCTGTTTTTAAAACTCTTCTGATAATCTTAGTTCAAGGCTACTTGGAGTCCTACTGACCTTTCCTGGCCAGCATTAGTAGGAGAGTAATAATAGTGTCATGCTAATAGGAAATAGCATTCTTGGAACCAGCCGTGGTGGAAACTCAGCAGGACTTTCACTGAAGCAAAGAAGAGTCATAGAAAAAGAGACACTGTCTCCTTTGCATGAGAAGAGATCCTTCCCCTCTGGCTCCACCACCACCACCGCTTTGGCAATTCACCAGCAAAGGAGCAGGATGAGCTCTGCAGACAGTGTGGCTAACCCCAAATGAGCCTAGGATTTGCTTCATTACTGTTTGACTCTGTCCTGTGTGCCCTTCTCTTCCCCCCCTTCTTCCTTTTAAACAGATTTCTGTCTTCTCTGGCCCACAGCACACAAAGACAACATCTTCCAACAATGAGTGCCGTGCCCTGCTCCCTCTCTTCTCTCTCTGCCACTTAGCACAGTGCTCCTCTGTCAGACACTATTGCTCCCAGATTAAAACAATATATGACAAAATGATACCCGCTGACTATTGACACTGGCAATTATATAAGAATTAAACGGGCTGTGTGTTTTGGACGAGCTTCAAAGGCTTGTGGGATTCCCACACATGCTCAGAAAGCTGTGGGGTCCTTTTTAGTTCTCAGACATATGGCCACTTCCAAGCCTGCTATTTCCTATTAACATGAAACTATTATTACCCACTTACCAAATGCTTCCTGTCGCTATCCAGCCAGGAAAGAGAGCATCCAAGATAACGGCATCAGAAACCCCAAGAAAGGGGGCTGGCAGATGGGTCTGTTTCCTAAGGAGCTGCGTCCAGCAAGATTTATCTGACTTTCCGTTCCCCTGCCGGTGGGTGTGGTTGCAAGGGTGATGTAATTTCTATCAGCGCCGGCTGTTGAGCTAAGCATCTGTCATAACAAGTGTGTGAACTTCTCGCACCGGCCCAAGGTATTGCACACGCCATGGGAAAAGTTCCTACTCGCGAACCGGCAAGTCTTAACCCTGCCACAACCCTCAGACACCCTCTTGGCTCTTGCTTAGTGAATTATGTCGCAATGCTAACCCTGAATGCACTTGGTCTGCTGCATTGGTGTTGGTGGAGAAAAAGGCTTCTAAGAATTGTCGTTCTGACAACTTTTTGAGATGCAAAGGGTTATATAGGTATTTTTATATGATGTCCCTCACTTCAGCCATTTAGTATCTCAGAGGCATTTGAAGGAATGGCGTGGAAGGTCAGAAAAATGTTACTCCCTTTTTCAAAGTTAAACTGAAGCCTGGATTTTCTGCTGCGTTCAGATTCTTAAGTCTCATGAAGCTGGTGTGTGAGGCTAGTTAAGGATGAAGACAGAAGCAGACAGAGCTTTTTCTGCTTTTTTGTACTGAAACGAACAGGTCTTAGCCATTTTAACATCTCTCCAATTAAGAGGAGGCATTTATATGCATGCTTTTAGAAAATCTGGTCCTTCAGGATTTGCCTAAGAACATGGTGAAACCGTATAACAAAAGCAGGTCTTGAAGACCTCCGGCATTTTCCCACAAGGGAGTCTCATGCTTTGAAATAGATGCAAGTATCCTTCCTTTAAAAAAAAAAAAGTGAATAAAAGAGGGAAAAAAAGAAATAAGAGAAAAATAAGAAAAAAAAAAAAGAACAAGGAAAAAAAAAAGATAAATACTTTTCTATTCCTGAAGGGCTTTTGGGTTCAGGAAGAGCTGGGCCAGAGCTACGTGGTGGGGGTGTCGATGTGAGCTTGGAGGAGAACCCACTGTGGTTTTGACTCAGGCCCCTCATTACGGTTTCGGAGGTCTATGCTGAGTCTTTCTGCCCAAGGGCTGCTTGTGGCCAGGCTCCTGGGAGCACATTGTCCCAGCCCCTCCTGAACCGCACAGCGCGGGCCGGATCACCCCGCGTGCTTCCCCCTGGGGAAGCAGGCAGCCCCGAGCCACAAAGCATGGCTTTGCCCTCAGTGACTCCGAGTGCATCCCTTCCCAGTGGCCGAGAGCCTCCCTCAAACAGCAGGCTCAAGACCATAAGGCAAACACAGCAGCTCGGCTGCCGCCGGCCCTTCTGTTATTCTGTGCTTCTATTCTTGTTCTCATCTTCCCCCATGTGGGCTGCGGGTATTAACCTGGATGTTGTCCATGGAGCTCCGAAGCATCGTGTTTACCGAGCCTCTCTCAGGTCACAGTGCCTCGGCGGTACAAAAATGAAAATAAAATACAGCCTGCTGATGTGGGGAGCAAGAAAGAAGATAGAAATGTCATCACGGCAGTGTCTGTACAGAGGGTTAAAGCACGGGGCGAAATGATCTGTTTAATATCTCAGCCTCCGTGAGGACATGCAGCCTGTTCCTGAGGTTAACCAGCCAATGCATGACATAACCCTGTTATTACTGCTTCTATTATAGGAAGGCCTTGGGTCTTGGTGGAGTCGGGCTTTCCTTACGGCACAAGGAGGGTATATGTGTAGCAGGAGATGGTCTTCTCTGCATTCTCACCTCACCCCAGCATCCCGGGAAAACCGACACAGAGACAAGGAGGAGCTGAACACGGTAGAACCGAAGTCAGTTGAGGAGTGACTAGCACTTCCAGACCTTCTACCCACAGCAATACCTTTCGCATTAGGGCACGGAATCTCCTTAAAAGAGCTTTTAGTAATCAGACCAGTGTCCAGCTTGTCTTGACCTGTTGCTCTCCGGGACCTCTACCAGCACTGCCACTACTCCACATATCTCACCCTCTGCGCAGATTTTAATTAAGAGGCAGGAACTGATTTGGGTCGGAAAAGCCTTCTTGCCATTTATCAGGCAGGTATCTCTCATTTGAGTGGCGCTTGTCTTTGGTCTGTGGGACCCATACCAAAGCCTCATTCTTCCTGGCTGGGCTTGAATCTTAAAGGGACACATTTCCAAAGCGATTTTAGTGACCTGACGGCTGAAATCCAACAGGCGTTGCTTTGAAATTGTACCCAATTATGTATACATTATACTGCTCTCGCAAACAATGTATTATCTCCACGTGCAGTACAGATTATCCAAAATAATACAATATTGCCATAAAAAGTATAATTATAATAAAAAAATCAAGCTTCTCTAGGGAAAAAAAAAATTAGATGCTTTCTATAGGGCTTCTATGAAAAATCCAGCTGAAAAAAAAAAATCACTGAAAAAATGTGAAATGTTCATTGCTTTAACCTCACAATAACTTGAGGGGAAATCATGAATAGTAACAATCGCATCTGGGCCAAAACAGAATTGGCTTTTACATGGCAACTTCTAAGCAGTAAATATGCCTGCAATTGGTTCTTTTAATCAAATAGTGCCTAGTGATCCTCTTTCTCCCAGAACACAGTAGCAATTTATTAGCAAGGCGTTGCTATGCTCTTCCACTGCTCCTGCGCCTGTTGACACAGCAAAAATTTCCGATTAGTGAAAACACTTTTAAATCTTTTAATAGGATCACAGTGTCACAGAGTCATTAAGTTGGCAGGGATTGCTGGAGATCACCTAGTTCAATCCCACTGTTCAAAGCAGCGTCACCTACGGCAGATTGCCCAGAACAGAGTCCATTTGGGTTTTGCATATCTGCAAGAATGGACACTCCACAATCTCTCTGGGCAACCTGTGTTCAACAACTATCCCAGTAAAAAAAAAGTCTTTTTCTTGTGTTCAAATAGAATTTTGTGTATTTAAACATTTTAAAGAGTTTCACTCTCTTGGGTACCTGGTAAGTCACATGTGAGTTAGTTTTTTCCTTAACATTTGAGTTTGTGCTTGCTGGTGAGATAGCAGTGAGAAATCAGGATGGACACCTGATTCCTACCTGAAGTATCTCTGTATGAAAGAGAAGACTGTGTTTGGAAGGAGGGCTTCTGTGCCTGAAAGATGATTATTTTTTTCGCCCTACCTCTAGCAATTAATCTAATAAAAGTTATTACATCATGCCACGCTCAGCCTCATTGTCTAAAATTCCTCCATATCAAATGAAAAGAAGTAATCGTACACATTGGAGATGGGTGAGATGAATTCATCATCGGGATAATCTCTGTCTCTCTCATGATCATAAAAAGAGTGAATGAAGATCTAGTTAATGAAGTCTAAAGAGAGATTCATCTCTGTCAGAGGATGTCCAGATGTGGTCAGATGAATGGCTCTCTGGACTTCTCTGACCAGATCATCACTGTCTTCCCATGGGAGCCTGGTCATTCATGTCACATTGAGACTTCTGTCTGAAGACATATTTAATGACATCTGAGGTGCTGTGAGAGATGTGAAACATTCATATGTGCATCATAGATATGGCACTGGACCTGTGGGTGACCAGTACCAACCAGGACTGGAAGCTGAACCAGAACGGAAACACTAAACTAAGCTACTATACATATATATGGTAATCCAAATGCTGAATCCCACATATATGGTGCAACATTTTGTTTGTTTTCTTAAAATAAGCCTAAAAATTCCCACTGATTGAAGAAATGTACCATTGGTGGTGCTGCAGGTAATGAGGTATTGTTTTTAATGAAATCGATAGATGCAATGTGCAAAGCAAGAGAGATAGGTTTAGGTGTTCACGTGCGCAAGAATGTCTAATGAGCCACTCTGCTTCCCTGTATTCTGTTTTTCTTCACTTAGTTACGTTTTGCACCCTCCCAATCTCTACCTTCAGTGGCACCTATCTATCACTCAGCTGATCACTTACCTGATTGAGGTAAGTAAAAAAAAAAAATTATATTTTTTGTGAAAAAGTGACTGTTTATTCTCACTATGCTTTTCTTCCCTCTTTTTATTCATCTGTTTTTATACAGATGTAAAATGCAGCTCTTCTGTCGAAATAAGACGGAGTATGAAAACCCACAACCCCAATCATCTGGAAATGGCCCAAGCCCGTTCCAGTCTATTACAATCTATTGGGAGACAAGTGCTGGCAAGTTTCTTCCAGATACAGCATCAAATTAATGGCCATCAGAGGCCTTTCTTGATGAAAAAGAGGAGGGGGTGAAAGTTATAGATGCAGACAGGACATAAATTATATAAATATGGCAGAAAACAAACCACCATTTGTTGTTAGTTATGGTCTTTCAGCTTGAAAGTGACAAAAAACAAACAAAAGAAATTTGTTATGTACATTGAGGTTGGAGGAGCGTAGGAACCATGCAGCTCTTGAGAACGTTCAAGGAAATGGGCTTTTGCCAAGTGTACTACTGCCATAAATCTGTATTTCTGCCTGCTGTTTGCTTATTATAGCAGAGATTTTGCTGACAGAATGGGGAAATTCAGGGAGACGAGCGACCAAACATTTTAAAAAAAGTAATAATAGCAACCTTTCTTTCTCTTTCCTTAAAATTAATGAAGGGTGAAACCATCCCCAAACTGAAAGGGTGGGACTCAACAGGAAGCCAACAGACTACCGAAGACAAGGCGCTGGGAAAGTTATATCCAGCAACCTTAGGGTGGGGCTTTCGAAAGTAGCTGGAGAGTAAAATAGTTCTCACCTAACTTTGGCCACCTCGGAGTGAAACAGCCCTAATAAGTAGTCCCCAGTCACCTCCAGGAGATTCTAAATTACTTACCTGTCTACAAAAGCTGGGTTGCTCTTCAGAGGCACCTCTGTTTCTCCATTGGCAAAATGGGAGCCTATACTCCTAGGTTAGACTAGGTACATAAAAATTAGGTGATCAAAGTTAGGCAAGGAGAGTCTCACCTTAGCTGAGTGACACGCAACACTTCCACGGGTGCTTTTGAAAGGTACCTGACAAAAGCAGAGCTGGGCTTTGCTCCTGTCCTGGTTTGAGCGACACAGGATTCATTTATCTTCTAATACTTGGGAAGACTGCGTTTTTAGAGGACTCTAGTGTCTGAATTTGTGAAAATATTTACTTTATAGCCAGCTATGGTGTGTGGGTTTCAAGGTCTCAGTGTTTTCGAGCTCGCCAGGTGCAGGGATGAGGAGGAGCGAGACCCGGGCACTTGACCCAAGCTGGCCAACAGGATTATTTCATACTATCAACGTCACATTCACTATAAATTAGGAAGGTTGCTGTGAAGTTTGCTGTCTCCCTTGGTGGCTGCCATCCTGAGAACTTCGTGCCCTAGTGCTGGACTACTGAGGCCTTCCCTTCCTCCTGAAGCTGCAGCACTCGCAGTGTCCGACATTTGTTGTCCACTGCTGGGAGTGCTCAGCTTCCTAGTGATAGAATTGGCTGAGTATAATCTTTGCATATTCTGTATTAGTATCGGGATCAATATTGGTTCTTTAATGCTATTAATGTTAATTATCTAATCTTACTCTATTAAATCTGTTTATACTTCAACTCCCAGGTTTCCTTGTTTTCTCCCGATTCCCTTTCCCGGGTGGGGAGGGGTCATCGAGTGATAGAATGATTGTCTAAATGACAACAAATTGTTACGGGTCTTTCAAACCATAACAGCTCCCCTTAGTCAAAAGGGGAAGTCTGAAAACCCCATGCAACCCCATGTGCAGAGACTCACTAATCCAGATGAACGCCTCATGTTGTGAACAGTCCCCTTGAGCCCAGTGAGATCACCACTTTACAGGAGTAAGCTGCCTCCAGACCGAAACACAAGTGTTTATTTACTTGGGGTGAGGTTTGTCTGTATGAAAGTTCCTGTATCTACTCCTTGTTTTTCCAAAAAGTGCAGAGCACTTTGTAACTCTGTGTCCACCCAGGACAGCTGAACAGCAGCATGTTCAATGTAGCTTAGTTCAACTTCGGTACCTACAAGCGAGTTGCCGCACGTCCACTGCTGTCAGCAGAGATCAAAGGTGAGACCCTAGGTGCCAGTAGCTGAGCTGTCTCAGATGTCATGAGACCTCTACATTTTAGCAACTGAGTCACACTCCTAGCCAATAAAACTAATATATCTCAAGGAGCAATTCATCTCATCATCATCTATACTGGTCAGATGAATCTCTTTCCCAGCTCCACTGGCTGCATTAATGAGGGGTCGATTGAGCCACCCATACATAGATGTTTCATGGGATTTGAGATGGCCTGTGTTTTCTGAGACTTGCTTACAGGACTGACAGATATGATACAGGGCCTGCAAGGCAACCATGCCATTACAGCGGAGAACCTAAAGGTCATTTGGGTTTCAACGTTATGAAGAGTTTCAACCTTATGAAATGTTTCAGATGGCATTAGATGCCCTATTGTGGGCCACCTGTTAGAAATATAGATCCCCATTAGTTATAACAGGTCTAAGACATCTATGTCTTCAGAAGATGAAGGTACTGCAAACTGAAGATATCTGTACTGCAGGGTAAGATGCAGAAGCCCAGCCATAGACATCTGATGCCATTTTAGATGCACTTAGGTTTTCTGGGTGTCCTCACATGTAGATATGACACAGAGTCTGCAGAAGATTCGTGTTGTTTTGCAGCAGGAGGCTCTACAGTGACTAAATGACACTAAAAAATTATGATTAAGTAAATGAAATACAGCCATAAATTGTATTCATCTAGAGATGAATAACAACTTAAGAGTCTAGGCTTTAAGCCAAACCAGCTTCCCTGTGTAATTTAAAGGAACTGTGTTTCAACAACCTAGAAAATTAACATGTAAATTCTCAAAAAAAAAAGAGGGATTTGGGGAACAAATTACAGGTTAATTTTAGTTCAGTCTTAGAAGGAGGAGACAGGGCTCTTGTTTTTCTCTGAACTAGTTTGATCAGGTTTAATGGCCTAATTACAAGGAAACATTCTGAAACAGAAGGGAGTAAGTGAGGGTAGAAGAGAACGCATCTGTGTCAAGATATGTTCACTCTAAAATGGAGCAATAAAGTTAAGAATTAGCTCTTGTGTCACCAAACAACACCAAACACGTGTTCAGGGCAAAGCTGAGTATGGCTCCACTTACGTTCTTGGCATAACATTTGAATTTTACCCTCATGTAACTGAGACCAGAATTGACCATTTTCTCTCAGGAATGTAGTCTGGAAAAGTCTTGAAAAGCTCAGGACTGATTCAAATTAGTTGCAGGTCAGCATGGATAAAAAAAACCAATATGTGAAGCTCTGGATGAGGAAGGGAGGTGCTTCACCAAAAAAGCCACATACAGCCCAGTATCGTTCTACCATAGCGCTAAACAGGCATCCCCTGTAAGGTATCTGCTGTTTTCTTGGTAAGTAGGGATGTCTGGAAGTCCCTATGGAAACGCTGATTTAGAATACTGCCAAGACCTCAAAGAAGAGAACTTTTAAGAGCAGCTAAAGTCATGAGTCTGGTCAGATGAAGAAACATTCAGCAGAGAAGCTGATGAAAGAATCATCCTGGAGGTGGAAGATGAAACCTAGACGAGGGTTATTGCACCCGAGAGAGCTCTGCACATTTAGCTCCTGATTACGACTGTGTGTATCAAGGATCACGTTTCTCGCTACATGCTCATTAACGTTTAGTCACTCTAGTGGAGCACTTCACCTGGGTGGAGCAGTAGGTTATTCAGGATCGTGGCTGCTTTTCTTTCCAGATTAATGCAAGGGGGATGCGGCCCACCAGTGCACCTGGCTCGCTGATCTGTAAAATGCTTTTGAAATCCCACAGAGCAAAATGAGCCATGAAAGTGTCAATCATCTTCACTGAGCACATAAGCAAGCAGGTATGATGTTGGGAATTTTCAGAAACCCACTCACAGCTGAAGCCTGGTGCCTGCAGCTATTTGGATGGAAAGCCAAACAATTTGTCCTGCTTTTATATAGAAGTAGAAGTGACATTAGCCGACTTTGGCCAATTCACACACTCCTTTTTACATGCTTTCTTTGGCCTCTCACACACAATATTAGCAGTCAGTTTCCTGTACTGATTCTTCAAGTCAAGTGGCTAAAAATGATTAGCACCAAATGAGTAATGCAAATATCAGTGAATCAGTAACTTTCTTATGGCACTAATAGAATATAGCACTAATTCACTACCAAGCGAACAATTTCTTTAAAAATAGCGCAAAATCTCTCCCCCCACCAACCCTTTTCTTTTATTAACATGGAGAGTTTCAAGCCTGTGTTTCCAAATCACACCCTGATGAAATGCCAAGGTCTGGTTTCACCGTGCATATGATTCTCATTTAGGAGACACAAATACTTAGATGAATCAACGTCAAAGGCTCATTTAAACAGAGCAATTCTGCAATGAGCTAATAACTCATGCACAACAAGGTATTTCGTTTGCTAGCTCTAAACAAATTATGAATGTTAAATAAACATCTTCTTCTTGCTTAAACTAGTCAAAGGGAGAGGAAGCACCCGGCTGCTTTTAATAAAAATGTTGTGTAAAATGAGAGAGTCACACATGGCAAGGTTTATTTTTTTGTTTTCTAAAGGGCGATTTTAATTTTGATTGAAGCTTGGTAATTTCTTTTCTTATTTGATTTCCCTAAAGCAACGTTTCAGCAAACATAGTTTTCCCGGTTTGGATACGTAGGCAGTGCTGAGCTGAAATTCTCATCTGGAAGAGTTTTTCAGTCATTCATATACGACGTGATCCAGTGCCCATCAAAGTCAATAGGATTCTTTCTACTGATTCCAATAGGCTTTGGATGAAGTCTGCGGGGTTTGAGCTGAAGCCCAGTAAAATCACAGAAAGATCCTCTTGATCTCAAGAGAAGGTGGTTGAGACTCCTGCATTCTGCCGCACTTGCAAAGCAGTGGAGACTTTCTGACAGGGGCTTCACCCAAAATAACTCAAAATAAAGCATTCAACTTAATGGGAAATTGTATTTAAAATTGTATTGTCAGATTTTGAACGATATGAAAAAAAAGATACAGCTTTGGTGTGAAGTTGTGGGGGTTTTTAAAATTTTTTATCTTTTTTTTCCCTTTGATAACAAAAGAGGGAAGATATGAAAGAAAACAGTGGGAAATGTTATGGGTTTTTTTTTAGTTCATTGTCAAAAAAATAATAATCACTGAACCAAAATACTGTATTCCATAGTTTCTTATTTTATTCAAGACTAATTTTCAGCCGGAGAGGAAAAGGAAGCACCATGCCCATACCAAGGGTACAGAAAGTAAAAGAAAATGATTATTTTTACTTCAGGCGTCAGGTTTTTTTCAAACGGTAAACTGAGAGCTAGCAAAGCTCTAGTGATGCCATTCTAAATCTGTCTTGCTTTTCCCAACTTACACTCTTTACCTGATCATTTACTTAGATGTAATATTAATGAAAGATAGTGGGGAACCACATATCAAGAATTGTAACTGTAATTATTTACATATTTCAAATTCAAGTTGGAAAATGCTGTTGTAGGAAAATTCTTGGGGCAACATACCAAATTGTCTACACTTTGTTTCTCTTTTTTGAAAAGGGAAAAAAATTAATTACTAAGATAAATATTTTCAGCTTTGGAGAAAATAGTTTTTTATGTTTGATACAATAAACTGATGATTGACAATATTTTTCAAGTTCATTGAAAAGTTATTTCATAGCTTTTTCAAACCCTGACATAAACTTGTTTCTTCCCTCAAAAATAAATTGAAGAGGTATTTCTAACTTCCTTTTTAAGGGAACCAAAATGGAATTTGTTGCCATAGAATTTAAATTCCAGTTTCTGCTTAGCATCCTAAAGGTATAAACAGTGACTGTATATGAAATGTAACCCTGGTCTATAGAAACAAGTTTAAGCCTTACTATGCTCTGCAGGATTGATGTGCCTGGTTCAGCAGGAGTGCCTGGTCCTTTAGACTGCCAGGTCCTACGTAGTGAGCCGTGTACAAACCAGCTGCTCTGTTTTGTGCTGTTGGCTTTAAAAGTAATGTGTTTTTTTCCCCCATACTTCCTAGGTGACTGTACACATTTTAGCAGACCTTTGATCTCTTTGGCTTCGTATAGTTCTAGCTGTGACTTGAAGGAGGCAAGAGAGGGTCTGCCTTGAAGACCGCTCTGCTGTTGTGGTGGTTCATTCTCCTGGACTACTAGAAAGCACCAGTAGATTGGTATAAGATAAATTGAGATCGGGAGGGACAATTGCATTAATCTCTTTTTGAGTCTGAGGGAATACGTTGGGTCTTTAGCTCTAAGTAAAGGAAAAGAAGCTCATAATTCTGCTGCAGGAAGAATAAATCCGCTCCACTAGAACAGATAAATTTCTCAGTTGCAACACAAAGCAGTGTACAAAACAAACTCTAGTCTTTTGAAAGAAATAAACTTGGATGCTTAAAGAACTAAACCATCATTTTTTCAAAGATCAACCTTTTATTTTGCATTTTTTTCAGGTGGCCAGTCAGGGACAAGCCGTGTTTAGAAAACTACTTGGAGTTTCTCTGTGAGAAAAATGAGAGTGAAAAGCAAGTAAGAATACAAAAAAAATGAAGTTATTCAGCTGGAATATAGGAGGATTTGATCTGATCTAAAAAAAATTCCCTTCATGAAAACAACGTTCAGTTTTGTTGCAAGAAGCCCTTGTCTCGGCAGGGATGGGGGTGGGTGGATAAAAAGTAAAAGAAATAAAATGTTGATGGAAACATATTGAAATAGCTTCATAAAAAACGCATATGCTTCTATTACGTATCCAGTATTGTTCTTTTACAGCGTATTTAATGGTCCCGAAAGAGATGGAGGAGCCTAGATCCTTAGTATCAGGCAAAGAAATCCCACCCAGAAGCAGAGAATTTGTAGCTGAAAGAAAGATATCGCTGGGTATTAGTAAGCAGAAAGAGTGAGCAACAGGGCACCCAAAGGAGATGCCCACCCTTAAAGGCTCTGCCAGAAAAAATGCGCTTCCTAAATTTTGTTCCCATGACGGCTCATCAAGATAGTCTGGAAGCCGATGTGAACAAAACGGAGGCGTTCTCTCTCTCTCTCTCTCTTCCTGCTTTAGGAGTTTGTCTGGGCTTTATTTTCTCTTTTGTTATTTATGGCTTTTTGGTAACCTAGGGAGAAGTGAGCGCAGGGGCAGGAAGGGCACTTCCCCAGCTCTCCACTTCTGATTGTTCAGAGGTGCCACTCCCATTGGTATTAATGAGTGCAAGACCATCAGAGCTTGGCTCTGGCTCCAAGTGAAGCAAGATCCTGCTCTGTTGCCTGGAAAACATCTGCTGGGGTGGAAAGAAGGAACAACAAACACAGGAGAGAGGAGGGAGAACTGGGACACAGAGGACAGGCAGTTGGTAAAAAGCTACAGACCTTTCAAGATCTGATCCAAAGCCCACACTGAGTCAGTGACTCTCACGACTGAGGTCAAAGAGCTCTGGATCAAACTCAAGAAGGCTCTTTTAAGCTTTCCAAAGCTAGGATTTTCAGCCCGTGGCTTGCACACCCATGATGGGTCACGATCTGGAAAAGTCAACTAACAAATTGTAGCAAAAGCCTCAAAAAGAAGTTTAAGTTCACTAAAGGATGGGGAAGGTTAACTTCACATGAAAACCTTGAGGGATCTGTAAAACAGAAAAAGTAGACCACCATCACAGAGCATTTTGCTGTCTTTTTACTGCACCGCTCCTGTACTCCATTACCACTGGGAGCTTCCTTAAAATCTGCCACCTCAGAAGGCCAGCAGAAGAAACTAGTAATGACTTGTGAATAGAAAAAGAAATCATACCCAGATATTTGTCTTGAGTCTTAATTCAGCCAGGAACTACACCAACACAACTGCAAATCTTACCTATGCAAGGAAATATTGATGGAAAAAACCCAAACAATTAAACAAGCGTGCAAAACCATGGGGGATCCCAGAGTATGACGAGCTCCATTACATTGTGGGACTAGTTACCAAAGTTTCTATGGAGCTTTGCATTCTCTGGTCAGCATGTAGACACATCAGACGCATAGACACATAGAATATCAGGTCATGATCTAGGAATCATTCGTTGCAACCACATAGTTGTTCAGGGGTGGATTCAAGATGGGCTCAAAGCCGCATTTGCTGGACTGTCTGTCAATGTGAATGCTCTTGAGTCAGGCCTCAAGGTGACAAAACTCAGCGCTGTCTAAGCTTTTGTGAACACCCTGGGGAATGTTCTGGGTGTACCTTCAGCCTGACCCACAATGGCAGCCTCCATTTATCTCATCTGCTCGTGCAATATTCCTTATAAGAGATGTAAGGGAGGCAGAGACCTCCGGTCCTTCCTAGAAGTGCTAAGTCTTCTGGAGGGCACAGGCAGTCGGTTTGTCTGGTCTGTAAGGCAGCAGCTCCCAGAAGTGCTCTAAATTTCAGTCTGTTCTCCTGAAGTACACCACAAGAAAGTCTCATCTTTCTTTTTATGGTAGTTCCAAGATAAAGATAATAACTTTAAATCCTTGCATCGCTTAATGGCATGGTTATTACACCAGAAAGGTACAATATAATTCTTCATAACATGCTAAGAGGCAGAGAACAGTATAATACAGTAATCCTGTAGCTGGAACCACATCTAATATCTTTGTTTTTCAGAACTACATGTACAGATGTAGCAGCCTTGAAGCCAGCGAAGTTTCTCAGCACCATGACCCAGCCAGACCTGTTAGGGTCTAAGTAGCTGAAGTCATATATATATTAGTAGTTCTGCCAAGAAAACTTTCACAGCACAGAGGTGCCTTCGGTAGGAGAGTACCACTATGAAGATTAGCTGTCAAGTCCCACACCAAACAAGCTGCATTAGGAAAGGGGAATTTGGTTTTGGGAGCAGTTCCTACGCTAAAGCTTTGTCCTGGCATAGTCATTCCAGATGGAGCTCATCCACCTGCTTCAAAGCTCCTTTACAGAATCTGTAGCAGAGAGTCAGACAGAGTTTTGATGATGTTTGCCTGTCTGTAAAAAAACCCCTGGTGTGTAGAAATGGTTTATAGTCAGATATTTGTTTGCCCAGTACATGGAAGCACTGAAGAAACCCTCATGAGACCCTGAGCAATGCTACTGTGACCACACCATGCAGTGCAAGGCAGGTTAGCGGTGGATGAACTCTGAGCTGAAGCAACTATACTGATGCCAATTCTCACTCAGGCTGCATAGTCCGGACATTGTCTGGTAGAAACATACCTGGATTTATCTGCCAAAAATCTTTGGAAGGAATCTACTGGGGAAGTTACAAACTGCTCGAATCCCATAGAACTTTACTCTTTTGGCTTTCTTATAGCTGTTGCCGGATGGCCAAAAAAATGAGTTTGGGAATCAAAATCCCCTGTATGATTAAGAGTGCTGGCAGATGGCAGAAAGTTGCTACTACAGGACTTCAGTATAACAGTCATGTTATTGTACCAGGAATCTCCAGGCAATAATATTGTTTGTGTCATATTGATGTAGTCTGAAACACTTATGTGTTCTTCTTCTTGCAATACTTTTCAAATCCTTTGATCAACTACTGTCAAGTTTGACAGAAGGCAGGGAGCTTTAAGTTTCCTACAGGTATGATGAAAAAATGTGGTTAGGAAAGTGAAAGAGAATCTATGAAAATGTGAACTTGCCCCATATTAGGCACCAAGGGGTCTAGAGAGGTAGGAGATAACACAAAATCCCTAATTTCAGGAGATTTCTTTTAATCCAAACTCACGCTTTGGTAGACACAGAAGACTCCAACCATGAGACCTTGTGCTATAGGAAACAAAGCTTCATCTGTTTCATCACTCAGGACTTATTAACTCTCTGGCTAGCAATATTAATTCTGTTTTTTCCTTCCCTCGTTTCTCTTGACAAGTATTGTTTGGCTCTGTATGTTCGTGTTTGATCATTCTCCCCTTTCCCGTTTCCAGAGTATCTTTGAATACCAGGTCTTTGAACAGCACTTCATGAAGCAATTGCCCACGTACTTTGGATTTTTTTGTTCCAAATGGGTTGGAGCCAGCTTTATATTGCATCAAGTACCTTTTAGGATTCCCCCCAACTGCTTTATACTTCTGGAAAGCTATTTCTTGTCAGAATCCCAGGGACTGTGATCACGCCATGCTTCAAATTTTCTCATACAATTTCATGAAGAATCATGCTGGCCATGATCCAAAACAGGTTACTGTGCTGATGGACATTTGGTTGGAGCCAATTCACTTAACCCTACCTTCATACTATGCTGAATTCAAGCACAACACTGTCACTGATTCTCACATGACCAGGCCCACAACAGCCTCTTGTTTTTATTTCTGTTAAAAATTAAAATCAAATGAATGGCTTTCGAGAAGACACTTTTAGGAAAACATTTCCACTTTTAACTAGAAACAGGTTTTTCTGTTCTTAACAACAGATCGCGGTTTTCAAAAGCCAAAACTCTTTCAAAATTTTTTGCCTTTTTCTTCAATAAAATAAAAAATAAATCCTAAAAAGAGAACCATGCCCAAATGGACCAGCCCAGAGATCTAGCTCCATGTTCCACAGCCAACAGCGGATACTCATTAAACCATGTACATGATGAGGTTTACGGTAGTCTACCTGCTGCGACAAGAATGTCTCACCACTCCAGACAACTGCAAGTGGACTAAAGACTGTGTTAGAAAATGGTCTGTAAAGAATTGTAGGCAGAAGCAGAGAAACTAGATGGGAGGCAGACCCCTTGTCCAGAGTTTCCACATCTAGACCTCTACCTGCTGTAGTTAATCTAAGCTGAAGTAATGAGCAACACGGGACTGAAATACCTTTCCCTCAGTCTTCCCATTGGCATTAGCTTTGGAAAACAGTCAGACCAACACGGAGGGAGGTAACATACCAGCAGTCATCCCTTATGCTAATAGGGGACTAAGTTTTCATCAACCAGTCCAACCCACCATCAGTAACACAAGATAAATCAGCTTTCCAGTCCTTTTTGGCTTTTCCCTCTCCAACCACAATGGCTGGATAGATGGCTGAATGACTTACCCTTTATCCCTGAAAAGAAAAATAAATCTTCTATATGTGTGCACGCATGTAATCTTCATTTTATAACCCTGCCTGAATTCTAGCTCTGTCAAGCTTGAAGTGTATCAGAAAATCATTTCTAGGATTTGAAGCCACACCACTCCTGTTCATCGGGGTGTTGCAGACAACAGCTCTGATGTCATACTTTACTTAATCGGATTACATGTGGTATGAGTTTAATAAGAAGCAGCACACAAGTTCAACAGCGTACGATTTTTGTGAGCCTGACATTAGGTTCTCGACTAGTTCATGAGGCAGTCTCTTTGTTGTGGGGAACTGTGATCTTAGTCCCTTCCTAGTGATACCTGTTGAGCATCACTGGATAGAAATATCACTGTTTAAAAAGGACAGCACAGAGGAGAAACCCTTTCTTTCCCTTCCCAGCAACTGTCCTATGCATTCTGCTTAACCCTTTTTCTTGAAAGACCAAGAAATGAAGTCCACGTGGCACACAGCCATGTAATACACTACTAAGGCAGGGTCACTCTTAGGGTCCTATGTTTATGAAGTCCCTGTCGGCCCAGCCCAGCCAAATGTATTCCCCTGTCATCTTACCTCATCTGCAATGGCTGCCTGGGCAGCCTGTTTTTCAAGGCATAAAACATACCTTTCTTTGACTTATCTATGGGTAGAAGCTATGTGTGGCCAGTTGCTGGAGCCCGGTACATCATTGTTGGGTGAGGACAAGGTTTATGGATCTTCTTGCTGCTCCAAGGCATCCTGTGATGGAGCTCAGCCTAGGCAAGATCTGCTTCTCCTGGTGAGGATGTGGAGGACATGGAGAAACACATGATAGCAGGCAAGTCATTACAGGGATGTTTTTAAAGCTACCCATATAGCATTAAACTCCCAAGCAACAGCGTAAGGACTTGGCTCTAAGTGCAAACAGGTCATGAGGCCTATTGTTTTGTTGGTAGGACCAGGGAGAACGTTGAAACCACAAGGCCTGTTTCCCCACATGCTATAGATCTCCATGACGCTCTGTACTTCACCCAAAGGGCAGGCAGGGGACCTGTGACACCTGCCTCTCACAAGAGTGGAGCTCTTGTGTCTGCTGAAGATAAGTCCTTACCGTATCTCAGCAACTACTAACACAACCCCACTGCTTTCCCAAGTAACGCACACACAGACACTCACACACAGCATCTCCTTTTGGAGCTCCTGAAATTCCTAACCATGCCTGAAGTGCAGCTTATCACAAGGATCCCTCTTTATCACATTTTATCCTGATTCACAGGTGGCAGAAAGCTCTAGATTTGATCTCTTCCCTCTTCCTTACTCAGTCTTACCAGTAAAAGACAAATATATAGTCAGGTCAGGAGTGTTGGTGTAAGACAGCAACAGAGAGAAGGAAAACAAAAGCAAAATCCAGCTTGAATATGCAATTTACAGGACTGTTGCCCAGGTGATTTCAATATCCCTTTTCTAGAACCCCATCAGTATTTTTACCTGTAGAGAGAAAACTCCAGCACACCACCCCAAATTGCAGATGACCCCGTAGCACCACAGAGCTTCCTTTCTGTTTGTGCTTACTTCTGTTTCTGTGGAGTTAGGTATTGCACACAGCTGAAAATGCCCTGGATGGGTCTCGCTGGAGCCAAGAATGCTGGACACTTAAAAGCAATTTCCCGTCCCTATTTCACACCTAATCAGCCCAGGGGTGTGTGTGAACCATGTAAATGTTGTTGATGGCACTTTGCTATTCCAACTAAAAACAGACTGGCTGCTACTGCTTGAGCTAGGAGCGATGGTGGTGTGGCCATTAAGACAGATCCCTTATTCTTGACGTAGTACAGACACCACAGGGTATCCACATATATTCTTTTCGCCTCACCCTGACATGCCCTTGGTTGACTCTCCCAGGTCTGCTCCCATGGTGATATATAGGTCTTTAAAGGATAAAAACATTGCTTTAAAGACATATTGTATAAGAGATCACCTTAGTACCTGTCTCATCACAGAATGGTCTGTTGCCTACTGGTAGATGGGAACTGTGACTTGGTTCCACACAAATTTGTTCTATAGGGTATTAAGAGTAATTTAAGGAAAAATAGGAGGGGAGCAGAAGATTCCAATTAAATCCAGCTTAGCAAAGGGGTGGGGGGAAGCAGAGAGGAAGAAAGGATTGTAATTTGGGATGTAGTTCCATCCCTGGCTTACCATTTGTTTTTTTTATTGAGACCACAGGCAATGGGTTCAGAGGATCAGCTTCTGTGAGTGCCCATCTCCTTTACAAGCTATCGAAGGAGACTGTTTCTAACTAACCTAAGTGACTAAGCGAGGATGTTTCTGGGTACTAAACAGCACACAAAGTTAGGCATATCTGAACCATTGCCAAAAAATAGATAGGCTGATCAAGGAGATGCTTGAACTCCACTCTTGGTGTAGTACCTGTAAGAATAAGGGTCAGTCTAGGTTTGCTGGTGCTGTATTTCTTCATTTTTTGATTGGCATTAGTGCTTTCCTCAACGGAATGCATGTAGAACAAGTCCCACCAACCAGATGTTGAAAATGTGATGATAAGAAAAAAATAAATAAAAAAAACCCAAAGCAAAACAACAAAAAAAAACAAAAACCAAGAAATCTGAGTATCAGAGCTGAATTGTTTTGGCTACTGGATGCTGTAGGACTGGAGTATAAGTTTTCCAAGTTATTGATAAGGTTGTGAAAGACTGCTTGAATTTTTGAGGCAATTTCCCCTAAAGGAGATATTCTTCAGCATGTTTCTACCCTCTGTTAGTCATTTAATAGCTTGGAATGATACCTGTTGTAGGCTTAATAATAAATGAAAAGAAACATGGCCATTCAGTGGGTCATTTTTTAAAAATCTTAAGTTTGTTGGAAAAAGTAATTACATCTAGATGATTAATTTCAACTTGAATACCTTTTTGATAAGTGAAGGTAGGTGAATCCCATCTATAGAGTATAGAATTTTGCCTCCAAACTTGAATTTGAATGCCTGTTCCTACAAGAAACTTGTGAACTACATCTCTAAAAAGCCACTTTTCTCCCTAAACGCTTGCAGCGATAACTAAAGTGCCAAGGCTGGAGCAGACCACACAATAGCTTAAATCTTCTATCCTGAGGCATTTTTTTCAAACTGTTGGGTCCCAGCATCTACTTGATATCCTAAATATATCTCAAGGCAGTTGATATGTTTCTGCACCCTTCTTTACTTTTGTTGGCAGGTTGTGCCGGGCATCATTTTTCAAAACTGTCCTCCGGCTTCTCTATTTGAAAAGAAATCTCTCTTCTAGCATAAGACACAACCCTTCCTTCCTCTGTTGACTAATATTGTTGGGACTAATGTTTGGGATTTTTTTTCAGTGATTAATCTTAAATAATACCACAGGACTCCTCCTTGTATTCTGTGCAATGCCTCACATTCAGAATGTTCACAGTAGCTGATGTGCACCTCTGAAATGCACCATTTCTATCTTGCAGCTGAAATAGAATAAACCAAAAAGGAGGGCTTCTCTAAGTGTTCACTGTGAAAGAAAGTGTTCTACACCTATTGCTACTTGCATTAACCTCAGATCTTCCAGTCCCAACAGCATAGCTTCTCCAGTGATGAGTTCGCCCCTCTCCTTCTCTAGGTGGCTCTTAGTCTGTGGCAGATCAACCAGTCCTGTCTCTGTTCCTCCTTCACCTCTTTCTAACTCCCCGTTGAACTCTGAGGGGCAGGGAGCCAACACCTGGCTGCAGTATGGACTCCTTGTAACTATAAATGTTTTGCATTAACTAGAGCAGCCCTCAGGCTAGTTTAGTTTGGCAGAAGCAGACTGGCCATACCCAGAGGTAATACCAACTTTAAACTACTTTCGCACACAGAATGCTCTGGCTTGCGTACATGATGTGTATCAGCAGTTCCCCAAAACCTGGCTTGAAGTGCTTTTCTACAGCTCTTCGATGACGAAGCAGATGAGGAGGATAGTCCTTGTCTGACACATTGACGTTCAACTTTTTCTGTATTGTCGTTGCCTTATACGTTCTCATTTTTGGAAGGTGTTCAGGGACTGCACAGCAAATTTAAACATACTGACAACAGAAATGCCACAAGATGCCCCACTTCCTCAGGCGAGGCTCCAGGACCTCAGTAATTCTGTCATCACACATAATGCCCATCCACCAAGGACTATAACTGTCATCAAAGGAAGACGCTGCCTCCTGCAGTCACTCTCAGATCAATTTTCTTATCAGTCCTTCATAGATTTCCAAGACAGCTATTGACTCCCAAGGAACTGTAGGCCAGTGCTTGTTCTGCTCCAAAGGGACACAAAACCAACAGACAGTGGCAGGAAATATCAAGTCACGGCCAGGACCTTTGAAACATTACAGAAAGCAGAACCGATGAAGGTGAAAATGTGTATTCCCAGCATGCAGTAGTGAAATCCACCATAGCTAAGGCTGGAGAACGATCCAAGGGTTGATATATGATTTTTAAGGGAGGTTTTAATTCTGTTTATGCAATTATTTAAAATGAGCTAGCCACCTTTGCGAGAGTGTACATTTGATTTAGGGTGTTGTTTTTGTTTTTTTTTTTTTTTAAAAAAATGGAATATATCCGATTCCTTCACAAAGTTTTGGGTAGTAAGATGATTATTTGTATGCAGCAGTGTATATATTTAAATGTGCATGGCTATGTAATAGATTCACAGATTTCAAGGTCCAGAAGATCTCGTATGACCTACTTTACTCATCTCGTACTTTACACAGGCCTTACACATTCTTTGTACTGAACAATAGTTATAATTTTGGATTCTAGGGGGTATTCTAAGGTTGCAAGATCTGTTTTCATTATAAATTAGGATGAGAAGATTAGTTCTTTCTTTTTTTCAACTAAATGGAAATGCATCTGTCAAAATGTTTTCCTTCGACATTTTTTACAAAAAATGAAATATTTCAGCATTCCTTGAAACTGGAATGTTTCACTTGGATTCACTGATCTGACCGGAAGTATTTTATTTGACATTGGTTCAATGGTAATCTGCTTTTTTTGGTTTGTTTTTCGCTGCAGCACATTGCCACTTGGAAGCTGTAGTCCCAAGCCTGCTGGTGTCATTATCACCTTTGGTACAGGTTTTATAGATGGATTGTCCTTCCTTAGTGTCCTTCCCATAATCCCATAGAGACACCGTACATTCTCCATCCTTGGACATTTTCAAAATTGAACAGCGTTTGTTCTAGCTTTACAGTTAGCCTTGAAAAGGAGTTAGCCTTCAAAAAGGCAGTTGGAAGAGATACCACCGGAGGTCCCCTCCAACATAAACTTTCCCATGACTCTGCAATTAAAAGTCAGTTTAAGAGGACTGGAGTTGCTCCTTGTACAGATCTGCTAAATCTAGTTTTCAGCCTTCAGTCCTACATTTGACCTCTGCTGAGAGCTGTCACGTGTAGATCCTTCATTTATTACACTGATACTTTCTAGTCATACTTGTTCTGTACTTGTACTTGAAGGCATCAATCAGGCTTCAGCTATGAGTGAGTACTTGAGGTATGTTGCTCACAGCTCAGATCAGGTTGACAGAAGATGGTTTCTTCTAGCCTTAAAACATATGCAGGTTATGCATGCTAAGAGTGATGGAGCCCCATTCTCTCCCAAACTCTTTCCTGTGCTTCTCTCCGTGTGTTTTCTTCTTTCCCCTGGGTCATCTGAATGTTGCAGTAGAGTCTAGGAAAAGAGCAATCCCATAACTTCCCCTGCTGCTGATGCCAAGTTTGCACCAAGGACTCTGGCAAGAATGTGGCTAGAAGATGTCGAGCCAGAGCTTTCTCTCTGGAGACTTTCCCAAAGTAATTCCATCTAACGGAACAAAAGCTCCAGAAAAGTACTGTGTTTCTTATAAAACAGATGTTTTAATGCCTTGCCAATGTCTAATGAATGGCAATGTATTCACACTGTCAAGGTTGTAAACTTAATAAATTGCATTTAATACTGATATAAATACAGAAAACCACACAAAATAGACAAGAAAAGTAACCATGTCTTATATAAGAGCAAAAAATGCTGGTATGAGATTTCACGCAGGCACATGTGGGCATGGTTCTGTATATATCTATACATACAAGTGAATGTTATCAATTAGCTGAATGGCTCTGGGTTACTCAATCAAGACTCACCTGCAAAAAGAAAAAAAAGAAGAAAAAAAAAGAAAAAAGGAAGAGAATGTGTAATGTCAGGAGGATTGGGTAGTGCTTTGCAAATCGCCATTCAAAAGTCAAAGCTAAAGCCTTAGCACTGACTAACGATTTCCACAACTCATCTCATTCTTTTCAGCTTCAGTATCCCAACTTGCACTGCAGAAGCAAAACGAGGACTAAAGCTATTTCAGGTAATTCTGACAGCGACAAAAAGCCATAGCCAACACTTTGAGGGAGTCAAGACTGAGTGACTGCCTAAACACTTCTACCTCCTGGCTCCAGAGACTGAATTCTAGAGACTGGTTCTCTGTCACCTTGCAGCACATATACAAAACAGAGAAAAATGACTGATAGAAATAGCTACTGTTCTGCCCAGCCGTTTACCCTCATGTTGGGCACTCAATATACATTAGGCAGAGTCTCATGGTTGAAACGTCTATTCAATACTTATAAATACTCAATACTTATAAATACTCAAAGGGAGGGTGCTGGGGGGATGGGAAGAGTCTTTTTTCAGTGGTGCCCAGTGACAGGACAAGAGGGAATGGGCACACACTTGACCATAGGAAGTTCCATCTTAACATGAGGAGGAACTTCTTCCCTGTGCGGGTGGCAGAGCAGTGGCACAGCTGCCCAGAGAGGTGGGGGAGTCTCCCACTCTGGAGCCATCCCAAACCCGCCTGGACGCCGTCCTGTGCCACTGCTGGAGGTGACCCTGCTGTGGCAGGGGGTTGGACTGGGGGAGCTCCAGAGGTCCCTTCCGACCCTGACCATTCTGTGATTCTGTGATTCATGTCTCAGACCTTTCAGACTGGACCAAATGAAGGAGATGAGTAAGTAGTAAGTTTTTTTCATGCTGGCACATGCTGGCTCCTGGTTATACATGTGGGGTGGTGCTATCAATGTATTTACAATTCTGCTCTCCAGTGACTCCTGCGGTCATAGTGAAATCTGTGTGTTATCTGTTTTAATTGCCACCTCTGAGGTCAAACTGAATCTTTCCAAAGTCCAAGAATGACTTTTTTCTTTTTTTTTTTTCTTGATTTCAACATGGCTTGGATGAGATCTTTCACATTTATAAGCATAATTCGATGCTGTCATTGATACCTTGGCAAAGTGTGTACCTAGATCTGTTGTTGTAGCATGGGGGATATTTTATACCTACTTTGCTCTTGTTTAAAACCTCCTAACAGCTGTGAGGCCATAAAAAATCAATTTCATCCCAAGTCAAAACTGAAATGCTAAAACTCAGCAACAGCTGTATAAGGGAGTAGAAAATAGATCTTCCCCTTTGTCCTGAGACTTTGTGAGTACCAGTAACTTAGCATCTTCCCTGTCAAGGGCTTCCCCCTCCCTCTCACTTTGGAATTTCCTCCTCTTTGGCTTTTGTCCAGGATTTGTCTTGTTACCTTCTGGGTGAGATATAAGGTGCATTTATTTGCTTTAGCTTTTGCCTCCTTTATTTAAGTATTTGTTTTCCTTGATCTAAGGAATGTACGTTCTTCAAAGCTGCAAATAAACATCTCTCTGCTGCAAAGGTGTTGCACTGTGGAGCCTGGTCCATGCAGTACGATGTGCATGGTCCATGCAGCATGATGCACAATGTTTCCCTTTATCAGCCAAACAGACAGAACCCTTAATTAGTGAGACCCTTAGTCCCTGTCAATGACCAACATGTGCAAGTTTGCCAAATAGAGACCCCTATATTTTTCTCCTGTTGTTCTGGTTCCTTCTCTTGTTTCACCTGGGCCTGGGGTAGGCTCTGCCCTTCTTTTTACGGGTCTGCCTACATCAGTTACAGAATTGCTGAGGTTGGGAGGGGCCTCTGGAGATTGGCTAGTCCAACCCAGCTGGAGAAGGATGTTCAGGGCCATGTCCTGTCAGGTTTTGAATATCTCTGGGAACGGAGACTCCGCGACCTCCCTGAGCAACCCGTTCCACTGTTCAGCTACCCTCACAGCAAAAGCGTTTTCCTCTGCTTAAACAAAATTTCTAGTATTTCAGTTTGTGCCCATTGCCTCTTGCCCTATCTCTGGGCATCACTGATGAGATCCTGGCTCCAACTTCTTTTCTCCTTCTCCATCAGGTATTTATGAGCATTGATGAGATCTTCATGAGCTTTCTCTTCTGCAGACTAAACAACCCAGTTCTCTCACTCTCCGTGTATGAGAGGTGCTCTGATCCCTTAATGGACTTCATGGCCTCCACTGGACTGGCTCCACTGTTTCCATTCCACTCTCATCCTGGGGAGTCCAGCACTGTTCACAGTACCCCAGATGTGTCTCACCATTTCTGAGTAGAGGAGAAGTACCATCTCCCTCAACCTGCTGGCAGCATACTTGCTAATGCAGTTGTGGGCCTCCTCTGCTACAGGGACACATCTCTGGTTCACGTTCTCTACCATACGACATTTTAATCACCCTGACCCTGTCAAAAATTATGGCCTAATGAATGAGTGTATCAAGTCCCACTCAGTGGTCGATCTTTGCAGAACAGGAATCTATTACTGTTCCAGAGAATTTAGTTCAAGGACTAGTATCTCGTGGTTTTTCAATGAGGAGGTTGCCCACTCCAGCTCTGAAGTCTCTATGACCAACAGGAGCATGGGTCCGCTTCTCCCTACCTGTTTGTGGACCTTACATGGAAGATTAGTCTGTGGTGAGGTCACTGCTTTCCAGCAAGTCGCTTCAAAGGGCCTGTTTCTTTCCTTTGACTATAAAGGATGCTTCAGATGGTAGCTTGGATGGAGACGTTCACATGAGATGCATCTGTTTACTCAAAGGGAGCCCAGCCATAAGCTCCTGGGTCTCACTCAAACAGGGATATAACTATTCGTTTTAATTATCAGCTCTCTGGGGCTTGTTACAATGAATCTCTGTAGCACCTTGCTTGACACACGTCTCATCCCATGATGGCCTCCAGGCACTGCTGCACAAAGCAGAGGATGAAATTACCCCCCACCAAAGCAAAAGAAGTACAGATATAGGTGTCTTTCTGTCCAGGGAGCCATCTGTTTGCCATCTTCACATGAAAGCTGTGTAACCATGTACACAGAGTTGGGATTTTTGCCTGATTGCAGCAATATGCCCATTTGTTGTTTTTCCTATTAACCTTCCAGTGATGGAGCAAAGAGATTAGGAAATGAGCTACATGAAAGAATTCTGAGTGATATACCCTATCAGATCTGGCCATTCCTGAGGTATGTTAGAAATGAGCCTTTCAAATGGGGGGAGGGTTATTCATCAGAGTCCTTTTAAACTTGGAATTCACAGGTCAAAATGAGTGTGTGTTTCTCCCTCTTTCTCCTTCAAAAGAGTATCTGTATAAAAGGGGACACGTTGACCTTGGAAATTACCTCCTTCTGTTCCTGAAGGGGATGAGAGGCAGAAGGAAGAGGTTAGAAGTGCGAAGTGCTTTGGGGTTTGGATGTTGAATGCTTCAGCTTTGTGTTGCAACACATTTGTTAAACAACACAAGTGATGAAAAATAGCATTCTTCTGCTCACAGCCCCTTTATCAGCCTTCACATCTGACAACAGGACTGAGAATCAAGACTGACTATTAACAATTAAATAGGAAAGAGAGTGACCTGATGACCCCCATAGTGCTGGATGAAACCTTGCAAAGCATCTAAGACCTGGCTTGGTGCTAACCAGAGCAGACAACAGCATCTGTACAAAAGGATCGTGTCAAAAATAACCAACATTAAAAAAAGGCATTAGATCTGAGCAAACCTAATTAACAGCAGGCGCTGTTTCTTTCATTCTCTAACTTGCCTTACAATAAGCCTTTATTCAAATTCCAGAGAAGCTGACAAAAAGACTTCTAGTAACTGGATATGTGGATATTTTGGCATGTCTGGCAAACCAATCAGTGCCTACTGTGGCAAATATTGCCACAAGGAAGCCACTGACCAGACTTTGCAGGTCTGACCCAGGCAAATCTGCCACTGGATGGGTCAGAGGCAAGGGACCAGCTTTATTTCATATATTCTTAGATATTTCAAGTGTCGCTCAACAAGGGCAAGTTTCCTGAGTGCTGTCATAGGCTCATCTCAGATACACTGTCTGAAGTGACCTGAAACATCTGCATTTAGGGAACTGAGTCACATGGTT
The DNA here is from genome assembly GCA_017639485.1 of Pluvialis apricaria. NCBI lineage: Eukaryota > Metazoa > Chordata > Aves > Charadriiformes > Charadriidae > Pluvialis > Pluvialis apricaria. The sequence goes on along the minus strand of CM030008.1, from coordinate 3,166,912 downwards.
TCCAACAACATAGGTGTCTATGTGTGAGCTCTGTGCGCTCGGCTGAGTTGTCCACACTGTGGTGTGTACTGTTGTTTGAAATACCCTAAGGCATCAGAAACATCTCCGTTGGGCTCAATGATGGGACACAGGAGCTAGAGGAGACCTGTATTTTTTCTGGAGTAGCAGCTAGAAGTGATGAGGTATGTCCTGGGGATCTCAGCTGGAGCTAGACATCTGTGTGTGCCGAACTGGATTGAGGCCAAGGTGCGAGCTTCTGTTACAGTCAAGAAAGAACCTACTCAATACATAAATTTAAATTTCTTAATCTGTGAGTTGAATCCCACGTCTTGCTTTGGAATACTTAATATCATAGGTATTATTACTTTTCATTTGCATAACGGAGACAGGCAACTTGCTGGTGAAACTGAACTTGCAGGCTAACTAGGTAGTGTACTCCAGGATTTGGAAAAAAACAATTTCCTTTGTGCAAAAATTTTCATGGTAGTGCTGTTGCAATGCCAAGATGCATAGACCAATGTACAGGCAGACACCCTGAGTACACTGCAAAGACAATCTTATACACCATCCTGGCCTCTTCTGACCCAAAACTACTACTGCCATACTCCTATACAGCAAAGTAAACTTCTTCCTCCAAACTGTTAATAATTTTAACTTGTTTGGAATTTTTCCCACCAGAGCATGAATCAGTCTTGCCTGAGTTTAGTTGTCTAAAAGCTGGAGATCTATTCTATGCGTGTTTTCTGAGCCCTCTCTAAAGTCAATGGAAAGGGACAGACCTCACCTGCAAGGGATGTCACCCCACTCATATGTTCTGCTTAAACTTTCCCATAAAGGACCTAATGCCCTTCCCTTGAGTAGAGGGGAATACTACAGTTTGGATCTTCTACCTACCGTGAGTTCGTGATTTATTTGCACACCTGTAAGTCTAGTGCCATGTGAGTTGCCCAAGTGCAACCCAGCTAGTGTCAAGCTCCCACTCCAAAGGAGTGAGCTTTGCAAAATTTGGGGGTATTTCAAGTTATATGAAAGCCATCCATATGACTGGCATAGCCTAGACATTTATCTTCCAACCTCGAGATATCTAGAGGCTGATGAACACATCCCTCATTAAAGGTGACAGCAACAGTCAGTACTACATGTCTAGCGTTTTATGTGGTACACCATATATTCTTTTAATAAAAGAGGTTGTCATGCTTAGAGATATGGGCACCGGTACTATGTTTCTCCCGTCATTAAAACTCCTGTTGATTTTCATTTTCACCTTCTGTGTTTCTAAAAGAATCTCAGCCCTCATTGTTGGGTTATGACTGCACCGTGTCCACTACAAGGGTAACAGCCAGGCCCAGGACAGCTGGATGTTGAGATGCAGAAGGTGTTTGCCATGGTTCCAGTTTCATAGGTAAAGTCGTATGAATCCCTAAGGATAACACCAAAATAAGAAATATGAAATCCCATTGAGTCAGGCTGATATGTTTCAGTCTGACTTCAAAGCACACTATGCACTTAGTAAACTGTGGAACTATCTGGAGGTATTTTATAATACAATCCAGAGAGCCAGCTGGGTGGAATTACCACAGCTGTAAAATTAAATGAAGAGGACAGTTCCCAAAGATTTCTCCCAGAACTGCTGTGAACAGTTTAATTGTCAAAGTGAAGGAATTAAGCTAACCAAAGGATTACTAAGCACAGAGGTAGAATAGGTGTCTACAAACATTTGCAAAGGCAAAGAGTGACAGCAAAAAGAGTTAAAAGCCATAAGGAGCAGGTAAAAAAATGAGAAAAGGGTGAGCAAAACATCCCAACATTGAAATTTTTTTATTATGTGTAATCTATCAGCAGACATTGCCACTCAGGACATAAAAAACTGGAAGAACTGCTCAAGATATTTCCATATACCACTAAAAGTTAAGAAATTTAAAAGTAGGTTTCTAGCTTCAAAATGGAAACATTAAAATATTTTCATTATATTTTATCAATATTTTAATGGATTTAATTTTCTATACTCCTTTAAAAAGACTAGGGTTGGAGTTGATGGAGAATTTCAGTCATCGTTGTTATTCCATCTCTGATGTTATGAAGGGAAAAATAATCATCAAGAGTCACAAGGGAATAACAAATAAAGTTTTTATGAAGAAAATATTAATTTAGGAGTTCTATTTTTATTTAAAACAATCTAATCTGAAAAAAACTTTACCTGCATGTAAAAGTGGACTTGAAAGAGCAGCAGAAAACTTAATAGAAAATATACTTTCCCAAAGGAATCTAGATGACCTTTTCTTGTTCTATATTTTGGACTGGGTGCCCAGGTACTGTTTTCTGGTTATTTGTGGTGATGAAAACTAACATTACATGTTGATTTTGTTAATCCCAAATCCAGAAGACGTAACATAACCCATGAATTTGAAGGTGCTTCTGAACTATGCAAATGGCAGAAATTTAAAAAAAAACTTTTTGGAACTTTGAGGATTGTTGTGTTTTTTCAATTTCTCCACATCTCCTGTCTTAAAAAAAACCAAACAGAAAAACAGTTAAAAGAACAAAATTTAAATGCAGAGCAAAAGTTCTTTGATGGTACAAAGGGAAAGGAGTACAACACGAGAGAAAAGAGAATAAAAGAGAAATCTGGAACAAGTTTAGAAATTTAATTAGTATTTTAAATAAAAATATTTTTATTTTAGCTATTAAAAAAACCAACAAAACAAACCAAAACAAAAACCCAAAACCTTTTCACTTTGACAAAACAGACAGATAAATGAGGAAATATTCCTTAATGCCAGCTTGAAAAAACTAAGCAGCTGAAGTGTTAATTGTAATGGCAGATGAATAAGAAGGGGCCTGATCAAACCAAAATTATTTTTAGTGCCCTACTCTAATGACAATTTGTGGGGAAATTTTCAAAGCTTCAAACCATAGTTAGTGACGGGATCCACCTGTTTATTTGTGGACAGCTACACCCAAGCTAATCAACTGGGTTAATCATCATTTGTTCTTGAGAGAGATTTAATGGATTTAATGTATGGTTTGTCCAAAGCAGAGGCCTCAAGTAGGATTGATGAATCAGGCTGTAGAAGCTGACTTTCTTCTCCATTGGGTTTAAGTGAGAGTCAAGATGACAAGTTCATCTTTAGAGGTTTTCATCAAAAAATTGGACAAGGTGAATCCCATCTTTTGTTGCCCTCAGCACCTGGTGCTCTAAATCCTTTGTGGACATCAAATACAAGAAGTCTGTTCAAAAGAAGACTTGTGATACTTATAGTATTGTCTTTCACAGAAAACTGACAAGTACAGTCACTGGGATTTTAAAGTGATGGCAATTTTGTACTGGTCAAAGTCTTAGCGCTTTGCCTAAAAGGAGTATCTAGCTAGCCTGTAACATTCATCTGAAATTTGTACAAATTTGGATGCATTTTTTAAGTTTCATGATTTTAACATTTTTTGTTGCCATTGAAAAATGAAGGAGAGCAGAGGAAAACAAACTTAATGGTTGCAAACTCCCCCTCTATTTTTTTTTTTTTTTCTGTCTGAAAAGAGAGACTGAGTTACACAGTCCAGGATGACTTGTAAAACTCATTCCACATCTCCAACAAAAAGGAACCTATCCAGACAGTTGAAATGGGCAGATTCATCAAGCTCCTGTTCCTCAGGCCTGTTCTTACAAACAAATCCGTCTCCAGGAACCCAGGGAGTCGACGAACTTATGTAAAGAAAACGACTTGGAGAATTAACCCGTGGTTCCTAGGCCTTCGTTATTGGCAGGAGAACTGGAATCTTTTGATTGCACCACTATTAATCAATTTAACGGCAATACAGTCATGCACTTGGTTATGAGGTCACCTTGGGTTACTAGCTGAAGCACGGAATGACCTCAGACCTTACTAAACCGCTAAGGGGATTTTGGATAACATACTTACATGCTTTCATTGCATTTTGGAGAAGCCCAAGGAGGAGCATGTAGGGGGAAAGTTTTGCTGTGTGCTTTGTCTATTGGTTTTGCTTCTTATCCTAATTTGGTTAAACACCTGTTGTATAATTGAAAAGTTTTCCCGTAACTAGAAGGAATGTGACATTTTTTTTTTCTGGAAAACAGGGAAGGAATGGCTTGGAAAACAGAAAACCAGCAGCATAAATCTCATGCCTTCCAATATCTCAACGGGTGTAATGCTCCTTGCCACTCGTATGAACTCAGAACTTTTGAGTTTAATTTTAGATGTTCATTTGTATTGGGTCAGTTCATGCATAAATGCTGTGACAGGGTCCTGGCAAATTAGCTGATCTCCTGGATGTTCTGCTGGATTAATTATAGTCTATGATTTTTTACTGGTTATAAATGCAATTTGGATTTCAATGCCCTCATTTTCTGGATGTTAGCTTTCTTAGCTCATTTTAAGAAATGCTTTAAAACAGTTATATGGGCCTTTGTTTTATTTCATAAATGTGTAATAGCATTCAGAATGGTATGTATTATTCTCTTAACCATATTAAGATCTAACCTTATATGTTTGTTCAGTTTGCTTTTAAAAGAAAGAAATTGTGAAGGGTTTTTTTGATAAATATTTTGGGGTACAGTCTTTTATTAGAAAATGTTTTCTAATCCTCTACCACTTCCATAAAATGAAATTTTCCTAGAAGAATCTACCAGGATAGAAACATTAAAGACTCTCTTTCCAGACTTCAAATAAATTGGGAAAGATCCTTGCCTGAAATATATAATCATAGAACTTATTTACCCTGTTGGAAGAAAGTTGACATTATGGTCAGTTTTGACTTTTCCCATTAGTTTTCCCTCTCACAGGGAGCCAAGAGAAAGATTTCTCAATCTGTTTCAACTCAAGACAAATCAATTCAGGGGGAAAGAAGAGGGGAGAGGTGGGAAGCATGAATTAATTTCTGCAATAGTGAATATTTTTCATTTGCAACTGAATAAAACTTAAACCAAGCTTTAACACTTTCTGTATCATTTTATATTCCATCATTTGTTTTATTTTCTCTGTTGTGAGCACATAAAGTATTCTTGTGGTTTTCAACACAACAAAAGTAAATACTGCATTTTCCTATAGACAGGTCTGAGAATCTGGATCTTCGTGTCAGCATTTCTACTAATTTTTCTTGCATCTTCCGTGGGCTGCTATAAGCCTTATCAAACTGCTTTGAGAACTACACAGATTTTGTAAGATAGTGCCTTCCCCTGACATAACTGTGGAGTGCAAGCGTACAAAAAACTGGCTGTATCTGTCAGAGCAACCTGGGCCAGGATTCCCTTTCCAGCACAGAATGCTAAAGTAAGTACAGAAGGAAAAAGCAGAAGAAACTCATACAGTATACAGTTACTTTTCCCCACCACACCCTCCCAGCTTTCAGCAATCGATTTTATAGACTTCCTCAGAAAATCATGTTTAAGTCTCTACTGGATTTCTCCCTTGTGATGTGGCCTAACCCCATTTCACTGCATTTCTCTTTTTCCTTTCAGAACATCTGGAAGCAACCAGATGCTCACTTTTTTCGGAGGGGTGTGAAAAAGGGCTGCTTTTTGCCTCCTGATCACACTTGCCGCCACTAGACTGCTGGTGCTGATGTGCCAAAAAGGATTTCAGAATCCAGTTGATTTATACGCCCGTCTGTAATCCTGATCCGCCTCTGTTTCCTTGGCCTTGAATCAAAGTGTATTTCATTGGCATTGAAACTGGGATTTTTGAACGAGTTATCCAGCCTGATTGTAATAGAGGTTTTAATTAAAAAAAAAAAAAGACAATTCCAGCTACTTAATGTGACACGATTTTAGCAAAGAACTGTGATCAAAATAAGCACTATTAGAGAAATTTAGAAAACTTTTGTCAACTAGATCCAAGGAAATGAAGAGGTATTAGTTTCCCAAGGTAAGACTCTGATTTGCCTACAGAGTGCTCTTTGCTTCCCTATCCCCAAACTCACAGGAACGCTTAACCAACATGTCAGTTCAAACCAAACATCACCTAAAACTGTGCCTGTGTCACACATTGAGGACAATGCTTTGTTGGAGCTACGACCTTCTCAGAAAAGATGTCTCCAGGGAAACACCCAGCCCCCTCTCAAACAGGAGGTTTCTCTCAGGAGAATCACATCAGATTCATCTGATGAAACATGAGCATCTGCAATGAAGAAGCAGTTATACCTGAACCTCTGCTTTACCATTATATTTGGAGGATACTGAAGCAATCTAGTGAAGGCAGTCTGGGATGCAGTTCATCTCTTGTATTTAATTTTTTTTCAGATCTGCTCAGCAAGAGTGGCTCTTTTTGTCCAGTACGTATAAGGAAGCTCAGGTGTCCTAGCCCTGCTATAAGTACCCACCCTGCAACCAGGACAAGCAGGATTTTTTCCTGGATTACCACCCCAGTTGACTATTTTGGATCTAGCAGTTCCTTCCCTCCTCTGTCCCTGTCCATCTTCCAGCACTGACATTTTCACAAAGTAATTCTGGATGACTTGTGCATGGATCTCCAGCAAAAACAAAGTGAGCCCTCCTCCATTCTTTTTTCCCAGGCTCTTTCCAGAAAAGAGATGATAGGGGTATGGAAGAACCCAAAGCCACACACCAGGAACCGTACAACTGCTGCACTGTCTCAAGTGCAGGAACAGGCTGCCCAGGGAATTGGTGGAATCACCATCCCTGCAGGTATTTAAAAGACGGGTAGATGTGGTGCTGAGGGACATGGTTTAGTGGTGGTTTTGGCAGTGTTAGGTTGATGGCTGGACTCAATGATCTTAAAGGTCCCTTCCAACCTAGACAATTCTATGATTCTGAGAACTGGACAACTAATTCAGTTCCCTCTTTGTAATCCTTTTCCACACTTGCTCCTCTATGAAGCTCCTCATGAGGGCCTTCTCCAGAAGACTTGTTCAGAGATCTTCCTCTATTCCTTGACTCTATTTGCCATTTTCTTTCCAGCAAGCTTTCTGGTAAGGTGTTTTTATCCCTCACGTGATGATCCCCAACAAGTTCTGGTGCAAACAGCAGTGGGGTCATGCTAGAAGAAGCCCTCCATGGGGTTACCATAACTCAGTACTGTGACCTGGGATTTAAAGAGGCAACTTCCTAATGCCTTTTGCTTGATGAGTTTTTCAAGGAGCCGTACAGCTGGTTCAGTATGCAAAATGGATGTCTGGCATTTATCTAACTACATACTTCAGGCAAAAAAAAATGATTCAAATCATCCTAGAGCAATGCACTGTAACATCATACAGTAATATTTTGTGTAGCAAAACTACTGTAACTAGAGACTGAATTTGCTATCAGTTGGTGGCTTCTTACCAATTTTTTTTTCACCTTTTTAATCAAAAGACCTAGATATACTACTCCATATTAAAGTCTAGCCCCTGGGGATATTTCCCTGATTAAGGAAAGACATTTTTAGCTCGGCACTTGGCAAAAGAAAAATCGTCTGAAACTATCGATCACAGAAAGCTTAACAGGTTAGGAAAATGTTTGGACAAAGGGAGAAGGCAATAATAATAAATCGCATCTGGGTTGATAACCTCCTTGCCAACATCTTCAGCCAGCTGGAATCGGAAATGGCAATGATATGAAGCTCTGTATACACAGTGGTTACTAAAACTTAAAGCAAAAATAATGTACAGTAAATACTGAAAATATGACTTTGTGATCAGTGTACATTTTTTTTTTTTTAGAAATCAGAGTCTAAGCATTGCCTGTAAAATATGTATTTGCAATTTTTTTTCTGTAGGAAAAGCTAATGCTGTTGTCCATGACATGCGAGACAGTGCCACAACGGGTCATGGAAAAGGGCCCGCGTTGGAAGTGGCAGGTCATACAATGGAAACATTCATGGTGGTAGGTTACAGCTGCCAAACACTTCCTAGCAGGACATTGTCTTCTGGGTAAAGCTCCTTTAGCAGGATCCAGCGATCCTGCACAGAGCTGGGATCTCTCTGCTCATCATCCAGGAATGGAGAAAGTTAAGACAGAAGTAAATGGTGTGAATCTTACACTCAGTACTGGAGAGTGACAGCTCCGAGCTACTCAAACAATGGATGTTGCAGTGGTATGCTGTCATATATGCCCCAGGTCAGTGACACTCTGCAGTACAAGTCGATGGCACCCTGATGTCAATGGGATTTAAACATGGTGTAAACTGCTGCATGCTTTCATTTAGGCTCTAAGCCTAAACCCTTGCAACGCCCTTTCACTGGGGCATGTTTATTATCTGCCAAAAACTCAAAAAAACCCAAACAAAACAAAAACAAGGAAGAAAACTGGCTAATAACACAGAGGAATAACTTCCTAGATATCTCCCTTTCCACTCACTAGCCATGGGAGAAACACCTTACTCTCTTGTGCCTACTCACCCATTTGTGGATCCATCTTCCCGTGCCTGTCATCCACCAGTTCAAACAAAGCTGGAAACAGCTGGGACTTGTTAACTGCCCTGTGCCGCTGCAGCTTCACACACATGGTTCAAGTCAAGTACACATTTAAGTGTTTTCCTTCAACAATGGATGTGACCTTTAACACTTGATCTTACATGCTGGACAATTGCAGCTGCCATTTACCTTGGAAACAGCAGTGGATTTCTAACAACTATTAGGAAGATGCCTTTTCATGCTGGAGAGGGATCCCCAGCTAGTTCAGGCTCCTGGAAGGTAGTACAGCCCGCTCCTTACCACAGGCAAAGAAAAATAAGTCCGGAATGGACTTAATTTTAAGTCCATATTTTAACTGGTTAATGAATTTAATTTAATTTTTAAATTCATTTAATAATTTAATTTTAAATGTTTAATTCAAAAAGTTCATTTTACTTTTCTAAGGAGTTTAATGGCACTGGTAACCCACTGCACAGGTTATGGCTCTGTACGTACATCCACAAAAATGTAACTAGCGTTGGTGTACAAGCTAACAGAAACTTCATCTTAAATCCAAGAGTTTTGTGAGAAGTTTAGTAACGACTGTACATGCTCAAATGCCTTTTTTTTTTCCTTCCTTCAATATAAATCTACTTACCTCCAGATACGGAAGACCAACCATTACTGTGACGTGTAAAAGCAAGTGCACTGCAGTTTCAATAGGCAAGAATAAGTGTGCAAAAATATGTTTGGCATGGCTGTTCTAAAGGCTTTCAATTTTCAAACCAACTTACTCATGATACATTGCCACTACTGCCAGGAACAACTGACCTCTGGGATGAAAACTCCTGGTCTAATTTTAAGGTCAATGCCTTTTCATTTTAAATCCCATTTTGTTTAATTGAAAACATGTCCCTTTTCAGCTGAATTAACTCTCCAAAATGGGCGAACATACAAAGAGAAATAATAATAAATTACTATCATCACTATTATTATTTTGGTTTTGTGGGGGTAATTACGTCATGCCTGTTCTCATCACGGTATCTGATCAAAAATGGCCCTGAGGTGACCAAGAATAATGTGGACTGTTTCTCTAACACTGATTAGGAAGCCTGGAAAAGGGTGTGGATAAGGATTACCTTAGCAGGACTTACACACTGAAAGAAACAGAGACAGTGTTATGTGGGCATTGTGTCCTGTGGGTTGAATTTAATCTGTTAGAACAATTCCTGCAGCTCTTCCTGGATCTGTGGTTCTTCTTTCCACGTCTGCTCCAGCATGTACCCTCAAACACATCTGACACAGGACCTGAAGTTTCACACCCCCAGCTCCATGAAAAATCAGAGGCCGGTCCTATGCCAGGAGTGCACATGCTTATCCACATATGTGATGGACATGGCACACATGTCTTGTGGTATCACCAAAAAATCACACTTTTCACACCAGCAGAAATATTTGCACGTGAAAGGACATCCTTCCAGCCATGTGGAGTGACAAGGATGGAGGACTGCTGCATGTCAATCCCAAACACAAATACAGGCTGGGAGGAGAATGGCTGGAGAGCAGCCCTGAGGAGAAGGACCTGGAGGTGCTCATTGATGAGAAGCTCAACATGAGCCAGCAATGTGCAATCACAACCCAGAAGGCCAACCACATCCTGGGCTGCATCAGAAGAAGTGTGGCCATCAGGGAGAGGGAAGTGATTCTGCCCTCTACTCCACTCTCGTGAGACCCCACCTGGAATATTGGCACTGCAGCATCATGGGAGATGTAGTCTAACTGAAAAATTTGGCCCAGCCCAGGAAAGGGGGACTTGAGGTACCAGAAATACATTCCCACAAGGTCCTACTGTGCTTTGTCCTTGGGAACATTTGTGGTCTTTAGGTATTTCCTTTTACTGCAAATATTGCAATATTCCATGGAAAGCAAACATTTTTTGGAAGGATGAAAAAGTTCTTTTGCCAAGAATCTTAATGTTCTATCAGAAAGCAATTTGAGGGAAACATTTCAACCAAGGTCCACAGAGGTTTTTTGAAGAAGACACTGTAGAAGTCATTGCTTAGCTGATGGTGAGTATTGAGTTGTCTTCCAAACAAGTAACTGTGATAAAAGGTGTTCTGGTAGAAGATGCCTCTACTTTGGATAGCATAATTTTATGATTTATTATATTGTCGATCAGAAGCTGGAAACTGAAAAGAGGTTTGTTTAATTTTCCTTCAGCTTTTCTAGAGCCATATCTGCAGGGGGAGGACAACCTCTTCCGGTTTTATTGCTGTGTACAAGTTAGAACACTGGATGTATTAATGGCAAACAAACATGGTGAAACTGTCCTTCCCTCTGGGCTTGATCGTTAAATGAAGACAATGCAAATCACTCGACTGGCAGCACTGCTGAAAACGCACCACACCTCCTATGCCCTCCTTCACTCTGCTCACACTTATGATTGACTTCAGGTATTTCTCAGACTAAACTATATTAGACATCACAATCATCACAACAGAAGTGAGTGTATTGCTTTAGTGAAAAAACCAAACAAACCAAACCACAACACAGTAGACCCAATTTCCTTTGTGGAGCTCCTTGTCGTTTCCTTAATATAAGAAACGATTACCAGAATATCACTGTGAATCAACAGCACCAAAAAAGCACGATTCCTACGTTTCCCTCAGTGTTCTTTCAAAGTGGCAGATGAGAAATGAGGTGCAGCACCATGGTTTCACTCTGACGGCAAAAAGAGATGCTGGCAGTCGCTGAAAGGTATGTTTGAACATGATTCATGACGTAAAGAGTGGACAAACCTTTTGTGAAAGAATGGCTCAAACATGCTTTCCTATACTGCAGTGCAGTGAACACTGTGCTCACCACAAATTAAGACGTCTCTGAGGATTTTATGCCTGCAAGGACCAGGACCAGGGTTTCCAGCATCACCCAGAAAATGGTGTTTCCATCCTAGTGGTACCCTCTGGGACCCCTGTGACACAGTTTAGGTGAACAGGGATGTAGATCCTCTCACTGCTTGGGCTTTCCATGTTCTCCAGGTGTTTCCCAGCCAAAATGAGATCACAACGTCATGACAGGACATGATGCTCTGGCCGTTAAGTGGTCAAGAAGTCTCTCTCCTTAGAAAACAGTGCACTAAGACTCACGTGAATCCTGCACAGGGCAATTGAATCACTCTGTGTGTTGAGAGGACCTCTGTAAGCCAGCTTCAAATATGCCTATATTAATATTAACAGATGTTTATCTCACTTTCTCATAAAGACATCCACTGATGGAAACCCTGCATCCTTTCCAGGAAACTCATTCTAATGTTTCCCACTTTTCAGCAGCAGAAAGATCCCCTTGGTATCTCATGAGAGCACAATATTCTCAAGGGGCCTGCGTCTGTCTCAAAGAGCTCTGTGAAGGAGGGTGTGTTTCTTGGATGCTTTCTCTGTCTAGGAGGTAAAAAGAAGAGTATTTTTATTACAGCTTTAGAGTATTCCCTTGTCTCTAGTCCATATAGGATGCCTGGATATGCAACCTATCTTCCACTTAGCAGAAAAACCACCCACAAAACCAATAAGCACTAATTAATTTCCACTTCTCATAACAGTCAACTAACTTGATTAAGGGTGACCACACTTTAGCCAGGGCCTCTCTAGTTGCTTTTTAGTCTGGCAGCGATACGATTCTTGGTGAATCGCAGCACAGAAAGCAGTCTATATGGATGGGCTGTATCATTCCAGAACTACTCGAAAGCTTGCTGAATAGAGGTGGACCACAGCCATGAAGTTATAAAACATAAGATTACTTCTTCCAGGAAATATCCCAAGACAGAACAAACTGATCCGTCAGCACTTTCACTATGATCTGAGGAAGAACAACTCGGTCTTTCCCAGTTTCCCTTCGACATACACAGAGATTATAAAGAGCCGACAAGCTTCAGGATAAGGGATGAGGTCATGAACATCCTGTAAAGCCCTTTCTTACCATTGTATCAAAAACACTGATGTTCAGTAAATTAACTTCTCCAGATGCCCAGCACCTGCCTCATGTTGGTATCAGAAGAACTGATCTCCAGCCACCAGGGCTTTAACAGCAGCATCCCGCCGGTGCCCCTGGTTGTCAGGATATTGCTCCCTCTCCCATGCCTAACTGGGTTATTGTCCTCTGACCTCCCATTTCCTGGATCAGAGGAGAAGACGTCAAATTTTTGGGTGGGGAAGGGAGTTAATGTTAAGCAAACCTAATCTACAGTGTAAACCTTGCTCTGTGGGTTCAAAGAGCATGTCAGGGAGTGTTTGGGACATAGTGATAGCTCCAGGACAGACCCAGACGGGACTGGTGGATCGCTTACAAAGGTAAATCACATCCTGGCCTCAGCAGTGCCTGCAACCATCACATTATAGGAAATGGATTTTCTGCTGGCGCTCGTAAACCAAGCCTTTTCCATTTTTAATTCCTTGATGAAAAATATATTTCTAGACTTCCAAATTTTGCCTGTCAGCTCTATTCATTATATTTCTAAGGTGTGTCTGAACATTCCACTTTTACTTATTGCTAGGAAACTTTTTCTCTGTGGGACAAGGCAACTTTTGCTTCTCCCTTTCCATACAGATACACTACACGTGCTGGCTACATTTAGGAGAGACTGGACACACAGCACACAAGTTCCCAATTCAAGGCTAGAAATGCAAGCCCTAAATTTCTTGCACATTAAGTATGGAAAAAACCTTCTTGCTCGGATGTGTTGTGAGCCTAAGGGCTTTCTGCAAGGAAAGGGGAATGCAGAATAGCAACGGAGTGCAGAAAGGACTAATAGGACTCCCTGGAAAAGGAAAGGAAGGATACAGGATTTTTTGTCTTGTGTAATCTACCAGTGCTGCTGAGAGGCATTCTGGGGTTTGTTTGTGAGCAAATTAGAACATTGAAGAGGAAAGCATGATAATAAATCGCTCTAAACTGGTCATAAGTTAATGTAGGCTGTAAGTTTGGAAAAGCTTCCAAATAATAAGAGGGAGTTTCTGGAAGAACCTCCTCTCATATTAGTGAGGGAAAACAAGCTAAATGTGAGAAAGGTGGATGTTGCTCTGTTGCATTAGCAGAGGTGCAAGGATTTCCATTGTAATTCTGTGGTGCTATCAGGAGAAGCTTCAGCCTACCTTTATATGACCACTTCAGATTGCAAAATAAGTCATAATTAGATACAACTGATGAAATATAACACAACTGAAATACATCACATTAATAAAAAAGAAGGATCCCACTGACTCTGACCATGGGCCTGCCTTGTGATATGGACTTGCCTGGAGATTCCTGCTGGTGGGATCACTGACTGTTGCCCCTACTATCGTGCTTGGTTTCCCCTTCCTGAAGCACCCTGTCAGCGGGATACCTGAGCTTTACTGGTACCTCACTGAGCATGCCAAAGAGCTTCATGGGTAAGGCTCCATGCTTGTGCTGATCAGGAGATCAGACTCGATAACCACAAGAGACTGAAAAGGATATCTGGGGGCATTATATACAATTATGAACTACATCAAACAATTTCATCTTTCAATTCCTGTCTGCATTTATCAAGTTTCATTTTAAGACCACTAAGGACTCTTGCCCCCTCTGTTACCATTCAGGGATCTTTACAAAATGTGTAAATCTTCTCATTTCTGACCTGAAATTTGTTATGGTCTATGAATTTCTTTCTATGCTTGTACCACCATCATCCTTTAGTATATCTAGCTTTCTGTCTTCCTAATACTTATGTGCTTCAGGTGCTTCTAGACTAAGCAAGAGTAGTTTCCTCATCTGTGCAGGCTCTTAAGTTCCCTGGTCAGCCTTATAACCTTTATTGCATTTATTGCAGTCTGAATGGAATCTTTTTGAACAGACACAATCAGAATTACATGTTGCTTTAAAGAATCAGAGTTTAGTACAATTTTATCTGTGCCTGGCACATAGCTCTTAAATGTACCCTGTCTGTTGTATCATCCAGCCTTACAAATGAGTTTTGCTTCGTCTTGCCTGTGTTAATCACAGAACATTCATTCTACAATTAACAACTACATCCATACTCTTATCCTCCTCAGGTGCTTTCAATGATTGAGTTACAGCCCTGCTTCAGAGCAGTCCGATCTGATGCCAGAAATATGAAGTCACCAGCTTTCCTTCGTGCTTCCCATCCAACCTTACACCAAACCTTTTTAACACGTCACAAAAAGCTCAGAAGTTGGTTGCTGCTTATTTAAGAATAATGCCATCTGGATACTTTCTGTGCTCACCACTTTTAATGTGTCCGCAGTTCACCCGCAAATATGATCCCTTTTTCAGTCCTCCTGGTGCACGTGACGTTTCTGCAGCGATCCCCAACCACAGAGCTCCCTTGATTCTACAGTGCTCCTGTGGACTCATTCTTTATGGCTCGCTGAAAGAAAGCAATTAAGTACACAGGAAAAAAAATCAACTCTGCTTTGCTGAGCATACGATTCAAGCTGATGAGAACTATGAGGAGGATCAAGAATCAGGAGAAGCAAGGACGCTTTTATTTACAGGTGTTGTAATTAGGTTAAATTCTGTGAAAGAAAAACAAAACAGAGCAGTCCTTCATGATAAACTACCAAAGAAGAAAACACTTGGCCAAAGGGCATGTTATTTCCACATTTAGCCTTAATTAGGCAAGTGGACGTACACATGTCATCAAGAAACTCAGGGAATTTTGTGACTATAATACTTATATATTTCTGTCAGTGGTGCAATCTAAATATGAACAAACAAATAATAATTCAGCATCTTGTCAAAACAAAAAACTGTTATACCTGGAGTGGTTTAAAAGATATCTGATGTTACAGCTTACAGAGTTTCTGAAGTAAACTGGTTTTGGTTATTTTCCTTTGGGAATAACATAGGCATAGTCAATCTGCTGGATAATGTAACTCAATGTCCATCTGGCAATAATAACGCCCTGCAGGGGAAATCGAGTGTAGCAAAGGCGTAACAGCACTTTTTCTTTCTCTCCTCTCCTTTGTGAACATGCTTTGATGCACCTTCAGTGAGAAGCGTGCTCTGTACGAGAAGGGCAGCTATTCCCTCTGGATATGATGGGAGCCCTCTAGCAGCTCAGCCTGACTTCACTTCCCAAGCTAGCAGAACCCAACAGATCAGCAAAGCCACTACGTTTGTGTAAATATGTTTACAGTCATTAATGTCCCATTTGCTGTCGAGTTCTCTTTTCTGGTTTCCTTGTTTTTTTAATGTTAAATGCAAAGGAACAGCAGACACAAAGATCTTTGAGAGGGAGTCCTTGTGATGGACTCTTCGAGGTCTGAGCAGTCTTTTCTGTTTTGGATTCGCTTACCTTAATTTTGGAGCCCTGACAGATGTCTAAACTGTAGCCAGTCATCTTGGGCTCTTAGTTAAAATTATTGGAGAGAAAAAGGTCCTTCCAGAGAGCAACTTGTTGAATTTATAGTGGACTAGCCCTCATTTGTTTCCCTTCATTGACCCTAAAGGAGGTTTGGGGTAGGTGGCTCAGACTTGTGTATCTCACTTTAAAACTCCTAAACCAGACCAGATTAAGCCCTCGCCAGGAGGTGCGTGCCCTGAATTGCGGGCTCTCTGCTACTTTATGGTGGCAACCTCAAAGCCCCTTGATCGCAGCAGGCACGTGGGCTCACGGAGGGGATAAAGGCTGTAGCACAGGTCTCACTGTAAGAGGGTGTGAGGTGGGAATCCCTCACGTGAGCCTCCTCCTGAGTGTGTTCATCTTTCAAAAGCACAGCGTTTTTCCTCCCAGGAGGCACGGTTAAAGAAAACTAATAGATTAACCCCCCCACTCCCCCCCGTATTTGGCTGCTGCGATTTCTCTGACTACAACGGAATTTTAGAAAGCAGGAGAAAAAAAAAAGAAAAAAAAAAGGAGGAGAGAGGGATTTGAGAAGAGTGGCTGCTTGTTTTTACTTCTCCTGAATTATGGCTCATTTCCTTTGAAGTTCTGCTGACTTTGTACTGCAGTGTGTTACAGTGAATTTATCCACCTTCCCCTTGCCTGCTATGGGGGTGCATTTCACTCTGCCCTTCTTCCTTCACAACCCCACCCCAAACTCACTCACCACCTCCCCTCTGTCTGACTCGCCCTGCTTCGTGCGAGAATGGAGAGCAGTTTCAGCCTTTAGCCAAGAAGTGACTCTGGACTTGGCAGGATGGATGGACTGGTTTACATAAAAAATAATAAAAATAAAATAAATTTAAAGAAAAAAAAAAAAACGGGGGGTGGGTGGGGGACGGAGAAGGTGTGTTCTCCGCTTTATGGGAAACAGACCTTTGCAGAGCTTTCCAGGCAAGATAGTCAGGGGACACTTTGCCATTTAAACTGACAGCTCTATAGCAAAGACCCTGGAAAAAAATGCAGTGATAAACTGCTCAAGATTTTATAGGCCTTTAGGTACGAGAAATAAAACAAACCCAAACAAAAACCCCAGCAACCTTCCACTGGTTAATATTACAGCTGATGTGACTTAGGTTTAGCTAAAGACTGTGTCAGTTATGCAAGCTCTTCTGTATAGCTGGGCTTATTTCTGATGGAGAAATGTGGCTGCATTTAACCTTTCCTTCTGTGACTGCTTCTGAAATTAGGTTTAATATCACCACAACTCTGGATGTGATTTGCAAGCAAAGCAAAAGCCAGTTCTGTCTGATCACCAGCAGGCAGATGCCTAACACAGGGGATATTTCTTGAAGATGATCTGACTTACGACTGTGAGCCAGTGAGAAGAATAATTGGATATTTAGGAGGACGCTTGTAATAACTGCCAAAGGGTATTTTCACTATTTTTAGCTGTTAGGTGCCTTGTGGAGAAAGGAGGAAAAGGGAGGAAAAGGAAAGAAAGATAGACTTGTGGAAAAGGCTTTAAACCATGCAAAGTCAACTGAGCAGTAGAAGAACAGACTCAGCCAGGGACACAGGACACATTTTATTCAGTTATTACATTCACTCTATTTTTCCCTTATTGGTGCAAAGGTGCCAGTTTACTGCAGCTGAATCCAAAGACTTTTTCAGATTCACAGGCAACCATACTGAAGGAAGGTACTGAGCACAGATATAGTGATCACAGAAACTAAAACTCTTGTGTCCGTCTTATTCCACCTTGCCAATGAAAAGTCTGTATACGACACTTTAAATTAGTTTAAAGCCAAAGTCTGAGGACTGAGGTGGATTCAGGGATTTGGGTTGTTTCTCTAGATCTGCCATGTATTTGCCGGGTGTCTTTGAGCTTTTCCTGTTTGTTCTTCCAAGTCTTCAGAGTTGTTTTGTTTCCCTGCCATGAAAAATCCAGTGTACAAGGGAAAAAAAAATAATCAGGGAGTAAAAGATGCTACTGAATTCAAGAACTTGCTACAAGTGGGTGGTATAGTGCTATTACAACAGCTGTTGATCCTACTCAAGGATATCAATGCAAATTCATGTTCTGGGCATATCCATTTTATCTGCATAATAATGAAAAGTAGACTTCATCTTTTGTGGGTACTGTGTTTTTTCTTATTCAGCAGGATGCTGCTGAAACAATCAGCTGAAAAATCGGGCTTAACTTTTCACATACAAAGAGCTCGTGAAGGTTCTGATCATGTTCCTGGCATGGTGAAGTTTGTCCTGATTTTACAGTGTGATGAGTCTGACCACCTCAGCATTTAAACAGACCCTGAGCACAGGGAAGGGAAATTTGGGTAAGAGAAAATGGAATAGGTAAATGTAATCAGTTGGCTCTAGCTAATATTTTAGTGCTTATGCATTGCTATCTTGAAGTTTTGAAACGCAAGTGCTGACCCAGGCTTCCTGTGTATAACATCTGCTCCCCAACTTTTACCTGGCAGGAGGGTCACAGAGGGATTACTTTAATTTCCAGTCCTGGACAAGTTTTTTCCAATGTCCTCCTCTTCTAGCTCCAAGCACTTATCTAAAACAGTTCCCACCTTTGATTTTTTTCACTGTTAGTTGGAAAGGAGCAATGCCAGGTATCTCATGGGTAGGGTTGCCTGTTTCTGAATGCAAAACTCTCATGGATTTAATCTAGATGTCTGTGATTTTTTCTAAGATCCATGCCAGTAAATGGACTATTTACTGTTTACTGTAGAGCAGATGGATGCTTCTCAGCTGAGACACTTCTAAATCACGACACATTCTGAACGTGACTTGCCTCTATTTTCAAAGCCATTTTGGTCATTATTATTTGGGGGAGTGGGAGGAATACCTTTGGTAGCAGGAAAAAACATCCCCAGGAGGAAGATGCTCCCCTAGTCAGAACTGGAAGGCATTTAGTGCAGATAGGTTTCCAAGAAAGATGGGTCCACCAGGGCTTTCATAATCCATCTGACTCCCTGGCAACTCACAGCTTCAGGTGTGAGAGATGTCTTGGTATCCAACAGAGTTTTCATTTTAGGATGGTAGTAAGAACTGAAGCAGCGTGTCTTACTAAAAGCATTGTTCATGAAAATGGTGTTTGGGTGAAATACAATATTGTGGGAGGAGTAAGAGATCGGATTAAATGATCTAATTCCATTTAGGCCTTAAAATCTGAGAAACTTGACTTGACAGCTTCCTTATGTCTTCGTGTCTTTCCATCAGGTTAATGTTTCCACAGTGGACTTGTTTTCTGCTGCCCTAGATGGTTTGATTAAAGAGCTAGAAAGAAACTTTAAAAGCTTGTGTTAATTTTTTGGCTCTATTGGCTTCTTTACTAATCTTATGCAAATTATTTAATTTGGCTGTGTTTCAGTTCCTACTCCTATTAACGAATAAGGCAGTACTTTCTTTGTTACTGAGACTAGGAGTTTCTCAGGACAGGGAAGGCCTGTTGTGAATTACAAATTTTGTACAGAACTTAGCACAATAAAATGCTAATCTTGTGTGTAGAAGAGCTTGAACAATAATTATAATTACAATGTGCAAACAGCTTCTTGGGAGGCTGCAATGTTAGACAGTTGGCTGCAGGCATTTATCTTACATATGCCTCTTGGGATGGAAAATGATTTGGAGAGTTCAACTCATGATCATCTTGTCTTACCATTGATTGATTCAGCAAACCTAAAGCATATGATAGGAAATTAATGATCATCTTCCAGGCTCGGGGATTGCTTAAGTGTTTCTGAATGTGTTTATGGTGGGAGGTTGCACGCTAGTAAGATTTATTATGCCTGGCAGTCTCTGCGCATGTTTGTTACATGATTAATACAGTTAACAGTTCTGAATCAACAACCTCCAAATATTGTCTCAGAACTTGCCAAGGAAAATCTGCAACTCCAACCCATCCAGAGAACAGTAGCAGCTTTTATACTACTGTATTTCAGCATTAGCGAGTTGTCTTGCGATGTTAGTGATGGTGGTGTGGGCTGGGGGAGAAGAACTGGAACAGTCTTGGATTAAAAAAAAAAAAAAAAAGCCAAACTACAGATAAAGATTTGGGAGGGTGTGTGGAGAAAGACGGATGAACAGACCTGAGCAGTTAAGATTGTCCTTAATTTAAAGTCCCAGTCGTACCAGTGCAACATCTTGTGTTCCCCATCCTCTTTCAGAGAAGGAGCAAATTAACTAAAATTAACTAAACCCCATTGCTCTAATTATTTCTCTCTTTCTTTTATTTCCCTTTTTCTTCTGGTTTCCTTTTTTTAATCACCTATAGAAAATCTTGGCAAACCTCGGGTACTTTTTGTTCAATTTAGCTATGGAACAGCCTTTCCTAACACTGCAGATTACTCTCCCCAAAGTAGCGAAGGTCTACCAAACCTCAAGGTTAGGAAAAGACTGAACAAGGTTAGGAGTGATCCTTTTCTGTAACTCCTATACATAAGCAGCAAGACTTTCCAAAATTGTTTAAGGCTACAAGAAACCACGGACAATGCAGTGGTGGGAAGGCAAAGTAAATGTCTGGTCACTCATCTGTTTCCATGAACCAGCAAAACTTGAGGACCATCCCGTGTGTGTAAGACTGTTCTGTAGAATAATTTTTTCAGCACTTTCATAGATTAATAGCATTCAAAGCCAGGAAAGACCATTATGATATGCTAAACTGACCTGACCTTCATCATTAACTGGACCACAGTATCAGATCTGCTGTTGAACTCTAATATATGTACTTTAGAAAAGCACATGATCAGAGTTGAAAATAAAGGATGTCACAGCTGCGTGAACACTCCTCCCACAATAAATTATCCTCACGGACTTTTTACCACTCTGAACTTCCTGACTTCAAATTCTAGTATTTTGGTATTATCCTCTCCAATGGATTAAAGAAG
Source organism: Pluvialis apricaria (assembly GCA_017639485.1). NCBI lineage: Eukaryota > Metazoa > Chordata > Aves > Charadriiformes > Charadriidae > Pluvialis > Pluvialis apricaria. The sequence goes on along the minus strand of CM030008.1, from coordinate 3,146,311 downwards.
CTTCTGATGCAAACAGGTGTATGCTATAGAAGGAATAAAAGATCCTTGCTATGAAGACTTTTATTCTATCTCAGGAGCAAATGAATGCTGATTTTACCTCACCTGCTAGTAAGCTAGGTCCTACAACAAACACAATAAATATCCTTTGCATAGATTTTGCGATTACATCACCACTACTCAGTAGAAAGCAACTTCCAACTGTTCGCACTAAATGAATATGAAAATGCATGCCATTTTCCAGCCCATACTCAGAATCTGTCTTTCTGTGAAATTTTGCAGCGCAATACAGCCTGTTCCACGCAGCAATCAAAACAACGGCCCCATCTTCCTTTCAAGTGTAACTCCCTGCAGACCTCCTCAAAGGGCAGCATGTCAGGGCGGAAATATTTATGGAAAACAGATCTGCTTTTGCAGCCCCATCACAGCACAGCAGCTCCTCAGAAGCATTGTGTTCTTGGCTCCTTGTCCCAGGTCCGGGGTCTGAATCAGAGGAGGATCTTGACTGGCAGTTGAAGTAGTGAGGCCGCTGCTTATTGCACCAATCCATAACATTTCATTGCCTTTACCTGGTGGTATCTATACGTTATTTGCTTGAATTGTACATTGTTTGTTGCAGAGGCCATATATGCACATTCAGCCTTTAAACCGCATCTTTTCTGACAGATGAGAGCGCACAGCCAAGCCTCGTGGACCATTCTTCTATCTAACAATCTTTGCTTAACTTTACTACAGTCTTCCAGAACAATTACCTATGTGCTGGAGGCTTATAGAAGCAGAATGTATAAAAGACTCATAATTTTTCCCTACCTTTTTCCCTAGGTTCAGGCAGGCTGAAGCCAAATAAGATCTGACATACAAGCAGCATGGACAGCCAGAGAGTTTGGGCACCAGAAAAACTGCAAGTGCCTCAAAAGTGTTGAAACAGACTGAACAGCAGCAGCAAAGCTGTAAATCTCAAGACAAATACACTAAGAACGTGTAAAAGAAACAGATATTTTCCTGTTGGCTTTGAGAGTAAAAAAAAAAATAAAGTCAAAGACAAATCTCGGCTTTGAGCCCGTGTTGGGCACAACCCATCCAAGGCCACACAGCGAGCCAAGAGCAGAGCCCTTGTTGCACCCCCTGGGTACCAGTTCTCCCCACTGAGCGATGCTCCCTCTCACTACCCACCGCATCCATACAGATAACCCTGTTCTAAAACTACCACCATGACACAGAGCTCAACAAAAGGCCCAGGGAACTCTACTGCTGCTAAGCTGATCAGGAAGCAAAGATTTGGATGGGCAGACAGGACCTCAGCCGCAGGCAATCAGCTGACATTGGATGGTCAGCCTTGCTTCAGATTTCAGGATTATTGTCCCAATTCCTCACCTGTGGTTACCCGCAGCCAATCAGGATCCAGGTTTAATAGAGATTGTTTTGGTTTTTTGGGGGGGAGGAGGGGGGTGGTGGGGTTGTATGAGACAAAATATATTCTTGCCTGAAAGTTTTGTAAAGTGACACTGGGTTCCTATTTCTTTTGGCCACCACATCCAGCTGCTCAGGGAGCAGAAAAGCCACATGAACTACATTATAAAGCCAAAACAGCCCTCTTGCCTTTTTTTTTTTTTCCTTTTTGGAAATTATTTATGGGTATATTGGACACAACATATCGTATCCCTAGTGCAGAGCAAACTACGCAACAAAAGTAGCCCCGTTCTCAGGTAGAAAGAGGCGTGTGAGGGTCACAGCTACATACCAGCAGACCCCTCATATCTGCAATGTCAATGAAAGGACACGCAGGGAGTCCCTGTCTAGTTGTAGGATGTATCACAGACTGTGTGGAAACTTTAGGGCTTGGTAATCGCAAGGTCTGATCCTGCCAGCAGCCACACTGACAAGACTTACAGTGCAGTCCTGCCTTTCTCAGCTGTAGGAATCACCAGAAACCTGCTCAGGACTTGAATATTTGTTGATGTCAACATAAAAATTGATAATTCATGAAACTTCCATCCCATTTAACCACCACCACCTCCCCTCCCTGTTAGGGACATCTGTAACTTTACCAATTAATCTGTACCTGTGTTTGTCAACGTGACAAAATGTGCTGGGTTTTTTGAACGTTGGGGACTTTTCAAAATGTTTGTCAGTAGGATGTAGTGGTTTGGATAAAATGTACCATGGTGACTCTAGAGACTGGAGCTTGAGTTTCACTGAGCTCTGGCTACCACCTGTTCCACTCCTTCAGTTTAGACGAATGGAAATGTTTGGAAATTCAAGATGGATGTAGCGTCAGACATAAGATCTTCCAGTGCCATTGGCTGTGGAAGGTGGAAGGCCTTGACCATCCCCCAGAAAGAGTTATCATTTGTATCCAAGCTGGAAAAAATAGGCACGTTGCATCTAGCTCATAAAATAACATAACTGGTCATTCTGTCTTTTGCTGGCAATCATCTCAGTTTTTGAACATCAGGCCGAGATGACTGTTCTGTCTCCCACGAATCATCCGGTGGTGACCAATTTTGCAGTCCCATCAGGTGACACTGTAAGAGAAGTCTGTCCTACCGTAATGGGAGTTTGGATAATGCACCTGAAACTTTGAGCTGGACCTGGTGGCCCCAGCAAACCCTGGATAATTGAGATGGTAGTGGAGGGGCGAAATGAGGGAAGGTGCAAGTGACCCATTTACAGAGGGGTCAGCTGTGTTTTGTCTGTTGATAATTGCTTAGATTTTTTTTTCTTTTTCCAGGTAAAAACAGGAGTAAAAATGTTTAAAGAAACCTGCTGAGCTGCACCATGGGATGCAGCAACAGCCTGAGTCTTCCTCAAATCTCTGAAATTAATTGCTTCTCTACACCGTGGCAAAAAGGATGGTAGCCAGACTCTTGTCTCCCAAGTAGAGGCTGCAGTCAAAATGTGTTTTCTAGACAGTCTTCTTCAAACACATTGACCTGTAAGGTGACCTCCCCATGTAGCTTCATCCTTGGTCTTGCTCTATGACCCCTCTGTGTCAGCTGGATGCAGCTGATGACTCCTCGTGACTGATGTGCAAGGTTATGGAGTGGGAGAATTAAGGGGGACATATATGTAGCTGTATGGGGGCCAAAGTCAAGTGTGTGAATTTGAAGCTCATTCCATGAGTTGTGGTCACGTGCTCTGAGATCTGGAAGAAGAAGAAGAAGAGGGCCTTCTCTGGTCCTGGTCTTTGAACAGCACCTATTATAAGCCAGGTCCTGATCCACATCTGGATCTCATAGATACTCTGGCAATATAAATCCTCCTCCTTACTACTACAGTTGGTTCTTTCGCTGCGGAAACTGGTGGTGCTCTCATTACCAGGAAAACATACAACAAATTTCAGAGCCTGAAGGGTGCAATTCATTTTTCCTGGTGTTTGTGGAAGTTATGTTAGGAAATCAGGCAGTTCCACAAGGCAACTCAAACTCTTCTAAGATAGGTATGTCACCTGAGTGGGATTTGTCTCCCATGGGACATGTTTGTCTCATTAACTGTAGAGGACTGATTCAAATCAGAAAGCTCAGCTGTTGGATGTCTACAGCTGATGGATGTAGATGCGAATGCAGAGCAGGACAATCATTTTCTGATACAAAGCTTGTCAGGTGGTTTTGCTGATAGAAAGTGGCATGTTGAGAAAGAAGAAACAACATTATTTCTGGAGAAAATTTCTGTCAAAATATATTTTTATTTTTTTTAAAAAAGCATTTTTTTCTCTTTTTTTTTTTTTTTTTGTGCTCAGAAACTTTTTTCATTTACTATGTTGAATCTGCTGTCTCAAAAATGCTATCGATAGTCAGGTGCTCGACACAGTCCATTAGTTATCTGTAGAGCAGTTAGCAAAAAAGCAATGAAGCCTTTAAGCACTTAGGAAAAACAAGAAAAAACAATGAAAAAACCAAGAGAAAACAAACCTTTTTTTTTTAAAAAAAAAATAATCTGTTTCATGCATTCCCAAAATCTGCTCTATCATCTGATACAATTACACACGTGTTCCTGCCTGCGAGGGATGCAGGCAGAGCCAGTGTAATGTGCTGTCAGTGTGCCTTTTGCATCACCCCGCCCAGACCAGAGCCCTCCTGCCTCTTAGACTTCAGAAAACAAATCTCTGTCGGGTCAGGCTGGCCTGACAGTTTCCATTATGTTGGCTCATAAAAGTGAAAGACAGGTTTGATCACAGAAAAAAAAAAAAAAACTGGACATGAAAGGCCTTTTCTGCCCATTTCCATCACTGCAGGAGGGATTGTAGAGGGATGCTGCATTCAGGCTGTCCCGAGCGCCCTCTCTGTTCTTTTGCAGCTTCCTAAAAACCCTGGTGAAAGAGGCACAGCAGGTGTTGTAGGGCAATTAATTTTATTTTCCTCGACTGCAAAATTCAGGAAGAGGTCAGCAATTAACAAAAATCTTTCTTTTTTTGGTGAAAAACAGGTCCACAAGGATCATTGCAGATCTTTGCCAGCTTTCTGGATAGAAGCTCCAATGGGTTCCATGGTTTGGAGTGTGGGATGAACTGATGCCAAAGTTTCAGAAATATCTCAGTAAATGATATATTTTATTTATTTATTTATTTATTTTAAGCAAAGCCTACAGAGGCTGCTTGAACTTTCTTGTATTTACTAAAAGATATTTCCTAGGAATAAAGATGGTGGAGTTTACTGCCTGGGGATGGTGTGGGGTCCCCGGTGCTGGGGATTTCTGGCAGACACAATCATACATCTGTCAGATAAGACACAAGTATAAGTGAGATTATACAGGAGAAGGGTCCCCTTGACATCCCTTCCAGACCTGCATTTAGGTTTTTGATATACCATTACAAAATGTGTCTTCACTACCAGTGGGGGGGTGCAGCTTTGCAATCATCTTTCATGCAGACTGTAAACCTAACAAAGTAATAGAAATTGGCTTTTTTATTCCTTTTTTTGTTTTCTCTGTAATCTGTAGCTTTGCCCTATTGAATTTATTTTCCATATAGAAAATTGTCTATGATAGGAGTTTTCTTAACACCTGAAATCAAGGAGTATTGGATCAAACCCATGCCCAGCACCCCCCCAGTGTCTGTCTGTCCTTCTGTCTTTTTGTTATTTTCCCTCAGAGACCACCCACAACCTAAAACGTATCACCTCTGGGAAACTGCCCCTCCACTCTCTGATGTTTCAACCTACTTTTTCCTCTGTTTACTTCCTTTTTAGCATACATACCCTTTTCATATTTATTCGGTTCATGAGAAAGACAGCCAAAACCTGTTCATTTACCACCATGGTAATTTTCTAACTGTTTCCTATATGTTCCTTGGAGTTTTGTGTGTATTTTTTTTTCTAGACTTATTTTGCCTTTTCATAAAATGGGCTTTTCATCTATGCTTCAAGATGGCTGCAAAATGACCAAAATTGTGCCAAATCCAAGCCTACCATGGGAAAACAAAAATAAAATTTTCCTTTGCAAAACATTCTGACAAAATAGCTAGGTGTAAAATCATACAGGTGATGTCACTAAAACTATCTTTCAAAAGCAGAAGGATTTTTTTCTGTTGCAATTATAGCAGATTTTCATGCTGCAAATCAGTCAACAAAGATAGAATATTTTTTTTTTCTTTGAAAAATGCAGATTTTTCAAACGGGTTAATTACTTCAGTTTGTCTAATACTCACTGATCTATTCCAGGCTTCTTTCAGCTGCATGTTTCACTGAGTGCTTTTAGCTATTGAACAGCTTGTGACTAACCTATCCCATTTTCTACAGTGTTAAAACTCATTAGCAATTTATGAAGTATGCTCACCAGCAGATACTACGGTTTAGCAGGAAAACGTTCTGAGGGATCATCACTGGGAGGTTTTACTGACCAGCTGAAGTTTAGAGGTGATGAGACTCAGGACGTTGAACACTTGGCTTGAAAAAAGGTAATTTGTGAATGAAGAGTTTAGATCAGAGACAGCTCAAATTTGATTTTGGAAGAACTGTCCCAAATTATTTTCACATAAATTTAATAATTTAAAAGTTAGGTATCAGTTCCAGAAAAATTATTTCAGGACAGTCCTGTATTAACTATACCGATTTAGGTACTGACGGTTGGTGATTTATTCCATTTATCTGAGAGAACCTTCTTAAGATGTAGACAAATGTCCCCAGAAAGTGCTCCTCTCTTTCTTCATTATTGGAGGAAGCTGGAGAAGTAGTTTGAACTTCTAGTTCTCTACCAGATATCATTAGTTGGGACATCTGATGCCAAACTATGGCTGAAGTAGAAGTTTTCTCAGCTTCAGAGATCTCTTGACACCTAAAAGTCTACATCTAATCTGGGTATATGTTTGCAACACAGTTAAAAGTTCAGAAAACTTTAACCAGAACAAACCCTAGCTCAAGAGCCTGCTTTATACAAACCCTCACTCTGACCTTGAAAAGTAGAGTGTAGCCTCTGGAGATGTCACAGCAATCTGCAGTTTCAGCTGGGAACCATACTGTAATGAAAGTACTATGGGAATTATCAGCTAAATTACTTTAGCCCCCTTGGGGCTTAAAATTAGTTCATTCAAAATGGATTTATTTAAGTGTATAAGTGTATTTTCCCCTGTGCTTTAAATGCTCTGGGCTCTCATAGTCTGTGACCCGTAAGTCTCACATTAGACCACTTGTATGGAACAGTTGCTCTTTTAGTAATTACAGCACAGTTGACATCATCTTTGGGAAATGCCCTGGTAGTGTTTGGGATAGTTAAATCCATCATCACCATTCTTCAGTTAACTCACATGCTGCAGCTCTAGTAGTTGGAATAAAACCCAAAGGAAGTGAGGGGAGAGCTGTACAGATGTTGTCTCATTAGTAGAGGACTTGCTCATCTACGTGCAAACACAAGGGATGCTAGCTAGCTCCGTCCTGCTCGTACCAAAGCACAAGGCTGATGTTTCTTGACATCAGCTTTGTCACTGGGGGAGGTTTCTCAGAGACCATCACTCACAAGCCGCTGCTCTCTTTCTCCCATAGCAAACGATGGCTTGGCTGCTGACAATGGAAGTCCTGGAAAGGAGGTGAATCTGGCCACAGGAAGGCCCACCTTTACCAGTGACTGCAAAAGCACCCATGGTGACTGGGCCAGCTGGAGATGTCCACCCTGGAGTTCTCTAAATTGAGATGCAGCAAATCCTACCGTCATGTTTCTTCTTGTCCTCCCTTAACTATAGGCTTTCCACATGTTCTTCTGGATTAGAACCTGAATGGCGCTATGGGAAAAAGTCATCTTTGTCATTCATTCAAAGTTGAGAACCTGAATGTTAGAGGTAGTATTAATTATAGCTGCTTGAGGGAAATAAACAAAAGAAACCAAAAACCAAATAAATGAATAAAGCAATCAATTAATTGCTTAATATCTCCTACCCAGGAGAGAGACAAAAAATTCCACTCACACCTGTTTTCTGTCAGAGAAGGGACCATGATTCCTACACACCCAGAGAACTGGAAAGCAATAAGAATATACATTTTTTACATCACATTTGTGATGTTGGAACTTTGGACAAGAAACTAAACAACAAGACTCTGTCTTCAGGGAGTACCTGCCTCAAGGAGGCCACGCGGCTGGGTCTAAACATAGTACTTTCCATCCACCCATTTATATCCTTAAAACCATAAGGAGTCATAAAAAATAAGTATCATTACTGTTTTGGGTGATGAGCATGCCTGTAAGAGGAAAAAAACCTGATTCTCATTCATTTCCCAGACAATAATGGTCTCCTTGTGCAAAAAAATTAGCCTCTGGAGTAATTCTAATAGCTCTGTGCTCCTTAGTTTGGGGAAAATGGCAGAATATTGGTTCCTAATTACAGCTGCCCTACAATCTTCCAGTCTGAAATGGGAGGTTGCTCCTGGCTCCTTCTTCCAGGATTGCATTGACATGCAGACAATTCCCTGCTTCTCAGTGCATGGAAACATTTGTTCATTCATCGTTCTTTACTTGACTGCATTATAGTTGTGGACCATATGGTTACACCCCCTTTAATATAATCTACAGTATATATTTGTTCTACACACACATATTTTTTTCCAGCATGTAAGTCATAAAGTGAGATGCAACAGCTCAAATGTCATTAAAACAGTACAAAAATTATTCTGAAAGCTAGTTATTTAAATTGGAAATATTGGATTCAAATCAGCTTTGGGGAAATGATGCATCATAATGCAAATCAAACCCAAATGTGATTTTGACTAGTCATCTATTCCCCAATATTGTGGAAATTACAATTCACTCATTGATTGATTTGGGCTGTAACTTGACTCATGCAGTTCTGTTCATGCAGGATATTTGTGCTGTTGGACCTAGGTATGTAGAAACTCTTTGGGGTAAAACAAGCAAATGATTCCTCCTTGTGTGTCCTATCAAATTCTAGCTTCTGTGACATCAAATCTTTTCTCTCACAACAGTAGATGACACTTTAAAATATCCCAATGGCAGCCATGACAAACAAGTGGAGGGAAATGGTCTGAGTTAAAAGCTTGGATAACTTTCAAGTGGGGAAGAAAAGATTGCTAAAGCTGCAAATTGCTAATTTTAGACACCTATTTACCTCAGGAGGCTCTGAAAATCTTTATGTATGAAGTGGGTGTTGGTTTATAAAGATGGTTCGCAGTTTCATAAGCTCTAATATATGATTATATATCATAAAGCAAGAATTAAGTTCATTTCATGTGAAGTAGTACGAGACTGAAGGAGAGGGTATTGATCTAAGCACAGATATTGTCATCAAGGATAATCACACTGGCTTCCCTTCACCGTGGTGACCCAGCCACTGTCATCAGAAGAAACTCGAGTGTCATGCTGAGTAGACATCTAAAACACATAACTAAATTTATGCACTCAATGTGACTATTTCTTACTGTTTTATGACAGCACACCTTCTATTGACATGTGATGTGATGCTGGTACCATGGAGAAGTTGCAGTGATGCCCAGAATCCGTTGTGCTGTGTGATGCACAGACATGGTGAAACATAAATATGTCCTGGCAGAAGGACTCTACAATCTCTTTTTATTTGAAACAAACAAACCTAGTCTGCCTGAGGGATGAGGGGAAGAGAAAAGAGTTAAACAGTGGTGAAACGCTTAATATCTGGAATGTTTCCTTTGTAAAGAAACCTAGGAAGCTGTGTTACAAGAAACATTGAATTTATTTCACTTATGACCATCCAAAATTTTGTTGCTGGGGAAAAGTACTTGATGTTTTTTTTAAATATGTGCATTACTTAGTATATTTCTACAGATTTCAGATGTGTGAAATAGTTACGAGCAAAATTGGGCAAGTGTCAAAAATATCAGTTTATATTCAAATAACACATACATGTGTAAAAGCAACTGTATTTTAGACTTCTCCATAAGAAATATTTAAATTATTTCCTTGAAACTCTTCTTCCTATTGGCTTTATTTCTTCCAAATCCTTCAGAATCCTTAATCTTCAGAATACTTCTTTCCACAAAGCAGGAAAAGGACCAATATTTAAGGGTTTGTATAAAGTCACATGAGTAGACCCAGGAATAGCAAGGATTACCGATGCAGTTTCCTGAATCCGAAAATAAGACTAATCTCACCTAACTTTGGACATGGGATTCAGCTTGCAGGTTCTAACACCTGAAAGTAGGTGATGGAACTCAAGTGCCTACATGTGAACTGAGCACCTAACCTCCCAGAGCAATCCCTTTAATCACTTCACCTCATAGAGCTGTTTATTTGTCTAAACATCAGCATCTAGAACTGTTTGAAAACCCTTTGGGGCCATAAGCCCCGTGAGGCTGGCAGAAATGAACATGGCCTACAGAAGATCAGCAGCATCAAGGGTCGGGAATGCTAATTCAAATGATGCTGAACACCTTTGTTCAGGCATAATTAAGCCCTTCACCCATACATTCAGTAGCAGCTAATTAGGAATTTATCATAAACTAAAGTGGACATCTCTATTTGAGTTACAAGTAGACACCTACATCTCACGTCAATTGCCCATAAATAGGTAATATAGTCCATAAACCACTTTAAATGTCACAGGGCATCCTGACGAGAACCCAGGTGCCATTGCAGAAGTATTCCATTTTCACATTGTTTTTTTGTCATATTTTCCACTCCCAAGTAGCATGATGGATGAAATGCAGACATACATGTTGAATCAGATGAATCCCACTGTCCTTGTACGAGACTAATTGTGGTTCCATCCTTCTTCCTCAGTGTAATTTCGTTTTCACTTTTTCATTATATACATAATAAAACTGAAATCTTCTAGATGCCTTTGAACCACACACAGGAGTTTAAACTAAGAAAAAAAGTCCTAACTTGACTTGAAAATTCATTCTCTACAGGTAAACAGTTTTCATTAAGAAAGCAAAAAAAAAAAAAAATCAAAGGTTGCTTTCAGCAATTTTTTGGAAATTCTATGTCTTATTTCTGAAAAATATATTTTTGAATTTCTATAAATGTAACTAATCTGGGGAAAGCAAAAAATCGACTATAACGTTAATATTTTCCTTCTTTTTTGGTGAGAAAAAAAGTTATTAAGTTTTTATCTGTAAATTGTATTGCTGTCAATTTGCCTTTTGGAATATAACCACTGAAAAAGTTATTAAGAGTTGGGGAGAAGGGGGCAGTCTAACTAACCTTTTTATTGCTATTATTTAGTTCTTAATTTAAGGTTTGGCTAGGAAATACTCACAAAGCTCTACTCATGCCTCACCTCATACATACTTGTGTCTCCATTCAAAATTAAACAGGTCTCTTCTAATGGCCGTAAAAAGTTCAGTTCTCATCCACTCTCTGGCCTTCACGAGGCTTAGCTGACTCTTCTGTAAACCATAGGAAATAACCCAGCACTATTTATCACAGATATCTTTTTGGCAGGGTGTCTGAGTGGAGGTTATCAACGAGGTAGAAGGGACATGAAGCCAGGATGATATTTGAGAACCTGTAGTAACTTTCACTGCAACAAACAGCCAGGTACCAGATTTCTAACGAGCCTAGCGTAAATGCTTTTCCTATCTAAAGCTTCCAGCAAAGGGAAAAGTGATTCTCTCTTAAACTCAGGAATTCAGCTCAGCTGTTTGAATAAGAAGCGTGGTTACCCAAGGTCCTCTATGAATTTCTTTTCTATGGACCTCTAAAGGCAACTAAAATTGGGTGGGATGAGTCTGGGTTGCTGCCAGTAGAAACTACATCAAAGCAGCACTTACAAAAAAGCTGGATGGGTATATTCAGCTCTGGTGGAAAAGATAAATCCTGTGGGGATGCAACTGGTGGAAAATGATGGAAACGATGGAAATTTCTATGGTGTTTGCAAGGTACATCCAAGATTGTGCTGCCTCAGTGCATGGTGGTGTGTGAACACACAATGAGAAGCAGTCTGAGCTCTGCAAAGGTACAGCGTGAATACAGCGGAAAAGGAAAAGGCAGGAATCAAGACAACTACCCAAGGTCGCACAACAAAACAGCAGGAGAGTGAAGAAATGGGACTTACACGACTGAAATCCCAGCTTACTGCTGTATCCATTAGCCTAGATTGATTTCCCTTCTGGTTTGGGGTTTAGAAATTAAAATTGTCTTGACTATTTATCCTTCTCCTGAGTCATCCATTCACTGAATGTTTCTCTTTGAACCATTCTCTTTCTCCTTTGCCATCCAACCACCTTCTCCTTCAAGTCCCCTGAGAAAGTTGCCTGAAGATTGATGGAAAACCAAGACTTCATAAACCGTTCACCTGCAAGTGGATTTAATCCAGACTCTCAATGGCACCCAAAAGTGTATTTTGGGGTGTAATTATAAGTGATACACTCCACAGAGAGCTCATTTATTCTGAAATAAGTATGGAAGACATGTTAAACAAGATGTTTTCTCTTTTTTTTTCTTTCACCTTACACCACAGCATCAGGACACAAAGCTGCATTTCGACTGAAAATAATGAAGTGAGATGTTCCATAAAGTTATTTCCAGCTGATGGACTACATGCTACATAAATATACAGGAGACTCCCAGAGGAAACCGGCAGGTCACTCAGGCTTGCATCGGTTTCAGTCCAGCAGTGTATGGGAGATCCATACCTCTCTTTTAAGGGGAGCAGTTTCCATGCAAGATGATACTCAGATGTTAAACTTAAATTTTTTTTTTTTTTTTTTTGCTTGCTACCAGGATAACACCTACTGCTAACTTCAAGCAAGCATCAGATGAGGCTCATGCAAACCTCATGAAATTCGACAAGGCCAAGTGCAAGGTCCTGCATGTGGGTTGGGGCAATCCCAAGCACAAAGATAGGCTGGGTGGAGAATGGATGGAGAGCAGCCCTGAGGAGAAGGACTTGGGGGCACTGATTGATGAGAAGCTCAACATGTGCTGGCATTGTGCGATCACAGCCCAGAAAGCCAACCATATCCTGGGCCGCATCAGAAGAAGTGTGGCCAGCATGGTGAGGGAGGGGATTCTGCCCCTCTACTCTGCTCTCGTGAGACCTCCCTGCAGGACAGCAACCAGTTCTGGGGACCGCAACGTAAGAAGGACATGGACCTGTTGGAGTAAGTCCAGAAGAGCCCACGAAGATGATCAGAGGGCTGGAGCCCCTCTGCTGGGAAGACAGGCTGAGAGAGTTGGGGTTGTTCAGCCTGAAGGAGAGAAGGCTCCAGGGAGACCTTAAAGCCCCTTCCAGCACCTAAAGGGGCTCCAGGATAGCTGGGGGGGACTCTTGATCAGGGAGGGGAGCGATGGGAAAAGGCGGAACAGTTTTAAACTGAAAGAGGGGAGATTTAGATGAGATATTAGGAAGAAATTCTTTACTGTGAGGGTGGTGAGACACTGGCTCAGGTTGCCCAGAGGAGCTGTGTCTGCCCCATCCCTGGAGATGTTCAAAGGCCAGGTTGGATGGGGCTTGGAGCAACCTGGACTGGTGGGAGGTGTCCCTGCCCAGGGCAAGGGGGTTGGAATGAGATGATCTTTAAGGTCCCTTCCAACCTAAACTATTCCATGATTCTATGATTCTAAATATTTCAGTCCGTGAAGATTCAGTTGTAAGGTCAGGTAAGAACATGGGAGAGCAAGTGTTAAGCAAGAAACTCTTGTGAACTTGCCTAAGCTGTTTTTTATTTTTCACGGAGAAGGTTAAAAGCAGAAGTGCCAGCATGCTTTTGTGGAAAATGGACAGATTCAGGACATTTTGCATCAGACTGAGAAAGGTCAGTATTTCTGGCAGGCCACGAGGCTGGTGCTCTGATTCAACTCAAACACAACCATTTCTTCCTCAGGCTCCCCACTGACAAATTCAGAGGAGTTTGAATTTGGATAAGGAAAGTGTCTCAGGGAAAACAAGACCTAGCCATCCACTTTTGAACTAAACCTGAACCCAAACTGGACTTGGATTTAAATCTGGAGAGAGTTTAATTTTTTTTTTTTTTTGTTCTTTTCTATTTTCCCCTTACATTCCCTTCCTTTTTCCTGGAAAAATAAATTAATACCTCTCTCAGTTACAGATTTTCAAGGTCTAGAAAAAACCCCACAGGCTTAGTAATAAGAATGACAAGAGATCCAAGGTTTGGGTACCTGCTCAATCTGATCTCTCGTATTTCTAAAACTTGTTCAGTTGTATTTGAACTGACAGTGGTGTCTTACTTCTGGTTTGAAAACCACCTACCATGTTACTTGCTACACACATAATACCTGTGTCTCAAAGCCAACACAGCTCTTTGGTCTATTAGTAACAGGGGTTGCAATAGGCATGAAGCGTTAGTGAAAAGAGAATTTTTTTAAATAATACCAAGAGTCACTGCTACACTCCAGCTGTCACAGGTTATGCATGAACAACTTGTGCTCTGTCTTGCCTGGCTGATCCCTTCTCCAGGATCACCAGCAGCAGCTCAGTTTCTGCTGAAGGGTGATGGTCTTTCTCCAGTCCCACCTCACGTGCTGCTCCCTCCATTTATTTTTCCACTGAGAAAAAATTCAACTGTCTGTGAAAGAACATTGTGGTTTAGAGGCTTGAGAATACCTTAAGGGTGATCTCAGTCCATGCTTTCTATGGTGCACACAGTGACTGGTCCCTTTGTCAGGAGAAAAAAAATTCAAAGCTGAAATCCCGACCCCTCTGATGTCAGTGGCATTGCTACTGTTGGCATATGCAGAAGTAGAATTTTCATAGAATCAGAGAATCATAGAATAGTTTGGGTTGGAAGGGACCTTAAAGATCATCTAGTTCCACTTCCCTCCACCTTTCCCTCTTAATTGCCTAAGAATTAAACTCAAGAAACATTTCCTTTCAATAACATATCCATTCAGAAGCCCAAGATGGTGTCTTACTCTGAAAGAAGTAGCAGCATGAGCAATAAAACTTCTCTTGGTTGCAGACAGCGGAAGATGTTTCATCTGGGACAGCCTTCTCCCTTTTTCACTCCACATCATTAGATCCCTTGAATTTCCTTTGGTCTTTCAAGAGAGAGGCAGTTAAGATATACGCTACTTGTTCCTAACAGCGAGTGCTAGAAACCAGGAATATTTACTTCATGTAAAGCCACAAACATATCTGCAGATTCAGTATCTGTGGCACAGTCCAGCTTTGACCTCGTGGTGAAAGATGGCCTGTTCACAGTACAGGAGGGTACAGCATCATCCACTGATGTTCAAAGAGCCGGCAAAGCCCTGTGGGAGGAAGAATTGGAGAGGAAAACAAATAAAAACCAAGAAAAGGACAAGACGTGATCTCATGACACTCATTTTCTCTTGAACCACCTGGGAGATCTCTCCAGAAGCAGATTGTGTTCCAGTCAAATAGCACCACAGCTGCTTCTTTTGGCTGAAAAAGCCAGGGCCTGCCCTTGACAAGTAACATTCATGAATATCATCCAAAACAAAGCGTTTAAAAATAGGAAAGCTGACCTCTTTGTCTTGTGTGATGGGAGAACCACATGTGAAAAGGACTGAGGGCTGATTCCTAGACTTCAGGCTTATCAGCACGCTGCATTGAACACAGTGTACAGCTCTGCACACCAACACTGAACGAGGTTGGACCTAGAGTGAAAAATGTTGCCTTAGCATGATGTTTGGCCCAAGTTAATTAGCCTCTTGGGGGAAAGTAAAAATCTAAATACTCTTCATAAGACAGATGTGCAACTACTGTGATCTGAAAAGTGTCTTAGCATGGTGCCCTGCTCCACAGCACAGGGTATTGGGTTTTCTTATTATCTGGGGCACCTACCATGGCTTTGTTGTTGCGTTGTATAGTGCAGGCTTGTCTCACCCTGCTTCTGGCCAGGGAAAAGCACTACCATCCCCATAGCCTAGGTAGGGGCATGAGAAAAGGGACACTTCATATGGCTTTGCTGTGATCAACTAGCTCTTATGCAGGAGAAAACTTCCCCCAGAAAGATGCAGTCCTGCTGGAAGTCCCTTGGGCATGAGAGAGACTTTTGGAAATGGGAACAATCCCGCAGCTTTGCCTGAAATCCCAAGTGGAAGCTAGGAGATATTTCTTGTAACCGAGCAGGAATAATCACCTCCACTGCTGCAGAATCATGCAGACACTGAGGACAGTGCCCCAAGAAGTCAGGTCGGGGAACTCCTTTAAATCAATGTGAGGCAGATTGGTGAAGCCCCGGTACTGAATGGGTCAGGAGAGACTGAACCACACTGAAGAGGATGATGCTAAGCAGCTCATGCAACTCTCTCACAATCTAGGGTTGCAGTGTTAATCTGATGAGAAGCTCGGTCTGCTTTTGGGGGAGGGACGAGTCCGTGTGAGTCTTCCTTGGCTGAAGCTGCACCTTCAGTGGAGAGACATAACTTCTGAAGCATGTTTGAATGCACCAGGTCAGGTCATCGTCTCTCATAGTTTGGCAAAGCTCCACTGAAGTTAACACAACTCCCTCCATATTTACCCCATCTGAAGACCTGGCCCAGGCCACTTAGTTCTTCATCCTTTCAATGTAACTATGTGTTATGCCTTATGAAAAAGGTGAACAGTGGCTTCTGGCCAGAACATACCAACCTTTTGGAGTTCACCATGTGAAAATAAACGAGTGATACCCAGATGAGTGTGTTATACGTATAAATATCTCTCTCTCTCTCTCATTCTTTTATATATATAGATACATTTGCACTGTTCTCTGTCTTGGCTGGGGCCTGTTTTGGAAAGGAGACGGCAGTGAAGTTATTAAGAATCTCCACTCATGTTAAAATACCTCTTTAGTACAACAAAACATACTATTGTTGAACTGGGAAAAGATATTCCATAAATCTCCCAAAGTCAAACACCATGACGGGAATATGGAAAAATAGATCTATATATTAACTGCTCTTTTAACAGCATTATTTGACCCTTAGAAAAAACAAACAGAGGAAAGAAAAACGTTACAAGCCCAGAAAAAAATTCTCTGACTCTTATCAAAAGCACATTTGAAGAGAGGCCTCGGAGGCATCTATTGTTTAATGGGCTATGCTTGATTTATTGATGATTATGTAGCAAAAAAAAATTAATGTAATCATTCCAAGGCCATGAGAGGTGCAGGGCTTCAGTTTATTAGACCTTGGAATCAGAGAGTATCTTCCCCCCGCCCCTTCATTCAAAGACCCCTGTTTGACCAACAGTGTGAAACAGTTTGATGGGGAAGTCCCTCGGTGCCGAGCTATACCTCACTCCTTTTCCATAAGTAACTGGCCACACGAGAGCAGGCCTGCAATTTGAGTTTACACAGCTGTATGCTGGAGCGCAGAGTTCGCTGCATTTATTTTAGGCTTCTTTTAGCAACGGCAACGAAACCATGTCCCTCCTTGCCCTCCCCATGCTCACAGGCATGCACGCTGCTGGCTCTCCCGTTGCTTGCACAGGCAGACGCATGCATGTCAGCAGCCCCATTTCACCCACAGGCTTCACAGAGTCACCTCTTTTTAGGTAGAGGACAGGGAAAAAGGATCTGAGACAGTGGCAGAGGTGAAGGGACAAAAAAAATTCAGAGTGGGTAAATAGCAGTGAGGTGATGGTCATTTACATTTATCATTGGCATGATCTGGAGCACCTCTCCTATAAGGACAGGCTGAGAGAATTGGGGTTGTTCAGCCTGGAGAAGAGAAGGCTCCAGGGAG
Organism: Pluvialis apricaria; assembly: GCA_017639485.1. NCBI lineage: Eukaryota > Metazoa > Chordata > Aves > Charadriiformes > Charadriidae > Pluvialis > Pluvialis apricaria. Next base: position 3,129,244 of record CM030008.1, on the reverse strand, counting down.
ACCTTATAGCCCCTTCAGGTATCTGAAGGGCACCTACAAGAAAGCTGGAGAGAGACTTTTTACAAGGGTATGTCGTATAGGATGAGGGGGAATGGCTTCAAACTGTGAGGAGGGAGATTTAGATTAGGTATCAGGAAGAAAATTTTCACTATGACGATGCTGAGACACTGGCCCAGATGGCTCAGAGAAGCTGTGTCTGCCCCATCCCTGGAGGTGTTCAAGGCCAGGTTGGACGAGGCTTGGAGCGACCTGGACAGGTGGGAGGTGTCCCTGCCCAGGGCAGGGGGGTGGAACGAGATGATCTTCAAGGTCCCTTCCAACCCTGACCATTCTATGACTCTATGCTCTGGGCCAGTCTAGAGATCTAGCTGCCATCCTCATCAAAGCACTGATTTGGCCCAGATGTTTTGGCTTAGCATCTCTTTGCTCAAATTTCAGGGTCCCAATCCATCCTTTCCTCTTTTAAACCCACTTAAAATGAAAAAAAAAATTACTTCTCCCCCGGTAACCTGAGCTGTTAGTTTATTTTTAGGGGTTCACCAGTATGGCTGATGTGATAGAAACACAAAAAAGAGACATTCCCCTCCCCCCAGGTCCTATCACCTAAACAAACACAGGCCAGGGAGATAAGCGAAGGGCACTGACTGGGAAGTGACTTGCTCCAAATGACACAACTGGTCAAAGCAAGGGAAGAAGTCCCAAAGCCGTGAACCTCTGTTGTTTGTCCTTGCTATGTCCCAGGAGGGATTAACCTGCTGCCACTCACTTACCTTACAGTCAGGGAGTGAAAATAATGACATTTCTAGTGTGTTTGCAGCACCAAACAAACTAAATGCAAATAGAAATGATGATTTTTGGCTCAGCCTGAAATAAGTTCTTTTGGAAATCATGAGCAAAAAATAAAATAACAAAACAAAATAAACCAAAATAAATTAAAATAATAATAATAAAAAAGAACAAAATAAAGTAAAACAAAATAAATTAAAACAAAATACAGTAAAACAAAACAATAAAACAAAACAAAACAAAACAAAATAAAAGAAAATTAAATTAAATTAAAGTCAATACATGTAGAGGCAAGCTATGTTGTTATCCAGCACTAGATGAGCTCTCATAAGTTCTAAATGAACAAGGTTTGTCTTTAGTTCTGTGGGAGTTAATGACCACCTGCATTATGGGAGATGTAGTCTGCCTTGGGAGTCTGGCCCGCAAACAAGAATGGCACCAGGAAGAATATGCCCAATAAGTCCCATAGGGGACTCTGGTGGCGGTGCAGGATAAAACTTCTCAGCTGGAAACATTTTACTTTTTGTGTATTGAAGTTTTCAATGAAATGTCAAAATATTCCACAGAAAACAGACACTTTTTTTAGTGGAAAATATAATTTAGGTGAAACCTCAGTTTGCTGTTGAAAAAGGGCTTTGGCAGAAACGTTTTTTCTGGCTACTATTCAGGATAGTGTGGCCGCTCCTCCCAAACTCTTCCTTCAAAAATCCTCTTTAAAAGACTGGTTTTCTGGTATGAGTACAAAAAGTAAAAAAAAAAAGATACTTATTGATCTGTATCTGTGCATGGATCACTCTCTTGTCATCTTAACAACCGGATTTCATATACTCATTGTTCTGACACATGCTTTTTTCTTTCCAGATGTCTTGTTCCAGCATAGATTACAATTTTATTGAGTTGGGTACCACCTCTCTGTCCTATGCTTGCATTGTCTCTAGTGAGATATTGCTTTATTTAACACCTGGGATATCAATGCGTTATGATGACACAAATTGATAATTCTGATGTCAAAACTGTGGGTCAAATTATTGTGGCCTAATTCATATATCTGAAGGATATCTGTGATCCTCATCCTAAAATGCATCAGGTGAATCTCAGTCTGGGTCTTGGGAGAAATTTCAAATGTGTCCTTCAGCTCTCCCCTATGGAGTTACTTATTTTTTATTGGCTGTCAAAGGAGGTTGGTATGACCCCATGAGATACTGTCAACAGGGCAAATGAATCTCACTTCTTGCTTCTACTGGATCCTGTTGGGTGGCTTTGACCTGAAAAACAAAGCAAGCAAAATCCAGCAGCAAAATTCTGTCTTTGGCAAGGAAGCTATAAGTGAAAATTCACTCTTGAGGGTTTAACGGAGACAGGATGAGAAAAACTGTTGCAGACTAATAGAGATGGCTTCATCTCTGCTGATATTTGTGATTAGGATTGTGATGAGCCTGGATTTTTAATGTCTGGCGTCTTCAGCAGAAAATGTAAGCTGTTTCATAAGATATCTGTTTTCCATATCATGTAAACACAGGATTAAATAGAGAGGAGAGGAGAGGAGAGGAGAGGAGAGGAGAGGAGAGGAGAGGAGAGGAGAGGAGAGGAGAGGAGAGGAGAGGAGAGGAGAGGAGAGGAGAGGAGAGGAGAGGAGAGGAGAGGAGAGGAGAGGAGAGGAGAGGAGAGGGAAGAGAAGAGAAGAGAAGAGAAGAGAAGAGAAGAGAAGAGAAGAGAAGAGAAGAGAAGAGAAGAGAAGAGAAGAGAAGAGAAGAGGAGAGGAGAGGAGAGGAGAGGAGAGGAGAGGAGAGGAGAGGAGAGGAGAGGAGAGGAGAGGAGAGGAGAGGAGAGGAGAGGAGAGGAGAGGAGAGGAGAGGAGAGGAGAGGAGAGGAGAGGAGAGGAGAGGAGAGGAGAGGAGAGGAGAGGAGAGGAGAGGAGAGGAGAGGAGAGGAGAGGAGAGGAGAGGAGAAGGGAAGGGAAGGGAAGGGAAGGGAAGAGAAGAGAAGAGAAGAGAAGAGAAGAGAAGAGAAGAGAAGAGAAGAGAAGAGAAGAGAAGAGAAGAGAAGAGAAGAGAAGAGAAGAGAAGAGAAGAGAAGAGAAGAGAAGAGAAGAGAAGAGAAGAGAAGGGAAGAGAAGGGAAGGGAAGAGAAGGGAAGGGAAGGGAAGGGAAGGGAAGGGAAGGGAAGGGAAGGGAAGGGAAGGGAAGGGAAGGGAAGGGAAGGGAAGGGAAGGGAAGGGAAGGGAAGGGAAGGGAAGGGAAGGGAAGGGAAGGGAAGGGAAGGGAAGGGAAGGGAAGGGAAGGGAAGGGAAGGGAAGGGAAGGGAAGGGAAGGGAAGGGAAGGGAAGGGAAGGGAAGGGAAGGGAAGGGAAGGGAAGGGAAGGGAAGGGAAGGGAAGGGAAGGGAAGGGAAGGGAAGGGAAGGGAAGGGAAGGGAAGGGAAGGGAAGGGAAGGGAAGGGAAGGGAAGGGAAGGGAAGGGAAGGGAAGGGAAGGGAAGGGAAGGGAGGGAAGGGAAGGGAAGGGAAGGGAAGGGAAGGGAAGGGAAGGGAAGGGAAGGGAAGGGAAGGGAAGGGAAGGGAAGGGAAGGGAAGGGAAGGGAAGGAAGGGAAGGGAAGGGAAGGGAAGGGAAGGGAAGGGAAGGGAAGGGAAGGGAAGGGAAGGGAAGGGAAGGGAAGGGAAGGGAAGGGAAGGGAAGGGAAGGGAAGGGAAGGGAAGGGAAGGGAAGGGAAGGGAAGGGAAGGGAAGGGAAGGGAAGGGAAGAGAAGAGAAGAGAAGAGAAGAGAAGAGAAGAGAAGAGAAGAGAAGAGAAGAGAAGAGAAGAGAAGAGAAGAGAAGAGAAGAGAAGAGAAGAGAAGAGAAGAGAAGAAGACCAAACTAAATAAACTAAACTAAAATAAAATAAAACAAAATAAATCTCCTTTTAATACTTGAAGATCCATAAAAAGGATGTGTCCACTGAATTTTCTGGTTCGTAACATTTCAATGATACATCCCTATCTTATGGTGACTCAAACAGCCCAGCAAACAACTGGGCTGCATGGCCTCAAGAGGGAAGGCAGCGGGACATGAACATGGTGCAGACAGTCTCAGGCTGCAATTGTGATGTAGAGGTTACCAGGCATGGAAGAAAGCATGGAATGGCTTCCCAACTGAAAATCATTGCTCAGTGAGCATTCTTCTGGATAGGTGGAGGAGAATCTGACAAAAACATAGAAGTCATCTTGTGCATCAAAAATCACTAGAGAGTATGTGAGAAAAAGGGGAAAATTTAGAGCCTTTCAGAACAAAGATTATATAGAAGTGGAAAAGGGTATTATTAGAAGGCTAATCCTGTAAGAAATACTCTGTAGGCTTCTGGAAGGTACCTATTTAACCTATTTTTATGTCTTGCATTGCCATTCTCTCAGGGGATGTTTCACCTGAGATCTGCATTTAGAAATGTAAAGCCGTGTTATCACAGAATGTCTTGATGGGCCGGCTATAAAATTTAACCCTCGTTTTTCTGAATAGGATAAGTATGTATCCGTGTTTTTTCAACTAAGAAGAGAAACCAATTAATATAATTTTACACAGCTAAAAGCTGACTGGTCATGCAGATCTTTTCTAGTGGCAAGTCAATGGAGAAGGAAAGGCCCCACAACAAGTGATAAATCCTACTTTTTGGCTATAGAAGGTTTTCTGGTAACCCTTTAGAGGCAATAAAATCAGACATGCTGGAAAATTACTTTCACAACATTTATAATAATTACAAATTGATCTCAGCCACTATGCACACATATTCCTTCAGGCAGGGCATACGCCTGAAACTTAGGGCATTTACAAAATGAGAATAATGAGCGTTCTTTTACCAGTCTTGCCTCTTTACTGGCCTCCAGTGGCATCCTATCTCATGTGTATGTGGAAGGTCTTTTACAATGTGGCATTACACTTTGCTGGGCCCCTAAACAACCCGGTCAGCAGATGACAATAATAGAACCTGGAGCTCTGCCAAGCACAATAATGGTATTTCCTGGAGTATTCACAGACTTTCCAGTTCTTCAGACAGGGTGTAGCATGGTAAACCTAAACATCACGGTATTTAAATACCCAGCTACAAATATTCACAAGTGACTCACAGTCCTGGGAGCTTCCTATTTTGCTAAGGTGACCCAAAAATACTTTTGCCTAATGAGGTTTTATTGTCAGCATATCTGAGATACTCCTTTTCTGAGAAGCAGGCCCTTTTCTGATTTCTTTGCCTATATATACCAACAATAGAGAAACCAAAGAGAACTCTTACTGAAAATCTGACAGTGGTTTTATAGATAGGATAGTTTACTACTAGACCTCTGGCTGTTTTTTACAGGATGCTTTTGAAAATGTCTGCCCTTAGAAATAAATAAATCTATGCCTAGCTGGTGATTATGTTCTGATGTAACAAGCCAGCAAGGGTTGCCTCAGTGTCCAAGGAAAAGATAAACCTATTAAACTGGAGGTGGTGATAGCAAACCTCTAATAATCAGCCTCTTGCTGATACACTTAAATAGCTGCTGTCCCCAAGACCTCTAGTTTTGTCATTTTTTAAGTGAAAGTATCTGGGGGGTTCAGAGGGTATTAGGGGGAAGGCTGACAGATTTTCAGTGTCAATGTATGTCTTGTTTGTACACGAAAGTAGAATGCGCTGTAGTCCTGAGGGTATTTGCCTGCTGTTGTGTTTGCTGATTGAGAGCCATACTAGCAGTATCATCTCAGATACTCGCACCGGAGCTGTATTCTGGGTAAACACAGATACTGTACAACACAGGTAAAATATTAGCAGCTGGCCTTAAAAGATTATCTTTGGTGCTTTGGCTCAAGGTAGTTACACTGCCACCACCCAGAAACTGCAAACTGTTTCTCATTTTCTTTATGACACTTTGGTGAAGAATTATGGACCTGACTCCCTTCTCAATATTCGTTCCATCACATGGATAATGAGACCTGATAACACACTCTGCCTTTCTGTAAATATATGTGCAACACATGTCTGGGTCCTGCAGGAGCAATTCCCTGCCTCCTGCTTATCACCACCCTCACAGCAAATCAAGATGATTTGCAAGTGTTGGCAGATGGCTGAGAAAACTCTCAGAAACATGTTATCTGCCATAGTGACCAAAAGCCATGATATTTTTTTATGGTAGGTTGTATTTGTTATTTAGTACCATCTGGTGTATAATCATATCAGGATATTGTAGGAAGGGTGCTGAAAAAAAATAGCCAAGAAAGGAAATGAAGATAATTTCTCACATCCTTGCTTTTCAGGAGAAGAAGGAAAGCTGTTTCAGACAAGAAAGGGTAGAAGACCTATTGGAAATGGGAAGTTGACTGGAGCAGAAGTGGAAAAGGCTGATCAAAGACCCACAGTGCCACTTATTTTATCTGGGAGAATTGTATCTGTGAGCGACGGCAGAGTGAAAGCAGTTTCCAAAGGGGAAGGATTTAATACAGCGAACTGACTTCAGATAGGACTGAAGAACCTGACTCAATTCCCTGGGATGACAAGGTTCCTCTTGACTCTATGGGTGTCCACCTATGTCAGCCACCTCCCTGCTTTGACTGGAAGCGCTTGTCCTGGGCAATGGACAGATATTCCCTCATAATATGCTTGTGTACCAATGGGCTGCAGGCAAATCATATTTTTATTTCCCGCTGATCACAAATCAGCAGAATGCTGACCTTTGACTATGTAATTACTTTAATTGCCAAAACCGTTTAATGTCCCCTTTTTCACCTTATTCTTCTGTCTTAAGCTGCCCCTATTTTTTCCTGTCTCGTACTCAGAGACTTCTTTTCACAGCAAAAGTCAATTTTCTTACTGCATTTCCTTGAGAAACACCATCCTACCGGCATCTCCAACTTAATTTTCAGTGGAAAGCGCTGTTATACTGGTATGTCAAGGACAGGGATATTAAAATAATAGCAATAATAAAGAAGACTGTAAAATCCAGAGCCAAAATCCTGATGTGGTTCAGTGTGGTTTTGCTTTAAATCAAATTTCTGAGGCTGCTGGGGCTCAAATTGTACTATTAAACAAGATGTGTCGTCCCACCCTACCTCATTTTCCCATTTCAAATAGAAGATTCAAGATTAAACCCATCTAATAAATAGCATCTTGTGTAAAGCCTAGGAAAAGCCTGTATCAGCCCTGTATATGAGAGGAAGAATAAATGCCCTCCAGATTTGCTAATATGTAATTTAAGAAAAGGTTCAGTCTTTACAGATATTTAGATGGTGACCACCTTTGCTTTTCTTTCAAGCACCAACCTGGTTTGACAAAACTGGGTTTCCCTGAAGATTTTTTCCTTATGTTGAGAGGGGAATAGGGGAATAGTTTTTTTTTTTTTACTTTCTTATACCTTTTTCAAAAAAGATAATTACTTTGTTTCTTTTCGGTGTTTTTTTGCAAAACTGTGAAAAGTGAAAGTAAGCAAGAGTTGTCTTTAATAAGGAATCAACTAGGAACTCTTAAAGCCTTATTTTAGCTCCTGCCCTCTAATTTTTCAGCTATTTCCACACAAGAAAAAAAGTTAATACCTGGTCTCTCCCTACTACCTTGAGAATCTTTTGGTTAATTTCAAATTTGACAATGAGGTAGAGATTTCAAGGATATTAAGTTTCTACAAGTGGTGTAAAAATGTGTCCAGCCAGAGAAAACAAGGCTGTAGCCATAGCATTTGTCACCAGGAAATCCACATGGAATAAAGACTGTTACAACAACCTCTCATAGTTTGCAGTTTATTTGACATCGAACAATCCAGGAATGGGATCTGCCAGCTCAAGAACATGGACATCAGCACTTTGTTGCTCATTATCCTCATGCTCCCCAGGTAAGATCTGCAGCGATCAAAAATGAGATATGGGAATCATAGAATCATAGAATTATTTAGGATGGAAAAAGACCCTTAACATCATCCAATCCAACCATTAACCTTACACTGCCAAGTCCACCACTAAACCATGTCCCTAAGCACCACGTCTACACATCTTTTGAACAGGGGATGGTGACTCCACCACTGCCCCGGGCAGCCTGTTCCAATGCTTGAACAACCCTTTCTGTGAAGAAATGTTTCCTCATATCCAATCTAAACCTCCCCTGGTGCAACTTGAGGCCATTTCCTCTTGTCCTATTGCCTGTTCCTTGGGAGAAAAGACCTGCCCCCACCCTGCTACACCCTCCTTTCAGGTAGTGGTAGAGAGCGATAAGGTCTCCCCTCAGCCTCCTTTCTTCCAGGCTAAACACCCCCAGTTCCCTCAGCCGCTCCTCATGAGACTTGTCCTCCAGACCCCTCACCAGCTTTGTTGCCTTCTTTGGACATGAAGTCTCTTGGAGGACAGAATTTATGATGCCTCATTTCCTACCTGTCTGAGTGCTTCCAGAAAGATGATAATTGAATGGAAAAAATGAATGATACATAGCTACATATCTCTCCCATTCTTTTTTTTCCTATCTTGAAGGGATAGAGTGTAACATCAACAAGTTTGCTGATGATACACAACTGGGAGGGGTGGCTGACACACCAGAAGGCTGTGCTGCCATACAGTGTGACCTGGACAGGCTGGAGAGTTGGGCAGAGAAAAACCTGATGAAGTTCAACAAAGGCAGTGTAGGGTACTGCATCTGGGGAGGAATAACCCCATGCATCAGTACAGGTTGGGGGCTGACCTCCTGGAGAGCAGCGGTGTGGAAAGGAACCTGGGAGTCCTGGGGGCCAACAGGGTGCCCATGAGCCAGCAATGTGCCCTGGTGGCCGAGAAGGCCAATGGCACCCTGGGGGGCACCCAGCAGAGTGTGGCCAGCAGGGCGAGGGAGGGCATCCTCCCCCTCTGCTCTGCCCTGGGGAGGCCGCAGCCGGAGCACTGTGTGCAGTTCTGGGCTCCCCGGGTCAGGAAGGACAGGGAACTGCTGGAGAGGGTCCAGCAAAGGGCTACAAAGATGATGAGGGGACTGGAGCATCTTTCTTATGAGGAAAGGCTCAGGGACTTGGGTCTTTTTAGTCTAGAGAAAAGAAGACTGATTGTTCTTATCAATACTTATAAATACTTAAGGGGAGGGTGCCAGGTAGATGAGAAGAGTCTTTTTTCAGTGGTGCTCAGTGATAGGACAAGAGGTAGTTGGCACAAACTTGAACATAGGAAGTTCCATCTTAACATGAGGAAGAACTTCTTTACTTTGAGGGTGGCAGAGCACTGGCACAGCTGCCCAGAGAGGTGGGGGAGTCTCCCACACTGGAGACATTCCAAACCTGCCTGGACGCCATCCTGTGCCACTGCTGTAGGTGACCCTGCTGTGGTAGGGGGGTTGGACTAGATGATCTCCACAGGTCCCTTCCAACCCTGACCATTCTTTGATTCTGTGATTCTGTGTTTCTAAAATACAACTTCCCATGAAAGTATGACTTTCCCATGGGAAACCTCTACTACTGGTATCAAATGGGTCAGCTCTCTTTGATATTTGGTGAATTTGGTTCATGTCAAGGAGTAGGTTTTTCCAGTGTCTGGCAGTTTGGCCACAGAGACGCAAGGCTTCCATGTTACTTGTTGGGAAAACTTTGTTCTAGGGGGTTTAGAGATATTTATTTTTAAATTATTTTCCCTCTGTTGGAGAAGTAACCACAGCGTAAATTCTGACTGCACATCGCGTTTTGCTAAAGAATATGGTTCCCATTATCAGAGAGCACTGCTTATTATTACACTGGGCTTTGCAGTTTCTTTCTTTTCTTTTTTTTTTTTTTAACATCAAATGATTATACATCAAATATTTTTCACACCAGGCAGAGCTGACAGCTTTTGCCCTCAGGAAATCTTCTTTCTTTCCATTTTATGATCCTTTTTTTTCTTCTTTTTTTTTTTTTTTCCCTATTCTTTCAATACACATAACTGTTTCACAACACAGGGAACTTTTGTTTGAGCTGGTTCATACACTTTAAATGATTATCCAGTAGGCCAGTAAGTGTCAGAGAAAAAAGGACAAAGCAAAGAAATGCCATGAAAGAGGAATGAAAAAGGGGTGTTCAGGCTTTAAGGTCCAGATTTGCAAGGGTATTCTCATGTTGATGGATATTTGTCATGGATCTGGGGTTATGTCTTCATGTGGCATATCAGATATGTATTCATATAGTAAAATTGTAGAAATCATCGAGATAGTAATTAATTCCACTTAAAACCTTTTTTTTTTCTATCTTTTGACCAATTTAGTGTTTTTCAAAAAAACCAAGAAATGTGAACATAATGTTCCCTAATGAAAATTCAAAGTTTAGAGATGCTGGCTGCGAAGCTTTCATGAAGTCATATGTCCCATTTTCAGCTGAGGAAAACAATCATAAGGAGATACTTTTCAGCTGGCTGAATTAGCTGTCCACATGATAACTATGTCTCCAACACTGGAACCTATCTGGAGGCCAAAAATTCTTACCCTCAGCTTTTTACAATACAGAAATTTAAGCCAGTTGTGTAAAACAGGACATAGTGATGGCTTATCAGCTTCCAAAAAGAAAATAAACAGCAAAATCACCAACAAAAACCAGGTGAGATTTTCAAAGTAATCTTTTGATCCAAGGAAAATGTGGCTGAAAGCAGTATGGCAGCAAAAGCTATTCTTCAGAAAACAAAATATTCAAATTAAGCAAGCCATGGATAGTATATTAAGAAGAATGAGGGATAGGTAGAAAAGAGAGGAAGGGAAGGGAAGGGAAGGGAAGGGAAGGGAAGGGAAGGGAAGGGAAGGGAAGGGAAGGGAAGGGAAGGGAAGGGAAGGGAAGGGAAGGGAAGGGAAGGGAAGGGAAGGGAAGGGAAGGGAAGGGAAGGGAAGGGAAGGGAAGGGCAAAGGAAAGGAGAAACGAGAAAGGAGGAAGGAGAGGAGAGGAGAGGGGAGGGGAGGAGAGGAGAGGAGAGGGGAGGGGAGGGGAGGAGAGGAGAGGAGAGGGGAGGGGAAGAGAGGAGAGGAGAGGAGAGGAGAGGAGAGGAGAGGAGAGGAGAGGAGAGGAGAGGAGAGGAGAGGAGAGGAGAGGAGAGGAGAGGAGAGGAGAGGAGAGGAGAGGAGAGGAGAGGAGAGGAGAGGAGAGGAGAGGAGAGGAGAGGAGAGGAGAGGGGAGGGGAGGGGAGGGGAGGGGAGGGGAGGGGAGGGGAGGGGAAGGGAAAGGAAGGGAAAGGAAAGGAAAGGAAAGGAAAGGAAAGGAAAGGAAAGGAAAGGAAAGGAAAGGAAAGGAAAGGAAAGGAAAGGAAAGGAAAGGAAAGGAAAGGAAAGGAAAGGAAAGGAAAGGAAAGGAAAGGAAAGGAAAGGAAAGGAAAGGAAAGGAAAGGAAAGGAAAGGAAAGGAAAGGAATATAGTTTGTAAATGATGTTAATGTATTTTTGTCAGGAAGGAGCATTATCATCCTCCAGTGTGACCTTCCTCATACAGGGTGGATAAACTCAAAGTGGGCTAGGAAGGGCCTCAGTTAGGCAAAAATGAACACATCACTGCATGACAAAACACAGGCTAAGGAACAAAGTACTCATTTGCCCTCTCTTACGCTCATGATTTATTTGTGTGTGATTAATTTTCTGTCATGTCCACTTTGTGTATTGTATGACTGCCCTTTTATAAGATTCCGGAGGTTTATTTCTTTGGAAAAACTGACTGTCTTTGGTGGCTTGCTCATGAAAATAAATCACAAAGCCAAGTCCAGATATAAAATGGGAGGGGGAAGTGTTAAAGTTTACCTTGAGTTTGACAGTGAGTATGTGTGTGGGAGTGAAGAGAAAATTAGTTTAAGTGATTATAAATATGTATGTATTACTCATAAAACAAACCAATAGGCCCATCAAAATAAAGTAAATGTACTCCTGCACCACAAACCTCAGGTGTCTCTGAGTGACACTGGTTCTGGTAATGACGATAAATAAAAACTTAGATAATTCACGTCCCTTCAGCGATGTTGGCAACGAACTTTATTTCTTAGTCTGGAGCTAGAGCCCAGGAGGAACCATTATAATCATATGCTCTGACCTGTTCCATAACACATGCCAGGGAATTTCATGCAGTAATTCCTGCTTCAAGACTATAACGTCTTGAGCTATAGCAAATCTCACAAACTGATTCCAGTGCTGATTTAAACACATCCAGTCATGGAGAATGCTATATATTCATTTCAGGTGCAGTTTTGACAGCCTTTTCTTTATTTTTAGACTGGTGCAATATATAATAATTTTAAAAATTGGGTTACAAACCTGGAAATATTCTTAACATCTAACTCAAAAACTTAGGAGCTGAAAACAAGACTTGTGATGACTTCAGGCATGAACATCCAAACTATAATCCAACTGTCCTTAGTTGTCCCATTTGAGCATCTGGCTCTGCTGACCACCTCGTGTTTTGACTTTAAAATCCTCTGCAGTTCTGCTTCTGGGCATGCCTAGAGCTCCCTTAGCTAGACCAGGTGAGCACTTCAGACAGGAGTCATCTGAAATAAGCTCAGGAATGTAAAATGTTGACTTCCAAATCTGAACTTCCCTTATAGACATGGTGACAAACAGGCAATTCCAGAAGCAGATTTGACAGTTCTGTTTAATGTTTCACTCTCTGTATCTTCTGTTTCTCTTCTGTTACTGTAAAAGGATCTTGGGGTGACTGAAGCTGACTTAAATGTCTGAAACTCCTTTTATTACATGAGACGCATCCTATCAATACTGATTATCTTAAGCCCTGATGAAACCCTAAAGATATCTAGGGCAGAATCTAAGGTGCATTGATTGTGCTCTGAGTATATCTTCATCAGTCCTAATGGAAACATGACCTCCGTGAAGCCACAGTGGTGAGAGTGACTGTTCTTGCACGGTAGTGAAATGGTTGGAAATCAAATTCTTTCTACTGCATGAAGTAATTAAAAACCTAACATGCTAAAAAGAATGCTATTCTCCACCCTTTCTTTTCAGTCTTAATCAGCCAGAAACCATAAGTTCAAAATTCAAGGGTAATGAGCAAAGAGAAGCAAGTGTGGCCCTGTAGTCTAATGGCTAAGACCCTCAGCTGAGAGAAGCATTGTACCTGATATCTGAAATAAGCATTTGCTTTCACCAGATATCCCATTCTAGTACATTGCTTGTTTGTTTTTTCAGCCTCTCACTCAGGAATATTTGGCTATGGATGCTATGAATTTCTGTCACCTCTCACAAACATGTATGTGAGGCTTGCTCCTGAACTGCCAAGATATATGTATACTTTCAGTGGGGAGTGATTAATCTCGATCTCTGTGGTATTATATGTTTCACACACACTGGCAGGAAGTTCCCTGAGTGACACAAGTTCCTTTGCCCTGTATCATGTGCCAGACATGCCGACAGCTGATGCTGGAGCAATGTGCACAAAAGGATTGCAAATGGCTTTTTCATGCACATTGACCCAACTGAATCACCAGGGACACCAGCTCTCCGGGATAAAATTGCCTGTAGCCGGAGATTCCCTGAAGTCCACCAGAGCAATAAATAACCTGAAATTACAGTGCTGGGCATCAGTGCTTAGTGTATTGCTCTTGATTGACTGGTCTTATCTGTAAAAGGGTTTTCATTCGAAACTTTTGTGTAAGGTCATCCAGATGGTGAAGTGTATGGCAGGAGATTTGAGCTTGAGAGATGTTTTTGCATTCTCATGTTAAAGTTTGTTATACTGGGCTGGGGAAGTTAAGCAACGTGGTTTGTTAATGACAGCTGGTCTGAGGAGAACATGCATTCACAAAATGGGCCATGATGCCCATTTTGCCTGCAGGAGTAAATAGCCATGAAATTGAGAGAAAAACATAGACTCAGTCGTTTTTGCCTCAGTACTCCTCAGCCGGCAAAATGAGACATACAAAGACAGTCAGTGGGGCAGACCCTATAGATAGATGTCTGTCGGTGGTTTATTCCTGTCTGCCCTTAATTTTTATTTATTTATTTTTTGTACTGTCAAAGCATGTTGGGTGATAGATTACATAGTGAAATACTCTTTGCAGAAAAGAGTCCCAGAATGAGAGAGACATAAAAAGCTTTCCAGGTCAGGAACGAGTTATTGTTCATGCAGCTATTGGAACGGAACGCACTGCCAAAGCCCAGTCCTAGTATGAGAGGGACTGTATCAACACAGTCTAAACCCTTCTCCATTGGGAGCATTGGCAAAGATACCTGGCAGAGAAATGCAACAAAAAGTAGTTTTGGATGCAATGCAGAAGCAGGGTAGTTGCTAGGCCTAGAAAGCCAAGTCAGGGGAATGATGTTTAGGCAACGCTGACATCAGTTTTAATTGCCTCACAGCAAGTTTAGGAAGTCAGAACCAGAAACCCACCTAGAGAGAAGACTGTGGGAGCAATCTTGAAAAGCCCTGGTTATTCAAACTGACAGCTGTGGACTTGAAATCTTTTGAACACTTTTTCTGGGATTGTTATCTCATCTCTTCTACTCTAAGGAACTAGTTGCTACCAGCCAAGAAATGCAACTGAGACCTAACTGGAGATCTTCCTGTCTTCCTTTCAATACACAGAATGAATTACACACATGCAAATGTTCTTTTATTCTGTTTTTTTGGTTCAGATTGACAACCAAGCTACCAAATGTGCTACCCAACAGTTATTAGAGATAGGTTTTCAGCTCCATTCTGAAGACTTAAAGTAGAACTGAACAGAGAGCCTAGACATCGAAGACTTGTCATTTTGCCAATCTGTTGTGGATTACTATACAAGAGCTTTCAGTCTGGAAGTTCTTAACCTGCCACTTCAGCTATCAACATTCAATATCAGTGATTAAATCTTGACTACTCAGAGACTGGAAATGGTGCCAAAGACAAACCTAGTTAAGTTCAGCCCAATACTTCTCCGTTGGCTGGATGAGCTACATCAGGGTCACTAAGCAGTCAAAGCCCACAAGCGTCTCTGAGGGACCAGTCAAGGCTCAGGCTCCAAGCCTCTGGAGTTTAAAGTTTTATAATCTGGTTATTTTTGCCAGGACTGTGAACTTCTTATCACGTGGCTGGTAATAAAAACTGAGCTATTCCATTTCTTCCTTCTTCCCAGACTCGTACAGTATTCCCCCATTTCTAGTCCAGTTTCGCTGTTTGAGAGAAAGTATTTTTATCTTTCAGGGGATTAAAGGGGGACTCTACTTCTCCAAAATTATTCGATGGAAAAAATGTAATCTTTATCCCCCTTCCCTTGATTGCCAGGCTTTTTCTCACTTGGCTTTCTGTTATATTTTATGGTTTCTGTTTGCTGGAGTTTTTGTTTCATGGACACTATCTCCATGTTGCTACAGGAAAATGAAGATGCGGCTAAAAGCACTCATGTGTCATTACCCTGACTAATACCCTGAGATTTATTTTACCAAAAGCAGGCTACTCAAAGTAGCCATACACAACCAGTTAAACCCTATTAATACATCCCCTGATTTGTTAACATATCCCAATCACTCACCTTTAATTCAGGAATTAAATCCCTGATCTCTTTTAGCCAGGATAGTCTTATTTGAGGCAGCCACTTTGCTGCTAGCTTTGTTTCAGCTGTTTTCTAATCCAAGTAAGAGAAGGAAGGCATGAGCAGAGAGAACAGACGTGTGCACACGATTACACACACCCTGCAAACAAGCAAAAGGAAAGAGTATAGAGTGGACTTGAAGCTGAACAGAAGTAGAGCTGCATGCCCAGTCGATTAACAGAATTAATCTTCAGAGCTGTCAGGTTTCACATTTTATTTTATGATGACTATATTCATCACACACACAAACCTTCATTACATTGCTGTTTTGGATACAAGTCAGACGGAATGAACAGCTTGACCTTGGTCGTAAACCCCACTACTGAGGCAGCTGCAGGCAACCTGAAACAGAGCAGAATTCGTTATGAACCCTTAACTCTCCCTTTCATTCTCTTGCTCTCTCTCTGGCTTGATTAATTTCCACCTGTTTAGTCTTCATGGAAATGTTGACTTTTATATTTTCCTGTCTGGCAAAGACACATCCTTTTTCCTTTTTTCTCTCTTTCTTCCCTTCTTTCTCTCTTTTTCTCTTTCTGGGAATTGAAAAGTGAACTTAATGGTGTAATTTTAGGGTTCCCAACAGACAAAACAGTTTTGTGGGCCAAATGAAGTAGTCTTCCTGTGGAATACTCTTGTTTTGAATGGAAAGGTTCAGTCAAACTGATAGAGACCAAAGAACATGTTACTGGAATGCTAATACTACTTGATGATCTTCTGGGCTCTTCTGTCCAGTTTTCTTTTTCCAGTGACTAATATTAATAAAAGGTAACATCTGAGGTTTGCCTCAGTCTTTGACTGCGTGGCTTTGTGGCCTATAAAGATTTTCTAAATTGTTCTCTGGCCCACCTTTTTGCCCAGTGGGCCCTAATGCTTGTGACTGGTGTTCAGCACTGAGTTATACCTCTCAAGAGAACAGATCTTGGCTTTGGCAGGGCCGACAGACTCATTAATTACAACATAGCAGACATTTGGCAGTTTCTCTATAGAAAGTTCCAGGGTTGACCTAAATTGGATACGTAAGGATTCCTCAACCCTAGGAAGGGTGTATCTTCTGTAATACCATGAAGGTCATTGGCGGGACAGTGCCTCTTACTGTAAAGGTCTGGATTGAGCCTGGGAACGATGAGTAAAGCTGAAGCTCTGCTGCTCAGTGATGTGGTTCTTTTGGTCCTTCTAAGCCAAATATGACTGGGTCCAACCAGTAGTTTGGTGAGAGATCTCCAAAGACATCCTGGTTTCTACACAGAAGCGTAAAAAGTAAGTCAGGGAAAGCCATTCCTTTTCTTTGAATTGCTGTTTCTGTAACTCCTAAAAGCAGTGCCTTTCAGATAAGCAAGCTTTTGACCAACCATGCAAAAATAGGGAAGAACAGAGAGGGGTTTATCCAAGCAGTGTTAAGCATTATTGTCCTGGGTATTTTCCTGTATAGATGATATCTATTCCTAGGGTTTCTCCAGCAGTTTCAGCTGGAGGCAATCTCTCGCAGGCCATAATCTCTCCACCATAAATTTCAGGAAGGGAGCTGACAGCATAAGATTATCAGGTTCAACAAGACTCCGTTTCATGTCCTGAACTATGGAAGAAAATTGTCACATAGTTAATAAGCTGCTGGGTCCTGTTGAACAGGTTGCAGAACTTCACTTTCCCTAGTCCATAAAGTGTTTTGAAATCCTTCGGGATAGAAGGTGCTATATATGTGTAAGATACTATTGTTACATGGCTTTTTTTTCTTTGTTTTGCTTTTCATTTGGTCAGCTTGAACAAGCTCTCCCTGAGGCTTAAGTAGCAAAGCATTAGCCTAGAAAACTTGATGGCTTGGGGTTTTAGTCACTTAAATGGTCTCTGTTGGCTTGTTGGCTGGTTTATGAGGAGGGTGGAGAAAAAAGGAAATGTTCTCCACTCACATTTACTCGCATGGAAACATAACGGAGAACTAGATGACTGGGCTTTTTGCACCGGCTGTTTTACTCCCATTTATCAGTGTTATTTTTCACCTGATTGTTCCCCAAAGATTTTGATCTCCAGCAGACAGAAAAGCATGGATTTTTTTCTTTCTATCTCTTGGGAGGGTGGAGATCAGAACCATAGAACTCTTATTTTCTTTTCTGCTTCCAGCACTATATCTAATAGCTTGTCAGGAGAACAGATTAAGATCAAATTAAATCTGTCCTGTTGATCGGAGTCCAGTCATACTCCGTCATGAGATGGCTATGGAAAAAAGGAGTAACCTGTCAAGATCTTAAATGCTACTGTATTTCACATGGTGCCAAACTGTACTTGCACTATAGATACTTTGCCACTGGTGCTATAGTAATAAGAATAACAATAACAATAATAAATTCATACCATAGCATCATGGACTGGTATCACTGTAGGGGACTTTTAACTCTTTCTGCTAAAGCTACAGATGGTCCAGTTTTTCAGAGGCTACAATGTATGCAGTATGAAAAGTGTCTTCAAAATAGACAGTTATCATAGAATCGTAGAATCATAGAATAGTTTGGGTTGGAAGAGACCCTTAAAGGTCATCTTGTCCAACCCCCTTGCCATGACCAGGGACACCTTCAACTCGATCAGGTTGCTCAAAGCTCCCTCCAACCTGACCTTGAATGTTTCCATGGATGGGACATTGACCACTTCCCCAGGCGACCTATGTTAGTATCTCACCACAAAAAAATTCGTCCGTATATCTAGTCTGAATCTACCCTCTAAAAGAGGTTTAAAATGGTTTAAACAGTTTAAAACCATTACCTGTTGTCCTATTGCTACAGGTCCTACTAAAAAGTCTGTCTCCCTGGAGCCTGCTCTTCTCCAGGCTGAACAACCCCCATTCTCTCAGCCTGTCTTCATAAGAGAGGTGCTCCATTCTTTTGATCATTTCTGCAGCCCTCCTCTGGACCTGCTCCAACAGGTCCATGTCTTTCCTGTGCTGAGGACTCCGAGGGGCTCTGAGCAATCTGTCGAAGACCATGTGAGATTATGTAATTTTCATTACTTTAATTAGCCATTAGTTAGCAACAATAACATTAACAATAATATCTGTCTTACAGTGGAGCTTTATGCTACACATCATGTGTGAGACAACTCTTTGATACAGGCCAAAATTGTGCTGTGGACTGGGCAATAATTAAATAATCTGGATGATCATGGACCAGAGCTGAAGGTCACCTTAGTGCAGCTATAGCCTAGGAGCCTTTTCTAAATCTGGAGATGGCATGGCATTCGTTATGGTGGAGACAGAGAACGCCCACACCCGAAAGCCTATGTCCTCCTCCTCCCTTGTCTACCTCTACAAATTTCAGGTCTAAATCAGGATGGATTAAAGCAGTGTACTAAAAATTTAAAATCTCGCTTCTCCCTTAAATCATTAACAACACAGCCATTGACAGGATTTAACCCAAAGCTTTACCTAATTTTGAAGTGTTTTAAAAACCTCAGTTGCACTTTTCCTTATGAGCACAGGAAATATCTGTAGACCAGAAAAAACTGATAGGAATGTTTTAGCTGCCATCCATGTGTTATTATTATATGTAGTAAAACATGACTAAAAAATCTAATTTGAGATTTTCCCTCCTATTCTACCAATGAAGTTTAATATAAAAAAAAAATCCAAATATATTTGAATATAAAATTTGAAAATGGTCTTCAAGGACGTCTATAATCAAATATAGCTCAAACAGAAAAACAAGAAGAGAATTATTAAGGTTTGCCCCATTTGATAAGAAAGAAGGAAAGAGAGAAAGAGAGAAAGAGAAGAAGAAGATGATTGAGGAAAAGAAAAAATAAAAAAAATAAAAGGAAAAGGAAAAGGAAAAGGAAAAGAAAAGGAAAAGGAAAAGGAAAAGGAAAAGGAAAAGGAAAAGGAAAAGGAAAAGGAAAAGGAAAAGGAAAAGGAAAAGGAAAAAAGACCAAAAGACCAGACTCTTCCTTCACCAGAGGGAATCAGGGCATGTAAATTTGAAAATGCTTATAAAACGTGCTATGTAAATCAACAGAAAGAAATAGTAGATTGTGTTCTTTTGGGCTTTTATATACCTGTGTACATGTATGTGTATATATGAGTGTTGGCATCTGTACTCTAATATAGTGGGACAGAAGTGACATCCAGATCAAATCTGATTTTTCTTTGCTTTCTATTGATTTTCTATCAATATGTCTCTGATATCTCTGGTTGATTTTCTTCTGCTTTACAGTGACAGAATTGCTCTCCCTTTTCTTATTAATTGCTATTTTTATAGCTTTTAGTACAGACAAATAAGCTGTACATGTTTTGCTAGAGGACCCCATTGTGGTCAGCCTTGCTCTCCTGGAGGCTCAGTAACATTTCTGTTTGTGCAGGGTTGAGGCAAGTTTAATTCACCTCCAGTCATCCTTCACACTCTAAGCAATTCTGTGAAGATTTAGGTAAACACAAGCACCACAGTATATCTAAATGAGGATTAAAAACAAGACTAGCACAGAGGCAGCTATTCAGGTGTCCCTTTCATACACTAATTAGCAAAGTTTAGCATTCTGGGCCACAATAAACTGTCGTTTCTATGTTGACATCACCTTTAAGTTCTCCATAATCTCTCCCTCAGACATTAGCTACGTGGAAACTGAGAAAAATACAGTTATGCTTTTCCAAGGAAATTTATTGCGTACATAGCACCAAAGGGAGTAGCAGCGGCTCTCTTCCAATATTGTATCTGATTCAAAGGATATCCAAGGAAGATCTACTGGCAAAACCATCCCTGGCAAACTCTCTTCCATTGCTATTCATAAATCCTACAGACAGAGGCTTGGATCTTTCTCTCTGTGCTCAGGAAGGCTCCTCCAGAATTTCTGGATTTCCGTTTGGCTTCATCATTGTCCTTCTCAGAGGATACTCGAGGAATCCTGGCTTCACTTGATAAACTTTATCAGCTTGATCATTTCCAAGGGATGAATATGAGACAATCAAGCAACACCGAGCAGAAAGATCCTCAGCATGTAGACAAATCAGGTGTTTTGTTTATTCTCACTGCTATCTTCTCATCAGAGGTCAGTTCCAGTCTCCAACCAATACCCGGAAGCCACAGTAGCATCGACATTATAAGTAAAAAACAGGTAACAGTGAGAGGATAGCTGAAGTTAATGAATAGTAGAGATCAGAATGGAAAAGGGGAAAGAAGAAAAAAAAAGGAAAAAACTTTGTTGTGTAAGTTGGCACCAATAACCTGTGATGTCAGGGTGATGTCAGTTCGGCAGGTGGTAACTTTTTCCAGTTCAGCTTCAAGCCAGGCAGGCCTTGTTTTTGTTTACTTTTCCTCTCCTCTCTGAAAAGGCCAGTGAGCGCCTTCGCAGATGGCGGCGGTGAATCACTCGCCAGGGCTTTCTCTGCCCTCCAGGCAGCTCAAGGTCTGCCTGGCAAAGGTGGGGCTGAACATGCAAAGGTGAAGCCGGTTGGTGCCCCAAAGGATGGAAGGGAACATAACAGCCACTGATACATCTGTTTTGAGCTAACTTTTCCTTCCTTCCTTCCCTCCCTCCTTCCCTCCTTCCTTCCTTCCTTCCTTCCTTCCTTCCTTCCTTCCTTCCTTCCTTCCTTCCTTCCTTCCTTCCTTCCTTCCTTCCTTCCTTCCTTCCTTCCTTTCTTCCTTCTTTCTTTCTCCTTCTCTCTCTACATCTCTCCCTTTTCCCTTTTTTTACCTCTCTCCTTCCCTCTTTCCCTCCTTGCCTCCCTCCATCTTTTCTTCCTTCCCTCCCACATCCCTCCTTTCTTTTATGTCGAAACTTTTGGTTAGCCCTAAACAGCAGGCTTACAGCAATCCAGTACTTCTTCCTACATGGCATAACCGCATGAGAGGACTATTTATATTACAATGTTTTGGACACGAGAAACAAACGCATTCAAAATAGTGCTAAACTAACTAATGGGTGACCACTTCACTGGTGGTACTGAAAGGTGAAAAGTTGGCCTTGGACCATAATATTCCATCTGCCTCCTGGGTTTGAATGCTGGGACAGAATGAGTAGGGCAAATGTTGCAGTAGCCATACACTTCTACACATTTCTTCGCTGTGAATCCCTGACTGTCCACTTCTGGACATAAGATGCTGGGATAGTGGCACCTTTGGTTTGATGCTCTTTTGTAGTTCTCATGCTCTTTCATTTTGATCCTTGTCTTCTACAGTCCCCTGAGTCTCTGCATCACCTTATCTAGTCCAAACTAAACACAGCTCATATTATCCTCAATATCATTTCTTTTTCAAATTCTTTCAAAATTTCTTCCTTTCCAACCTGGCACAGTCAGATGCTTTTGGGCCCAGGGAGAAAAATAAGGGATCATATGTAGTGGAGGAGGTCCAATGATTCTTTAATAAGCTTATTGCTGTTTTCTTACTGCAAAGAAATTTGCTTTGCATCTCACGTGACAGTTACGTGGATATGTGTATTTTGATATACATAATTCTCAGGAATTAATCTTGAAAGGGATAAAACTCTCTAAACAGCTGGAGACAAAAGATTAACTCAAATAAATGATAGCAGGACTAAGAGTAAGAATAGAATCATATATAACCATTTTGTAGGCACCATAGATGAAGAATTTGACTATTTCTTTTTTTATTTTCTGAGCATAAATGCAATGACTTGATTGACAATTTCATTCCTCAAGAAAAGAAGAGGACTTGGTCAAGGCCAAAGGATTATTAATATTAACTGAAATAAGTAAGACTTAAATATTAGGATTTGCATCATGAAATTAATCTCATGCAGCCTTTAAATCTGTTGTGCAGGTGTTTGTACCTGAACTATGGAAATAAATGGACATTTCTTGATCATGATTAATTTCCTCCAAAGACAGATGGGAACATAAGCCAGATGAATCATCTTCCAGAAGCACCTCTTTCTCTCAGCTGACTGTAAGTGGAGTCTGGGGTGACTGCACAATTCTACCGTGCAAATACTGAAAATAAGTTAGGATGAATCCTACCACACGTTTCTATCCTGCTCCTCTGGGCCAAACAATATCTGGATGGCAGAGGATGGATTTATTTTCCACCTCAGTGGAAGCAGATGTTCATAGATTTAACATGCCAAAGCAAGGTGTGGAGAGCCTCCACGCACCTCCTCTCCGTGCAAGTGCACTGTAAGGCAGAGGCATTTATTTTAGCAATTGGACTGTTGATGGGCTAATGCACTGATTCTTAGCAGCTTAAAATTTGGATTATATTGGTTTTCATAGAGACTAGAAACTGCAAATCCTTTGCTCCTTGCACCACGCCTGCTGCCCTCCCAAGAGCAGAGTCATCATCCACAGCAGTGACATGCAAATAATTCAAAACAGCTAAGGGCAACGGAGCTGATGAAGGGTCTGGAGCACAAGTCTTACGAGGCGCAACTGAGGGAACTGGGGTTGTTCAGCCTGGAGAAAAGGAGGCTCAGGGGAGATCTTCTCACTCTCTACAACTGCCTGAAAGGAGGGTGTAGCGAGGGGGGCTGTAGTTTTTTTCTCCCAAGTAACAAGCAATAGGACAAGAGGAAATGGCCTCAAGTTGTGCCAGGGGAGATTTAGGATGGATATTGGGGAAAATTTCTTCATGGAAAGGTTTATCACGCATTGGAACCGGGTGCCCAGGGAAGTGGTGGAGTCATCATCCCTGGAGGTATTTAAAAGATGGGTAGCTGTGGTGCTGAGAGACATGGTTTAGTGGTGATTTTGGCAGTGTTAGGTTAATGGCTGGACTTGATGATTTTAAAGGTCCCTTCCAACCTAAATGATTCTATGAAACTTACATTCAGGTGAAGAGTTATCCTGAACCTGTGACTAGGTTGGACACAGGGGGACTACCTTCATGCTGAGCACCTTAATGAAGATGTGAACTCTTATTTGTGCAGTTTGGATGGGTTGAATGCAAGCATCCTTATGATTCAAGAGGCTTGGGCTGCAATTACCTCAGTGGCTTAGGATGGGAACTCATAAACAGACAAGCAAAGTTTGAGGCTTCCACCTCAAATGTCACCATGGTGACAGGAAGCTAACTAGCAAGCTGTGCATGTGAAAGTCTGACAACATGATGAGGATACAGACAACATTAATTTCTTGTGGAGGCTACACTAAGAACTTGCAGCTTTTTTCTTTTTTCTTCTTTTTCTTCTCATTATTCAGGTCAGTTTGTCTTACCACAGAATCACTCGTTTTTTTTTATGTTCAGGGACTCAATATCTTAAGCTACGTCTATACTTAGAAATGAAACATGCCTACAAACTATTTTCTAGCCTTGAAAACAACGGATCCAGAATGGCTTGCATCTCCTAAACCCTCTTTCCCTTCCCCTTTGCGATGGCCATGTCCACAATCTTTGTCAAGAATAGTTCCTGCCTCATGTTAACTCCCAACTCATGTCCAGGAATTAATTTTGGAGATTGATAGGTGGCCTGGGCCAACAACATACTAAGGACATTATTAACAATTTAACAGTGTGGGTGATTGAGTTCCATTGCCTATGAAAGTTTCCTGGCACTATTTATTATTATTAAAGATGTAGCTTCACTGTCCAATCTTTACAAAGATATATAGGAATGACATGTTTCTACTTCACTGACCAGTTGGGAAAATAATTTCATTAAAATACCATGTGGGGCTCAAAGAAGAAATTAGGGCCCCTAGGAGCTGGGTTTGGTTCCAGTTGCTTAAAAAAAAAAAGTAAATTCCTGTGCTTCCCCTTCTCTTTCTGGTTTTAAAAATAGATCAATATCTTTATATGGTGCCCTAGAAGAGACCATGCAATTCATGAGGATTAAAAACTTTCTCCTTCTGCTCTAGTGGTGGATATTGAGACACCACAGGTAACGTTCCCCTGCACCTTATGCCTCTACATCTTATGAACCAGGGTTTGACACTAGTGATTGAGAACACACACCTATCCAGACTGTCCCCTCGGTTGAATCTCGTTCATGAATTATGAGAGGCAGTTCACAAGCCTGGATGTCGCAGTTTATGACTGCAAAGGAACATTACGCACACTGTTACCCAAGGAGGGGGCCTTGTTAGAGCGTTTAACAAACAGGAGCTGATGTATTTTATTTTCCTTTAGCGAATGTTATTTAAACTAGACAATGGGGAGACTTCCCCCACACCCCAAAGGATCAGAGATGAAATTCCTCTCAGCCCTTAGCTCTCACATTTGTGTATGACTCAGATGGTGAAGGTCTCCCCTCCCTGCTTTCAGTCTTTCAGCCACAAAGAACTAAGAAAGAAAATAAATTTGTTTCTAAAAATGAAGTCCTGGAGGGAAATTATTCGGATGCAGTAGGGAAAGGATCTTAACCCAGTGGCGTGATCAATCTCGTTTCATATTTTCTTTTCCCAAAGATTTGTTTGGCTTTGCTTTTTTTTTCTTTCTTCTTCTTTTCACATCTCTCTCTTCTAGTTTCTCTTTCTTCTCTTGGTCTGGTATTAATTTCTTCCTTTTACGTTGATAAATTGCTTTCCCCCAGACTCTCTTCTCAGCACAAACTTCTTTTTCCAGTCTTGTAATAACTTCTGTATAACTTCAGAGACTTTTTGCACCGTTGATTCTGTTCATCTTCCTCTATTATCTTGACCATAATGTCTTTCTATGGATTTAAAACTTTTTTTTTCTCCTTTTCTGTCAAGTTCATTTCCCTCAGTTATTTCACTTCTTCCTCCTACTCTTTCAAATATTCACTCCTTTTTATTCCTTACATCAGTCGAGGCAAGTATCCAACTCAGATATGCCATCCAAAAAACTTAAATTATGCAGCACTGGTATCAAAACATTAATTTCAAAAATACATGTCATGACAGAAGAACAAAATTTTCACAAAACTTTTGAAGTTTCATAGTAGGCATTTGATGTCCACAGACAATTTCAGTTTCCAATGGAAAGGAAAATAAAATTCTGTTTAGTTAGAGTGTCCTTGTATGCTTCACTTCTGAATTGAGCTTCAAATACTGTATTTATGCTTTTATTTAATAAGTCTAAAAATACTAGTTAATTAAGATTATTTTTTTTCTCTAGCAAATATACCAGTTTCAGCTCTATTTTCATTTATTCAGTTGAGGGTGGAATGTCTGATTGGCAGAACAGGAAGAAAAAGTGTGAGAAAAAATAGACAATATTTAATGTATTCAGACAGGATGTGAGAAATCCAGAATCAAATTGCAAATGAATCAAACACTGCAGGTTCATGAAGCTTGTTATTTCACATCCTCTTGGTGAGAAGACATTTCATAACTCCTTCTCTTTCCCTCCCACTCTTTCATGGTTGTTCACAAAGAATATTTAATAGCTTTCAGGTCTGCTTTGCTTCCACTTTTTATCAAACAGAACTGAGATTTTCTGTTATTACTTTTAACCAAAATATCTCAAATTTTTGTCTTTGATAGGAAAATAAAAGGTGTTCTTTCACTTATTTGTTTATAGATAAAAAATCATAGAATTGTAGAATGGTTTGGGTTGGAAGGGACCTTAAAGATCATCGAGTTCCAACCCCCTGCCCTGGGCAGGGACACCTCCCACCAGCCCAGGGTGCTCCAAGCCCCGTCCAACCCGGCCTTGAACACCTCCAGGGATGGCGCCTCCACAACTTCTCTGGGCAACCTGGGCCAGGGGCTCACCAAATCTAAAAACATACAGGGAAAAATTTCATGTGTGATCAGCAGTTGAGAAATCTTGTACCTCAAGAGCTGGGGATAAACAACCAGTTGAGCCTGGAGACATGCTGTGTCTCCCAGCACTTTAATTTTTTTCTGCCATTTTGGCAAATGCTACTGATAAATATACACTGGGATAGACAGTCATCACGGTCTTTTGGGTTCAGGATGCATAATTTTATTCTGTCCTTTTTAGGAACTCCATATGTGTATTAAAATGATGCTGTTTATTATTACTTTTAATAGTATTTTAGACTATTATACAGATACAATTATTTATTTTAATTTTTATTTTAATTATTCGTGCCAGGTAGATGAAAAGAGTCTTTTTTCAGTGGTGTCCAGTGATAGGACAAGAGGTAACGGGCACAAACTTGACCATAGGAAGTTCCATCTTAACCTGAGGAGGAACTTCTTTCCTTTGAGGGTGGCAGAGCAGTGGCACAGCTGCCCAGAGAGGTGGGGGAGTCTCCCACACTGGAGACATTCCAAACCTGCCTGGACGCCGTCCTGTGCCACTGCTGGAGGTGACCCTGCTGTGGCAGGGGGTTGGACTAGATGATCTCCAGAGGGCCCTTCCAACCCTGACCATTCTGTGATTCTGTGATTCTGTGATTTATTTAGTATATTACCTTTTTTCCTTAATCTATGTATAAGGTTTCACACTGCTGTCATTCAGGTTTCACCTCACTACAATCCAGGGATGTGAAAAAGCCAGAACATGACAGCGGACGAGAGGCGATCTGCAAGACATGCCTCATTACCAATGACTTCTGCAAAAGCCAAGCTGAAGAGTCAAGAGAAGTGGGTCTGTGAATGGAGAGCATTTCTTGCAGGCTGGGCTACCCAGTGAACCTAGAAAGAACCCTTTTATTTTCTTTTTTTTTCCCCAGAACACTTGGAACCAACCTCACCTCTAGCAGACTGCCAAATGTGTTTTTCAGGATGACGCCATGAAGACTTTCACGGACTTTTTAATTTTTTATATTTGAAGGTGAACTTTCCTTTGACAAATAGCCTATGCAGTCAGAGCAACTGGTGAGAACAATGAGTCATAAAAAGTCTGTTATTAAAAATGTTTGCTTTGTTCACATCCTGAATTGATTTCCTCTAATGATTTCCCTCTGACGGCTGCGGTCAAAAATAATAACAGTAATAATAAAATAAGAGAATATGCCCCTCCCTGGTTCTTCTAATAGAGGCTTTGCTCTCCATGTGGTGACAGAGCAGCCCTGCAGACAGACCAATACGTGAATTCAAGTAATAAAACTCAAGGAAAGACTGGGATATTACTGCTTTTTGTTATTACTACAGTGCTTGCATTATGTTAGTAATGTAGAGGCCATAATTGAGATGAAGGTCTGCAGTACTACAGGGACCATTTGGGTGGTGGTGGTGGGGGGTTACTCTCTTTGTATGCTTGCAGAAGGATTTTGCTTACCATTTAAAGAATATTTAACTTTTTTTTTTTTACTTGCAATGTAATTGTGCAGAAAATCAGATTTTCAGTAATTTTCTTCCGTAAAATTAAATTTATAGAATTCTCACTCTTTTCCCCCATGTATTTCTCTTACAACCTGCAAGTATACAATTACTGCACAGTTATACAACTATGCAATAACAGCATAATGAACAGCATAGTGTGTGAAGTTGTTACATCATTTACATTATTGCTATGCCAATATGATCACAATTAATAACACAAATAATTAGTCTGTTTTTCATTACATGATGAGACAGATTATTTGACCAAATAAATCAATACCAATGCATAAAAGCTTGTAGATGCATAAGTAGACAAATAAATTTATAAATTATGTAAAAAAATCAAATAATTAAAAAAAAAACCACAACCCAAACCAGACTTGTGGTTATATTTTATACAAATACCTAATACATTATTGCCCTTCATTATGTTGTCTTATTCAATATTTAGAAATGAATGTACTATAACAACTATTCAGAATCATATTTGTGATTCAAAAATTCATCTCTAAGGGTGTTATTAACCTTAATCCTTCACCATTTTTCTGCTGAAAAGCTTCAGTCCCTCTGTCAAGAAGAGAAAGTAAATTGGTGTGGTCAAATCAGTCCTTGCAGTGCCAAATACTTGAAAACAACAGTTAAAAAGCAAGTTACCATAGGAAAACCTTGTAATCTGAAAAATTTGTTTAATATATATGATTTTTTTTTCCCAAAAAATCAGGTGTAATAAAAAATATATTGAACTAGGAGACATATTGTGTTGAAAAAATTTGTCTGATCACCTTCCAAAGGATATAAGAACATTGAACACAAACAGTACTGTAGACATGTTCATTAATTTCTGGAGGGCATGACTATTTTAGTAAAACTCAGAGAACAGTAAGCTATAACATTACTAAAACTAGTATTTTGTATACACAGTATACATTTATCCTATGCAACTCAACTGCCACAAAATAACACCAGAAGATCTATATAGATTTCAAAAAATCTTGACCATACAGGACATCTTGATATACAACAATGTTAATTTTTGTCAATTTGCAGCATTCAGGAACACGAATTTTTTTTGGAAATATTTTTTGTTCAGTCATCAGGACAAAACTCGTCCTTAAACTAGTGAAAGAAAGAAAGAACAAAAGAAAGCATCATTTTGCCTTCAGACAATTATCTTATCCCTTTATTCCTTTATCTAATTTCTTACATCTTCTTCCAAATAATGTTCTGCTGCCATTGGCGCACACAGAGCATGTCATGGGGAACCCCTGATGTGACCCGCTGTGGGATTCCCACATTCTCCCAGTATAGAATTACAACGTGGAGAATTCTTTGACCACAAAGAGCCAAAACTCCTCTGAAGGCATATCTCAGATGCCTTAAGTGAGATGATGTGAATGACTGTCTCTTGTCCACCATTACAACCTGGTGATTTGGGCACTGTAGCTAAGAGGGAAGGTCCCTACCCAACATAACAGACACAGAAACAGGTCTTCAACGGTGCACTCTCATTCAGCACACACATGGTCTTATTCTGGTCATGCCCTGAAGGATGAAGCTCTCTCTGCTCTGGAAGTAAGTTCCTTCTCACTTATACATTAACAAACAAATAAATAAATAAAAGTAGGCAGAGAATAACCTGGTAAAAGGCTGACACAGAAATTAGAATGCTTGAGAACAAAAATCTATCTAACTTTGTGTACTCTGGAGTAAGTCAGGAAGTTTGAAAGTCAAGATATTTTTAAATAATGCGTGGAATTGTTTTCCAAGCATATATACATGCATATGCATACATATTTTAAAATATTATTTAAAGTAATTTTAAAAAATATTGTTATTACAAACAAGCAAAAAAGTTCAAAATCTCACAGGCAATTCAGACTGTAATTTTGTCAAGTAAAGTCATAGGAAGGTCGTGGTGATACCCTTTGGAGCCATGAAATTTAAGAATTTGAAACATGGGCGTGAAAAAAGAGTTAGATCCCAAAAAGTTCCAAGAAATATTTGCAGTCTGGCAAATTGTTAATAATGAAAATACAGTCTCTAGAATTTCAACAGCTGAACATAAAAAGTTGATTTTAAAGTCACCAGTAAGTACCTGCAGATGGAAGAAGAACATGGAAAAAGTATGTGTCAACACATAGAGAATTCCTATGATTTATGGTTATTAAACTGTATTTTAGGTTCCTGAAAGGCTGTTATAACCCAAACAAAAAAATATGGACACAGAGCAAGCAGGCTTAGTCAATGAAATCCTTTCCCAAGTTATAAGAGCATAAGAAGGAATATCTTAGCTGATTTGTCTTCTGCTATTGTAGCCAATCATGTTATTTGAATCATTCAATGAACTGTGCATAACTCTACAAGGAAGGCCAAATGACGTGGTCATCTTGGCAGGTCATGGTCATAAAATCACCATAATTTTGTAAGAGTTCTGATTTTCCAAAATGATGAGCCCTTTACTCAGAACCATTCAGGTGCTTGGAAAGAACATGCAGGTATTTGTAGCAGACAGAGAGCTTACATCCTTTCCTGAGGCATTCGTTTTGACTGCGTTAAGTTTATGGTACCTACTATAAGACTTTTTCGGAAGACACAGTGATTCAGTTGGAGCTAAATCTTCCCTCTTGGGAGTAAAAGTAACTCCCTAACATAATTGCCGTGATTTCCTAAAGTACTTTTGGTTACTGAAATTTCATGCAAGTATCAGCAGAAAGTAACGCTTGGAGATAGCTACAGGCCAGCTAGATATGAGGGACTGAGACTGGTCTGAGGGACAAAGCAAGGTAAAACAGCTGGATAATGCAGCAATAGATTGCAATCCTGAGGAAAAAATAAAGCATCTTTATTTAGGATATCTTTAAGTAGGGCCTTGTAGTCACTAATAATAAACTATTTGGAGATTTAGCCTAATAGTTATCCTTATTTTTTGTATAGGGTAACACAATATAGTTGTTTATGATAGAAAAAATAGGATTTAGCCCATCAAGGCGATTTATTCACATCCTAGGATCCTGTGACCCACTGGATTCAGAAGAGCGATTCACCATCTCCCCTCATTTTTAACATTTACAGACTAGAGAACGACAGCTGAACTGGTTTTAAAGCTGCTGTATTGGCACTGGAAAGAAAATGACACATTCATAACACAGTGTCCCTGCCCTTATTTCACGCAGCTGGGTTAGGATGAGTTCAAATCGTGCCACAAGCTCCCGCATCCCAATTGCTCAGATCTCCACTGACTCTTAAGGGAACCTGAGTGCCTTCTTTGGATGTACAGCCCAATATTTAATGAGAGATTTCTGTTTCCACCCATAAACTGAGGCACGGTAGCAGCTCATCTTGAACCTCTTCAACCCCCCCTGTCTCATGCCCACACTTCCACATCCTCCAGTATATGAGGAAGAGAGTTTGTGATGAGGAGAAAAAGAAGGTTAAAGAAAAGAACTAGAAGAAGAGAGTCACCTGCTAAGTTTCAGGTGGATTTATTTCCGCTGGCTAAGAGGTTTTCTGAGGCAGGGAAACATACAGCTCATTATCTGGATTAGCGTTATTACCTTCATTTTTCAATAAATATACTGTGTCAAGATTTATAGCTTCTCTGTTCTTTTTGTGAAATGCAATAAGTCTCTCTCCCCATGCCAGCGGCTCAGCAGAGCGACAGGAGAAGCGCAGGGAGGGAAACACGCTGCTGCCTTCTGCTCAGACTTGCTCCTGTCTTGGGCCAGGGCTGTGACAGCTTTTGGCTGACTCTTAGCTGAAGTGAATGGGAATGAACTGGCAGCCACATCATTTTAAGTAAATGACCTGCTCTGGATTTCTTTGATATGTTTATTTGGGCCTCAAGAGAGATTTAAGTGTCGCTGAAAAGAGCTGACTGAACTTCTTTTTCCAATAGCTGTAAAGAGTTCCTAGTGCCCTCTTTTGGATGGGTATAAACTAAAACAAACTCTCAGGCTGAGAGAGTTGGGGTTGTTCAGCCTGGAGAAGAGAAGGCTCCGAAGAGACCTTATAGGGGCCTTCCAGTACTTAAAGGGCGCCTACAAGAAAGCTGGAGAGAGACTTTTTACAAGGATGTGTAGTGATAGGACAAGGGGGAACGGCTTCAAACTGGAACAGGGCAGGCTTAAATTAGATGTTAGGAAAAAAATTTTCACTCTAAGGGTGGTGAGACACTGGCCCGGGTTGCCCAGAGAAGCTGTGGAAGTGCCATCCCTGGAGGTATTCAAGGCCAGGTTGGACGGGGCTTGGAGCAACCTGGTCTGGTGGGAGGTGTCCCTGCCCATGGCAGGGGGGTGGAATTAGATGGTCTTTAAGGTCCTTTCCAACCTAAACCATTCTATGATTCCACAATTCTATAAACCCTACCTCTTTACCCCCTTCCTCATTTTCAAGTCCTATAAGACAGCTGCCCTTCACTCAGCTGGAGGATCCCAATTCATTCCTTGCACTCCAGCTGATCTCTAATCTCACTAACAAAGCTTGCCGCATTAAAATTTTGGGGCAGGCCCTCACATTTCCCATTTTGTCCATGGGATAAACGCTGCATCCTGCATCTGGACTATGCTTAAATTATTTGAGACCTTGCACTGTTAAACGGCAAACAGCAAGAATTAGTGATATTTCTGTGGAAGTAGGATACTTTCAACGAAGTGCCATTGTTTGACCAGCTGCTTGGGAAAGTAAGAGATAGGAAGAAAATAATTATCTGACGTGAGGCAGTCCTAATATATGGCTCTCTTTGCATGCTTCTCATTTTTAGCTTGATACCTGTGCTGTTTACAAGTTGTCCATGTATTACAAAACCCTCCCTCGATGTGGTCCCCACAGAAACCCATCTACTGTCTGCAAGACTTTTTGATGTAAAGGCTGATAAAACTTATTGAGTGATTTGATTCATGCCTGACAAATTTGGTGGCCTTCTATGAAGGGGTTACAGTGGCAGTGGACAAGGGAAGATCTGCTGATGTCATCTACCTGGACTTGTGCAAAGCGTTTGACACTGTCCCACACGATATCCTGGTCTCTAAATTGAAGAGACATGGATTCGATAAATGGACCACTCGGTGGATAAAGAACTGGCTGGATGGTCGCACTCAAAGGGTTGCGGTCAACGGCTCGGTGTCCAAGTGGAAAGCAGTGACGAGTGGCGTTCCTCAGGGGTCGGTACTGGGACCCGTACTGTTCAACATCTTTGTTAGCGACATGGACAGTGGGGTAGAGTGCACCCTCAGCAAGTTTGCTGATGATACCAAGCTGTGTGGCGAGGCAGACACGCTGGAGGGGAGGGATGCCATCCAGAGGGACCTGGACAGGCTGGAGAGGTGGGCCCAAGCCAACCTCATGCAGTTCAACAAGGCCAAGTGCAAGGTCCTACGTCTGGGTCGGGGCAATCCCAAGCACAAATACAGGCTCGGCGGAGAATGGCTGGAGAGCAGCCCTGTGGAGAAGGACCTGGGGGTGATGATTGATGAGAAGCTCGACATGAGCAAGCAGTGTGCGATCGCAGCCCAGAAGGCCAACCGTATCCTGGGCTGCATCAAAAGAAGTGTGGCCAGCAGGTCAAGGGAGGTGATTCTGCCCCTCTACTCCGCTCTCGTGAGACCCCACCTGGAGTACTGCATCCAGCTCTGGAGTCCCCAACATAAGAAGGACATGGACCTGCTGGAGCGCGTCCAGAGGAGAGCCACGAGGATGATCAGAGGGCTGGAGCACCTCTCCTATGAGGAGAGGCTGAGAGAGTTGGGGCTGTTCAGCCTGGAGAAGAGAAGGCTCCGGGGAGATCTTATTGCGGCCTTCCAGTACCTAAAGGGGGCCTACAGGAGAGCTGGGGAAGGACTTTTTACTAGGGCATGTAGTGATAGGACGAGGGGGAATGGCTTTAAGCTGGAAGAGGGCAGGTTTAGATTAAACATTAGGAAGAAGTTTTTCACTTTAAGGGTGGTGAGGCACTGGAACAGGTTGCCCAGAGAGGCTGTTGAAGCCCCATCCCTGGAGGTGTTCAAGGCCAGGCTGGACGTGGCCTTGGGCAACCTGGTCTAGTGGGAGGTATCCCTGCCTGTGGCAGGGGGGTTGGAACTCGATGATCTTCAAGGTCCCTTCCAACCTAAACCATTCTATGATTCATTCTATGATTCTATGATTCTATGATTTCAGTGCTGGAAAAACACCAGAATGACAGACTTAGAAGGAAGAATCCTCCTTACTAACCTAGACAAAAAGTTAATAAGGAACATGGAGAAGATACCAGGGTTTTCAAATAAATCAGCAAGTCAGAATTAATGCTTGGACTTGCCGATATGGAGCCCGGAATCAATATTAAAAGCTGTAGAAAACTCATATCTGGAGCAGACGAGGCACAGAGAGGCCCACACAGTGTTTAAATTGACCAGAAGGTTGTATTAGCCACCCCAGCTTGTGTACTGACACATCTCATACAGCACACAGAGAGATGTCCACTAAGGACGACAGAATCACATTTAGATTTCAAAAGAGTTGGATGAAGAGTAACCTTTAAAGAGGTGAACCCCATGG
This sequence comes from Pluvialis apricaria, assembly GCA_017639485.1. Lineage (NCBI taxonomy): Eukaryota > Metazoa > Chordata > Aves > Charadriiformes > Charadriidae > Pluvialis > Pluvialis apricaria. The sequence continues at coordinate 3,095,326 of CM030008.1, read as the reverse complement.
CTGTGGTACAGAATTATAACAGGTCCAGCTGCTCTGGTCAGCTGCTGGATGCTGGGAAAGGTAAGACTACTGCATCGTAGCTGGCTTCAACACCTCCATTTAGGCAATGGAGATATCCCCAATTGTCAATGAAGACAATAGAGACCCAATGACGGTGACTCAACCCCCTGTAGGATCAGAACTTGTATCCAAAGAGACCTCCCTCTCTCCATTCCTTGCAGATGGTCTAGAGTAGCTGAATTCTTAATCTAATCACCAGAATTAGGTAGGAGAGAGAGTTAGGTGGGACTCATCTAAGATACAAGTTTCACACTGTACTTAGGAACAGCCAGACTCGGGGTATTTGGTAGTGGACTCAGTTGCTGAGCACTTTGATCTGCTTAGGCCGCATTAACCCAAAACACATGAACAAGAGTTTGGACTAAGGCATCAAATTTGCTCGGAGACTGCTTTTATGGGAAGATCTGGAGCTCTAGCAGAGGTGGCCTCTTGAAGTGATCTTGAGTGTAAAGAATGTATATAGTGGCCCAAGAGGCTCAGGCCTATGGGTAACCATATGGTGAACTTGCCAGTCTTCACTGCCAAGTGAATCTTTGGCAACTGTCTAATGATAAGCAGAAATGGTGCTGAATGAGGTCGTATTTGTAGCCATGGGAACATCTTTGTAATGGGACCTCTTGCTTCCATGAAATGCCAACAGAGAAGAACAGCGCTTGCCAAAGCCTGGCCTGTCTACTGCAGATGATTTTAATTCCCAAGCCATTTTTTCCATCTCTGCCACAGTATTTCTGTGGGATCTTTTTGTTATTGATTAACTTTCTTGTACATGGGTTCTTCTGGACCTGGACCGAGATTTGAAAAAGCAACCATAAATTATCCCTAGGGCTGATTTTCACTTGTTCCCTATTGCATGTGGGCGTTAAAATGGACAGAAAATGCCTCTCCCTTTTCTCAGTAATTTATCTAACCCCACTGGCTTTTATTAGGCTGATTTTTTTTTTCCTCCCTTCCCACTCAATTTTAAGTGGCTGCTCCCTCATCCCTAGCACTGGCTCGCAAAATATATATGGAAAGAGAAAGAACTTACTGTTCAATTCTTTGCTTTCCTGTTGGTAGATGCAGCGTGTTGGCTTCTGTTTGTTTGGGATTTTTCTCCCTCTGATAGCACGGGGGGAAATAAATGAGAGTTTTTTCCTCTTTTTTATTTTATTTTGACTTCATTATTTTATTTTCTACCTTTGGATAAAACCTTTCTGATCTCAACAAACATGTAATACAGCTACGAGTGAATAACCAGGCTATACACTAAATGTTTTCCTGGGTGTTCCCGTCTGTACCAGCCAATTTTTCCCTAGTTGCAGGAAGGCAGCCAAGATAAGGAAATATTCATCATTTCTGCACTGTATTATTTCAGTGGAAACAAAGGATCACACTGTGCGTTTGTGCCGGCGTGCGTATATATGAGCATTCGTTGTAGGCGCTGTCTTTCTGAGTCCAGGACTTCAGAATAGCTTTGAAACCTTCCAGTTCTTCAGTCATTCATGTGAAAGCCACACAGATAAGTAAGGGAGACTGTGGTTACAAGTTTTGTGTTACTGCTCTTGGATGGTAGGCCAAATTTCTTCATTTCTGCACCCTGTATCCGTCACCTTATCCCCTCCTCCTCTGACACACACACTTTGTCTGCATAAATGTTTGTGTGGCCACTCATTGAACCTGACCAAGGAACTGATCCAGCTGAAAAAGAACCCAGGAAAAAAAAAATCACAATTTATTTTTTCCGCTGGATCCGTTCCCTGTTTGGGGTCACCACATGGTCATGAAAAATGTAGTGCAGGAAGAGCTCTGGGGATGATCTGAGGGCAGGAGAGAGGAAAGCAAGAGGAGATGTTTAAACTATGATTGACATCAAATAAAGAAGGCCTTGCAAAACTTCAGCCTGACTAGAAGTTCTCTGAGTTGACCAGCTGTGGGCTACAAGAGATTATGCTACAGGAGATTATTATGGAAGCAATAGTATGTGTCACACAGCCTCTCACTACAATGCCTGCTTATACTGGGACTCCTGTTCATAGCTTTCTGGGAGTTGTTTATATTTAACCAAAGCCGTCCTCTGAAAATAGTTAAGTTTCATTGGGCTGAAAGGCAGAATAAAAAAGTTCAGACACCACGCAAGTCATGCCAGCTTCCAAAAAACGGTATCTCCCAGGTCCTACATTGCAGGCAAGAGCAAAGCCAGGAAAACAGAACCTGTTTTCCTTGAAATTTTCCAACCACCTGAGTGCAAATGCTTCTCAAAATTTGATGCATCAGAAGCAACATCCACAGAGACAATAGAGAGAGAGCAGAAATCAGCCAGACCTCTTGTCTACCTCTCTAGGCTAAATTCTGCTAAAGATCTTACTGAAGAATCACTGAAGTCATCAAGATACTTTGCATTTGCACCTTAAACCAGATATTGACTTTTTCAGCCTTAACGAATTGACACAGCGCTCTCCATGTGAGAGGAACCTCAGGAAAGCAGTGAAAAAAGATTTGGTGAAAATTAATATCTCACAGGACAGAAAATGCGAAGAAAAAGAAAGTGTGGTAAGTATAAAGAGGGACAACCAGGTTGTGCTTCAAGGCAAGAAGAGGAGTTGGATATCTTTCCCATATTATTCACTATACAGAAAGTGGAAATGAAATCCTTTTTCAATGCCCTGAACAAGTAATCAATAATTAGCAATTGTTACCACACTGTGGTAGTTAAAATGTTACTGCGCATGAAAAAATTAATACTTGAGTGTTTTAATTCAGGTAGGGGAGGCTCTCTGCAAATTTTTGTCTCATTCTTAGGAAACACTCCTCTTCAAATGTCCCATTTGTATAAAGACAAACTCCAGGGCTCTCCTTGCCCAGCAGTTCCCAGCCTAAGCCTTATTTCTGCGGTTCCAGCAGTGTTACCTGAGGGAGTGGAGACTGTGAGATCAGGACATTAGCAGTGAGAAAGAAGGTCTAATCAGGAAGGAAGGCTGTGGTAATGCGGTTACTTCAACCTTAATGGCTGGGCAGGTACAGAGCAGCAATCAATGAGATCTCTCCAAGGACTGGAACCATATGCGAAAAAATTACGCATACTGCTTCCTTCCTTGAATGTCGGTACGTAGTTCATAAATGCTTTTTAGTTTCTGGCCAAAATAAAAGACCTTTATGCTCCTGAGATAGCAGAAAGGAAAAGGAGAGGCAGTGACCAGAAAGACTCCCATGGTATGTGTCATCCAAACCCAGATAAAATGTCTCTGACAGCAGAACTATAATTACAGTGATCGGACATCTTCAGCACCCTCCAGCTAATCTTAGACTCATTCTTGTGATGAACATAAACTGCATAGTAACGTGACCACCATACTTGGAAAGGAAACATCAAAATTAAATGATTTATTTGAATCGGTGAAGAAAATTAATATGGGGTCTATGTTATAGACTCCTGTGAAGCTGGATCCTGACCCTTTTTTCATATCATCTTGTCACATTTTTGAGAAATAAGTGTGTTTAAGGAAACATATCACAAAGCTCCATTGCAGTCAGGGAGTGGAAGCATGGAAGAAATGCGTAGGATGGGTGGACATGCAATGAAGAATTGTAAAAAGAGAAAATGTTGTAGGTACAGATTAGACTTCCCAGTTTTAGGAGCTTGGGGGTTGTCATGGAAGGCATATCCATACATGTTGGGCAGACCACCTCATTAGAGGGACAGCTATACATTAATCAGCAACAAGATATGCTTTACATGAAATCCTGCTTGTTACAGCCCGGCAAAGAGAGGAGCTATGGCTGGAACAGAAGCTGCTCGCATCTTGAGCTGCTTTGTTTACGCTTAAGATCTGTAAGCCTAGTTAATACTGTGGTCTCCTTCCCACAGCTAGACAAGCTGTAGAGGATTTCAGCATCAGTCTGTCCAGAAGTCTCTGTTTTGTCACCATTGATTCAGTGTATCTGGCTTGGTACGCTCACATCTATCACCAGCATCAGGGATGAATGAACTGCACTGCCCACATATCGCAGTAGATGATCCAAGAATAATCCAGAGGTTAAGGCACAAAGCTGTAGTCTGTTTTTAGGCTGTGTGAGAGTTCTGTGCATGCTGTGAACACACGCACATGGTCCAGATTAGAAGCCAACTCCTTGTTAGAGTTATAACCATATCTCTTCCTTAGCCCTAAGTTAATCCATTCTTCCTCCATCTTCATATAGTACAGGAAGGTTATTAAATTTCTTCTCAATAGTTCAAGGAGATTGTAAAAAATCCTAATGAGCACAAATGGGGCTTTTTGCCTCAGAACATAGAAGGCTGGTGGTGATGTAATATGAAGTTTGTAGAGCAGGAAAGAGAGATAATGATGCCAGAAGTAATGAGAAAGGAGAAAGTGTTCTCCTTTGCTGGATGAAAGCTTGGAAAGGGGCATATCTAGGTCAGGACTTGCAGGAGACGCTGTGAAATGAGAGCACATGTTAATTTAGCTGCTGCTGGTTTGTGGTGAGATTGGATGCTGGTCTGTATCAAGCAGGGATGTTTCTTGTACCTGAACTGCGGAAACAGCTTCAGTCAGAGCTTACTATAAAACAAGTCATTTCATTTCTCCAGAACAACTCGTTCATGTCGTGAGAAGCACTTTTAATGGGTAATCAGTCCCTCATACAACAGTTTGCAGATTTAGCGTTGTCCATAGGGTGAGACTGATCATTCAGGACTGGGGGAATCTCCAAATTTCCACTGGCTGAGAAGTTCCTCTGATGCATAACTGGTCCTGCTTACATGGGTCTAGTGCCTTGATTTTTTTTCTTGGCACTTAGGAAAATATTAGCCCTCCCAACACCATTTCTCTGCCCTGGCAAGCATCATGACATTGGGCCGCAAAACCATGGGTGTGGTCTAATTTATTCAATTCTTCTCCTCTTTCCTTTGGTTGTTCCTGAACATTAATTGTATGGGGACTGGGGCAGGAGCAGTGCGTGCTCTGGAGGCTGCCAAATACAACGTATCCCGCCAAGTGAAAAATAAAAAGGTCAGGTTCAAAAGTCTAAGCAAGAGAGCTGTAGGTTTTCCGATGGGTTTGACATCTCAAATGGTCTGATGGATGTTTCCTTTGTTTGTTCTGTGACCACGCAAAAGGGCTATAGAAATGCAGGCAAAACCCATGATCTACTACTCTTGGCTGATCCGTAGCTAACGTATCTGGTATTATTCATACTTTTTATTATTACTTATGCCACATCAAAAGGTAGTTCTTCCCTATGACTAGTGCCCTTGACACTATTTAGAAATGTAAAATACACACAACTAATAAACAACTTTATTCCATTTTTCCTGTAATACCGTCTTTCAAGCGTGGAAAAAAAATATATAAGGAACTTCAATTCTCCCCCCAAATGTCCACCAGGAACCCCTCAAAACAACCTACCTCTTGCTTCTTAATTTGAAGTCTAACAGGCATAGAGAAAGTATGTCCTCTGTATTTAAAGTGAGTCATACCATGGAGCACACTGCAGATAAAAGTGGGTGTGGTTGTTGAAGAACCGAGGGCAGGAAACAGATGTGTCTGTGGTTTTTCTGTCTGGTCAAATCGGTTAGCTCAGGGACGGTTAATGAGGGCCTGGGATAGTTCTTTAGCTGGTGTAAATTAAGGCAGTCTCGCTGAAGCTATGCTGATTTACTCCAGCTGAGCATCAACCCTTTTTCTGTTTGCATAGGTCGTTCGGAGTCCAGTGCTCGATGGCTGTGAAGAGCCAAATCTTTCTACGATTGGTCTGTCCCTCTTCAAGTGAAAGCTCATTTAAAATCATTGCACTTATGTTTCTTCTTTATCTAAATCAAATTTGGTTGTTTTGTTTTGTGACATAAGAAGGATTTAAGGAGAGAGACTAAAAATCCACACCTGGGATTTCAGAGGCAGCTGTATCTCCTTTGCAATGCTGAAAGCGTGTCTAAATGTCAAAATAAAGAGGCAGTTTCTTTCCATAAGACATCTACATTTGAAAGTGATTGGATAATAGGTTTCATTTAGGCCACGGGATCAGCACTGGAAGGAGAATGTAATAACTTTCTCTTCCGACTTGCCGGAATTGACTCTCCAGGTCCTCTTTGGGCAAGCTTTCAGGTTCAACTTCTGCGTGTTCACTGATTATCCCATCAGTGGTAAGGACACTGGGAATCACCTGATGAAGAAACACAGGCCTAAGAAGGAAGATCCAAACTAAACAGAAATGGGAACAGAGCAGCCAGCTCCGCAGAACATTGTACAACTGCAGTGTTTAATTTTTTAAAGAAAATTTTCCACTTCTTCACTTAAAGGCTGTATCTGGCAAACACTGTAAGAGTGTTAACAATTAGAAAAATGAAATATCTTTGCCTTCAATTTTAGTTGACAAAATAAATATAAGAATTCCATTGATCCTTTTAACAGACTGTTGTATTATTCTTTGGGATATAGCGAATTTCCAGCCTATTCTAATCTTACCCAATTAAAGGAAACTAAACTTGAATGGCAAATCATGAGGTTTCTCCCCACTATGGATCCAAAAAACTCTCATAAATACTTCTAGGAACTGCTTTTATCCTCTAGGGACTCAACAGGATCTGCATAAAAATGGAGGGCCACATTTTAGACAACCTACTGTGGTGTCTTACATGGATGGACACCAACATTGGGACCTGTAACAGGGACCCTTTGTACAGCCTTTATCCTCCTTCGCTGACTGTATTACCATACAAGGCCTTGTAGCATGGGGCGGTAGGAGATCTTAATGACTTAATACACCCTTCAACTGTGGTACTGTCTCAGGCATCCCAGTAGGTGGTCTGAAAACTCCCTTTTGGATGTTGACTTGGGAGAAATAAGAGATGACTTTGGTTATTCTTGTCTGTGCTCCATTCTTTAGGCAGAATTTTTCCAAGGCGTCTTAAGTCTTCCCCAAGTTTAATGAATTGCTGTGATGCTTTGCTAAAAGGACTAGAAACCGTGGTTTCTGTCAGAGTACACCTCACAGAAGGAAGCAAAATCCACCAAAATTTTCATATAGTCATTATATTGCCCTCTACTTCCTCTTTAGCTCTCCTGAATCTGAGATGCCTATAAAAGTTTGGAAATGCTTAGACATCTGGCTTTCTGAAATTCCTCTTGCATCATGTTGACTAGTGTAACCTCTGATCACTTGAGCTTCCCTTAGTTTTGCATTCACTCATTGCTCCTTTTCTAATACATTTTGGCATAAGGATTACTATTTTGTTCTTTTCTGTAGATTTGAATTAGACTGATTTAAAGAAGACTCATTATGGTCCACTAAGTCATACAATCTGCAAAATTAGGGCCCTGATTGCTTCTGGTGCATAGGTTTTTATTTTCTTCCCACTCACCTCAGTTGTACAATATCAGTAGAGATACTTTTGCTCTACACTTTGATGACAACAACCAATACTCAAGCTGTCTCCTCTCAAGCACACAACAGAAAAGGAATTCACATCACAGACGTCACTGTCTTGTGAGCTGTGTGTCACGTCCCATTGTGGTCAATGAAGATATGGTCAACAGAGTTTCAATTTGCTGTAGAAATGTGCAGAGTTTTGATTGCATCTGAAAAAGGTATGTTCTAATTGCATGAGTAGGTTTGATTTTCTCATGTAAAACAATTCAAATCTGGTGACACATTCTACTTTCTGAAATACTTTGCAGAATCAATTTAAAATATACTGTTTTTTTCATCAACTTTCTTGCTTGTAATTCTTGAAAGTACGGGGTTAGAATACCAAGAATCAGATTCAGGACATATAATTTTTGCAGAATTTATAGAAAATGCAAATATTTTTAAAAAAAAAAAAAGTTTTCTTTAGAATGTCACATGGTTTTTCTTTTTATTCTTGGACATTTTAATTGAAAAATAAACACTGAAGCAGTGAGAAAACTTTGGTTTCTTCAAAATGTCTTTTGGGAAGTAAATATCTTACTTTTAATTACAAGAACCAATTTTGTAAATTTTTTCCCACAATATTTTGGTTTACTTATGTAGAAAAATCCAGAAATATATAAAATAAAATGAAAAATAAAACAAAATGAACCCAGACTTTTTTCTTTCTATTTGTAAAGGAGAAAAGGTAGTGTATTGAATAAAAATAAACAAAATGTATAAATAAAGCAAGTTGTAATACACTTTACCTTTTGAAACATTCCCTGAACCTTCTGTAGAGGAAAAGCAAGCTGAATAAAAGGAAAAGGAATAAAATCTAGCCCCACCTTGAGTCATTGCAATCACTACATAAAAGTTCACAACCAGTTTCTTGTGGCATGTGTCCGGTTAAACTTGCCCATTGTCTGCAGGTACAGTGTCAATACTGTAATTCTTCCTCCCCTCCAGCCTTTCATTTATATTCGGAATGTCTCCCAACACATTTTAACTCTTTTCCTTGATCCTGCAGCAACACTGTGATTGTTTGCTGCTGACAAAAGTTGAAGGCAAGACATGGAATATCATCAGAGGAAACTGAATTTGAAAAGCAAAACCTCTAATGCTGTAACACATGAAGATTACCCTTGTGGGTCTCGCACGTTTTCCACACCTTACCTAAACATAAACTCAGTGTACTAGGTACAAGCCACCTACGGGTAATCTTCAGAAGGTCCATGGACCTCCAAACCAGATCACATTCAACAGCTCTCGTACGAGCTCAGTAAGCAGCATCCACAACAGAAATGGAAGTGGACAGGTCCCTTTTACCTTCTTTCCTCTCCTCTAGGGTCTTGCAAAGCCACCTGAGCTACCCAAGAAAGACAGGCTAATGTCTGTGTCTGAGGTGGCTTTTATTCCCATGCACAGTCCCCAGCCAGAACAGAGTATGTCCTTATTCCACCCAGTTTGTTGGTAGCTTCAGAGCGGCCAACCTGCAGCCTCACTCAGCCCCTCCAGATACTTCTCCTAATCCACTGCTCCTCTGCCCACCTTACTTGTCAGTCTCATGATGTCAAAATTCAGTTTTGTTTACCCTACTGAAAACCGCCAGCTGTCTTGTTTCCAGCCCATCAGTGCACAGTTAGTTTGTGCCCTTTTTTTCCCATACAATGAATAGCCATTTGCACAGGTAGTCCTCCCCCATTTTTGGAGATTTCTCCCCAGCTGTATTACCCGAGAACAAATATCTCTTCCCATATTTTGTTTGGGAGGGCTAAAAAGCCAAGTTGTCTGATTTACTTTCCTGTTACATGACAGACTTACCATTCCTTAGTTTATCCTACTAACCTTTCAGCACATCTTTCCCACCAAGCGATAGCAACAGAGCTAACAGAGATAGCCAGAGCTGCGTACAGTATTTCTGATGGCACCAGTCCCTGAAAACAGCAACGAAGAAAGCTTTGACTATATTCCAGACACAACCAAGAAAAGGTATTAATTACATTTGTTGAGAAATTTAGGAGATATTGAGTTTGGGGTTATGTGCGCACTCAACACTGCTTTAATTGATCATAACATAATCAGGAGGTAATATAATGGTAAATGCTGGCACTTCTAAGATTCGCTGTACCTTATTCCCTTACTATATTATGTTGGTAGAAAGCAGACAACTAGGAAGAGACAACTACATGCAAGGATTTGTAAGCGACAAAACGTTTTTCAGTAGACTCATAGAATCATAGAATGGTTTGGGTTTGAAGTGACCTTAAAGATCATCGAGTTCCAACCCCCCTGCCTTGGGCAGGGACACCTCCCACCAGCCCAGGTTGCTCAAAACCGCATTTAACCTGGCCTTGAACACCTCCAGGGATGGTGCCTCCACAACTTTTTTTGGCAACCTGGTCCAGTGTCTCACCACCCTCACAGTGAAATTTTTTTTCCTAACATCTAATCTAAATCTCCCTTCTTCCAATTTAAAGCCATTCCCCCTCATCCTATCACTACACACCCTTGGAAAAAGTCCCTCTCCTGCCTTCTTGTAGGCCCCCTTCAGATGATAATATCCTTCATTAAATCAACTGATAATTAGAGTTATCTGTGCTGAAACATTGAGAGGCGAATTCAGCATATTCACTTTTAGAATAAAAGGGAGAGGAGAACCTTTTGTTTTTCCATTTAATGAGAATGAGACATGAAAACATTTCCTTCTCTGAATCATGAAAAGGATCTCAAGATAACTTTAACAAATACAAAATTCTTATCTCTTTTGAGACAATGGTGATGTTGCTTTAATTGTAAATGATAGGGTTTTTTATTTAAAAATACTATTAAACTATTTTTTGAGCTGGAAAAATGAAACTTCCTATTTTAGCAGCATTGGAATGAATGAGACATTTATGCAATTCAACCCTTACATTTCTTGAAACAGCAGTAATTGAGATTTAATTGTATGATTTCAATTGTAGAGAAAATTTGGCCTAGTAATTATATTCCCATATTTTCCAGGGCAGAATATGATGTCTGTAACCCCCTGTGTAGCTAAGATTTAACACAGAAAGTCCAAAGAAAACTGTCTTACTGTGTGTTTGAACAGCACCTGGCACAATGAGAGCCTGTTTTATTATCACCAATGTCGGGCAAAAATGCCCAATTAAAAAATATGGTAATAGGAATTGACTTCACACTCATCCAAAAGGCGGACCATAAATCCATTTTATCTGGACAGGAGAGTGTCCCTCACCCTTTGCTTTGGGCACAGACAGTTCTGTTAGTTCAGTGTTTGACGTGCTTGGCACCGAGCATAAGCAGTTTGAGATGTGCTGGTACTACAGGCAGGGAGACCAGGGTTTGCTCCAGAACTTCAAGGGCATGAAGGAACCATTTTTTCTGGACAATGTGTCTTGGACATTATTTGGAAGACAGTTTAGGATTCATAGATGGCATTCCTCTGCCACATGTTATGTTCTGGGCTGCTTTGCTGATAACGTGCAGTTAAAACCTGGCAGAGCCCTTCCATTCCCTTCCAAGATCCTTCCATTCCCATGGTCACACTGGACTTTGTTCCTGAACTTGCACAGTACTTCTGGCTGGTATTAAACTAACACTGTCTTGAACTGGCAAGGTAAATGTGACAGGACCCATCACAGACTTTCCCAGTGTGTATTCATCTCATATATTTCTCACCTCTGGTTATGAGGAGAGTCTCCCAAACTAGCTCTGATGAGATATACTGTTTCTAGCGTTGCGAGAAATTATTCCCATTCAAGGGTACCTTTCCGCAGATGACAAAATCCTGGTTAATCCCAACCCTCATCCTTTTTTGAATTAAATATATTCTAGAAAGTAATTCTCTCACATTCACTCAAAATGCTGTCACTGGACCGAACAGTCTGTTTCTAGATACTATTAAGCTTGTCCACTGAGCTGAGTTGAAATGGCAATGTCTATGCTTCCAGCATGGTAAGCAGTTTAGCCTTCTGGGTGGAAGTCAAGCCTGATAATTTAGACTTTTCCAACAGCAAGAGTATGCTTGCTGGTTCCTTCAGGATGCTACGTGCCTGACCAAGCCCAATGTTTGGCACCATCACCTACCCGCGGCTGGTTTGTCTTTATACAGTCCACAAAACAGCCACATAGTCAGAAACAATCAGGATGTGCAGCATACAACACTTTAGCCCCGGGGCTCATGGTTGACCTCAGCAAAGGTGCCACTGATACTACAGAGCAAGCATCAAGCAGAGCAAGTGTGAGAAGCAAACCTTAGGATATGAGGAAAAGATGTGATTCCAGTGCACGTCTCCCGCTGGTGAACTTCTCAGCGCCCGCCTGCACAGGGACATTTGTAAAAGGCAACAAGGATCTTCTAGTAATCCCAACTAGTAGCCCACCGCCTTATTTATCATTTATTTAATAATATTTCTAACACCATGGGCCCCTAGACTCTGAGGAGATAGGATAGGAGAAAAGATACCAGAAAAGCTCACCCCACCTTCTGTCTTTTCCCAGACTGAAGAAAAAGAAATTATTGAAAGGGAAAAGCAAAAAAGAAAAAGCATACACTGCAACCACAACTAGAAACATACCTTTTCAGTTTTTTCAGTGCTGTCTCAGGGCCTTACTGGCCTAAATGGCATTACTGTGATTTACTATTCAGATACTCTATACTGAGACAGCTTGTGGAGGAATCCACAGCATTACTCTCTTCCATTTTCTCTGGGTTTAATTTAGCACAGTGGCAGATAGCAGCACAAGTAGAAAATGACAGGGAAAATAAGAGGACACATTGAGTCTGCCAGTTAAAAATTAATCTGCGCCTACAGTGAGCTCCAGAACTGCCTTTTTCAGAATCCACACTTGAAAGTACTCAAACAGGCACTGAAAGCTCTACGGTCTTTATACGTGATAGGGTCAAGTGTACCCTGATGAAGTTTGCTCATGATACCAAACCGAGTGGGGAAGCGGACACTTTGGAAGGGAGAGCCAGACCTGGATAGGCTGGAAGACTAGCCTATCGAGAACCTTATGAAGTTCAACAAGGACAAGTGTAAGGTCTTGCACCTGGGAAAACATAATGCAGGAGTGCAGCACAGGCTGGGATCTACCTGGCTGGGGAGCAGCTCTGTGGAAAGGGATCTGGAGGTCCTGGTGGACAACCACCTCAACATGAGTGAAGAATATGCTGCTGCAGCAAAGAAAGCCAACAGATCGCTGGGTGTTGTGGTTTAGGCTGAATCGGCTACTGGGGATGTGGGGCACCCCAGATGGGACCAGCAGGTGCTCCCCCCTACCCCTCTCCAAAGAGAGAGGCAGAGGAGGGAAAAAGACTTATCAACATCAACAAAGACATCACCAGCAAAGAGAAAGAACTCATTATCCCACTCTACTCAGCACTTCGCAGGCCACACCTGGAACACTGTATTAATTTTGGTCCCCACTATGCAAAAAAAAGATATGGACAAGCTGGAGAGGGTCCAGAGAAAGGCCACCAAAATGAGCAAAGGTCTGGGAAGTCTGCCGTATGAGGAAAGGCTGAGAGAATCGGGTTTGTTCAGCCTTGAGAAAAGGCTTAGAAGAGACCTTAGCACCATGTTCCAATATTTAAAGGGTGGCTACAAAGAAGACAGAGATTCCCTTTTTACAAGGAGTTACATGGAAAAGAGGAGGGGTAATGGGTACAATTTACTCCTGGGGAGGTTCCGATTGGACACAAGATGAAAACTTTTCATTATGACAACAATCAGCCCTTGGAATAATCTCCCCAGGGAACTGGTGGATTCCCCAACTTTGGACAATTTTAAGATTCAGCTGGACAGAGTGCTGGGTCATCTTGTCTAGACCATGCTTTTGCCAAGAAAGGTTGGACCAGATGATCCTTGAGGTCCCTTCCAACCTGGTATTCTGTGATTCTGTGATTAGAAAAAAGGATAATGACTATAACCCCCTTAAACATGAGCCTGTTCCTGCCTTACAGAACGTTGGCCTTTTTCCCACCACAGTTCCTTCACAAACAGGGGAGACACTTCCTATATCCCTCTACTGAACGGTTTAGTGGCCATGCAGGTGTAGTGGGCGTTATCCTTTGAAATTCAAGCTGACTTCTAAGTCAACCCACCTGGGTGTCTTTCAAAGAGCTATGAAATATTTGGGTAACAAAAAAGCTCTAGCAGAAAGTAGTCAGGTGGAAATGGCAAAGCAGGAGAAGACAGTCTCACCCATGTATCACACTCCTTTTGCAGGTGAACCTGCTAACAGAATAATTCAGGAGGTGAGGACTGCTCAACCCAGCTAGGGCGAGAGCATCCCTGCCTCCAAGGTTATTTATAGAGGAACACATAGGTGAACGGACGGAAAGAGCTGAACTCCATGCAATGGGAAACGATTGCATTGACTAAATAAAACAATTCCCATCCTGTGACAGAGTGATTAATAGGTGTGAAGGAACTTCAAGACAGTGGAAAAGTCACTCAATAACACACACACACAATGGTACAAGAGGAAACAGGGAACTCCCTGAAAGCTGACACATCATATCACTGCAGACTTGAACAGGGGAGACACTGACTTAGCAAATAAGCAAGAGCTGGGCAAAGATGGAAGAATCAATAGCACCGGTTTCTGCCCTCAGTTACGCCAATGTAAATCCAGAGTAATGCCACTAGAGTCACTGGGTTTTTTCCAGTGCACAACTGACATAAGTGAGATAAAAAAAAGAATTTTCTCCTGGTCCATGGACTGAATGTGGGGGAGCTTCAAAAGGTTGACTTAAATTCTTTTGGTTTAGACACCCTCTGTGATCTAGGGCATGTTATGCTTTCTCTGGGTCCAGGTTCATCCTACCTATTGAATGGGCATAGCCATATTTCACTGTCTGTCTCAGGAGACTGCAAGCTTTTGGGGCATAATTTTCTTCTTCTTATGCAAATAGGCTTCTCCGGGCACAGTGAAGCTCTGATTTTAGGTTGGGCCTCTGGGTTTCATTGCAGGACAAAAACAGGTTGCATTCCTAAACCAAAGCTGCAGATCTATTGAGAGGTTCATTCCTGACTAGCTGTGGAAATGGTAGGCTGCTTGTGACCTTATATGAAGAAGATTAAGAGTAATTGTATCGAGTAGAGTAATTTCTGATTGACATATGTACGTCAGCGTTATCTATCATTCAATTCCTGCTTTGTGGCTGACAGGACTGCGCCAGTCTAATCAGATGGTGCCAATAGCCCCTTCAATGTTGCATTCTCAAGTACAGGAAGGAATTACTCTGTTCTTTTATTCCTTTAGCCTTAAAGGACATGTTCTGTTCCATCAATGAACTTGGGTGCTACCATTTCCAGCCATTGTCTGAGGCAGCTTTGCTGCAAACTTCAGTTGATGTTCGGGTAGACTCCTTTCAAAATGTGGGTCTATGTGACTATCTGAGAGTATACAAGAGGCTTGTTCCAAAACAGCATTGGCTAGACCATGCTCCCCTCTACCTAAAGAAGCTTGCTTTTTCTCCATCTATTTTTTTTATGGTGAAGATGATGCAGTAAGTTTCCTGGTTTATCTTTGTGACATCACGTACAGACGAAACAATCATGGCTCTTCCATGAAACCTGTTAACCGCCCTCAGACTAGTTAAGAAAACTTGTCTGGGGCTCTTTTTGTGAGAATTTTCAAAGCTCAACTTCTGTTCCTATAAATAGCACAAAACAGAAAACAAAACGGTGATAGCAACTCCCCTTTTGGGTTTACCTCCTCTTTAAAATCAGAAGTGTTGTGAGTCATTAGGCTATGCGATGTCTTGGCAAGCAATTTATTTTATGATCTTGAGAAACTAGCACACAATGCAGCAAAAGTGGCGGGCTAGAACAACGGCGATTAAACAAGGCCAGCTGGAAGGCTTTGCCAACTCCGCTGCCTGCAGAGGAGGAGGAGATCACTGAAGAGAAGATCTGGAGTGTGGCCAAATGGTCTAGTGTTAGGAACGGCAAACTTGAACAGAATGACAAGAAAAAGAATTTGTTTGTCCTTTCAGACTGCCATTAAAAAGAAAATAATCCTTGTAAGTCAGAATA
The DNA here is from genome assembly GCA_017639485.1 of Pluvialis apricaria. NCBI lineage: Eukaryota > Metazoa > Chordata > Aves > Charadriiformes > Charadriidae > Pluvialis > Pluvialis apricaria. Next base: position 3,079,853 of record CM030008.1, on the reverse strand, counting down.
GGTGATGGGGAGACGGTGTAGTTCAATACCATTCTGGGAGACAAAGATTTGGAAGTGGTCAGAGTCTGCATCAGAGAAATGGGCTGAACTATTATGTTTTGGGGAATGATCAAGAGAAGAAGGAAGCAGTGAAGACAGCAGATAGTGATAAACTTCCCTCCAATGCAAAAAATTTACTGCAATTCCTCATCATGGGTCAGTGTTGTCTAACACAGCCTAAAGAATTTGAACATAAAGAAAACTTACAAGGAAAAAAGATGGAGAAAAGGCATGTCTTTTGTCCTTTTTTCTGTTATCTACTCAGACTTCCATGGAAGTCCAAACACTGAGCTGGTAATAAAGAGCCAGGGAAAGTCTCAGGACTTGCTCTGAAAACAGTTTTCCAGTGCAGAGTGAAAGACAAGGCTTTGCAGTGGATCTTAAGTAGCATTATCTTAGCAGAGAATGATTCTAACGTCCTCCCATCATCAAATCTCCAAGAACAAGAATTTAATGGATACCTTGAGGACTTGATGTCTTGCCTGCTTTTGTCAGGATAAACTTGAAGTTATCGGTATCATGAAGTTTACATTTCTCATACTAATACTGTGTCAAACTCCTTGAATGCCTGAAAGGTCTGAAATCATAAATCCTCCCCACACAAGCGAGCTAGATTTTCAGCAACTTCTGTCTCCAACTCATGGGAAGAAAAGTATTCTTCTTACTTCACTGTCCCTGCTAACATTAACAAACTGTTTGTATCTCTTAGTAAAAGTTTTATATAATATTTTAAAGGTCAGAGTTTGTGGGTAGATGTCTTTTGTATAAAATATTACTTTGTGTTGGCAGTACTATCGTGAAATACGCTGTTTTTTTGTAACTTCACAAAGTAGCAGGAAGGATATTGGGCTGGATTCTGCTTCAGATTAAAAAAATAATAATCCCCATGCCACTTTATGTAAAAGCTTGTGATTCTCGTTTAGCTGGAGTTAGCCGATTGACAAATTCACCTTTTTAACTGCTCTACAAATGTTTTTTCTTCCAGGACACAAACCCTTATGATTTATTTTAGGCTCAGAAGAATTGTAAAAGAAGACTTTCTCATAGTAAGTAGAATTTTGCTGTGCATACACACGTATTGAAGAATACTAGATTATTCAATAGCTGAATAATTATTTTTTTCTTGAGCTTTTATACTCCTTCTTCCTACCTATTGGTTCATTCAAGCCTGGTGATGTGTTTAGAAGCATTGCAGCCCCACCAGAGGCAGCATAGACAGCCCCACCAGAGCTGATGTGATACTGGACATGATGGTCACCAACAGAAGTGAGATAATTGGTGACATCAAGACTGGAGGCAGCCTGGGCTGCAGTGATCACGCACTGGTGAAGTTCACAGTCCTGACGGATACGGATCAGGCAATTTTAGGAATTTGATGAGTAGTGAACACACATAAACATGAATTAACAAACAGAATACAGGTCTTCTAGAAACCTGAGTACTGACTTTGATTTCCCTCTAACTTAAGAGCCAAAGCCACCATTCCTCACCACCCAATCACCATATTATGGAATTGTTGAGGTTGGCAGAGACCTCTGGAGATCATCTAGCCCAACCCCCTGCTGAGAGCAAGGGTCGGTTACAACAGGTTGCTCAGGGCCATGTCCAGTTGGGTTTCGATATCTCCACAACCTCTCTGGTCAGCCTGGCCCAGTGTTCAACCACCTTCTCAGTAAAAAGCAAATTAAAATTCAAAAAGCATCTGTGTTCAGATGGAATTTTGTGTTTCAGTTTGTGCCCATTGCCTCTTGTCCTGTTGCTGAGCACCACTGTGAAAAATCTGACTCCAACTTCTTTATTTCTTTATTCATATCATGTTTATACACATTGGTAAGATCCCCCTGAACCTTCTCTTCTCCAGGCTGAACACTCCCAGCTCTTTCAGCCTCTCTTCATACGACAGGTGCTCCAGTCCCTTAATCATTTTTGTGGCCCTTTGTTGGACTTGCTCCAGTATGTCCATGTCTATCCTATACTGGGGAGCCTAGAACTGATCACAGCACTCCAGAGGTGCCCTCACCAGTGCTGTTATTATCAGTTCTGGGGATCTAAGTTTGCATTAATGGATAAATAACTAGACCAGTGTGCATCAGTACTCAAAGAGAGATGCCAAAACTAGTCAAAGCAGCACAGGCACAAAGAAAAATGGGCAGAGGAAGACAGAATAAGGTCATCTACTCCAACTTCCTGCTCTGGGAAAGAAACCACTCTACTTACAAAATTCCTGACATACGACTGTGCAGGATTTTTGCAAAACTCTCCAGTGAAGGAACTCCCGCAGCCTTTCTGGGCAAGTGATTACAGCACTCTACTGTCCCTACTGTTTCTTGTAATGTTTTATTTGAATCTTCCTTCCTGGAAGCTGGGACAACATGAGCACTGTCTGCCAGCCCTATTTCAACTTCGGAAAAAGTTGTCTGTGATATTAATGAGATTTTCAGGAAGAATTCAGGCCCTAAAGCAAGCAATTTGCTGTGTACTGCATGCAACACCATGCTGTGAGAACATTTCTGTGGGTACGTTAATATATTTGGAAATAACTAAATGGAACAAGCATCTGCATGTCTCACTGTGTACCCACATATTTGTATGTCTTCCCGTACACAAAAGCAGATCTTTAACTGGCAAAAATGACATGGAATTTTCAAGAACAGATTGTTGAGTAATCCATCTTTATTTCCTGTGGACCATAAAAGAAGAAGATTTCAGCCACCAAGTCTTCATCTAAGTTTCCCAAATTAATGTTTGACTAGCTCCTCTTCGGGAAAGTCTTTATGTGAATATTGAAAGATGACTAAACCTCATTGCTGTTGGTGAGTGGATGATAGGCACATCAAAGTGGGTTAATCTGATGAAATATATGTGTATGTTTTGCGGTGCAAATCATCTGTCTTGGAGTGGGTGCCTCATGCCATCTGAAATTTCCTGGGGTCACCAGATACAACCCAGGAACACCATTCAGGTAGACTGTGCCCCTCTGGAAGGTGAAGGCTCGGGGGGACACCTTCATGCACATCAGGTCTCTATGTTTAAATGGTGGACCATGTCAGAAGTTGCTGGATTTGTGAGGATTTCAGGACCCAGGGGAGTCCTCCCGCCTCAGTCTGGTAGAGGGAGGCAGCCTCTGCAGTTCTGCGTATCTTAGTTCAGACAGTGGCTGGGCTGTCGCAGAGCATGCGTTCCCAATCCTTGCCAAGTCTTTATTTAATGTGATCAGCTTTTAGTCAAATAACCTGACAAGTGATATCCCACATATCTATCTGAGGAAATCTGAAATTTCTCTATAGTCAGCGGAGAACATGTCAATATTATATGATGCAGAACTGCATAGGCACTGACTCCCATTGTCATGTCCCTGTTCATCTACTGTCTTGGGGTACACTGAGTACACAGGACCTGTAACTTCTGGGACCTGTCAGTGCTGTTGTCTTTTGGACTAAAAATCATAATTCTGGGAGTGGACCATATAAAACAAGCAGAAAACACTTCTGAATGTCTTTGCATTGCCCAATAGCAACATCAATCTCTCTTCAACTATCCTTCGACATGGAAAAGTTGTGTTTATTTGGATTCAGGAGAACCGGCTGGAGGAAGTTCAGATGGGATTCATCCCAGCGAATTATATTTTCTCTGTCTTTTTGGTAAGCTTAAAAGGTCAGTTAAACCTCATAAAGCAATTATTCTCAGGGCTGTTCCCTCTATCATTTCCAGTTTTAATGCCTCCATTTCAACACTATTTAGTATACTTGTACAAATACACAGTACAGTGAGACAGCACGGGAATTCCTCTGTCCACCAAAATTTACATAATATCTAGATAAGTGATATTTAGGAAAATAAGAGGATTGTTATCCCCATTTTGGAGGTGAGAGATAGACATAAGAGGCAGATGGTATGTATTTTCAGAGTTGCAGGAGTCTATAGTAAAGTGAGAAGAACCATCAAGACCTCTTGAGGTTTTGGAGGACGTGACAACTACATGTCCCTCCTCCATATGGTCGAGTTTCGCTTCGTTACTGAAAGTAGTACAGGTTTCCAACACACAGCTGATTTCAAGTACCCTGAGGGTTTAAGTCTGACCAGATCCTGTTGCAAAAAAAAAGGCTTCATAGAGGGTTGTGGTTTTAATCATCATTACGCCCCATGCCTCTCTCATCTTTCCGCACCAACTGTAATCTGTGCTGCTGCATCTGCAGATAAGAGTCAGCAGAACCTCTGGTTTTGAAGGATCATCTGAGAGATGAATTCTTTACTTTGAAAGCCTGGAAAGTAGTCCCCTGTGTGTGTCATTAAGCTGTAGGCAAAAGCAGATACAAAGGTTAGATTATCTGTCAGTGACAGCCTAAATAAAATGAAGTAATGGTCTGGGAGGGGGGGACAGATGAACAACTGTTGTGCAATAGAATCTGAACGCAGAATGACTGTGGCAGAACAAAGATTCTCCTGCGAAAGTGAGTCTTGGAGTTTCATTTCTCTGCATAGGAAATGAGCGTGAGGACCCCATCCTCCATACCTCCTGCAAACAAGAATGATGACACTGCAAAGAAAAAATATCTATATCACCTTCGCACTCTTTCCAATTATTATCCTCACTACTGGACTGGCACTTTATTGCTTGGCACATGGGAAAAAGTGTTGTTTCTGGAGTTTCTTCAGAAGTTCACAGAAACTGATATTTCTCTGAAGCATCCCTTCCAATCACTAATCGGCTCAGACCTATTTATCCCATTATTTTTTTTTAAAAAGTGAAGAAAAATAAGTCCTGTCAATGTCTCTCAGCAGTCAATCAACAAGACAAATGCTCAAGAGTAAAACCAACCAACAAAATGAGCAAAGTTACTGAAGATATTTGTCACTCACTAATTTCAACCCGAGGAAGCATCCCTTCTGATTACTAACCTGACTGTATACCCTTGACTTTTGCATAGGTGCTACTGGATAATCCAGGCAGCCTGTAGTTGCTGGTTCATTTCATTGGTAATTATGTAGTATGTATGATTTCTAGGAATAGGCACTGTGGATAAGTCTTGTTTATTTTGGCTCTGTTTCTATGGGGATAAACAGAAGGAGTGTGATTAATTTCCATTCTGTTGCCATGGTTATTAATAATAATGAGGTGATTATTACTGCACTGTAAACCTTACAGCAATTCCAACGCTGCTATAAAGAGAGAGAAGGAGAAAGAGAGAGAGAAAAAAAAACAACAATGAAAGAGCTGGACCAGATCCTCAGCCTGGGCAAATCAGCACTCACACATTGCCTTCGATGAGAGGCAATGAAATAGAAGATGTGTTCTTGGAGAGCCTGGACCTGTAGACAGAACAATATTAATAAAACAAGTGATAGATGATAACCCCTCACTGACTTCAGCAGAGCTGTGCTGATTTGTACCCACTGAGATTTGATCGGGAAAGAGATTTGCCAGCACAAAGGTTCCCCCTGGTTCACATGGCCAATGGAAAAATGCCGTGATGTGCTCCGAATTTCTGGATCAGACTCTATCTTATTTGTTTCACTACAAAAAGTGGAGGTGGTGTCAGGGGATGGGGGCTGGGGGGAGGTGACGAGTACCAGCGAATAAAAATAAAATAAATAAAAAAAGCAATAGCTTTTCCTCCTGGGTGACTAATAAGCAACTCCCACATTCCTGGTACCTGCTCAGCTGGCTCTATCTCATTGCACTAAGTGATTTGTATTCCTTCTGGAGACATTGCCATGGTGTTGGAACAATAAGTAACACTCATTTAATCAGATTGTCCCCGTGGGTGAGATCACATTTTTCAAGGATTCTGCACTCCTAGCTGGGATGTTTTGCAGACTTCCGTCTTTCTGAGTCCTGGTGTAGGTGCAGAAAGCTCACAATTGGCAAATCACAGCCACTGGGCAGACTTGTTGTTGTTATTTTATGGCTAACTGGGATTCAACATCAGCCTTTTCACACAAGTCTTGGAATGACAGAAACAGGATGAGAAAGTGACTATTCACATTCTTTCTCCCAAAAGCCACAACCTGTGCTTTGAGGCTGTTAGTTTTCCATGTTTCCTTTTCCAAACCAGGGGAAATTATTTTCCATATTTGTTTCTTCCTTCCCATGTGTCTCATTTCTGTTTGCAAGTGCAGAGACCACCCTTCCCATCCTATCGTTTGCCTTTTATGTGTTCAGGATGCCAGCCTTTGGCAAAACAAAAATCAGAGCCTAGCTGCTTCCCAGCTTTGCTTGTCTTCTGAGGTTCTTTCAAAGCAAAGAGGACAGCAGGTCAGATGCAAGCACTGGCTGTTAAATGCTCACATAGAGCCAAGATATAAAAAGCCATGGCTGTGCAGAGGTTTAAAACCGAGATGGGGCTGTCAAGTGTTTTCCCTTTCAAACAGGCCTCTGAGTGTTTACCTCCAGATCATGTGAGGGCCCAGATCCAACGGGGAAGAGCACCATCATCTTCTGAGAACACACGGCAGACTGGGTACAAGTGGCTTTTCCCCTGCAGACAGACTTCATTCCGGGCATCCACCACACTTTGCTGTGGGACAGCATACACTTTAAAGAGGAATGCTACAAGACAAGTGCACGAAGGCAACCACAAAGGGCAAAAGGTGAAGTGTTGGTCTCCACTGCCCTGAACACAAGGGTGGTTCTGTAATCACCAAACCAAAGTTAAGAACTAGCAAGTGGTACCCTTTAGCGTGGGTGGCAGCAAGCGGGGAACATGTGCCTCTTATCAATACATGCTGCTTGCCTGGGGAGAAAGGCAGGGTCTGCATCCAGGGACACTTGGAGACCCTGAAACCCATAGCAAAAATGTGGTTAGGACCCTCTCTACTTCTATGTTCCCACCTCTGGGCATCCTTTTGTGTATTCAGAGGGCAAGGAGGGGGTATGGATAGTGGCAGAGGCAGGGAGTGTCTATATCTAATGCTAAAACAGGAGGGTTACCTCCAGTGGAACCATCAGTGCTGTTGTTGATGGCACAAGACTCTGAATATCTTTTTTCTTTGGAGGTGTGCAATAGCTACAGCTTCCTTACACTCGTGTTAAACCTCTCCTTTGCCCTCTGTTTCACTGTGAAACTGCTGTGGCAGATGCCCAGGTACATCTCTGATCCCCAGCACCATATGAAAGCTAGGGATCCTCTTCAGAGGCACTGCTATGGCTGTGCTATCATCTTTCTTGGTCATCAAAACACAGTGTCGGAACCTCCCCAGCAGGTATAAGGCAGATTAAAGATTCACCTGCTTTTGTTACAGGAGTGTGGTAAAATGGGAGAGAGGCTGTATCACTGCGCAATGCAAATGTGCGGTCTGTCTGCATACAGAGAAATGAAGGGCAAACTCATGCCTGAGTCCTCTTCTCCATTCTTCAGACCCAAAATCATAGAATCATAGAATGGTTTAGGCTGAAAGGGACCCTGAAGATCATCGAGTTCCAACTCCCCTGCCCTGGGCAGGGACACCTCCCACCAGCCCAGGGTGCTCCAAGCCCCGTCCAACCCGGCCTTGGACACCTCCAGGGATGGGGCAGCCACAGCTTCTCTGGGCAATGTGTTCCATTGTCTCACGACCCTCACAGTGAAAATTTTTTTCCTAACATCTAATCTAAATCTCCTCTATTCCAGTTTAAAGCCATTCCCCCTCGTCCTATCACTACATGCCCTAGTAAAAAGTCCTTCCCCAGCTCTCCTGTAGTCCCCCTTTAGGTACTGGAAGGTTGCAATAAGGTCTCCCTTGGAGCCTTCTCTTCTCCAGGCTGAACAGCCCCAACTCTCTCAGCCTCTCCTCATGTGAGAGGTGTGTGTTTGATGACCAGCACTTGTCAGGATGGACCTGTAACTTAAAAAGCTTAGAAAACAAATAGATCGGGAGAAGAACAGTAGGAGACATTAATTTATAAACCATAAAGCACCACGCTGAAGTGAAATCTTCAGGAACAGCAAATAAAATACATGGATATATAGAAGCGGCAGTGTAGTTCCTGCCTGCTCAGAAGTGCATACCACTACTTACTACACGCCCACACACAAGCACATGTGAGCGAGCAAACACGTATTGCAGGCACGCACACACACACATGCACACATGCCTTTTGTAACAACAAGCCCGTTTCGTTATGAGCGCATGGAAATGGGAGACACTCGCAGCTTATTTCATTTGAAAGGGAAGGAAAAAAAAATTTCAACCCAAACTTTCAGAGCAATTCTTTCTAAGCCATGCAGCGTGATCCTTCCTCTGGTTAGGATGGGGGAGGGAAGGGGATGGGGAGAAAAAGAAAAGGAGGAGGGGGGAGGACAAGTTCGTGGTTAGATGGGAGCTCCCACCCATTTCCTTTCCTTGCCCTTCCCAGGCATGTCAGAGCTGGGAGCCAAGACAAATCAAACTCTCAAGAGCTTGCAGACAGACAGCACCACTTACCGAGAGTGTAATTGCAGCCCTTGGAGGAGCGTGAGGGAGGGGATGTGTGTGGAAAAAAAAATTAAGAAGGGGGCAGTGCCCTCTGCTGCCAAAGTAAAGCTGTGGATGTGGAGGATTTTGAAGGGAGAAGAGAGCGGGATGCAGCGAGACGGGGCCTCCCGGGGTGTGCAAATAAATACTCAGAGCACATGGCAAAGGGAGGACAGTTGACCGAGGTTCATCTAAGGTCAGCAGGGTTCATCTGAGGCCTCTTCCCCCTGCTCAGCTTACCAGAAAGTGAAATGGATACGGTTATGCTTACTGCCCTCACGTAGGCATTAACCTGGTTTTGTTAGCTTGGACGAGCTGAGGTCCTTGGAGGAGAAGTGGAAAGAGCTGCTGTTGCTAAGGAAAACTGACTGCAGAGCAGCAAAACTCCTGTGGTAGGTAGGTACGTCTGGGGCTTGCGGTTGCTGCTGTGACGGAGCCTAGCAAGGTCCAAACAGCGCAACCAGAGAAGGGCAGGTTCCCATCCTCGCTTCACGGGATGAAGACTGCAGGGCCATGAGACTAAGGTCAGGGTTCATGCCACCTAACTTTAGCTCGCTGAGTGCTCATCACCCAGCTTGTTCCTTGAAAAGAGAGAGCCTGAATCCACCAGCCACCCCAGACCAGGGTGAATTGACATCCAGAGGAGACCAAGGGTGTCAGATATCCCCCTTCCCCTATTCCAAGTGTCCCTTACAGGGCTCTCTAACCCAGAAGAGACAGCGACAGCCTGCCAACTGAAATTTTCAGTTCCTTTTTTCTTCTAAAACTTTCCCAAACCCTGCAATCCCCCCTCCCCTCTCTCTCAGTCCGTGGCTTCTCTCTTTATAGCATGAACACACTTACTGGTGTTGCAATGTTGCTGGGAGCTTTCTCCTTGCCTACTGCCACACTGAGCAAGGCGTAATTGACTCCTTAGGGAGCAAAGAGACCATTTGCATCATCAGGGCAACATAATACTGTGTCAGCAGCTGCTCACTGGTGTGTAACCTTAACCATAGTTTGCCAAACAGGGGGAACTAGCAAAATAAACAGGTCTATCAGCCCTGGCACTGACCATCCAAAATATCACAGTATTTTGCTAACAAAAGTCCATGATACAAAATTATAAGTATAATATCATAAATAATGTGCATATGACAGAAATATGTATATAGCATGTGCATAGCTGTATAAGAGTGAGGTTTTGTTAATATGGTTTTCTGTTCAGTCATTTTCAAGACCTTTTTCTTGACACCTGGGGAGTTAGACATTTTACTCACCAGCTAATGGAGGCAGATATGACCTCCCATGAGTCTTCAGAAAACCATCAATTATCAGGAGAAGTGCAACAGATTTGCAGAGACTTTTAGATAATTCATACAGCACATTGAGAAAAATACTTGTGAAAACACTTGGCAACAGTTTTCAACAGATACCAGGACGAGCACATGTTGAGCTGGTGTGGGAAGATGGCTTGGCTGACCCAGGAAGAAATCTCCAGTCTGATCGTACTGTCATTATGAGGAGGAAAGCCTGAAAGTCTACCAAATTTTCTAATGGAGGAAGTACTCCAATGCACAGGTGTAACTAGGTAAACCCTTAATTTTCATATCCTCCTTGCCATTATCTCCCTCACTAACCCCTTGCAGTTAAAGGTTTTAGTTTTCCACTTTTTTACATTTCACATCTGTCACACCACTGGCCTTCTCCTGTCCCTCTTCTTCCTCTCTTGATTCCGCCATGCCTCCAGACCATAAAGTTCTCTTGTCTTGCTGCACAGCTGTCCAGCAAGAGGCGTGGGAGGAGTCCAAGGGCCCTTGCCTTGCCTTGCCTTGCCTTGCCTTGCCTTCCCTTCCCTTCCCTTCCCTGGAAACCTGCTCTATAAGCTGCAGTAAAAAGCCCTGTTGCTTTTATCATCTTTCAAGCCTGAGCTGGTTGCAGCCATCTCTCTTTTTCAGGCCAATAGACAAACCTACCTGTATAGGGCCTGAAAGAGATTTCCACCTCTTCAATTTTCTGTTAGACTGTGTCATCACTCAGGATACCCCTGAATTTTCCTCTTCCTTCCTCCTCTCCCAGTCAGTATCCCACTCCCTGTTGTCACACATGCCTTAATTGATGTAACTCTATGCAGTATTAGCCAAGACAGGTTGTGCAGTGCCCAAAAGAGGCAGTGAAGAGGCAGGAGGAGGTACAGAAGAGAGAGGAGGGCCTTCCTGCTGTACCCACAGCTTTTGAGCTGGTATTAGTCTCACCTTATCATAATATATAGGCCTAAGGGTAGCACTTAACGACCATCTCCTCCATGTCGTGTTTTCCGTAAAAGCACAACGGGTATCCTGCACCCAGATGATCTTGTATTCTAGGTACAAAATAGAAGACAAGGCACAGATGGGCGCTGTAGAAATTGGGGGTTGCGGAAGGAGGTAGGAACGGGGATTCCTGTTTCAAGGGCAATTCTGAAATTTCAGGTAACACCTGCTTCATTCAGAAATGGAGTGTGAGCAAAGCTATGAAATTTCAGAGCACTGCCTGTTCATCAATGTTGACACGATGGAAAACTGAATAAGCAACTTTGGGAGTTAGAGCAGCTGTAGCCAGGACTTCTGTTCACACCTGCACCCTTGCAGTTCATACGCTCTGCGTGACAGGTTCTCATGCAGATGGAAAGACCAGGAAGAATATAAAACCCTAACCAGTAGTTCACACGTCTTTCTTACTGACTGATATCTTCAGATGGTAGGTGACAGGCCAGAGAAGGGGATTCTCAAGTTTTGGTGTCCCCCACATGGCATCTCCACTGCAGGTCATGTAAGGACTTCAACATTAAGTTGAAGTATGGGAATGTACCTTCTCAGAGGGCTCTATTAAGCGTAGGACCTACTAGCTGCTATGAAAGACCAAGGATATTCTGCTGCTCTGTGACTCCATATATCAGTCATGATTGTCCTCTGGATGATAGATCGGTACATGGAGTCACAAATAAGGTGAAAAATCATAGTGCTGCACTACCTATTTAATATTCCGTGAAGAAGTAAAGGCTCCTCCTGACTCTGAAGGCAATGAGCCGCTGGCTCCCACTTACTACGCAGAGACAAAATGTGGCTTTCAAGTCCCTCGGTTGAGTGGAGGGTTGGTGTGGTAGGGGGGTGGGGGTGTGCATCTGTGTCTGAGGGTGCAGGGCGGCTGTCAGTAAGTGCTACAAGAAGTAGCGTGGGTTGATGGTTGATTTCCTGGAGCTTCACTGCTTTGAGAAGTCAGGTTATTTGAGAACCATGTGTTCAGGTTGTGTTTATCTTGAAGCGTGAAGCAGACCGCAGTCTGGCAAGATTGGAGTCTGGAGGGGGGAGTGAAAAGAGGCAGAAAAATTAGCAGAAGCATCAGGCTGAAGACAATCCAATGACTCCAGTGGAGGTAGGAAACGTCTCTTGCAGGATAGGATTTAATGGGGTGATACCTCTTATTCCTGCCTCTTTCCTACCTCCCTCCTGTATGCAAACCCACCTGGGGAATAGATAAGTACGTGAAGCCGTATTAAAATGCTGTTCGCTGGCTTGAGTCAACAGAATGAGACTCTTCTCTTTTTTCCAGGCTCTGATATTAAAACCACTGACCACAGCCTGAATCACCAGCTAGCAAGTACTGTCACCGACATGTTTTCTTTTCCACAGTGTGCGAATGTTGGCCAAACATTGTTTAGCAGCAGCTGTGCCTGGTAAACAAGGACCTGTCGCTTAACTTCCCCCGAGCTCTCTTCTCCAGAGCTGCTGTCTTCACTGCAGGGTGTCCTGAGCACCTCTTATACATAGCTGGAGTCGTGCTTCTGTGTGTCCCTGCACAGAGCTTTCTCCAGAGCAGACCTAGGGTGATGCAAACCTGCTTGCTGGCCTTTTTCTTACCATCTGGAAAGCAATAATTACCCCCAGTTAGAACATACCCGAATACTCTAAAGGGATTGTTCTGCAGTGCTGCTGGATCTTTCCCTCTGGTCATTAAATCGTTACTCATCAAGAGCATTGGGCAGCCCATTTTAGGATCCCTCTCCCAGTGATAAAAAAATCCATATAGCATCTAATTCATCAAGTCTTACAGCATGGATGTCATACCTATTAATGTCAGCTTCTGGTTTTCCCCCTATTCTTTCCTTAGCGTGCACAAAGGAGAAATAGTGGACACTGTTTGTGGTTTTTTGCTCAGAGGAAAAAAGTCCTAGTGTAAGAACAGTCTTGAATGGCTCACAGAGCAATGGCCATTGGATAACTTGTTTGGAAATTTCAGCAAATGGTCCTGGCAAAACAGAGTTTCGGAAAATAACAAGGAAGGGCACAGGATGCAACGCCATGATATATCCCTCTATAAAACAGCCTTGAAAGGCTGGAAAAGCATTGGCATGTCCCTCCTGTTGAAAAGACAATAGCAGTGAGGGCTTGGCATGATCTTCCCTGAAAAAACATGGAAACTAGACATAAGAGCAAAAGTTCTGGCAGCACCATGTTTTCCCTCAGCCGCCAAGAGCTAGCGGTATTTGGAACACACCACAGCAAAATATAAAATATATATATATTTGAAGAAGGAGAAAGTGGTATGATTTTTTCCCTTGTTTCAAAAAGGAGCAAAGAACAGCTTGTTACTGCTTCTCCTGGAGCTGAGTCAAGGGAAAGCAGTTAATGGTCTGTTACTATCACTGTACAAATACTCATCGATCGTCTTTGTAGGTGGCAGATTCCCGTTATGTTAGATGCTGTACAAACACCAAATTAAAAAAGGAGGGTGTCTGTAGTGAAAGCGCAAAGACCCAGCTCGTTAAGCCACGATCTTTGGCGTGGGAGGGCTGCATCATACAGGGTCATACAAATACATCTGGAGCTTCGAGATGTAGTGCAGAGAGAAGGTCAGAGGGCTCAGCTTGGAGTGGGGAGGGCCAGGAGTGGAGAGCTTTGGGTGGGGAGGCAGCACAATTCCCCATTGCAGCACAGGACCATGGCTGGCACTGCATATTTCAAGATTTCCCCCAACAAATGCTCTCAGTAGTTGGATTTTGCACCAGAACAACAGGTTGGCACTGAGGCACAGGGTCTTGTAACAGCAGCAACATCACAGCCTTGTGTACAAGTTACACAGCACAGGCCTCGTGCAGAGGACCAGGAGAAAAAGGGTCAGGGATGCATCTTATATCATGTGTGGGAGTCTGGGGTGGACTACTACAGCCCTTGGAAGATGTGGGTTCGCTATCATTGAATAATGTTTAGGGACTGTGTTTTATTAGTATTACAAGAGAAAAAGTCAATTTAATTTATCCCTTTCCCTCTGGAGCACAACTTAGGATTCACGTTGTTCCCACAGGATGTCAATTGGTAAATCAGGAGAGGTGCTGGAATGTGTTAATGTTAGGAAAACATGAGTTTCTGTGCTATTACCCTTTTGTTCTCAACACTACAGGATTCCCAGCATTTCAAAGCCCTGTATTGTGTCAGTTCTGGGTGCCAGTTTTGTGCAGTGCTGTTTGCTGCTGAGTACAGTGAAAATCACTTTTGGGACCTTTTATTGTACAGCTGAGCCTTCAAAGGTGTCATGTGGTATCTGCTCCTCAAACGGAATAAGGCAGCTTCTTACCTTTGAGGACCTGGATCTAAGTACCTTCATGGACTCGGCTGCTGGTTTGTAAAAACAGGAACTTTTGAAGCTCCACCTGACCAGTGATAAGTACACGAGCGTCACCGTCACCTTTCTTCTTTGCTTGACCACTCCAGTTACAGCTGACAACAGTCCTTTCCCCAGGAGACCTGGGACAGGACTGAAACCCCAAGTCGTGGTTTCTCCACCCACTTGGGATAGGAAGGAGTCACACCAGTTGCTTTTGGCTGCTCAGTATGCAGCTTGGCTGCACCCACGTTTCCGTGGCTTGTTCTCACCCGCCTGTCTTAGCTCTGACACCTTTTTTTTTGCCTCTTACCAGCCCACCTGACTTTGTTTTTGCCTTGTGGGATCCTTGCCCTGTTTGTACACGCGGTGGAGGCACTGTGGCTTCCCACTCTCTTGTCTTGCACTTGGGACTGAATCATTCCTTGGCTTCTCTGGTTTTTCATCTTGGCTTTTCTCGACCATCATACTTGGCCGCCGTCTCCTAAAAATCAGGTCCAACAGCTTAAGTCCCTCACTTGACCTCAGCATTGGACAGATAGGACAAACCTTGAAGCAGATTTTTTTTTGTTTATTTTCCCCGAATGAAGACGAGGTGAATTTGATAAGGAGTTTAAGATGAACTGCCTTCACATAGGTGATCACAGGATGACACGAAGTCATTGCATGCAGCCAAACCCCAAGAAATGCAAGCCTTATCCAAACAATGACACATCGGAGACTGAAAGAGACAGAAATATTTTTTCTGCAGTGACCTCAAGCTCAGGTCAGCTCCTCCTCAAAATCAGTGGAAAATTTTATTATAAATTTAAAGATCACTGGGTTTCTTCTAAGCCCTGAAGTTGAAACAGTGTGGTGAAAAGAATTTTTACCTTCTTATGCAAGAAGTCTGAGACTTATAGAGGGGTTTCCACATCTTAATCTCTCATTATTTGGGCTACATCTGTCCTCATTGCAATTTAGACTTATGGATGCTCTCACATTCCTTCATCTATAATCTTCCAACCAGCTATGTCTGGTACCTGGATCCCAGAGCAGGCTGTGCGGGGTTCTGAAGTTGGGGACACATCACATAACGGGATCAGGGCTTAAGAGGTCACCTCTGTAACTGTGAGGTCCTTCCCTCCCTATGCCTTAGGGCCCTACAGAGGACATCAGTGACTTAGGTAGGTAAAGACCAGGTAGGAGTCAGGTTTTATACTCTGCTTAAGATGTAGTCTGATTATTCCAATTCCAGAACAAAAGACTGATAGCTTTGTTATCCTCTCAGCTTAGTCTGTCTTGATCAGAATTCCTTAGATTTATTATGACAATACCAGTATTAAAACCCTTACTGAAGTCACATGCATATAATCTACTATTTCTTTGAGCCTGTCATCAACTGTAGTGGGTTGATTTGTTATTCTGTTGGGGGATTTAGCATTCTCGATATGTCCATTAGCCACTCATTATGATCCTGACATTATTGCCTTTTGTAAGTGGTTTATATATACATAACTTATAATACATAGGTGTTTATATATATGTATATATATTATATATACGTAATTATAAATATAGATGTAGATATAGATGTCTGATAATGAAAATCTAACAACAGAGTCTATTTCATCAGATTCATCATTAAATGTTTAGAAAATTAGGCCTTTTCTGTCTCCACTGCAATTCAAGGCTAAAACCAAAATGGAAATCTCTGCGGAACACAGCTCATTCTTTAGACTTGCATTTCTAGGGCTGACTCCTTCATATGCAGCACCGTCCTCTACAGCATCCTGCACGCCACCAAGGTGTGTTTATTTTATTTTAATTTAGCAGTGAGAAATTCCTCATCCCTGTAAATAATTAAAAAATAAATCTTTCTACAGCAATATTAATATACAAATATATAAATTCTGTGAGTCTTAAACAAGATGTTCAAGCCTACCGTGGCAGAAGCTAAGAAAAAAAACTTTTGGTTGTGAATCATAGCCAGAAATACAGCCTCTACCCTGTCCACATAGTGTGCAAAATAAATCTGTTCTTGTATGAAAGACCTACACATTAAGTTTATTTTTGAACTCAGAAATATTCAGTGCTATATTATAATATAGCTCACCTTAGTCTGGTAGCTACTTGTCTCAAACATAAACTAATTAAAGTCCTAGCACCTGAACCGATGATTTTCTTTTTGCTTTTGGGAAAAATATCAATTAAAAAAAAAATAGTTTTTCAATCATGTCTCCCATATCCTCAAAATTCAGAAAAAAAGTTTTCCTCCCCTCAAAAATAATAATTGTATGATTCTCAAGAAATATGAAATAAACTAAATCCACCAATGAGTTAATAAAACACTTCATACATCTTTGATCATCAAAAACCTAATGAAATATAAGACATCTGTCCTTATTTATGGAGAAGGAGATGATGTAATAGGCTGATAATATGGTTGTGCCAATCTTCACAATATTTGATAATTTTCTTACAGTTCCAACTTCGAGAAATTAGTCATTATACGGAAAATTCATCTCTTTTTAAAGCAAAACAAAAGAAAACAAAAACCAAACCAGTTTTTAGCCAATAGTTACCAGTTTAACCCGTGAGTCCCTACTGTGTTGAATGAGAGGAGACAGGTGTATATATATTTGAGGAGATTGTTCCTCCTTAAATTAGATGAGATGAATGACCTTCTGGATTCTTTATTTTTACTCCTTTGACTCAAAGAGAAAAATATGTGTTCGGACAAGATACCTGAGGTGGATTTATGGAGACAAGAATCACCTCACTAGATGTAAAATCCGGTGATGGTGTCTGTGTTGGAGGTGGTGAGCCCTGGGGTAAGCAGCAGCTTTGGACCACACATTTAGAAAGGGTTTTTCCTCCCTTCTGCCCTGCCATCACAGTGCGCCATATTATTTTAACTTCCTTGGATTACAAGCTCTTTGAGAGTGCAACATTAGGAGGCAAAATGATAGTCTTCTTCACCAACCTTACTCTTACAACAAGAATCAGAATCATAGAATACCAGGTTGGAAGGGACTTCAAGGATCATCTGGTCCGACCTTTCTTGGTAAAAGCACAGTCTAGACAAGATGGCCGAGCACCGTGTTCAGCTGAATCTTAAAAGTGTCCAGTGTTGGGGAATCCACCACTTCATAGAGTCATAGAATCGTCCAAGCTGGAAGGGACTTTTAAGATCATTGAGTCCAACCGTTAACCTAACACTGCCAAAACCACCACTAAACCATGTCCCTCAGCACCACGGCTACCCGTCTTTTAAATACCTCCAGGGATGGTTATTCCACCACTTCCCTGGGCAGCCTGTTCCAATGCTTGATAAACGTTTCCATGAAGAAATTTTTCCCAATATCCATCCTAAATCTCCCCTGGCGCAACTTGAGGCCATTTCCTCTTACACTCGTCCTTGTTGAACTTCATAAGGTTCTTGATAGCCCACTCTTCCAGCCTATCCAGGTCTTCCTGCAGGATGGCTCTCCCTTCCAAAGTGTCCACTTCCCCACTCAGTTTGGTATTATGAGCAAACTTCATCAGGGTACACTTGGTCCCATCATCCAGATCACTTATGAAGATATTAAACAGAAAATTAAAAAAAGAAATTAAAAGAAAAAAGAAATTAAAAAAAAAAAAAAAAGAAAAGCCAGTGTCCTCACTTACCAGATGGGTGTTCCAGTTGGCTAGAATCCAAAATGATGTTTAAGTCCCATCACCCAGATTTTCTCTTTTTCAGAGGAAGAAACAAAAAAGAAAATGAAAGAGGCTCCTTTTCTTCTTCACGTCTGAAAAAAAAATGTTGCTCCATTCCAGTTGCAGAATATCTGGTCTTCCTTGAACATTTGAATTAGGCCCAGTGTGATTTGAGACTCTGTGAGTTAAAGGTTTAATGAGAAAAATTGGTAATTGCTTAGGGTTATGACTGGAAAACTGGGGCACAAAATTTATTAATGGCAAATAGTTTCCCTGCTGAGATTCTCATTTTATAAAGGGAAGATTTTTTTGCAAATTAGGACATTCAGTGTGAGATATTCCCCCCCTTTCTCCCTTAGCTTGATGCTCTATGTGTAATGTTTTACTGACAGAGCCTTCCTTATGTCCCATAAAACAGCAACCCCACTAGTAGAGGCAGTGACAAGGATTGTCCTCATTCCTGTCTTTAGGCGTGAACGTTCCTTTAGGCTCCTCCATGTTACCTGGAGTTGTTTACCTACTGGAGAGGAATCTCTGAAAGACCTCTTCAGAAAGAAGAGACACACATTTGGTTTTACTTAATGGATCTCACCTGGCCAAGCACCACTGGCTCTGTTTTGCTCAGCCACTCGTCATTTTAACAGTACAACAATTTCAGCCATATGTATGCATTGAGCCAGCTGGTATCACCAGAATTAGAACACTGGAAATGGTCTAGCAGTGAGGTAGGGTCTCTTATCTTCGGTATATTATCTAAGATATCTATCTTAACTATTATTTTATCATTTTACTAACATAGTTATTTGGCTATAAGGATTTATACTAATATTTTCATACATTGTGCCTGTAAACACACTGGTTGAGAAGAGTGTCAGTGCAGTACCGCTTTCCACTGCATGGTGTAGCCATGTTCAATGGGCTTTTTAAACAAAAATTGAGGTCTTCCTCCTGTTTTTATATCTTCCAGCACTGCCCTGCTCCCTCAGCAGGGATCACTTTAAGTGCTATTATTTGTTAACACCAGTTTAAACACAGAGTGATTCTACCTTTATACAATTCCATATATATTAATGAAGGCAAGAGTAAAAGTAAGTTGGATTGCCAATGTCATCATTAAAACAGTATCTCAGACATTTACAACAAAGTCATTAAAAAAAGATATCAATGATTAATTTAATCTCACTTTGTTACCTATCTTAAGTGAAAATGTAGTCTGTCTAGACCTTAGGCTACTTTATAGCCTTTGGAGACACAAACAATATAGAAAATGTACTTGAGGATGTCACTCACTTTATTCTAAGATAACTGAATGAAACAGGTAGGATAGTTTGCTCTTATAAAGTGTGTGTTTCCCTTCACTGATGATAATTTGGGCCTGAAGTGATCGGCTTAGATGCAGTTATCAACACTGTAGACAGCTGGGGTGACATTCATAGCATCAATAGAAAGAAATTCCCACCCCTAAGCCTCAGTGAGATGGTTCCCCTCCCAAATGTGCAGTCTAAGGCAGTTGTATAGGCTTCCTTCTGAATGGTGGGCTGTCTTCTTGGGTCTCTACATGTTGCATCTCCTCTGGAAGGGCATCTCTCCACTGACTGTAACAGGAGCTGGCCATGACGAACCACCTTAGCTGATGTCTAAAGTTTGTTGAATAAAATCTAGGACCAAGGCTACAAAGGTGAATTAGTGGCAGAACCAAAGGTAAATCCCATCTGAAGTCTAGCCCGTTATCAGGCATCCAACCTGTCTCTTGCCACGTATGCAGTCTTCTCACTTTTACCAGTATCTCACCAATGGAATATTCCTTATAAGAAATCTCTATTAACTTTGAGGGATTCTGTGAATGTGCAGAGTACTTATATAATGTTTGACTCGGTATTGTCTGCAGACAGTAGGAGAATGGGACAGCTGAGGAATGCAGCCAGGAGACACAGTAGTCATAGACACCTTATGTTGGATGTAGGACAGAAATCAACCACGCTCATTAGTACTTAAATTGGCAAAGTGCTACCAAGGTAACGGCTCTCTCCACAATATTGTTGTCTTGACTAAACAACTTACTCTAAGCTCAGTTGAAATAATATGTTTTTTCACCTGCAGGAGTGAAACATTCAAGACGACATTCCAAGATGGATCTGGTTAAGGTCATAAAAGTTTTGTGGTAACCTATATATTATTTTTATGCATATGCTTAACACGATGTATTTTATGAATGTGCTAAAGTGCAATAAATCACCTAAGACATAGTGTAAAACACTTCAGACTCTTACCAGAGTATCAGATGCTCACACATATTCCATACATCTATAGACTCATACAGATGCACAAGGGTATAGACCTGCCACCTCCTGAGTACAGTTGACAGATGGGAGTGCTGCTTGCTTGTCTTCTGTGTGGGAGGTCACGAGAGTAGTCACTGTGTCTGTGATGGATTAGCAGTCAAAACGAAGACAGATAGTGTGGAGGAACGGCAAGGCTCCAGCATTTACTGTGTGTCTCAACAACTGCAGTAAAGGACAGAGTTTCATCGGAATTATATTGCAGGGGAGAGGAATTCTGTCTCTTCCAGTGTATAAAGAAAAATACAGTGAAATCCATGTTTCTGCAAAAGACCAACATGAAAAGTTTTAAGGAAAATTGAAACCTTCAGCTAACTCTGCTTAGAGTCAAAATACAAAGTGGACGACCCCCTGATTAACCTGTTGTCCCCAGTTACTTCAATTTTATGATTCTGGGACTTGAGCAACGTTATATACTATGGGCTGGCTTCATCTGTTCAGGTGTGCTTTTCAACTATAGTAAGTGTTGCATAAGTTTAGTGGTTTAAGTCAGGCTGGAAAAGCATCCAAAAAGCTATGCAAGCTGATGGGACTGAAAATACCTGGAGATGGAGGTGCTCCAGAAGTTTTTGTAGCCTGGACACTCTTCATCTTATGCAAGCCATTGGACATGTTGGAAAAATTGGCATGAAAGAAATTCCCTTCTTTCATGCAGGATATCAAGTTAAATGGGACCATAATTATCCTTTCTAATCTTTACATTTTCAAAATGTTAGAAATAAGTTAGAAAGAGGGACTTGTTATGGGAGGCTATGCAAATGTTCTGCAGATTTGACACCATGCTCCAGTGATCGTCAGTGAAAGACACGTGTGAAATAAACATTAGTGTAGCACACTCTCTACACATTGAGACAGAAAATTCCTTCCCCATTAGTATATCTTTTTTAATTCATCTAGTGCATACTGAAAGAACAATGGGGTTTTATACTGCTGAATCATATCCATGGCAGTATCTTGTTGAATCTTAGAAATTTGGGTCAACAGCACAAACGGTATCTAGCCTCTTTGCCTTTCTGCATCTGAATCAAAGCATGACCCTTGTGTTCAGCATAACCTTCTCAGAAAATCATTCATCATTTCCTAGCACATGAGGACAGTGGGCAAAGATTACATCTTAAAGACCTAAATGTTTAAGAACCAGGTAGATTTGAAAAAAATGATGCTTTTAGCAGAGAAGGGAAAAGAAAGTGAGCATTTCTTTTAGCATTTCTACAGCACTGCCTCTTGACTAACTTTGGGCTTGGTAGTAAGGACAACATCAACACGATAGCAACTGACATCCGAGAACTTTTCCTGAGTCAGCTACAGGTGATTACAGTTGTCCAGGAACTCACAATCTCTATGCCACCAAGTTTAGGATGCTTATGGGAGGAAGGCAAGGGTAGTAGGCAAGAAAAAGAGAACACCACCTCTTACCGGCAAAGTCCAAAATTCTATACACGACCCAAGCTTGGTTCTTCCTGAATGAGAAATGCTCCCCAAGAGCTCCTAAGCTGAAGTCTCAGTTGCTTACCTGGATGCCACTAAAGAGCAGCAAAGGTAGAAGTTCAAGGAGCTGCTCAGGTGGCTCAGCCACCTCCCCACATGCCCTGCTTCTCCAGGCAGCTTGCTCCAACAGGCTGCAGGCATCAAGTTCGGGCAATTTCATTGCCTGAAATGGCAAGCCAGCTCCAAGGGAAGCATCAGATGGGTGAGGTGGAAGGAGAGCTGGAAGCTGGAAACATCCCAACAAGTTTCATATCCTGCCAATGCTCCATCAAAACCAATACATTTCCACAGACCCTTTAACTCTCACCCAATAAGTGTTTTCCAATGGAAAAATGCTCCACAGGCAAAATCATGACCAGATCCTGTAAAGGGTCAATTCAGACACTGGCAAAATTAATTTGGGTTCTTTGAAAGTGGGACTTCCATAGGGACCAGCTAATTTTTTACTTGTTTAAAAAAAAAAAAAATAAAAAATTATCTGTTTGTTCTTGCTAGAGGAAACTCCCATTGACTTTGGCTGACCTCAGGTTTCAGCCCTCAGAGAGGACAGTGCCAGTCAGAAAACTCTAAATTACGGGGTTTTACATGTGCTAGAGAGAGAGAGACATGGAGAAAAGGGGTGGATAATTAAGGAGTGGGAGGTCCTTTTTGATGGGGGTAGGAGTGAGAGGAGAAGGCAAAGCAGAATGAGAGTTGATTGTATAAAAGGGTCTGGAGAGCAAACCCTGCTCCTCTGCCTTAGGTGAAATCAGTGCCTAGGCCTGTTCCCTAGGATACTGTGTCCCTACACTCAGCTTGCTCATGGACCAATTTAGCAATAGTCTCAAGTTTTCAGTTCCTGCAAAACAAAAAATCTCATAGATTCCCAAACCCACAAGGGCCAGCGGAGGGTATGGAGCCGGCAGGAGTGTGTAATATAAGAGAGTGTTTGTTGGTAGCCTGGGACAAGCCCACATCTCAGCCCTGCCTGCCAGCTCAGAAAGCCACTTGTCTGAGCACAATAAGAAGGAACGATTCACAGTGCATTCATGCTATCACCAACCTGGCGGGGGAATCACCACGCCGATTTGGAGTCCCTCTCTTCCTGCTAGCAAAACATTCATCTGCAGGCTTTCAAAACACAGGAGGGGAAAAAAAGAAAAAGGAGGAGAAAAAAAAAAAAAAAAGAAATACAGTAAGAGGCACCGGTGCCAGGAGCTGACACTTGGGGCTGGGCTCGGGACACGGCTGGTAGGCGGCACGCATGTGTGCACAGACAATGACGCAAGGAGGCAAGAGGCTGCGACAGCGGCAGGATGTTACGTTGGTGAAGAAGGGGAGGAAACCCCGTTCTCCCCTTTCTTTTGCTTTTCTGCCCTTCTCGCAAACCTCTCAGCACGTCAGTCCCGAATTTCAATGAGAAAGAAACTCCTGGCAGGCGCTGGTAGGAAATTGTTGACCTTCGCGAGCTGTTGACAGCCTTTAGCGTATTTCCAGGTTACCCATAATCGTGTGGGGCTTGGTGTGGAGGATTTGCCTTCTGCTGAGAAAGAAATACATATGAGTATATATCCTTGGTCTGATTCATACTATACCATTGTTTGAGGGACCTCTGACTGAAACAAGAAGTCCAAGAAGGGAGTTTTGTGTGTCTCCTTTGACTGATCATGAAGCCACGTTGCCTTAAAAAACCAACATCTGGAGCTCCTTTCTGGACTGGACTAGCTGGTGTCAGACTTCTCCCTTCCTGAACCCTGCTACAGAGGCCCATGCGTATTGCATTTCTATCAGGAAAACACACAAACCAACAAAAATCTAGAAATAAGTTAGTAAGGATTTTTTTTTTTTTCATTTTTCCAAACATTTTTCATCCTTTAGACTCCTCCTTCTATCCATTTCCATCAGAAGCTTTTCTGGAGCAAAGACCCCTGGCAGAAAAAATAAAGGGTGGGATTTGTCTTGCCTACATTGCGATACCTTACTACTGTTTGACCGTCAAACCAGTCATCTAACACTCTCAGTAGTCAATGGTGAGGAGGTGCCTCCAGTGAAAGATTCATTTCAAATGCCTGAGGATGAGGTGGGACTTCTGAAGTCAAAGAGACTTTTTCTCTCTGTCGACTCTAGAGGGAGCTTAGGATACTGACTTGGCTTCAGCAACCACCTATAGAAAAATAAACTCTTACATTTCTTCAGCCAAATCATATTTTGTGCTCAGTTGACTAGAATGATGAGAGGCTCAATTCAGTTGCCTACATCTAGGCATCTGGTGATATTTTGGGTGCCTTAAGACTGCTACTTCACACTTTAGGAAGACTTGGCAGTAGGTGTCGTGGTACATCTAGTAGATTTCCATTGCTTCACAAGGTAGAAGACTGCAGGCAAGTCCTCAGGCTCCACATCAATGGTTGCTGTTGTCTGGCCTCGCTATCTCCTGATCGTAGATATTACAGCAATCACGAAGCTTGAGTAAGACACCTGTAACAGGTCTAAACCTAATAGGTCTCTCAGCTTTCCCAGGTGAGGAGTGTCAACACCATTTCTCTAGCTCAGGAGGGAGGTGTGCAAAGAACTACGGACATTTCTGCAAAAGTTTTGAAATGTGTTTTTCTTCAGAACTGGTTGAAAACCCCATATTTTTTATGCAATGAACAATGGCACTTCTGTTCCAGGTGATCCACTTATTAGGCTGCTCTGGAGGCTGGTGTGTTTGATTCTAACTGAAGCCTTATTTAGCTTGCTAAAGTTATTTCACCTCTTCATAAAAGTATAGCCATAGTATCACAAAGGCTGTTTTTACTGGTATAAATTGGGATTTCAATCACTTTATCTAGACCACTGAAAACAGAGCATTATAAATTTGAAGGGTAGTGAAAGCCTCAAAGTCTCTGTATAACTGTGGTCTGCATGAGAAGTTGCCATCCGTCAGCTAAACTTTAAATAGATATTTGGCTGGCCTGTTCTAATCCACCCCTAACTGTGAGGTGAAATATGTTTTTTAAACATCAGTTGCGGGTGATCATGTGTCTATGGGATGTGTATTCTTGCAGCTGGAGCATATGACATAATCTTCTACAGAGGCACACAGGAACCATCTTGCACACAAACTACAATTGTCTGACATCCCTCGGCAGTGACGTGCCTTGCCCAGAAGCAGACTACGCGTGTCATTTGGTGTCGTTTGGTGGCCAGTGATCCAGAACTGGCCTGCAGGACTTAGCTATCCTCAGACAAAATTAAACTGAAGCTGTAACTGCAATTAATTCAATAGACAAAAGACTAATAAAAATAAAGAAGTAAATCTACATGACACAGTCTACAGTTAAATTCTATAAAAGACTGTCATAAAGAATTTTTGAAAGCTCAGTTAAAGTATCTTTAAAGGACATGTTTTATTTTAATAGAAACAGGAAAAAAAAAAACCCTGTGTGGATTCCCACTTACAGTTTTGGGATATCTTGCTTTCGGTTGTGCTGTAAATACTTCAGGACGAAGGTGGAGTATTTTATTTATTTTTTTCTCATAGTCTGAATTATTAAAACAGGATTAAAATATTGATTTATTACAGCAGTGGGAGGACCAAGATTTCAGTGTTCTTTGTGTAATTCTGACCAAGGTTCCCTTTTTTCCTTTGCTGCCAAGAGCTGGAATAGTCTCTTCCCGTGGTTGTCGATGTTTGATGTGTCTGCCAAAAGCACAGAGATTCCCAAACTACTACTGTCTTCAAGTGATCCATGAAAGTAGGAAAGTAGGCATACGAAAAGTCAAAACACTGAGAATTAGGAATGGCTTGGGAAATTTTAGTGACCTGCTTGACCAAAACCACTCCCCAGATCTAAACTTGGAGACATCAAAACATTGGACCAGCCTCATGTCTTAAATTTCCAATTATTTCAAGTCCCATAGCTTTAATTTTTTATGTTTGGGTTTTGCTATGTCTTTCTCTTCTCACTTAAAATGCCCTGAAGTGTTTCAAATATGAAAAGTGTCTTGACCTGGTGCTGCAGAACATGTCTTTAAGCACATAATTCAGGTCACACAGACCTCCAGACAACCTTAAAGTGGTAATAACCTTTCATCACTTCTCTCTATTTCCCACTAGAAGTGGGGATACTGTCGGCACACTAGAACTTGCGCTGCTTACTCTATGAGCCAACCAGATGTGAGCTGGTTCTGATCTGAAAGGCATGTAACTACACTTAGCTTGGTGCTGAACCTGAATTATTTCATCTTGCTGAGCTGTACCATTCGTTGAGTCATATATTACTGCTAGAAGAATCATATCTGAGGTCCTTAGAGAGAAGGGAAGAAGGAAGGAGGGGAGGGAGGGGAAGGGAGAGGAGAGGAGAGGAGAGGAGAGGAGAGGAGAGGAGAGGAGAGGAGAGGAGAGGAGAGGAGAGGAGAGGAGAGGAGAGGAGAGGAGAGGAGAGGAGAGGAGAGGAGAGGAGAGGAGAGGAGAGGAGAGGAGAGGAGAGGAGAGGAGAGGAGAGGAGAGGAGAGGAGAGGAGAGGAGAGGAGAGGAGAGGAGAGGGGACAAAAAAGAAAAACAAAAAATGTACATTATGTTTGCCACTATTTTGTTTTCCTATATATTAGTCTTCTTTTTTCTTTTTTTTTTCCTTCAAATGTTGAAAATAAGGGGAAAATGATTTTTCCTTTAGCTGGCCCATGAAAATCCAATGCCAATGCAGCAATCGTTTTGCAGGGTGATTAATCTAAACAATCTCACTTTTCCATGCCAGCTGATTCCCTGTGTGTTGCCAAGCGAAGTGGGAAAGGGAAGGATCCTTCCAGCAGGAAGAGTGCAGCAGGCCCTGTCCAAGGTTCTAGCCCAGCTTCCCACCAGCAGCGCTCCCTGATACCCCACACCCAAAACTTATGCTAGACCCATCATCAGAAGTTGCTTCAGGCTGCACTGTGATTTCAAGTCACACAACTGAAATCTAGTCAGACATCTTGTGCTGGGATTCAGAATCAGCATTTATTCACTGTGGGTTTAGCTTCTTAAAGGTCTTAGAGGCAGTGTCTTTCTCCAGTGAGATGGCTAAGGGTGGGCAAAGGAGGAGGAGGAACTGAAAGCAGGGTGTATTTGGTCCTCCAGTTTCTACTTCATCACCATTGTGGGTTTTTTGGATATTGGGAAATTCAAAATAAGGGAAGGTCCAAACCAAGGAAACAGCAGAAGTCCTGGCAAAGGACTAACTAGACAAATCTTAAATCAATACGTGCAAAGAAGCAGCAGCAAGTGACATTTCCTTGCCAATGGTGACAAGCTTGCGTAGAACTGGAAATGGAAGAGGATGTTCAGATAGGATTTAATGATTAGCACCGAAGTCTGTCATAGCCGTCTGTTGTGAGCTTACTTTTGGGCTTAGGACACAAAAGTCCTTTCAGTGACTGGGTTTTCAGCAGGGAAAACTTCTGTGGGACCCGGCTTCTCCTGGTCTGGAAAAGGTCCTGATATTTCTTCCTCAGGTCATTGCTGCTATTTATTACCAGCAGTTTCTTGGTCCCTGGTTCAGCCAAAGCCATCTGTTGTGTAAGTAATGCGTGCTTTAGGAGAAAAACTCATTTATATGAGACTAAAGATTGTCAAGGTTTCTAGGGTATTTTGTTCCCCAGTTCCTTTCAAAGCTCAGCTTTTACGTATACGGTGCATAGCCAAGTTCCAGTACTGCCCCTGCATTGTGCTGGTCTTTCTGGGCAATTTACGAGGAGAGGAAGCAAAACAATATTACTACTGGGAGTGCCAGGTGTTGCTCAGAATAACAGCTTTCGTTGGTGGCAACAACCACAACCAACTTTTCTTTCCATAGCCTGGGGAGAGACAAACTTGGCACAGCTTATAGGCAACTCAAACATGATAATTTTGCTGCTTGCAATGTCATCTAGCTTTGTACATTCCTCGAACCAGCCCAGCTAGAATTTAACCTATGTTTCTTTGTAACTGAGTCACACCATGCTATTGATCTGATTGCTCATTAATGAAGGATATTTCATACAAGACTAAAGCAATCTGAGTCAGTTGTAGGCTGGTGCTGTGAGAGCCAAGGTGCTTGCTGTAAAGAAAGCCTGTATACTTTAGTGGTTTGTAGCTAGTCCTCAAACATGTAGTTTTCCTGCCCAAAAATGTGACCTGAATATGCTTGTTAAGAAGGCTGTGTGACCACATCTATGCTAATGAATTAAACAATGTCCACAGTACTGGAATTTATTTTTCTCTGTTGTTAAGTTACCGGAATAGTCTGTAACAGGAACTCATGCCATTTAGCACCCTCCCAATTCATGGCATTATTTCAGAGTTTGGGTATTACTGGGTCCAAACCTAGCAGGTAAACTGCACACATTCATTCTGTTTTGGAGACCAGATTTGATTTACCTAGATGAAGGCCACTCAGTGGCAACTGGCCTCAGTAGCCAAGGCCTTTACACATTTAACATTTGAGTGCAAACACAGCCCATCTATCTCTCTAGAACTTACTCAGTGGGGACAAAATTTTAGTTGGAGACTCTTGAAAAGGCATGGCAAAGCTAACGAGACAGTAAAGGTTGACTTGACTGACACACCTCTGTGTGTACCTGCATCCGTACAGGACAAGGACAGAGTGGATGACTGTATTTCATACGTACAGCTCATACCGATTTAGGTGAGAAGATCGGATCCATTCCTGGGATAAAACACTTGGAGAGAGCAGAGCAGAGCAGAGCAGAGAGGGATCTGAAATGGGGAGGCATGTGAAATAGCAGCAGTAGAAACCTCCTTCATGGTACACTGCTGACTATGAGCTGTGGACTTGAATACACCTCTTGTGCTTACTGGGGTGGAGTCCTCCTGTTTCCTATTCACTTGCACATCTCTCTTTAGCCTTTTATTTCCTGTGGTTTCTTTTCTTCTGCTGCACTATGTCTGCTGCCGGGACGATGGTGGCTGCAGTCTGTCCCCAAGCTGTCCCTTCTTTCCCCTGGCCAGAGCACGAGTCAGTAACAAGCACCTGAATTAAATACTCTGGTTGGTATTGGCTGTGCTCATTTCCTCTCCTAGGATGTGGAGCAATCGATTACCTCATCACTGAGCAGAAACAGCCTTGTTTCTGGATTTACACAAGCAAACCTTTCATAGAGCCTGGAGGTATTAACATTCAGGGGAAAGGGCCAATGCTTTTTTAGATTTTCCCCTTTTATTCCATGTCCTCGGGGGTATTCTGGTACCCAGGCAATGGAAAGAGTGAGACCTCCAGAAACGTTCAAACCTCCTTGCTGCAAAGTCATCTCCCCAGAATCATCTCCCTGTTGCTGCAGGGTGGGAAGGAGAAAACATCCATTTTACAGAGTGTCATTTAAGATTTAGGCAAACTAGAGGCTTGAGGAAATGAGCAGAAATCTGTGAAAGACAGAAGTAATTTAATTCTCAAAGGTTCACTGTGGCCATCTTTACTAAATGTCTGCTCCTCAGCTGAGCATCCACAACGTTTCATTTCTTCATAATTCACTTTAATTTTCTTGCAGTATAAATTGAGTGGGTCTGGATTAAAAGTTGAAAGTAATTAAACCTTTTATTTCGTGTATGTTGGGAAAACATGGTGTTCTTCTCCAGAGGCGTGATTCAGCACTGGTTTTTTGTTTGCATGATCTTTTGCGTCAGAGGAAAATCAGTGTGTGATGCTGCTGAATAGTGCATAGATGACTACAGAAAGATTGCACTCACAAGATCTCTCGAGGTGATATCTCTAGGGGTCAGGAATTACCAAGTATTTCTTAAAACCTGCACAATCCTGGAGCTCCAAAAGGTCAGAACCAACAAAATATCTTACTATAATGACAGCTCTAACAATTAATCATGTTATTTTCAAAGAAGAGTGATCTTATGGTTCATAGGTTCCATAGAAAGCCAAATGATGTAGGACTTCTGTCCTGAATAAGTTTCCCATGAACAACTGTAAACAAGCCAAACTCTGTTCTCAGCCCCACAGCAGAAGAGTAGTTTGAAACCCATGCAATATTAGATGTCTCTCATTCCAGCATCTTTTCCAGCCTCTTTCTGTACATCATGCTTTTCTGGCTTTGTTACTTAACACAGGTACTGAAGTGGAATGTAGCAGTCTGGCTGCTAATTGCCTTGGGTCTGTAAAGATCTATCAGTAACTTAAGTATCCAATTTCTCTTTGCTCCAGCCTTTGGGGTAACCCGGTTGATGAGTTACCTCCATTAGGATGCAGGACTGTTGAAGGATGCAGGTTTTGCAGAAGCTTCTAACTAAACGACACTTTATTTTAATTAGGACCATCAACAAATAAACACACTGGTAAATGAACTACAGCTCTTGCCTTCCTCATGTTGTCACCCATCTCGAACACACCTTAAACTCCCTTTCAGAGAGACTCTCCTTAGAAGTGTAGGTTATTTTATCTTCTTCTCTCTCTACATGTTTTATTTGAAACATGGGATCTGTCTCACTCTTTCCAACCATATAGCCAACCTCTCTTTAATAATTTATTTCTTTTTAAGCTATCTCAAAGTCAAGTTCAAGTGTTCAGAGAGCACAGCCAGGTGAGGCATCCCTTAATTATTCTTCTTCTACCATCCTCAAGAATTCAAGCTTGCAAAACCTACTTGTGCAGGGGTGTTCCACAAAAGCTAATGTTCACTAAGGCTTGATGATCCCCTTCCCTAAGTCCTATGTATGCCTTTTTTTTTTTCTCCCTGTGTTCCGTCATGTAAGTGTGAGCGCAATATGAAGAAAAACACAGCTAAATGGGTAGGAGAGATTTATAACCTCTATGAAGTTCCCGGTTTACAAAAAAAAAAAAAAAAAAGTTCTTGATGTGCTTATGAATTCCCTTACTCTACACAACCTGCTAACCCAAATCTTTGTGAGACCATTTCACATTTTGCTTAATAACTTAACTAGGCACAAGGCAAAAATTAATTGGCTTCTATAGTTTTATTCATTTGCTAGTTTGTACATCACGACAGGAAGTTCATTTGCTGAGCTGTGGAGATCTGGTAAATGAAAGACCTGCTTCTTTGCTGCCTTGGTGAAATGCTAGAGCTTTTCCAGCTTGGGAGAGTGTAAACAGCTTGACAGCCACCATTTCTGCTGACACTCTGGGAACTGAACAAGTGGCCTCTAGAACTAAACCCAGAAATTGCTACAAGATGAGATCATGCTCCCTAGGTAGAATCCTAATGAACGCACATTCTCTGAGCATCAGACCTCAATAAAGAGGTATATGACACACTTAACGAACAAGATATCAGAAGGAAAAATGGTGAAAGGGAATGATGACTAACAACATTTTCTTTTGCCTTGCCACATTCAGGGGACTAAACTAGTGCTGTGTTGGAGGTGCACAAGTGCTTTCTCTATGTAAAGAAGATGAAGAACAGGTCTAGTGTCATAAAAGAACAAGTAATTAATCGGCTCAGAGTGTTTTATGTAAGCATTAAAGTTTTAAGTGCTTCGTATTTGTAGGGCTTGTTATTCCTGGATATTCCTTCCAAACCTGTTGAGAGACATGAAGCAAATTTCTGGAAAGCTTCCCTAGATTTTCTTAACGTAGAGCAAACCTTGTTGTGTGTCTGCTTGGCTTCAGTATCCCAAAGATCCTGTGCTGTAGCAACATGAAAGGTGACTGGATTCCAACAACCTCTCATGTTTGTTTAAGGTTTGGGACTAACACACCCATCTGACTTGACTTAGTTTCTATTCATCACTCCCTACATGTTACACCCACCTCTTGCATTACATCTCTGTATAGGCCAATATTGCTTTTTAAATTAACATTTTTTAAGATATATAGAATGTGTTTTCATTTTCCCTTTTCTCCAGTGACACTCATCAGACATAGACTGGCGTGCCTGAATCTCTCAGGGCCAGAGAGTTATGTAAGAAAACCCCAAAATGAGTAAGCCTAAGCCCACCCAAAGAGTGAGGACTGATATTTATCTCCTGCTGGACTGAGGTGAAGTCAAAGCTAGTCGACAAAAATGAATTACAACTTAATTTGGTGGGATAGGATTATCAAAAAAGCAAAGACAGAACTGAGGCTGTAGCTCCGAAATGAAGGCTACAGACATGGCTACCAACTACAAAAGCAAGAAAAAGGACAGTGTTTTCCAGATGAAGTGAAGCAGTCAGTGCCTGAAAAGGTGAGGGCCTTGATTCAATTGCGTGAGAAGAGGTATCTGTAATGCTTTACTGTACTTGACTTGGCCTTCAGCATCTAGTTTCTGTCCCTGCATCTGCCTGTCTACTATGACCACATCCCTACTCCCTGCTGGGATGAAACATTGTGGTACACTATTCTACCTTCCCTCACTGCTATGAAAGGGAAATGAGGACACAGCAATCATAAAGTGTGATGTGTGGACCAGGGCTTTAGGTCACACCTTGGAGTGTGCCAATCTTGCATTTTAGGTGTGACTTGGATGACCGTTTTACTAAGTTCCCAGAGAAAGACCTGTTATTTAACTTTCAAAAGTTAATAAATATCTTTATTGGGGTTGCTTTTGGTTTTCTGTTTATACATTCTGATTAAGTCTCTTATTATATGATCACAGGCTTTCCTTCCTTGCTCACAGGTTTTCTGACTCATTTAGACAGCTGGACTGATCTAGATACAGGACTGGTTAGTGAAGATTACTGTTAGTAAAAAACCTAACATTTTTTTGATCTTTTTCGCAGAAGCTAAACTGTATAGAATTTGAAGCATGGAAAGAAAAGACAATAATTTAATGTTGCAGCTACCAAGAAGCTAGATTTTGCCCACACCTATGCCCAAAATTCTGACATGTTGTTGTATAAGTGACTTTAAACATTTTCTTTCCAAAGCTGGAGTGCTGTTAAAGACCTAGAATTTACTTTGCAGCAGCACCAAAGACTCCTAACAGTTGTTGAAGTCAGGGAGACATGTTCTTGAAACAATGCTGAACAATGGCAAAGCTTCTGAAAAATCAAACTGGGAGAATCAGACCGGTTTCATCTAAATACGAATACCTCAACTAGAGACTCTAGTTGTAACAGAATCTCTCTTCAGTCAAAGAGAGACACACAGACCTCCAAATCAATCCAGCTCAGGCTGTAGAGAGTCATGTATCCCTCAGCTCACATTTGGAGAGCCTAGCAGATTTCCTAATTTAGGTAAATCCATTCAGGGTGCCTTAATTCAGGTCATAGTGCCTCAATCCAGCCTCCATACTGCATAGAAACTTGAGTCTTCTAGTTGCTTTTGCCTTGGTTCCCCACTATGTAATGCTGTATCCTAAGCACCTAAGGAGGTGATTGGTAGCAGATGACATGGCTTCACCAAAGGCAAGTCATCCCTGACAAATTTGGTGGTCTTCTGTGAAGGGGTTACAGCCGTAGTGGAGAAGGGAAGAGAAACTGATGTCATCTACCCGGACTTGTGCAAAGTGTTTGACACTGTCCCACACGATACCCTGGTCTCTATATTGGAGAGATATGGATTCAACAAATGGACCACTCAGTGGATAGAGAACTGGATGGATGGTCACACTCAAAGAATTGTGGTCAATGGCTCGATGTCCAAGTGGAGACCAGTGACGGGTGGTGTTCCTCAGGGGTCAGTACTGGGACTGGTGCTGTTTAACATCTTTGTTGGAGACATGGACAGTGGGATCGAGTGTACCCTCAGCAAGTTTGATAATGATACCAAGCTGTGTGGTGAGGTAGACACACTGGAGGGGAGGGATGCCATCCAGAGAGGCCTGGACAGGCTGGAGAGGTGGGCCCATGCCAACCTCATGAAATTCAACAAGGCCAAGTGCAGGGTCCTACATCTGGGTCGGGGCAATCCCAAGCACAAATCCAGGCTCAGCAGGGAATGACTGGAGAGCAGCCCTGAGGAGAAGAACCGTGGGGTGCTGATTGACGAGAAGCTCAACATGAGCCGGCAATGTGCGATCACAGCCCAGAAGGCCAACTGTATCCTGGGCTGCATCAAAAGATGAGTGACCAGCAGGGAGAGGGAGGGGATTTTGCCCCTCTGCTCTATGCTGGTGAGACCCCACCTGGAGTACTGTGTCCAGCTCTGGAGTCCCCAACATAAGAAGGACATGGACCGGTTGGAGTGGGTCCAGAGGAGGGCCACAAAGATGCTGTGAGAGCTGGAGCCCCTCTGCTGTGAGGACAGGCTAAGAGTGTTGAAGTTGTTCAACCTGGAGAAGAGAAGGCTCCAGAGAGATCCTATAGCGGCCTTCCAATACCCAAATGGGGCCTACGGGAGAGCTGGGGAAGGACTTTTTACAAGGGCATGTAGTGATAGGATGAGGGGGAATGGCTTTAAACTGGAAGAAGGTAGATTTAGATTAGATATTAGGAAGACATTTTTCACTGTGAGGGTGGTGGGGCACTGGCCCAGGTTGCCCAAAGAAGCTGTGGCTGCCCCATCCCATGAGGTGTTCAAGGCCAGGTTGGACGGGGCTTGGAGCAACCTGGGCTGGTGGGAGGTGTCCCTGCCCAGGGCAGGGGGTTGGAACTCCATGATCCTTAAGATCCCTTCCAACCTAAACCATTCTGTGATTCTATGATCCTCATCTGCTACAGAAACTGTAAAGATACTCTCTTTGAGGCTTCTTAAACTGCTGTGATACTGCATATGTTAAGTAAACACTTCCTACTCCAGAGCAGATTTTGGGTGGTGCACTGTGAAAGCAGCATGGGACAGCATGTTGCACATGAAGAAAATAGTGGATAGCTGGTTACTTAGTCCTCATTAATCTCACGTTTATGAGGTTGATATTTATCCTAAACAACATTCTTTTACAGGTGCTCACATGCATGCACGTCTCATACACACCCCAGCACATGAGTACACAGAGAATTCATACATTAGCATCTAATGTCTAAATTGTCTCATTTCTATTATTTAGGAACATATCTGTGCCCAATTCCCTTTGACTCTAAGTTGTAGCCAACAGCTGTGTCACAGCTCCCTAATGACAAACCATGAGGAATTCTTTTCCAGTGATCCATACATTTCCATTCTAGCTGAGCCAGAAAGGCTCAACGAACCTTCAAAATTAGTGCTAATTATCACACTTTCCCAAAGTATTTTCTCCCCTCTATCACCATATGCACCCTTTTCCCTGGGAGGGTGCTTGGCTGTCTACTTCTGTTTGCATATATCTCTGAAAGAAGGTTTATTTTTTTCTTGATGATGGCATTATCTCTTGACTGTTGCTGTGCAGAAAGGGTGTCTGTTAAAGGCATATTGTTTCTGTAGAGCTGAATGAGGGTGATGGTTCTCACCCTGGAAAAAGTCCCACTGAGCAAATGATTATATTCTTAAAATAGCCTTCAGGAGCTCGCTGTCTAATGGATTACTCAGCATTTTAAACAGAATCCTTTTCATAAGAAAGCAAGATTCAGTAAATGCAGCTGCTGCCTCTTCCTTCTAAGTTTGTTCTAAACCAAACTCTCAGCTGCACACATCAGAATTCCTGGAGACCGCCTCATGCAGGGGTTCAGACACTGCTTTGGGAGATAAAGTTCCCGAAGCCATAGTATCTGAGACAATCAAGCCTTTTTACATTACATAGCTGGTACAGAAGAGCTGAGTCTTGGCTGTAGTAATACATCCAAGAATAACTTGCAGAGGATGGGAGGAGTGTAAAGCTGGCAAAAATGCCTTTTATGCCAGTCATAGAATCATAGAATCATAGAATCATAGAATGGTTTGGGTTGGAAGGGACCTTGAAGATCATCGAGTTCCAACCCCCCTGCCATAGGCAGGGACACCTCTCACTAGACCAGGTTGCCCAAGGCCACGTCCAACCTGGCCTTGAACACCTCCAGGGACAGAGCTTCAACAACCTCTCTGGGCAACCTGTTCCAGTGCCTTACTACCCTTAAAGTGAAAAACTTCTTCCTAATGATTAATCTAAACCTGCCCTCTTCCAGCTTAAAGCCATCCCCCCTCGTCCTATCACTACATGCCCCAGTAAAAAGTCCTTCCCCAGCTCTCCTGTAGGCCCCCTTTAGGTACTGGAAGGCCACTATAAGATCTCCCCGGAGCCTTCTCTTCTCCAGGCTGAACAGCCCCAACTCTCTCAGCCTCTCCTCATGGGAGAGGTGCTCCAGCCCTCTGATCATCCTCGTGGCTCTCCTCTGGACGCGCTCCAGCAGGTCCATGTCCTTCTTATGTTGGGGACTCCAGAGCTGGATGCAGTACTCCAGGTGGGGTCTCACGAGAGCGGAGTAGAGGGGCAGAATCACCTCCCTTGACCTGCTGGCCACACTTCTTTTGATGCAGCCCATTGCTGCATTAGCAAGGGACACCTTAGAAATGCCAAGCCCCAGAGACTTGCTCGTGGCTGTATCTCAGTGAACCTCTATTAATGAGAGGTGTTACAGCAGGCCTGGGATCCATGGATGTGCTAGCACAGTCTCAGGAACAATTAGATCCACCGTTTTCTGCCACATCATCCTACTTCTACCTGGTAGTATATGCAGAATAGATATCTATTTGAGAGAATTAAGATCTTAAATTTTAGTATTAGGCATTCGACGTATCAGCTGGACAATCTTGGTCAAGTCATTTCAACTCCTTAGTGTCTCAGTCTTTCTCCCTGGGGTAACCACACTTGCTTTTCCTCCATTCTGGGAGGATGTGGACAGTGCTGCCCAGACTAGAAATAAGAAGTGGAAGTGCTCTGATTTCCGAGTCAGCAGACAGGGGTGACCCTGTCTGCCAGGCAGAATAATTGCATTTCTCAGGCACTTCTTGAGAACTTGGAAACTCATTGCTGTCGTCCTCGTAAGACTCAGTCCCTTTCTCAACACACCCAGCACTCCATGAGAGATCACCCCTAGCTGCTTCGACGGTTCCGCTTTGTCACCTCCGTGGTGATGTAAAGTTGTTTACCTTCATTTAATTATCTCAGACTGGCAATCACTGTTTACTGATTCCTGCAGGTAATCAAGGTCTTACTCAAAACCTGATGAAGTCACACTGGTTCTAAGTAGCAGAGTTAATAAAACAATGGCGAGGAAGTTTTCTGTGCACTGGAACTCAACCGTCTGTGCTCTTAGAAAAGGCACTGGGGGGATTTTAGCCCAACTACCACTCTCCAAAACAATTTCTGACCATGGTTCAGAAGGTGTCAAGACCCACGAACTGTTTCCAGTCACCAGTTTGTGGGCAGCCGCAAGGAAGCTGAAGACACTGCCATGTTGTCATGGTCATGTCATGGTTTGCACTGCTAATTACACTAATGCAGGCATTTTTAGGGAAAAAATAGAAAACGAAATAAATAGCAAACTGAAAACCAAGACAAAAATCTCTCATGCTTTGCTATTATAAGGCTCCAGATTAGGCAAACTCACTTCTGACTTGGTGAGAAGGGGTTTTGCAGGTTTCATTGAATAACAGCTAAAATCAGGAGCCTAGGTTGCAAAAACTGTGGGTTTATCTTTTGAGTTTCTGCTCCTTTTGAGGACTCCCTTTCATGGAGCTGGTCAAAAACTATTCCTGTTTAAACATTTTCCTGACAGGAAATGTGGGTTTTATCTAAACTGACAGTCTTTCCATAGAAAATATCATTAATGATGAAACATTAAAATTTTCCAATGGGACTTTTTTTGACTTCTCAACTATTTCAATTCCACCAGAGATTTAAATACTCTTCTGGGGATGAGCTTTCTCTAGGACAGGAGAAAGCTCCTGTCATTTATTTTTAGAGCACCCCAACAAGTCGCTGATGAGAAATTCTCTACCACAACATGGGCAACAAGTGCAAGCAGCTGATTGCATTTCTCTGCAACGAGCCCCAAGGAGACAGAAGTTTTAAAGGTGGGTTATCCAAAGATTTAGGCCTGTACTAAAATTCCAGGTTTAGGACTCTTGCCTCTACATCTTAGGGTGTGATGCTTCTCATGCTAAACCAGATATGTTTTAAGTACCTCAGTTGAGGTGCTTACTATGTCTAACGAGAGAGTCCCCAGCTTAGACTTAGAGGTCTGCATTTTAAACACTTGAAGTTAACAGTGATGAATCCTTGTCTTCAGCTCCTTTGAAACATCTCAAACTAAGATCACATGTTTAATTAGTCCATCCCAATGATTAAAGCCTTAGGGCTGATCACACACAAACAGTATTAGCAAATTCCCAGACATAGGTTTCTGTGAACGCCTTGTATCGGTGTTTTTTTTTTTCATGTAGCTGTGATTTACATGGTATTTCTCACAACCTCAACCAGAGAGTGAATATATTGCATGTTCCCCTGTGTTTTGTAAAGATTCAGGGAGGAGGCTAGTCTTAGCATTCAATCCAGGTGTTGCTCTATGTGTTTTTAGCTTGCAGCTTCTCCAGTTTGATCCTTGAGGAAGCAATCAAGATGGTCACAGGCGCAGCAGAACATTTAAAGTCTCTGTCAGATTAACAGCTGGTTTAATTCGCTCTGGTTTAAAGCATCTAAGTGTAGACAGGGTTTTACAATATCCCACCCATGTTGGCATATTCTTCCCACGGCAGTTAAATAGCTGCGCATGAAGCCAGTTTTTCTTTAAACATCATCTATAATTATCTTGTATGAGTTCTCTGTTGCCTGAAAGATCCTCTCTCATTCTTCCATTATTTTTTTACACCCTCTCCTCTTTTCCTGACACATTGTGTGTAATGGATGCAGCCCAGACCAGAACAGGAAGCCTCTTTTGCGCGTCTCCAGCCAGGCTCAGCGTCCCCCCCATCGGATTGCAAGAGGTTGGATCCCCCACACGGCTGTATTAATCGTGTTATGAAGGGAAAGCTCTATATTGCTGTGACATACAATACAAAGGAACCTTGGCACATCAGGAAGTGGAAAGGCAGTTTTGGCACCAGGCTTGGTAAAAGCATGTCACGTTGCTGTCTGTAGCTCAGCCTCATACCCAGACAGTGAAGACCTGAAATCATATCTGTATTTGTCTGGCTAGAGCTTCAGGCGCGCAGCGTATTTAATGGGGGCGAAGTTAGAGGCACGGATAGCAAGCAGCTGCTTAGGACGTGCTCACCTCAATTCTTCTGTTATTTGCAAAGGCTTATTGCTTCAACTCTGCTGATGTCAAAGAAGGGATCTCCAGCTTACAATAATCCAATAGAAATGAGGTTAAAACTTTTGAACTCAGAATTTTAGAATTGCAAAGCTGTCTGTATTAGATATTTTTCAACCCATGATTTCCCCCTGTCCTCAAGCATTTCATATTCCTTAGTGACTATTGAAAAAACCTTGTCAAGCAGTCTGACAGGATCCTTTTCTGAAAAAAACCAACATTTTAAAAGTGTCTGTGAGCCTAATAGGATGATGAGATGGGAACCTGGGATGGCTATACCAACGGCTGTGCATATAAGAGAAGCTGTGGCTGCCCCATCCCTGGAGGTGTTCAAGGCCAGGTTGGACAGGGCTTGGAGCACCCTGGGCTGGTGGAAGGTGTCCCTGCCCAGGGCAGGGGGGTTGGAACTAGGTGATCTTTAAGGTCCTTTCCAACCTAAACCATTCTATGATAAGCCTCACCAAAAATTTTGGAGAGTTAGTGACTATGGGAACAGGGCAAGGCAGTCCTTTTTTCAAAGTCAAGGTAAAGCTAGGTTTTGTT
Source organism: Pluvialis apricaria (assembly GCA_017639485.1). Taxonomy (NCBI): domain Eukaryota; kingdom Metazoa; phylum Chordata; class Aves; order Charadriiformes; family Charadriidae; genus Pluvialis; species Pluvialis apricaria. The sequence goes on along the minus strand of CM030008.1, from coordinate 3,040,682 downwards.
TAAATAACACTCATTGGCAGAATTGTGGAATGGAAGTTATGTGAATATCTATGTGTGTTTGTCCATATGTATGAGTCTATCTGCATGGCAAATGTTATACCAACCTCCACCCAACGAATCCCAAACTTTTAATACTGCCGTCAGTGTTCAGAACTTCTATTTGACTAACAGACATCCTTATTACCTACATTTAGTTGAGAAAAATACTAGTGAGGTAGTAAAAATGAGTGACAAGCTGCTAACCGCTCACCATAGCTTCGAAGACTGTTGGTGGTTTATAGATGACAAGTTAGTTTTCCTTAATCTAAGCTATAATTATCCATACAAAAACTAGCTTTCAAATCTAAAGAATGGATTTTCTTTCACTTTGACTTAAAAAAGCTTGGTGGGAAATAATACTTCATAGTAAAATTTCTATTTGAAGAGACTTCAAAAAAAGAAACTTTTATTTTTAAGTGGTTTTTTTTTTTTCTTTTTAATAAGCAACATTTATAAGAGGCAAATGTTTGTAATTAAACTAAAAGGTTCTGTTTCATTTCAGGATGTTGACTAGAAAGGGAAATTTTCAAATTTCCCACCATAAATATCTGGTGAGAAGCCATTGCTTTTTCAGCTGAAAAGTCAAAGACTGGACCCTTATTCTGATGAAGCTATTTCATTTTTAGTGGAATGATCTTATATTAAGTCACCACACTGTCAGAATCCAGCAATCACATGAATTAGCAAGTGGACAGAACCATGCAGCTGCAGTACTCTTAGTTGACCTGGACGACATGCTATGAACCAGTGGTCCATGTGGAAATAGGTAATTACAGTCCTCTTAGATGCTTCTGTATGTCTCTACCTGTTCAAGGAAATTGGTGTCTCAGCTCATATCTTACTTGAACAGTTGGGTAAGTCATGAAATTTTTGTAAGGCAGAACTAAATGTAGTGTTCTGTGCTTTGAAGGGCAGACCAAGCATAGGCATAGTGGTGAAAGGTTCCGAATTTCTGGGGATGGAATTTCTGTGATTTTCTGGCATTTTATACTTTTGAATATATCGCCTGAGTATATCCCTTCTGAATCGATGTTTTGAGAAGCCCTTCTACTAAAGCTGGTGTGAAAAACAAGTGGAAGGCAGCAGGGGGATAACACTGATTTCCTTTTCTTTCTCTCTCAACACAGTGAACTGTGCATTAGAAACTAAGAAGTTCCTCTGACCCAAGCAGCCACACTTCCATGAAGTTTTCCTTCTCGTGAGAGCCGTTCCATCTGCAGGAGCAGCACAGCAACGAAAACTCCCCCTGCCTGAAGGGCAGAAACGAGAAGAATTTATGACCAATCATAAATAAAGCTCTGTTCATTTTGCTGGCTTACATGTGTTTTTCATCGCAGAAGATTCGTCGAATGGCACATTTCATGGTGTAGTTTCTCGGTCCAAAGGAAACCACGTTTAATGTAGTGTGTTAAATAAAGTGTTTCTCTGACTCAGATTTCTCTTTCTTTCCAGTTTCTGCCAGTTGGCATGGACTGGGTACTAGAAGTCAGATGGGCAAGGCCTGTTCATGTTTTAATACCTTTTCTTAAGAGCTACTCCAGAGTTGTCAAGTTCCAAAATGAACCTTCTTCAAGATCTAGATTGTAGGGTTAATTTTTCCTGTCTTTAAATAAGAACAATTAAACATGTTTTTTTCTTTTTTTTTCTTTTCTCTCTTTGCCCCACTTTTTCTTCTTTTATTTAACTGCCTTTTGACCCTAATTTAAAATCACAGAGTGGTTTGGATTGAAAGTGACCTTCATAAATCATCTAGTCCAACCCTTCTGCTATGAACAAGGACATCTTTCACCAGATCAGGTTGCTCAAAGCCCTTTCCAACACTTCCAATAATGGGGCATCCACATTTTCTTTGAGCTGACAATTCACAGAATCACAGAATGGTCAGGGTTAGAAGGGACCTCTGGAGATCATCTAGTCCAACTTCCCTGCCACAGCAGGGTCACCTCCAGCAGTGGCACAGGACGGCGTCCAGGCGGGTTTGGGATGGCTCCAGAGTGGGACACTCCACAACCTCTCTGGGGAGCCTGTTCCAGTGCTCTGCCACCCTCAAAGGAGAGAAGTTCCTCCTCATGTTAAGATGGAACTTCCTATGTTCAAGTTTGTGCCCGTTACCTCTTGTCCTATCACTGGGCACCACTGAAAAAAGACTGTTAAATTCCATTATTCCAATTCTGGAAGATTACTAGACAATCACTGATACATTCCAGTCACACAAGCTGATCTTGCCTTTAAACTACATATAAATGTTTTACCTAAAAGCAAGTGAATCTTGAGTCCAGAAGTTGTGTTTTTATCTCTGAGCCCAGATCACAGTTAGAACTGATGACAAAAAAAAATTGTCAAAATGATCCTGGCGCTCATCATGATATTTCTTTGACTGTTTTTATTTAAATATTTTTAAACTTGTCAAGAAAAAATATTTATCAATGTCATTTTTTTAGAGAGCAACTCTGAGTATTTTCTAAATTGTTTTCTTACCCTAATAAAAATAAGACCCAATGACTAAACTCATTCATTGAGATACTCACTGTCACATAGAAGTTCTCATTGTAAACAGGCAAGACAGATGAAAGAAATACAGTTATCCCTATTTAACAACTGCATCTCAGAAAAATTAGCATCTTACCCACTGTCACAGGTATTGTGAGCCTGAACCAGGAATTCAAGCCTAACCTAATCTCTCTGGGGACTTATCTATCCCTAAAATAATTTCTTTCCAGATTAAAAGCCATACTTCTGGGAGTAATTTAAAGCATCATCTGCAATATTTCCCCCAGAATTACATCCAGGTTTGTCACGTCAGTTCTATGAAATAAAAGAAAACACAAAGCACTTATCTACGTGTTTGGCACAGTGCAGTAGCCATTGTGTGTTTTATTTCTTCACAGCTCAATACACACTCACCAACATGCACACACGTATTCATACCTCTATGAAAGGGGGCGATAAGGCAGGCAATGTGTTAGGTTTGGTACCATGAACCACTGGTTCACAGGAGGACTCTTTCTTCCATGATGTCTGTACAACACCTATCTAAAGGGGACCCTACTCCTGCTTAAGCCTTTAGGACCAGTTGCAATACAAATAATGAGCTATTTGAACAACGCCGTTTGGCTTTTTCCTCAGAGGATGCCATGAGGAATAGTCACATGTGATAAATCCCTTTGCAGTGTCAATCCCGGGCCCTTCTGAGCGTGAAATGACAGCAAACGGTGTCCCATAAAGAAAAGCGGTGGTTGGTTTCCCCAGCCAGCATAGCCCCATGATAACAAATAAAATAAGCACGGAGGTGTTATTGTATGAGTGCTCAAGGTCCGTGTGTGGCCATGGCCACCTCGGTAAGACTTTCCACTGAGTCTGACACTGGGGAGGGGGGGGGTGGTTTGCTTGAATAATGGAGTGTTGGTGGAGCGAGGTGGTGATTAACTAATCTTGGGTGTGTCTTCAAAGGGAATGACTGTTCAAAGGAGAGACGTGCAGGGAGAGGGGAATGGAAGCTGAGAGAAGAAGAGCAGAAAGGAAGGAGTTTCTGAAAGAGACAAGACTAAATTATCAGAATGTTCCCTTCTGGCCTCAAAACAGCATCTCTCCGGGCCAGGCAGAATCACACTGAAAAGCTATTTAAAGAGGTTTAGCTGATATTGTCACACCTCCTGGGATTCATTTTGTACTTCTCCCTTTATATCTTTGTTTAGTAGATAAATTGTTGGTCTACAGTGCAGTGATCTAACTGGAAATCCTTGATGTTTGCTGTCATTAAGACAGCACGGAGCATTCTGAGAAGAGCTGCTGGAAAAAGGAGAACAGCTTTCTCAGGGAAAAACATAAAAATAAAGAACCCATCAGTGTTTCTTTCCCTTAAATGTACCTTTCTGAAAACATTTTCTGATGAAAAACTGAAGCTCAAGCTTGTGTTTACTTTACTGTCTTCTGAGTTCAGTCAGTTAACAACATTCCTATTTCAATGAAAATTCTTGGGGGGTTGTGTTTATTTTCTTTTTATTTTTACCAAAACCTTAGGATCATAGAATAACTCAGATTGGAAGAGATATCAGGAAAACATCTAGTCAAAACTCTAGCTTTTCTGGCAGCACTGAGATATTTTATTTTTATTTAAGATAGAGAAACACCTTTTTTTCATTGTTTTATTCCTTCTAGATAGATTGACAAGTGATTTTTCATCAAAGAACTATTCAGCAACTATTTTACTTGAAAAATTATTATCTCTGAACTCAGGTCATCCCTGGTTTTTTGACAAAATATTGCATAATCAGATGACTTGGGTCTCTTCCTGCATGATTTCACAGATCTTTTAATGCTGTTCATGGAGCTTAGGTCAAGTAGTGCATTATTTAAGATGCACACATTTAGGTATTAGCAAGTAGGAGTCAAAGCATGCTAGGTGTCCAGATTTTTCTTTAAAGCTAGTGGAGATCAAGAGTAGGATTCAGTTACCTAAATACACATATCCAGTGCCTTATTTGATGCACTAGTCTTGTAGAGATTCAAGGTACCTTGAACCACCACATTTCATCTGAGTGGACAGGCATGACATGGGACATAGGAAAGACCCAGTCCTATGAAGAGGCAAGTAATGTACCAAATAATGTACCCTGAAGTGCTGAAAATGGCAGAGTTTAGGAAAGTTAATCCTCTGTCCTCTTCCCTTCTCCCTTTCTCTTCCTCACCATCACAGATAATGGAGCCTAAAGAACAGTTTAGCTGCCCAAATATTGGTGCCTCCTTATGTTGAATTTCATCCCCGTCATTCAAAACTGAGAGAAACAAAGGCTTTGTCTCAAGAAAAAAATCTTCATCATTTACTTTGGCATTAAGTTTGGGTTTTAGATTCTGTATTTTAATTTCATCCAGGAGAAATGGCTATAAACTGCAATCTGTAGTCATTTGGAATGGAGCAAAGATATTTTCCTAAACCTTTCTTGGTGGAAAAACAAGAGAAAACTTCTTCTTCAAGACAGAAGTGACATTTGCTTTCTTCCAGTCCTCAAGAACCTCTCCTTGTTGCCACAAACTTTCAAAGATAATCAAAAGCTACCTTGAAATGTAATCAGCCAGTTTCTTTAGTGTTCATGGGTGTATCCCATAAGGTCCCACAGACCCCTCTCATAGAAACCATGGTGTAGAAGACAGCCATGTTGCATGCCCAGATCTTTGCTTGCAATAATTTTAGGGCATTGCTAGGCCTAACCTCCAGACATGGGAGCACAGAGAGGTTCCCACCTCCACCAGTTTAGGTCTGGCTATTAAGACCCATTATTTAATTATTTAACCTTTCTTTTTAGTATAAAAGAAGCACTATCCCAGACTAGACAGAAGATGTGATAAGATATTCATAGTTTCATGGGTCTGCTTGCTTGGGCTGAACTGCAGCTGTCTTTTTCTTTCTTCCTTGATAAAAGGAAGAGATTCACCTTAGTGCCATTGCTGCCGTTACTCCCATGTGTCCCTGTGAAGAAGGACTTGCTCGGTCCCACCTAAGATGAACCTAATAATATGACTTCTAACTATTTTCCCATTACTAGCTCAAGTCTTGAGTAATGTAGCCATCACCTGGGACATCAGGTGTATTTCTCAGATATTGTAGATATGTACTGGACAAGGTGAATTATATCTCAAGGTGCTGATTTGTTTTCATGGCCCCAGGTAGGTCAGACATGAATATTTACATTTGATGAGACAAACTCCACCTACTATGTTTATGTACAAGCATGGGTAGGTACGTGGTGTTCACTTTCACTCCTTAGCATAGCAGCTATGAGACAACAACGATCTTGAGTAACAGTCTGAATGCCTCAAGCCTGTAAAATGTTCTTCACTCCTACTATGTTATTATTAATCGGAAAAGAAAAAGTTCATCAAAATTAAGCTGTATGATCTGTCATGACTAAACTTTTTAAAATGTCTGGAACTTGCTGAACAGCAACAACAAAACCTTCAACTTAGAATGACACAGCACATATCTTTAGCAAATACGCAGATGACACTATGTAAGGATGAATAGTCAATACACTGAAAGGTGGAGCTTCGTTCCATGCAGACTTGGAGAAGCATGAGGACTACAACTGCAGAAACATCATGAAGCTTAATATAGCATCAAAGCAAAAAGTGTTGCACTGAGACAGAATAACTCCTTGGTTTGACAAAAGCTGGGAAGTGACTGATCAAGTAGAGGCTCTGCTGAACAGGACCCAGAAGTTCTAGTGAATACAAATTTGACAATGAACCCACAGTATGCTTTCATTGTGAATAAGACAAACTGCATATTAAGCCAGATTAGGAATCTGATCAGCAAACTCAGGGAAGTTATTATCTCTTTATTTGATGCCGGGGAAGTTACACCTGAGCTATAAGGAGAGGATAAAAAAACATTGGGCTTGCTTATTCCTGTTAAGAGATGGCTAAGGGAGATCTAATTACAGTTCTCAATTTGAAAGAGCGTTACAAAGAAAAGAGATTAAAACTTTTCTTGTTGCTTTTAGATGGAAAAACAAGGGACAACCACTGCAAAGAGTAACCTGAGACATTCCGTTTGGACATAAAGGGATACTTTTTCCTTAGGAGAATATTTCAGCACTGGAAAAGGTGGCTTGGAGAATTTGTGGAATATCCATTTTCAGAGATTTTCAAGAGTTGGCTAGACAAAATTAAAGCCTGACCTGATCTAGCACTGGTTATCACTTGATTGCTCCAAGAAGTTGAAGAAGTTTGGACTAGAGACCTCCAGTTGTACCTTCCAAACAACACTTCTACAATTCCATAATTCAGGAGACACAGGGAAAGTTACTTCAATTTGCAGAGTCATGAAGAAATGGTTCTGGGATTTTTGGAAGAGGTAAGAGAGCTGGGTTCTCAGCGCTTCTCTTTGGTTCTTGAAAATCCCATCCACTGAGTGAGATTTTCCAACTAATCCTAGCAGACCATGTGCCTAAACCCCACCTGTATCCAATGTCAATTAGATATATTATTTCCTCTGAAAATCGCAGCCAACATCCATGGATACATATATATATAGTCTACTGTCAATCAACCGCTTACAAAATATTAGTGTGAAAAGTAAAGCAAGCTTTACAGGGTGACATGTGGTTTCTTTAGTTCAAAAAAGATCCAGGACTGTGACTTCTTGGAGAACCAGGGTTTGAGAAGCAATCAAGGAGAACGGACTCCATAGGAAGATTGTATCTGTAGTCTCTGGAAAAGAAGTGAAGAAAAAAAATATCACTGAGCTGTAAATCAGCAGTCTTCGCCTTACTTGACAGAACACCTCAGTCACAAGAAAGTAAAGCTGGTGTTCCAGAAACTATTTAATCGTTGTTTCTCTTTCCCTCTCTCTGTAAAGAAAAGGTCATCTTTTTCTCTTTTCCTCTCTGTCTGTCTCGTTTCCTCACTTTCTCTCTTTCTCTCATTTCCTCACTCTCTCTTTCTCCCATGCTCTTTTTCACAGGTCTTACATCGCAAAGTCTGATGACCTGCCTGCAGCTGTTTTTCCCAAGAGTCAACAACAAGATCTGTTTCAGGACCACTGTTATTTACATGACCATCAGTCATGCAAGAAGCGAGAGGAGCACACAAGACCCCATTCACGAGATGGGGAGTCTAATATTTGAAATAACTAACTGCTGAGAGAGGGCAGGTGTCCCTTCAGCTCTGACATCTGGTCTGACCACATCAGTAATTAATCATTGGAAGGTGAAGTTGAAGGCAATTAATGCCTTCCCAGCTCATCATTATTGCAACCGGAAATTTGTGATACTGGGTTGGATGCTGAAGAAGACAGCATGCCAGCTGTTTGGAAAGTAAACACCAAAAACTGTGTGACATTTCTACAAACACATATAAAAGCAGCAAAGGAGCAAATATCACACTGAGACATGAGCCCCAGTGATGAATTTGTTGATTATAGAACAGCCATTTTCCATGCCGGGTTGAGCATAAGGTCGGCCTTCTCATAATAAACACTTGTTGTCTCCAGGGCTTGAAAATTCAGTTTTTAAAATCTGTATGATGGGCTTGCAACATTAAAACAAAACAAAACAAAACAAGCATAAGAAGAAAACCCAAAGATTCAGTTGATTTGACATTAAGACTGTTTGTCAGGAGGGGAAGGGACTTGTCAGAGTGAACCAAAAAAAAAAAAAAAGTTGAAATGAATAAACAAAATCTATGACTTGGTAATACTCTGCATGCTTTCATTATAAGCTTTTCTGCATGAAAAAAAATTAATCCTTGAGATCGAACATAGAGGCTGGGAATTCAGCAACGCATAGGAAAGACGTTTTCCTTGCCTAGATCATTTTTCAATGCCAGTAGACAAGGCAGAAGAATGGTGCAAGAAAAAATGCCTCTATCACCCTTAAACAGGACTAGAATTAAAGCCCAAAGCAATTAAAGGTACTGTCAAATTTTTGTTTGCTTGCTTGTTTGTTTGTTTGTTTTGAGAATATGTTAATTCTTTTAAATATTTTTTCTAAAAATAGCAAAGCAACAGACCAGCACCAATTAAAACTTCACTGGGATGTTTTTTGGAGGGGAACCAGGGAAAGCAATTTTTTTAAAAGACTGTGTAGATAGGGAAAGTGTTTTTCTTGAAACATCTATAAATGAAAACACAGTTGCCTATCAGAGATACATGCTCAAATTCTTCTTCAGCTGCATCAGGGATAGCAAAGACCTGGATTCAGATCATGCACCCCCTCCAGTCATGAGACAGTGTACTCACCACCAAAACGCATCCTTACCCTCTGTGGTTACATTAACGTCTGTAATTACTCACACAAAGTGCAAAAGCTCTAACAGGAGCAACTGAAATTAAAAAAAAAAGGAAAAAAAAAACCCAAAACCTTTCATCAGTTCAGCAGTTAGAGAAATATCCTGGGTCTTCTCCAGATTAATTCAGGCAGATCAAGGATTTGAACCTAAACTCCCATTCTCAGGAGTGTCCTAATCCCTTGGCTATATTAAGATCTATTATTTTCTCTTTTCTCTGTCTCCCTCTCTCTGTTAATAATTTTTTGTTATATTTTCTTTTCTTGAAGTAGCTCATTTTTCCTCTGAGCTGGCATAAAAATGTATTCTCAGCTAATCAATGCCTTTTCCCACTACCTGGTACAATAGATTGTTAATGAATGGATGGGTTTTCAAAAGATCAGGTGACAACAGCATTCCTGGATCGGAAGTTTTCTCTCCATTGTTTAATTTCTAATCTCAAAGTTGTTTGAGAGTAGTGTAATGTGAACAGTCATTTTTATAAAAGCACATGTGAAGACACTCAGAAAATTTGCTAATAAAATCTTGGAGGTGGTCTACATATAAAAAGAGTAAAAGGGTAAAAGAATAAAGGAGTAAAAGAGTAAAACAAAGCTTACCATTCCATAAACAGACAAGACTATAAAGCAAATCATACTGTTGAAGAAGAAAGTTGTGTAAAGAGGGAGAAAGCTGGCTAAATCATGGGGTCTTTATTTGTTTCAAACACAAACCTTGCACAGCAAGGGAAATTCAGGCCAAGTTACTGTGGATGTGCAAAAAAAGCCCAGATGCCCAGCGAGACAAGGTCAGAAAGACCGAGAAGTAAAAGAAGACAAAAAGAAGTGAAAGCTGACATGTCAAACCAACCTAATGTCTTTCTATAGACAGTAACGAGTTTGTAGCTACAGGAGAAGCAGTAGCTGCCAATACATACATCGATTTTATTGGAGCTTTTAACACTGTCTCATATGACATTCTCAGAAATAAACTAGGCAAACATAGTGTAGATTAAACTACTATGGGTTAGAGGCAAAAATTACTGGAAAACCTACTGACAAAATAGGTACAAATGGAAATAAGTGGGTTCTGCAAGGGAAAATTCTGATAATGAATAAATAATAAGCAGTGATGAATCATCATCATCGTTAATAATTCAGAGTGGAAAAGAAAGTACATAGGTTAAGATTTTACATAATGCTAAGTAAGGACAGATCAACACAAAATTGTCATAATATGTTAATTTATTCAGAAATAAATAGGATCTTATTCAGGAAGGACCAATATGGGTAGCATGGATAGGTGGGTGTAAGCATCTGTACAAAACATGAGAGACTCAGAAAGTGGTTACAGAGCATTTCTGCAGAGTAGTTTCTGGGCGTTACGGTGGATCCTAATCAAGTGAGAACCAATTTCATTTGCCTGTGGCAAAAAAATGGCAAAGACCATCTGAGAATGTACAAACAGTCTGGTAAACATGGAGAACTATATTGCTTGAGAAGTGTTCAGGCAACTGAGGAGCTTCCACCACAGGTGATGCCTGATGGTGAGTCAGACAAGTATTTATTAACAATGACCTAGGAAGAGTAGATGCTGTCCCATTTGCCCTTTTTCGTAGGTCTTCTGTGATAGCAGTTGCAAAGATACCCTCATCATATTGACACAGGACATAAAGGATCAATTTTCATGACCCCAGATCACGCACTTCGAATGCCGAACACCAGTGCTTTCCCCAGAGGGACAGGAGATTCAAAGTAAAACACTGTGCTTTATTTTTATGTGGGATCCTATGTCTTCGTAAGGGACCAAGTAAAACACACAACTCAAAGTTCATATGAATTTGTAGATATGGATAGTCTGGATCTGAATTTCATGGCTCAGACCCTCTCTAACTGAGACTTCTAATGTTGTTATGAAAAATCCAACATTCCATCTGCTATATGCAAATCCCTCCTTATGTTTTCCTTCTGAGACCTCCAAAGGCTCTTAAACCAGCTGAACTTCTTCCTGAAGAATGCTGTTTACGCTTTGCTCAACACAGTTTCAACTTGATACGGTTCTCAACATGGGACACTCAAGTGTGAAAGCAAACAAGTTGGCAGGTTTTATTAGATTACCTTTTATTAGGAGGAGAAACCCCCCCACCCCCCCACCCACCCCGATTCTTTTTACAACAGCACCATTCAAACAGACCATGTTTCCCTGAGAGCCAGAACTTGCTTCTGCTTATATATTTTTTACTCTGTCACTCAGCCTCCCAATGTGCGATCAGTTGACCGCTGAAGTTTATCCATTGTAGTTTACGCTGCCACCTGAAGGTTATCATGCACTGTGTTGGCTGCCTACAGCATTGTGAACTGCAATTCCTTTACCCATAAAAATCTTGTTGGCTGGTTTCTCAAGCATCCAAAATCTCTCTCTGGATTATGACAGCAAATGCTGCAGAGGGAAGAAGGGGAGAGGGTTGGAGAGAGGATAACCAGCTCTTCATATCTCCTCTCCCACATTCTCCCCTTTCCCCCAGGACAAGAGAAGTCTGGGCAGAGATCAAGTCATTCACTTCTAACTGAAAACCAGCTGAGGTCAAGGCTGCAGTGCAGCAGTGTAGGTGATGCAAGCATAAAACACATGCCAGGCTATGCTTAATTCAAACAAATCTAAATGCAGGATATATCTTATTTCAGTCTGGATGCAATATTCAACTCTCAAAGAAATGTGATAGTGAAAAAAAAACAACCAAACACCCAAAACTCATGTAGAAAGGTTTAATTAAAGCTGTCTTAGATCCCTCAAGATAAAAACACTGGAAGGTCTAGGGCAGAAGTTTTGGAAGGGAACAGTGGTTTTAGAGTACTTAGCTGAAAAGAAAATATGACTGACCTAATCATGATTTTGCAAAAAGGGGTCAACTATTTTCAGGAATGGTTATGTTTTACATGGCCTGGATAGTACAAGATGTGCAAAAAAACATTCCCTGGGGAGCACAAATTGAGGCAGCTGTTGACTACAACTTACAGATTTACAAACGGACTCTTTGGAAAAATTTACACAGGGTGTTACTGAGATGCATGAAATGAAAACCCACATCAAAACCAATGTCTACTTTGTTCATGCCTTTCTTCATATCTGCGCTCCAGCACCTGGGCTCCTATGGACTCAGTGTAAGAACAAATCTGTGCCATTATCTATAGGGTAGTTCTGGAGCCGAACAAGGAACCAGTTTGGCTTTTGGTCATGCAGATACTCCTCTTCTAAATAAAGTCAACGTCCTTATCCCCAAAGGAGGGAATAAGAACAATAAGAAAGGAAATTCCCACTGCATGGACTTAAGAGTATTAGATTATGTGGTTTTAAAATAAACACGTAAGAGGGAAATAAAACAGTAGGTGGGTTATGAAGGAAGGCAGCTACGAAGAGTTACAGCACATAGTCTGTGGACCTTAGACATATTTCCTTGAACATCCTGTCTTCTGTGGAACTGGTTGAAACAGAAGATCCATCAGCAACTAAGAGGTTTGTTTCGGTGAGAAAGTTGGCAAGACCGGAGTCCACACTTCAGTCATTGGAAGATGAATCTCCATGCTTTGGTTTCCACGCTTACTTACGTCAAAAGTCCCGAAATGTGACAGAATCAGAATTATTTTTTTTTTTTTTCTTCATTCAGAGTGACTGAAACCAGATCATGGAGTAGCAGGAGAGAATAATGCAGTTGTAAGAATCTCCTAACATGCAAATTCTGACATCTCCCAAGACTATATTGAAGAGGAAATGTACAGGAATAGGTGATTCCAGGAAGCTTTACTGACCTCCAGTTTAGACAATATATCTTTGACATCCAGAGAGATCTGTTTCTTTCTCCCCATAGCTATACAGCATCGTCACTGGAGAGAGAAAAAGGGCATAAACTCAGTCATGTATTTTTGAACATTACTTTTCCTTTTTTATTTGTTTTGGTTTGAGCTGTCCAATGGATGGCAAGTAGAAGCAGCCTTAATTTCTGAATATGCAGAGGACTCTGCTCATAATCAAGTTCTATATCTCTCTTTGCCCTTGCCAAAAAAAAAAAAATCACCTGTAATCATCTGTAAGCGTCAGAGCCAATGTGTCCTAGATTACTGGAATAATTTGTTCAAGGAAGCAGTAATTGGTATTAAAAAGCAACTTTCATCTAGTATCCTTCCAATTGCAGGATCTCTTTGTGAGACCAAGACCACCATCACTGCTAGAGAACATAAAACAGGGAAGGGGAGGGAAATAAGAAAGAAAAGAGAGGAAAATACTCCCTTGGCAGGCTAGGAGTTTACTATGGTTGTTGTCCTGGGAGCAGCACTCCAATAGAGGTCTTTTTTATAGTAAGCGTTACCCTAATTGCTTCTTGCTAATTCTTCCTGCTTACAGTAACAATTAAAAAAAAAAAAAAACAAAAAAAAACCCAAAAAAAAATTAAAAAGAAGCAGTGGGGAAAAGAATGGAAGAAGAAAGGCATAAAAAGAACAAGAAAAGGAATAATATAAAAAAATTCTTGCGGTGAAAAAAAAATAATCTGGCGCTAACTCTAAGCAATTTGCACCTTGTGCCCAGATCATAACTCTCTGCCTCCACTGCTTCCACACCCCATGATTTATGTTTGACAGTCCCAAAGTGGTTTGGAAATGGCACAGCACCGAGACCTTGTGGTGAGGCTAACTGATGTTTGAAAAAACAAAAATGAGTTAATTTATGGGAGCGTTCCTTTGGACTGGAATTCCAGACCAACACAGCTCTCCTCTAGTGGAAAAGTTTTGCACGCACACACACATACACACACAAAATCTCCTCTTCTTTTTCTAGTTTGGGCTCTCTCTGACTCTTTGTCTCTTTATTCTCCCTATTTTCACTTCTCATTTTTTCTTCAGAACCTCTACCCAGCTGAAAGAAGATCACATATGTTATTTTGCATTTAATTTCTGAATGTATTTTCCGCTGAGAACCATATAGTATTCTTGCTTTTTTAAGTTCTCTTCACTCTGTCTCTTATCTTGCTTACTCCTTTGCATTTTGGAGATCTCCTTGGACAACGGAACCATACAATGAATTAAAAACCTAAAAATAGTGATATCAACCAGCGAGCTTCAGACATTTTAAGGCTGTTGAATTTTCAGAAGATCAGGAGAATCATAGTTCTTCTAATCTCCAAAGTTGGGTCTTGGGAAAAAATAAATATAGAGGTCTTCAAGTCATTAACTACACTGGAAAATCTTACCTATTGTCTCATGCTAGTCAATTTAATGCAGCAATTTAAATCATGAAAACGGGAGCTAACATTTTAGGAGTTGCTAACTGTCTATCCTACATATTAAAGGAAACAAATCAGCTGTGCATCTTTGACTTGAGGAACTGAATTACAAGCAATGAATATTGACATAGCTCTGTGGACCACAGTGGAATCAAATAGGTTTGCACCAGGTCTGGACTTGGCCCTTGGCCACATAAGTGCCTGTGTCAGATTTTCTCAGATACCACCTTGTCTGGGTCACGGCAGTAAATAAAAGAATTGACAGGTGGAGAAATAAGGACCTTATTAAGTATACCATGTGCTGTGGTGCATTGTACGTTACTGCACACCAGAAGACATTGAGAGGAGGAGGAAGATTTACTAGAATAATAAATACAAATCTCCGATGCATTTTCCAACTCTTACTTATGTGATGGATGTTGTTTTGGCCAGAATCATGGTTTCCATTGGGTACTATGAGCTTTCTACCACTTATGATACATAGCAAGAAATCTCCCTGCCTCTGTTGTAGGTTCACAGCTCCTGTGGATTTAATACGGGAAACAAGGGGAGGTGGAGGGAGGCAGATATGGAGCCGGTGGATTATGCTTCTGTCTGCATACTAAATGTTTGTGACCCAGCCAGGAAGAATTGCCCAGGTTCTCACATTTGCACTGGGAGAACTGAGCAGATGTGGTGTTATTTGACCACGCTAAAGGAGATAGTGCTCTCCAGACTCCTCCTGGGGATCCTGGCACAAGGGCAAGTTAAATAGGCTGCACAAACAGACTGACCGACAGCCTATTCTTGGTGTTGCAGGTGCAAACCAGATGTGAACAACTCAAGTGGGCCACAAAAGTTGTCGGTTTTATCAATACCAGGTAGCCCATGCTTTGTCCCTTCCCTGACAATATCCTTTGCCCCAGATTCCTGATTTCCTCTCCTGCTCCCTTGCATCTTTCCAGGAGAAGATTCACAGCCTGTCTTGCCACCAAAATTACCAAGAGGCATTTGTGCATTAATGAGATCTATGAGATCTATGCACATTTATTGTGCAAGTAAGAGTGAAAGGTGTGCTGACTCATTGCTCAGAAGACCAGACAAAGCCTGTGAAGGCTATCATCTACAACCCAAACCCCACGTCTTTTATGGGTCTGGCAGAAACAGTGGGCATTGTCTAAATACGGAAGATGTGTGAATGAATTTTGCAAGCAGTTTGCTCATCTCACCACCCTGGTTGGAGAATGAAATACTGGAGAGGGTATTTAGAACTCCAGCTGCATGTCTACCCACCAGGCAAAGATCTTAATAGTCACTTTAGGAGTTACTTCCTTTTTCTCTTTCTCTGAGGACAAATGAATGATAGTTCCTGATCAGTTGTGTATGTGACTTGTGCTTTTTGGGCACCTTACAGGGAGACCTGTCTTTGTCCCTGACCGTTCCCCATCCGTGTCGCTATATCTAAGAGTGTTTAACAGATACACCCAACCATCTGCTCAGCAGGGCCAGCAAGCTCAGCTACTCTGCCCACCTCTGTGGCACCTCACTTTGAGATTCTCCACCAACCCTTCATCGTGGCAGGGGAACAAACAGCCTGGTGCTTATGGATACCTTCATCTGAGAGTGAAATACATCATAGATATAACAAGCAAACCTTCCTGTGAGAACCACCCAGATGATCTTGCCTTACAGCTTCCCCTCCGTCCAGACCTCCCTCGCTGACTATATCTGGAACCGGAGCCTGTGTTCCACCATAGCCCTTCCTCCTCCTCTCCTATCAAAGAGAGGATGTTAACTGAGGCCAGAGCTGGGTGTAAAGCCTCAGAGATAGCACCACTATCGCCTCTCTCTCTGGGTGAGAAGAGGCAGTATCAGCCCCTTCAGAGATAACTAGCTCTGCAGTGAGTGACAGTGCAGAGATAAACGTCCCTGCATTGACTTGCTGATAACACCCCGCCTGGTCTCCAAGGGAGCACCCTGATCCATGAGCTGAAATACAGACAGTGTCACCATCCGGGAGAGCAATTGTAGTGGACTACAGCAGTTATTTTTGAGCACATCTGAAATAGCTTCAAAACGAAAAGGGTTAATCCACTTTTGTCCACTGGCAAGACTTAAGCCCTCACTTTTGCATCACCTAATGCGGGATGCAGAAATCAGTTTAGGCTGCCGGGTCTTTAGATTCTCAGTCATCAGGGAGGATTATGTCAACCTGATCTTGGGAGAAGGAGAATCCCACCATATGAATGTGAACTCTACCGTGACACTTGCCCTTAAGGCCTCTGACCTTGTTCAACTCACCGGTAAGAGTGCAGCTTTAGCCCTCAGTCCAGCTTTCAGGCTCCCAGGTAATACACTACCATGTCTAAAAACTTCTCCTAAGGGTCCCATGCATTTCATGCTCTTACAATCTTCCATCCAAATTTTCCATTTCTCATCCTGTTAATTCAAATCATCCCCCTACAAGTAACACTAAATAACCGCTCACCCTTCTTCACTATTTCCTAAATTTTGAGGCTATTATTCCTCCCAATTTATTGCTGTCACTCTGTGTTGCACCCTTAGGTTTTTCAGTGTTTCTGCATGATCTGACACTACTGCTCATCTCAGAATTCCTTCTGCTTAGTGCATGGATTAGTCTATAAACTACATACAGTCTTCATGAGAGCACAGAACTGAACTAGGTATGTTTGGTGAACACAGGCAATTCAAAGATTTTAAAGCCAAAATCAAAGTCCATTGCAAGTTCTTGATCACTATATGATCTGATTCCAAACCAGCTAATTCTGAAACACTTGTGGAATTTT
Source organism: Pluvialis apricaria (assembly GCA_017639485.1). Classification (NCBI taxonomy): domain Eukaryota; kingdom Metazoa; phylum Chordata; class Aves; order Charadriiformes; family Charadriidae; genus Pluvialis; species Pluvialis apricaria. The sequence goes on along the minus strand of CM030008.1, from coordinate 3,023,819 downwards.
GCACCTCAGAACAGGCTGAAAAACCCCTATGGCAATCTCAGAAAATTCCCAGAGAGTTGTCCCATGAAGAAGTTTGCTCTGAGGCAGCTGCATAGATTTTGGTACTCTTTTAGCAAGTACCAATTTCTCAATACCGCATACAGCCATGCCACAAAGCAGTAGTTCATTTAATTTTTCCACTTGATGAAGACTTGAACAGCCGAGAAAACTTCTGTTGGACCATTTTTCGTACGCCTATTAGGATCCCCTACTGCTTTGCTTCCAAAATGTTTATTTTGTGGACCACCACAATGGTCTCTATGAATTTCTGGTGGTCTGTGCTCTTTAATGTGGGGAGTTTCTGCTTTATAGTATACTACTAATGATTTTTTTATATTATTTTAATTTAATATTTTCCTTTTTACCAAAAATAATATTATTAACTCAAAAAATGCTAAATTCAGTGAAAGGACGTAATCATTATGAAGCTTTCTTTTCTTATACTAATATAAAAATATTATCATTTTAGGAAAAAAAAACCCCATAAAGTACTTTCTGTTCAAAATAATTTTTGAAGTTTTCAAATCTTTTGGTTTACTTAAAATCTACCTTCTAGGCAGTAATAAAATGGTTTTCAGTAGCAAAGAAAAAAAGAAATTCATACCAGTTTTAAGAAAAGGAAAAAAATTTTAAACGGGCATGAGAATTTTAGAAGAAAAGATATTAGGTAAAAGTTCATTAGAAAAAGGGAATTAGCTTTCAACACTCTGAAGTGGTAATAAGGTGTTCATGACATCAGGTTTGCCATGTTTAACTAGATCTGGTTGCTCATTTGGGATGATCAAGCATCATCCACACTTCGGATACTCAGCAAGGAGATTTTCACTGAGTAGTCGTCTTCTACAATTAACGCACAGGGAGAGAACGAGAGCACGCAAGAGGAAAGATGATTTAAAGCACCTAGCCAGACTCCTGCTCTGAATCATCCCAGTATAAGCTCAACACATTTGTTGACAACAGGAAATCTCAACGGCTGAGTCAGCTAAGACAGGAACCAAAGTTTTGCTGGTGTGAGTATCCACTTCTTTCAAATTTACACTCCAATGTTTTATCCGATGTGAAATACTCATGTGAAAAAATGAGTCTTTTCTACTGTAAATATTATGTGACAGGTTTCATCTGTTCATTAAGATAAATATATGAATTTGTCCCATACATCAGTACCTTGACGCCAATGTAATTACAACTAGGGATGAATTTTGTTGTAAGTGTGTGTGCATGTATGTCTCCATTTAAATGAGGCGTAGATATGTGTGCATGTGTGTCTCTCTCTTGTTGCATAAATAGACACATGCACATATATACTGTGTTTTAAAGCTCAGGCAGAGCAGAAAGGTTGGCTTCCTAAGGCATTTTCTGTGTTTTCTGGCAGCCAGCTATACCCAAGTTAACCTGATCTTTACCACATAACTTCAGTCCAGGGAATGTGATTATAAAACTTTCCCATCCATGCAGCGCTTTAAACCAAACTCATGGTACTGAAGGATGGATGGATTCCATTCTCAGTGTGTATGTGTGTGATGAATTCAATGGATGGGAGGACTTTAGAACCACCATACAATGTTTTCACTTTTTTTTTTTTTCTGGTCATTTTTTTTTTTTCCACAAGTGAATTAGCAGAAGGGTAACCATTGGCTAAAACAGCTGGATCCATCAGAGCTGACTGGGATTGATCTCTTAGAGCCAAATATGAACCTCAGGGACCCACCACAGTCTTACGTTAAAAAAAAAAACAACCCAAGAAAAAGAAAAAAACACTCAGCAAAATCCACTTTTTAAATGGTATTTTGCGGCACCCGAAACATAGCAATGTAAGCGTGTAATTCCAAAAAATAAAATCAGCATTCATGGAACAAAATATACAAGTGGATTATTTAAATAGAACTTTGCATTGCTCCCTCTGGGCTTAAAGGTTTGAGTGAAAACCACAAAAAACAAAGACAGTCAAAGACCAATTTCCCCCCGGAACAGGGCTTCCAATCTCTTCTCTAAGCAGACCTCACATGAGAAAATTGATAAAGTACTGCGACTCCCTTTGGATCCAAGACAGCCCCAGCAGAAATTATTATACTGAGGTGTAGCTCATGTCCTACTGACAAAGCGCGTGTCCCACCAGCACAGCCTGGCTGCACGCAAATGTCCTGAACTCAATCAGAGAATCATTTGATGTCCATTGAAATCGTCTCAGGAAACCCAAGCTACCAGAGAGACATGTGTTGCATCAAATAAATATATAAAAAATTATTTTGCTTTGCATTTTCGTTTTGAGGAACAAATACAAAACAGAGCCTGGAAGAGCTGTGCACCTTCATGTTGGCCCAGAAGGCCAACCATATGCTGGGCTGCATCAGAAGAAGTGTGGCCAGCAGGGAGAGGGAGGGGATTCTGCCCCTCCACTCTGCTTTGGTGAGACCCCACCTGGAACATTGTGTCCAGCTCTGGAGCCCCCAACATAGGAATGACATGGGCCTGTTGGAGTGCGTCCAGAGGAGGGACACAAAGATGATCAGAGGGCTGGAGTGCCTCTCCTATGAGGACAGGCTGAGAGAGTTGGGCTTGTTCAGCCTGGAGAAGACAAAGCTCCGGGGAGACCTTATTGTGGCCTTCCAGTACCTAAAGTGGGTCTATGGGAAAGCTGGGGAAGGACTTTTTGCAAGGGCATGCAGTGATAAGAGGAGGTGGAATGGCTTCAAACTGGAAGAAGGGAGATTTAGATTAGATATTAGGAAGAAATTTTTCACTTTGAGGGTGGTGAGCCCCTGGCCCACGTTGACCAGGGAAGTTGTGGATGCCCCATCCCTGGACGTGTTCAAGGCCAGGCTGGACAGGGCTTGGAGCAACCTGGGCTGGTGAGAGGTGTCCGTACCTATGGCAGGGGGGTGTAGCTGGATGATCTTCAAGGTCCCTTCCAACCTAAACCATTCTATGATTTTAAAATCTTGGCTATGAACTCTGCCCCCTCTCATTTCTTCTTTTTTTTTGAAATATAGAAGGAGCAATGGTTTCACCTAAAATAATCAGCAGCTGCATTGTCATGGCTACCAGCTTTACTGCAACACTCGCAGAATGTCCCAGTACACGAAATGCCATAATGAAGTCTGATCTCCACCATGCTTACCACTGGGTCATCCATCAGACAAGAAGGCAATGCAATTTCTGATCTTAATTTCCAAATGCACATAATGAAATGTTTAGCTGTGACTTTTATAGATGGGAATCATCTCAGAATCTTATTTCTCTAGAGTTGTTCAGCCATATTACACGCACCACGTAACTTTCAGAGTCGTTCCTGCTATTGTCTACTTTATTGATTAAACATAACGTGAAAATTGAAGGTGACCAATACTGGCAAAAAGATGTCAAACAGGATTGACACATGAGCTGTGCGGACGGCCACTACATGTTGTTACTTCAGTTAAATCTGTTGAAACCATAACCTGATCAATTTATAAACTTGAAAAGTTATGCTGTGTATTTAATAGGGTTTTTTTTTCCCTAGTAATTCTTAGAACTGACTGGGAAATTACATCCAAATAGGTTTTTTTCTCCTAAAAGGCAGAATTCCCTAAAAAGTAACTCTCCACTGTTACTTTTGACAGATTTTGAGAATGGAAAGTGAGTTCTTAAAACATTAAAAAAATTTCTGGACAAATATTTTGACATTTGAAATTAAAGATGTCCAAAGTCAGCAGCCCTGGTTCTCGTGAAATTCCCTTAGCCATTCCCACAGGAGATCAAAGAGAATATGTGGGGGAAATTGCCCTTTTCTTGTATTTATTTTTAGGCATCTCCTATGGGTCTCTTCTTAAAAAGCTTTTTGGTCTGAGCTGGTATGTCTACACATACATTCTTATTGAAATAGGTTGCTTCAAGATTATTTTGGCCAGATTTGGGGACATTAAAAAAAATCTCAGAAATAACCACAAGATGGCTGAACAATCTGTCTCACCTCTCCAATAATTACTTTTCAAAAGTGTGATGAAGTTTTTTTAGAGGAAGGATTGTTTTTTTCCTAACTTTAAACTTCAGGAGCGTAAATGTCCCCAGAGAAGTTAGCCAGTCCATACTCTTCCATCGTAAAAGCAGAAGAATTGGCTTTACAAAACAATTAATGAGCTCTGGGCTTCACTGACTGATCCTAAAGCCTCAAGGGACCACACTGGATGAGCAGAGTGGTTATTTCAGGTGTACAAAACTCTACCTTGTATCTCTATCTTCATTCAGATGTCTCCTAACCTAACTGTATCCGATATCTTACGCTAAGCTGGGATGAATTACATATATAGATCTTCCAGAATAACCAAACAAAAGCATACCAAACCAGAGCAAACCAAGAAACATACCACAAGAATAACATCTTAAATCGCTGTCTGGAATCACTATGACATCCTAACATTGCTTTTCAAGCTTAGACTCAGTTTCCACTTTACACTGAATTTTGCTTGGGGGCTTGGTGTTTCTTTCTTTATTTTATTTTTAATTTGTTTTGAGTGTGAATGCACATGTCAACAGAGAATTACTGTACGCAATACTGAAAAATATTCCCAGTAGGTGGGTAGAGGGACACACAGGTAAGACAACTATCTGTAGAGCACTTTGGGGATCTCACCAGCAGCTGGCCTATCTATCTTTGACTTCCCAGCCCAGATCACCATTTTGAAGCATCTTGATACTAATCCAGCATTGTAAATTTGAGCTTCGCTGTGCACTTGTGCTGTTGATTCAGCTGCAGTGGGTATCCGGTCATTTGGGCTGAGGAGTTAGAGGCAGATGGCCATAATGTTAGCCAAATCGCTCCCTTCTGTGCTGTTGGCTACAGAAACTGGCATGCTTTAACCATACTAGCCCAGTAGGCCATCTGGATTCAGACAGACCTTCGACCCTTTTTCTGGCATGTCTGAGTATTGTAAAACTTAGCTTGTTGGCAGTCATGGGAGTTTCTGGTTTTTTTTTTTTAAACAGATGTCCAAAGGAACCATGAGCTGATGTTTCATTTTCTGCCTAGGGTTTCTTAGCATCTATTTCAAGACTTTGCAAAGTAGACAGCATTGTGAAGCTGGTTCTCCTGTGGAAAACAAAGCCTGGGAGGGAAAATTGAGGGTTTCATTTCCCAGACAATTTTTCAAAACATGCACAGCACTCTGGCCCTAGAGATAAGCCATCCTCCCTTTGCAATACTTTGGGCTTTGTTTCAGGTGGCAGAGACCTCAGAGGCATCTGCAGCTGAAAAGAGTGACTGGGAGGCCTTCAAGCCAGGCTCTACCCGGAAGCAGATGCAGTGGAGATGATGTGAGTTAAAGAATACAAGACAAGGAAAAATGCTTGTGTATCAGGAACCTATATTTTTAACTTACAATCATAAAATTTCAGCTAAGGTCCTGAACAATTTTGTGGATCTAGTCTGTTGTGTTTAGTGAAAAAGAAGCAAAGATTGCACAGGGTATTATCTGGAGAAGTGATAAATACGAAAATCAATGCATAGGGTTCATTAAAATTAAGCAAAAGAATAGAAGAAGAAGGAAAATTAAGCTTGTAATCTACTTGGAAGGCAGGAAGAAGAAAACATCTTTCCTGATAGCTAGCCCATGGTTAAATTTTCTCTCAAGGAAAGCAACTATATTCAAGTTATAGACAGTATAACATGCGATTTACATTACCGAGGACATTGCACTAGATAACTAAGTAGACTTTTCTGCCTTTTTTCTTTTCTTTTTTTTTTTTTTTTAACAAGGCTAGACTGACATCTTTGCCCCAGACTTGGATAAGAGAATGTTTTATTCAGTTATGAAATGAAATACTCTAAAGCTCATGAGATGACAGCCATTAGAGCACAGCATGACTAAATACTATTCACCTAACATAACATTATCCATCAAGAATCCAACACACACACGCACAAATGGCCCACACCCAGTGCACCCAGCCAATACCTAATCTGTTGAAAATTAAGCTGGTAATGTATGTTAAAACATTTGTGGGAAGTTTGGATCCTGAGATATTTTGCTACAGTCTACGAGCCTTTCAATTAATTCATTACTCATTTTCCCCACTTGCTTATTCATAACCAGAGGCTATTGTCTTGTGTTTGTGACATCACAGTCCGTTGCCTTAGGAACAGTGATGATGTCACAAGGGTAGAATTAGCACCTATTAATATGAATAGGCACACAGAAGAGATGAAAAATGAGTTCAGGGCCTGATTTAGACACAAATTACTAGGAATTTTTTGGACCGGAAAAATACTTGAAAGGTAAATGGGGCTTATATTTAAATATTACATTTTCATTGCACTTGGACAGTGAACAAAAGCTGATATTTGAGTAATAAAATTACAAATACTGGGGTGAGAACAGCTGTAGGATCATGAAAGTTTTTTCCATGCAAATGAGCCAAAAATTATGACTGTATTTTGAATGCTAATAGATAAGAGTGTGTGCCCGAGAATGCAACAAGGCACAGGGGTCACGAACATTCAAGTACTTGAAGTTGCAGACCCTGACAGACCACGGTTCAACAGGGTATTGCATTATACCTAACCACACTTTCCTCTATTTCCCACTGAGATGTCTTTCCACTCACACTTACTCTACATTTCCTGGTCAACATTATTATTTTCTGCTTTGTTCAGCCTCAAACCCTTTTCTTCTGAATTAGGCTAAATTATCAGCATAGTCATGCACTCACCTGTATGAATAGAATCACAGAATCATAAAAACATAGAATACTTTGGGTTGGAGGGACCTTTAAAGGTCATCTAGTCCAACCTCCCCTGCAATGAGCAGGGACATCTCCAACTAGATCAGGTTGCTCAGAGCTCAGTCTAACCTGAACATGAATGTTTCCAGGGATGGGGCATCTACCACCTCTCCGGGCAACCTGGGCCAGTGTCTCACCACCCTCAGAGTAAAAAATTTCTTCCTTATATCTAGCCTAAATCTCCCCTCTTTTATTTTCAAACCATTACCCCTTGTCCTATTGCAACAGGCTGTGCTAAAAACTTTGTCCCCATCTTTCTCATAAGCCCCCTTTAAATACTGAAAGACCAAGATAAGGACTCCCTGGAGCCTTTTCTTCTCTAGGCTGAACAACCCCTCCTCTCCCCGCCTGTCCTCCCAGCAGAGGGGCTCAGCCCTCGCAGCATCTCCGGGCCCTCCTCTGGCCCCGCTCCCCCAGGGCCGTGTCTCTGCTGTGCTGAGCCCCCGAGCTGGAGGCAGCGCTGCAGGGGGGGCTCCCCAGAGCGCAGCAGAGGGGCACAATCCCCCCTCGCCCTGCTGGCCACGCTGCTGGGGATGCAGCCCGGGATGCGGTTGGCTTTCTGGGCTGCCAGCACGTGTTGTCAGCTCATCTCCAGCTTTTCATCCAGCAGTATCCCCAACTCCTTCTCGGCAGGGCTGCTCTCAATCCCTTCATCCCCCAGCCTGTATTGATACCGGGCATTGCCCCAACCCAGGTGCAGGATCTTGCACTTGGCCTTGTTGAACCTCATGAAGTTCACACTGGCCCCCTTCTCGAGCCTGTCCAGGTCCCTCTGGATGTCATCCTGTCCCTTAGGTATGTCAACCGCATCACTCAGTTTGGCATCGTCTGCAAACCTGCTGGAGGTGCACTTGATCCCACTCTCCCTGTATTTGATGAAGATATTGAACAGTACTGGTCCCAATGTGGACACCTGAGGGACACCACTTGTCACCGATTTCCATCTGGACATTGAGCTGTTGACCACTGTGCTCTGCATGTGACCATCCAACCACTTCCTCATCCACTGAACATCCACTGACTGAAACAGTTGCCGAAATATTGACTTTTATGAAAAGAGGAAAGCATATGTATTCTGGTCTAGAATTAACCAGAAGTGTAAATACTGTCTTTTTCTTATTCTTGGGGTTTTTTTGTTTCCTGGGGAAAAATGAGTACCATGGGGTTCACTATGTCAAATTAACTTTTAACTGTGCAGCTTGTATGCATATCACCAGCTTTGGATGTCTTGCTCCTTTGTAGCCTAATTTGGGACTAGGAAAACTTTTCCACAGATTATGTTGGTACGTGGGAAGGAGAGAAGCCAGAGTGGGGAAAAGGTGTTTCTTTCCTCTGACATGGATCATGGTACCCTTGCAAAGATCTCCTGGACATTTCTTGCTTAACCAAATCCCTCTTATAAACAGGTGTTATTCCCACCTCACTTCTCTTGGTTTCATGTTCCTTGGCTGTGTTCGTCATTAAGTTTTCTGAGCACAGATTCACTTCCTCTAACTTGGGCACCAAACTGTAGTGTTAGAATGAGGATTATGGTCACCTGCAGCTGTCCCAGCGGTCAGGAGGGGAAAGCAGACACCTCCTGAGGCTGAGTCTGCTGATGCAATGTTGTTTGTGTGTGGACAATTAAGGTGCACAAATCTCAGCCCTGATAGCTGAAATGCCTTGGGTGTTGTACAGGATATTTGATTAAATGTGACAGCCGATCTTATCCAAGGAGAGGCACTTGAGCAGTGAACCACCACCTCTGACCTCCAATTCCACGAAGCGCTGAAACAACTTCTTCACTATGTAATCAATTCTCCACTTGTCGCAGCTTTCTTGCTGGCGGTCTTCCTCCCCTCGCTCCTCAATTTATGGCATTTACAGTGACGTTTTTCTACTGTTAACACAAAGGTTTTTATTTTACTTTTTTTTTTGGTAACAAAATAATGATAATACACAGTTTTCCATTTTTAAAACTTACAAAGCTTTTCTTTTTTTTTTCTACCTTTTTTTAAAAGGAAACTCTAACATTATTTTACATTAAAAAGAAAAAGAAAAAAAAAAAGGAAGACGACCAGCAAATTCTCTACCTACACAGTTGTGAGCTTCAGTTTTGAAGGTGGATCAGGCTCTGAGATTTTAGGTTGAAATTGCGTATTCTTTCTACCCTTTCCTAGGCAAGAAAACACCTACAACACAGTCGGAGAGGATTCACAATCTGCCTGGGAGTTACTGATGGCAGGAACACCCTGTCCCAAGCACCTTCGCTCGCTGAGTGTTTTTCCAGAGGCGGCAAGGTCTTCCACTCCATCTTTTGGCAGGTGATACGAAACGCCAAACCTTACAGGCAGGAGGGTGAAAGCCAAGTCTTGAGGATGCTGTCAGCGTGGAGGGATGTGCTGCGACAGTCGGCTCCGTGTCTGGCCCTGTGGATCCCAGGCAGGTGGCGAATGGCGTGTTTTCACTCCCTGCTCTTGACACGAGGATCAAATTGCCCATCTGCTTCCGCCATGGACTCTGATATTGGCCCCCTTGGACTCAGTGTGGAGCCACTCTGGCTTCACCAGGGGAGATAGCGGTGACCTGGTATGTCCTCAGCTTGTCACTCTTCATCCCGACAGTCCTGAGGAGAACCAGCTGTCCCTGCAACAGGAATCACAGCTCCCCAAATTACCTTCCCTGCTTGCCTCTAGGCAGGTATGAACATATATGTGTTCAATGCAACTCTTTTTCCCATCTAGAAATCATCTAAAATACATAGGAAGGACATGGACCTGTTGGAGCCAGTCCAGAGGAGGCCACAAAGATGCTCTGAAGACTGGAGCTCCTCTGCTGCAAGGACAGGCTGAGAGAGTTGGGGCTGCTCAGCCTGGAGAAGAGAAGGCTCCAGGGAGACCTTAGAGCCCCTTCCAGTCCCTAAATGTGGCCTACAGGAAAGGTGGGGAGGGACTCTTGATCAGGCAGTGTAGTGAAAGGACAAGGGGTAATGGTTTTAAACTGAAAGAGGGGAGATTTAGATTAGATATCAGGAAGAAATTCTTGACTGTGAGGGTGGTGAGACCCTGGAGCAGGTTGCCTAGAGAGCTGGGAGATGCCCCATCCCTGGAGGTGAACATCCCTGGAGGAGGCCAACCTGGATGGGGCTTTGAGCAACCTGGTCTGCTGGGAGGTGTCCCTGCCCATGGCAGGGGGGTTGGAACGAGATAATCTTCAGGGTCCCTTCCAACTCTAACCATTCTGTGATTCTATGATATATTGATCTTCTCGAGGTGCTGGAAGGCTGAGCAGATTCTGCAGTGCTTCATACATAAGACAGAAAGATTTTAAAAGTCAGCTAAGGCATGCTTGTTTATAATAGGTGTTGCTCCTTAAGAAGCCCCACGAATATTGCTTTATAAATGTATGTACATAGAGCAGTCACAAACACTCACACATGCACACACATGACTCCATGCAGACAAACACGCACAGACATTTACGAGACAGTTACTGCTTTGATCATCTTATATTTTAAATTGGGAAAGGCAGCATTAGTTTTATCCTGTTTTACAGATGAGATGAACTGAGGATCAGAGAGATTAAGGGTCAGGTTTGCAAAAATGTCTCAGCGGCCATGGGTGAATGAAGCCAAAGTACCTGCTTTTGATAATCCTCTTTGAACTGCTGGATTCCTAAACCAGCCTGTCTCACTAAAGGTCACTGTGGAAGGCATTGGTTGGCCTTCAGAGATGCTTTCACCACTAGACTGTCCTTCAAGAATCTTTAGTTAAGTTGTGTGACTACTTAAGGTAGGACACAGAAAAAATATGTTTGAATAGCAAGAAACACCAGGCTGCGAAACGTTCGGTTTGCCGCAGGAACACATGCAACACATCTGGCATGTATTTATAGCCATCCAGCAACGACAGAGCATACATACATAAGAAGCACCAAAGAAAACAGGAGCAGCCTAGAGTCCTGGGCTGATCCCAGCCAGGCTCTACTGCTGCTCATTTTTTTACGGAAGGCTTCCTACCTCTTTGCTGGGAGTGTGATGGCTCTTCCATGCCGGGTGACTCATTTCAAGTGTGAGGAGCCAAAGCTCCCCACCTCTCAATTCCTCATTTATCACATCCCTCCCCTCCTTGCTGTCTGCAACTGCACAGGCGTCATCACTACAGATCGATCTGGGGAGCCAACATTGCTCCGCAGAAGACAGAAATGGTGAAACGGACAATATTTTTGCTTATGTTTCCGTGTATCTACATCTGATCTTGTATTTAACAGCAGACTAGATGGTCATAACAAATCCCTCTGGCTCTAAAATGCGCTCGTTTCATTGAATGCACTATATGGAAAATATTCATTCTTCTTTGCCTATATAAATATACAGGTATAGATAAATATGTGCACATACATATATATGAAAGTATGCACACCCACAGCCTGCACACACACATATGCATTTTATAACCCTTCACCTAGATATCTATAAATCTCTAACCTCTTCTGTTTAAATTTTCCCTAGAGTTAAGCTACAGATTATTAATGATAAAATATGAACTAATGCTCATAACATCCCTGTGTATTTAAGGTGGGATTTCATTTCAGCTAATGTTAACCCACTAAAAGTAGAATTTTAAGCCTAGCCTAGTTTTCTGGGCTTCTTTATAGTCAATAAAGAGAGACATGCACATCCAGAGGGCAATTTGGCTGATCTGTTTTAGTATTTATTGGCTAGATATAGATGTAAAGTGCGAAGTGGGGTTGTTGGGGGTGTGTGAAATGAACTGGGAATGGTTAGGGCAGAATTTAAACACTGGTTCAGAGCCCTGACACCGGCTGTTTTCAGTGCTGGTGCGTTCATGTGAGCTGGGTGTGCAAGTTCCCGTTATAGTCATCGGAGACCTTCTCAGTACAGCCAGGTGGATCCTGAAGAGTAATAAAGATGACCTTAAAGTAGATATCTACCAGCTTATGACCTGAATTTTGTCCTCCGGCTGCAGCAACTAAACTGACTACAGTCAAGACGTGGTTCCCCAAATACACACATGGAGTGGAGACCATGGGGTATCCAAGACATCTACACGGGGCTCACAAGCATGACACAAGACATCTGGGAGACCTGCATCTTTCTAAACTGGAGCTGGAGGACCCATGGGGTACACTGAAGTATTTAAACATTAAATGCCTGGTACAGAAACAGCTTCAAGTCTTCAAGGACTGTGATTGAAGGAACAAACAGGTCATACAGAGACGTGGGTCTCGGCTTGGATTACTAAGTCTAGTACCACATGAGGTCCCACTGGGACATCACCTCACTTCTAGCTGCCTCTCTGGTGAAGCACAGATCTACTGTAGGCTTTGTGTCAGATCTAAATATTCCATGTAGATGCTACAGGTATTTTAGAGGCAGTTCAGATGGCATGAAAACCTTAACAGGATGTGTCTGAGCATGGCAACCTGTATGCTGAAATTATTTAGGTCAATAATTCTTAAAGTCTAAAACGGGTCTAATTTTAAAATGTTTTTTTTGTCTAGGTAGATGATGCCAAGGACAAACCAAAAGGAAGATTCTCTGGAACAGTTCAACTGAAGGAGTGCTCTCAGTATCCCTTTCTTAAAATTATCTCCTGAGAACTGTTGGAGGTTTGCCCTTTAGTTAGGAAGTAAGTGTCTCTTCCGGTTTACCAGCAGGGAAATTGAGTATGGATGGCTGAAAGAATGAGTTGCAAAGATACAGAAAGCCTGTGGTTACTCATAGCATGATACAGGTTGGAAGACACCTACCAAGGGTATCTGATCCACCTTCCACTTAAGGCAGGACCAATAGGTCCATATCTCTGACCATGCATTTCACAGAATCATGGAATTTTCAGAGTTGGAAGGGACCTCTAGAGATCATCCAATCCAACTCCCCTGCTAAAGCAGGATTGCCCAGAGCACATTACTCAGGACTGCATCCAGGTGGGTCTTGAAAATCTCCAGCGAAGGGGACTCCCCGATCCCACTGGGCAGCCCGTGCCAGGGCTCTGTCACCCCAACCGTAAAGAAGTTTTTCTGTGTATTTGAATGGAACTTCCTATGTTCCAACTTGTGCCCATTGCCCCTTGTCCTGTCACTGGGAACCACTGAAAAGAGTCTGGCTCCATCCTCCTTCAACCCACCCTTTAGATTCTTGTATGCCAAAATAAGGTCTCCCCTCAGCCTTCTCTTCTCCAGGCTAAAGAGTTGCGGCTCTCTCAGCCTTTCCTCAGAAGGGAGATGCTCCAATCCCTCAATCATCCTAGTTGCCCTACGCTGGACCCTCTCCAGCAGTTCCCTGTCTCTCTTGACCCGGGGAGCCCAGAACTGGACATAGTATTCCAGTTGTGGCCTCACCAGTGCAGAGTAGAGGGGGAGAATGACCTCCCTCGCCCTGCTGGCCACACTCTTCCCTCTGCAGCCCAGGATTACATTGGCCTTTTTGACGATAAGGGCACATTGCTGGGTCATGGATAATTTACTATCTACCAGGATCCCCAGATCCTTCTCATTCTTCATTTAGAATGTTGTTCACAAAAAGCATTCTCCTTCTGCATTTATGGTTAGTTTTTAGCTATCATAATTGTCCCACAAATAATTCCATATCTTCCTGGGTTATATATTTTTTTCTTGCAGGTTCTGTTTTTATCTTGACTCCTGGGTCAATGATGCTAATGCCCAGTCTATTAAAGAAGGGAACTTACATCTATTTCTGAACAAAGTTCTTCCCCAGCTTTAAGGGTTGAATTGCAATGGTAGTTAAGGTGAGTTTTAAGGTTGCCCTCAAGGCTTTAGTATTAAATGTCCTACAGCATTAATCCCAATAAAGTTCGTTCCTTGACTTATGAGCTCCCTCTTTTTCTTTTTGGTGGTTATAAATGAAGTAAATAAAGAGGGGAAAACAAGCCATCTGCAGATAGTTTCCTAGAAGGTCTCTTCTTTGCAAGAACATGACAGTGTGTATAGTTTTGGATCAGTTCAGACAAGATAACTGTGAGTTGAGGCATTTTAGGGCAACCTCAGAAGAATATGTTGAAGCTTTGATGGTTCCTCCAGATCACTCGAGGTGATGGGATCGCTTCTTTTCACTACAATGGGCTTTGGCCAGGTCCTCATGCTGTAATCATTCTTACTGTATTCAGGGTCTACTATAGTGCTTGCATACTTAGAATAAGCACTACAATGTTTGCAAGTAGTTTCTTCCAAACAGATAATCAGGAGTATAAGTGCATATATATTGTCTACGAGACATGCAGATTGTCACGAGAAACAGCTAATATTAGATGAAAAAGGGAGGTAAAAGAGCTAAACAACATGCAAGATTTAATATTCTTGTCTCCCTTAGACTCTCACTGTCCATTGGGTGGATAACTCTTGCTTTCTAACAGTTATTTTTTATGTTTTTGACTGAGTAGTTAGATTGCTAAACAGTTATTTTTCAGCAACAGTTATTATTATCACATATGGAAACTAAATGAGAGCATATATAAAAGTATAACATTTTTATTTGCTTAATTAAATAACATTTTCATAGCTCTCTAAGATCAGAAAATGTAAAGTTCCCTCTACATGCAGAACCGAGTGACTGGTACTTGTGAGACAAGCAACCACCTCACTGTTTCCTCTGCTGGGACTCTTCATGAGGTGGAATGACAGACCTAGCGCTCCCCCATTACAAGGTACAAAACCGATGGAGACTCCAGTATTTCCTTCCCTAGAGAGAGTAATTCCACAGTCATTATGTCTTCGGTGCAGGAGCTGAGGTCATGGGTGTGATTCAGTGGTGATGAATTTTGCAGCGCAGGGCAGGGCTTTCGAAAAAGGTTAAACCAATGACTGGGCAGCAACCTATAGCAATTGGAAAACCACAGACTCCTCTGCCTGGCCTGCTGGCAACAAGAATTCAGCGTAGGAGAATCAAGGCTGAGCAAAGACACGATGCAATGGGCTGGCGGTCATGGCAAGTGTGGATGTTTCAACCAGAGCATGAAGTTCACGTGGGGGTCATTGAAGCTGTCAGCTGCTTCTGAGGCTTGATCTAAAACCCACTGACCTCAATACAAAGCTTTCCATTGCTTTCCATTTGGCAGGCTTTGAATTAGTCCCTTGGTGCTGAAGTTTTGAAATGATGAAAGAAAAGAAAAAATTAGCAGTTCTTACCTGTGGTTTGCCCTGTTTTTGTAACCTGCGAGCACTGAGATTAGCTGTGTGCTTCTGTTTTGCATAGTGGCTTCAAACCTTAGTTCAGACATCTTTGTGCTCTGCAACATAAATGAATTTCAACAGTAAGACAGGCAAGCATCTAGTAAATTTGTATATTCTCCAAACTCAGCCTCTTGGGGAGAAAAAATCACGTAAAACTATCCATGTCTCAGTGACACTGGTGAGCCCAAATGTCAGTTCAAGACAGCCATGACCTTTCAGCTTTTCAGTTTAGGGACTTTCAGACTTAATCCTAATCTGAACGTGATAACTGCGCTGCTCATAGCCTCCCTTTCTTTGCAGAAATATGGCTTAATGTAAGTCAGAACCAGGTGTTGCACCCATAACTGGATGAAACAGCAGTTGATTTGAATATATTTGGAGTCATTTTTATCTGAATTGTGATCAAAGAATTTGCTTTTCCCATTGGAGGCTAAAACAAGGGTACGATCTGAGTTCAGATTTAATGAGAGTGAAATCTTTTGAATACTTCTTAACAATTGGCTCCTAACAGTAAAAACTTCCATGGGGTTCGCTGTTCACCACTTCAGGGTGAAACTGCCTGAGAACTTTCCAAAACTTTAGGTGATCTGGCCTGGAGCTCATAAAAGACCCATTAGCATGAAATGCCTCCTAAAAATCCTCTGGTCCAAAAGTGTCCATTGCAAAAAAATAAAAAATAAGAAAAATAAAAAATGTTTGACTCAAGACAATCTCTACTTACAAACGTTTATGACAAAGAGTGTATAGAGATGACTTCTCTGGCACACATAGCTTTTCCTACTAGCCTTGGCTCAGATTCTAGGTAAATCATGCTGGTTAAAATTTGCAGCCACCTTTACCATAAATTAAACTGAACCATGCTATATGAATGGTAGGATAATGAACCTACAGCTAGGTGCACAGGGATCCCTCCCGAAAGATAAGGTCTACCTAAGGGAACTCATTGTAATAGAAATGAAATAATCATCTAGCTTGTTACAAATTGAAGCAGAATCCATATCTGCATTGATTAGCATGTGACAGCTGTCCTTTGCTGCCCTGACTAGTCAAAACATGTCACGTAGACTTGAAACTCCCTGTTCTTCTGATTTAACATCCATCAGTAATTCATTTTTCTACAGTGCAGGCTGACTCTAAGTCCAGTTTCTGCATACTCAGGTTAAAAACATTTTTCCCATTCCCAGAGAAACTTTTGAGAATGCAAAAAAAGTCATTTATTGTTTAACAGGAGACAACACTTGAAGTCTGTTAGTAGTTTTTTGTTTTCTTCTAGGGAAACTTGAGATAGAGAAACCAAAGTGGTTAGTTCTTTTCCTGAACTATGAGAGAGATTCGGCTTTAAAGCGTTCTTCAGCTACCACTGAGTTCTCCAAGGCTGTCACTTGTTCCAGGGTCTTCCTATTTTGATGAAAGCATTATGTCTGCTGAAATATTGCACTGAAAAATAGGTACAATACCATGAAGGGCTTTTTGTCTTTTTTTTTTGGTTGGTTGGTTGGTTTATTTGGGTTGGGGTTTTTTTGTTTCTTTTTGGGGGGGGCATTGCATTATTTTCCAACAAAGTATCATTCAAATGGGGGTGAGAGAAGCCCAACCATTTCTACATTCAATTGGATACCAACAAGGGCAGCAGAATTAATGTCAGGTGTCTTCTCCCTGTCAGTTACCAGACACACCACAATCAGATTTACCCACAGCCAGAAGGTATTAGTAAATGACCTTGGGAAAAAAAACAGAGTACCTGTGCTGCGAATCGTCTTTAGAATCACTCAGATCCCTGACTTTGCACAACAGCTTCATTAACCTACTCAATCTCATGACCTGGCCTCCAAAGTATTTCATGGTGACATGCCTGACAGTCATCTGGGGTGTCCGCCACCACACACACACATGCAGAAAAACATTCTTGTGTAAAGGCAATGGGCTTGCAAATTATGAAAACAAACTGCAAGTCTGACTTAAAGCTTTACGCCCGCTGAGGCTCCATGCTATGTAGTAATAATATTTACAAGGCACATGGACTCCGTTGGCTGGGCTGCCTCGCTCCGTTACCCGCCGCGCTGACGTACGTACTGCACGGTTGGACGCGTGATGTTACCCTGCGGCCCAGGTCCTTGATTTATAGCGTCTGGTAACGTCTCCCTTGTGCTGAAATTGAAATGTCTGTGATTTTTGGACACTGAAGGAACATTGGGTTTGCTTTGACCTGTAAACGAAGAGATGGCAATCAATCTTTAAACTTTTTTTTTTTTTTTTTTTTAAATGAAAGCACTTTCTCATCTCCTCACTCTTTATACTGGTATCTACCAGCCTCAGAGGTTTTCAGCATTAATTGAGCCAAAACTTCAGTTTTTCAGATACTGAAAGTGAGCTTAAGTCCTCACTAAGGTGGCTGGATCAGAATCAGCAAGAGGTTATCCACAGGTGAAAAGCGCCAAAGTAGAGACAAGGTGAACAGAGGATTGGAGTCACTTAGTTTGGCTCTTGCTGTCTAAGGGTAGACCTGGGCACTTGTGTAGGCTAGAGTCACTGAGGAGGATCAAGACCTTTATAGAAGAGATCATCCTATCCTGATCTAGGTAGTTAAGAAGGGGGAGATGAAACCCATGCTTTCAAGGTTCTTATCTTTTTCCATTAACCGTGGAGGAACCTAAATAAATCATTGGCTTAGACTAGACAGCAAACTTAGAGATATTTATATTGAAACTTTTCCACCCAAGGCTTTGCATACCACTTAAATCTTTTTATAATGTCCTTAAGGGTGCACTGAAGTCCTTTGGTATGACACGTACACCCCAACTCTTCTTCCTGAAATGAACCTCATTTAGCAAGGAAGAGCACAGCTTCATGAAAGTATGAAGTAATTCTATCCTTAAAGGTTCATATGAAAAAGCAATAATGAGTCTTCCATGAACCATCTCCTACTAACTTTGGCCTCTGATTAACTGTCAAATTTTCCTATTTGCAAATTTGGGAACACAGTATAAAGGCATTAAATCTCGATTAGTGCATGCAAAAGCATCCTCCACTCTCATTCAAGAGACTTCAGAAGACCTCATCCTGCACAGAAGATCTCAGCTCTAGCCTTGGATACTTGTCAACCAAAGTTAAAATTGTCCTACTTCATATTTTCTCAGCTAGCTGTAGAAATTATTTCTCCCTTACATCATATGCTGTCTCTGTAACTTCCTTTAACTTAAGAAGCCATTTATACAAACCCTCCCAAACACAGAAAAATCTCTATTCGCTTTCTTTGGAAGTTTTCTCATCTGCTTCCAATGTCAAGTGATACTCAAAGAAAGTATATATTTGTTAAAAAAAAAAAAAGGTAGCATACAGAAATTTAGTCATGGGATTGTGAAGTGAAACTTCCTAAGAGTCTCCCTCACTAGCTGGAACATACTGGATAAGATTATTAATAGCACAAAATTATTTTGTGTCTTTGAAATCTCTGAGTCTGAGAGAGGAAGAATTAAACTTCTCTCACCTCTCTTGCACCTTAGAAGAAAAAATGAGAATATTATTATTTTTGTGTACCATTTTGATGGCTTTTGATACCATTTTTAGGGTTTTTTTGTGCCTCCCAGCTGTAATTTATGTCTTTTGTGTTTAGACTTTTAGATGCAGGGTTGTGCTCTGTTGAATTGTGTTTTCCATTGCTAGGAACTGCTTATTGAGGCCTGCACACTGACAACATTGAATGATAGAAGATTTACTAAGGTCTCTGATCTACAATCTGATCATCTTCCTAAGATGAAGAAGATGGTTTGTTCATCTGTCCATCCATTTCTCCCTCCATATTACAGATATACCTAATATTAAAGAACTTTTTTCATCTAATGCTTTTTAAAATTCACTTGCCTTTCATTTCAAAATTATTTTCTTTTTCAATGGTAGAATTCTTTTCTTCCTCCTGTATTTTTAATGTCCTAGGTTTTGGGGGGATTTTTTATTATTATTATTGTTATTTTTCCGTAGTACTACATAAATTATTTATTGCAATATGGCTTTATGGACCCCAAGTGCACTGTAATGATGATGGGGAAATAACTTACAAGGGCAATAGTCCCAGTTATGACTACTAAGAAATATTCGAGAAGGGCTTTTAGGAGCTCCATCAGCTAGGGACTCAGTGGTATAGCTTATCTGAAAGGCTGCTGTGATATGTCTTTTTTATTGGTGATATTCTGAAACACTTTAAAAAATGCATGTTAATTCCCAGTCTAGTGCTTCATGACAAAGCTCTGTCCAGGAAAGGATTATGGTCCAATGCAAAGACCCATGCAAAGGCTCTCACAGGCTTCAGTGGGCTTTCACACTGTCCCCAATGGCTCACCTCAATTTAATGCATAAGGAAGCAACAGTTCTTAAAATGATGTGAGGAGGAAGTCTCAGAGTGCATTTTGTCAGGAAGCGTCTTCCAAATTATCTAGGGCTCAATTAATCCTTCATGCTCAGCCTGAGGTAAGGCCCACCGGATAATCATGGTACACAGACGTGGTATTTCCAAGGTTTCTTTTCTCACTCTGAGTTTGAAGGAACAATAAAAACCTGCAACTCATGAAAACCAGCGGCTTGTAGAATCATACAATTGTTTAGGTTGGAAAAGACCTTTAAGATCATCAAGACCAACCATTAACCTAGCACTGCCAAGTCCACCACTGAACCATATCCCTAAGCACCGCATCTACACGTCTTTTAAATACCTCCAGGGATGGTGGCTCATTTCGTCCCTTAGGCTTTGTCAGGAGAGCTTTTCTGATGAGTGAAGAGGAGAGAACAACCATCTACCATGCCTGTTTGTCACTTGCTTGTATTCAGGAAATGTACAGACAGTTCTTCAAACCCGATGAAGATATGGGTAAGTTTGGTACATCTTTGCTTCCAGATATGTTTCAATAAAGGGAGGGCACAGACTGCCCATGGGAAGAATTTGGAGCCTTTTCCATCTTTTCAGAAGGATCCTGGAAGAGGTTTCCTGTTCCGCCTGCAGCAACCTCATTCCTTCAATGCGGAATCCTCATTTTCCCCAAGAACAGCACTAAAGCACTTACAACCCCAGTCGCTGTCACGAAGCAGCCACTTTTACCAAATTGCTTACTATTCAAGTAGATAAGAGAGATCGATGGGGTGGCAGGGACAGACCTGCCACAGGTCACACACCAGGGCCAGACCCATCATAAGGGTTCATATAAGCAGGGTTATGCACAACCCAGGGAGGTAAACTCTCATTGCAAAGGACTAGGAGAAGTTGAAGATTCACACCATTGAAAAACTGCTGCTTTGGACTATTCAGATTAAGAGCACACGTTTCCTAGGTACAGGGAGTGTTGCACGGCTGTGTGATACAGAGAAAGCTAAATACAGCTAAAAGCTGTCTTTTTTCTGGCACTGCTTATGGTGTCCAGGAGACAGGGAAGGCAAAAGGGGGACAGAACATGCTACCACAAGAGAAGAGACAGGTTGTACAACTTCATGTACACTGCCTTCAGCTGATTGTGGATTTCAGCATGTGTATACCTCCAAAGCCTTTCACAAAATGCCCCATCCAAAAGTCATTCATACCGAATTTCAAGTGCATCTCCAAAGAACAATTTCTAGATCTTCTCAACAAAACACTTCCCAAACTTTTTGACATTGTCTGTGCTTTCCACGCACAACACACACATATATTTTTTACACAATATTTATGCCATACCTACATATGATTTAACTATTGTGTTCTATGGGAACGGATACATAATGTCCACATTATCTATGTAAATAATCCATTTCACTAGCCTCTTCTAAGGGAAATGCACCATTTTGTCTGATGCATCTCCTCCAGCTCACTTTCTCGTTTCCTCAGGAGAAAGGTCTGAGGAAGACATCTGCAACTGGATATTGTGTGTGACATGGGAAAGGCTAGATGGCCTTCATAAAAATGTAGGTACCAAGCCAAACTACAATATTCCTTGCTCAGAAGGATGGTGTGAGACAAAGATACCATTCAGATGCTGAGTGCTTTTAAATGGAGATGTTGCATAATAATTATCATCTGAATTATTTAACACCTTCCAATTAAAAAAAAGAAAGAAAAAGAAGATATTATAAACAGCAGTGTCTTTGATAGCATCAGGAAGAGAAGCTGGGGTCAGAGAAGTCAGTCCTCGTGTTTCTTTTTGGCCCAAAGCTGCTGCAATGGGTGGTTTACTTTACCTGGTACAAGTTGATGTGTCCTTACTGAAGGTAATAGGTCAGCTTCTGTTTGGTGTTAATTAGCACAACAGAACTGCAACCAGCAAGGTGAAATCTGAAAACAGTGATTACCATCTTTCTAGTAAACTAACTGGGACGGGATCTTCAGCAGTTTCAAACCATCACAGTCAGGTCTGTTGGGTCGCGTTTGGAATGCATGGGGCAATAGTCAATCCTGCGTCACACATCTCCCTTAACTAAGTCTGCTCATAGCAGGTTTGCAGAAGGCTGTAACTCCACGCTACTCTGTAGATGCTGCTTGGCCGAGCTCTCCTGGAAGCTGCCTTCCTCAGCTACAGCCCTGTGCTGCATCTCCATCACTTAAACCTACTGCCACTCCAGTCACAAAATCCAGTGCAGCTCTCATTTGTAAATGCAATGGAACCGGCCAGATCGAGGGGCATTAGTCACTCAACCGATGCAGATGAAGACAATGAAGACACTTCAGGTTTAACCATGTAAGGAACAGATTACACAGGGAGGACATCTAATCCCATTCAAAACCTAACTGAGCACAGCCCTGAGCACCCTGATCTCAGCTGACCCAGTTTTGAGTCAGGGACCAGACCAGGTAATATTCACAGGTCCTTCCAAAAAATTGTCGTATGCTTCTGCTCTCTGATTTGGCCAAGCGGCTTTTCCTGGATCTGTGACAGCCAGATGTCTGCTGTGTGTTTGCGTGGCTTTGCCTGATGTTGCGATGGTGGGGATTGCAGGTGCAGCGCTCATACGTATGGAGCCCATTTCAGGCTTGTGGAGATCTCCCCTCTTTTCCTGTTAATCACTCTGAAACAAGCAAAGAGAAGTCCAAAGGCCAAAGCTTTAACTGGCATAAGCTGCTATGGCTTTACTGACTTCAACAGAGCTTTGCTAGTTTGCAGCAGCTGGAGATATGGCCCCTGTCAACAGGATTTTTCGTAGAGATCTGGTGCTTAATGCTCGCCATTGGAAAGCAGAGTGTGTGCATTTTGGGTAGTTTGGTTACAAGGATGAAATATATTGTTTTAATATACATTTTAAACATGCTGGTAATTTCTTTGCTTTCCTTTAAAAACAAGACAGAAAAAAATTAATGGTAAGTGGAAATCCATTTTGCCGTGTAATAGTAATACACTGTATATTATTGCTCTCCTGCTATTCCACGGGGAAAGTAAATGCCAATAAAAGGGATTATAAAGCAACATGCATTTTCAATTAGGGCCTACAGTGCTGCTCAAAGCAAGCCTTGCCAAACGTCTAGCTGATGGGACATAGCTCACAGCAAGTTCTGGACACACACCGAGCAGGAGGGGAGAGATGAAGGGACCCCTCTGATTGCCGCGTGGCGTGCGGGGCCAGGAGTGGGGTGAGAGCTCCTCCTGACCCTACAGGCTGGGACCCAGGGACCAGGAGGGCAGAGCAAGGAGCAAGAGGGGTTGTGACTCCCATATCTCATGGTCAGGGAGAAGGTGGGCTGGGATGGATTGCTTCCCGCAGAGCGAAGAGGCAGACAGGCGCCATCTGTGTCGTATTAAATCTCCTGGCCCTGGCCAGGGGCTGTGCAATTAGGAGACAACCCTTCCTCAAGTGGGCTGGCGCTGTCTGTAAATAAACCAATGGGTGCATGCGCACACTCATCACCATTGTATCTCGTCTCTTATAGCTACACAAACGCAGTTTACACACACTGCATGCACATATTATTAAGCTATACACCGCAGTGTATATGTACGTATACTACACACATACGTTTGTAATCATATGCATACACATTATATAGTATATACTTATATGTGTCTCCTTGATTCTCAATCTAGACACAGAACCTTTAATTAAGTAGACAGTTCAAGAAATCTGTAAATTTTTAATATATATATATTTTACATTATTTGAGGCCCAGAAAGAACAAAACAGGAAAGAAGAGTTTTGACAGGAGGTGGGACAATAGAGAAGAAAGACCAGTGTGTATAAATAGGTGGGCCATTGAAGATGATGTCTGTTCTCCTCTTAATACACCCACTTTCCAATTAAATAAAAGTAAATCTTACTCTTTTTTTTTCCTCTAGGAATGGTGAACCATTCTCATTGCTATCTGGGACAGGATTTGACAGCTTACATCAGGAATGGGCGTGAAGTTGCCCAGATGTGTCTGCTGAAGGAACCATTTTCCTGGTGATGACAGAAGTCTGGCAAGGTGCCTGATAAAAATTTGTTGGGGATTTTTTTTTTCCCTTCATTCAAAACAAAAAGTGGGTAAAAGAGAAACTTGTATGCATCAACCACACATATATGAGAAATCTCCCTTCCTTTTTATTTTCTTTCAGATAGAAACACTGAGGTCTTCAGAAAAGAGAGGAAATCTTAACACTGCCCTCCCCAGACTCTCATCTATCAATCAGGTCTTTCCTTTGGCCCCAGAATATTCAATCTCTTTCCCTCTCTTCCTCAATTTGTTGTATCTTGTACAGGAACCCAAGGCCATGTTTAATATGTTTGTTTTTTACACTGACAACATAAAGGTCAACATTTAAGTTAGGTTACGTAATCAGATCAGTCCCCTGTGACTAACCACAGAGGAAAATAATTCCCATTTAATTGTCCTCTTCTCCCACCCCCATCCTTCTAAACAGCACAGTCCTGTTATTTCTTCCTTCCCTCTGCCTTGGAATTACTTCAGGGCTGATCTCAGGTTTATACAAATCTGGGATCAAATTTTCAAAAACACTTAAACAAGACTTCCATCATAAGAGGCTGAGGCATTTGGGAAGGAAGACGACTCTTTTCTTTTTTTTTTTTTTTTAAATGCTGTTGCAAGGCAAAAAAAAAAAATGCAGAGGGATTCTCAGCAGGAGTTAGACGTACTGGCCTACTTCACATTTTTGTGCAGCGAATACTCCTTGTGAGTATTGACTTTCCACAGCGAAATCCGTGGGGGTCTGAAGGGCCAAAAAGAGACTGAGCTCCTTGGTATTTTAAGAAAGAGATAGGAATAAATGTAATCACACCGCCTGGCTTCATATTCAATGAGAAACATTTCTGATTTTGGAAATGTCAAACTGAGTTACTGCTGTATGTGACTATAGACTAGAAAGTGACAGGATAAATATTAGCCTGGCAAAGAAGGACCTGGGAGTAACAGTGAGTACCAAGCTGAACATGAAGTAGAAATAAATCTGGGTGCCACCAGTTTACTCCTACTGTGGCAAGCCACATAATAACGTAGCACATTAGTAAGTGCATACCCAGTCTACCAAATGAAGCAATCATTCTGTGCGCGGTGCAGCTGAGGCTGCATCTGTAGTACCACATTCAGTTTTGTGTGGAGTTCAGGATGGATTTGACGGGGTGCCTTACAAGGCTCTAAATACGCCATCAGCACATGGCCTATGAAAAGACCTCAGTGGAGCTAAGCTTGCATGTTGGGTGGAGACTGAAGAAGCTAATAGCTTCCTACAGCTAGAAGAAAAATGACCAATCAAAACTCTTCTTAGTCACTCTACATAATACAATGGGCAATGGTTTTCATTTGAGAAGTTTAATCTGGACATTAAGAATAAAATCAGTTCAGTGTAGAGCAATAGTGGAGCAGGCTACATGCAGAAGCTCTGACACATGTCCTTGGAGGTTCGCAAACCACAGCTAGGCAAATCCCTCGCTGACCTGATCTGTGGTTGCCTGTAGTCTTGCCCCAGCTGGGAGTTTGGACTAGGAGGCCTCTTGCTGTCTCTTCCAAACAGCTCTTCCATGATTCTTTGATTTTCATAGCATCAGATTTCTCAGAAATTGCCCTCCCCAAAAGCACACATTTAACCTCCCTAAGGGCCTATTGAAATATTGAATGTGATAGAAGAAACAGGACGGCTTGTTTCTTTCCCTTAACTTGCACAACGGTCTACCATCATTTAGTTTTCACTGTGTAACTGGAGATTTGGGTTTCATCATGTGTATTTAGACATAATCCCACCACCCATGCCTGGCTACCAGGTTGCGTTAGCAGGGGGAAGGCATATGATGTGGTCTCAATGCTAGTCAATATCTCTGGGAGTTTCTGGCCATGTTTGACTACCCAGTTCAAAAGGTCAGCCACTCATTTATAGCTGAGTCAGCTGGGGAAATCTTTGGAACTAGCGCTGTGTGAGGCTACACCATGCACCCCTGGATCTGGAATGAAATGTTTTAATTTTGGTGCCAGCTAAACCTCTATATGTAAGTACGTACTGTTATGCCTCTAAAGAAGGATGAAGATCAGAAGTTCTGAGCAGCAATAATCTTTTCTTTATTCAAATATAGAAAAAAAATCACAGAGAATACCCTCAAACCAGTTGACTGTTTTGTCTTCAGACACCAGTTCCTTAAAACTAGCTTTGGCAGCTGAACAGTTACTTCTAAGCATAGTGAAGGAACATTTTGATTCAACAAGGTACTTAACCAAAATGAATTGTGTGGATCCTAAGATCCCCAAGTTCACTGATATCACTAAAGTCAGGATTTCCTTCTTAAATTTAGGTGCCTTGCGTCAGTTTAATGTCTATATGGACTTCCTAGATAAGATGTGAGGTCCTGTGGGAGGCCCACGTCCTTCTGGAGCTGGCATCCAAAACGGTACTAGATACTTATCTTTGAGCAATCGAACTGAGCTTCTCGTACATAAGTAGACATCCCCACGTAGACTTCTGCATCTGGAGCTGAATCCCACCTAATACAGTTTACAGAGATAGGACCAGGAGTTCAAAAGTCAACATAATTCATGAATACCTGCTTTGGTTATTTTCAGTCCAGATTATTGTTGCTAGTCGGACATTTTTTTCTAAGAGATGTCACAATAGAGGACTATTGCAGTTACAAACAATGACTTACCTTTGTATTCACAAAGTATAAAACCACGGCAAGCTGTCAGACGGTGACCTTGGAGTTTTACCCCAGATTTCTGCATTAAGTCCTTGCCATGGGGTTAAGGTGTTTCATAGTTTTAGGAAAAAACATCCAATAGCAAGGGAGATGTCACTATTGAGTGTAGAAATGTGTCATGTGGCATCATGTCCTGAGTGGATATCTGAAAGAAATGAGCTCTCTGCTTTCCTCATTTTTTACTCACTTTCCCTGAAATAGTTTATTTCAGTCTTCTGTTGGAAGAAGGACAGTGGATTACAACGGGTAATTATTCTTATCTTTATGTTCTTAAGCACTTTGGCTAATGGGGAAGGAATTAGGAAGGAAGCCACATGGCCCAGTGAATGGAGAAAGGGACTGGTAAACTCAAGAACTGGAATTTATGCCTCAATCTGCCCTGAGTGGTACAAACTAAATTTGTTTCATGAAGTACCCAAATCTCATCACCTGTAATGTCTAGAGAATAGTAGGAACACTCCCTTAGTTAAGGGAATCAAGTATGTAAAGAGATGTGGGTCTGAAATTCAGCACGTTGCAGCTAATGGCATCTTTATGTGAAAGTCTGCAAGCAGCTGTTCAGGCTGCAGAATATTGAAATTTTATTAATGCATATAAAGCATATAACAAAAGTTACTGCATTTTATTAACTGCTGCTTAGATGAAATTTAAATGAGAAGATGTGAGAGCTGCTGAGGAGTAAAAGTCTCTGCAGACAGGGTGTGCCCCCTTCAGCTGTGAGGCATATAACACTGGATTTCATCCATTATTCCCTGCTACAGAACATGCTGCTTTATCATAAGTAGTGGGAGAGAAACATTTGTTGACTAGCTATAAATTGAACAAAAAGAGGTGCATTCAGCAGCCCATTACTGTAATGCTGTAATAGGGCTGGAGGATACGGAGAAGGATTAAGCATTCTGAGAGAGAAACATAAAACAATATGAAACACATAGAACAACACAGCAAAAAAAAAAAAAAGAGGAAAGGAGGGAAAAAAAAAAAAGAAACGACCTTTCAGACCATGCACAGAATAATTCAAAGCAAATGTGAGGCCATTCTCTTCAGCAAGACAACCACAGTAGGTCACATGAGTGCTTGCGCTTAGGGTTTTTTGTTGTTTCTTTTTAATATACAACATTAAGCCAGTCATCCTGGACAGTATTAGTTGGAAATATCTCTTGAATGACTACGCTTGCCAACTGGCTGTTTTGTATTTATTTTGTAATTATTGTGATTATTTGATATATGCACACTGTGCTTCCCCCCCCCCTCCCCGATACCAGGAAAATAGACGCATCAGATCCCCATACGTTTCTCATATTTGCGATCAAATGCATTCGTGGAAAATATGGTTTGCTGAATCGTTGTGGGCAGGACTCATACATACTTTTCTAATGCCGGATGTTTGGAGAAAGGTTTTAAGTATACATTCAAGCCTCCACATTTTTTGTGAATAAACCATACCCTGGCTACAGAGATACCTGACTGGCCCTAAGCGGGCCAGCTCAGCTTTGGCAAGGCCTTTTAACGCAGAATATAGCTTTACACGCTCTGTAACCCACTGTAAGTTGGCATTTTACTGCAGAAAGAAGCGATTTTGTCTCCCTCCACCAACAGCTGCTCCCTCTCCCTTCTGCCAGCCCAAACATTTATGTATCTGCGAGGTGGAATGAGAGAAGAGGCTGAAAGTAACCCTGAAAAAAAAATAGTGTTGACCCAGATTGGATCCCTGATCTGGCCCAGGGTACTGCTGCACAAGAATTTGCACTGGATTTGCCTCACAAATTTCAAAGATGCAGGAAGCTATGGACAAGACTTCTCTGGGCATACACTGCCTTCCACGAGGCTTTTCCTGAACTGACAGACCCTCCCAGAATCATAAGGACATCAGTGCCAGGACACCCTATCTGAATCTGGACCACCTCATTTATGTCCAGATTGCTTGGATGTTATTCACGATATCCAAACCCAGTTTTGCTTCTGATACTGCAGATTTGGCTACAGCTCCGTGGCAGCTTTAGTACAAGACCTGCACCCAGAGCATTGCAAATTTGGGTTCTCCCCAGTTAGGGTAAAAGAAAACCTCGCTCAAAAGGGCGCATTTTTATTTATGTTCTCCTTGCTTTCTTATTTTTTCAAATTTAGAAGAGCGAGAGCAGTGCACAGACCATTTCTCACTTGTCTTTGCTCTTTGACTATCATTAAATATACGGCTGCAAGCTGTTTACGGTAAATCCAGAACTGCTTCTGGATTCTGCTAGGGACCGTGGTCTGTTTATGTCTGCATCTCTTCTTCTGTTTAATATTCTGTCTCTTAGCCATCAAGATCCGCAGCACAAAGCTGCATATCTCAATCTTAGGATGTTCAAGGAACAGATGTATTCTAGAGAGAAGGGAGACCATAATGAGAATACTGGAAGCAAACTGATCAGTTCATGACATGCAACATCTATTCAAGCTCTGAGGTATTCCGTTTTAATTTGCTTGTGTTCAAGGCTAGCAAAGGGTCTTTATTCTTACTGGGACAGCGCAGAAACTGGTTTAAAATACACCAGTAGAATCACAGAATGGCAGAGGTTGGAACGGACTTTCGGAGATCATCCAGTCCAACCCCCCCTGCCAGAGCAGGGTCTCCTACAGCAGTTGCACAGGACGGCGTCCAGGCGGGTTTTGAACATCTCCAGAGAAGGAGACCCCACAGCCTCTCTGGGCAGCCTGTGCCACTGCTCTGCCACACTCAAAGGAAAGAATTTTTCTCCATGTTCAGACAGAATTTCCCGTGTTCCAGCTAGTGCCCATTGCCCCTTGTCCTGTTGCTGGGCACCACTGAAAAGAGTCTGGCTCCATCTTCTTGCCACCCGCCCTTTAGATATTGATCAGCGTTGATGAGACCCCCTCTCAGCCTTCTCCAGGCTAAACAGACCCAGAGCTCTCAGCCTTTCCTCATCAGAGAGATGCTCCATTCCCTGGACCATCTTCGTAGCTCTCTGCTGGACTCCTGAATTTGTCTTCCTTACCTTTCTTGGTCCGGGGAGCCCAGAACTGGGTACAGTACTCCAGATGTGGCCTCACCAGTGCAGAGTAGCAGGGGAGGATGACCTCCCTCGACCTGCTGGCCATGCTCTTTTTAATGCATCCCAAGAGACCATTGGCCTTCTTGGCCACAATGACACACAGGCACATTGCTGGCTGAGAAGCCTACTGTGTCCTTGCTACCAAGTGGGAGGAGGAGAGAGTACTTTCTGTAGCATGGTATATCAAATCTAGCCCACAGTCAAGCATGTAAGGAATTTATTTGAACACAGTTGCTTTAGAAAATACAATACAGAAAGCTTACAAAGCATGGTAACGTCATGCAAAATCTGGAATATAAATAGACCACAGATAATAGGCATAAAGAAGGAAAACACACAAGCAGAAAGAGAAAGAAGACAAACTAAGTGAATCCAAACAGCTCAGACATTTTTTCCTTGTATTTTTTCCTTTTATTTTTTTCCCCTGATCTGTTTGTTACCTCACTAGGTATTTCCAATGGTATTCAACCTACTGAGCAAGTATTTTCACTTTAAAGCAAATAACCACTACATAGGAAAAAAGAAAAGGATGTTCAGATACGATGCCTCCAGCTAGAGCGTGAGTCCACCGAATAAGATCAGAGGTTTTTACAGCTGAAAACTCCCTTTCTTGCCTTTGCTGAACCCTTCCTACCTTTCTCATTCCCTGTTCTTCAATAACTTGCAGGTTATTTTGATACCTCCCATGCTACTTCACAGCTCAGGGCAGAGTTATGCAGCACCATCGCTTCACCTTCCATCCCCCTCCTCTTCCCTCCGCTTCAGAGCGTTGCAGTCTCCTTTGCATTATTGCATGAAAATCAAGAAAAACAGAGTGCTTGGATTCTCTCCCAGTCGTGACTATGATGTTTCCAAAATGAAAGGAACAAGAAAAGGGAACGAAACCAGGAGATAAGAGGAATTTTTATTCTTATGTCTTTTTTTTTTTTTCCTGTTGAAAAGGAGAATTACGTGGAAAAGAGAGCAATAAACCTAATGAAAAGACAGGGACAATAAAAATCTAAATATTCATAGTAGATCATCCCCAACCAAGGTTTCCTGGAGCGTACAGAAATATGTGCACGCATTCTCACCGCCTTCTCGAGCAAAAACCCAGCAAGAACGTGAAACCATGCGTTGTAGCTCTTCCTTAGGCAGAAAGGGGAAAGTTTATTTATTTTTTACTACCTAAAATTTTATCTGTCCCTCGTATGTGTTTTCTGCTTGGCAAAAGGTCCTGGCATTTTTAACCTCCTTGAAGGAGGTAGGTCCCAAGACAGGATACAACCACAGGACAAATAACGATTCTTTCTAAGAAGTATCCTTAGAGAGAGGTTAACAAAACACACTGGGCACCAAAAGGAGTGAATAGTTTAAAAATATGTAAAACATACAGCAGGAGTATGAAAAGTTTTAGCTGAGACATCCATAAAAAATGTGGAGAAAAAAAAATCAGACACAAATCTGCACGCACACATGCATGATTGATTAAAGCCAGAAATAAACTGCTTGGGGAAAAAAAGTCACGGATCACCAGCAACCTGATTTCTGATCAAGAAAAAAAAATGTTTTATTTAGTCATTTAAAATTTGGTGAGGATATTGGATTTTGGCAAAATGTTCTATTTCTTGCTTGGAGTGAAACTAAATACAGAAATTGATGCAGATTGGTCCTGTGAGTATCGCTCTCTTAACGGAGAAGCGATGCTACTTGAAATTCAATTAGAAAGTTGAATTAGAATCTTGTGTATGTGCAGGAAATAAGAAGATGGCACTGATGCAACTTCTTCAGCTGTCAGGAAAGGCCACTGGCAGAACCAAGGCCAGAAGCTCGGTCACTTCGTTTCCTACATTTCCAGACAATGCATTAGAAAATTGCAGCTAACAGCTGCTTTTTGTACAGTCATTGTGAGAAATTCAAGATTACTTTTTTCTTAGGTATTTGTCACTTTTGTAAGGCATTGAGCCAAAATTCTGGCTCAAACAGGCTCAGAGAACTGGTGTTTAAAAAAGCATCCCTGTTTGTTTTTCCCACCCTTTATAATTATACAGTCTATACAAACCCACAGATGTCAAAATCCTTTAAGTGCGAACACCTTACAGTTTCTGTATGATTTTTTCCCTTATTTTTATTACTCATGACTGCTTCTCCTTCTCCCTCTTCTGTGTTTGTACTTATGTATACAATGATTATATTGGTTTGATGTATATTCTTGATGACTTTGTTTTCAAGAGCAGTCTTCCATCCTTCCCTGCAATTACAGGCAACTTTCTAATTGAATTTCAAGTAGTATCTCTTCTCTGTTAAGAGGCGGATACTCACAGGACTAATCTGCATCAATTTCTGTATTTAGTATCACTCCAAGCAAGAAATAGAATATTTCACCAAAATCCAATACCCTTACCAAATCTAAAACAACGAAATAAAACATCTTTTTTTTTCTTGGTCACAAGTAAGGTTGCTGGTGATATGTGACTTTTTTTCCCCAAGCTGGTTTTATTTTGGTTTTAATCAAGCCAGGAAAATGCATATATTTATATATACAGTCATGTAGTAATGCACTCAAAGAGAACTTGGTGGAAGCTGTTGAAAAGGGTCAAAAAGTTTTGCTCTAACGGCTGAAAATGTAGGTCATTCAAATCAGCATGATCTGAAAGGAATAGTTATTTCTACTCTTCTTTCACTTCCAGTCAGGAAAATTGATTAAAAAAATGTTGCAAAATAAGAAAACTTCAGGTACAGTCATTGTGAACATTCATGTGAGTGTCTTCCTCACTCCAGGCACCCCTCTAACATGAACGTCTGTACAATTAAGCTCCTAACCACCTCCTTTTCTAGTCAATGATGAGTTACAAGCTCCTGAGGAGGATTCAGGCACTCATTTAATTTGCCATCATTTTCTACTACATCATCTACAGGAGCCTGACCCTTTCTTTATAACAAGAAACTGGGGAGAGTAATTACCAAATTAAATGCTTGCAGCCTAGTGCTATTAATTATTCCATCACCGTTTGCCCACCTAGGTTTCAAAATTTTCAGCAGCAGTTTTTTTGAGATGTTTGAAATTTTTGAGACCTTCTTGCTTTCCTTTTTGATTATTACTATGTTTTAAAGTTTTATTTTGGTTCAGAGAAGTTCACTGTAAAAGGGATGGGGGGGACTATGGAGAGAAACCCCCCCTATGCTTTATCCTAAGATAACTTAGAGACGCTGACTTTGCAATCAACTTTCTTTCCCCTCTGTTATTTCTGCTGCACTCAATTGACCAAAGTGTGTGCTAAAATGCTTGCAAAGATATTTTTTTTGTGTAAAAAAGTTAGATTTTAAGAAAATCTCATTGCCTGTCCTGGTCAGTCTTGTGGTTCTTCATTTCTTGCTTTGTAGCTGAAGGCATAACTTCTCTTGTCCACCAAGCGCAGTGGACCTTTGGTTGTACTAAGCTAACAGAAGCAGCCATGGGTACGTAATCCCTCAACCCGAGAGGCTACTACCTTCTCTTGTGGCTTGCAACTAGTGCCTGCCCAATGGCGCTGCTTCACATGCTTCCTAGAATGAATTTTCTAAATTGTGTGGTCAGTTTGCTCGCAGACTTGGACGTCCTGCTTTGGCCTGAAGCATTCCCTGCAAAAAAACGGCCATTGATTTGGCAAGCTCCTTCTCCGACCTCTGAAACAGTTTATCATGGCAAGGCAATGTGCTGTGCTGAGGGTGTTTCTATTTAAAAATGTTCCGAGCTAAAAGGAGTCGAGGGAAACCAGAAGAAGCAGCGGGTGGTGGGAGGGGGGAGGGGAAAAAAAAAAAGAAAAAAAAAAAAAAGAAGAAGGGCTGGTGAGTAGATGTTGTAGCCTGTTTCCATGACACATGAAGTGTGTGGCATGTGATATAAATACCATGACCTGGTACCACACTGACAATTGCACTTCTGGAGCAGTGGAAATAGTAGCTCAAATCAACATTGTAAGTGGAGATTAGGGGACTGTGACAATTTCCCTTGGCTAACTCCTTACCCTGAGCTTTTCAGCAGACCTGCTGGGTTTTAAATATACATTATGGTTCCCATGACCTGCAGATAACCCAAAAGGAGGCGTCAGCATGTCAGGGCATGCACAGATAGGGGAGCATTTGATTTTCTAAGCAGGCACACCAAAGAGATCTGTGGGGCAGCTCAGGGAACCACTCTGCCATCCTCACTCCTTGTGCTCCCCAAAACAGAGGGAGGACACTGAAAAGTCAAGGCTTATGGGCTCTTCTTGGAGACAGGGAGGGGTTATATCAATACCGTGAAAAATACATTAATTACCCATGACAGAAGAGAGGCATATTGCTTATGCTTTCACTTGCCACGTAACAGATCAGAAAGCCCTTAAACTGTCCCAAATGAGCAGTTTAAACATTGCTGCTATTGGTTGAGAGTTGTGAGCTGAGGACTTGCTCTGCAGACAGGCTGAAAACTGCTTCTGTTTTACCCACATCTTGAGAAGCTGATGGTCCGTCAGGATTCCAGTGCCTGCACATGCCACTGATATTTCAGTCTTTGTGGACCACAGTCCACAGCATCTGAAATGCTGTGCCACAGTTAACCCCAGGAGGCATCTCATTTCAGATTAGACCTTTGATTTAAAGTCCAAAAGAGGGTAAAAGCTTGTGTTTTCCAACCTTTTTGGCTGAGTGGGGACGGTGACAGAGCTACAGATGTGAAAAGTGGGTCTGTTGTTTATGAGATTTGTGAAAATCTTTTTTTGTTTCTGTTGGGGATGTAGTTTCCATTTTGTAAGTGGAACCTACAGCTTAAAAATAAGTCAGAATTGGATTTCCTAATTTTCCCATAGCAATCTAGGCATTATTATCTCAAATTCCTTCAATAGCATTATGCAATGAAGACCTCTTCAACTGAATTGGACAGCCTGCGTTCCCTTTATGTGGAATTAGAAGAAATCAGAGCACTTTTGAGGAACTGATTCCATCTGACCAGTTTCAGTTCACTCTAGGATGAGATGAATCAAGACGTAGACTCAGTTGACGGTAGCAGGTGTATCTGCACTGACTACAGGAAAGAATATGGTTGGCTGGTCCAGGTGGAGTCATCAACAATGAATCCTGCTCTTTGTCTTGATACATAAAGGATTTAGACACATGGTGTGACATGTTCTTCACTGGTAATTTTAGAAATGGGTCTCAAATCTTATTCAGGCAAGCGTATGTATCTGTCTCTGTCCTCTGGGTGTCTGAGCTCATGTTATAATCAATGGGTTCCCTTTCAGGCAGAGTAAGGTATCCCACCTGGTCTCCAGAGGCAAGCATCTCCCATATATCCCGTGTCACGTGCTCTTGTGTAACTGTCTAAAAGTCTCAGAAATCACAAGAGAAGAACTCAGTCACCCAAGTGTGGGTAACAGCTTTAGGGGGAGATGAATCCTCTGTTTGTACAGAGTAGTGCCAGGATTCATTTGTACAAAACCAGGTACCAGGTGCCGTTGGAGGGACTGTCGGGATATTTCAGACATCGACACAGGTCTGGCACACTTGATGTGGGATCTGGGAGAGGCCTGTACTTTGTCATCTCAAATGGCACTAGATGTGTTCATGTGCTGGACTGCGCTCCATTACCTACATGCTCTGAGCCTAAAACGTCCTACACGTGGACATCGAAATTAAGCTGGTTTAGTCTGTAGACTGAATCCAAACACGCAGCATTAGGCAAGAGGAGTTCCATATCAATTCATGCCCAGGCAGCAAAACAAAAGGGGGATTCAGGTGCCCAGAGAAATAATCTGGTGACCTTTGAGTTGTCGCTGTGTGTTGAAGACACCTGCAAAGAAATGACAGATATAACACCAATATATAAGACCAAGCAAGCAGTGCAGCTCTGGAAGGTCAGGTGAAACATAGGTGAGATACCTAGGCTGTCTCAAAACCTAATGGATAACCACCAGAGTCACCTCACAGCCATGCACAAATTTGTTAGATCTGGTATTTCTGTCTGTGTTGGCTTTTTTTTTTTTTTTTTAATGAGCATCATGAAGCCAAAGACATTATAATTCAGGGAGTTTCCTCAGAAACAGCATAGTGCATGGAGTGAGCTTACAGATAAAAAGATTCGTGAAAATTAATGTTTTCAAGGTGCAGCTGGACCTAACTCCCATTGACTGCAGTGAAAAAGGAAGGGCTGTGCGTATCTCAAGAGTAACACCTAAAAAGAAGGAATTTTGCTTGCACCTCCCAAGTGTCTCGCCTGGAGCTGGGATTGGCCATGCTCAAGTAATGTGCTTAATGCTTTGGCATAAAATCTCCTCCACCTGCATTTGCTTTAAACTCTGCTTCATTCTGCCTTATTACCAGCTTAATAAAAATAATATTAATGTCTTCATTTCATTCTGCAGGGTTTGAGATTATTAGACTGGAAGCCAACCAAGGTCTTTGCCGTAAATGCTCCTTGGGTTGCAAGTAAAAGGAGTTTTCATAGGCATATAAGGGAAATAACTGTGTTTTTTAAATAATAGAGGTTAACTAAAGTGCTACCTTTTGGTGAACCAGAACTGCCCAGAAGAACAAAGCTTTTTTGATTATTTTGTTTTGTTTTTTTCCTCTGGTTAGGAGTTGTAAAATATTCTGCTATCATAACATAGATGTGAATGTGAGTCCAGTGGTTGTGGTGACCCTCGTGAGTTTTTGGTATGGGTTTCCATATTTAGTGTTTTATTTCCAGAACTCCCAGCTACAGGAGTGATGTGATTGTGTGAGACTCTCAGACTGCTATTTTTTTTCAAAGATTGTTTTTCTTCCTCGTTTCTTGTAAAGAAACACTTGAAAATGTGATTTCCTAAAGACTCTAAAATCAAAAGTTAAATAAAAGGGATGTTATTGTTACTAGGGATTTTATGATTTTCTACTGATCTTTAGATCTTGGGGCATCTGACTCATTTTTGAAAGCGTGAGACTGCAAAACAAGGTCAACCTCAACTAAGTACTAAAATTCAGATCCACAAAGGTATGTGTGGGTAGTGTTCCACGGGGTCAGAGGCTAGTGCCACAGCTCCAATATGATGGCAGAAGGCAATTCCCTCTTTGAGATGGTGGTACCAAAGGAAATCAAAGTCCTCTACCTATGACTACAGATGAAAATGCTCTGAGTTTCCAGGGTTTTGATGGATGCTTAGGTGAAAGATTGTGTTTGTACGTAGGTCCCCAGATCAGGAGGCTTCTCAGAGTGCTGAATGCTTATGGTTACAGACCTAGGGACCTCCAAAATGAGCAGGGGGACAGCTGATAAGCACTCCATGCTAAAGCAGTACTGGAGGTGGGGTCTTTCTTTGGACATGGAGGTTATATTTTGCTTAAATCACAATTCAGAAAATATGGAATTTGCCATAAAGGTCAATTAAATAATGTTTTTGTAGTAAAAGATCCTGATTTCTATAAAGCAGCTAAGCTTTCATGAACATGATGTGATCATGAAACGAGTAGCAT
Source organism: Pluvialis apricaria (assembly GCA_017639485.1). Lineage (NCBI taxonomy): Eukaryota > Metazoa > Chordata > Aves > Charadriiformes > Charadriidae > Pluvialis > Pluvialis apricaria. The sequence continues at coordinate 2,987,208 of CM030008.1, read as the reverse complement.
CAGTACCAAGAAGTCAGGACTTTATGTCCATTTTTGATGCTGTTCTGTATATGACTTCAGTCAAGTTACCTAATATACACTCCAGAAGAAACATTCATAGTGTAGTTCTTTACTGTTCTTAGTAAGGAGACTGACACCATGAGTCATAGAATCATAGAATCATAGAATACTTTGGGTTTGAAGGGACCTTTAAAGGTCATTTAGTCCAACCTCCCCTGCAATGAGCAGGGTTATCTCCAACTAGATCAGATTGCTCAGAGCCCTGTCCAATGTGACCTGGAATGTTTCCAGGGGTGGGGCAGCCACAGCTTCTCAGGGCAACCTGGGCCAGTGTTTCACCACCCCCATTATAAAAAATTTCTTCCTTCAATCTCATGTAAATCTCCCGTTTTAGTTTAAACCCATTACCCTTTGTCTTATTGCAACAGGCCCTGCTAAAAAGCTTGTCCTCACCTTTCTTATAAGCCCCCTTTAAATACTGAAAGACCAAGATAAGGTCTCCCCGGAGCCTTCTCTTTTCCAGGCTGAACAACGCCAACTCTCTCAGCCTATCCTCATAGGAGAGGTGCTCCAGCCCTCTGAGCATCTTCGTAGCCTCCTCCGATCCTGCTCCAACGGGTCCACGTCTCTCCTGTGCTGAGGCCCCTGAGCCGGAGGCAGCACTGCAGGGGGGTCTCACCAGAGCAGAGCAGAGCAGAGGGGCATAATCCCCTCCCTTGCCCTGCTGGCCACGTTTCTTTTGATGCAGGCCAAGATACAGTTGGCTTTCTGGCCTGCGAGCACACATTGTCAGCTCATCTCCAGCTTTTCACACAGCTGTATCCCCAAGTCCTTCTCGGCAGGGCTGCTCTCAATCCCTTCATCCCCCAGCCTGTATTGATACCAGGGGTTGCCCCGACCCAGGTGCAGGACCCTGCTCTTGACCTTGTTGAACCCCAAGATGTCCACACAGGCCCACTTCTCAAACTCGTCCAGGTCCCTCTGGATGGCCTCCCCTCCCTCAGGCATATCAACCACACCACTCAGCTTGGTATTGTTCTCAAACTTGCTGAGGGTGCACTCAATCCCACTGTTTATGTCACTGCTGAAGGTATTGAACAGTGTTGGTCCCAATGTGGACCCCTGAGGGACACCACTTGTCACTGATTTCCATCTGGACGTTGAACCATTGATCACTACCCTCTGGATGCGACCATCCAACCAATTCCTCATCCACCAAGCAGTCCACCCAACAAATCCATATCTCTCCCGTTTGGACAGAAGGATGTTGTGTGGGACTGTGTCAAAGGCCTTACAGAAATCCAGATAGATGACATCTGTAGTTCTTCCCTTGTCCACTGATGTAGTCATTCCATCACAGAAGGCCACAAGGTTGGTCAGGCAGGACTTGCCCTTGGTGAAGTCATGCTGGTTGTTTTGAATCACTTCCCTGTAGTCCATGTGCCTTAGCACAGCTTCCAGAAGGATCTGTTCCATGATCTTCCCAGGCACAGAGGTGAGGCTGACATGTCCGTAGTTGCCAGGGTCCTCCTTTCTACCCTTTTCAAAAATGGGTGCAATGTTTCCCTTTTTCCAGTTACTGGGGACTTCACTTGACTGCCATGACTTTTCAAATATCATGGAGAGTGGCTTGGCAACTACATCAGCCAATTCCCTCAGGACTCTGGGATGCAACTCATCAGATCCCATAGACTTCTGTACGTTCAGGTTCCTCAGGTGGTCACAAATTTGATTTTCTCTTACAGCTGGAGGGACTTTTCTCCCACAGTCCCTGTCTTGTTGTCTGTTGACTCAAAAGGTGTGGGGAGAGAGGCAAAAAAGTTGTTGAGTACTTCAACCTTCTCCTCGTCCGTTGTTACCAGTTTGCCGGTCTTGTGCACTGGGGGATGTTACGCTTTCTTTGACCTTCCTTTTCTGGCTGACATACTTGTAGAAGCCTTTCTTGTTATTCTTTGTGTCCCTTGCAAGTTCAGCTCCATCTGTGCCTTGGCCTTCCTGACCCCACGCCTACACAACTGAGCAGCGTCCAGCCCTGTACTCTTCCCAGGACAGCTCTTCACACTCTATCCATTTCTTGATGCAATGAGGGCAATGCCTCTGCCTCTCCTCCTTCGCCTGCCCCTTCTGAACAGCCTGTAGCCATTGAAAGCCACGCTCCAGTCATGGGATTCATCCCACCAAGTTTCAGTAATAGCAATTAGATCGTAGCTTGTTACCAGCATGATGGCTTCCAGTTCCTCTTGTTTGTTGCCCATGCTGTGCGCATTGGTTTCAAGGCACTTCAGCTGGGCTGTCGGTCATGTCACCTTTTCAGAGGAACACCCCTTGATCCCTTTGAGGTGTTTCCCTGTTGGCTCCTATTACCTCAGGAGCCCCTGGCTCATCTTTGTAAGACATCAAGTGTGCTGCAGCGTATCCAGCACATCTCAGAGCAACAGGCTGTGGGCCCTTGCTAGCACCCTGTCCCTCTAACCTCGGCATGTCATCCCACAACTTGTTACGGGCAAGCCTGATATTATCTCCCTCCCCCTTCAAGCCTAGTTTAAAGCTCTGTCAATGAGCCCTGTGAGCTTGTGTGCAAAGACCTGCTTCCCCCTTTGACAAAGGTGAATCTCACCTGAACCATCAATCCTGGTTCTGTGTAGGCCATCCCATTATCAAAAAGCTCAAAAATGTGGCGGTGACACTAGCCATTGTAAAGGGTTCTATAAAAACATGAACCAGCCCTCTTCTAATGACTTTTTAATTAAAACTAGACCTAAAAGAGCAGGAAATAATTAAGTATTATGTCCAGGTGACACAGGGATACAAGGGCAGAGCCAAGAGTGCCCAGACCCTGCACCAACCGCACGTTCATCTTGAGTTCAGCTGAGCAAATATTTTTAGATTAGATCCCCATTTCTCCAAAAAACTTCACAAGCATCTGGTCATATCAAACCATTCTGCACATTTTTGCTGTCGATGTTCTGTCTGGTGAGGTTTCTGACCTCTGAATTTCACGCTTTCATTTCCAGTACTAATGACCCTGACTTGAACAGCTGGATTTTTAGTCTAATAATAACCAGGTTAGTGACACTCAAATTATCAAGAAAAATTGTTCCATTCCCATTGACTCTTGTACTCAGTTTAAGAACATGGGGCTCAGCCTTTGGTGCTACGAACAATGAACTCTGTCCATACTTACTTCGAGTGCATTACTCGTTTATGTGCTGACATATCAAGCAGTTGAGTTATATATTCTGTTTTAAAAGCATAAGCTCAAGGTGCAGTACTGTTTGCTTTTAGCTTTGGAAATGACTGGTCTGTCAAAAAGGTTGCTTTGCATTAGCATCTTGTTGTTTTAGATTACTCGCTGAAAAGTATTGAGCCTTGATCCTTTCGAAAGGCTCGAGTTCTGCCCATGGTTTGTTTAAATTAGCGGGGACTTGTGTTACTGGTTTCAATGAGGGCAAAACTGGGGCACTGAAAACTAAATCTATTAATCTCCCCGTGTTCACCTCCTCAAGAAAGTTATAGTAGCAGGCTAAAGAGTCTATAAAAGCTTTAGAAAGAACCTCAAGCATAAATCCATTGAAGTGTCAAAGCTGCAATTCACTGAATGAGAAACAGAGCAGCCCCCTTCGTTTGCAGAAGGTGGCTGTCTGAAGAAGCCCTCTGAAGTGGTTGGCTTCCTCTCCGGAGTTGATTAGTGCCTTTTCTAACTTCTGTTTGCAATGAACATAATGTGCGTTCCTCAGCTGCCGCTCTCTCATTACCAATTTGGGGTTAAGGAAAATGAAAAAAAAGAAAAAAAGAAAAAGAAAAAGCAAGAGAAAAAAAAAACCCTTTGATTCAATTTCCTTTTGTTAAGACTTCCTTAAATGTTATCATTAGTTGTTGTTTATTTTACTAGGATTGGAAGGGGCAATTGTGGTCACACATCCGACTGCTGGCATGCCTTAGACGAGAGAATCCCCTCCTGTGATTTCTGGATCCTGCTCAAACCCCTGAAATCCAGACTGAAGCAAATCTTTTCTCATTTCTGACTCTTTCCATCCTCCTGGAAAGCTGTGATCTTAGCTGATTACATCTGCTGGCCTCAAATGTGCTATCGCTGGAATACGTCTACAAACAAACTGGTTTGCGAGTTTTGCAGTGATTTCTACTCAAGATTGAGTTGTATGTGGTAGTCCTCACCTCAGTAAGCCCTTTATTTACAGCACAAGAGCTGGGACTGAGAGAATACGTACAACTGAGACTGTCCTAAAAATATCCACAGAGCAGGGACTAGATGCACATGCTTGAACTGCCCTAACATGCTTCATGAGAGGTTACCTTGATTGTACCAAGTAATGGCATTTCCCACATCTGGAATCTGGGTCGACTACTCCATTTTCTTGCTAACACTTTCTTGTGAGACTTGAGTGAACCAAAGTCTTACTCCAGAGATAATAATGTGCCCAAAGTAGCAGGTTACCTGAACACAGTTAAGAAAGGGGTTTCCCAACTGTGGCCGGTCTTGTCCAATTGAAAACTATGTTTAATGTTTGTTTAGTGTCTACCATACACTGAAAGTTTCATACAAATAACAAAAATAACAAAAAATATACAAAAATAAAATAAGCTACAATTCTAAGATTCAGTACTTAATCGAAATAGCTAACAGCCATTCATTATATATCTCCTTAATCCACTGCCAATTTATTAAAATTTTCTATAAAATGGGGTACAGAAATAAATCATTCAGTCTGTTTGTGCAAATTATATATTCACCAATGACCTGGATGAAGGGATGAAGTGTACCATCAGCAAGTTTGCTGATGATACAAAACTGGGAGGGGTGGCTGACACGCCGGAAGGCTGTGCCGCCATACAGCGTGACCTGGACAGGCTGGAGAGTTGGGCAGAGAAAAACCTGATGAAATTCAACAAAGGCAAATGGTGGGTACTGCATCTGGGGAGGAGTAACCCCATGTGTCGGTACAGGTTAGGGGCTGACCTCCTGGAGAGCAGCTCTGTGGAAAGGGACCTGGGAGTCCTGGGGGCCAACAGGGTGCCCATGAGCCAGCAATGTGCCCTGGTGGCCGAGAAGGCCAATGGCACCCTGGGGGGCACCCAGCAGAGTGTGGCCAGCAGGGCGAGGGAGGGCATCCTCCCCCTCTGCTCTGCCCTGGGGAGGCCGCAGCCGGAGCACTGTGTGCAGTTCTGGGCTCCCCGGGTCAGGAAGGACAGGGAACTGCTGGAGAGGGTCCAGCAAAGGGCTACGGAGATGATGAGGGGATTGGAGCATCTCTCTGATGAGGAAAGGCTGAGGGCCGTGGGGCTTTTCAGTCTGGAGAAGAGAAGGCTGAGGGGGGATCTCATCAACACTTGTAAATACTCAAAGGGAGGGTGCCAGGGGGATGGGAACAGTCTTTTTTGAGTGGTGCCCAGTGACAGGACAAGAGGGAACGGGCACAAACTTGACCATAGGCAGTTCCATCTTAACATGAGGAGAGACTTCTTCCCTGTGCGGGTGGCAGAGCAGTGGCACAGCTGCCCAGAGAGGTGGGGGAGTCTCCCACACTGGAGACATTCAAAACCCACCTGGATGCTGTCCTGTGCAATGTGCTGTAGGTGTCCCTGCTGTGGCAGGGGGGTTGGACTTAGATGATCTCCAGAGGTCCCTTCCAACCCTGACGATACTGTGATACTGTGTAACTATGTGAATGTGCTGAACATTTTCTTGATCCAGAGATATCATCTTTCCATCTTTTTTGATGAGACCCTTCCACCCACTGATCCATACAAAGACATGTGTGAAAAGATTCAGGTTCAGCCTGTGATCTGATGGACACCTCAGGGAGGGTTTAGGAGGACTTTTGTGTTGGCAGCTTCAGCACACTGACTGGACAGAGTCACTCTGAGTTGACTGTCCTCCAAATTACAGGCTATGGCACTTCTGGGGTCTGTTTTCTGTAGATGTACTTAAACAGTCCAGCACAGCAACATGGGTGATCTTCAGACTTCTTGGAGGGCCTCGCAGGGGTTAGTCTGTGTGGATCAAGGAATGTGACCTTAAGAAGGCCCTTGGGAGTGCTGTACAGGCAGTCCTATATACTGTAGATGCTGCCTCTGAGCCCGAGATATATCTGGGCTGACAGCCAGCACAGAGGTCAAGAGGTTTGGTGTGCTTAAGGCCACTCAGACGCTTACATTTCAGCTAGGAGTGAAGACATAGTCAATCTGCCATTTTTGCTGAAACGTTTTCTTGTCTTTACCTTATAAATCTAGCCAGCAAGACCTTGGCTTTCTGGAGCTCTGTGTATTTGTAATAGTGAATCCTGAGAGCATTCAACACTCTTGCCTACAGGCTTACAGCACTGACTAGCTGTCTGAAGCAATGGCCAACCACAGGGATGGAGAGGAAGTGGACTATGGAAACGGCCGTGTTTAACATATTAGTTTAATGCTACAGGTTTCCTTCGTATCGCACAGAAGGAAGATGCCAAGGAATACCATTGGTTCATTGAGACATCAGTTTTTCCAGCTAAAAGTTAATCAACCTGAAGGATAATGTGCAATCACAGCCCATACAATGCCCAATCGCAGCCCAGAAGACCAATCGTATTCTGGGCTGCATCAGTAGAAGTGTGGCCAGCAGGTCAAGGGAGGTGATTCTGCCCCTCTACTCTATGCTGGTGAGACACCACCTGGAGTACTGCGTCCAGCTCTGGAGCCCGCAACATAGGAAATATATGGACCTGTTGGAGCAGGTCCAGAGGAGGACCACAAAGATGTTCCGAGGGCTGGAGCACCTCTTCTATGAGGATAGGCTGAGAGAGTTGGAGCTGAGCCTGGAGAAGAGGAGGCTCCAGGGAGACCTGATTGTGGCCTTCCAGTCCCTAAAGGGGCTACAGGAGAGCTGGGGAGGGACTTTTTACAAGGGCATGTAGTGATAGGATGAGGGGGAGTGGCTTCAAGCTGGAAGAAGGAAGATTTAAATTAGATATTAGGAAGAAATTTTTCACTGTGAGGGTGGTGAGACACTGGAACAGGTTGCCCAGAGAAGTTGTGGAGGCCCCATCCCTGGAGGTGTTCAAGGCCAGTCTGGATGGGGCTTTGAGCAACCTGGTCTAGTTGGAGGTGTCCCTGCCCATGGCAGGGGGGTTGGAACTCGATGATCTTCAAGGTCATTTCCAACCTAAACCATTCTATGATTCTATGGCTGGTGCCATGTATGAAAGCAGGTCTGTCAACACACACAGCAGACAGCTGGGCTTCACAGGGGCAGGGTGGTGGGAGTGAGCAGGGGGAACAGGGGTCTCAGATGCCGTCACAGGAGGAAGCAAAGAGTAAATAAATGTCTGGGCATGCACGACAGCAGCCAGCGTCAGTGGTCAAGGGCACAGAAGAAGCAGCTGGGGGAGAACAGCAAGAAGGCAACGGCCTCATGACCATGAAGGAAGCATGGTGTTAGAGCCGGATGGGGAAGAGCTTGTGGTTTATCACTTTGAGGTCTTGTGATGACAGGGATCTAAATAACAAAGTTTATTATTTTCTTCAGTTAATAAGAGTGCAAAAATAGCCATGGTACAGAGTCAAATCAACATCTAGGGTGACTGGGCAGATCCAAGCATCAGCTGACAATGTCAATTTACCACAACTGGGAACCTGGACAGCTGACCCATACTGCAGCTGAGTTACATTGCCAGAAAAAATGTCTTATTCTCTCTAAGGGAGATCTACATATTTCCTCAGATGATCATCTACCCTCTTTATTGTAACAGAGTTGTAAAAATTTACCTCTGATGAGAAGCTGAGTTTGCTCTGGCCATGCTGACATATACAATAGAAGTGACCCCGATGTTTTTGGTTCACCTTTCTTGATTTACGCTTACCGTGGGTCCTGCCCATCCTTTCACAGGGTATGGAAATTTCTGCCTTTTGAGGTATTCAATGATATTTCATCTTCCATGGAAGGACATACGAGACAGCAGTCAATCCATCCAAGTTAGAAGTCTCAGCAGCAGAAATAACCACTCTATCCCCTGCCAAGAACACCTCAGCCGAAAACAAGGGGTGAAGTAGCAGCATATTTGGGATGTTTCTTACTACAGGTGGCCATGATGAGCAATCTAGGAGGTCCACAACTACACCAAGGACAGCAATGGTTGCTTTTCCCCTCCCAGGACTCTCAAAATCTTCTCTCTGTCACACACTCATTGTATGTCTTTAAATCACATAAAGCCCTCAACCTTGCAAATATTTAATATAACAGGAGGCAGATGTCTAAAGATCTTTGTAGATACGCACTTTGATATGTAGCACTGTTCCCTAACTGCAAATTGAACACCATATTAGCTCGCTACCCTGTTCTCTGGATGCCAATGGACACTTCTGAAATAGGTTGTGGGTTTTTTTCTCCCTGAGAATGTCTCCAAGTAGATGCATCTGTTTCTTGAGGGTAAAAATGGTGGCGAAAAGATACCCATTATTTTCAGGAACCCATACCTTGCTTCTGCCTTCATGCTTCAAAATCCTAGGACTGTAAAAAGCAGAAAGGTACAAGTGTAGTTTGTCTGTTGTTTTGTTGTTTTTTTTTTTTCCTTTGATTTTGCTTTTATTTTCTCTGTTAGGAACAATGCTCCAGTTGCTAAGGCTTAAGCTCACAGTTGTTCCCCTGCAACCCCATGGCATCACTCACACCTCATGCGGAGCAGGGAGGAGTATTGACTCACTGCAGGTATCAGCGAGGTCACCAGCTGCTACGGTGAGGGAGGCACAGAGCCCTGAAGTCAATTCTTGGCAGGTGCAACAAGGTGGGCTTGAGCTGTAGCCATCAGCGTGCAACCAGTGGATCTCTCCAAGTGCTCCAGTTCCAGGGAGAAATGGCAATCGCAGACACTATTACCTGTTAGCACAGCTCTCTTTAAAGAAAAGCAAAAGTAATAATGTCCCACTTATCTCTGGCTAAGTTCTGCATTGCTTTATATATACATATACACGTACATATACATTTTGTTTTATGATGATTACAGCATACAAATCCTTCTTGGTTTTTTTTTGGCAATACCTGCAAAACAACAGGCTTGTAAAAATGGGTGGGTCTGTTTTTCATGTTGTGTGTGTGTGTTTTGTTTTCTAAACCAAGCTGAAAGCCTTGTTGCCTGGGCCTTGCCCTTGCCCTAATGGAGAGCTTCTGAGAAACGACAGGAAGATAGGAGCCCTTCTGAAGGGAAGCAGCACCACTGATATACCTCAAACTGCCCAGTCCTGCAGTGGAAAACATTGCTGCACAACCTGTCATCACCAGAGGCTGATAATGAAGATGCAGACTGGAGTTTGTAGAGTGTGGAAGGCAGTGAGCTGAGAGGAGGGGCAGCGAAGCACTGAACACCCCACCAGGGACTGGCTGTGTAGTTAACTCCTGCTGGGCTCACCGCCTCTCTGGCCAGACCTCATCTCTCCACACGTGTCACCTCCTCTCCCCTTCTACCTCCCAGACCACCTTCTGAAGTAGGGGCCTTATCTCATGGTGCTTACTACACCCACCCAAAACAGGACTTCAGTGTTGTGGTTCCTATATTCTCCACTCGTCTACCATAAATCCATTCCTAACCAGAGGTGTCTCCCCGTCCTTGAAGTTCTTGTAGATGCATGGTGCAAACTAGGACCTTGACTCCATCTATCGTTCTTCATACTTGAACTGTTAGAAATTCAAACAGCTGGTACTGTAGGACTCCTCTGCTGCCTAGACGTCTGTATGCTTCCAGACTCCAGCCCACAGCAAAGGAATACAATAGGAAGTACCATAAGAGAAATCCATGCAAATTAGCGCATTCTGGGATAGTCCATTCAATCAGCACATGGGAACCTGGGGACACTCTGGTGGGCGTGATGTTATCTGGCAGAAGGAATTTGCTTTGATTAATCAGCATGTGAAGGATTTGATGGAAAACATTGATACCCACTCAGTTTCAACCAGCTATATATGACGTAGATGAGGGAAATACCAAAATGAAAAAAAACACCATTTATTTTATACCTTGGAATACCTAAAAAAGCACAGAAAATGGTGATTAAACCAAGGCTACATTGGACTTCATTCTCTTGGCAGATAAAAAGCTGAAATATTACTATGTGGCTTTCTCAGCAGCAGTTGTTGTGAAAGGGTCCAAGTCCTGAACTGAGTTATGCCAATCAGGAGCAATGCAGATCATCACTGGCAGCTGGGGTGTGACTTTGAACTGATTCTGGAGTAAATGAACTTAAGAACCCAGCTTGAAGGCACTGGCCACTTCTGCACTTGCTGTTGCCTCGTGAAGAACACTGAGTCACAACACAGTTTATAAGAAGCTTATATTGCCTTGTAAAGACACTTGAGGTGAGTTATGGGGAGGAAAAACAAAACTAGGAAGAGTTTTTTTCATTCCTCAGGGGAGGAGGGAGGGAATGCGATCTTGCCAGAGAGCTCCTGGGTTATACTTCCATTCTGGTTCCCAGTGTCATACGATGATTAAACATATGGAATAGTCTTTACAAAGAACGAAGAACTCACTAGGAAATCAGCAAGGAAGAGAAAGGCTTGATGATGGATATGATCGAAGGACATAAAATTGTAAGTTAAAAGGAGGAAACGAGCAAGTAATGATAGTTTCTTCCAAAAGAAGAATTATAATGTAATAAAAGGAATGGATGTTTCAAAACAAACACATGGAAATAGTGCTCCACACGGCACACAGTTAAGCCATTGAATTCCCTAGGACAGGATACTGTGGCTGACAAAATTTTACATCAGTTTAAAAAGAAAAACCTTAAAAAAAATCCACCCCCAAAACCACCGATTCATGAATTGAAGAAAATATTCCTTTTTACTGAATGGCACTATAGTAGTGTCTAGGGGCCTCGTATGATGTTAGGACACTGCACGCTAAGCTTCATGCATATGCAGATAGGAAAAGGCAGTTCACGTCCTGTAGAGTGTGGGGAAAAGGAGCTGAGGCATGGAAGAAACACCAGATTGTCTTTAAGGTGAGACTCTGTTTTATATTCATACCCACATTCTCCAGATGTCCAGACTCAAGCCCACCACAGACCTTCAGTAAGCTCTAGGACTCACTGAAGGAGGCAGATGCCACCTGCTACCAACTCCACACCAGCAGCAATGTTGTAGCATCGACACTAAATGCATAAACTGGATTCAGGTCCTTCCTAGAATGATATGTCACCAAAAAAAAAAAAAGCAAAGAAGTCAAAGCTATAGGCAGGATGCTTTAATTCAAGTTGCCTTTAAAACGGTGTTCAACCACCAGGCACCCTAATGGCTGCTGTGTAGATGCACAATGCTTTGCTCACACAAGTCCATGTTCCACCAAACATTATTGATTTGTTTGGACAGGCAAATAAAACTTCATTTTTTCAGAAGTTTATAGACACCTGGTCATCAATTATTTCCCAGGGAACTAGCTGCCTATATATTTTACAATCAGGACGTAGGTGACCCAGTGAAGTTATTCAGGAAATAAGTCTCAGAACTAAAAAATGATAGCAGATTTCCTAATTCCTCACTGACGTATTCCACCAAAGAACGAGCCTTCAGCTTATGAAACAGGAAATACTTAAGCACTTGAAGAACAAACAGTTCCACAAAAATTAAGATACTGTATCACGTTTATTAAACCATCCATGTACTTAAGTGTTTTAAAGATCAGGGATGTATGTTGCTAAAAGTGATGTTCCCATGCAGTGGCAGAAGGCGTTTTGTTCCTGGAGTGGCAGCAGGAGGAATTCAGAGGACAAATACGTACACACTCACCATGCTGCTTCTTGACCACTCGAAGTACGGAGTTAGTTATTGGATGTTATGGAGATCACCCCACTCATAAAAACGTGCGCGCTAAATCAGTTTGGTTGCATTTCCCTCCTTCCTTCCTCTGAGTCGTTACAGGTTTTCAGTGAAACCCCATTGCTTTTGGCTCGTTGTTCTACCACACCAAAAAAATTTGGAGAGCTTCACTCATTCTCGTAGCAGCACCCACCGTAATTGTTACGAAAGAAAACAAAACAATTGGAAGTTGTTAGTCCATATGAAATAACAAAGGGTTAGTCTTGTAGTCACCTGAGGTTCTTTGCACAAGCAAATTAATTTGCTTCCTTAAGATTGACATGCATTACCGGCAACATAAACCAGCACTTGGCTGTCAACTGGAGCTTGAAATCAGTTGGAAATTATGATAGCTGCTGTTATAAACTGGAGGGTCTGAGAGAGGAAATTCTGGTTTTCTCAACACGGCAACAACAGCACAGCCAATCCGAATACGGATTAGGGGCAAGTCAAATCATTGGGGAGGGCTCTGGTGTTTTGAGAGATGGAGAAGAAGGAAAAAGGAAAGAGTTAAGAGAATGCTGGGATACCCCATGAAAACAAACAGACAAAAAAATATTAAAATCCTCCCTCCAGCAGCAACAACCTCAAAGCTTTATATGTTCAGATTATATAGGTGGCAAGTTGGTAATTGAAGCCCACGCCAAGACCAGAGAACTTCCAGCCAAAACAGATGTGGGTTTATAGAGGCAAAGCAAGCCTTTAAAATGGGCCTAGGGAATTCCAAATTCAATAGTATGTCGATATAAACCCGAAGACATGAAAATGGGATCTGAGCTTTTAAAATGAAAGAACTAATGAAGTGGTGTTTTTATGTGTCACAGCCCACATTTTGCTTTATCGAAATACAGCAGTCCTCTCAAAGCGTTAACCCCGATTTGTCACCTTTGGATCACAGGGATGTGGCCTGAGAGATCTCCATGCAGAACAATTCAACGTTCTGACATCAGCAGCATTGTTACTGTTCCCTCAAGATGTTGTTTTATGCTATAGTTAGACCACACAGATTGCACTTGCTCATGAAAGCTGGGAATAATATGTCAGGGACCAGATTTGCAGACTTTGTTATGTGCATGAAGTCAATGGACTACGCCAGGCACACACAAACCAAGAAGGGACATACACACATGCAGATACCCACATTGCACATCTACACACACACACACACACACACACACCAGAGCTGTATGCTGTCACAGTGGAAAGGTTTGTCCAGTACAGCGGAGGTGTCTGTTTGCCTACTGATGCTCAGATGTCTCCATCACTGTCTGCATGCATCACCAAGAAAATGATGGGTTTACTTTAAAGCTTTTTGCACATCATAAAAATGTAACCCCTGCCGCAAAGAGCCTACAGTCATGTAAAAACAAGGGGAATGTGGAGAGGACTCAGCATTCATCGCGATGGGGAGAGAAAGACATAAACCTTGCCCACCTTCATTGCTCAATGTTGATTCTTAAATGTTATTTCAGTGTCAGCGAAGTAGAGATTCATACAACAGCCCAGGTTGGAAGGGACCTCGAGAGGTCATCTGGTCCAACATTTCATGGGAAAGGGAGCCTAGATGAGATTATCTAGAAACTTGTCCAGGCACATCTTGAAATCCTCCAGTGTTGGGGCCTCTGTACTGTCCCTGGGGAGGTTGTTCCAGTGAATTATTGTTCTCACTGTAAAAAATTACTTTCTAGAACTGAAAAAGTACTTGCTGAAAGTCCACCACACCCATTCAGCTCTTCCTCAATGGCAATGCCAGTGCTCAGACCATATGAGAAACACCGTAAGAGCCTTTCACCTAAGATCATAGTTGTGGATTTGCTTGAGTTTCAGTAGACCCCAGAATTTCTTCGCGCATCATCTACCTCTATTTCCTTCCTCCTTCCTGCCCAACATCTGACTGTCCAGCCACACAGGATGTTGAGATATTCTATTTGCTGGCAAAAAGGGGTTGTTTTTCTACTTCTGCTTCTACAGCAGCTTTCAGCATGGCCCATCCCATGTTCTCACCTATCAACTGTCCAAAGACCTCCCCTCACAGCCTGTCTGGGAACAGCCAGCTCCCCTATTACACCAGGTAATATTGACAGCACAGTCCAGACATGCTGGGGCCTTCATTTTGGAAGGAGGACAAACCTTGAAGTTGCCTCAGGACCACTCTTAATGGGTAGCGTAGGCAGACTACAGCTCTCCTGAAACCCCAAGATGTACCTTGCTTATTAGACTCTGCTGTTATTCATGATAAATACCGCTGGCTGCATACTGGCAATGATTGGGTAAACGTGATGTGCATAATGGCCTTGTGTTGGCTGCAGAACTTGCTCCGCTAAGAGTAGACACCAGAAGAGAAGTGGGAGGGGAGACAGTAGTCCACTGGAAACCATGGACAATCCTTAATGGATTTCCACAATGAGTCTGTAAATGTCTTCTTCAAAGTTCCTCTGGCTACAAGTGAAGTCACTGGAGCAAGTCTGATGCATCACACCACAATGGCAAGTAAAAGAGAACTGCAAAAAAATACTATATTTTATTTTCTCATCCCTCTCTTCCAAGAACAAAATATTATAAAATACTATTAAGAACAACTTTTAAAATGCATTTTCCCTCAAGATTATAAGATATAATGTCAGTACCCCAAGAGTTGGGGTGTATTTTGTAAAGATCTGCCATAAAACCCACCCCTAGTTCCAGTTCACCGTTTACACACAGGAGTCTTCATCAAACCCTGAATTATCCAAGGGGGCAAGCATTCCTGCCAGCTCATTGATTTATCTTTTATCGTGCTGTCTGAAGGGTACTCTTGGTCTTAAATGTATCCCAAGACTGGCTGGGATGATAGATACCTCGTCAGCCCAAACTGCAGAAATCACACTGGAAACCTCCAGAGCTAAAACCAGTAGCTGCCACAGCAGCTGTTAAAAAGTCCTGGTCCTGCTAACGAACGCAGGAAGAGCTGTCCTGGGTCAGAGGACAGGTCAGTCTAGCCCAGCATCCTATCTATCAAGAGGGCAATGATCTTTTTTCCCTTTTCTCAGCCTCTGGGGAAAGAGAACCCCTAATCTCAGTAGGTCAGTGGAGATGGAGACCAGCACACATGAAGGCTCTGGTTACTCCATTGCAAATGATCGAGTTAGAATTTGGAGGGGTTGCCACAAGGGATATATTCCCAGGACAGTGCAGATGCAATGTAAAATAAATTAATGTAAATCCTCTTTTAAGGTAGCTACCACTTCCCAGAGGATGAAGAGCGCTTTCAGCTTCACAGAAAACACAACCCACCCCATACCACCCTCAAACTGGTCAAATTTATCAATCATCTGGTGCTGCCCTACGCAACCTCTCAAAGCAAGGCACAAGTAGCATCTTATCCATTTTGTTGATCTTTATGCATCAGAGAGAACTTTATCAGTTTTCTTAGTCATTTGGAAGGCATATATTATTTATCCAACAGCTGTAATGGCTTTCTTGTTGGAAAATGTATACGTAAAGCAAATATCAGCTCCCTCCTTTAGATTTTAAATCCCGTTGACTTGGCAGGAGAGCACTTAAGAAGATCCACAGAGCTAATGAATTTTATGATTTTCTACTGAATACTCCATTCTGCCAAGTTGTTAGGTACTATGTTCACAGATCTGTGACAGAGTCTAGGCACAATTTTGATAGATGTGTTATCTCCTTTGGTTCTTATGTTAATATCTGAAAAAAGGGTCTACACATACTTGCTGTGTCTGTCTGGTAAGCTCTGAACCCAGTAAGGCAGGTGCCATGTCCTGTTTTGTGCAGCACTGTGTGCTGCAAGACCTTAGCGCTGGTAACCCAGAGAAGGGCTCACTCTTGCGTCCTCTGAGCTTATGTAGGGGTGAGCCTGGCTTCAGTGGTGAAAGGAACAAATTAAAGCCTCTCAAGTTAAATTTGCTCTTCTTGGATCTTGCAGTCATTCTGGAGTTTCTGCGGCCTCCAGCATAAACCGAAGTTGCAGCGGGACTCTTCTGAAGTGCGGTGGTTGGATGCAAAACCCACCGAGCAGTTATTCCACCTTGGCAGGAATAGCAAGAGGCCAACAGCGCTGAGGGACGTGCAGATGGGCTGCAGTGCAGCTGAGCAGGGTGCAGGCTGGAAGGGGACGACGGGAAAAATGCGGTTCCACCTGCACAAGGCACGTTCAGCCGCTCCTGTGCGTTTGGAAGCAAACACCGAGAGAAAACCAAATCCCTACCATGTATATGACAGCGCGCACTCTGTTTCTACACTCATGGCATTGCTTCCCCCATCCCCTCCCATCTCTTTTCCCACCCCGGCTCTCACTTATAAATAGCCACGGGCACGGCTGTGCTCCTTTTGGACTCCCAGCCCGTGCACTGAAGTCAACACAGTGATTATGGGGGTCAGCTCTTTGCATAAACATCGCCTCCTCTTCACAGGGTTGTTTCAGAGGCCTTTGCCCTGTCCCACCGTGAACTGCAGCAGGAAATTCTCCCAAGCTATCTGAGGGCTAATTAAAGGAGCAGCCCAGAGACCTCGTAACCTCCCGAGAGTCCCGCAGAACTGCTCTGGCCTCTGTCAATGCACATGACAAGGGTACTGCTGGAGAAGGCGGTCGGGGCTTCTTCAGTCAGATATCACTGTTTTATAGACCCTGGCCAAGATTCGTTAGCTGTAATAAATGTGCTTTCACTGTGACAAGTTAAAGCTCTCTCACTTAGGGGTCTGTGCGCTTCCTGGCAGCTCTTTCGTTAGGACTAATGACGACTCTCTGCTGTCACTTACATGCCCTGGGCAAAGCTGCTCTGGGGTTTGTGCAGTTTTAATTAAGAAGAAGTGGTCTTGTTTCTCTGGTTTATGTTAGGTGCCCTTTGCATTGCTCTTCTCATTAAAGTAAGGGGTGCCTGCACCTCAGAAATGTGCAATTTTTTTATTTTTTTCTTTTTTTTTTATGATGACGTGGCTGGAAGTCAGTGTCACTGACAAGAAGACTTTAGCAATGTTGACATTTTAAGTATCAGGAAACTGTAAAGTAAAGGTGATAATAATTTGCCGTTCAGCTCCCTGTGTTTTTAGGACATGGTTGGGGCTTAAATGTGAACAAGAGGGTAGAACTATGGCGCTGGAGAGCTGCTCTCATGTAACCTGACCTGTATTTGATGGAAAATGGATGCGTTGAATGTTGAGTGGTTACCATCAACTAGGAGCTTGCTTCTCATTTCCCTGTTAGATCTGCTCCTTGCTGCACTGAAATCACCTCAGCAGTCTTCACTCTCGATCATCAGGTCTAAGAACTTTCTTTTTTAATAAGACAAAAATGAATTTCCCACTCTTGTATGAATTCTAGCACTGAACACATTGAACTCATGAAAAAGTGAAATTAAATTATAAAATTAGAAGCACATGCAAAGATGCACCATAGAGTTCATCATAACTGAACACCATATAGAACATTTGGCTGCAGGGCACCAAAGTAATCTCTCAAAATTGCTCAACTGATTTATGTTTTCAAGTACTTGAGAACATCCTTGGCTTACGGTGTTTCCTAGAGACACTGCAACAAAGCTAAGCCCTGAATCCAAGACTTCACAACTAATACCTGTCTCATCAGCTTTGCTAGCTCTGTCGAGCAGTCAACTTATGTCCTTCTGTAGACTAGCTAGTAGTTCTGAAATTTATACAATTTTCCCACTCCAGCATGAACCCCTAGCAAAATGAAATCTGAAAAAAACCCAAACAAACCAACCCAAACCAACAGATATTTCCAAAGCTGAAACAAAACACCATTCTGCCCAGTTTACAGCTCTTAACCTTCACAAAAAAATACGCTAGATTGGCATTTAGTGTTTCTTTTGAAATGAAAATTCTCTTCTGAACCTGCAAAATTTTGTTTTTGCAAAATCTGAGACACCTGGCCATAGTCAAATGTGAATCATTCAGTTCTCTTTCATATCAGTGGCTTCTTCGTCATCGCCTGGGAACATGCATCTCCAGTTTTCTGGACTACTTCCAACTTTGCCCAGTAAGAGCCTGAGGTCTTTCAGTCCAATACATCAGTACATGCCTCTGCAGGGAGACGAAGACAGGGAGGGGGAAGTCATATAACATTCAGGAGTCCCATACAGCAATAAATTGTGATAATTACCCTTCTAATAGACAGAAAAGAGATAGACTTAGGAATTGTAAAGCATTGAGGAGGAAGAGGAGCAAATTAGGCAGAAAAGAGTCTAAACTCACCAAATTACCATGCAATTGCCATCATAAACTCCAGAGCTTTGCTCTGCCTACTCATAAAACTGTTTTGCAACAAGCAGACCTGCTTTGCTGCACTGCAAACAGTTTTGTCCTTTGCAATAGGTTTGGTTTTTTTTAATTCCAGAGCAGTCTTGGATGGATGATTATTTTTGCCAAATTCTCCTTTTACTCTATGTGCCATGTATTTTCAGTGATGCATTGTTATGTGCCTGTATTTGTTTTGTGAGTTCAAGTAGGCAGGGACAAAAAAAAAATTATTTCCCTTTCTAGCTAATGAAACCTATCTGGCTAGGCAAAGTTTCATTATTAGAAGGCAAGTGAGTTCACTTCAGCAGTTAAATGTTAGGGCATGGGACGGATTTTATCTTCCTGACATCATGCTGAGATCCTAAATTTTTTAAGTTTTCTGGTAGACATTTTCTTTTTCATGCTGGTGAATGCAACTTCCTTCTTCGCCTCCCAAAATTTTACGTTGGTGAGGATTTAAAAAAAAAAAAAAATCCTATAGCTTAGTCATATTCTTTTTCAGTGAAACATAGCATGAGCAGGGACAAACCATGAGTTTATTCCTTCTGTGCAAGGAGAACAAAGCAGTCTGTTACGAACCCATCAATAGTGTATTTTTTAGTTTATAAAGTACTTTGAAAGGGGCTCAAATAGCTTTGTTTTATTCCCTGCTCTGCTTCCAGCCTGCTAGATGCCCCCTGGGGAGGCACATCAACTGTGCTTCATTTTCTACACCCGTAAAACAAAGATCATGAAATGATGATTGTTGCTGTAGAGCTCTTTCATATCTCCAGTACTATGAGATGGAAAGTACTATCACGGAACCAACTTTCCTTCCTTCCATCCTTCCATCCTTCCTTCTTTTTCTACTTGCACAATCTTTGTCATCCATGTTCTTTTTCTTGTTACAGCACAGGACTCTGTATCTGATTCTGAAATCACTAATTTGTTCATGATTTAAGGCAACTGAATTGCACCTCTGTCAAACTAACCAGCAAACACAATAAACCCAGAGAGCAAATGAGAAATAGGAGTAAATAACATACATATATTATTTCCATTTCTCTGTATGTCAGTTAAAATCTTTAATCTGGCGCTGATGAGTCATTAGAACATCACTGAAATGGATAGGTACCTGTGAAGCTCCTACTTTGTTACCGTGATCTTAAAAGCAAAGTGAAATCACAAAACTTAATTTGCTTCCTACACATTGGTTATCAGTCAGTAAACAGCTGTGGCACATACGTTCCCTGACTTTACATACCTAAAAAATGCTTATGTCTAAACTTAGTCATCCTAGGCTACCTTACAACTAGCAGGAGAGATGTGCACCTTCCACAATGATCTACCAGTAGTCTCTAAGGCACCTGGAAAGTCTGAGGCCAGAAGAGTCATGACATGTTATGTACTCCTGAGATCTGGGGGAGGAAGACCTAAAAAAGTTGATCACTATGGCAAACAACAAAGGTTCACTAAGGATCCCCCCCCCACTAAAGGATGGGGGGCTCAGTTGGCTGAGGAGCTGGATTCCAGGAAAACATCTCCATTAGGGGTTTCAGCTGCCTCTGCCCATCAACTCCCTCCCCACATTGGGCATTTGGATTACGAAGAAGCCCTTATGCATGCATCACCTCATTATCTACCACATGATACATGCCCCACAAGGGAGCTCCGCTTGAATTTCTTGCAAGCCGTAGTGACTCAGGAGCCATCATGTCAACACTTATGTTTATTGACCATTTCAGTAAACAGTGACTAGCAAAATTCATATTTCTCCCTGCTGCAACAGAAAATGTATTTCACTTAATGGACAGTTCTTGGAAAGCTGACACATATATACTCAATAAAACTCTAGAAATTGTTTTTCTTTAATGGCACAGCCTTCCATGACACATGATTTTTATTCTTGGCCTACTGGTCAGAAAGTGAAGGCAGGGTGTTAGTGAGTGAACACCAAGTGATCCAAATTCCAAATATTTTCACTGCAGATTCAAAAAACATTAGCTGCTTAGTCAAGGCTTAAAAATAAAACACCCCATGAACAAGCATGTACATTTGATTTAATCTATAGGAAAAGATACTGCAGGTTTCCATCCTTCCCTTTTTGTACTGAAGTGATCCCTTGGTCCTTAGCCAATCTGCACCTGTTATGATGTCCGAGAATTGAGTCGCTCAAAGTTATGCATTTCCCTCATTAAACAGTACTAAAAGGGTAAGTCAAACCCACAAGACCACACACGTTGGCATTCGGACATTAAATATATTGTGCACAGCTGGCAAAACCACATAAATTAATGTTTGCTTCCATCTAGTGGGTGGAAGTAGAAATCGCGTCTTGGTAGAATTTGTGCAAATTTATTTTGCAGTGAGTTGTGGGTAACATATAGAAGTTTTTTTCCTTTAAACTGTATGATTTTATGCCTGATCTAGGTTCTTCACAATGTATTCATTAAAAATAGTGCAATGTTTTCATTTAGTCCTCAAGCTACAACCTCATCTCTGGGCCACTCTTGATTCATCATGGCCATCACTCCGGAAGAAATCCAAAGATGAAGAAAGAGTTGATTAAATTAATTACGTAACAATTGTGTCACAGAGGGCTGCTACAGCAGACTAAGCACCCATACCAGCAAGAGGACTGGCTTCCATGATGAAGAGGTCTTATGTAGGTCTATGATCTTACTGGAAGGGAGGTGTAGTGCAATATTTGGACACTGGCAGCAGGAGAATGAGATGTGTGCTCTGTTTTGCTCTCGGTTTTCCCAGTAGACTTCCCTGCGATGCTAAGTAGTTTTGAATAGATCAGAAAATGACCCTAGAAGGAATTCTCTGCATCTTCAATAATAGTCCCCTTAATCATAGAACAGAGAATGGTCCTCAGAGGTCAATAAGGCACCCACTTCATCCTACTCACTGATGACTGACCACCTCACCCTATAATATTGTTTAGGTGTAATAGTGAACATTCCAAACTCAAAGCAATAACTTGCTTTATGAAGAGAGAGGGGGTGAGCAATGAGAATCAATAGTATTCCTAGTCTTAAAAGTGTATCTTAGCATTCCTAGAGGATTCTGGTGAAGGAACCATGGCCCACATGACACAGGAGGAAAAATGCAAGACATTCTCAGACTTTGGAGGAAAGACATGAAGACTGACGAATACGGAGGCAGTGCAGCTGGGAACCAGAGAGTAAATCAGAAGGAACCTGGATTGTCCTCTTCTGTGTACCCAGATAATACGAAGGTGATGTTCAAACCACTGAATTTAGGTATCTGACTCCAGGGTGCAAGACCTAAAGTACAGGTACTTACATCGCTAAACAAGGAGGAGAATGGGCATAAACCTCAGACAGATACTTGGAGTGATTCAGTTCACGAAAGATTAAAAACCTACATTTCATGAGCTAAAATGTTCTTTCAAACTCAGTTGATCCTACTGACTAGATCTGCAGTGAATATGATGCGACCTGAGACTGCTTGCTCACATGAGCTGCTGTGATGCAATTTATTTACCCAACCATGTGTGTCTTACAGCATTTGAGACACATGGGTTTCTAAGAGGTCCTCATGGGTCTTACAGATTGGACACAGGACCCACAAGACATTTTCAACATTCAGGAGCATTAAATGGAATATGTCAGGATGTGTCAGTTGCCACTAAAACCCTACATTTAGACAAGTGAATTTTCTCCCCACAAGCCAAACTTGTTTTAAACTGCAAGCTAATTTCTACCTCAGGTTACAGCTGAGTAACATGGAACAGAGTCTCGGCCTGTCCCTCACCAGCAATGACTTCATCATGGCAACATCCGTAGGAACCAGGAGGCAAGTAATATGCAGAATCCTTGAAGCTAAATAAGAGAAGGCACCTGCTACTGTCATAGTGGAGGTGCAGAATACAGGAGACATTAAAATATTCCATCATTTGGGAAGAAATGTCCTATGTGAAAGTAAAGAACACAGAACAGATGCAGTATTCTCAGAAATCATTAAGATCTCATGCACTTTCTTTTTGGAAAATAGTTGGTTGGGTGTTTTTTTTTCTGTTAAAAGAACAAAAACTTTTGAAAGGTAAATTTGTTACCATCATCTAGACATATGACTCTTTCAGTTCCAGGTGGAGAGGGGTGATAAGAACTCAACAATCAAACCATTTGATGTACAAAATGTGAACAGCCTTTCTGCACGAGTATGTGTTTGCAGTATAGTACCTCTGAAATATAGTAGCTGATCCAAAGCACCAGACTGAACTGTGACTTAACAAATAAGTGACATCACAATGTAGTACAATTCTTAGGAAAAACAAAATAAAATAAAAAAATTTGCATCTTACTCCTTTTTGATATGTTTTCAAACATCTTCAGAACTACAGAGATTCTCTATTTTATTTCTTCCTTGGTTTTTTTCTTGTCAGAAGATGTATTTAAATAAGTTTTATGTTTTCTAAGCCAAATTTTGTGGAGAAGTTCCTAATTGGTTCTCTAATGTGATGAAAAGAAAGACAAATTTATTGAAAGCTTTGAAGTGAGAGCTGGATTTATCCTGTGTAACTTTAACCACCAGAAATGTATGCCTGTGGTCCAAAGCAGTCATCTAGGTTTCCTTAATAGTCAATGAAGTGAGAGAGAGGCATCTCATTCCAGCTATTTTGGACACCTCTGCCAGGACAGGATGACTCATAACCTGGAAGTATCCCTCACTGTCCACTGATTGTAGAAGGAGACTTGATGATTTGCTCAGAGTAGGTG
Organism: Pluvialis apricaria; assembly: GCA_017639485.1. Taxonomy (NCBI): domain Eukaryota; kingdom Metazoa; phylum Chordata; class Aves; order Charadriiformes; family Charadriidae; genus Pluvialis; species Pluvialis apricaria. Next base: position 2,964,378 of record CM030008.1, on the reverse strand, counting down.
CCTAACTCTTACACAGTTAAAGTTAGGTGACATGAAGTCCACCTCTTTTCTCCTCAGCCTTTGGGGACAACATGCGTTTTGGGCACTAAGCCACAGTCTTTTGCGGGAAGCCATGTGCTTTTTCTACCTGGAGTTCACGCTGGAAAAGGGGCCAGCTCTCAAATAAGTAGTGCAGGATTGACATAAAGCCAAGTCCTTCTCGCCAGGGGTTATTAACCTAAGCACAGCATCACAGAAACCACAGCAACATCGCTTTCAGGTCAGAACACAGATTTCTCCCAACTGCTTACAAAAGGTAGAGAGCGCTACACTCTACTATTGTTTGGAGTTACCATTTGTAGGTTCCTTCTGCAGCTGGAGAGATTTGCTCCTCCTGACAGTGGCTTAGTGGGACTAATACACTAAGCATTAGTTCAGATCTTGATGTGAATTGTCCTCTGGAACAAGTTGTCTTGCTGTTAACTGCAGAGTCCACAGTAGCATGATTTTCACTAGATTAAAAGCAACTTCTGTAGTTTCCCATTATCAACAGAGAAGGAAAAGATATAATAGATAACAAAAGAACATGGATAAGGTCAAATTTCAAAGTTGATGATTTTTCCCACATCATTATGATTGGTTTTGATTGATTTTCTTGCAACAGGAAACAGAAAACTTGAATGGTGGACTGAGAATAGCAATGGATGAAACTCACATAATTAATGCAATTTCGATAGGTAGACACTGGCAAATCTCATCGGCATTAAGTTATATTTTGACCCTTTTTTCTTTATTAATCAGTAATGGCTTTTTTTCTCTAGAAGCCAGAGAAAAAGTTCCGCAACATGTGGTTGTAAAATGCCATAGCTTTCTGAAACTAAGGGTGCAGAAGCATTGTGAAGGTATTTGGGATTCCTTTTCTTTCTTTCAATAAGCATCAATCTTCACAAGGGCTAGAAACAGACATAGCTTTGGTGTTGTATGCCGCGATGCTTACAACCACACTATTTACCTTGGTCTGGAAATTATTTTCCCCTTTGTCAGCCTGATTTCAGCTTTCCTTGGTACATGAACCATATTTTACCTGCTGGCATAACTGTGCATAACTCACCTACTGGTTCCCTGTAGCAGTCTGAATTTCCCCATCCCTGCCTTGAAATGTGGCTTTGTTTGCTGAGGACTGAAATCCTTTACAATTTGGGCTTGTTACAGGGTGACCGGGTGAAACCTGATGACCTGAGAGAGACAAAGTGATCTAATGCCACCTTTGGGAGTTGAAATTAAGACCACCTACAGGTGTAAACTGTTACAGCTTCCTCACATCCCAGGAATTTATTCGCTTACTTGGAATTTTTTGATACTTGAATAATTAATTTCTTGGTCCCTTTCCTGCAAAACCTTAAAAAGAAATCTGCATGTATTTCAATCAGGTGAGCTTTTTCAGAGTTCCCTTAGCTAAAAGCCACTGTTCCCGTCCCACAACTTCCTGCAACTGTAGGAAAATAAATAGAGGTGTCTAGTTTTATTTTAGTCACTGTGGGGTATCTTGCCTGGTTTCCAGATGCTGCTCCAGAAAGGAGTGGGTCACATGTAGGTTAGGTGAATAGCTCTCTAGGCTCAATTGCCTGCATTGGCTACAGATGTAATTTATTACCTAAACACAGATGCTTTATCGTATTTGAGGTAACCTAGCATAGTCAAGGTATTTGGTAGCCAGGAAAGTTATCAGAGAACATGGGACAAGGTGCAACCGAGTTAAGTCCCTAAGCAATATAATTAGTGGAGTTTAGAAAGCATCTCTTCTCACCTAAAGGAGAATGATTTGGCCAGAACAGTGACTTTTTGACTCCAATTACTGTCTAATGGTCTAATGCCATATGAGAAACCCCTGAGTATCATGGACACCCACAAAAGCTGGCAGCTCTGACACAGGAGGTTCAGCATATGAATGCCTTTCTGAAGCAAGCAGTTGGACAGCAGGTAGAATGCCTCACAGCCCCTAAAATTACATTAGATATCTATGTACAAGCAACTGAATCTTGCCAAAAATCTCCTTTCACTGTGGTGGGAATTTAGACCCACATATAGGCACAGCTTCTATACAGACAGATATCTCAATGTGCCTTAATCAGCAATTTGAATCACTTGACAAATGCTGGAAGATTTAACCCCTCTTGCAGGGGTTTTCTGTGTTGGCAAGTTTCCCTTGAAAACGTGTAGTTTGTCTCCCATTTGAACTTGTTTGGCTTCAGCTTCTACAAATGGTTTTCATTGTGTCTTTTTTCCATCTAGACTGTAGAACGCATTGTGAGCCAACACTGTGTGCCCGTAAAGGTGCACAGGCGTTATAATCAAGTCAGCTGTCAATCTCCTTTCATAGACTGAGTAAATTAGGCTCTAAGTGAATAAATTATTTTCTGTAGTCCTCACTTGTTTCTTCATAACTCTTGTACAATACAAGAACTGTAGGCAGGAACACAGTGTATGCTGTGTTGACATAAAGAGCCTCTCCGCTTCGTGATCAACAGAACAAACAGAGAGTGAGCAGAAGAAAACAAAAAGAGGCAAGAACGTATAGGAGAGAATCAGTTCAAGTACTGGAGCAGAAATAGTCGAGAAGGATAAAGAAATTAATCATGGGTAAGCTAAACAGTCAGGTCACAAACAGGAACCCCAAGAGAACTGCAACAATAGAGCCAAATTCTCCCCTGTGCAATGTTTGGATTTCTGTCAATGGCCTAGGAAAAAACCTAGGATGTAATGGTATAAAAGGGCTGGTCTGTTCATCATTCAGGTCAAAACTTCTGCTTAGGTGGTTAGGAGCAAAGAAAAGTTTGTTTCATTGTCCTCCACTAATGCTCCCATGAAGGATTTGCATCCACTAATACTCCTGAGAAGAATTTGCATCTGAATTAGGGTGTCCTTATATAGTCCATATACTGGTTCTGAGAGTTTTCCAATTTGATTGTGTTCTGGAACTTATTATAAACTCTTAGATAAAGTTTTTAGCACCAGACATCCATAGGTCAGTCCTAGTTCTGCGAGCTGAGCTGTGGTTGTAATAACACCAGAGGCTTAATGCTGTGTATACAGAAGCATCCCATTGCAGAAGAACTGAGGATGAGACACTTTTTTCTAGAAGGAAATAGTGAAAATATGCAGTGAAAGCAACTTTCACCTTCCACCATTCCCTTTTCTCTGCTTCTGTTTTGGATGAGCTGGAGAAGAAGGAATCATAGAATCATAGAATCATAGAGAGGTAATCCAAATCTGATATTTGCATGAGAGTCACCCTGTGTAAGCCTCGCTCAAATCAACTCCCCAGTTCAAGCTTCCCGAGATGAGCTTGCATTGCATGTCATAGAATCATAGAATCATAGAATGGTTTAGGTTGGAAGGAACCTTGAAGATCATCGAGTTCCAACCCCCCTGCCACAACACCTCCCACCAGCCCAGGTTGCCCAAGGCCATGTCCAACCTGGCCTTGAACACCTCCAGGGACGGGGCTTCAACAACCTCTCTGGGCAACCTGTTCCAGTGCCTTACTACCCTTAAAGTGAAAAACTTCTTCCTAATGTTTAATCTAAACCTGCCCTCTTCCAGCTTAAAACCATTCCCCCTCGTCCTATCACTACATGCCCTTGTAAAAAGTCCTTCCTCAGCTCTCCTGTAGGCCCCCTTTAGGTACTGGAAGGCCGCAATAAGATCTCCCCGTAGCCTTCTCTTCTCCAGGCTGAACAGCCCCAACTCTCTCAGCCTCTCCTCATAGGAGAGGTGCTCCAGCCCTCTGATCATCCTCGTGGCTCTCCTCTGGACGCGTTCCAGCAGGTCCATGTCCTTCTTATGTTGGGGACTCCAGAGCTGGATGCAGTACTCCAGGTGGGGTCTCACGAGAGCGGAGTAGAGGGGCAGAATCACCTCCCTTGACCTGCTGGCCACACTTCTTTTGATGCAGCCCAGGATACGGTTGGCCTTCTGGGCTGCAATCGCACATTGCTGGCTCATGTTGAGCTTCTCATCAATCATCACCCCCAGGTCCTTCTCCACATGGCTGCTCTCCAGCCATTCCCCGCCGAGTCTGTATTTGTGCTTGGGATTGCCCCGACCCAGATGTAGGACCTTGCACTTGGCCTTGTTGAACTGCATGAGGTTGGCTTGGGCCCACCTCTCCAGCCTGTCCAGGTCTCTCTGGATGGCATCCCTCCCCTCAAGCGTGTTTGCCTCGCCAAACAGTTTGGTATCATCAGCAAACTTGTTGAGGGTGCACTCTACCCCACTGTCCATGTCGCTAACAAAGATGTTGAACAGTACGGGTCCCAGTACCGACCCCTGAGGAACGCCACTCGCCACTGGTCTCCACTTGGACACCGAGCCGTTGACCGCAACCCTGTGAGTGTGACCATCCAGCCAGTGAGAAGTGAGAAGCCAGTGAGAAGAAGTGAGAGTGCAATGTCCGGGACAGACACAGTAACTAAGACAGACCCAGAAACTAAGATAAATTGGCTCAGGAATCAGGTTGAGTCAGGAAGGAAAGCAGAAGATGGGAATGATTACCTATATGTCGAGAGAGAGAGAACCAACAAGTGAAATTATCTACTCGGAGCAGGAAGGGAAGGTTTTCAGACATTCAGATAGGTTGGTTTTGTTTTTTTTTAAAAGAGCTCTAGTTTGAGGGAGAAGGGGGTCAGGAAGGTTGCAAGAATAGACGTGCCCTCCATGTCTACACTCCACCACCAGCTCTGAGGAGCTCCACCTCAACGTTAGGTTTCATTGATCTCTTTTACCTGTTCTTAGAGCTCAGGTGTGGAGCAGTTTGGTGCTATTTCCAAGCGGAACAGAGGCATACCCTACCGCTTAGAAGCTCTCCTTCCACAAGGAATTTTTCTTCTTGCAGTCCTAGTAAAGTCCTTCCTGTTTACTGACAGAAATGTCTGTTAATAAAAATACCTAAAGCACATGCTACACAGTTAATAGAGACAGGTGGAATGCAACATTCATCCTGAGAGCAAATTTAGATATTGCTGACCATCTTTTCTTTTGTTCATTTTTATTATCTCTTTTTCCTCTCACTAACCTGAGCTGCAACACTTCAGTCGAAGCCTGGGAGTGTGCTGGGCATCAGAGATGAAGAAATAAAAAATGTCTCTATTTTATCCATTTTTTGACTGAGATAGTAATAAGAGCATTCAACTTTCCAGTCTCTTTTGTATAGAAATCTGCCAGGCCCACAAAAATAATCAACAGTGTTAAAAGAACAGATGGCAACCATAATATACCCAGCAGTCCAGATGCAATGAATTCTATAACATTCTTATTTCATTTTATAAGGCCACAAAAGCCTTCTATAAAATTAACCTTTATTTTTCCGTGCTGAAGCCAAACAGCGCATAAATAACTTGAGACGTATCAAGAGACAGAGGGAATATGGGGTTTCTTTCTCTTTATCTGGTTTGTCCCATTATGGATGTTTGAATGGGTCCCAAGCAGAACCTAGGATAATGTCCTGCCATGACTGAGCTGATTCTCTCTGGCAGAAGGTTGCTGAATGCGGGAGTCGTGATCTATATTGTGGGACATATAAAGGCACTATGTCCAGTGGAAACTCCCCATGAACAGTGTCCAATTAGTCCTGATCAGATCACATTGCCCAGAAGGACAATAGAGAGAGAAATTTGGTTGCAGGTCACTGGGTCTTCTGCAGGTGTAAAGACCAGGTGAAAGATGATTGTGGTGGTTCCTGTCATGCCTTTGTTACTTTTATGTAAACATGCATAGGTAGAAAGCTTATTTACCTCTGACATGGAAAAATATGAGCTATTGAATGTGGATACTCATGATAAATCAAGATAGAAAGCTAAAATGAAAATAAATTGCATGCTAAATACGTAGAAAAAGAAATCCAGCTTGTATCCTGAAAAATAAAAGTGGCTACTCTGAGTCTGACCAAACTCTTTTAGTCTATCTTCCTGTTTCCACCAGTGACTCGCAGCGAATGGTTTAGGAAAGAGTATAAAGAACAAATCACACATGGATTGACACTACCCCCAGGACACCCCCTCCTTGCACACATGAATGTGGACTCACGTGCATATAAAAATTCTGTGAATTTGTTCCTGAAGGAGCTGTGTGAGTCACTGTTTGTATCTGTATCATTGCATCCAAAGGTTTGTAATGAGTTTTGCTTCCACAAATGTATCTGGTAGAATTTTTAATCCACAGATATTTTTGGATGCCAAAGTGTGTTTCAGCAATATATTCTTCTGTTTGTTTAAGGTTCTCTTCTCGATCGCAGGTGTTCTGCAGTGCCTTTCGTACCAGAATAAAAACTAATTCCACAGTCACCTTTTCTAAAACATTGTGATTCTGTGATCTCTGCAATATGCCTCTCACACACCTCTTTTCCAGGCAGAAGACAACTAATCTATTTATTCTCTTCTCATATGGAAACTATTCTATATTTTTGATTACCTTTGTGACCCCATAACACTTTTACATCCATTATTCATTTCTGAGAGTGGAGGAAAAGATATATTCAAGTATTCAAGACACAAAGACACTATCCGTCCTTACAGGAGAATAACCAGGTTATTTCGTTTCATTGTCTAGTCTTTTCCTAATTATTTCTGGCAACCTCCTTGCCTTCTTTGACAGTAACTGGCCTGTGAGCAAATTTTGGTTGTAGATTTCTCCACAGGAGTTCTAGATCGGTTTCCTAAAGGGTAAAATTTACTAGAGTCCGTCGACCTGTATGGATATTTATAATAGGTGGTTTAGGCTTTTGTTTCTTTTTGTTTCTTTTAGGACCCATCCTTCCTTCCTTCCTTCTTGCTTTCTTTCTCTTTCTTTCTTTTTCTTTCTTTCTTTCTTTCTTTCTTTCTTTCTTTCTTTCTTTCTTTCTTTCTTTCTTTCTTTCTTTCTTTCTTTCTTTCTTTCTTTCTTTCTTTCTTTCTTTCTTCTTTGCAATAACTTTTAGTGTTTCCTGTATTGAAGAGTTTCTTCTATCACTGGAAAAGTTCATTGCCTTATTCCTTACCTCCTTGTACAGATTACTTAGTAATATACTGAACAGTACAGGTCACAAATTTGGTCCTTCTGGCACTTCAGTGGTAATTCCTATCTTTTATCCATGAATTATTCCTTTCTCTATGAATATTTCATTTTAAGGATAGTAGGTTTTTCTTCATTACATGTTATAAACAAACAAACTGAAATTAGCTGACATTTCAGAGCAAAAATATGGATTTGTCTCCTCTATTCAGTTGTTTCAGATGTACTGACTTTTGGTAAACACCGATGCCCCCCGTGGGACAGTTTTATCTGCTCTATTTAAAGGAGGATGCTGAAGTGCTATTTATTTGGGAGATTTTGCATCTTCTGTAACTGCAGACTTTGAACAGCAAACACAGTTTTCAACACAAATGCGAGATTCATGTATGAGATGGGATGGAGATTATGAGGAATGGAGAGGTACAAAATGAGACATTAGCAGCGTCTCGGCTTTGCTGCTCCAGCAGATGGTGGGAATCGTAGGTGGACTGGAAAAGTCTGATGAAGAAAAAATTTGGAGGAAAGCACTATCTGTGTATTATGAATAATTAAATATTTGAATTAAGAGAGCCTTAATTCTGAGGCATCATTACTCACAGCTCGGATGGAGTCAGAGCCCTGTCGCGACCTGCCATTTGTTTTTCGTGTGCTATCTGGGCAGCTGACACGTAGCACAAGCTGTACAGATCCCCAGCTTTCACTGCTCTGGCCTTTCCAGCATGTTATCACCAAGCACATGTGAGCTTAGTAGCCGGTTTCCCGAAATGCATGGCAGCGTGCCATGCACCTGAGAGAAGAATGGCCCTGAACATTTAATCAGAGTTTCAGTTACTAGAAGGCAGAGAAAAATATCTCTAGAAATCCCAATAAGTGTTTTATCAGAGAAATGGGAGGCTGGCGAAAGGGGAACCAGGATGGGATTGGGAGTGAGAAATCTGTAGAGGGGAAAAAATAATAGGGAAAGAAAAAAATGAAAATAAAGGGAAGGAGGACTGAAGTAATAAAAATTCATCATCTTTCAGTTTGCACTTAATAGTCAACGTACTATGGTAAAGGATATATTAGGAAACTTGGAGCTGAAAGGAGAGAAAAAACCCTTTTCCTTCATGCATCACAAATGAAGTGCATGGAAAGACTGACTGATACAACGTATTTATAGTTTGTACTGATTTATTTTTTAAATTCTTGTAGTATTTATGAGCCCTGTTTATCAGAGCTCAGGATAACTTTACTGCCAAGACAAACTTTCCAGTCACTTTCTGAGTCCTGATAGTCTCCTCATCTCGACGTTCCTTTTTGACGATGAGTTTCCAAAGGCAGTGGAGGATGGTGAGTAAAGGCTTATTCTCGTATTGCTTTTGGTGGAGACCACACTCAGATTCAGAAACTGCAAAGCAGCCTGCCAGAGGCTCCAGAAGTGTCCTTATCACTCACAGGCTTGCTGACTCTTTGTGGGATTACTGAGAAGATTATTGATGACCAAGTCCTGGGGCTTTGCTGGTTTAATGCATGATGTGTGTTCAGGAAGGCTGGGGATGTAGAGGCATGGGCTTTTAGACACATAGGGCTTCCAGGCATATGGGATCTGTCTCCAAGGAGTACTTTGGCACCCTATCTCTGTTCAGGTATCTCAAATCCTATTGATGTTTAATTTCTTTCCCCATTTCCCTTTATCTCAATGTTTTTGTTTTTTTAATGTTGCTACTTACTTTTTTAAAATCCATCAGTAGAATTGAAACAAAACAATTCCATGACTCAAGAAATTATGGGGACATGGCAGGTCTTATATCAGAGTCTTCAATTTTGATCCAAGGCATTAATTATTGAAAAATGTTACTAAATGGTCAATTCTCAAGAATGAATGCACCAGATATGTTGACCTGAACTCAAGTTCCTTTCCACCAGTGAGTTTTGCCTTTGAACCATGAGGAAATGTGTAATGGGAAAGGAAAGAAATGGAAAGAAAATAAAGTGAGGACGGATAAGAACAGACTTTAATAAACAACAGCAAGGATAATGGGTGAGTCTCCGTTAGTAGGACACTTGGAGTTGTCCATGCCTAACCTGTTCTTCCTGCTACGGAGCGGGAAGATTGAATAGCAGTGCAACCAGAATTTACAGGTGATATGTTTTCTATATGCTCTTGCTTCTGAAGATAACAGGTCTGACCCTCCGTGGGTGAACATGAGCCAAAGTGGAATAAAGTTGGCAGGATCTAATTCAATGCCAGGGATGTCTCTTTTTGTGTTTACCTTTTTTTTCCTCAGACACAGTAGGGTTTTTCATGGCTTGTTTTCAACTGGGGAGTCACCCACACTCAAAAGAAGTGTCTTGCCAGGAGGCTTCAGGTGTGCTCCAGTGAAAGCAGGACCATAAAAGTGGTAGTGAGGGATGTGAAGACAGCTCCAAGCCTTAAATTTATATCTCCCAGGCTGCCACAGTGCATCTGTTTTCTATTTGGGCTTGCATGCATGTGTTTTTTTAAGTTGACATTTTAGAAAAATTGGAACATTTTGTCATTTCCCTCCGTGCAGATGTACAGGCAGGAGAGTTCTGTTCAGTTGGGAACTTGTGCTCAGCTGGAAGAGGAGAATTTTCTCCATATTAAAGGGTCAGATTAAGGTAACCTGAACCTGTGTTTGGAGTCCTCGCTCTCAAAGACAGAGGGCAGGCTCGAATCTCAACCATTATTTAAGAGAAGGGCGGGGGAGGGATCCTTTGCGCCTTTGAGCTTCAGTGAATGGCTTGAAGGGCGAATCAGTTGACTGCCAGAGTTTGCAGAGAGCCTTAACAGAGCTCAAGTAGGGCTCTGAGTACTCCCTCTCCTCTGCAAAACTTCATCTCTTAGGCAGAATATCCCAAGTTGGCTTAATCTGATTTGCCGTCTTGTAATACAGAGAGCAGATCCACCAGTGTCTGCAGGTGGCCAAGACGTGGTGGGAGGAATGCCAGCAGCTGAAATACAGGCTGCCGGCACTTGAGGTGAAGGACAAGCATTATTCACTGAGAGTTATAACAAGCTGTAATCTTCAGGCACCCAAGGGGTTGCCCAGTTTGCCCACCGGGTTCTCCTTTTCTGTCCTGCTTTGACTTGCTAGCACACCAAGACATGGCTTTTCGCAGGGGAAATAACACTATTGAGAAAAAAAAGAAGGTCTGAGTGAAAAATTAACACCTTTCATGGCAACTTTAAGGAGTGGTGAAAAAGAAATTAAAGTTGACTTTCAGTAAAGGTTCATGAATTGTTCCCTCTCTTCACTGTCCTTAACTCCAAGTGGATTTTTTAAAACATTATTTTCTCTGAAGAAGGTGGTTATTGATTTCTTGTCTCCTATCTTCTCTGGGCCTTCAGACTGCTAATGCCTAATGGCACAAATGAGCTCTTGCCTGCACTCAGCAGATTGATGTTTTCATCGCAGCCAGGACCTTCAGGCTGTGATGAATTCTGTAAAGGAAATTACAATAATAGGATAAGCTTGAATTTTCACTAGGTCAGAATTCAGTTCATGGGGTGACCTTTTGATGTAGGTTTCCAAAGCAAACTTACATTCATAAACGCATCTCTTATGAGATCTATGTAGGTCTTCACATTCCCAGATAAAACAAATTGAGCTCTACGCAACTTACAGGCATGAAGATTTTTCGTACGAGACAGGTCATAAAAAATACAGATGCTTATATCTCACACTGCGCTAATGAGATAGGTTAACATCACCATTTCTGCAGCTGCTGTTCCCTGAATCATATGTTCTGCACCCCAGCAATGGCCACCTTGCAGTATTCCTGTGCCTTTAGAGCTGGGTTGCAAGGGACTCAGTTTCACATAGCTATTATTTATTTTGCAGCCAGGCCTGACAAGATCACGTGTTTCAGTGACAGTCTCTCCTTGCCAATGGGATCACAGTCAGCACTGATTCCTGTGACACCTCTTTTTACAAGGGCATGTACTGATAGAATGAGGGGGAATGGCTTCAAACTGAAAGAAGGGAGATTTAGATGAGATATTAGGAAGAAATTTTTCACTCTGAGGGTGGTGAGCCCCTGGCGCAGGCTGCCCCAAGAAGCTGTGGCTGCCCCATCCCTGGAGGTGTCCAAGGCCGGGTTGGACGGGGCTTGGAGCACCCTGGTCTGGTGGGGGGTGTCCCTGCCCAGGGCAGGGGGGTTGGAACTCGATGATCTTCAAGGTCCCTTCCAACCTAAACCATTTTATGATCTCCTTCATGCTAACCATTTCAAACTTGATTAAATTAGGAACTAAGCAAAATTTCAACTGACCTGGACACTCTCCAGTGCAAGGGAAATGCTCTTAAAAGAAACAATTAAAAATAACAGTTTGTCGACTAAATTTTCCAGATATGTTGCTCTCAGGTCTGAGGGGATGGTAACCTCCACCCCTCAAAAAGCAGAGTTTTTTAGCTCGAGGAAAGCATCTTCCCTAATCAGGCAACACTGAAGCAGAATAAATTGCTTGTTGACACATATCAATAGCTTCTGCCAAATTATACATGATTTAAGGCAACTAATGCACTATGTGATGATAGCTGAAGGCAAGCATATCCCAAAAGATATATTGCTTACCACCTGCCTGGACAAGAAGTACAAATATTATTGCATACAATTTGGGGCAGCTCTGCACTTCTAAAATTCTGACATATGAGTTTTGGTTGGGTTAAGATATTTTCCATAAGATGCTGTTCTCATTTTGTCACGCTGTTAAAAACAAAACTTAAATCCTTATTTTAGAGGTGATCTCTATGGAGAATAAATGAATAAATAATAAGCTAATAACAGCAGCAAGAAGAATAGTACTAATAGTTTAATAAAAAATCTTGGGTTTTTTTATATTATTTTAAAGCAAAACAGCCTAAAAAATAAATGTTTCTCCTTTCTTTGAATGACTCCAAAATTTGAATTAAAGCTACACTAAGTATTTGAAATTTAAATTTACTGGTTAGTAAAGCCTAGTAAAGCTTACATACTGATGACAGAAAATGTTTTCAGAGTGGTGATTTACATCAGTAAGTATCTGTCAAAGAAAACAGATGCTGGGTTTTCTTATATATGAAAATAAATGGGTTTGAGAAACAAACCTTTTTTTTTTTAATTGTACCAGCAACAGTTTGTCATCTAAAATGTTTCAGATTTGTCCTCCTCAAACCCTGCAGTACTGCCAGCAAAAACAAATGGTTGAAATGGTACCCATGCCCTCTCTTCAGAAAGGCTGTAGCCATCATATATGAGCAGACATCTGCTGGATTTAGGGTTTCCTAACATTGCACTGTATATACGCTTGGATTGCCTTTAGCAGAGGCAGGTGACAAGTGGCAAGTCTTTTACTCTGTTATGAATTTCATAAAACTGAAGAGCAAAAGATTTTGGTGGATACAAATACATTTGATTCTAGCAAGATAAAAAGTTAAAGCAACAAAATCCAGATTAAACCCCAGAAGTTTTTCTATTCTTATTTTTCTCTGTAGAAATTCATGCTTTTATCTGTATAATGATTTTTACAATACAATTGAAGAAACTTTCAAAATTAAGCAATATGTTTGGAATAATGGAAACTTTCACCCATATGTCACGTCGCGGAAATATTTCAACCAGTTCCAAAAATATCCTTTTGATTTGGAGAGGGTTAGAAGTGTCCTGAGGAGATGGCAGCCAGTCCTTCTGATAGAGAGGACATCTGCTGAAATTAAATCAACCATGACAGATGTGTATTGAAAATATTCTAAAAAACCTCCGGATTGTTGATTCAGAGCTTCTTGAGCAAATGATAATTTGGCAGTGGAGCTGGAATTAGTGAAATATTTTGGCTTGCTCAGGATGAATATTTTTCACCCACCCCAACTAAATTAGACACAACAAGGAAGAGGAGGAGTGGAAAATCATTTTAGAGCAATATCCTACTGTGAGAAATCAGTGTGTGGAGAATAAATGAGTTGCTTAAGGTCAGGTAGGAAATGTATAGCCAAAGCCTTTGGGAGGTCTAGATCAAAGCTTGAACTGATGTCTTATCCTTCATTCAAGGCCCTTGGGAGGTTTAGATCAAAGCTTGGACTGGTGTCTTATCCTTCCTTTTTCTTGTGTTTATATGTGGACTGAAGATATTACCCAAAGGAAAGCAATCTTCACTATCAAGGGGGAAAAAAAAAAAAAAGGCCTTTTGTTCTTTTTTTCTTTCTCCTTAGCATAGAGCTGAAGATCTGCTGTGAGCTGAATGGAGGTGTTGGAATATGGACACATGAGTTCTGCTCCTGAGCAGAAGATTTTATCCCACTGCCAATGGCTGCAGAACAGGTCACCTCTTTGGTCTTTCTATTTCTGCTGAGCGGTCAGGAAAAGAGCTGAGGCATGTAGGTGTCTATTCTGAGTCGTCACCTAAAAATCTCTTCCTGCCCCTCATGATCACACTTCTTACTCTCAACTTCCTTTCTTGGGCAGAAGAGAAGCAATTGGAGGGTTGTCTGGAGCAATGTCGGAAGGTAGCCTTCCAGATGGACCTCTCTCTAAACATGTGTATATATATTTAGAAATATGTATGTTCTCACATTAAAGAAATGAAATAAATCCCAAAGTTTCAGGCTATTCACCTTTACCCAATAGTTCTCTGATGTCATTGCAAAAAACCTGGACCTTGATGACTGCCAGAGAAGGGCATGAGCGCTAGAAAGCACAAATGCAAATCTTTCCTTCTTGAAAGAAGGGACAAGATTTTTGTCCAGAGGATGATTTCAAACAAGCCAGGAAAAATGTTCTTCACAGTGTCTCTCAATAAGCACCCACAGAGGTGTCCTCGGGATCACCTCACTTGGGCGGATGAGCTGCAGCTATTTGTCTCTCTGGGCTGGGGAGATGCTGATGTCATAAACCCATCACCAGGTATTTTGATTCCACTGACATGCAAGGTTTCCTTGAAGTAAGGCCAGTTGCTGACAGGAGAAATTCCTCCTGATGGACCCTCCTGTCTTCCCCAGATTTCACGTTTTTTGCCAAGATGAGCAGAAAGGGAGAGGGGGGAAAGCAAGAAGGGGAAAAAACCCCTCATTATTTCTTATATAAAACAGCCTGTGAACTCCAGAAACTCTTTAGATGTTTATTTGCAACTGGGAACAGAAAACAATTTGGTTTCCTATGAAACACTAATTTCAACATGTACTAAGCGGGGTAAAAATTATTCATTAAACATCAGGAAAAAAAAAAAAAGAAGAAGAAAAAGACAGGGAGAGAGGGATGAGAGGTTTACATAGGAACGGGTCCAGTTTAATTTCTAACAAACAGCCAAGACAGGAGACCAGTGACAAGTGTTGGGGATTCAGTGCTGTTTTGGTTGCAAATGCCAACATAACCTATGTTGGCATGATGTTTTGAAAACAGGTGTGAGCAGGCTCTGTCACACCTCCAGTGTAGACAGACTGCATGGACACTTCATCTGTGCTGAAGGTTTTATTAATTATCCTCTGACCTTTTACCACAGATCCTGCAGACAGACCTGAGTTCATGGCTGGTTTGGAACATGGGCAGAGGAATTGCATGTTTTGACTGGACAGGCATCCCCTTGGGGATTCTGGATGGCTCCAAGCACAGTGTTGATGAGCCATAAAAGTATGTAAAAAAATTAAGGGGAAGAAAAAAAAAAACAACAAAAACAAAAAAACTCAAAACTAAACAACACAAAACAAAAAAACCAACCACCCCCCCTAATAAAACATCAACAACCAATCAAGACTCTTATATTCCATTACTGACCTTGCCAGTGATTCATAGTATGACCTTGGCCAACTCATCTAATCTTGTTATGTTGGCATAATAAACTGAGAATGAGTCCTTTCACAAACGTCTTGTCCCAGGAAGAAGAATTAGTCTTCAGGGTCCCTGTGGCTGTTCCCTGTCAAGAGCAATGGCCAATTCTGTTTTTGAAACTGCAGTAGCTCTTAAATCACATTGGGACTGCAGATGATTTACAGAATGGACCAGCTCATATTCGGTAAAGCTGAGTTATGTCAGGAAAAGCTGGAGAGAATAGCTCCTGCTGTAATCGAGGGATTGGAGAGCTTCTCTTACCAAAGATAACTTATGGGGTTTTGGCTTATTCAGCCTAGCAATGTAAAAGCAGCAAGGAGAAATGTGGCTGAGCCTCAAGGAACTAGATGAGTTACCAAAGTAATACGATAATTCTGACATGGAAAAAAGGAGTTGGAAAGAGGAGGCCTTTGATAAGAGAAATGGGACAGAAGATCCAAGCACTTAGGTAACTGGACAATGGAGCATTCTAAGTTCGTAGGTGGGATCATATGCGGAGACATCTTGGGGGGAGCTTGGTGGTCAGTGAATTACCTTCAAACCCTCACCTTCTCTCTTATATAGCCCATGGGGCAAGGTTCATCTGGTGTTTAACTACTCAACAGCTTTGACATCACTGGCATTGCACTAACAGAAGCACCACACCAACGTGTAGGATATGGTATATGGGTAGAGGTAGGGAGAGAAACAGGGCTGTACAATTAGACACTGATTTAACACGTTCTGGTGCCAGAGAAACCAGGAGAATAACTTTAGCAGAAGACAGGAATGCCAAAATGGTGAATCAAGCCCCTTAAAAACCAAAAGGACCCTGGCAGAGAGTAACGCATTAAATAAGAATCGCTTCTCCCTCAATGGATTCAGAGTACAAAGCAGGGAACAGGGCTCAGGCTCTGAATTGTCCCAGGGGATAGCTTGAACCAAAGCCCCACATCTCAGCATTGACTTTGGATAATGGCAGAGCAGGAACTGAACTAGGCCCAGTCCGCTAGCTGAGACGGATAAAGTCTGCAACTCCAGGACTTGACCTGAAACACGTGTACTGGGTTATGAGAACCTTGCTGTGAGTAATATCAGGTTTGCGGATCCGGCAAGCTGAGATGCAGTACATATTGAACACTCATTGTCCCAATGCCTCCTCCCCTCCCTTACATCTGCCCACGGTCTCTGGTTTGTTTAGTCTAGACTATACAATCTCATTATGTTTCCTAATTCCTGATCTCTTGCTAAAATCAAACTGGATAAGATTACACGCCAGATAAGGCAGAAAATTCCACTAGAGCTCAATGACATGATCTTAACAAATGATCACTTTAATTCCTATCTCTGCTAATTAGAGTAGCGTGCTATTCTATGTGGAATCCAATGAATGCAAATTCCATTAGTTTCTCCCCTGTCTCCTGATTTCCCACCTGTCTGCTGTCAAGGATTTTCAGTGAATAAGATGGTTAAGGTTAACATTAGCATATTAAAGGGAGCCATCCTCTTCTGCAAACCCTTTTGCTTTTCTTTCCCCATATCTATATAAGGGATAGAAGAGGCTTGAAACTCTTTCAGATGCTCAGCTTCCAAAGGATGACACTGCCTCCTTGATTTCCCCTGCTGGCAACCTACACTGAAAACCCAAGATTTTCTAGAATTAAATTTTTGCTCTGTGCTGAAATCATAGAATCATAGAATGGTTTAAGTTGGAAGGAACCTTGAAGATCATCCAGTTCCAACCCTCCTGCCATGGGCAGGGACACCTCCCACTAGACCAGGTTGCCCAAGGCCACATCCAGCCTGGCCTTAAACACCTCCAGGGATGGGGCCTCAACAACTTCTCCGGACAACCTGTTCCAGTGTCTCACCACCCTCACAGTGAAAAATTTCTTCCTAATGTTTAATCTAAATCTCCTCTCTTCCAGTTTGAAGCTGTTCCCTCTCATCCTATCACTACATGCCCTTCTAAAAAGTCCTTCCCCAGCTCTTCTGTAGGCCCCCTTTAGGCACTGGAAAGCCCCAATAAGGTCTCCCCGCAGCCTTCTCTTCTCCAGGCCGAATGGCCCTAGTGACGATGGCTTTAGGGTAGAGTACGGCAGGTGGTGTAAACTATGAGGTACAGTGCAGGGATGACATCAACAAGCCATTCGCTACTCTTCCTCCTCCAGTGAGCCAAAAAGACATGACACGCAATCTAGACAGACAAATATATTTGCTTCCCTGTATCCCGTGTTGCGACAGCCAATTCCATCCATGATTAAACAGTGATCTGTGCAAGCACTCCTCACACAAACACCACGGATGAAATAGCACCATGTTCAATCCCAGGGGAAAGGGGTTAGTTTATATTGTGCCTGAAGGTGATAAACAAACTCCTCTTTACTCCGCTAGCTGTGAATCAGCTTTAACTGTGCAGAAGTAAACACCTGCTCGAAGGGCAGAGGTTAGGAGCCAGCTGTCCTGGCTGCTGCTCAAGCTGGGAGCAAAGCAGGCTGCAAGGACTTAAGTGTTTGCTTGAGACCATTTGCTCCCAGAAGGTTGTGAGAGATCAGAGGAGCACAGAGAGGAGAGGAGTGCTTGGAGACACTTTAAACGCTTAAAATAAAGAACTGTCAAGGCTCAACGTCTTCGACGTTAAGTGAAAGAATATGCTTTATTTGCCTGTTACTGATGAGTAAGAAGGATTTTGTGTTGCACAAAGAAAAGGTTCCTTGAGGGAGTTTTGTTTCTGCCTAACACTTACGGTTAATGACAGGTCTAGCCAGGGGCTTAGGGAGAGGCAACCTCCTCTATTTGGAGCCTAAAAGAGGTTTCCAAAGGGATCAGGTCCATCTTCTGAAAATTAGGGCCCCGATGACCATACCTATGCTGCTAAAAGAGTTAGAAAACAAGCTCAAACACCCACCTGGTCCTGCTTTGGTCCATAGCCTTCTCCTAGACAAAGTCCGGACACAGCTCAGCTCAGGACATCAGGCTCTGAGGACCACAAGCAAAATGAGCAAGACTACATCCTCCAGGCCTCCACTGCTAGCCTAGAAAGCTTTGCATCCTCAAACGCCCTCCTTTGTCCTCTTGTCACACCCCACAGGAAGGGAAATGTGTTTGCTCATTTTTTTTCCTGTGACGACACTACTGTTGGACTTTAGCAAAGCTTTCATACTGTATCAGACACTTTGAATAAATAAAACACTTGCAGGACAGGAAGGATGAGTTAAGTTCAAGAGCAAAATGTGAACCAAAGGAGACCCATAACCGAGTTCTGTGTAATGTAGACGTGGCCAGTCTGTGCCTCCTGCCTCATGGCCAAACTTTGTTCCCCGCTCCTATTTAATTAGCAGAATAGATGCAGCCAGTGACGCAGATAAAAATGGAGCCACGGAAAATCATTAATCATTGTGAGACATTCATGGGGTGGAAGAGTAAGTGAGTAGGCGGACCAAAAGACAGGTAAGTAAACACAGAGTATTATCATCAGAGTATCATTTTGCAGATTGATAACATCTGTGCTCCTACCTACTCTAAATATAGGAAGGTAAAGAGATGCCAGGGTTGCTTGGCTACCTGGAGGTGGGAACAGGATGGAGATAGCACTAATTAACTTCTCATTCCCTGGCTGTTCTGTATAAAATAGAAACTCATCATTAACATCCTGCTGGTCCACAGATTCCTGTCCTTCTACACAAAAAGAATGGCAATCTCTTCCCACCCAGGGGTTTAAGGGTAGTCATTGCAGTGAGAACCTCTGCAAAGTCCTAAAACTAAACAGCTCATTTAATGTAGTAAAAGTCTGAGCGATGAAAAGCAAGACACCTCACCTGAATAAACAGTCATGATGATCTTCGCAATAGCCTGGGCTGGCCTTCATGTTAATTTTAAAATTGGAGTAAACTGCAACTGATTTTATGTTTGTTACTAAGGAATATCTGTAGTGGGTACAGATAACTTGGACAGAAGAAAGGAAGGAGAGAATTGCAGCAAATAGGGCTTTCTTTGAGCAGCTACCAAAGATAAGAAGAGAACAGATAGAGCACTGACCTCAAGACAAAAACTTCCCTTGCTGTTAACTTCCAATGTGCTGGGTGCACAGCTGTGCCCTCCAAGAGGCATGAATGAGCAATTTTGCCTGGTGCCAAATTTGCACTTGTTTTCATGCCTTTGCATACTTGAAGGTCAAGTTAGCTTTGGCTCCCTTTCCCCACTCATCTCCTGGGTACCGTCAAGGAACTTGAGCCCTTTTCCGTCCCGACCGATGGAATTCACTCTCATGAACTCCTCTCTGTGCAGCCAGGTAGACCTCTGATAAGGGCCTTCCAGCTCCCTTTTAGGAATCAGAGCATCTCTATCTGGCTGAGGTTGGTGGGGTGTGTGGGTATAACTGTCTATGGTTGCTTATATCTGTACCATGTTTTTTTTCTAACCATTAAAGAGGTCAGATCTGGAGCTGGAAGAGAGTCAGCAGAAGGATGTCTTTCATTATCAATGAGGATATGAGGACATGGCTCTCCCAACAGTAAGTGGTGATGCACTTTTATCTGCTTATTGAAAAGATAAGTTACAAATCACAAGACTGAGGTGCATTTTAAGTTCAGGGATCCCTTTTCATTCTGGGATTTCATTTAATCCCCTATGTACACCATAGAAGACTCTAGCCGTGTCGGTCACCTACTCACTCACTACAGTGAGTAGAGAGAAACGGGCAGTTCCAAGGCACATGTCTTCTTGATTTTTTTTAAGCACTTGACCGGAGGATAATGGACTGCCCTAGACTACATTCATTATATCCCTATGAAGTGGCAAGGGGACCTGGGGTGAATAACTCCAGTGGAGGCTGCACTCCGGATATATAGAATCATAGAATTGTCTAGGTTGGAAGGAACCTTGAAGATCACCAAGTACCAACCATCAGCTTAACACTGCCAAAACCACCACTAAACCATGTCCCTAAACACCACGTCTACCAGTACTGGGACTCCACTACACAGGACGATGCACGAAGGTTTAAGGAGATTGCTTGTAACTTAAGCAAATCTTGCTTGTAGTGGCTGTGAGAAAACAGTCTATATAATAGCAACAGCTTTGTACAAGACCCTCACCATAAAATGAGAACTGGACAAGCAGGAGAAGCGAACACACACCACAAATTCTGAAACGAGAGGAGTTGGGGTGCGGTGGTTTTAGTTAGCACTGATTTAAGGTTTAAAAAGGCTTATAATATTTCTTCTGCCATGTGGCAGTCTTCAGAAAGGATTCTAGCAGAGCTCTGTCTGCATGGCAGTCCCCATTTGTGTGAAATTGTCACATGAGAAGGTTTCACTCCTTGGATGGGTGCATGGCTAGCTGGTAGGAAGGAAAGAAGGTCATAAAAGAGAAGCAGAACCTCGCTGCCTCTTTAATCTTACTCTGAAACAGGACTTCCCATCCTAACTCTCTCAGCTCCCTCTATGGAACGACTGTCAAGAAAAAAAAATCCAAATAAAATGTTAATGGCCATAGCAAAGACAAAGATATTTTTTTTTATGATTCTGCAAGTACACAAAGCACAGAGAGTGAACCTACTGCTGAGTGTGAGAACTTTGAGTAGCATTCTTGAAGGCAGAAAGCTTAGGAAGGAAGAGGGTGGTTTTTCAGTTTTTGAAGACCAATTTTAAATAAGTTAAAGAGCCCTTATGTTTCTCAGAGCAGATACTTAAATCTAAGGTACACAAATGGTGTAGTGGATTTTTTTTTAGTGTGTCAGATTGATTGGAGAAAATGCATAATTTTTATCTGAATTTTGGTTGTAAAAAATTTAAGGTTTCACCTCCCCAACAACAAGCAAATGTACTTTGAAACCAAATTCATAAGGAACATAAGAGACTGGAAATATCATAACTCTCAAAAAGTGAATTCTGAGAAAGAATTCACATGATTGTTGACATGAACATAGAGTTTTTTTAAACTTTGATTTGGCATAGTACAAGAGGAAAAGGGGACAAACCAAAACATGGGAAAGTCCATTTAAACACCAGAAAAAGCTTTTTACTCTCAGCATGGTCAAACACTGGAGCAGACATAGAGGTTATGGAGTTTCTGTCCTTGGAGACATTCAAATGTTGGCTGGACAAGACCTTGAGCAACCTGCTTCAGCTCACTCTGTTTGAGGAGGCGGTTGAACAGAACGATCTCCAGAGGCCCTCTGCAACCTCAGCTTTCTGGTGATATGACAGCTCCGAACAAGCCCCTCACTTCAAGAACCACCTGCAAACTTCTTTCATGATTGTACTTGCAAGTTATTTGACAGCCTTATGATACAGAGTGGTGTTATGTTCATTCTCATATAGGAGGGAAACTGAGGCACCATGCTGCAGAAGCAACGGGCTCGAGTTCTCCCATGGGGTCAGTGGCAGAGCTCCCTCGCCAACTTTCCCTGATCCTCCTCCCCTCCACGTGCCTCTGGATAAGCCATAACGATGGTATCCCTGCCTATGGTAGGGGGGTTGGAACTCGATGATCTTCAAGGTCCCTTCCAACCTAAACCATTCTATGATTCTATGATTCTATGATGAGGAATAGGTGGGTCGAGCTGAAGACCTGAAAAAGGGCACTTCTTCTCCTTGGGAGCAGCCGCACTGAGAATGGATTAGGACCAGACAGTGCTGCCTCTGAAATCCTATGGAATCAGGTGAGTTCGGTGCTGATGGTTAGCTTTGATACCGATTTTCATTGCAGCCTTGGATGTGTCACTTCACCTTGCTGCATTCCTCTCTAAAACCGGGGTAAGGACTGAGCCAGGACCAATCGCCCTTACCAGTCCAGGGTGAGAGCTCAAGACTAACTTTGTGATAGGGGAAGAGACGCTGAACCAAAAGGGCAGCTCATGTACCCCAAACCCCACCTTGCTCAGGGCTGCAGGACCTCATCAGCAATGGTACGTCAAATCAGAGGAACAACCAGTTCCTGAGGCTGCTGCCTGCCCCTACAAAGTTGGAGGGAGCTTGGACAGGGGCTGGCTGTGCTGCTGAAGCTGCCTTTTATTGCATAAAGAAAGAATGTGGCTGATTTCCCTTCAGTTTCTGAGAACACGCTATCTGGCTCACCTGCGGCTCCTGCGGTTTGGGCCTCGGGCCTCGGGGGCTTGGTTGGGTTTTGTTCTCCCCCACACCCCTCCCCGGCCCCTCATCCCCTGGCCTCCAATGGGAAGTCGTACAAGTTCGAAGGGAGCCCATAAAAACGCCTCCTCTCGGCAAACAAACCCTGACATCAAAGGAAGGCGTGAAGGGGAGCCAAAATCTCAGAATCAAAGGCACTGACTCATTTCTGCTGCACCCTCTGCCTTGCCAGAAGGGCCACAAGCCACCGTCGCCCCCCGAGGTGAGATGTGCATTCACCCTCCCGCTCACCCTTGGGGTACCCATGGCTTCATCCCATCACGGCAGCACCCTTTTTCCATTCACCACCTCTTCTCATCTGCTGCAAGACGGGAGAAACAATCAAGGTCCAGGTCTCCTCTGTGTTTGTCCTCATTCTGTTCTGCAGCTCAGACACGCACCAACAAATGATGACCAGGGAGGCACTTCAAAGCCAAGGTTTGTTTAATGACCGAAGTGAGGGACAACCTCTGACCTCCCCATAGGGGAAACAATAATTGTTGACAGGGATGGAAAAAATGTTCTCATTGTGAACATAAACAGGCTGGAAGGAGACGCAGCGCCAGATGTGGCTGAGAAGTGTTTAGGAGCCGAGACAACATATGAAATTTCCATCAGATTTTTATTAATCAGAAAAAGGGTCTGGGTGGTGGCTTTTTTTTTTCCCCTGGTCAATACCAAACCAGAAAACAGACGTCAACAACATTCCTCTTTTTTTTTTTTTTTTTACCTTTCTTTCCTTCCCTCTCCCCCTTCTCCAATTTTAATTGGAATTTAAAGTAAATTGGGGATTGTCTTGGGAATGCTTTTTTTTAAATAATCAGCCTTGCCCATGTTCTGATGTTTTTCTTTCGCTTTCTCCAGGCTGAGCATCCCTTGTGTTTTAAAGCAGTTATTCGCCCCCTAACTTGACAAATTAAGACTTCCCTAAGGAAATGGATGCCAAACTGAGTTCTCCCTTTGCAACGCTTGCCCCACACAGATCATTCTGGAATGCAATACCAGAGCTAAACAAAAGCAATGAGAACAGGAGCTGGAGTTAGTTGTACTGTGTACCAGGAAAACTTGGGAACCGCAGAGATTTTCTTGGTCCTGCCCTCAGGGAACCCATCCTGACTCTGTAGCTTGGAAACTCTTGGACTGTGAGGTTTGGAGACCAAGTGATGTACCATGGTGTCTAAAGGAATGATCCCCCAGCCTTGATGTCCGTTGGACCACAATACTGAGAAAACCATGCCCTGTTGTCAAAATAATCTTTTTTTTTTTTATTCTCTGTCAGACATTGGGTCCCGACAGTGAAGAAGAATCATAGAATGGTTTGGGTTAGAAGGGACTTTAAAGATCATCTAGTTCCACCCTTGCCCTGGGCAGGAACACCTCCCCACCAGACCAGGTTGCTCAAAGCCTCATCCAGCCTGGCCTTGAACACCTCCAGGGATGGGGCACAGCCTCAGCCACAGGATCTCTGGGCAACCTGTTCCAGTGTCTCACCACCCTCACAATGAAAAATTTCTTCCTAATATCTAATCTAAATCTCCCTTCTTCCAGTTTGAAGCCGTTACCCCTCATCTTACCACTACATGCCCATGTCAAAAGTCCCTCCTCAGCTTTCCTGTAGCCCCCTCTAGGTACTGGAAGGCTGCTATGAGGTCTCTCCAGAGCCTTCTCTTCTCTAGGATGAACACCACCAACTCTCTCAGCCTGTCCTCATAGAAGAGGTGCTCCAGCCCCTGGAGTATCTTTGAGGCCCTAGAGAGACTCCTGATTAATGTGGTGTCCTCAGGGGACATGGGCCATTGCTCCTCAGAACTATTTCACACACTTCCAAAGAGCCAGGTGCCCAGTCCCCATTAGGGTCAGAGAAGAACATTACTGTTCAGCTGAGCTTGCCTGGGAAATGATTGCTTCTCAACATCATCTAGGGAACCTTCTTGCTGCTTTACTCATGGTCAAGGCAGTTGGCTTGCTGCTGGAATAGGTACAGATTAAGGTTGTGAGGACTCAGGACATACAGAAGAGTAAGGATATATGTGGGAAAAATTAGTGGATATTTTTTCTCACGTGGTGGAAATTGTATGATCTTTGTAGTGGGGTGAGAGTTTCCCATGGATTATGTGTGTTGATTCCTCCCTATCTTTCTCCTCCCTGCCAGCTTTAGGAGCCTTAGTAGAACTGATAAAGAAGCTGAAATACCCTTAAGCTTGGGCTAGATACTATTTCTACTTCTAGACTCCAACATAATAAGACTTTATAAGCCTGTTTCACTCTTTCAGGCCCAAACTCTTCCCCATCAGGTCTTCCAGGTCAACCCACTTCAAGGGTTGAAGGCCAGCTTTTCCTCCACTTCTTTCAGAGTCAATGAACTCTGAAAATCCCACTGCATCCACGTGTCTAATGAGAGAACTCCCACCACTCTGCTCTGTCCATCAGGCCTTCGTTACGCTCAACTTAAAAAAGGTATTCTCAACATATTATGATAAAGCAACTGCCCCCCAAGCTGAGCACTATTCTATGAACATTAAATTTTATAATCATGTGAAGTGAATAATTTTGTCGAAGTCTATAGGAACCTGAAAGAAGAGACTGAATGGTTGGCACCTCATTTTCTACATTATTATACAAGCAATTATTATGGGAATCTATTTAACAATATATTTTCATCATAAAGCAGAAAGAAAAAAAAAGAAAGGAAAATATATTCTGTGTTTTACATTCTGGACATAATCTTTAAATTAGCCTCTTTTTTTCAGCTACATCCTTAAGACATGTTGTGTAGAACAGGTTGCAAGACAGAGAGATCTGCTGATGCAAGGTCCTTGTTGTGTAATTCCAAAAAAAACTCCATCTACAGCCCTAGTGTGAATCCAGAATGGTGGACGCATCTATGTTACAACAGAGGAAGAACCTGGTTCTTTTAACCCAGCCTTCTTCATGCAATCTGGAAATACAAATTGCCAGCAAAAGTGCAAGAGTGGTGCCAGAGACATGCAGAAAATTGCCACTGAGCTGGAGCTTGCTTGTGGATTCACAGTTGGACTTCAGCTCAACAGAGCAACCTCAAATTTGAGCTATTTTAAGCTACTATGTACAGTGCCTAGTGGAACTCTTGCTGTGCACCCCCGATGAGGACAGACAGACAGACACCAGAAATGAGTGATGTCTCAGGTTTTCAGTGCTCTGGAGCTATACTTCAGGGGGATCGATGGGTGTAGCTTCATGAATAACTGTGAAGCTCTCTTGGTTGTATTTGTGATGATGTTGCTTCTTATTTGGTTTAGTGGTGCATCCTTCACTTTGAGTCTGCAAAACCCAGTAGTTTTGGACCTTAACTGTAAATCTCATTGTAGTCCAGCCAGTGATTCTCTGTCTAGACCAGCAAAATGCATCCTAAATTTGCCTTTTCACCACATAGCTGCCCTCCTGCCACATCTCTTTATTCCTACATCCCCAGGTCTCTTGGCAAAATCCACAATACTCAGTAAATCAAGAAATGCTCTGTGAAAAGGCTAAAGAGATGCTGTTCCAAACCCTGAAGTTTGTTGCTGGCTGGCGTTAGTCAATGTTCCTGCTGGTGCAGCACCCAGGGAAGTCATGGAGGATGAACCAGGTCAGGGTAATTTTATCCGCTACTGAAATGTATCCCTTTTGAGTGATAAAGTACAATAGTCCAAGGTCATGATTTCACAAAACAGTTAAGTATTTTCTTACATGACATTCGTATGTGGAAGGTTTTTGTACCCTATATATGACTCCAGTGGATTTTTTGCTCTGGTCCCCTGCAATCACACATAACAGCAGAACAGTTTAACCCAGGATATGCAGATTATCCAGTGTTGATAGCCCCAAACACTACAGTTTCTTGCATCCTCCCATAAACATACAACTTAGGACAAAAGACGTACAGCCAAAGTGTGGTTTCCCAGAAAATAGAAAAGAGGATAATATGACTTAAGCTAAAAATGAGAGCTTTTTCTGAGTCAATAGGGTCAATCAACTACAGAACTGAAATTATATATGGACTTAAGTGTCTCAACTCATGTCTTCTGATCTTAGACTTGGAATAAAGAAAATGAGGTTATCAAACAGCACTATACAGGCTCCTATGGGCAATGAAGACTTCAGACTGACATTGCAATCTGAAGTTCTTTTTCTCCCTCTTTTTCCTGTTTCCAGGGAGTGAGCAATTAACTGCCTTAAATAAGAGTCTGAAGTTAGGTGAGAAGAATCTGACCTTAAATATTCAGTCCTACCAGTTGCTCGGGGTGAAATTACTCAGGGTTTTATATATACCACCCTGCTGAGATGACACAGCAGGAGACTTGAATGGCGATAGTCGGGTTACACTGACATCAGATGCACATTTTGGGATGTGGGTTGGACAAGGCATTGGCACCGCTTCTTGAATGTGAAACCTGGTTGGATAGGAAATGCCCTAGTGTCTCTGTTGCTATCTGCTCCGTAGCTCCAACCTCCCTCCTCCCGGCCAGCTGGACCAATCCAGCTCTGACTCAGAGGGAAATTTGCCATTTCTTGCATGACCAGAATGGTTTTCTCCGGCAGAAAGGTGTTCCTTGGAGGTCTCCAATGAAACTCCTCGTTCAGATTGACTTTGCTTAGCTTAGGCCAGACAAAAAAAAGGGATTGCGGCAAGACATCCTGCAGTCAGCCAGGGAAGAGTTGGCCCAGGAGAAAGGGAAATCAGAGGGCAGCCCACATATATCAGCCAGTTGCCTGCCAGCTCCTGTATCTCCCGAGTATTCCCCTGCTTGGAAAGCAACTCGGAGGCATTTCCCCCCTCACCTGGGAGCGCTACCGTGTCTGTTCCATTAAGCAAACTTGACACCCCCATAACCTGGGATGTTTGTTTTATCACTCAATTCCCTGACTTACGTAGACTCAGAGAGTCAGCAGGGTCCACGGGCTCCTTTGGAGATTCCCTCTCTCCCTTTCAGCTCGTAACAACTCTTTGCCATTTTGGAATTTGACGCAAAACACTCGAATGTCAGCGGGTCCCGGTGGAACCTTTCACCGGAGGTTTTCAAAGGCTTCTTCAAACAAGAATGAGTTCAGCCTAATAGTAATGCCAATAACGCACATAACAGTAAAAAGAAAAATATATATACTGTATTATTTCTTCAGAGCCCCAGTCATGAACCTCTCAGGGTGCTGTACAGACAAAACAAGAAACCAGCAGCGTCCAAAAAAGGCTCAAAAGTCCACAGCTGAGGTCCAGAACTGCATTTAAGGCAACATTATTCAGCATCCCAGTTTATAAAACAAGAATAAAAGGTATTGCAAAGTTAAAATTCAAAATCTTCTAGACCAGATGAGAAGTTTACTAATTATTACAGTTTGTTGACTGACCATTTTGGAGTTTTCTAAATTAATCATTGGGATTGGGGACTTTCAGTACTGGCCTACTGACTGGGTTGGGTTTAGCTCCTTTGGGAACTGAAGGGCAGACATGATCTACTTTGGACAGAATTTCATCAGACCATTTGCTCCGTTTTTTCTAATTTCACCATTTTTTCCATCAAATTTTGGCAAAGTCAGACTATGCAAACTTTTCAAATGAACGTCTAGCCAGCAGGCACGCTCATAGCTTTCATTCATAGTTAAGAGGCTTTATAACACTGGTAGCAGATATGATAACTTCTACTGCAGATGTGGCTGCATTTCAGGGAGAGATGAAATGATCCCCTGTCTGCACTACCACACTAAGCTTAAAAAAGCAACTTGCTGTCTCCTGAGGGCAAAGGTACCCAATGAATTTAATTTACTCAAGTTCAAGTCACAGTGGGCTCCTGAAGTTTCTCTCTGGCATACATCACAGATGAAGTATGTGGTCCTTGGGGGATTTTAATTCTTACAGCATTGTAATGACCAATCTAGAGGAACATGTTTTGGCCATGTTATACCTTCAGCTTCTACTTCAGCACCATAAAACTAAGGCTGGAGCAACCGAGCCCTTGTAAAGGCAGATTTGCAACCCACCCCTACAGCAAGTCAAAATATTTGTTTAAAGGATGCTAGAATAGGATCCTAGCAAGAACAAATTCTGGGTTTTTTGCTCCTTTTATGCAAGTGGCTTTCTACTGTGTGGCAGGAAGCAGAGTAGGAAATTCATGTCTGTAGAGAAATAGGGAGATTGGCAATATTACTATTTTTAGTGATTTTATTATTTTAAGATCTGTTTCTTTTATCATTTTAGAGAAACAGAGCTCTCCTCTATGCACAGCCTGCATACCTGAAACAATACAAAGAAAGTCTATGTCGTTTTGCACAGACAAAATGATATTTGGGGAAACAAACAGGTTTTTCAGTGATGTTAATAGAGCATCTAGAGCAATAGGGCTCTAGACTGACAGGACGTTCAGAAGCTCTATGACTGTATGAACAGAAATAACTACAGCTGGTCACACAGCAGAAATACTGCTTTAAGAGGGAATTGAAAGATGAAAGCTCAAAATTCTTCATTTTTCATGATCCCCTGTATTCCCCTTTATTCATATTTTGTGAATTTTTCTACATCAATATTATTTTTACAAAAAAAAAAAAAAACAGGATTTCACTCTAATAATATGTCCTAAGATTAAGCTGAAAATTGTAATAACCATTTTTCCAATTAAATAAATGGGACACATATTTCCAAGATTTTATTAATTTACAAGAGAGAGGAAAACAGTCCTTTTTTTATCTGCTCAGATAATTCTTCCTGCTTAAGCTGTTTAAAAAAGAGAGTCTAAAAAGAGAGAAAGTGGTCTAAAGACCATTATGCATTCCTAAGCCATCCGATAGTCTCCAGCAGCAAGTATGATTGCTTAAATCATTTTAGTTAACAGAAAACAATAAGCCTGTTCTTCTTTCAGTCTAAGTGAACTGCATAGTGACTATGGAATAACAAATATGCTACCCAGCACCTGAGCATGTAAAATTCACTGCAAAGGGAATGGGATTTTTGCACAACGTTGATTACAGGCGGAAATTCAGAACCTGTGGTTTTTCTTATGGTTTCTCTCACTTCATTTTTCTTGCACTTGCAGAAACTCTGTAGCATCTCCTATTTCACATCAGCTTCCCCCTGACTTTTGCAAGTTCTCAGTCACCTTTAGTAGTGGTTCTCCCTGGTAGGAATCTCTTGAGTCTATCTTGGACCTTCTAGCTAACAAACTGCTGCTCACAGCAGGACCCTCAGGCATAGGCAATACGTCCAATCTCTTCTGTTCTCTTCCCTGGACACATCACACTGGATTTTAGCTCCTGCAGGCCCTGGATGTTGGCAGCACTCCTTGCATTTAGCACATGGGAAAATGTGTGAGAGGTTCTTCGGGCTCTGGTGGAAAAGGCATCAAAAATTGGACTTGAAGGTCTACATGCCAATCTATGGACTCTATGCTATGAACCCCAGAGCGCCATATGGGACATTTGCTAGGGATGCAGCCCATTTCACATCCTCAGAAGATGCTGGTCTCAATCATAGAATCATAGAATGGTTAGAGTTGGAAGCGACATTAAAGATCATCTAGTTCCAACCCCCTGCCATGGGCAGGAACACCTTCTGCTAGAACAGGTTGCTCAAAGCCCCATCCAACCTGGCCTTGAATCCACCATTGCTCCTTCATTTTTAGGTAACCTTCTCTCTTTCTACCCACATCTGACAGGATATGATGACCTGAGCACCTGAGAAAGTGACTTATGTTTTCCACAAGTACACACGTCCTCTTTGATAGCAGCAACCCAATGGGTCTGAAAGCTGCTCCTGCTCTGGGCAGGGAGCAGAAAGCTGTAATGCCAGGATCTGGTGGAGTAGCTCATTCAGTGTCAGCGGAGCGGCAGATGCCCTTCTGATAGTCTAGAGCTCCTTCTGCTGGGCAAACAGCATCATGCCTGGGTCCTGGCCTCCAGCTCCAAAATTCGAGATTGTGCTTTCTGGTTTCTCACAAACTACAACAGAAAGCCTGTCTTTTGGGGTTCTCCTCCTTCTCCTGTATAAAAATAAGCATAGTATTACGGTTATATTCAAAGTAATATTTATTACTTATAATTATGGCATGTAGTCATAATCTTTCATCCCCAGAATATTTAGAAGAAAATGAGAATGTTCCCTTTAACCACTTCAAATACGGCCAAGTCCAGGGAGCCATACGGCAGCTGTTTAATAGTTGTACCTGACAAAAAGAGGTAGGGGATGGGGAACATCAGGGCCAACTCACATCATGAGGAAGCTCTTATTTTAGGTACTGAAAGCTCAGTTCATCTCTGATTCATTACAGAGGCCTTAGTGGAATCCCATTATTAAAGACTTTACATGTTAACGCTTGCCCTGGCATTATTATTTATTACAGGCCTTATTACAAAGATGTCCTAGTGTGTTAAGACATGTGAACACATCATCCCCAGAACCAACTGCCTAAAAGGCAAGGAGATAAAGAAAAGCAAACCCGGAGGGGCTGACACCCAGCTCCTCTCAGCCCTCCTGGCTCACACTGTCGCTATTTTACACCGCCGGTAAGTTATGTGCTACTGACAGATTCATTGCCAGCTGGGATTAACACCACCGAAAAGCTCAGCCTGCCTCTAAGGGTAGGAGGGTACAAAGTTTCTTTCCCGCTCTCCTGGAGCAACTGCAAGGTCTCCATCTGAGCCTCAGGCCAGACATAATAGGCAAGACATGTTTGATATGGTCAGATCCCCATCCGACACGAACTGGTGGTGAGCTATTGATTTCAGCTCCCGTTCAGTGTTACACAACCCAGAAGAAGAGATAAGAAAATGTTTTTTCTCCTGCTACATCTCCTTTCTTGCTTTTTTGCTCCCTGAATAGCTATCATCAATGGCATCTGAAGGTCAGTATTTGTGTTCCCAGTGGTGCTTACTGCATTCAGCTGATGGCTGGGGACACATGGCCAGCCTGGGTCTCCTATAGCTCTCTGCCTGATTTATGAAGAACAAAAACATTGCAGCTGCCAAAGCTAATCCTGAAAGTGAAGTCAGTGGAAGGCTTGCTGAAAGGCCAGGGAAGCCTCTGCTTTCTGGTCAAGCATGTATAAACAGGCTCACTTGCTTTTCATTTTGACTTCCCAAAGTACTTCCTCTTGAGATGGTGCCCATCTTCAGAAGAGGGAAGGAAAGGACAGAAGGGACAGAGTGAGGAAAAAGAGCATGGGAAAAGTGGTTGTAATGGGACAAGGGTAAATTTTTACTGATGGATCTGTAGCCACACAACAACCTCTCCAGCAGATCCAGGTGCTGCTTTTGGTGCTGCAACCATGTGACTTCAGGCAGGTCATTTGACTTCATCTTTGGAAGGAGAGCTCTTTGCTGGGTGCTGGACCCATGAAGAAGGAGAATATGATTTCCATCCCAAGAGGGCACAAGCTGTATTTATCTCATTAATCTTCCTGTGCTAGTTTATGGTGTCTGCACAGTCTTGCCCATCCCTGCAGCAGAGACGTTAGAAAGAAATTGTTGTCCAGTCCTTGGTTTACTGCGTTAACCTGCAGGATTTAGACTAGCAAAAGGGACTATGACCAATGTGTTTTGTCCTCCCTCTATAAGGCCAGAAGCCTCAGCTGGACAATGGTGGGAGGATTTTTCAGAGTACTGCTCTCAGTTTTGATTTTCTTCAATATTTGGGTGTCTTTCTCTTGAAAAGAACTTGAGATGTAGGATGGCAACATCCGTTGTGGGTGGGTTATGTGTTATTTCCCCACAGCTAAATGTGGAAGAACATACAATTCTCTGTTCCTAATACACTCGAGTAAGGGCTGTACCCAACCTACCGGTCAAATATCCTGGATTGGAGACAAAGTGCTGAGCTGCCAGAGGAAGAGAGGGAGAAACAGATGCAGATGAACTCCAGGTTTTTCACAAAAATTGTGTCCATTCATTGCTAAAATCATCTGCTTGAGCTGCTTCTACCATTTGAGTTAACAGCTGCTAAAAAATTCCTGTTTGAAACTTGTCAGCTTGTGAATGGACATGTCTCCTGCTGGGTGCTGTGGGCTGCAGGTGAGTTAGACTAAATTAACTGACAGGCTGAAGATCTTGCTCCAAGGCCCAGAGCCTGTTGGGCGTTTAGGAAATAAAAGCAGCCAAACGGGTCAGACCAAACATCCACCTAACGCAATATCCTATTTCATAAAGTTGCAAATACCAAATGAGTGTAAGAATGCAGTGAGCGTATGGCAATGCTTCCATCAAATACTCTCACAGTCTATAACAGTTTCTACCTTTGGGACTTCCTAAGCTGGACATGATTTCTGTGCATTTTGTACCTTTTAATGGTTTTCTCTGCCACTGGTATGTTTAGCTTCCCCATGAACTCGTGAAAACTTTCTGTGTCTAAACCACTCAGTGTCAGGGAGTTCCACACTTTCATTACCCATATAGTGAACCCACATTCACACCTACATATGACAAACCACCTCCTCCTTTTGTTTGTTTTGAACTTACCACCTGCCTTTAAATTTCTGCATTTTGCAATGAAGTGAGTGTCTCCCTTTGTTTCAAATAGAATTGAAAAGGGGAAAAAAGGGTTCCACCTGAATTACATCCCACTGGGTCTTTTTTTGTTTGCAGTTTTTTGGGTTTTTTTTCCTACAAGCCATTCTCCAATGTACCAAGGTCATCTGAATTTTAATCTTGTTTTGGAACATACCTTGCAGTCCAGAGCAGCTTTGTGTCATCCACAAATATAATAAGATCCTTCCCTCTTCCACCACCCCTGTCCTGAATGAAAGTGCGAATACCGCTAGAGCTAGCACAGATGCCAACATGTCCCAGCTTGATGCATCCTTCCGTTTCAAGAGTAAACCCTCAGTAGCCATCTTCAAATCCAGTTTTATCTCTGGTCCTGCTTCCTAGTTTTATCTGGGTCCTATTTTCCTCTCTTTCTTGTACAACATGGGAAGCAGTGTCTGGGAGCCTTCTTATATCTAGCATCTCCTGCTTCTCTTACACACTCAAGATCTCTTATGCTGTACTTACACTGAACTACGAGCTCTGAGAACTTCCCTCTACCACAGATGTGAGCAAGTGTGTGTGACCATTTTGTGGCCCAGAAACCACCTGCCGTGGAACAACTTGTCTCCCAAAACATAGCAGTAACATGTCAACTACCTCCTACAAATGGTCCCTGAGTCACGCTAACTCCCCACAGCCTGCCAAGGACATGTTTTTGTACCAAGGGACATTCTCAGTCATGGTTAAGTTGATGTGTTTAGATGTATTTTTCAAATTCACCATTCCCACGTGCTTTAAAAAAAAAAAAAAAACACAAGGAAAAAAAGTCTCATTAACTGATGAGTTTGTTAGAATGTTTTTTTCCCAATTCCAGGGTGAATTCATATCCCTTTACCATCAATGTCAACTGTCCTAGCCTTGCTTGACAGGACGTAGGAGGCTTTCCTTACAGCTCATTGCTCAGTGACACTGCTCCAGACTACCTGTCTCCCTCTGCTTCTGTGCTGGGTTTACAACAGGAGACTCACCAGATGCAGCCCTATCTTTTCTCAGGGTATGGAGAAACACCTGGCATGTTGCATTTTGGCTGATGTGATGGAGAAGAGCCCACACCAGCTCATCCAGTGGGGCAGCAGCGCAGTTAGGGGGCTGGTGAGTGTATCCAGTCACAGGGCTTTCCTGAGCAGGAGGTCCCCAAGGAGCTCTTCTCACTTATTATTACAGCATAGCGTTCTCACCCTTACCCAGCTTCCCAAGCAGGTGTCCTGGATGTGGTCAGTCTGTTGGTCAAGGTTAGAGGTGACCCAGTGCATCAGTGCTTGCACCAGAAGGGTGGCTGCCCTTTAATTGCAGGAGGTGGCGAAGCCAATTATGAAGACTCTCATACAAACCTGTGAGACTTTGCACATCTGAAGGGAACTCTTAGTTTTTGCTCTCTGGTGACTCTGGCTTAACTGAACCTGCTTTTATGATGTTCTTTATGGAAGAACAGTCTATGAGTAACTGTTGATCTTGCTGTAGCCCTGGACACCACTTGTTTGTTTAAACTTCCCTTGGGTGAGGTGACCTTCTTGCACATCAGCAGCAAAGTTGACAAGTTTATCTCTTGCCACTGATTCAGCCCTCTATTCTCCTCACAGGCAAAATCCTGTCACGCGCTGTGGGAATCTGTTTACCACGACAGTTTGTCCTCCTGCATATTCATCATCTTCGGCTTTCAACTGCAGCAAAAGCTGGCTGGAGGAGCAAGCAGAAGATAAATGCCTTTCCGGGCAATGGAGCCTGATGTGGTCTTCCTTCGCAGTTCAGGCCTCGCCACGCACCAGCGCCTGATCGTTTATAATTTTCATTTCTGCTTTGCTCATCAGCTTGCTGTAGGCTCAAAGAGCAGAGGAAGAGAGGATCGGGAGCCTCAGCTTTCCTCTTAGCTGTCTTCATTACCTGCAGGAGGTCAGGCAGACTTGCAAACTTCAGGCATTCTTCTTAAATAAAAACCCTGCATCCTACCAATTTATCTCCATTACACTACAGCGTAAGTCAAGATTAGACCTTAATACTTTTAGCCATGAGCAAGGCACTGTACTTTTATACACCGAGGAGAACCTTTTCTCCTCCCTTCTTCTGAGGCACTTTTGAATCCAACAAGCAAAACAGAGACATCAGTGGCACAGAAATGCTGTGGGTTATGCTGAAGTGGAAAGCAAACCTTGTAGGTAAGGTCTTAGAGAGTTCCCAGCAGCCAGCCTAATCCACTGTCTTTTCCTCTGTCACAAACACCCACATTTAGGTAGCTGGATGACCTTACTCATGCCAACCAGCTATTCCCAGCATACAGCTTAAAACCCGGGAGAGAAGTCTTGGAATTGGCCTGCAGATATATGGGGTAGAGCCCAGTTGTGCATAGTGTGACCTATGTGCACTCCATGCATGCTCCATGGCAGACCTCGTTCTCCCTCACCACTGGTATAAGAACCATATCAACATCTCTTTGACCACCCTGAAGCTTTTGTGTTATTGGTACCATGAAGAGCGGCATCAGTTTGGTGACAAAACTATTTTTACCTTCAGGGATTTGTAGTGTGGGTCAAACCTGCAAGAGGTTCTCAGGATGTGATGGATGCATTCAAAGCCACAGAGTTTAATTGCAGGAGCTTGCTGTAATTTCTGTGTCTTTTAGATCAGGCATTATTATATTATCCTCACATTCCAGAAGGGGAAACCAGAGCACACACATCTGTTAACGGCTCCTGGGCTACTACTGGCTGGTTGCACCTCAGGGAATACAGACCTGGCTTTCTGAGTCTTGGCACATTGCACCATCCATCCCGTGGCCGTACTGCTCCCCCAAGACAGATTTTCCACCAACACTCTGGAGCATTCTTGGGTTTCAGGCTCTGTTTGCATGTTTGAAAGGCTCTGAAGGGAGTGTTAGCTTCCCAAGCTGAACTGGCTCCCATGCCTTGTGGTCATTTTTTATTCCCCAGGAATGGTCTCTGATGGCAGCACTTCTAACATCCATGTGAACAACTTCTCACTTTCTCCACTCCAGTTTTCCTGTTTGTGACTGAAGTGCAGGCATTTTTTTTCCTAAAAACCTACATTTCCAAAAGCAACCACCTTAGGCAAAAAAAGAAGAACCAAAATACAAAGAAAAAATTCTCCACATTCAAATCATCCTTCTGGCAGCCTTTCAGCACCATTGCAAAACCCAAATATCTTTCAACATTACCAGCCAAAGACTTTCTTAGAGAGCAGTGCTATTCCACCACAGGGATATTCTGCACAAAGACAACTCATGTGATAAGTTACAAAAGCCTACACCGTGCAGCAGGGAACACGCAACCTGGTCTAGCCGAAGGTGTCCCTGCCTATGGCAGGGGAGTTGGAACGAGATGGTCTTTAAGGTCCCTTCCAACCTGAACCATTCTATGATTCTGTGATCCTATGGGATGACATGGGATCTTCCAGGGCAACAGGTACTGCACACCGGTTCTGTGGATAGGGTACTTAGCTTGTACATAGCCACCTGTACTGGAGATGTTTAATATTGGGTAAGATAAAGCCAGTGGCTTGTGAAAGGATTTTTGGGAAACCAGCCATCACGGTAAAGGAGCCTATAGAGACATACAGCTAAGCCAGTGGCTGGCTGTTGTAGGGTATGATAAATCACCCTCTAAACTCCACCAGCTGATTAGATCTCCATCAGATGTATTGGGAGCCAGAAACACAGGTTATACATAGATACTGATGTTTTTGACAGGGCATAATTCAGGTTGCGTTTTAAGATATATTAGGTGGAATTTTGTAAATGTAAGGTCTACTGAAAATTGAGATACCCTATAGTATTTGTGGCACCCAGACAGAGCTGGCAGAGGGGACACAGGATCTACAGGAGGCTAAGTGGGAGCTAAGTGGAATACGTTACAGTACCTGAAAGGATGACAGAAGCCAAACTTTGAACTGACTTAGGTGTCTTTGTTAAATTCCTGAAGTTGGGAAAGATATCTCTGTATATCATCCCAGACAAGATGGTGTTTCTGGTAGAGAAACACAGATAACACCCTCCAAACCCAAGGCTTGTATCCAAGCTGAGAAGAAGCCTCACAGCTTGAGCCCTAACCTTGCAGTTTGCAGTGCTATGCGAACCTACTGGTTCAAATCAATGGCAGTGTTATTAACATTACCTAAAAAAGGGTTCTTAGCCAGTGGACGTTGGAATCATAATTAGAACCAACCTCCAAAATTAATTATGCTATGAATCTTAGCTGCTACTAATTAGCATTCTTGGCACAGTATCAAGCAAAATCGGGACTATGTTCTGCTAAAATAACAGATAATTGTAGCCCAAAAACTTAATTTCAAAATAAGATAAAAGGCAAAAGGAAAGTATACCAGACGATAAATTCTTAGATGTATAAGGTGAGCTTCTGGGTTTCTGAAGGAAAATCTGGAGGGCAATTAGTATCATCCTAAAGCAGACATCTAAAATAGTTCAGATGCATCACTTTGAGTTCTTGTTCTTCTTGGGTGATTATAGAGAGCGAGCCATGGGTGTCTAGCTCAGACCGAGACATCTAATTCTCAGATATTTCTATTAACTAATCTATAATTTTACAAACAGATTAATATGGATATATTACCCTTTGATTTTAGATATTATTTGGGCCCAGCACAAACAACGTATATGTGGCAGAAGGGAATAAAGCTCAGAAGCAAACCTGGGTAGTTCTCAAAACACTGTTGAGCACTGATATGGACCACTATATCTATCTCTGTCCACTGTATTCCCAACAAACTAATGGTCTGGTTAACATGACCTGAAGAAATAGTCTAGAAAAAAAGAATGATGACAATAGTCCGCAACCATGGTACTTGTTCTCATGGAAAGGAGGGGGACAAATTTCTCTATTTGGTAAGGACAGGAGAGATCACAGGCTTGGAAGGCACATCTGAAACTCAGGTGAGATACAGGTAGAGCAAGAGAAGAATTGAACTTGATTGGCAGTGGGGAAGGGAAGAGTATTTATTGTTGGCAGTTGTAGAAGCTAAAAAACCCCACATCAGGAATGCTTAAGCCAGACTTAAACTAGATGACTTCTTCAGTTTCTTTCCAGTCCTCCTTTTCTGTGATTCTTTGAAATGTCTTCCAGATTGCTGGTCTGCCTTCATTTAATTTTTTGCTGACTCTCCTGATATTGTTATTTTTTCTGTTTAGACTGATATATCCCAAAGGTGTCTTTTAACTGAAAATGCATATCCACAATCTTAAATACATCCAAGCCATGAAAACAGTCACTTCTTTTCCACTTCATTGAAATTTCTGGCTCCTGTTTATTACTTCCTAAACACGACTAGTATTAATTTAGCAATTTACATGCAGGTTGTGTAAGGAAAGTGTTTGGAAAAAGAAAAGATGTGGCCATTATCAGGCTTTCCTAAATAGGTATTTAAGACACAAGTTATTAAAGATACAGCAGAGGATGTCTTAAATGATTAGGTTTGGGATAGAGGGATTTTAAGTATATGTACAAATTCCAGGTGTGTCTAATGTATGTATCACTTAAATGAAGATTTAATTCTGGATTCTCTGAAGAGGCACAGATGCCTGAAGCAGAGATCAGTTCCATGTAGTTCTCCTCTCCATCTAAGAAATAGTCTTTGGAAAGAAGAGGACTTACTAAGCTAAAAGATGGTATAAAAAATGCACTCTGCACGGTGGTGTAAAAGAGAGGACCCAAAGACTTGTGGTGAATGGAGTTAAATCTAGCTTGTGGCTGGTGACAAGTGGTATTCCCCAGGGCCCAGTATTGGGGCCAATTCTCTTTAATATCTTTATCAACAACTTGGACGATGCAATCGAGTGCACCCTCAGTAAGTTTGCAGATGACACCAAGTTGGGTGGGAGTGTCAATCTCCTTGAGGGTAGGAGGGCTCTACAGAGGGATCTGAACAGGCTGGATCGATGGGCTGAGGCCAATGGTGTGAAGTTCAACAAGGCCAAGTGCCAGGTCCTGCACTTGAGTCACAACAACCCTATGCAGAGCTACAGGCTTCAGGAGGTAAAGCTGGAAAGCTGCCTGGTGGAAAAGGACCTGGGGTTGTTGGTTGACAGCTGACTGAACATGAGCCAGCAGTGTACCCAGGTGGCTAAGAAGGCCAATGACATCCTGGCCTGTATCAGGAATAGTGTGGCCAGCAGGACCAGGGCAGTGGTTGTTCCCCTGTATTCGACACTGGTGAGGCCCCACCATGAGTGCTGCGTTTGGTTTTGGGCCCTGCACGACATGAAAGACATTGAGGTGCTGGAGCGTGTCTAGAGAAGGGCAAAGGAGCTGGTGAGGGGTCTGGAGCACACATCTGATGAGGAGCAGCTGAGGGAACTGAGGTTGTTCAGCCTGGAGAAGAGGAGGCTGAGGGGAGACCTTATTGCTCTCTACAGCTTCCTGAAAGGAGGGGGTAGTGAGGGGGGTTCGGTCTCTGCTCCCAAGTAACAGGCGATAGGACAAGAGGATATGGCCTCAGGTTGCACCGGGGAAGGTTTAGGATGGATATTAGGAAAAATTTCTTCACAGAAAGGGTTATCAAACATTGGAACAGGACGTCCAGGGCAGTGGTGGAGTCAACCTCCCTGGAGGGATTTAAAAGTCGTGTAGCTGTGGTGCTGAGGGATATGGTTTGCTGGTAACTTGGCAGTGTTAGGTTAATGGTTGGACTTAATGACCTTAAAGGTCCCTTCCAACCTAGACGATTCTGATTCTATGATTCTATTTGTATTTTTAAATGATTTTTTAATGTTTAAAACAGTTCTTATAGAAAACTTTCAAGAACACTGATTAGAACAGAAACAGAAGGCCCTGCTGCTCTCTGTTGAAAAGAAAAAAGAAAAAAAAGAAAGGAAAAAAAAAGAAAAAAAAGGAGCTGGAAAAAGAGCCTAAAGTCTTTTTTTGAAAGGAACTGGATAAAAAAGTCTTCCTGGGAACCAGATTTTAAGGGAAGAGCTAACCTAATGTGTGAGTCAGGTGCTGAAGCATAGCCAAAGGGGTCTGGGTTTTCCTTTAATTTTTTTTCTTGGGATTTTTGGTGGGTTTTTTTGTGCCCTGAAACTGAGGTACAGTAAATCTCCCTGGTTGATAAGGAAGACAGTGGCATCATGGCATCATGGCTCTGTTCCCTGTGACAGTCAGGGCCAACCTCACCATCTTCTTCAGATCCAGACTATCAAGTAAATAACTTCTCTCTTCAACCCCTTTAAGGATTTGGGCAACTATATCCGTACAAACGAAAGGAATTGGGCCCCTGGGAGCCCAGAGGGTTGGAAGTGATGCTTGTTGGCATAATGGGATGTGGGAAAAAATTTGCATTTGACACAGGAGAAGGCATCTGTTTTTCGTTAATTGGGTAACAAGGCAGGAAAGCTATCGGATGTGCTAATTTGTTGGTCTGGCACGTGTTGAGATGGGGTACTGAGGATGTTCTGGCACTGTGTGATGAGGAAAACTTCCCAAGTAATTTCTGAGCCAAGGCTGTTTTGACAAGGAGAATTTTGATGGGTTTTAAGGTCACAGTGACCTAAATGGTGATGTTAATGTGGAAGTGATGTAAATACACACGAGTTGGTGTTCACCTAATGAAAATGGGCATTGTGAGATGGATGTCTCTTAACTGCTGTCAATGAATACCTAAATCCAGCAGTTTAGGTATTAAAAGGATGTGGTATGTTGAATTTTACTCTTATGACATTTTCAGCATGTTACTTACCTTGTTTTGCCAGGCCAAGAATATGGAAAGTCTGAAAGGGATGGCAAACTCCCAGCAAGGTTTTGCCTTGCATACGCCTTTGATTAACAAAGAACAGTGTAATTTTTGTAACAATCTGAATAGGGCTAATGGGAAGCATA
The DNA here is from genome assembly GCA_017639485.1 of Pluvialis apricaria. NCBI lineage: Eukaryota > Metazoa > Chordata > Aves > Charadriiformes > Charadriidae > Pluvialis > Pluvialis apricaria. Next base: position 2,924,078 of record CM030008.1, on the reverse strand, counting down.
TCTGTCAAAAACAGCAACTATTTAACCAAGCATCATTATCAGTGTAGGATACACTTCTTATATAGGAATGTAGTTATATAGGATTTAACTTCTACCTTAAACAATGCTCCAGCCCAGGCTTTAATTTCCCCAAATACGGTTGAAGGGAAAGAAAGAGAGCTGTTTTAGACAGTGATTCATCTGACTTGATTTAGATATTTCTGTTAGGAAAAGGTGAACTTCACATTTATTCCATCAACAGTACTGACCATGATGACTTATACCTTTTAAACACTCAGAGTCTGGTCTGATTGATTTGCAGGTATGTGTATGCACTTAAAACCTGTAACTACATTGTCCCTTTATTTTCTCCTGAGAAACTAAATGCACTAAGCTCTACATTAAAATACCTCTGATTTATCAACATTTTTCTTGAAAACGGATAATGTCTTGGAAAGCAAAAATGCAGTAATAATTGTGACTTAGCCTGAGTAGGCAATATAACATTGTACTCTATCTCTCCTAGGATTTCACTGGTGGCTTTGTGCCTAGCAGTTCTAGATAGATTTAACTGCTGTAGGTGACCCTGCTGTGGCAGGGGGGTCGGACTAGATGATCTCCAGAGGTCCCATCCAACCCTGACCATTCTGTGATTCTGTGAACTGGGCAAAAAGGAAACTCTGTTCCCATGATATTTTTTATTTAATGATATCCATTAGAGTGGTGTCATTTTTCAGGACAACAAATAAACATAGTGACCACTGAATTTTTGGATTAAAATGGAAACCGAAGAACCCTTGTGGAAGTCATTCAGCAGATATCATGCTTGACAGAGCTGATAGCCGAGATTTCATGATAAACTGTAGATACAGGTTCTAATCTCAGTTTTACTAGCATTTTCCAGCATGACAAGTCATATATGGCGGGGTACCTTGCATATCTAAAATGCCTGCCTCTGTCAGGGCCCTGAGTACGCTAACAGGCCTGAATTGCACCAGCCAGCCTCACCTGGGACCTCCACCCTCTGCTCACTGGTCCAGGAGCTCTGTTTAAGTTCAGTGAGAGCATAGCCCAGCCTGCGCTGTGGTTGTCCTCAGCTCCTGGTTTGTTCTGCCCTAATGGGGAAGCCCTGCTTTGCTGCTCCCTGATGTCTTCATCCATGCTGGTCATCTCAAGCTCTGCACAGCCAACAAAGACAAACAGAGCATAATTCATCTTAAATGGATGTCTAAAGCAGTTCAGAAAAACTGAGCTTTGTTGCGTGTGAATATTTTTCCTCTGCAGATTGTTCAGATACAACTGTAACTTTTGGCAGGTGGAAGTAGGTGAAACGCTTTCCACATTTTGAAAGTGGTCAGAGGATCAAATCAGCTACCGAATTCAACTTAATAAGTTCATTTTCATCAGGTGAGTCCCAGTACTTCAATTTCAGTCCAATGGTGTTGTCAAGTGCGATGTGTTTAGCATAAACCACCACCAGAGAGAGGGGCTAAGAGCACACGTAAAATCTTTTTCTATGATTGTGGCAGTCTTTCAACTGTGGGATAACACCATTTCACAATTTGCTTCTTAGCTTCCGTCAATAACTGTGAAAACACATCCTTAGCCTGTTTGAATACTGAGTTTTTCAGTGCATGGACTTTCTCTTACCATGTGTCCTGTAGTGCCCTAATTCTCAGCTGAGGTTGTTTTACAAATAAGAACGTGGTCTTCTCCTGATCAGAAGCAGAGCTGAGCAATGAGTGGAATCTGGGCAGGAGTCTAGCATGACTACAGACAACAACGAAGAGTGGTAGATGTGCAGGATATACCCCACAGAGGAAGGAGAAGAGGTCAGAAATGATTCAACGATTCCTCCAAAATGTGCTTCACATAAATGTCAAAGTGCTATGAAGCATCATGAGACATGGAAAAGGAAATGGACAAGATACTGAATACTTGGAAAAACGACAAAAAAACCTCACTGACCTGGAAGCCACCAAGGCAAGCTGTTTACAAAGTATTTGAAAGAAGGATCTGTTGATATGCAGTGGATACCGTGGCACGCTGCCTTTTATGTGCCACTTCCATGACAAATGCCTCCAGCCTTTGGACGGTTCCCAGCAAACACTCCGGTAGGAGGGGAAGGGAGAATGCATGATGCTAAAAGCAAAGGGCTAAACAATTGGAGGAAATGCCTTTGAGATAGCTCCTGGGGAGCTTGGCTATCTTCTTACCTAATAAAATAAATTGCCCTGGCCTACACATGTTCACTGAGACCGCTTTTCTCCTGGCACTTGTCCATGTTTTGGGACCAGCGTCTAAATGGTGCTGACACAAATGATTTCCCAAAGAATGCTCAAGCCTGCCTCCTGTCTTTCCTTAAATAGTAACTTCATATTCAGTCATTGAGGATCCAAATATGAAGTCCTTTCCAAAAGCAGGTGACCCAGGAAGCTGCTGGCACTAATATACTCCAGCATCTGTAAACAACCCTAAACTAAGGAGCCCTATATTTCCAAGTCACATCAGAAAACATTGGTTCCCTTGCTTGAATGACTGGGTCTTCAGATACACCTGGGTCATCTGAAGGCAGCATTGTGGTAGGACCCAGGAAAAAGATTTGAATTCGCAATATAGTCAGACATGACCTACTCGATGGGAGTACTTCTGTGATCTGCTAAGCACATAAGTCCATTGAGGACAGAGCCTTTCCTTTAATCAGTCTTCCAGAATCCAGAATGATCTACTAAAATGATATTTTCATTCATTAGCCATTAGTTTTGTGTGTTAGTTCAACCTCTAATATGTTGAATAAACATGTATGTGACAAACCTTTCTTGAAACCCTCTAATGAAGACTGTTCCTAGCTTATATTGAAGCAGCTAGTAAACAATAGGATCTGGGTTCTTTTCCTGCTGTCACCTTGAAATTATGAGCCATAGACTGACATCCAAGATATTCTTGGAAAGGTCAAAAACTTGTTAGAGGAGTTTAACAAAATATGACTTAAATCCAGCTTTGAGAAACCATTGAAATGTTGCCTAGCTCTGTCCATTTGAGTTGGTAAAGACATGAGCACACAAAATGCACGCGTCATAAAAACTGAGGCATGTAGAAAGGCTTATTCTTTACCAACTTCTTGACTGGGGAATGATCCTCTTTCTGTATTTGTCATTTTCCCCAGAAAGTAATGGTTTACATTTGGAAGTCCATTAGATTTTGCATAAATTTCAGTCACTTATCAATTGAAGTATGCAGCTAACAGATAGCTTAAATCATTGGGTCACCATGCCCATGAAAATCATGGGAAGATTCAGAGAGGAATATGAAGTACTAACATCTTTCTCACGGTTTCTTAGATTGTATTGCTGAAAGTCAGCTCCTCCAGGGTATGGGAATGAGAAGTGACTGTAACGGCTGGGTACAAGGCTGGGATATGTTATCAATGATGTAGATAACTAAAAATGAGTTAGACATCTTCATAGTGCAAAGATAGGTAGGGTAAAAAGTATCAGATTTGTTTTCTTTGGATAACATAAATTTGATCCTCAAGCTCTCTACCTTTTGATTATTTCTCAGTTGAATGTGATGTCTATTTCAAATGTGTCCACATTGTATGTTGAATATAAATATCATTTGGTGCACCTTGATCATAGCTGTAATTGCAAACAGCAGCTCAGTTCTTTCTGTCCGGTAAGAGCAATGTTTGTAATTACTAACCCCAATTGTTAACGTTGTATTGCTCCATTACCGAACAACTGAACAAACTGATCTGCTTCTGAGATGTATGCTTGCTTTGCAGGGCAAGGTGATGGGAAAGTCAAATCAAGTATCTGAACCGAGAATTTGAGCCGTATGGACTGTGTAACACAGGCTGTTTGCAGGATGTAAAGCAATTCATTCTAAACAGGAGTGACTGCTGTACTACAGCCAAGTTTTTAAGTGAAATCTGCCTTGTTTGGGTTTAAACATGGAAGAAGAGCATTTAGGGATAAAAGTGAAAAGTTAGATGAGGTTTTGGAACCGTGTATAAATGATATCTCCATCCCACCTCTGTATGTTCTCATACCCAAACAGCAAAGTCATTAATAAGGCTATATAGGGTAACAAAATATCTACTCCTTCTGCCTTATACTCCGGTGCACAGAGAAGGGCAGGAGCTCCCTGGTCTCTAAGTCAAAGTGCCAATGCACCAAGTGGATAACTGCACTGCAGCTGCACCAATTTGGTGACTGGCTGAACACCTGCCTCGGAGAAACACATCTAGGAATCCTTGAGGTCCATCTTAAACACACTCCCCCATCCAATTTGCTTAGCTCAGAAGTCTAAACATCATTTTTATCAATGTACAGCCTACAGTCTGTCAGGAAAACCCCACAGCAAATGAACTTCAAGGGCTGATAAGGGACTTTCAGCAGAGGAATTGATGAAGCCTTGGGGAAGTAATGTGTGGGCTCTCTGACAGCTAATGATGGCTGAGCTCAGCCTTGTAGTCTTTCCTTAAGCAGCAGAAGATACCCCAAGCCCTACCTTCATCATTTTCCATTATGCTGGGATTATTCAAGATATGCTTTTACACTCTTCACCCACCATTCTCACTCCCCAAGGAGAGGTGTGATCCTCTTGTTTTGGGAAATATCCAACATTTGGAAGCAATACTCATGTGTGAAGCTGATAACTGGAGAAAAACCAACCAAACAAAAAACTCCCACAAGTTAACAGTTCCCCCTTGTACACATCTCAGTTCTTTTGAACTTGCTTAATATTAAACTCGCTCCCTTTATGGACTCCAAATTTGTCACAGACTTATTTATTAAAACAGCAGCCTGTCCTTCTTTTCCATAAGCCCATTTGCTGCTAGTGGCCAGGGACGTAAGAATGGTTGTATGGGTTTCGACCACAGACCCATCCAGCCCGGTATCTTGTTTCCATAAATGGCCAATACCATCACCAAACACAGATGGCTTGGAAAGAGTGTAAGGATAGACAAAGCACGTAGTGATAATTCTCCAAATATTCTCCCAACCTCCAAGAATTTACAGCTCAAGTACTTCCTGAAATACAGGGGCTGTCTTTCTGCTTAATAACTGCCCGTGGATGCTACTTCTATGAGCTCATCCAGTTCACCCCTGAGCCCACGTCAACTTTGGGTATCCAAAACATCCCATGGTGAGGAGTTCACGTCTTAATGATACGTTCCCTGCTCTCTGCAGGACTTAACCAGAGGTATCCTTCCTCTCTGTTCAGATAGTTAACCAAAAACTTTAATTTCTCAGGGATTTTGATGGACCATGCCTGGAGCAGTTGTTAGAAGACTTCAGATACTGCTTTCAGGATTTGAAACCCTAACTGCAGGAAAAATAAGCAACAATGTGGCTGGTATTCATGCCAGCAGATACAACCATCTTCATTGCAGACAACCCTGAGTGTTCAATGACAATAGAGACAGCAGAATCTAGGACCTGCTGTCCTAATCTCCTCCTAAAGAAGGGGAGAAGATTCTTCCTTAAAATGCCTTCTTCCATCCTTTAATCATGAAGGCAGCCCAGGGTGATTGGCTCACATTAAGATGCTTAAAATTCAAGTAAATCCCACTGCAGATGTTTCCAAGCAATGATGGCTGAGATTTCACTGCTGTCACATGGTGACAAAAGACCCCACAAAAAAACCAAAAGTGCCAATCACAGTGTGTTGTATGAAAGCAGTCATGTTTGATTAAAGTTTTGGAGTTCATGCCAGTAAAATATTTCCCTTTCAAATCTACATCCACTGTTTGACCTTCTGTACTGGACAAAAGCAGGGAGTCAGCCTAAATGTGTACCTGCATGGTGTAAATTCAGCTGGCGCTTGTGGTCTTTTCACTCCTGCCATAGATGTCTGTGTGAGACTCATCTGTCAGATCTCAGCAATCTCCAGGCTTCAGCAATCGGACTGTTAGACGAGCGGGAAGGAACACAGGACTTTGCGCAAAAAGGGCAGATAAACAGGGGTTGAGGAGATTTACAAATGCTAATTCTTGGATAAACATCCTCATCTGGACTCCGGTCTATCAGTTACAAGCTGGAAACCCTGCCCTGCCTGTAGTTCAGGGCGAAGTTTCCCGCTCATGCCGACTCCTCCTAAAAGGAGTTGTCTCCACCGTCCTCACTCTTTTCCAGCACACGAATTAGCATTAACCCCATTTCACTAGAAAGGAAAATGGACCATGGAACAGTTAACTCTGCAGTCCATCAGCAGTAGTGCTTTCTGAGCCCAGAGCAGTGCTCTAAGACTGGGCTGCATGAGCAGTCTTGAAATACTGGTCCAGTTTAGCATATTTAGCCAAGATCATCCCCTTGTGCTTCTCCACAGCCAGATTCAGGTGGCCGTGCTCATGCATGGCTATGAACTGTCAGTCATCCAGGCTGTGTTCATGGAGTCACAGGGCAAACATCAAGCTGCAGCTGCCTTGCACCTTCCCCAGCCTTTACTCTTACTCTCCCTCCCTTCTCATGTCCCAACACACTGCAGTCATCTCCCATCATGTCACCAGCCCTAGCACACTCTGAAATACTTGAGCGATCAATGCTAAAGCAACCCTTTGCTGTTTTTTAAATTTTAGTCTTTCTTGCCACCTGTTAAAAAAATAAGAAGCAAAAATACCTCTTAAGTGTGATGTCCTACATCCACATTTTAGCACTGGAATAACAACCGAGGTTTAGCACCAGTGCAGAAACAGCCTAGCAGCTTGTGTTGATTTCAGCTCCAATGGAAATCAGGTTGCTTGTTTTCCCTGAATATGGACTTGGGAATCTGGCCTAAAGCAGGTCTTCTTTTGTAGAAAGTTGTCTGTCCTTTTCAGGCTTAGATTGAAATATAATCCTTGTGAAAGATTCTAGTCTGTGTGGTTTAGATAGATAGTTTATTATGGTATGTTTTGAAGAAGAAATATGTTGTCCTCTCCCGAGCATCCCAGGTGCTGTACTGAAGATAAATACAAGTTACAAATTGCAGAACACACTTATCACATGCTAATGTTTGAGCACACTCCAACTACTGTGCTCCTGTCTTTTGCAGTGCTCAGGGCACTAACTCAAAATCTCAGGAAGGGGACTAGTAACTGGGATTGCCATCTCCTCCCAGCAGGTAAAGGATTAACTGGACTGCAATGGTTCACACCTGCAGAGCTGGCCTCTCTTCCTTGCCCCACAAAAAGGGCAGTTGTGTCCATAGCAGAGACAGCCCTTGCTGTAGGGCTGGGTCCTTTACGGGGAAGTGTTTGCTGGCCCCAGCTAAAAGTAAAATAAAAATAAGATAAAATTATGCCAGGGAGCCAGATCCAGACCTGAGCCATGATTGCCTTGTTAATATAGAGGGAGTCGGAGGACATGAGAGAAACAGGGACCATGAGTTATTTAATGGGATATGATGCCATTCCATTATGTCATATATCTCCCCCTCTTTCTCCTTACGTGTGTTCATTTATTTACACACACACACACGCACACATATACACATTCAAGCTTATATAAACATACATAATTAGATATATATTCAATATAACTGCAAATATAAAACATTGTGTGGGAGCTGGGTTGCACATACAGCAGTATATATATACACACATATGTAGGTACATATGCATATAATACATACATATGTATATACACACATATAAATGCACGCACACATGTTGAGACCAACTCATGCATTTTCTAATAACTAAATCTCAGCCACAAATGTTGTTTGAAGCAATATTCCAGTCTGGCTATGACTAAACAAACCTGTTATCCTGCAAGAAAAGGGAAAAAAAAAGTCCCTATTCTGTTAAAAAAAACAAACAAACAAACAAACAAACAAAAAAACCACAAATAAGCCAAACCCACCAAAACTTATGGATGAAAAGTCACAATGAGGGAGGAAGAGGATTTGGAACTGAGCCTGCCTACGTGACAGGGAGTAGCAGGTATCTTTGATGGACAGGATCATACAACGCCAAAGTGACCCCTCCTGGGCTTTAACGCAATCCCGGCTGGGCACGGTGCCCTCCTGTTGGGCTGCTCTGCTCTTGCCATGCTCGCTGGGAGCCAGCGATGCTCAGTGGCATCTTCTGTGCAAGTCAGCAAAGGTGATTTTGGACAGTAGCCTCCTCTCCTTTGTCTTAAGCCGCGCAAGGAGGCTCTGTTGGCTGCTGCCCACCGCAGGAGCTCCTGGGCTGGTTCCTCCTCACCTGCTCCTGCGGTGGATGCAACAGCACAGGGTCTGCCAGGCAGCAAACCTTATGTCAGTCTCCTGCCACTGTGTTCCCCCTCCTTTCCTATGCCTTCCCGATCAAGGTCATAGGGAGATGATAACAGCTGTATTGCAGGAAACACAGCCACGCTTTGCCTTTTCCTCCTTTCTTGGGAGCTGGGGGGTGCGGCTGTCAGTGAAGCGATAAATAGGCACACCGAACCGCCTCCCACTTTGATTTGGATCCTGCGGAGAGGCTGGGGCAGAGCCAGGAACATGGCAAAATGCTTTAACTTCTCCGCGAGGAGAGGGACATGAAGGTGGGAGAGGCAGGGCATGTTCAAAACCACACACCAGCACAGCTTTCTGCTCTCGTCACTGGCGCAGCCCTCAAACACCCATAGCTCAGGGTCCTGCTCGGGCATGGACCACGTGCTCCTTCTCCCCTTCTGGGGGCTGTAGAAGACCCTCAGCTCAAAGGCGTAAGATTTACGAGGCTGACTGATTGTGAACTGGGTTTTATGGCAGGCCCAAGGTGATGTTGGAGTAGATGTCATTCCTCCGTCTGCGGGCAGCTTCCCTTGCCAGAGGTTGGCAGCAGAGGGGGAGCTGTGAAAGACGCACAGGAGAGCCAAGTCATGGTGCAAGGGGCACGGTGATGTGGTGCCAGCCAGAACCCAGAGTTGCTGCCTGCCTCTGTGTGATGCACTGAAGAGCTGACCTTAAAAAATGCTGTGTTGCTGTTCCTCCTCAGAGAGAGGCTGGTGTCTCCCAGAAGGATCCTGGCACCTCGCAGAGAAGGCGTCAGTGCTTTCATTGAAAAGCTGCACCTCTGGCCCCCTATTTCAGGTCTCTGAGCACCCCAGGCACTGGACATTCATTCCAGACGATTGAAAAACGGATTCAGAGGAATCACCATGAGCCAGAAGGGTTTGAGTAAATAAGGTGTCAGAAGACACCAGCTTTTTCCACCTGTCCCCACCCTTTGCTGACAGCCCACAGCCATGTCACCTCAGGGAATGGTGTCCAGATGCATCCTCCCTGCCCAGGAATAACAAACACCTCCGAGGCCGTCTCTTCTCAAGCCTTATGAGGGCAATTCCTCATGTGAGCGTGTGTTTCCCTGCTTGACTCATTTCCTGTTTTGCCACCAAGGGAAGAGAGGCACCTGGTGACCGACAAGTGCCAAAAAGTTGCATCTTTGGGGTTTAGGGGAGGGTGTGAGGAGGGTTACTGGGTTCCCTGGATCACCAGACCTCTCCACTTGCCAGGAAAAACATCACCTGATCTACTGGCGAGTGGGGCAGATGCTCGGAGGTTTGCAGCTCTTTTCAACCTGCTGGCATGTGTTCTAACCTCTGTGGTTCCTGGAAGCACTGATAGCCAAGGTTTGTGCTCCAGATTGTGCGAGAGGATGACATCTGTCACACCGCGGGGTGGGGTGGCAGCCTGGACCCCCCTCCCTGGCCCATACGGTGGTGGGAGGAGGCGATTGGGAAACCTGCCAGCCAGAGGTGCGTTATCCTCCCCAGTGTTGGGACTCCCATCTGCCAGGCAATTATGGCTAACATCCCAGAGCAGAAGAGAGTAGCACCACGATGTGAATACCCAAATCAAGGACCTGGGTGAGGAGCATATGGTGGCAGACAACAGGATGAGTTTTGTGCTCAGTGTGGGGGGCATCACGGACCTCCTGCGGCAGCAGGGGCAGGCGGGAGGGAGGCAATTGCTTCTCCTCTCCTTCTGCAGGGACAGGTGCCACAGTCACATCTCACATCATCCCTGACCCTTCGTGGACACACCGGAGGAGGAACAATCTCCGGAGAAAAGAGTGTCACAAAATAGTTTCCTCTTCTTTTCCGTCTGGTATAAAAATACCCCCAGGCAGTGCCAGTGGACTCAGCTTGGATACCCATATGAGGAGCCAGGGGAAAGGCAGAATTAGACAGGATGGCTGTTATTAAAAGGCTGTCCCACCATGTGACTCTAAGCAAACATTCTCCAAGCCTTCCGAATAACGAGAAGCTGTTAGTGCCAGCTAATTAGCAGCAAGCTAATGGCTTGGTTGTTGGAGCCCCTGGCTGCAAGTAAATTAAGTAAGAACAAAGGAAGTGAAATCTACTGAACAGAAAAGTTATTGGGGGCGGTAGCACAGGACAGTTCCAGGAATAAACTTAATAGGCTTAGTAGTATTTAGGTGTAACTAACAAGAGCAGAGGTTCACATGCCGCTTACTAATTTATTCCATCCTCTTGACTGAAAGCAAAGAGAAGGGACAGAAAATGAAGAAATCCATGAAGTGGAAGCAAAGCAAACATTAAAATGTCTTCAAAGGGAAGATAAGCTATTTCAAGCAGCCTTTAGATGTTTACCCCCAAACAAGTCTTCAGGCAAAAGTGAAGCAAGGTTGAAAGGGAAGTATGTTATCAACTTGGGCACAGCTTGAGGAGTTAACAGTTATGGAGTCAGCCTTCGAGCCTACTGTCCTTCCCTGCAAACCTTAGACAAGTCACCTAATCTAGCCTATGACTTTGCCACCTTCTGCTCCTCTCCAGCCGCCTTGCAGAGACGTCTTCTACACATTTCAGTGGAGAGTCTGGCCATTGCAGTCGATCCTTTGGGGAAAGTTGTCCTGTAATCCCATGTAGTTCGAAGCTGGCATTTTCAGGTAGTTTTCTTTCCCCCTTCTTAGCACATATATGTGCTTAAACGACAATAAAGAGAGATATTCTTGTTCCTGACTTAACTGATTTTTTTCCTAACAATTGCCAGTCTTTTTAAATTCATAATTAATAAACAGTCTTGAGACCATTAGCCTTTGTAAAGCATTGTCACATGACAGAAGTGAGACCAAGGCCTAAATTTTTTGAGCAACTTAAGTTCCTGACTCCCCCTGGCCTCCAGGAGACCACGGTGTTCAAATATTCCTTAAAGTCTGGGCCTGACAGCTCCACAGGGGATTCCAAGTCTGAGGATGTGAGGTTAGAGCCATGAATCCTTCCTCTCTTTATGGCCACATCCAACCTGGGACTTCAACCCTAGAGTATTTACTTTTTCCATGATTTATCCCCTTTCCCAAAAAGAAAGGATACTGCAGAGACTGCATAGGCAGCAGCAGTGCACCACCTACGCTTCGAATCAGCAGGGTTTTTTTCCAGATTCTCTCATTTCAGTGACCACATATCACAGAAAAGTCTTCTTGGCAAACTTATTTAGCTGAATTTTAACTGAACTTTCTCCAGCTGCAAAATCGGGGTGAATTCTCCTCTTGCATCTCACAGAAGAAAAAGAAAGGACCGTTTCTGTGGCAAGACACTTTCAGAGTGAAATCTGCCTTGGACAGCCGCAAAATTTCAGTCCAATATTCACAGTCAACTGAATGATAAACCACCAGGGAAAGGTGGAATTTACAATTTAGATAGTAGGTTGTTTACAGTAGCAATGATGTTAATAATAATAGCAGTAATACTATACAGGCAGATGTAAATTCATGATGAATAGAAAGGTATTTATTTACTTTGGTCAGGGAGAGAACCCGTGATTACGTCCAGTGGCCTAATGAGTTCACAGCTAACGGCTCAGCTATAGTACCTGTCCATGTGCATAGTGTTCAGATGTATGATGCGCTCTGGCTCAGCGAACCCTTAACGGGAAAGAGGTGAGCTTTGACCCTGCAGTTGGGGTGGCCAAAGAGCGTGCTCACACAACCATGTAACAGATGACAGTTTTAAGCCACATTATCTTGACTGTGTGTTTGATCTCCACCTCCTGATGGTGAAACTCACTGCTGTAGATACGCATGGTTACAGTCATCCTGGTCTAGAAGGTGGGGAACTGAACCATTTTTGGTGACAAGAAGTCACTAAACCTGAAGGATTTCAGTCTAATTTCTCAGCTCTGTTGACACACCAGCCATGGGGCCTGGGATTACATGATCACCCCAGAAAGCACACCAGCCTCACTCTTTTCTGTTCTATGGGAACACAATTAATTCCTTCTCACACATATTTAACAAGGTCCCAGTTGCAGGATCTTAACTGGTGGTACAAACCAGAGGGTTAGACGTGACCCACTGAGACTTACCTGCAATGTCCATCCTGGGCACTGGTTGCAAAAGAAGTAATTTCTTGGTTTGTGGCTGGAACTTGCAGTGTTTGTAAAGCAGACAGCTTGCAAAAGGTAGGTGGATAGTTAGTAGACAGTGGGTTACTGAGGCCACCTATAGTCCTATTTAAGTCTTACAGGCTTCATTCCCAGTTCTTTTCACTTCTGTGCGCTCCCTGCCATTTCCCCAGGCCCAGGCTGGGCTGGGGCTCAATGTCAGTCTTATGAAAGGCTGAAGGACTTGGGTCTTTTTAGTCTGGAGAAAAGAAGACTGAGGGGGAATCTTATTAATGTGTATAAATACTCAAAGGGAGGGTGCCAGGGGGATGGGAACTGTCTTTTTTCAGTGGTGCCCAGTGACAGGACAAGAGGGAACGGGCACGAACTCGAACACTGAAAGTTCCATCTCAACCTGAGGAGGAACTTCTTCCCTGTGCGGGTGGCAGAGCAGTGGCACAGCTGCCCAGAGAGGTGGGGGAGTCTCCCACTCTGGAGCCATCCCAAACCCGCCTGGACGCCGTCCTGTGCCACTGCTGGAGGTGACCCTGCTGTGGCAGGGGGTTGGGCTGGGGCAGCTCCAGAGGTCCCTTCCAACTCTGACCATTCTGTGATTCTGTGATTATGTGGCCATCAGACTGTTTGCGAATTTCAACCTGAATGATAGGAAACCTCTTACACAGAGTGAATCTCACGGAGCCTGTGAATTCAGGTCTCAGTGAATCCGCCCTGTGTAGTAGCGAGCTCCTTAGGTATAATCCATGATGATGAGAAATATTTTTTTCTCAACTTGTGGTGTTCTGTGTGCTCAGTACATTGTGGTTACCCTGGTTCGCAGCCCGCTTTTGCTCAGATCGGACAGAGGATAGACTGGAGGTGAAGATTCACCCAAACTTGGTTCACCTAAGCACTGACATGGCAGACTTCACAACGCACCACACAATTGTCCTGTTACTAAATGAATTTAGAGAAGGCATTCAGCAGGAAGAGGAGGACATGCAGTGTGAGGATGTTAGGCAGATGATCTCTGAACTTAGCAGTTACAACCAAAGAGGTGACAGTCTGCAGATGTCATCACAGCTCTCCAGATCTTGGTTCCTAACTCATAGCACACCTACATCAGGGGCTATAAGCCCGTCTTGTTTTTCTTCAATCCAGCATCAACAGGATTAGTTTAAGTTACTATGAAACTAGTTTAAGGGAATCTGTTTGACTTTACGCTCACATAACCTATTAGGTTATCACTGTAAGACATATATTGGTTAAATGCATTGGATAGAAATGGTCTTCTTAAATCCTTACAACTGGCTCCACAGCTCATCTAAATCTCCAGGACGCAACAGATTTCTCTGCTTTTTAGAGGCGGTAGGAACTTCAGGTCTTCAAAGCAGACTCTTATCCCTGGAGTCTTGCTGATGTATTGGGTAAAGGCACTGGTAGGGGATAGTGGCTATTTGGGCATTAGGAGGCCTTGTGTTTGTTTCCTTTTTATTGGTGTGAGAGTTTAATGGAGGTAAAACCAAAATCAAAATCACTTATCTGTCATTTATCAATCCAACAATCCGTGAAGATCCCCAGGATCTCCACAAAACCAGACCATTCTGTTCTGATGTCTACACATGCATTTGGGCACTTCTCCTTAGTTACCCAAGCTGGAAAGCATTGCCCTGTCTACTTAATTTCTCAAAGAAAAGTATTTCTTTTAAAAGATCTCTCATTCTGGCCTGATCTGTGCTCTTTTAATTCTGGGGAGAACCCCTGGAGTCAGTTTTCTGTCCATGGTTAAAGTTATTAATCACTCTGTGCCACAACTTTGGTGTGGGCCAAAGGCTGAGAGCTAGACACCTGTAAATAAACCAAAAAAAAATAATAGCATAACAGTCCTGGAAAGCTCTCCCAGGTCATCCTGAAGAGTGCAAGACTGGAGGGATTCCCCTCTGGTACCTATGAGCAAAGTTGGTTGGGTAGCAACAACGTTGCAATGAAAAAGATGCCAATTTGGGGTGGCCTCTGAAGTTTGAAGACAGTTTCCCCATGAGGTCTTGTAGAGATAAAGCAATACTCCATGCTGTTATACAAGTTTCAGCATGCCCTGCTCATGTGTGATAATTTCCTTACTGATTCAAGACATGGAGTTTCTTTCTGTCCTGACCTGCCTGCTAAAAAAGGGACAGCAGTATGGGTGTCCAAGAAGACAAAATTACAAAACAGGTTGTTTCACTGCATTGTAATACATATTCTGCATCACATTTTTCCACCTCCACTGCTCCCAGATGACAAAGGCTCCCCCTTTGCAAGCTGCAAAGCAGCCCCTGTTCAGGAATGTCATTACTAGAGGGGCTTTAAAATAAAGCAGGGCACACAAAAATGTGATGACTTGTCAAAAATGCAGGCTGCAAGGTGTTTAAGGCATGAATTTCCTCTTAATGAAGCCTCGCTGAGGGAATATTGCATTCAGCCTAGAGTGCAAGCGATGATGTATCACAAATTTATGGCTGTCCCCTAGTGTTTCCCAGAGTGAGGAAGGGGGCATGAAAATAGCCACACAAGGAAGGGCTTGTAAAATCACCGCCATTCAAGCCGTTGCTTGGCCCCGAGCCATATCTGTCAGGGGTTTTCAGAGCGTTGGGGTGCAGCACAGCTCAGCAGGACCACCAATTAGATGCAAAACCTGTGTGGATTTCCCCTTTGGGCAGTCCACCATTGTTTTGGGTGGGTAGGACATTGCAGAGGGTTAGACATCATTATGGGCTGCATTGAAAAGGCGCATGAAGGAATGCACTGAAACAGGTTGTCTGTCAGAAAGTTGCCTCCCCCAGTCTCAATAGTCACATTTGTCTCTTCTACCCCAAAACAAACAGCCTGGTTTTTCCATCTGAAACAGAGTAGAGGTAATGGCTTCAGCAAG
This sequence comes from Pluvialis apricaria, assembly GCA_017639485.1. Taxonomy (NCBI): domain Eukaryota; kingdom Metazoa; phylum Chordata; class Aves; order Charadriiformes; family Charadriidae; genus Pluvialis; species Pluvialis apricaria. The sequence goes on along the minus strand of CM030008.1, from coordinate 2,908,897 downwards.
GGGGGGATGCGAAGTCTTCCCCTCTCTGCAGATGGGCAAAGCAATGGTCTGTTCCACAGAATCACAGAATGGTCAGGGTTGGAAGGGACCTTTGGAGACCATCTAGTTCGACCCCCGTGTCAAAGCAGGTTCACCTAGAGCAGATCGGACAGGAACGCATCCAGGTGGGTTTTGAATATCTCTAGAGAAGGAGACTCCACAACTTCTCTGGGCAGCCTGTGCCAGCTCTCCACCACCCTCATGGTAAAGAAGTTTTTCCCCATGTTCAGACAGAATTTCCCGTGTTCCAGTTTGTGATCATTGCCTCTTGTCCTGTCACTGGGCACCACTGAAAAGAGTCTGGACCACCCTTTAGATATTGATCAGCATTGATGAGATCCCCTCTCAGTCTTCTCTTCTCCAAGCTAGACAGCCTCAGGGCTCTCAGCCTTTCCTAGTAAGAAAGGTGCTCCATTCCCTTGATCATCTTTGTAGCCCCCTGCTGGACTCTCTCCAGCAGTTCCCTGTCCTTCTTGACCCGGGGAGCCCAGAACTGCACACAGTACTCCAGATGTGGCCTCACCAGGGCAGAGTAGAGGGGGAGGATGACCTCCCTCGACCTACTGGCCATGCTGTTTTTAATGCACCCCAATGCACCCACCTGTTTGAGTAGGAAGAGTAAGTCAGTCACCATCTGTCACTAGGGCTTGCGCATGCATATATCAGGCATCCTGCAAGGCCCATCACCTGAATGGGTTGAGAGGGGGAGAGACCCCTTTCTGCCTTATTCCTTTTAGCATCTCTCCACCAGGGATCCCATCCACCACCCCTGGCCACGTAAGGGTGTCTTGGAAAGCCAAATTCAAGTGTGAGGTTAACACTGGTTTGTGCAAAATTTCCTCAATCTACAGGTAGATACAAGGTGGGTTTTGCTATTGCTTAAGTGAGCAGGAATTAATTCATATATGGCTGTATCAGCCTAAACGGACAAAGCCTGGCAGTGGTCAAGCTTAGATGAGATATACTACTGACTCCCACAATCTCTGCATCTAGAGATCAATGTCAGGTAAGACTGTGGCCTCCCTTTTGCTCCATGCTCCACACACCACTCACAGATACTGCTTTATTTTGACAACGGGTCTTATTGCATGTGGAGGGATTCACAGAGCAGGAGAAAAGCTGCATTTTAACCTTTTCAGTACTTAAAGGGGGCCTACAGAAAAGGTGAAGAGGGACTCTATCAGGGAGTGTAGCCATAGGACGAGGAGTAATGGTTTAAAACTGAAAGAGGGGAGATTTAGATTAGATATTAGGAAGAAATTTTTCACTCTGAGGGTGGTGAGCCCCTGGTGCAGGTTGCCCAGAGAAGCTGTGGCTGCCCCATCCCTGGAGGTGTTCAAGGCCAGGTTGGACGGGGCTTGGAGCACCCTGGGCTGGTGGGAGGTGTCCCTGCCCAGGGCAGGGGGGTTGGAACGAGATGATCTTTAAGGTCCCTTCCAACCCAAACCATTTTATGATTCTATAATTTACAGGAGGAGAAGGGGAGAAGTGTTTGATTTGACAAAGCCCTAAACACAAAGAGTTGCTCTAGAAGACACCTGCTGCTTTGCCGTCACCATGCAGTAAGATATTTTCCACGTGTACCTTCTGGAATAACCCTTGAGAGCAGGATAGGACACAGGATGGTACAGAAAAAGAGGTAAAATATTGCAGTGTTCAGAAAGCTGGCGTCCTTCCCACAGCCTCGTCAGTGACTTCCAAAATTGTGTGAGGTCAGAGCTGGGACTAGCACTGATAAGGATATGAGTGAACTTGTCCGGGCAGGTGGAGCACAGAGATTGATTTTCTTTGGGTTGCATTTTCTAACTGGCTGCGTTTCACCACTGACGTCCCTCAGGAAGCAGAGTGTACACATTGGACTATATTCAGCACCATTTGGCGTCAGCGAAGTTGCAATAAGGACAACTTCGGCCCCGTAATGCTGCAAGTGGCTTCGCATTCTGTTTCTTTGACTACTAAATAACCTTTCTTTCCATATCCTTCTTTAAAGAGGCAAAGCGGTCTTGTGGTGCCTGGAAGTGTGAGACCATCATGGAAGACGGAGGTCATTGCAGAAAGGACCATTGTATCTATTTTATCTAGAGGCACACTGAGGTACAAGGAGGTGAAGCAGGTCACACAGCAGGTCTCTGGGATTAGAATTCATGTCTCTTGATTCCCAACCCAAAACTTAATTTGGAGTCAAATTTGACTTGACAGTATCCTTTTAAGCCTGGAATTTTACAGGCTATAAAAGTAAAATGATCAGTTCTGACTAAAGCACCTTACTGACTTTAACAAATGAAAAAAAAAAAAAAAAAAAGAAGTAGAAGGAAAAAAAGAAAAAGAATAACATAAATGCATTCAGTTAATGGGTTGATCTCAATCCAAAGAGAGAAAAAGGGTGGAAAAAAACCCAGACCTACAGAACATTTTCAATCAGAAGTCAGACTTTTATCTTTCAGGATTCCCAATCATTAGAGATCTTTCGCAGGTAATTTGAAACAGCTGACATTTTCCCTACATGAAAGAATAAACATTTAATTTGCACTGCCGATTTGGGAGGAAGAATTCTAATCCTATTTGCTCAGCCTCAGCAGAAGCACAGCCGAACGCAAGATCTGTAATTACTGCCTTGGTGCTACCCACGGCGCAAGTAATTCAATTAGGAATCCCAATGGGGAGGATCAGGCAAAAACAATACAAACCCAATATTTAGCAAATGGGTTTTAAGTCCCATCCACTCTTCTGGGTCAGTGGTTCCAAGGTGGCAAAGGCCAACAGCTTCAGAAGGACGGTTCCTGGAGGTGTCTGGGATTGCTGGCTTCCATAAAGACAAGCTGGTGGTCCCTCCTAGATGGATGTCTGTCATGTCCAAAACACTACTGCTCTTTTAGAGCTACTAGTCATCTCTTTGGCAGCCTCTGTGGAAAAGTCAAGGGTTAAATGTGTTTCTCAGGAAACCAAAATCTTTCTTATCTGAAGGTGGCCCATATGGAAGAGCCCTACAGGCAAGATTTAGGCCAAATCAACAAAATTCATGATTAGGTTGTCTTGTTATTGATTATATGTCCTCCTTCTGTCTCTCTAACCCACCTTTTTAGGTAATTTTCTTCATTATCTTTGTTTCTAACACATTTTTGAAATCAGTTGGGAATCAGGTTTAGCAAAAATTATCAGAGATTTGGAAAATTGACATGATACAAGATAGAAGGAAACAATTCTTTATTCTGGAAGAAAAAGATGGAGGGGAAAACAAAGGACTATCTTAAACATGTAAGAGACTTCTGCAAAGGCCATGTGCACTGTGTGGGAAAAACTGAGGAACAGTTCTTCCAGGGAAATGATAAAATAACTGGGACAGGATTTCTTTGTGCTACTGAAGATAGTCACAAAAGCAGTGGAGTCAAGGATAGAGTGTATTATCCTGACACAGACATTTAGAATGGGTCCAGTGAACCTTAATTCTGAAATGCATGTTTACCTTGATTGACTACAAAGGGAGCCCAGGGTGGACAATTTCATCTCTAGATAATTAAATAGCACAACTTTACAGAGAGGCAACATGAATATTGTCTTTGGGAAAACTTTGTAGTGACACCTGTAATATGGTGGAAGGATATGTCGCTTTGAAGAAGGCATGGAGCTTTTGTTATCAGAGATTTAAATACAAGTTACATAAATATTTGCTGTGGTAAAATTTCTGCATTTGGTGCTGCCCTTGGGTGAGGTACGAATCGTGATCTTTGAGACCTCTTTCAGGTGGTTTTCTGAACCATCTTCCCATGGGTGAGGATCTGGACTCTGACAAAGCAGAAGGTTCAGAGGTACTCCTCCAAGGTTGGCAGGAATTACAAAGCTTTGATCAGAGATGTTATTTAACATCTAACAGAGTGGAGACCAGGGCTTACTGCCACAGTCCTTTTGTGGGATCTTATATGAGTCAGCAATGACCTGATTGCTCACAGACAGGGACATTTGAGACGTCTTCACATAACCTGCCCAGTCACCAGCTCCTGAAGGTCTCCCATTGGCCCTGTGTCAAGTCTGTCAGCGACTTGTGCATGTCAGAGACACCTGAAGAAACCCAACTGGCTGCTGCTATCCATAATCTGACAACTGAAACAAGCTCCTAAGATTCTTCTACAGCCAAGGAGAGCTGATATTTCCAGCGAGCATTGCTCTCCACATACTCAGTCAATCACCTGCTGAAGCTGTCTCTTGCTCTTCCCTGACCGTTGGTTTAAGAAAAAAATTATGTTGCCCTATGGCTGAGTTGGCAGACATAGAGAAAACACACAAACCCAAATATTCCCTCTTTATCTGAAACGGGATATTTCTTCTACAATGCACAATTTCTGTTCAGTTCAGAACAAGCATGGAAAATCAAACAGGATCTGTGTTTCAGAGAAGTGTGTCTGATCCCCATTGCTTTTTCATCACCTGAAATTTTTCATCTGCCGGACATCCTCATGATGTCACCGTCCCCATAGCAGCAAACTGACATCACTGCGGGAGGACGATGGCCGAAGTCAAGTTTGGGATTTGTGGGTTCATGCAGGTGATAGCTTTGAAAAAGCAATGAAGCAGAAGAGAGTAGTGAAAACCAAGGAACATAAGTCAAACGGTACCTATGTGCACTATACGCATGTTTTTCAAGTGCAAAACAAAGCTTAGAGAGAACCGGGAGGGGGAGGAAATGGGGCAAAAGGAAGTGCAATAAAGAGTGGGATACTGTTTAAAGTTGACTTAAAAATGAGTTGTTAATATTTATTTTCTTGCTGAAAAAAAAAAGCACTACCCTAAAAATAATTCTTAGGCTGAAAATTAAGGAAGTGGTTTTGTTCCATACCCAAGCCAGCTGGTAGGGTTTTGTTTTTAATTAGGTGTCAAAGTATTATTTAACAAAAAAATTTAAATGTTTGATATCTAAAACACCCCAAAAATTATTTCAGATTTTCCTCTTCATTCATGCAAGTGTACATACAAAGCACATTTTCTGTGCATTGTCATGTAAGAAGAGGTGTGTGGCTCCTCTCTGAAGCCACAGCAGGTGAGCACACACCTTGCCATAGCTCCAGACTCATCAGGGACATCCCAGCCACCCAGCGATGCACAAATCCCAGTTGTCTCCAAAGACAACCTGGACCCAACAGCCACAAAAAGGACTTTCAATCTCTTCTCGCGTACCCCATTTTGCACCCTCTTTGCATGATGCTGGTGCTATTTCTGACCTCATGGTGCAGACAAGGAGAAAGGTTAAGAGGAGGATCAAGAGATGGAGGAGAACTGACATCACCTTTGGGCCTCTTTCTCTACAGCCCCATTTGTAAATCTGCGGCCTCACCAGGGACTCTTTTATCCTGACATGTTAACAAGGGACTATTCAGCACTGCTCCTAAACTACATATTCATTCTGCTGACTTTGTCTGATTGAAAGCATTTAATAATTTAGTTTCCTTTCTGGTGTAAGAGATATTTAAATAACTTTTGTTCCACTGACTGAATATATTTTAATGAAAACAACTTATTTTGGTCAACATTTCTGAATTGTATGAAACTTAAATAGTAAATCATTATAGACAGACTAGGCTTTCCGTGTCCTCCTGAACTAGGGTACCGGATTATCTGTCCAGGCTAATGGTCATCCCTTCTGTAATCCCTTCCCAAGCCCAGACAATGAGCTTGCTCCACTGCCTTGTGTTAACTGTTGTCTGAGATAATCCATCTTCGTAAAACAAATGCTGGAGCACCTGCAACTACTCAGACACTGAATGGATAATGCAAGTCACCTCTATATTTTGCTGGATTTACCACAAGCTCTTTTCAAAGTTTGGAAATATTAATAGAGCACTGAAGTGTGTAAATGTAGGATTCAACTCAGCTAATTTTCTAAGTGCCATTTGGCTTGCAAATTTAGACAGCTGGATGTAGGTCCCTTGGTGTTGCTATATTCCCCATACTGTTGTTGAAGAGTTGGTCAAAAGTCAATATAGACCAAATGTAGGTGTGTAGGGTGACCGGTAGGGTGACCTGAACCATTACTTGGGATACATTGGCTGTACTGATTAGAGATTTAATTCAGTTGTCTAAATAGAGGTACCTAGTGTGGAAAAAAACGGTTAACACTGACATGGAGCTGGCAGAAATGGCAAAGGACCTGTAACCATGTGGATCAGCATCTGGAAGCCAGGGCATCTCAAATGCCATTGGCCATACACACATGCACAACTCTAGTTCACATTGGGACACTGACCTCTGTGGTCTTCATACAGTAAAAGGGAAGATTCAGGTGCCTAAATAGGCATCTAGTACCATCTGGTACTGCTCCAGAAGTTCGGGTTCCTTGCAAGTCTTGTGTTGTATCTGCCAGACCCCTATCAAAGTCTCATGCTTTTTGGCACCTCCAGTGACTTTTGGCCATGGGTGGGCAGCTGATTCATGCCCATTTGAGGCTTCTAACAGAAAGCAGATGATTCCTGTTGTCGGGTGATTGTTCAAGTCACCCAAGAAGGCATCAAAAGAAGCAAGGAACTGGGTTTCGGCTCCTTAGTTTCAGAGTCTTGGCCCAAACTACTGATCTATCCTGCTTCTAGCTCTTCTGGGTCACATCTAAACACGTACGCTGGGCCTGCCCGCTCCCCTCAAAGCCCAGGGCTTTTACATCCCATGCAGGGCACTTTGAACTGATTCCAATCGCTTCAGAAAGAGACAGTGTTTCCTGTTTCTACAACCCAGCCGACTCCTTAATCCTTTTATCCAGCTACTATTGTGCCAACTTGTCCTTGTGTTCCTGTTTGACCTCATCTTGATTCTTTCATCCATGGGCTCCGCTCCCACCCCCCGCACAAGACACGTACTTTAAGCTAGCGCTCTCTGAAATGGAGTTATGTGCTTTATAGGGAAAGAAAATCTCGAGCAAGTGTGCATAAAAGCACATTCACACACACACACACACACGCACAGGTGCCCCAGGTCAGCCTCTGCCTGTTGCTTCACCTCTTCCATTCCCCAACCAACTGTGACACTGAATAAGTCACTTAACCTCTCGCTGTCTGAGTTTACCCAGCCATAAAATGGGGATAAAAATACTTCACCTACCTCAGACAGGACATGTGGTTTAATTCCTTCATGTTTTCAAAGCGCTTTGAGTTCCTCAGCTGGACAGGAATTGGCTTAAATTTTCTCAGGTGACTAAGGTTTGTGGTGTTCAATTTGACATACATTAAAATGGTCTTGCTTGTGCTTGCTTGATTGCTTCAACGCCAAGGCTTGCCAGGGAACCTTAAGCAAATTATTTGTTTGCGCTTTTTCTTTGAATAGGAAAAAGGATTTTTGCCCCTGAGGGCATATATCTCTAAAACTACAAATCATTGTGTATGAGGCATTTCTTGCAGTTCAGGACAAAGGATGCTCTCTCTGAGTGTGTGTTTGTAAGATGCTAGGCTCAGAGAGGAACATTTTGCCTCCACCGGGACAAAATCCATTTTCCCAAAGATTTTTTTTAACGAAGTAAACCTTCTTTTAGTCAAATCACTGCTAAGAACTGTAAATATAATAGGTCCCATTTCAGACAAGTTAGGAGGGCCTGGTTGCTGAGATTTTGCCCCGTGTTGCTGTTGTCCAAACGCAGGCAGATGCTGTAGTTTGTCAAGAGGAGACATAACAAGATCCAATGACGCAGAGTTAGCATATTTAGATTCAACTACATCCCTGGTTTTCTAGAGTCTGGGTTATTAACCACTAAAGCAATTTCCCCAAGGGGCAGTGTGTTTTGCATCATCCATTGCTTTGAAATCAAGGTCAAATAACCTTCTGAAAGTGACGACCCAGCCCGGACAGAACTTTTTGGAGGCATTGCACAGGCGTTGAGGGAAATTCTCTGGTCTGAACTCTCTTATTACCTTATTAGCAAGTGTAACAGCTGCTGCTCTGCAATAGCTCCCCTCCCACTTCCCACTCATGAAAGGTTAGTGAGTACGTAAGTAAATATGACATTTTTTATTATGGTGACCCCTGATAAGGTGTGCAGCAAGTGTCCAAACCAGATTAAGATGGCATCTGAGAGGTACCAGGTAAAAAGAAACCTTCCCCTCCCGGACATGAAAGAAAGTGATTCTCCATCATTTACTGAAAAATAAGACAGGAGCTGACTGAAATCCTCGTTTCTCGTCTGTCCTTCCCATTTTTTTCCTCAACAGCTGCATGGAGGTTCATGTTTTTTGGAGGCTATGCAGATCTATTTGGGTTTTGGTTGTGGTTTTTTTTTTCCCTTTCACTTTTCTTTAACATATGTGCTTGCTTCATAACTTTTCTCACCTCTTCTCTTCTTTCCCTCCTCCCACCACTTCTGCCATTCACTTTCGTGTTACTGTGCCCTAACAGCAAATTAGTCACCCAGTGCCAAAGGCAACATACATCACCCCGTGACGGCTCCTTCTGCTTCCACCCGTGACCTTTAGAAACAAAATAGCCAAATGCAAACAAGAAGAGATAAGGGCTCATTTTGAACACAGCATTTTTATTTGCTTCAGGTGTGATTTATAAAGCTGTCACTGAGTTCTGTTGGCAGCTGCGGATGCAGTAGGAAAAGTTGTTTCTGTATCCCACTCAGTGATGGGAAGTGATTTAACTCTTTGACTGCACCAGGAGGTGTGTGAATGGCACTCCTTCGAGATTCTTTCTCGAAGGCGCACAAGCGAAAGCTTCAAATCCAGAAGCTGATAGCTGGGGAGGTCCCAGAGTAAATCTGAACCTGGGGTGGGGGAGTATAATTCATGTTGACTCCCCAGACCTCTGTCCTTCTTCCTTTACATTACGGCTGCATTAGAAAGTCAATGATAACGTGGGATTTAAGCACTCAGCTCCACCTGACTGGGATGCAGGAGAAAACAGACTTTTTTTCTGTCTTTGCTACCAACTTGCTAAATTAGCTTGGACAACTCATGTCATCTCTCTGTGCCTTGGTTTCTCCATCCTGTTGTGAAGACTCAGTTCTCCCATATAAAATTCTTGGGGATCTACTGAAGGAGAGGGCAACAGGACAGCTGGTCACTGCTGTTGTCACCCTGGCCCAAAGCACAGTCTTGAACCTCCTGAGAGGCCCTTCAGCACCAGAGGCCCCGAAGTAAGGTTGAAATCAGACTGTTGGGGAGCCAAAAGGCCAACGTGCAGCAGCATACAGGCAGGATAAGCACAGGGTAGTCCTGGTGCACAGACCATCCAGCAAGGAACCCTCCCTGCAAGTGGGCGCTCCTGTTCTCTGTTGATGGGATAGCATGGGATGTGGGAAATACCCACACCCACTGCAGGGCTGAGGGCTTCCTCTGATAATCCCATGGTTCTGAGATCGTCAGTAGGCTTGTCCTCAGCATGAACCCTATATAGGGAAAATCCTGCTGCAGTCTGACCTCCACTGCAAGGCGAGGGGTAAAGAGGGGAGGGAGCAGAAGAGGGGTTGCAGTAACTCATGCACTGCATGGATGAGGCACAGAAGAATGTGTAGCACAACCTCACTGTTGTGTGATGTGTGCCATGAACTGAGGCATCCTCTGAGGTACAGCACACTGGTGACTCCAGAAAATATTCATTCGAAAATCCCACTTTAGTGTTTTAATATATGAGATGGTACTCACTCTTTTATTATGGGCTGATGATGTGCTCTCCACCCTCTCAACTCTCCCGTTTCAAGTCTTGCACTTAAAGCAGTTGATTGCACATGAAGGCACGTGAGTTTATTTTACAGCATTTTATGGCATGTCATTTATGGCATGACTCTGCCATAAATTTCCCCAAAGATTCTGCAACTTAAGTAAATCCCTCACTCTGCTATCTATAGGCGTCAACCCTTTCCTCCTGTGTTAAGCTTCCCTACACATGAAGACACTAATCCCCCCTCCTCTCTTTTTGTACAGCATCTAGTGCTGGGAAGCCATGATATCATCAGAGATGTCCAGACTCTTGCAACCAATATGAAGCACCTCCATGAAACAGGGAGACTCCCGCCTTGAAGCATGTGGTCCCTACATACGTTGACACAAAGTCACAGTGGGACTTAAGCATCGTGATGTGTTTCATTAAGACATTTTGACACCTATCTTTCTCTCCTACGGATCTAATGCAAACAAACAGCAAGCAGGAGAGGAGAGGAGAGGAGAGGAGAGGAGAGGAGAGGAGAGGAGAGGAGAGGAGAGGAGAGGAGAGGAGAGGAGAGGAGAGGAGAGGAGAGGAGAGGAGAGGAGAGGAGAGGAGAGGAGAGGAGAGGAGAGGAGAGGAGAGGAGAGGAGAGGAGAGGAGGGGAGGGGAGAGGAGGGGAGGGGAGGGGAGAGGAGAGGAGTCTGTCTACAAGTACAAGCCAAGCTCACAGTCTCTGTAGTACGCATGCTTTGCTGGCATGTAGAGTAAGGCTATTGGTGAAGTGGCAGACGACAGCAGGAGAACAGCAAAACAGCTGTGAGCCCTCAGAAGCAGCCTGCTTGCTGCTGCCATGGATAGAGCAACTGGACAATGTGGGCATGACTTTCCAGAGGCCTCTGCAGGAGCAGAAAGGCTGAGATGCTTGGGCTCTCCTGCTAGCTCTGCCCAACCTCCATTTTCAGACTTCCCTTTCCCATGTCAGAGTTGCCTGGTTCCCTCTACTCATCCCAGTGTGTCAAACCCTAGTGTTGCCTGAGCTGTTGTGAAAATAAACCACACCTGCTGGACCAGACAGACACATCCAACTCCTAGACAGAAGATGTTACTCAGGGGATCCATCAGGTGCCAAGCAGCCTGTCCATCCCAGAGCCCCAAAACTCACATCAGCAACAAAGCACGCAGCTTCTCCCCTCCCCTTAATAATCCGCACAGAATTTTTCCATCAGTTCTTCTTAGCTTCTTTTCATGTGGCATTTTCTCAAGTGCGTAGAGTTCTCCTAGTCTCACTAGCCCGTGAGTGATACCAAAGGTTCTGAGCCCTGTGACACTATCCCAGAGTGCAGACTTATTATTTCTCACTCCCCCACCCCCTTCTTGCCATTCATTTGAGGACTGAGGAGTGGCTGTAGGTGGAAAGTGGCCTTTAGGTTGTTTTTACAGACATTATTACACTGTCAAGGCAAGGTGTAAGGCAAGGCTGTTGAAGAAAGGGATTTGACAAGTGCATTTATTTTAACAGGCAACACAATTCAGTCCATTTAAAAACAAGGCAGGTTTGTAAATGCTTCTGGGAATCAGCCCTGCAAATACTGGTGTCCATAGGCTCTCTAAAGTGTAATTAAGGCAGGAGTTGATTGACTGAAGAAAAATAGAACGTCAGCAATGAAGGCAATTATAGAAAACAGCAGCTCCTTTGCATTACTGTTCTGTTTTGTGTTCAAGCTTGGAAGCTTCCTCAAGAAGGAGAGACCATGTGGCCTAACCACTCTGAAACCAATAGTAAAATCCCTCATTGGATTTAGCACAGCCGAGGTCTAAGCCTCAAAATAAAATCAATTTCAGGGAAGGCTCTGACGACACTGTTTTTCAAAGGTTTCCCTTGGATGACTCTCCTCTAGATCACAGTGACAGTCTGCACATTGGAACAGGCCTAAGATGGTCTGAGTTGAGGTAATCCAAATCTGATATTTGCATGAGAGTCACCCTGTGTAAGCCTCGCTCAAATCAACTCCCCAGTTCAAGCTTCCCGAGAAGAGCTTGCATTGCATGTCATAGAATCATAGAATGGTTTAGGTTGGAAGGGGACCTTGAAGATCATCGAGTTCCAACTCCCCTGCCATAGGCAGGGACACCTCTCACTAGACCAGGCTGCCCAAGGCCACGTCCAGCCTGGCTTTGAACACCTCCAGGGACGGAGCTTCAACAACCTCTCTGGGCAACCTGGGCCAGCGCCTTACCACCTTTAAAGTGAAAAACTTCTTCCTAATATCTAATCTAAACCTGCCCTCTTCCAGCTTAAAGTCATTCCCCCTCGTCCTATCACTACATGCCCTTGTAAAAAGTCCCTCCCCAGCTCTCCTGTAGGCCCCCTTTAGGTACTGGAAGGCCACTATAAGATCTCCCTGGAGCCTTCTCTTCTCCAAGCTGAACAGCCCCAACTCTCTCAGCCTCTCCTCATAGGAGAGGTGCTCCATCCCTCTGATCATCCTCGTGGCTCTCCTCTGGACGCGCTCCAGCAGGTCCATGTCCTTCTTATGTTGGGGACTCCACAGCTGGATGCAGTACTCCAGGTGGGGTCTCACGAGAGCGGAGTAGAGGGGCAGAATCACCTCCCTTGACCTGCTGGCCACACTTCTGATGCACCCAGGATACGGTTGGCCTTCTGGGCTGCGATCGCACATTGCTGGCTCATGTCGAGCTTCTCGTCCATCAGCACCCCCACGTCCTTCTCCTCAGGGCTGCTCTCCACCCATTCCCCACCGAGCCTGTATTTGTGCTTGGGATTGCCCCAACACAGATGTAGGACCCTGCACTTGGCCTTGTTGAACTGCATGAGGTTGGCTTGGGCCCACCTCTCCAGCCTGTCCGGGTCCCTCTGGATGGCATCCCTCCCCTCCAGCGTGTCTGCCTCGCCAAACATGTCCTTGCTCCTTGCTTCATCCTCTCTTACTCTTCAGGTTGCCACCCAAAGCACTTCGCAAGCATGTTCACAAAAACTGACATAGACCACAGTTGCCCTCACAGAGAAGTCATCTTCTTCACAAACAACATGACTTGTCTCTGCAACCTCAGACCCTGGCCATTCCTTTAGCACATAACTTCGTGTCAGCCTCTCACCCATCATTTGACCCATGTTGTGTTCTCAACTCAGAGAATGTCGTAGCTGGGTCTACACACCATGTACAGAATAGGTCTTCCATCTTACACAAAGCTCCCAGAGACAGCTTTTCCTTTAGAGATCTGGCAGGCACACACTCCACCCCAGCTGCAGCCTGTAGATTGCTTGCCTCAAAACTTCCCTGAAAAAATAAACAAGAAGTTCTCTCCAAATTCATTAGGAGAGAAGTACCCCAAATGTGTTTATTGACAGTGGATTTTTTCCCTTCCAGATTGGGTTGGAAGGAACTTCTACCTCTGGAACCTGACCAGCATCTGAGACACAGCATTAGAAACACAGCTGGGCAACTCCAAATATCATCTCTTGGAGACCTCTCTTTCATTTTCTTTTTTCTTCCCCCTCTTTGCCCTCTGAAAAGCACTACACAGACCATACTGTTTTCCACACTTTGGTGCAGGCACACTAAATGGAAAGCAGGCAGTTACGCATTTGGAGAGGGGCGAGAATCACGGCAGCTGCCAATGGTCTTGTGTATTGAACTGTATTGTAAATGCCTCTCAAAACACTGGAAAGGAAATCGTTACCGTTACTCTTAATTTATAGACGGTGAAACAGAGGCCCAGGGATGCAAAATGAGTCACTGAAGACCATTCAGTAGGTTCATGGCAGAGACAGACATCTCCTGAGAGGTATCCAATAGTCACAAGACCTCACATTAGCTGTTTTGCAGAGCTTATAGAAATTATCTATTTTGAATCTGGGAAAAAAATACCCTTATAAATCCTGCTGTGACCTCAGAAGATCTTTCTTCCCACCATTTCTTTCCTAATTGCTACCACAGTGTCCTGTAGATCTTCGTAAGGAGGGGACTTGCAGAAGCACCTGTACTGTCCTTCACCAAAAAGAGCTTCTGGGAAAGGCTTCAGGGATCCTCTGGTCTGCACGATGTGATGAACGCCATGCGATGTTGCTGGCAGATTTCAGAAGCAGATGCACACATGCCGACAGGAATTTCTGTTTCCCACTTCAATTAGGGGGCAGAGGAAATAAAAACAAAAACAAGGATCTGTTAAACTAAATTGCTAACAACCTTCAGCCCATCAGGGTTACTGACAGCTTCCGTAAACTGTTTGCAAAAACGGTTTCTGGTAGAAAAATAAAGCTTTAGGGCCAGGTCTGGAAAAATCTTAGTCCCCACTGAGAGGTGCTAAATGTCCTCAGATCCCCATGGAGACACTTGCTAATGTTGCAAGGTTATTGCGGGATAAATGAGGGCACAGGCTGGGCAACTTGCCTAACTGGGGAAAAAAAAAAAAAAAATACTTTTGACACTGTGTGTGGCTCTGACCAGAAGTGCTGACCCCCAAGATGCAGCTCCAAAGCCAGGATGGCTGGTTGCAGTCCCGAGGAATGCAGCCCTGAAGAATGCTTAAGTCTTAACTCCTATGACCAATGGCCCTGCTGCTTTTTAGGTGCCTAAATCCATCACTGAAACACCACTAATACCCTCAGAGATTCTTCTTAGCTTCTCACGCAGTGAGCTGTTGTATTTCATCTCACTGCTTGAACCCAGTGCTGTCCAGAACTGTTTGAACTCACTGCTTGAACCCAGTGTCTCCAGAACTGAGAGCTGCTCAGAGGGCTGGTTGCAACTGAAGTAATACAGCACTCAAAATAGTGAGGGATGCCTTTCTCAGTCACATGGTCCATTTCTTTCAACCCAAAACAGTGTACATAAACCAAACCTGGCCAACTGCTAGAAGGAGGTATGACTGGTGTAAGCACCCAGTCTCAAGAGACAAACCACGGTGGAGTCATGAATTCATCTCTCCAGGGAGGATGCCAACCAGTGGCCTCTGTGGCCTTATAGTACATCATTATTGTGTACATAGTGCACAATAAAGCAGAAATTTGAAGATCCCTCCAATAACCCCCTACTCCCTGAAATGGGGGTTTAAAACTTCTGCTCCAACAGGGATTTGGTTACATCATGAAACAACATCTAATGGCTAGATGCTGCAATGCCAAGGGGGATTTGACCCCAAGGAGCGCAGACCGGAGCAAGAAGTGCTGGAGAAACACGGGATGTAAATGAACTCTCTTTCTCCCTCGAATGTGTGCTCTACTTGAACGGGGGAGGAATCTCGTAAGCAAGGCAGATGCTGCCTAGTAAGACTTTCACTGTGATACTGGAGAAGAACCTTGGAACACACACAGGACACATGTTCAGATGTCTTCTACATCTGAAAGACTTAAGAGAGATGTAAAGACAATTTAAGTTGAAATCAGGACAGCACCTAATAACTGTCTGCACTGTAGACACACACATGCACATACACACGTATGCCCACACAAACACACCTCATGTGACTCTGGCAGCTCTGCAGAGTTACCAGATAAAGAGATAAACCCTACTCCTCCTTTTTCTCCTTGAGGATGCAGGCCTCAAGAAGAGAAAACCTTTGCCAGCCATCCTCTGCTTCCTTATCCCTGATTTCTGGCTGCTGACACGCCAACTCCTCTGTCCTGGAAAGACAGAGAGACAAGCCAGACTGCTAACCTTTATCTTCCAGTAGTCAGGATTGTGTTTCTAATAGCTCACATTACACAAGTGAACCCAGAAAACTTCTTGGCCAAAGCATAACAGCTGGACACATCTGGCCCACGCCACACACCAGTGTAGACATAACCTTAAGGAATCTTGAAATCACAAGTGTGGCACCTGTCCTGCATCAAGATTCTTGTTTTTTTCCAGGAACCAGTCTTCTTGCTATGTATTTGGCTGGCAGTGGTATCTACAGTCCTCTCCAGAGCAAGGTTTAAACACCAACTACACTACGCAAGACAGACACTTCATTGAGCATCACTAGCATGTTAATATGATCTCACAAGCAGAACTTTAACATACAGTGCATGATACGAGTAAATCTTGGTCCATATTTGTTAAAGCCAGGTCTAAAAAATAACCTATTCCTTTTCCTTCAGAAGTAGCCACCACCACCACCAGTTATGGACTCAAACATTCTGACATTTCAGGGCCAAAAGGAGATTTAAACTGCATGTCTTGGAAATTGCTAGGTTCTTCAAGATGGTAAACAGCCCAAGCAGAAGTGAGCTGCTGCCTTGTGATAGATTTTGTGTACATGATTGCTCTCTTCTGGGACATCTCAGAACAGCTCAGCCCCATTTAATGCCTGAGAGCATCAGCAGATTCCTCTTCCTCGATGGAGCTAGACCTGCTCTGCTGTCACAGGCAAGTCCCCTTTGCCATGAGCTAAATTATCATTCAACACTCACCCTCATTTGGTGCTTAAAACCTTTCAGGGAAGGACTTTTTGCATCGTTATCATCCTAATCCCTCACGTTTGTTTTTATTTAGGATATTCTGCATCCAGTTTGGCTGACAGATGTTACCCAGAGGGCAAAGGAAAAGCCCACAGGACCATCAGGACACTTTTTCATGTGTTCCCTGGGACAAAAGTCCTGTAGACTCTCCTTCCTGCTCTATTCCCAAGGTACCTATTCTCATTTTTCTGGTGTCAAGGTCTTACACTTACCCTGTAGCATTAGGAAGGGCAATGAGAAAGGTATTGGCAGCAATGAGGCCATGGTGTGAAGCATCCTGAGAGACCATCCCATTGAACAGTGGGTATGGGTTCTGCTGTCACCTGTACCAAACAAATACAAAATAAAAAATTCTTCCTTTCCATGGGACCTTGCCGCCCACCTTGTGCCTGTTGGCCTGGAAGTTCCCTAAAACCAGGTAAGACCTTTTCTGCCTGTTTGTCCCTATAATTGTAAACCGCAGTGGCCTCTTGCAGCTGAACGCCCTCCTTGGGTCCCATTTGGGCAGCAGCGCTATACGAGCTCTGAGGGCAGCCACAAGGGAGTCCTAAGCCTAAGTTGTTTCAATGCTTTGCTTATATTTCGCCTTGCAACACTACCTTACCTCTTTTTTAGGCTGTTCCCATGACAACCAGCACAGCAATAAAAATCAAGTGTTGGCTGCAGGGTAGGGGGATGAGGGTAGGGGAAGAAGTTTCATGCCAAATGAGGAATACAGGATCTCCGGTTACTTCAGCCCCACCCACTGCATTAGCTCAAGGAGGATGGTTCCTTCTACCTCAATACAGAGCTGCCATCAAGTGTAGGAGAGCGCCAGCAAAGCTTGGTGTCTTGTAACTGGTTTTAAGACTTCTGTAGGATTTTCACTGTCGGTGGGAAAGGATTATTTTGTGCCGTAGCAGAGCCCATGGGAACAGGGTGGTGAATTATGCATGAGTAAAAACACATTGCACCCTTTGGGCCTTTCTTTTTAACAACTTCTCCCCTGGGCATCCTAGAAAGAGAGGCCAGGCACAAGTGAGGTTGTGTGCAACTGAGAAGCCGGGGATGGGGGAAGGGGAGGCTGCCCACAGCTAGACACTGGGAAATTTAAGATCTGTGTATGAGCTTCTGGTTTGGAGAGATTTACAGACAGCCTGTCAGCTGTGTGACAGCTTCTGAAGGGCTACAAAGCAGATCTTTGCAAAGGAAGACTTCATGTGGTCGTGAAACCATGGGCATTACCACGGTGAGATGAAGTAAAATGGTTGGTGAGCCTCCAGAGCTAGAGGAAAGGGGTTTGCAGATGAGGGGGATGTCAGGTGCTAAAATTTGTTTATTATGTTTTCTCTTCTTGCCTTTTGGAGGACAAGATTTGCAACTCAGGGGACACAACCTCCAACCATTTAGTTTGAAGTTGAAAACAGCAAGTACGTCTCCCATAACAAGAGTGACCCATCGTGTATTGGCCTCCTCTAAGAAAGATTACAAGTCCTGTTTTTAATTCATCTTTAATCGTGAGGTGAAATGCTTCCCATCTTTCCAAATGCTTCCCATGGCTCCCCAGCACCTTCCCAGACAATTGTTATCTTTTACTGCACTATCACCTTTAATAACATTATCTTCAACACCAATACTTGCTTTCACACACAAGATCTTCCAACATTATTTCTTACGTTTATGACAAGTATGATACTACCTGTATTTTGTTTCTTTCTAAGGAAAAAATTTAATTGCAAATATGGAAAAATAAAAACCGCAAGATCCTCTGAAGAGTTCAGTCCCTGTCTCCAAAGCCAAATTGCAGTTTTCAGCACTTCTACATCCTTTATCAAGAGAGCAACACTTACATCTGGAGGCCTCCATGATATATCTGGGTGTGAACCGTTATCTCATAATTTTGAAACAGTAGGAGACATTTCGGAAGATGGCACGATTTGGTAGAACTCCACAGAAGTTAATTTACAGGAAATTACTCTGGCAGAAGGTCAGAACCATTGTATTCAAAGCAAACAATAAAGTTTATATGGAGCCAAGGACAAAGATTGGTGTATGTGGTAAAGGAGAGTGCAAAATGAGGACCACCAGTGTGATGCTGAGCCAGACTTCAGAAGCAAAGGTCTGAGTCCCTTCAACATGAACTCGTGTATTTGCTTATGTATCTGTAATACGTACCCACTATGGATGAGGACTTCACACCACATGATAGCTGCTGGGTTGCAGAAGCAAACGTCCACCAAAATTTTTGTGATCTGCTACTCATATTTGCACAAGACAGAGTGGAAGGTATCTTATCTGAGGTTTTGCCTACCTCAGTTTAAGTGGGCAGTGTTGGTAAGGCATTTTAGCTCAGTTTTGAACTCAACTTTTGCTCATATAAATCCATTTGTGTACATACATTTGACTGCAAAAATATACATATGCATATAGTGAAAACAAAGGAAGTGAGGACTACAAGAAAAGCCCCTCATTTGCAAAAATAGAAGTCAACATAACTCCATTATATGAAAGGTGCTAGCTCAGTTGCTTTACCAGCTTGGACACTTAAGAAGCTGAATGTGACAAAATAACATTTTTTATTTGATGATTAAAGGAAAAAAAAAAATACACTAAAGAATGCTTAATGCCTGGGTGAGCATGTGGACACAGACATACATTTGCACATAAATTACTTACAAGAAGTAGTCAGTGGAGATATGAACATTAACATTATATGTCACCCTGTTTGGCATAAATCTGGCACTGTCAGCCACAACATCCATGTAGGTCTTCTCCAGGGTAAGACAGAAACTACTGAACCTCAAGTTTCTGAGACCCACCTGATGGCCAGCTCTCCCTTCAATCCCACTTCAATTTTTTTTCCCAGTTTAACACAAAACCTCCACCATCACAGCCCCAAACATTTGCTCTTAAAATCATTGAGTTTTCCTCCGAGAGGAGCAAAACATGACAAGTTAAATGAGTTAGGTAATGCTTTACCCCATATAATTTATGGTGCCGTGGGGAGTGGAAGCACACACATCTCTTCAGCTCAAACTGGGTCGCTCCTTGTGGACTAGAGCTAATAAACTAGAGGAGCTTGGAGATGGGATGAGGGAGGGGAGGAGCCTCCCCCTTCGTTTCTTGATCTTGGAGGGGCTAGCCTAAGAAAATGGTTACCAAACACCTGGAGCAGCACCTAATTAACCGGAGTGAGATTTAAGTTTGGCAGGATTAAATGCTGACAAGCACCCAGGGTGCTGTGGGTCTGATTTGCTCACTGCTGGGAGCAGGGGTAACGTGCTACGTTGCACAGCCCTGTGGGAACATAAATTTGGGGAAGGTTTGAAACAACAAGAACCTTGATGCACAGGTTTGTTGACTGACATTGCCCTTGTGGAGAGTTGGAATTAAAATTGATTGGGCAGGGTAGCAGGCTAAAAGTCTTGCTGGCCTAACTGGATGTAGTTCCACTCAAGTTCGTTGTGACTCATACTAGCATGAGGGATGGCTCAAAGAAGCTGCAAAAAAAAGCATTGCAACAAATTCACACTCTAGAATAGGCAAAAGGTGTTTTAAATGGAAATCTTAATCATGTTGAAGTCTTGGTGAGCAAGTGCTTCTTCTAAGAGAAGTCAAAACACTTTTCTGTATGGCGGGATGGCCACACTGGTTGATGCCAGTAGAAGATCTGGTTTCCTCACTTTTTGTGGGCCTTTGAGAAAACAAAAATGTAAGACGACACCTCTTAACTGAGTAAGGAAACAAAAACTTGTAAGTGAAAGCATCTATGTATAGTTAAAAAAAGCACAGTAGCTGTCCTGTCCTGGCTGTTGTTATACAGATAATCCTGAGAGCAAACCTATGGTGGAAGTATATTCGCACAACTCTGTTGATATAAATGAACAATGTTGATTTATACTTGTAAGGTCCTGTGCTTTCTGCCAGGGGACAGAGAATCAGGTATTAACAGAGCTGGAGGAGTCCTTACAAGACTAAAGGCAGAAAAGTTTCCAATAATACTTTCCTTGACTGTCCAGCTAGCTTCTAAATATGCTGACCAAGAGACACTACCTTCTCCTCTCCAGGTAGTCAGTTCCATACCTTTACTGTTGGAGTGCTGTATGGGCATATTATTTCTTCCTCTTCCTCTTCCTCTTCCTCTTCCTCTTCCTCTTCCTCTTCCTCTTCCTCTTCCTCTTCCTCTTCCTCTTCCTCTTCCTCTTCCTCTTCCTCTTCCTCTTCCTCTTCCTCTTCCTGTTATTATTATTATTATATCTTTATTTCTAAACCCACTCACACTGGCTGAAATTGATGTTCAGGACCTCATGTCTGATCTACCCATGCATCTGAAAAGCTGATTATTTTCTTCTTCTGTGCAAAAAAATTTTGCTTATTCCCTCAGACTCTCTAGATTAAAAACCATCTCTCCTTTGGTCTACCTTATCATTTTTTCTTAACTTCTGATCATTCCAGTAATTCCTCCACAGACTTTTTCCAATTGGTCCTGAGTTTACCCAAATGTGGTTCTTAGTGCTCTTAGGCTTTGTTGCAATATTGGCTAAATGTTGGTAGACTGTAATAAACACCCAGCTCAAGCGGAGACATGCAGGGCAGGATTCAGTTGCCTAAAGATGGGACATTTTAATGGCCTTAAGGTGTCATTAATGCCTTGGAGTACCTTTCTTCTATTTACTGCTCCAGAAAGTGTTGGTTTCCCCCTTACATCTTCTATCCTATCTGCTGCTCCTGCATCTGAGACAACTCACAGGCGCCTCAAATGATACTATATGACTGTATGCATGCAGCCAGATGTGATGAGTCTTATCACTGAAGACTTTACCAAAACCAATGAATGTGGCATTAAAAGAAGTGAGCTTATCTACAGGGTGCTGGGACTCACACAAAGCCTCATTTCTGATGGTATCTTCACTTTTGCACTTATCGGCTCCAGCGCACTCTGTGATTTAAGTGGGATCATGACATTTTCTGCATCATTATGAAACTGCCCATAGCTGCTAATCTGTCGTCCAGGGTTTGTTGGGGGACTTCATTTTTTCACCAAACCAGGTTAGCTTCGAATTGCAGTAACATGTAAATTGAAGTAATGAGGGGAAGAGCTAACTGATTTTCTTCAGTTACTGCAGCACAGAGGGTTTTCATTAGGGCAAAACATGATTCCACCAAAAATTTTCTTCTCAAACACTTTTGTCACAATATGAATGGATCTTTTAAAGTGTTTGTGCCTGTTGCCAGATCACCCAGTGCAACAGTATTTGCGGCCTCTTTTATCCAAGTTAAACACTGGTGAGCGTATTGCAAAGCCAATATTTATTTAGTATCTAATCAGGCTTGTTAAATTATCCAGGGCCTGCCAAGATCAGCAATATAATTTGAGCTCCACACTCACCCACCACCACCATTCACCTGGTGCTGGGTAGGAGCTGAATACATTGATAGACTGCCATGGTCATTAGGATTCGGAGGTGATCATTTATCACAGCAAATGAGTAGGAGTTGTGTTTTCTATTTTCCATTAGGCCTGGGGCATTTGCACCTCATGGATCTCACTCTGAGTAAATACATTTGGAAAGTTGATTTCAATTGAGCTGAAACGGTTTCAGCCTAGAAACTTCAAGCCAACACATGACCAACCTATGTAATCCCGAAGGGGACATCACAAATGTTTCTGGAGGGGTTGTGACTCATGTTCCAAAAGCCACCTTCTATCAGCCTTGTATTAATGCTAAATACATTACTTAGGAAAGGGAGGACATTCCTTTGATACGCAGTCCATACGGAGTTCAAACCAAGACTCTATTCAGGAAAGCTAAAACAGGAGAAGGAGTACAAAACACCACAGGAGGATTGACCAAAAGGAGGCAACAGGTTGGTAGATAAAGCATTCGCCAAAGTCACAAGAGATTCAGTTTCAAGTAATTCATCTGAATTAGGGAGAGGAAGAGCCTGAGCAGGGATGACTTACACAGAAAATGACTGAGATCCCTGACAGTCAGGAAATGTCTGTCCTTGGGGGAAATCTCGTACTTCCGCTGTGCTCAGAAATCCAGCTGGAAAAAGCCTTCTGTGAAGAAAGCTTCACCAGCACCTGTACATTCCTAAGAAAATATTCCATTTCAACACACCCACCTTTTCCAGGCCAAAAAGTGAAGCCAAAACATTCCTAAACAGTATTACCGTACTTCTCAAACAGCCAAGGGCTGTCCAATATAGCCATGTCAAAGTTTGTTGGGAAACTTCTATGAACAGAAGGTTGTAGCAGGTTAGAAAACACATATCCAGCACATTGTAGGTAGGGTTGACCCTATTCTGGAAGAAGGAAAAAATGGTGAGGCAGGTTATTTCTCAAAGTCTCATCCTGACATGTTTTGTTATGATTCTGATGTTACATATTGTTCAGTGCTTTCAAACACAGCAGCGCTCTGATGTGGTACCCGTTACCCAAGAAAAATCTCAGTTCAGAAAAGATCCAAAACTGAGTGAACACATCTAGGCGAGTTAAAATTTTTTGGGTTTAAGGAACTTAAGTTACATTTGAATTCTCTGTCCTGAGATCTGTCTGTGCTAGGAACGGTGGTGGTGCTTAGAGAAAATCCCTCTGAAGCTATTGGAGCTATGAATGAACCCTGAAGTTCTCTTAATGGAATGAGCTCTAGGTTTGGATCCATGGAGCTTCCCGCTCACAGATTCACTTCACTTCAGATTCAGATTCACTGAAATAGGCATTATACAGAAATAGCTCAAGGCAACTCATGCCCACAAGAACTTTCTGTCTTTAAATACCAAAGGAAGGAAGAAAATCAAAGCGCCTTACCTTTACATGACATAGCACTGTTGGACTGGAGTTCAGGTCTCTGCTCACAGCAGGCACTGTCATGCCCACATGGCACTTGTGTCAATCCAGCTGTGATCAGAATCTACAGTGCCTTGAATTCCCACAGTCCCCAGACTCCTTTGTCTCCCCTTTGTTTCCCTGCAGGATTCCCGTGGTCTGAGAGGCGGCAGACAGCCCAGGCATCTCCCAAAAGCTAGCCTGGGCTGCTCCCTCCCTGCTGATTCATAAACTGGAATGGCAGTCATTCCTAGGTGCCTCCTCAACAGCTCTCTCACACAGGCTTATGATCAGCTGCAGGAGCCTTTATTTTCTTGTGGTCAACCACTCTCCCCTGAAAAGTCTCTGGAGGAAGCATTATATTTCCTCCTACAGGCTTTGAACTTCTGGATTAGCACTTTCGTTCGCAGCCCGAGCGCTTCCTGCACAGAAGGAATTTGTTCGGCAGCCTTTGGGGAAACCTTGGGTTAACACGAATGAGTGAAATCTGACAGCGAGAGGCCGTTTTCAGTTTCCCTCATCCTAACAGCCCACAGGCTTTGCCTCCTTGCAGGCTTAAGTCCTGACTCAGGATGAGCTAAGTGCTTTGTGAGGCTCCTGCCCTACAGAAAAGGCAAGGCAGCTTGAATTTCTTTCACTGAGTCTTTCATTACCTTAAAGAAATTTGCGGTTATCTGATAGAAAAGATCAGCCATCACAAAGCAGCTCACTTGGGGTAAATTGCTACGTCCAAATTTTCAGTTTCTGAATTCAGACCTTCCATATGTTACGTTGCATCAAGCGTACTTACAGTGGTGTGAACACCCTCCATCCACAATGGAGCAGAGACAGGAAAACAGTGGGTTTGTACTCAAATATTCTTAAGAATATTTGATAAAAAATAATTTGAAAAATTCAGGTGAAATTAAGTCTTTCAAACCTACGTACTTTCCCTTGATTTGGTCAGAAGTTAGGAGGAAAAAAAGAGCTATTAATATGCATCTGTAGGACAAGTTCTCTGTAGTCCAAACGGAAGGGCCAAGGTAAGGAGCATGACCCTGATAGCACAGCTGAGATCTCAGCAGTTGCTCCTCTCCCTGAAACTACTTTATCTGACAGGGTTTGAATCATGCTCTGGAGATGCAGGTTCCTCCTTGTTGCCATTAGCCCACATCCCTAACTTTCACTCAAGTGCAATTACGTGGGTTTAACCTTCCATTATTATCATGTCGACAGATTCAGTCATTGTCTCACTGTACACAAGGACTGTCTTGGTGTTGGGTCTAAACTTACAAAACAAGCAGAAATTAATGTACAGGCATTTCCTTCTTTCAAACCTGCTACTGAATGATTCCTATGGCATATTAATTGTTGGGGGTGGGATTTAGTTAAATAATTATTGCAGTCCCTGGTTTTATTCTTTGCTAATGTCATTTCTGCCATCTTCTCGATGGAAGAAAATATTTGGGCAAAAAACCAAGGTGATGTCTATGATGACATTAGTCCAATGTAGAACATTTCCAGCATTCTATAAAAACCCAGTTTAAACTGAACACGAACACAAAGAGGACTGGTTTTCAAGCAGCCTCTGAATTGAGCTTCCTAGGGAAAGAAAGCTGGAAAAATCAAACTTCTTGTGTTGGAGGGTGTGTGGGTTGCGTTCCCTCCCACCACCAATGGAGTCATTTCTTTCCTCATTCCTCCTGCTGCACCTTGAGCTATCTCCATGGGATGGGCAGCCTGCTCCTGCATTGAACATACAGTTTGGTCACCTGGAGAGGCTTTGAATAACTGGGGAAAATTCCCTCCATTTTGCAGAAGGGTCCAGAAATATCAAGGGCTGGAGTAACAAAGCTCTCACTATGATTGAGTTGCCAGGATACAGACAACCATCTCCACCACGGTGTGTCTAAGTGGTCTGGAAATCCTCAACTCCCTGTTCTGGGACAGAGCATATAATGGGTCCTGAGGAGTGGAAACCTAGCAGGTTTATCAGGGAAAACGGCCTTGTTGATAGCTGGGATCCTACCTACTTTTTAGAGAAAATTCACTGAAATTGGATTTGTCAACGTGTCTCAAATTTTCTCAAAAACTGCTTAATAAAAAAGTCTCTACTCCATTTTGGGATGGCATTTTAAATAGGTTGGGCTAGTAGGACAAACATATGAAAACAAGGAGGGGAAAGGGTAGGCAACCACTGTCCAGTATAAATAATGTTACCCCAGACACATGATCAGTGAGTGAACAGGAATTGCAGAGGATGGCTGCTATTGTGCTCTGGTCATTAATTTGGATGCCAGGTGAGGTTCAAGTCCCTGCTAAATTCTTGTAGACCAGGGCAAGTTACTAATTCCCTGTGCCACAGCTCCTCATCTAGAAGATGTCCAAGTAAACCTGCTTCTATCCCACATGCGGGATCCATCCTTGCAGCTCCCACTCCCCTTCCCTTGCAGAGCAGCTGAGAGTGGGGCGAGGGGCTCTCAAGAGACGACTAGGTCACTGGTGAAAAAAAAAAGAAAAAAAAAGAGTCTAAAACTGGCACTTTTCATTTCATTGGCAACCCTTGGTGCATTTTTCTCTCTCTTTCCTCCTTCTCACACTTGCTTGTTCAGGAAATGAGGAACGACGGAATTTGTGGATTAGAATTGGCTGAGAATTTTCTGCTAACACTTTTTTCCTAGAAAGAGCCCCGATTCACCAAGCTGCAGCCATTTGCTTCAGGTTGTTAGAAAATTGGCATTAAAAAAAAAAAAGAAAAGGAAAGAAAAGAAAAAAAAAAAGTTTTCTGAAATTGTCATATACAGCTCTGAACTTCTTTGAAGAAAATGTTTTAATTTTACTTTGAAATGGCTCTTGCCTTAAGAACCTTATTCCTTGATTTTTATTTTTTTTTAAAGGACCTAAAAGACCAAAAATATCTCAAATGACCCATTCTGGATTTTTCACAGATTACTGGACTGCAAAAATTGTCAAGTTTTGACAGGAAAACTTTTGAAATCTGAAGTTCTCACAGGACAAAAGGAAGTTTCTCAACCAGCTCTATTTCAATATTATGATTATTTTCTTTGTGTGTGTCTGGGGTGGGGGTGAGGAGATTTTATGGAAATCTGATTGAAAAATATGTTTGCTGGATCTAGCCACATCCTGCGTTCTTTGTCCCACAGCAAATCCAGAGTGACTTGAATAATCTTCATGGCTTTGCAGGCTGTGCTGAGATAAACAAGAGCACAATAATTTGTCATGATATCCCTAGAAGAAAAACAAGTCTAGATGTCACATCATATTCGTTTCTGAACACATAAGAGTGTTGCTCTGGTTTAATTGCTAGTCCAGTGTTGGCAGGCACCAACCCCTGCCTGAAAAGTCTGTCAATAAAAGCAGTCACTATATCAGTTTTGAAAAACCTCTCCCCGTGTTGGGCAGAACTCAGCCTGCCAAAGGAGGGGCACAATGAGCAGGAACACAGAGTTTATAATGATCATGGAGCAAACTGGAAGGCAACACAGGAAGATTTTTCTTTGAGGGCTTTGAGCATTCATCCCTAATGACTGCAATTGAGCAGTATTTCTACTGCAAGTGGTCCCGAAGGTGACAGGGACTTCTGAAATGGAGGAAATGGGAGGACGGTCTCCACTTCTTCCTGTCTTCTGCCCCAAGGTCAGAGTGCTGAACTCCAAAGGCCCTGCTGCTCTCACCTCGTTGGCCGGGGCACAGCATCCGAAGACCACCTTGGGAATAGATGCTGTGTTTCTCATGTGGTCAAAGGTGCTTTGACAACAGGCACCAGGCAGACAGGTTTAGCAGGGTCAAGAGGAATCCTATAAATACCTGGTTTTGCAAATTTCCAGTATAGCCTCATTGGTGACAGTAGTGGGGTCTGCAATGAGGTAGTTGATTCCACCTCTCTATAAATAACTACCTTTTTCCATACAAGACATGTGAATGCAAACCTATGAAGTACCGTGATGGCTTATGAAGACTTGTGATGGCCCCTCTTCTCCAAGGCTGACTTTGAATGGGATCTCAGTAGCTTTTATACCGTTGCATAAGTTTATCCGTAGTGTTGTTTGGTTAAGCTTGCGGGTAAAACAGGAACTGTAAATGTGGCAAGACATTGTTCTCTCTTAAATCACATAAAATAAAAAACAAAAGACAAAATGAACATTAAGAAAAGACTGGGGCAAACAAAATATACCAGTTGCAGACTGGCACTTATATATGTAGATAATGAAGTCCACAGTTACATGAATACATATGGGATTTACTAGGAAAACTAAATGTTCCCAAAGAAATCATAGCTACAGAAATGGATTTGGTTGTAGCATTGTGTTTGCTTCTTGCTTTGGTTTGTTGATTTTTGGTTTGTTTTTTCTTTTCACAAAAAAAAAAAATAGGAAGTATATAATTCAGCATTATTTTCTGATAAATAAATGTTTGATGTCACTCAAGCTGACATGAAATAAAATGGCAAACAGCAAAGGTGCATTTTGGAAACTAGAGAGACTACAGCTCACAATGGAGAAAGGAAAACTTCAGCTCCCATGAGGCACTACAGCAGTTCAGGGAGATCACAGGTTCCTGCTCACCTGGCCTCAAAATCATCAGCCTAAATTTTTAAAACTGTGTTCAATTAAAACTTTGATCCTTTGGATTTTCCATTGCTGTTTTAAAGGTCTGTAAATATTAAATTATCCAGATTTCCCATAGGATGGAAATCCAATTTCCAATTTTCATAATGTTTGCACTAGTGGAAGAGCCACTTTCTGGTTTAATATTTAGATTAATAAATTCTGGAAAGGCAACGTCCCTCCACTTAATACAATCCCAAAGAGCTCTTTACGATTCTGGTGTGCCAGTTTCACCAGGGCCTTTCTTGGGAAAGGTCACACTGCTCTGGGCTGGAATTTACAATCAAAACCAAAGGGGAACAGACACATTAACAAGCAGCTAGAAGTGTAGCGGTTAAAGTACGTATCTGAAATGTGGAAGACACAGTTGCAGTTTTCAAACAAATAAAAACAGAAGGCGGCCTTGATGTTTCATAGTTGAATGACATACACAGCCATTGGACTGTTGAGAACTTTCTTTTTTATCCTTTTTTTTTTTTTTTTTTTTTTTTTAAGAGGACGACTTTAGAAGGCCTTCATTTCATGCAGACTGGAGACATTTTTGCCATCTCAAATTTATACAAGACAAGGAAATTCATTACGGCACAGCCAAGATGGCAAAACCCTTCCCACAGGATCAATGATGCACAGGACTATGCTCTATTCATGTCGGGCCCATTAGGTGGCCGGCACTATAAAAACGCAGAGCACCACTACTGGTTTGCTACTGTTTTCTCGCTCCAGCAGCAACCATGTTTTACTGGTAAAATCTTGGTATACTTAGGAAAGAAGATGGAAAAGTATTCATTTGTTAGGGATTTTCATAGCCAAAAAATATTCTCTTTTTTTCAAGTCAGTCACCAAGTCTGAGGTTAGACTTCACAGGAGTTTATAATAAAACATTTCCCCTACAAAACTGGAGGGGCTTGAACTCAATCAGCAATTACTAATGATGTTTATTCATGTTATGGTATTTATTTAGCTGGATAAAATATGCTGGGGATTGGAATTTCTCCTGGCAAGTCCTACAAATGTGTCAAGGAAAAATCTCTGTTCTGAATTCTGCCGGTGGAAAGCTAGAATAGACTGTGCTTGCATTATTTGCCCTCGAGCAAATATCTCCAATGAATTGGAATTGTACAGCTTGCACGTGACAGTAAAACCCAGCAAAAAAGTGGAATTTAGGTTGTGTCTGTCTAAGGCGCTTCCGTGACTCTCATCAGCATGGGACTTCCTATGTCTTAAATATACCTCCTTCTGAAATTTCCTAGGGAAAGGTCATTATCCATATTTACCAAAAAAGAAAATGAGGTGCAAAGATTAAGATATTATTTTTTTTAATGACATAGATGTTTTGCTCATATTAATTTTAATCTAAATTATACTTTTTTTCTATCTTTAAAAATCCTGCTCATCTACTCTGCCCGACACCAAAACCCACAATGCCTTACCATGAAGAACTCATTTGAGAGTGTCAGGAAAGACAGACACACATAAAACTGTTTCTGCAGCTATGAGAGGTAGGGACTCCATAACATGTGTGGATCTCTTCCAGCCCGAGTTCTTTAAGACTTTGTATGCTAAGGGCACAGCAAGCTGAAGGTAGGGAGACTTTTGGTAACTCGTCTTTGACTGTGGGAAGCTGCAATGCAACGTGCTCCCAGCTTACAGAGAAGAAAGATTTCTCCCACACCGTGATTCCCCAACAGACTTGGTTGTTGTATTGGGTTTGCGTGGCAAGGTTTTCGTGGGGGGTGGCTACAGAGGTGGTTTCTGTGAGAAGCTGCTGGAAGCTTCTCCTATGTCCAACAGAGCCAATGCCAGCTGGCTCCAAGACGGACCTGCCGCTGGCCAAGGCTGAGCCCGTCAGCGATGGTGGTAGCTCCTCTGGGATAGCATAGTTAAGAGGGGCGGGGAGGGTGAACAACTGTGCTATTGCAGCCGGAGAGAAGTGTGAGAATATGTAAGAGAAACAACCCTGCAGATGCCAAGTTCAGTGAAGAAGGAGGGGTAGGAGGTGCTCCAGCACTGGAGCAGAGATCGCCCTGCAGCCGGTGGTGAAGACCATGGTGAGGCAGGCTGTCCCCTTGCGGCCCATGGAGGTCCACACTGGAACAGGTCCCCACCTGCAGCACATGGAGGACCCCACACCAGAGCAGGTGGATGCCCAGAGGAGGCTGTGACCCCATGGGAAGCCCACACTGGAGCAGGATCCTGCCAGGAGCTGTGGCCCTGTGGAGAGAGGAGCCCACACTGGAGCAGGTTTTCTGGCAGGACTTGTGACCCGGTGGGGGACCCGCGTTGGAGTAGTCTGTTCCTGAGGGACTGCACCCTGTGGGAAGGACCCACGCTGGAGCAGTTTGTGAAGAACTGCAGCCCGTGGGAAGGACTCACGTTGGAGAAGTTCGTGGAGAACTGTCTCCCGTGGGAGGGACCCCATGCTGGAACAGGGGAGAGTGTGAGGAGGAGTCCTCCCCCGAGGAGGAAGGAGCAGCAGAGACAATGTGTGATGACCACAACCCCATTCCCCGTCCCCCTGCACCGGTGGGGAGGAGGAGGGAGAGAAATAGGGAATGAAGTTGAGTCCAGGAAGAAGGGAGGGGTGAGGGGAAGGTGTTTTAAGATTTATTTTTTATTTCTGATTTTCCTCCTCTGATCTGATTGATAACAAATTAAATTATTTTTTTCCAAGCCAAGGCTGTTTTGCCTGTGGCAGTAATTGGTGAGTGATCTCCCTGTCCTTATCTCGACCCATGAGCCTATGTTCAAGTTTGTGCCCATTCCCTCTTGTCCTGTCACTGGGCACCACTGGAAAAAGACTGTTCCCATCCCCCTGGCACCCTCCCTTTGAGTATTTATAAGCGTTGATAAGATCCCCCCTCACTCTTCTCTTCTCCAGACTAAAAAGCCCCAAGTGCCTCAGCCTTTCCTCATCAGAGAGATGCTCCAATCCCCTCATCATCTCTGTAGCCCTTTGCTGGACCCTCTCCAGCAGTTCCCTGTCCTTCCTGAGCCGGGGAGCTCAGAACTGGACACAAACTGGACACAAAATTATAATTTCCCTGATGTCCTACTATCAACATTCAGAACCCAACAGAGAAATTGGGAAGAAAGGGGAAAAAATGGCAACCAAGCATCACAACGCAGTAGTGCCTTAGCACAGACTTTCCCTCAGAATATCTCACGTATCCCATATTCCCAGAACATATCCTCCACGTTATAACAGGGGTCTATGAGAAAATGCGGTGTACATCCTGCACCATCACCTTGCAACTGTCTAGCCAATGCTTTCAGATAATATAAGGTCAATTTTTGGCACTGGAGAAACACAATGACGACATTTCTAAGATCAGAATTAATATAAATGTATGTATATTATATCTAGAAGTCTGAGAAAACGCCAGTATTTCCAATAAAAATGCCTTGTTGGCAAGTTTTTAAAGGAGAGGAGATACACACCACAGCTTTTACTCTTTCACTGCAGGAACTGTTTCAGCCTATCTGGAGTCATTAATGCCCAATGTGGGTGAGGCAAATGTGAGGTGGGCAAAACTTCTTTCATCACATATTAGTTTATGTCTTGTCTTCTCCAGCTCAGGGAACATCAAACCATCAGCAGCCCTTCCAGCTGTCCCAGGAACAGAGTACCGGCACCAGTTTGACTCCAGTCTATGTAGTCTGGTTTGGACAAGGAAAAAATAGGGAGAGAATTTTCTTTTTTAAAAAATCTTTCCCTTCAGTTGCATTTTAAGGCCTTGTTTCTACAGCCCCACTAAACCCATCACCAAATATAACCCTTATAAACTTGTGCTGTTTGATTGACTTCAGTGGGGACACTGACTGGCCTCAGCTAAAGTTTTAGGTACATGTGGACCATGAAAGATCACTAAAGCCTCTTCAGAATTACGGCATGAACCTGCTCATATCAGAGTCAACTTGTCAGTCAGTCAGTTGGTTCATCCAGTACCACGATGGTAAAATAAAAACTAATTTTAAAAGACATATATTTGGGGGGAGAATATAAGTCATTTCACCTGGGAGACTTGTTGTTCAAAGACATGCTTAGGTAGAAATCCGCACTTCTGTCATGCCCTCTCGTCTACCTCATCAAGCCTGGGCATATTTAAAGGACAAAAGGTAAAGAGTAAGCTGTAATGAGTGTGGGGAAGACTAATGTAAAAAGCCGCCAAGAAAAACAAAATGAATGTCTCTGTGCAAACCACATCCTTTGAAATATCTGCAATGCAATCTTATGCCCTCAGAATTCATTATCCTATCTGTTCTGTGTGTGTCACTTCAGCGTACTCATTGAAGAATCCCCAAATGCACGGCCATACACTTGGGAGGTTTGTGCCGGAGATAATTAAAAGAGGGAATAAAAATTTCCCTGTGCAGTGAAGGAATGGTGAGAAAAGGATGGATTTGTGGTTTCGCTTATTCTGTAAAACTCTTTTCTGCAGTCAGTACCACTGCATTGCTGAAAATAGCCATCAGACATGAAAAGAAATGGTCCCCCATTCCTGCCATTGCATCCCCCTGCGTTCTGTTACTGTATTTGCCCTTTGCCAGTTCTTCCTCTCATCCATGGGTCCCAGTCTGAAAGACAGATATGCCCTTGAGCTGTGGGATTTATGGCTAGATGACTACCTGCCGGCATCTCTTAAGTCCTCATTGATAGTCATGGTGAATTTTCTTTGACATGGGCACAGCAGTTACATAGGTTTCTGAGGAGGTTACCGTAGGGATAGCTGGTGCCAACCACGTGGAACTCCAGTTTGTTCAAACGCATCTAACTGAGTCGTGCCCACTGCACCCATGATACATATACTGCAGGTATTATCCCAGATACGCACCAGATGGCTCTTGCAGTTCCCAATTTATCTGTGGAAACAGTAAAGGCATCTATGATACCCTCCTAGATTAACATCCACCTGGACTTACAGACAGGAAAATCACTTGTGGACAAACACACACACACTTCAAAATCTCCGAAGGGGTGGATAAACCTCTTTATTTGTTCCTGAAGATTTTTGTTAGGATGTTGGGAAAAACATCTATACAGTCAGACTGCTCTGGTCAAGCTGCTGCTTTGGAAATGGGACTGATTTAACCAAATATAGAGAAAGACTTTTGCAGCTGAACTAGCCACCAAAGCTGAACTTTGCTCCCCTTGGATTCAATGAAAAGCTGGTCAATAGAGTTTAGGTTATGATTCATTCACTCCTAAAATAGAAGTCTAAAACAGATCTGATGAATCACATCTAAAAGTGGCTACTTCTCTTTGTTGACTATAAATGGAGCCCAGAGCGCCTGGCTCAGCAGTAGATAACTATGTTGTAGTTACCCAAAGCTAGGTGAGAGGAACAGAACCTTAGATAGTTTTGTTTAGCTATTTGGAATGGACTATCCTTCTTCTTGAAGCTGTCTTTGGAGATAATGTCTCTTGCAGGAAGGAAAAAATACCTTCTGTGAAAATCACATCCATCACTAAGACTCAGTGTGCTGCATCTTGTATACACAAAACTGAATACTTGGAGAGTTACTTTTTGCAAATGGGAATTTTTACATGCACACAAGACTAGGCAGTAACATTTTAAAATCTACTTTAAAAAGTACTCCCCACCTGGAATACTGTGTCCAGATCTAGGGGCCCCCGACATAAGAAGGACATGGACCTGTTGGAGCAGGTCCAAAGGAGGCCATGAAGATACTCAGAGGGCTGAAGCACCTCTGCTGTGAGGACAGGCTGAGACAGTTGGGGTTGTTCAGCCTGGAGAAGAGAAGGCTCTGGGGAGACCTTAGAGCCCTTTCCAGTACCTAAAGGGGCTACAGGAAAGCTGGGGAGGGACTCTTGATCAAGGAGTGTAGCGATAGGATGAGGGGTGATGGTTTTAAACTGGAAGAGCGGAGATTTAGATTAGATATCAGGAAGAAATTCTTTACTCTGAGGGCGGTGAGCCCCTGGCCCAGGCTGCCCCGAGAAGCTGTGGCTGCCCCATCCCTGGAGGTGTTCAAGGCCAGGTTGGATGGGGCCTTGAGCAACCTGGGCTGGTGGGAGGTGTCCCTGCTCATAGTGGGGCGGTTGGAACTTGATGATCTTCAAGGTCCCTTCCAACCCAAACCATTCTATGATTCTATGAACAGCACACCTTCTGTTCAACAGCTGGCACAGGTCTTGACAGCTCAGGACCACTGTAAAAAATTGTGGATGTGGATGATCCTTTTCTTTATATAGCATTGCTCCTTCCAGTGTACCCCAATGCACTTTGCAAATTGACATTCAATCTACGAGAGAATAATTCTCATTTCCTGTTTTTCCGGGAGATATTTCTTTAGGGATGTTAAGCAAGAGCTCGATTCACCTGAGTAGGAGCAGCTCCAGTAGTTTGGCACACCAGGTGTAGGACTGATTTCAAAGAGCAAGACAAATACCGGTTTTGCATGTAGCTGTCTGCAACTGAGCTGGTGTCTGGGCTCACGTTATAGCCAGTGGAGGGGTAGTCAACACAGCCAACAGAGTCTCACAAGCAACCACTAAAACACATGTAGGGGCTCGATTCACCTGTCTAAATACAGCCACCTAATGCCATTTGAGAGGCTCTAAGACACCCGTACAGATGTCATACCTGGCAGACTGACAGAGGGTTTATAGGCTGTCCTCATCCCTGTGGTAAGGAAACGTGGAGGTGAGGAGGGATACTTACATGATACCGGCCACCTCTGTGTTTAAACAGAGAACATAGATATGCAACGGATATGGATAGCCAGTGTCCCAAGCAAACACTGATTTTATGAAGAGCTCAGAAACCTAGCGTACATGAGGACATGCAATTGTGGATACCACTTCCTAATTCGTCTCCTAAAAACTATATGGAATGAACCCCTGCATGGCACTTATCTCGCAAAGCAGCTGTGTCACACTATGTTCTGCAATGTGCGTTTCTAGAAATATCACAGCAATAGTGATGCCTGACTGTTGAGACTCGATCTCCACGACTACCACGAGAGTTTAGATGCTTAGTGCACATATAGGCAGTGTTTGATTCTCTCCATCAACCACAAAGGGAGTTGAAGTGCATTAGCTCAGCTATAGGCAACTCCATTGTGGATTGGCACTTCCTAATGTGTAGGCATCTCAATTTAGGAATCTTAACCTGTGAGCTAAATTCCACCCTGGATTACCAACTTCTGTTTCTTTGAAGACCAAGCTTCATCATGCCATTTGTAGTAGGATTTGGGGCCAGAGTGGGCTGTAAAGGTGGTGGTATGAAAATTAAGTTCTAGATCTCCATCATCACATGAATGTTTTGTTGGTTTGCCTGAGAGATGGATGGAGGCAGGATGAGTAATAATTGGTTTCAGCGTTTTCTTTCTGTTTTGTTTTGTTTTTTTTTGTTTCTTTTCTTTTTTCTTTTTCACAGTTTTCAGAGGGGTTTCACTGCAATGCTATCTTGATTTAGGCCAAATTGGCTACTGGGGACATGAGGGCACCCCAGATGGGACCGACAGATGCTCCCCCCTACCCCTCCTCAAAGAGAGGGACAGAGGAGGGAAAAAGAGACTTATGAGTTTAGAAGGAACTAAGCTACTTTAATGAAATATTAATAATAAAATAAAAAGGAAATAATGAAATATATACAAAACTGTATCAAGCTCCCAGGATGACAATCACATCACCGGCTGGCACTGGGGCAGTCCCAGGCTGGACTCAGTGACGGACGGGAACTGGATTCCAGATCTGCATTCAGGATCGGGATCAAAGGCAGACAAACAGACAGAGTCCTCCTCGGACATTGGCCATTGAAGGAAGAGCGCTGACACTTTGATCCCTCAGCTTTTATACTGAGCATGAGGCAGATGGGATGGAATACGCTGTTGGTCAGTTTTGGGTCACCTGTCCTGTCCGCTCCTCCCCGCAGGTGGGACCCCTCTATGCTTTTCCTCGTCTGACCCTTGAATGGGGCAAATAAGAAAGTTAGCTGGCCTGGGGTGTTATAGCAACAGCTATAAGGAAGACCCTCTCCGCATACCATTCCTGGACATCAACTATAAACATGGGTCTTATCACTCCAAGAGAGCAAACAGTGTCTGCACATTATGCTGCTAATTTCAGTAGCTGGGAGAGGCCCAGCTAAGAAGCAAAGTTACTGAACAAAATTGGTCCTGTTTTACCTCAAACCAGGACAAATGCACGGCACTCTGGAACATCTCCTTTGTTCGTACTACTGCAATATGTAAAGCACAATTGAATGTGGGTCCTTTCATAAACCTACTGTCTCAGCCACTGCAAGCTGTCTTGAAGGCCCGTGCAGATAATCTAATGTCTGCTCCTCTCCACCTCCCGCTCTGCACTTAATCACTAACTTAACCCAGACACCATACCCAAAAAAGCTGCAACAACGTGGAAGGATGCAGAGATTGGTAGAAAAGCATTTCTGGATGAGAAAATGTTGTAGGGCAGTGCCGACCTTCTGCTGCTGATGGGCTCAGATATCACCAACCCTCTTCTGCTTACAACCATACAGGCAGATTAGTATTTATTTGTTTATTTCCAGACTCTATAGGTTTTGTGTGGAAGGGCAAACTTTCAACATCACTACACAATGTTTTGTTTATTAACCAACTCCACATCTGCCCTCCAGCAACTAAAACAGAACTGAAGCAGCAACAACAAAAAAAACCCGAGTGGTTTGTCTTGAAATTTATATGGCCCAAAGTACCGGCAACTCAAGAAATGAGAGAGCGTTTAGCTCTGTCTTGGGACTCGTGAAAAGAAGTCAGAGACAAGTCAGTCCTTGGGCTAGTGCTGGGAAATAAAAAGGGACCTTTTCTATCTGTGCATTCAGCGATCTCTGCGCCGAGAACCTCCTGGCTTTCCCACTTCACCTAAAGCCTCCAGGTGTATTTTATAAGCCTCATAATAGGTTTCGAGCCTCGGTTCAGGAGTTTAATTTTCACGTACGATGCCATCTGCTGTCTGGACAGCCCTAAGGGGAATCCTTATTAAAATAACTCCGAAGCAGTAAAGCCATATGTGTAGCTTTACAGCTCATGGAAGGAATTATAGTCATTCAGCCAATAAGAAGAATTGCTCCACGATGGCATGACAATTTTTCTGTGTATGTAGGGCCTTTAGCTCAAAAAGAAGCTGCTCTCCAAAGCGCACTGCGAAACTTCGAAGTAAAACCTTAACAGGTGACAATTAGTGTAATGAATAGTGCAGCTACGGGGGTTTTATACTTCCTAGGAAACAGTTTGTGTTTACTGGTTGAGGAATGCATAAAATATGATTTCCCCAATGTCATCCACTTGTTATCTGTCACTTTCTCCTCTGAGGGGGGAAATCTGGAAATTGGAAGACTCTAAAAGCTTTTAAGGCAAACACTTCTTTTAGCCTGAAGAAATTCAGGCTAAAAGAAGTCCCCACTGAAATAATAAAAAATAATTAAAAAAAAGAGCTCAGAGTGGCATTCATTTCATTTAGCTTTAGAGTCTACAATGCAGACATCACCATCTGAGCCAGTCAGCCAAAACTCCCTTTATAGTAAAGGCTTTTCAATTTAGTCATTGGAGTTGAGTCCACTATTCCTAAACCTGATGTCTGAAATCAAACTAATCTTATCCTAAACTACCTGTTCCTATTTTCTGTGAAATATATGAGGGACCATCTCAACCTTCGGTGATTACACTGTAGACGTCTGCAATTTTTAGAGGAGCTTTTTCTGCATGACCACATATGTGTCCTGAATCGTACCATATGAATTCCAGATTATTTCGACTTTGGCCATAGGGAGTGCCATGCAGGCCGCCTTTTGGTCACTCATTGGGATGAGAAAATCTGATTTTCTCACCCATGTCACAACCACAGGCGGGAATTGCTGTAACATGTCTATACCCACAATAACACGAAAACATGCAGGAGACAAGGGTTACAGGCAGAGGTAGTTTCTCTTATTAGACCCGTCAACGTCACTAGGAAAAAAAGTGATGAACCCATGAGCACAAGGCCTTCCTATGACAAGGGGTGAAGTCTAAATATTGTCTTCACCATTAAATTAGGTCCAGGGCAGTGCGTCTGAGACCCTGTTGCTGACTAATTCAATAGCCATGCTTCCACCTACTTATCTCAAAGTAAGGTAAGGAATTATACTTTTCTGTCCTCACGGTAAACTTTACTTAATGCTGCTCCAATGAAATGCAGAAATTGTATTTTCAGAGCGTTGGTTGAATGGGGATGTTTGGAGGCAGGGTTAAACCGAGGGAGGAAGGAGTTTTGCAGCCTTGTGGACATCACCCAAGAACGTGAAGGTGTTCTTGCCAATGTGAATTGAATCTGTAAATCCAGGTAAGCAAAGAAATGAGAGGTTAATCGGGTCAAAGAGATAAGCTGAACAGGTACCTACTGATGACTGAGGCAGTGGAGGGAAGAAGGGCATACAGTTTTGAGTGCTGAGAAGGTGGCGTGGCGTGGCATGCCATGGTACTTGAGAGGGCTCTGGACCTGTAGGTCTGTTGTCAGTGATCTGAGGTCCTCTGCTGCATCAGGCTCCTCGGGTCCTTTTAGTAGCAAAACATTAGCAAGGAGGTGAAAATGTGTGTGAATAAGCCACTCCAGTTTTGTCATGTAAGAAACATGCCATGATATGCCAAAGATTTTCAGCCATGCATCAAGCCTCCCTGCATGGTGTAGATGCTGCAGTGTGCCAAAAGTTGATTTCTGTTGTCAAATGAAATACAATTAAGTGGGACCTAAGCAAACAAATTCATGAGATAGATAAGATAAACTGACTGACTATCATGTCTTATAACAAAGCTCAACATACTTAATAAACATCTTAGCTTCCAGTTTCCCAGCCTATTCCTCCAAATATTTAAATACTTTCTCATAAAAAAAAAAAATAAAGCAGCAGCAGAGATATTGCTGTAACTAATTCAAATAAAATAAAGAGGGTTCCAGTCAATATTTTCCTCTGAGTTACTCTACTTGTGACTACCTGGCCAAAATTAATAAGAAGTTGGTCACTTTGTAAAGGTGGCTGAACAAGAATGGGGGAAGGCGAAGCAGTTTCTGAACTCCTCTGAGCCTTGTTATCAGGCTAGTTCTGCAGAGAGCTTAATATCATCCCTAACTCCGAGTGCTTTAGATTTTTTGTGGCTAGATATCATTTTTTCAGTTCAGTGCAGAAATATCATCAAAACTTGTATGTTATACGTGAGCTTCTCAGAATGGTCCTTGCTTTACGACCCAACTCAGCTAGACCTGTGCTTCCCACCATGGTTGTTGATGTGGTCTCACCTGGGCTTCGCGACCCCACTGGCCAGGCACAACTGCTTGACGAGATCCCTTTGGCTGCTCCCTGGATGTTACAGGCAGGGTTTGCTGAAACAAGGGTGCAGGGCACTTTGCAAGGGTTTTTGACCTCTTTGGAGTCTGCTGCAAGGTATGTTCCCTCCCTAGCCACAGCCATTGCCAAAGCCTGTTGCCTGCCATACGACCCGGCACAGACTTTCACAGGCCACTTGTGTCCAATACAATCAAAGCAGAACAGAATGTGAGAGAGATTATGGCTGTAGAGGAAAACACTCTACCACTCTCACACCCTTGACCTTAATTAGGCAACTCAAGAGGAATTGTGGACACTGTCTGTTAAGTCTAGGGAATTTTACAGGCTTAGCTCACACTAGAAGCCAGGAAAATTCAAGTTGTCAATAAGCAGCAATAAGAATACAAGGGTCGCTGTTATAATAGGCCTATTCAGGGCGTGAATATGTAATGCTGGAAGATGTTTCTTGCTTCTTGTCATGGATGGGGAAGACCATCCTCAAAAAGTTGAAACAGTTTCTTAGAGTCTATAAAAAGCTCTGTGGCAACACGAGGAACAAAACCTTAGTTTTTATAAACAGGACACCTATTCTTATTCTGGTAATGGTACCTTTGCATCAGGATTTCACTGAAGTTCAACTTGATGGCATATTCAGGGCAACGGAATTGTACCTGTGTCTGTATATGACTTTCATTCTCGTGCTCCATGGAGTTAGCTGGGAGTAAGGTACCCAAATAACCCCGGAGACTGAGCCTAGGACATTTGCTAATGCAAATCACTACAGTTGCATTGATTTAGGGGACTAGCTAAAGTACCGATTTCAAATTTGCAGGTTATTGATGTTTATAATTTGGTCTTCTATAATTAGAAGTCATCAAGATCCAATCAACACACTCTATCTTGCTTGCTATCAGTAAGCAAATGCTTCTCGGAACTGACTTGTTTTGTTTCCTAACCAGCTGGTATATTAATCCCAGAAATTCAATATTTACTTAAGATAAAATGTCCTCCCAAGAGAAGTCAAAGCTAGAACGCTTCTGTCCTGAGCAAGCGCAGGAAGAACCAGTGGGAAATGTTCTCCTTTTCCAGAGCTCAGCTCTGACAATGGGAACATGGAGGAAATAGCAAACAGATTGAAAATAGGAGGAAAAAAATGCAAAAAATGTGAACGTGGAATGAAAAATGGGTGTGGAATGAATTGCACATAATGGAGTGTGACAACTTTTGAGCTCCAGCAATTGTTCAAGGATTTTCAGACTCTCCTCCATGGAAAATTTGGTCTTATATGTCCACATGCTTTTTGATGGAGCCACTAGAGCTCCATCAGGTTGACAAATGGTGGCTCTAATCTGATGGCATTAGTTTCCATGGACAATTATAAAGGTTACACAGATGGTAAAGGTTTTAGCTAACAGTAATGTTAGCAATAACACACAGACCCTCCTGAGCAAGTAATCTGTTTTCTCACAAACTTAAATCAGTGTATTCTTATAACTCCCACCTCCTGTGCCATCTGGATTCAGCTAATACAGTTACAAACCCATCTTCAGCTGATAGGTAGACATGTCTTTAAAGTTTTTCTGAACATTTCATAACAGGTCTACGGCGAGGATAAACAGAGAATCCAAATGTTTTAACTCCTTATCACACCCCACCACATTGGTTTTCCTTTAATGCTAGTATTAGAGATGTCCTTTCCATAGAAAAACAAAAGTAAATCGTGAATGTATGCAAACACAAGCTACAAAGACAAAGCTCGTAATATTCAGAAACATTTGCCTTTCTAGTTTGGTACTGATGTTTTTCTAGCCAGGCACACACAGTTTCTCAAGTTTCAGGGTGAGTGCCTGAGCTGTGGGAAATATAGAGAAAATCATTCAAACTATTTAGCATGCAATGAGATGTCTCTTCAAGGGTTATAACAAGTCTCCAGAGCTATGATGAACAAAGGCTACAGGAACACAAAGAAACCCACCTCAAAATCTATCCTAATGTAAATGACCCTATGACAAGTATACCTGGAAACCCCAAATGTGCTCTTATTATAATTTTCTCCTTTCCTAATACACAAGTGTTATGAAAACATCATACGAGGGCAGCGGAAAAAGGTCGTGCTACATGTGTCTGATTTCAAATGTCCCCTCTGACTGGTACAGAAAGTACACTGTGAAAACTCAAACTTTCCCCACGTACATCAATGATTATCATGGGATATTTTCCCACCTTGATGGACTTCAGGACTTCAAATATATCATCAACATATTTGGCTATCTAGTAGTTCACCTAGTGGGATGTTCTATCTCTGAGAATGGCCAGTGCCTGGTGCATCAGAGGAAGATATAACAGCCTCAGGTTCTCTTCTGTATATAGCATAATATAGCACCTTCCAGATATATCTTGGGACAGCTTTGAATATATGTTGGTCTGCCAGAAAAAAAT
This sequence comes from Pluvialis apricaria, assembly GCA_017639485.1. Classification (NCBI taxonomy): domain Eukaryota; kingdom Metazoa; phylum Chordata; class Aves; order Charadriiformes; family Charadriidae; genus Pluvialis; species Pluvialis apricaria. The sequence continues at coordinate 2,867,620 of CM030008.1, read as the reverse complement.
CAGGGGAAATGTGTCCTGAAAGAGGTGACAGTTACCAGGTTCCGTGTGAAGTCAGAATAACACCTCTTTGTTGACAAAGTTTCACTGGATGGAAAGTCTTTCTACCTGAACTCCCTGGTCCCTTCCTAGCAGGAACTCAGTTTTACTATGGGAGGTGAGTTACTTGTGTTAGGAAAATTTGTATCTTACTGAAAGATACTGGAAACCTTTATTCAACGCTAAATTAAGGGACAAATACGTATCCTGGGGAGAGGGAGAATGTTAGGCTAGACTTAGAAAAGTCTGTCTGAAGGTGGGGAACCATCATATGTAGTCATAAGGGACGACGGAGCACTGCACTGCCATCCATTCCAGGTGCAAGGAGGGCCAAGTCCTCCAAAAAAAACAAGACTGCTTCTCCACTGGGGGACTGGATGAAGGGAAGGGAGCTCAGAAATCTTGTTTAAACACAGGCACTGATATGTGGAAGTATAAAGGTGCCTTAATTTGTAGCTGCGTTTTCCTCCAGATGGCAGTTCATGGCCTAAATGAAAGTGTCTGCAGTTGTTTTAGGCACCAAGACACATCCTGCTGGGCCTCCAGAAGAAGGCTATGCAATGTAAGAAGCTGCAAGTCAAACCATGGATTTCCAAAACAGTTTGGTCATGCTTTTGCTAAGCATACATTGTCCAAAAAGATCCACAACGTTATTGTTCTGTTGTTAACGCTGCATTGCAGTTACTGTATGGACACATACCCCTAAATAAGTCCACAGGAAAGTGCCTGCATATGCCCTAGTGATGGGACTCTGCTTCCTATACTTTGCTGACTGATGTAAATTGAAATACCTTATATTAGCCAACTCATCTACATGAGGCTTGCAGATACGACAGAGGATCTACAGGAAACCTCCTCCCCTCTGGCAAGTACCAGGAGTGCAGATGGAATAGCCCAGGGTTCTGAAAATGGTCCCAAACATCTGTGTCTGGGCAACTGAATCTCACACTAGAAAACAAAACTCCTCATGGATCTCAGATGGATGGTGAAAAGCTAGTAATTTTGTTCAGCAGAGTCTAGAGACAAATTCAGCTGACAAAATGCAGGCCTTTGCTTTAGGGAGAGATGTACGGCTTAACCTTATTAACTAGATGTCCCTCAATTATAATGAGGCCGGAGACACCCAGCCCACATGTAACTAGCTATCTTTACATGAATAAATACACTCGCTGAATCCCACATGAGGAGGTAAAGATCATCAGCGAGGGTCAGTGATGTTCCTTACTTTACATGCCTAAAGAGAAACCGTAATCAGGCTTCCCCCAACACCTCTCTTACCAAGAATTTATCTATCTGTTCCTACTGTCCCCATATAACACTGAAGCACTTCACAATCATAAATAAATATGCCCTAGAATATCCTTTATAAAGTAAGGAAACCACTTTCATCTCGATCCCACAAGGTGAGTGAGAGTCGTCAAGTGAGCTTGTTCTCAAGGACCATGTCAAGAAGTCTTTGGCAAGGGACTGCAATACAAACTTCATTCTGACCATTCCCAAACAGGGACCCACTTTGAACTCCTGAAGCTGCAATAATTGTGGTCGGCCATGTGTTATGGACAAAGGACCTTGACATAGGTGGGTCACAGGCTTTTCTAAGGTCAATGACGCTCCTCAAGGGTCCTTCCTTACCAGATGCCCTGAGGACAACAAAACCCACTGAAAAGTGAGGTGAAATCAATTGTTACTGAGTAATACAAAGTGAAAATAGAGTAGGGCAATGGGAAAAAATAAAAAACAACCAAACCCCCACAAAAAAAAAAGATGAAAGCCTGAAAAACATTGGATGAAGGAAGGGAAAGTGCAATGCGATTCCCCGTGCCAGGCAGTTGGCCCCAGGCCAGGCTGTAATGAGGACCATCGCCCCAGGAGCGCGAAGCCGTCCCTGCTCGCTGCGCCTCTGTTTGACCATGAACCTGGGTGTTCCAGCAGCAGCATGTGAAAATATTTAGTCTGCTGCAGAAGGGAATGTTTGGGAAAAAAGATAGGAAGGCCTGCATTCCTCCGACCCCACAGCCTGGTCCTCCCCACATTCCCTGGCACCCTGCCAGCCCTCGGGCTGGATGAGGGTTTTTGGGATCTTTTCTTATTTTTTGCTGTTTTCTCGCTTAGATTGAGTGGGAAGAGAGTCTTGTTCTGATATCAGCCCTTTGGTTAAAACTCAGAGACAGAGGGATCATGGGGCAGACGTGAAAGGGTTTTGGAGAATGGATGAAAATCCCATTCTTCTTTAGTCTTCCCTCTGTCTTTGCACTGTCCATTTAGTCAGACAGCTTTACCAGACAAAGTCATCCTTCCTATCTTCTAGACCCCAATATAACAGAGCCCAATCTTGGCCCTGGCACCTAAGACTCACTAAAACACAGACATTCCTCTGGGAATAATAAATTTTAAAAAAATAATAAAATTCACTTTTCTTGCTGCAGAGGTGGGTTGCAAATGTTTTGCCCCAGCTAAAAAAGGTAGTCCAAGGTACAGGGCAACAGAGAAGAGGGCTGAGAGAGCTGCATGGCTCCCAGAAGCCATCATCCAGGAGAAAATGGTCCCAGAGGCAGCTGGTTAACAAGTGAAGTTTGTTGTCGTGGCTCAAAGCAGTCAGTGTTGGCCACAGGAGATGAAATGAGCTGCTCATAGGACTCAGCTGGGTCATTTCTTCTTTCTCTGAACAGCTTCTCTGTTTGGTTCATCCACTGCTCACCTGTGAAATGAGAGAATAAAACACAGTGGTCTAAACTAGGTGCAGAAGGAGTTTCTCCCCTGTTAATCACAGAATCTCCTAGATTGGAAAAGACCTGTAAGATCATCTAGTCCAATCATTAACCTAACACTGACAGCCCACCACTAACCCATGGCCCTGAGCACTATATCTACACAGCCCTTAAATACCTCCAGGGATGGGGACTCCACCACTGCCCTGGGGAACGCGTTCCAATGCCTGATGGCCCTTTCAGTAAAGAAACTCTTCCTAATATCCGACCTAAACTTCCCTTGGTGCAACTTGAAGCCATTCCCTCTTGTTAAGTGTGCTGTAAGGACACTTTGGATACATCTCGCCAAGAAAAGATTGAAAAAACCTATCAGAACCAGGGAGCATTCCCAGGCCCTGGAATTCAATCCCTCAGACGAGTAAATTGCAGCAACAGTCCCCAGCATGGTTTTGGCCCAGACCAACCAGCACACTCCCAAGCAGGCGTGCTTCAGAAATTAGCACTGTCCAGGGACCCTTCTTCCATAGACAATTCAAATGGAGACACCCCGTTTTATAGACTATGGAAGTTTAATAATTTAAATGTGGTCAGACCGTGCTTAGCTGGCTTCAGAGCCAGAGAAATCCCTGAGCCAGAGCTTAGCTCTGTTTAGTTTACTAGTGCAGATGAAGCCATTATTTGTTATTCTTCAGAAGAACTCACCAGCCACAGGAATGGAGTTATCCACAGAAATCAAAAGGGAAAGCCTGGCCACAGTAGAACTGGTGGAGTTTTGCTCTTGATGGCTTTCAGGAAAGGATTGTTTTGCGAGGCTTAGTGAAATAAGAGAGGAGATCCCAGTGTGTTCAGCAGGCCTTTGACTTATGGTCCACCTCATCCTCCCTTCCAGCCTTTTTCCATACTTCGGAAGAAACTAGTATTTGCAAGAGCAGGATGAGAAGCTTTTCCTCATTTGTTTGGAATTATCTATTTATGCAAAACCATCTCCATTCTGCTACAGAAGGAAAGCAATGAAACTTGAAAACATCTCGTGCAATGAAGTTTATGAAAAAAGCAGGAGGCGAAACGGGAGAGGCGATTTGGTGGCATGGTTTATTCTAATTTCAACTGCTTTTATTTGACATATGCTTTTTTTAAAAAAAAAAAAAAAGAGAAAAGATATCAAAAGTTGTGTGGATGCATTCCATTGTGGGAAGGTAAAAAGAGGGTGTTACAACCTACAGAAGCAATATTTTTAGGGGAAATTCAGTGCTTGGTAACTGACCTTGAAAAAAATTAGACAGAAAATGTATCTCAGAAGTTTGAGACTGTCAGGTCATTTACGGATCTGAAGAAGAGAGACTTCAAAAAGTCTGTTTCTCAGAGGACAGATATTCACTGTATTTTGAAAAATCAGCTTCTTTTGGCGTAGACCAGCTGAGGTCCCTCCATATCCTAATGTTTAGCAAACCTTCTGCTTTATTGAAGAGAGTCAAGTAATGGTTGTGTAGATTCAGGGCCTGATTCCTTCCCACTCGGTCGAAGTCAGGAGTCACAGCAACTCAGTGAATGGCTCTCACTTATTTAAGTTTCCCAAACTGGGGGCACACACCACGAACAGGGAATGCAAGGGCTGCTGGGGAGGGCAGAGAAGATCCCAAAAGAAAGGCAGACATCACTTCTACACGCAAGCCCTGTTCTAGCTTTGGGATTTCAGTGGTCTTTACCCCACATCCCCGACAGCGTTTCTACTCAGGAGTACAGGGTGAGCCTATTCTGCAGTGAAACAAAGCAGGTCAATTCACTTGCTTTGCAGCTGAAATGGGAAGAAGTCAGAATAGTTGTCCTATCTTTGCAAACTCTATGCTGGGCCATTCAAAGAAACAATATCTGTGTGGCATTAAATGTGGGTAAATTCCATTTACTTCCACTCATCTCCAGCTGCATGCCTGGGCACAGGCTCCAGGAGGGAAAACTACCTTTAAATTGGCTATGGACAATCTTGTCTCGCTGTTAACTTGACCCAACTCAACCCCCATGCTAATCTTTTCTCAACATGAAAGCACATTCTCAGGGGTTGAGAACCCAGGCCAGTGCAGAGGCATATGAACCAGATTAATCTCACCAGGATATGGGTGGGGACCAACATAGGGAAAAATTCAGTCCATTTCATACCAAACAGATCCCGAGACACGAAAGCTTCAACCTCAGATGATTTCGGAATTGAACTTCTGACCTACCAGAGAGCTAGCCAATTCGAATCACCAAAACTGTGTGCATAAATATTTATACTTTTTTTTTTTTTTCAAATGCACAAACATAACTCTCTTCCCCAAAAGGAAACAGCATGCCCTGGCTAAAACCTGCCTGTATATTTTTATTTCACCATGAAGAACTGAGGTATAAACCCTACAATACACTACCAGGAAGCCTGAAACTATAAAGTTAAAACCAAAGCTATTCTGAGTTAATAGGATCCATTTGTTGTGCGAAAGAGGCTCCGGCATTTTTATTTTTTTTTTCCTTTGAATGTAGGAATTAGGTAAGTGAAATTGTCAGGCGTGCATGTATGAAATGTAATCTGGCTAACCCCAGCATTCCAGCCAGCCTGGGTTTCAATAGCTGAAGTATGCATGATAAGTTTTATTTAAATGCAGGCAGCCTCGTCTTAATAACCCCCTCATCGCTCGGAGCCCAGCGTTTCAGGATGCAGAGACTGAAGCTCTATCCTCAATAGCTTGCTGTGAAATTATAGATAATTTTTTTAAGTGGAGATAGCAGCGATTCTTTTACACGGATGCTGGGCTCTCTACATGAAGAGTGCTGTAACAGAGCAAAAATATAATCATCATTATTATTATTATTATTTATTTGTTACCGCTCTGGCTGACACAAGGGGATAAGAGTAAAATCAATCCAGAGCCTCTTCATAGAGGCCCCTAGCATATTTCCCCAAAGACTCACAAATCAACACTGCTGAGTAAAGAAATTTCCACTTAACACCTCATCACCCACCCCCCCCCCAGACCTTGCCAATGTTTATGTACATACTTACCTTTATTAGTGTGGGGGGAGCCCCTGGGATTCCTGGTATTGGTAAAGAAAACGCGTGCGTTTGCAGGGTAAAGGGCAAGCTCGGGGTTCTCTCATGTGCTGGTGGGTTTGAGTTTCCAGCGGTTTATGCAAAGTCTTATGGAGGAGGGTCTGGCAAAGAAATCTTTACTCTTGGAAGGAAAAGGGAGAATCAGAGGACAGAGGTTGGAACTATGCAATAGGAAAGAAGATCAATCTCCTTAAACGTGGGAACAAGTTGCATTGGCATGAGGTGTGTTAATGTCGCTTGAGGTCACGCCACCGCAACAGGGTGTCACTCTACAAGCAAAAGCAACAGTCGAGTCCGCTGACAAAGGATTTGGCTTTTTGTCTTGAAATGGGAGTTACTGTTTTTTTGTTGAGGAAAACAGATTTAAATGAGCCAGGAAATCAGATTTAAATGAGCGAAGTGTTTTCTCCAAACAGTTTACAGTGTCTAAACCTGTCTCTACCCTGAATCAAATTATATGTAGTAATGTTCTTTGCTATTAAAAAATTAAAAAAAAAAAAAGGAAGAAATTGTGACAGAGAAGGAGACATTCTTTCATTATAAAAATATAATTTTGCCTACAAAAATATAACTTTTCCAGTGTTGACCTCCTTATGCAAGAAAAATTTTTTCATCCAATGTGGGTGCCCTCAGGATGAACCATGAGTTCAGAGGCATCCTTTACTGGGTGTCTGTCAGAAAGGCGGGATGTTTGCATCAATCTCCTTTATCAGAAAGAGTTAAGGATGCTATCAACCGAACAAAAGGGAAGGTTTTGAGTGACAACAGATGGAAGTTGAAACTCCATCAGATGTTTTGAGCTTCTGATATTAATACAGGCACTTTGGAATAATCAGATGAGATACTCTCCTTTTTATTTTCTGCTGTTTAAACTCTGAAACATGTCACAAATGCTGCTCTTGGAAATGTATACGTCTGCTGCATGAAATTAGAGAAGGGAAAACATTTTTCAGGAGAGGAAGAGTTTGGAGGTTTACATGCACATCAGGGTGCCCTGCTAAGTTTAGACACCACATTTGGAATGAGCTAGTATGGAGTTTGTTGACTCTGGCTGGTACCTGGCTTGATCATTAGCCATAATTTTTGTTTGTCTGTGGCCAGCTGTCTCACTTAACCATCTGGCTCTTCCTCAAAGACATTCATCCATCTCTTTATTTCCTTCTGTGACAGCATGTCCTGCTTTGTGGACATGTTGCCAACAATAGAATGAAGAATAGGCCTTAACAATTCAAGATTAACCAAGCTCTTTCTTGTACAAACCAAGCAGTCTCCAGCCTGTTTGCTGCCCTAAGGACAGACAATTTAGGCATCCAAAGAATTGCAAGGTCAAACTCGGAAACAAATCCTTGCAGAACAGTGGGCCACTATGCAACCCAGTGTGCAGCAATGTTCATTTCGGCCCATTGCAATCACTGATGCAGCAGGTTGGTTAATTAAATGCTGCACCCATAGACCTCGGTTGTAGCCAAGAGCTTATTTATAAATGCTAGTTCTTCAGACATGCCTTCCTTCTCTTAATTAATAAAAAAATTGTGTGTGTTCTATATATCCCAAATTTAATGGAAAGACTCACATAGTTTCATCTCAACAAATGTAGTTATCGACAATGCCAGAAGACTTTATACAAAGTCTGGGAAGAATTTGCACTAGTTTGCTTTTGTAGAAGGTTTCAGTGGATAATTTACTGATGTGCAATTAAACTCCAGTCTTTTCTTCTGCCTGGAATAGTTTTGGAAATGTTTCAGAAATGTAAAAACAAATACCTGGTAAGACTAGTCAAGCAAACTTAATGGGAATTAAAAACAACCAAAAAAAGGCAAATGCAAAAAAAAAAATATCAGAATTTCAGACTTAATTTGACAAAGATAGAGCTTTCCAAAGTAATGTTATAGGGGTTACTATTGACAATAAGATACTAAGATTCCCATAGCACTTGCTGCTACCCATGCCAGTTGAGAGACTGAACATTTTCTGACAGATTAGGCAGTATTATCAACCCTTCCTCACCAAAGGGGAGCTGGGAGACAGGGGCACTGAGTTCACCTAACTAAATACGGACATCAACCACAGATCAACCCACATCATCCTGGAGAAAAATCCAGTGGTTTAGATTAATTTCACAAACGCACTGACTGAAAGCCCTGCAAGATGAAGTCCTGCTTAAACAGCATTTACTTGATGTCATCTGCATCAATGGAAGGGAAGCACCATGATACTGGATGAGGACCGTCACCCTCCACCACCCATCACCACCAGTTTCATGGCTATATGCGATTCCTGCCCTACCTGCATGTAAAATTTTCTGTTATTCTGAAAGCAGAGACACCTGAAGATAAGATGACCTGCACAAGGGTGCACAAGAAACTGGTCCTGCAGCTCCTCTTGCTGACCACACAACCATCCCCATCCCTCACCGGTACTGTCATCTGTTAAATTCGTTCAGGCTGAAGAAAGTGCACAGGGGGTCTCTTGAGCCAGTGCAGATTAACTAGATAGGTAGGTTTTTTTGTTTCTCCTAATATTAACCTCTGTAAGAGCAGTTGGCTACCCCTGGCAATTGTCCATGAATGCATCTAACACTCACTTCAGGATTATCACCCAGAGCTCTTGCTGGTGAGGACAAGGCAGTTCACACATTTAACTCTCATTAACGTAATAGCTGTTGCACTCAGAAACGCCTCCCTCCCCTCGCCATCTTCTCCGACAGACACTCACTCTGGGAGGGGCTGGGAGTAGAAAACAAATGAAAATCCATCAAGCTTTGATTCCGTCTTTCCAATCTCAGGTCTGTTCACTCTTGGACAAGACAAATAAGATGTATGTTATGGCCACCTTTTATACCTGTGAGTATACACCTCCTTTCAGGATAGCTGTTGTCCTCCTGGAAAGGGTCTATAAATCCCTCCTGAGATCAAGCATGTATTCCTTGAGCAGCCTGCAGCAGAGCTATGTTTTTCTTGCACCAGCCATGACGCATCTACACTGGTGTCATCCACGTTTTACGTCCAGCTGGGGACATTAGCCATGGACATCACTGGAGAGATGTTAATCTGAATCGAGTGGACACAGCCTGGTTTTACGTGAACACCCAACCAATGTTTTTCAATGTGTAGAGATTGTGCCCCAATAAAGGGGGCAGAATACACCCAGATGGAGCCCCATGGCACGAGTATCCCTTTACAGAAACAGCCAGACATTGTGGTCCTGTTGATCCTCAGATCTCCTGATACAAGGCTGGGAGGGTTGTTAGTAACCCGTGCTCTCGCTAGAGGCAAGGCTGTACTATTGGGCTAGTTGTTGACTTGGCTGCCTGTTGAGTATCCCTCCACCTGTAGATCTTCTACCTACAGCGAAAGACGAAAACACCAATCAAGGGCGTTGCTCGTTCCGGATACGTGTCCTGCCCAAGATTTCTCTCAGAAAAGCCTCCTTTTGAGAAGCAGTTCATTTGAATATGAAGGCAAAACAAAGATAGTCTTGCAAGGATATTTTTCTTGGGCAAATATTTGTAAACCATATGAGTGTTTGTGGCTTTACGCAGCTGGAAATCATATATTGCCTCACCGGCTCTGCAGTGTGTGTTGAGTGGAGGAGGAAGGGGATGCATTATAAGTGTTCAACCCTTTCATTATCCCTCCATCCTTTCCTCCCTTCCTGACATAACTTTCTTTCTTTCTCTCATTTTCTCCTTCAAAAGAGGTGAGAAAGGAATGTATAGAATATTTTATCTCTCATCCCTTTTGATTTGTCAGAATCTGTCTGTCTGTATCCATCCTAAACCATAAAGTTTTGCCCAGTTTTACCCAGTTTCTTTCTGCCACTATATTTATACGTCACCTCTCCCCATGACAATTACGTATTTGAACTAGCAGAGTAAGTTGATTTTGGAACAAGTGCTTGCCATTGCTTCTGCCCTTATGCAGCACCTTGGCTGACTGGGTTCTGCTCTACGGTGATGAATTAAAAGCATTACTGTAAAAATAATTATAATTGCAGCAACAGTAATACAGACAACAGTTACCGTCTTTCACTCTGAACTTCCCAAACAGGAATGCATAAGTGAAACTTGTTTGCGGTTAGAAATACCACAAAAGTTTGCATCTCCCTGGGCATCCAAAGCCACTAGTTTATTCTCTAGTGTCATTTTCTCATGCTTCAGCTGTAGCCTTCATACAGTTTTTAACCTTCAGAAGCACAGGAATTTTTTAGCTTTTTCTTTTTCTCCCCAGTGACCCCAAACTTTAAGACAGAGCTACATGTTGCGAATCTTTTACATGTGGTAACTCATCAACGCCTGAGTCAAATGATTGAAAACTCTCTTTAATTTCATTTGCAAGTATGCAAATACTTCAATTTTATCAGATACTTACTCTTACCATGTTTAGTTACAGCATGGCTTAATATTCAGAAGTGTCATTTTTGGCAGTATTTCTGGGAGGAATTATTCATGCCTCTCTAACAATTTTTATTTCAAATTATAAATTGCCCTACTTAATACCTTGGGGTCACACTGCCTTGGTTAAATGCTGCAAAGGTTGCAACACACTGGGATATAGCACTGTCTCCAACGACTACTGGCTTTTTTTGTGAGCAAACATAAATACTTTTAGGGATTTAGATAAAATCTCCTGAACATCTATGAATGACTTTCACATTGAGATTTGGGCTGTGGGAGGTGTCAGTCACCCACTTCAGATCAAACTGCTTGTTAAATCATACTACCCACCCCAAGATTTCAGCGGATTGAAGGAGGAAACCCAAGGAAGGAAGAAACAGGGGGAGGACCATTTATCTCCAAAGCACTTTGTGGACATGACTTCCTAATACTGATGCCCGTGTTCTCTCTACAAATAATGAAGAATAGTATCCCGCCCATCTTCGGCACGCACCCACTTTTATACATTCCCTCTGGACATCTCTTCATCATCAACAGGGAAGAAACAAAGATCTGACTTTTAGAAGACAGTGGCACATGACACGTAGACAACTGAGGTTCCTAGAAGAACCAGCCTGGCTCCCCACATACATTTCTACCTTGGCTAATGTCAACCCCAGCCTATAGTCAGGTTACCTGAGACGACAGCTGTACTTTTAAACAATTATATGCACCCAAAAATAATTTTCCAGAAGTGATATCAGCTGGCAGAGAATGGCCCATGTACTTCCAGTCAAACTCTCTTACAAACACAGGGTGGTGGTAAATGTCTCAGAGTGTATATTGGGAATGGCCCCTGGCTTCTACTAATCTCAAATTGTGCCTAGGGATTTTTTTGGAATATTGCCTGTTGGCTCAGGACAAAACTGTGCTGGGGGACATGCTAACAATTCCAAAGTATAAACTCAGCTGTCTTCGAGTGCGTAGGAATATTCCCTGGCGTTTTTAACTCAATAATATAAACGTAGCCTGCATGGGCACATGGCTCCCCTGTCAACGTTGCAACACCAGGTTACACCATTCATACCAGAACACACCAACACAGGTCTTTCAAAGAATCACAGAATGGTCAGCGTTGGAAAGGACCTCTGGAGATCATCCTGTCCAACCCCCCTGCCAGAGCAGGGTCACCTCCAGCAGTGGCACAGGACAGCGTCCAGGCGGGTTTGGGATGGCTCCAGAGTGGGAGACTCCCCCACCTCTCTGGGCAGCCTGTGTCAGTGCTCTGCCACCCTCATAGGAAAGAAGTTCCTCCTCAGGTTTAGATGGAACCTCCTATGTTCAAGTTTGTGCCTGTTACCGCTTGTCCTGTCACTGGGCACCACTGAAAAAAGGCTGTTCTCATCCACCTGGCACCCTCCCTTTGAGTACTTATAAGCATTCACTCAAACAATTTCCCTGTTTCCCTACAGATTCATCGTGCCATTCCAGCCTTGATCAATCCTCTCCAGAGCCTTCGTCCTTCTCTGCGACTCACAGAGCCAACCCCTCTGCTGGTGGCAGCCAGCATGGTCTCATGAATATGAGGGGAACGATGCTGAGTTATACCTCCTGAGGGTCTGGCCTGAACTGATTAAACTTCCTCCACAGACTTGGTTTAGTTTTCCTTTACTGGAAAGAAGGTGTCTGAGGAATGTGATGATCTCAGTCACATTCTCGCTTCTTGAAGTGGAAGACTACCCACATCATCTGATCTCTCCTCAGTATTATTACAGCCTCACGCTGTGCTTTTTCAAGATCCTGTGGGCCAACTCGCTATCCATGTGGCAAATAAAAGCCTCCAGACACCTGATCCTGGGGATGGAGCAGAGCCAGGGGGCTGTCAGCAGAAACAATATTGTTCAAAGGGTGGGCTCAAAGGGGTGAGGTCAGCTGGTGTGCCAGAGCCATGAGTTGGCATTTAGTGGAGCGAATGCTTCACTCGCTGCCTCTCTCCTAACCCCGTGTCTGCTCTGCAGATGGGAAAACACATTCCTCTGTGCATGCCGATTCGTTCTGCCCTGTCACGCCAACATCAGTGCGGGTGCCTGAGGTTGCCTCTGAGGGATGAAACCCTCATCTGATTCCCTGATAACCCCTGCTGCTAACGCTCTCTCGGGGCTGGGAGCTAAATACTCAGTTCTTTATGATGTTAGAAGCCAGAAATACTTTTGCATCTGGTTTTCATGGGATCTTGACATAAAGGGACTGGAATGCAAATGTCTTTGGGGGCTACTGCTCCGAATGAATCCTTCTCTCCAGTTCTGGGTCTTTGATCCTGAACCCCAGTTCTTTGCCTCGGTGCTTTCCCAGGAATGGATGACGTTCATTTTCTAATTCCCTCATGGAGAAATAGCCTTTGTGGTGTACAGACTGGTCTTAGGCAGATTCATGTTACCCTTTGAACACCTTTGAGGGAGGATGCCAGAGCCACAGCATTTAATCTCCTGCTATTGCAATATAAGCTTGGTTATCTACATCTGTACTCATTCTCTAAAGACAACCCCCATCGAATGAGACCAACCTCATTGTGCAATGGAATTAGTTTTATTGTATCCACACTCGTGAACAACACCAGGGCTTTTGGAGGCCCAACCCGTGTTTCTCCATGCTGCAAGAAACTGACTCAGTCTGGAAATTGTACCCCTGTGAATCATGTGAAAAATTATCCACACTTCCTGGGCGTGATGGTCAAGAGACAAGGGCTCTGGCAAACCTCTTGGAAAGATACCCATGCATTTTGCACACTTAAGTGTGTTAGCATCTGCATTTCATAGAATCATAGAATCATAGAATTGTTGAGGTTGGAAGGTACCTTTAAGATCATCAAGTCCAACCATTAACCTACCCTGACAAAACCGCTTCTAAATCACGTTGCCAAGTACCACGTCTCCCCTTTTTTTAAACACCTCCAGGGACGGTGAATCCACTCCCTCCCTGGGCAGCCTATTCCAATGGTTGATAACCCTTTCAGTGAAAAAATTTTTCCTAATATCCAATCTAAACCTCGCCTGGCATAACTTGAACCCATTTCCTCTCATTCTATCACTTGTCATTAGGGAGAGCAGAGACACTGTAGATGCTCATGCATAGGCCAGCAAACTCAATTTTAAATAATCAGTGTTAACCCATGAAGAGATGAAAAATTCATATTTTGTGAAAGACAATTCATGTTAGAGTTCAGACTAACTCACCTGGCAAAGACAGGGACTGTCCCTCCCCTGCTTAGAGGAGACAGAAGATTACTCTTTAGGAGCCGTGATGGAACGGAGGAAGCACGTACAGAAGCACGTCCTTTCCAAAGAAAGAGACCTGATCTGTTCCATATTGCCCGACAGACATTGTGTTTTCCTATCTGCTGACAGAACATCTTCAGCCATGAGATCTACCACTCTGCCTCTTTTCTTTACCATTCCAGAGGCCCAAAAGCTGTGTGTTAAGCATGTTATATTCATGAATGGCTGTGGATACACTTAATTCTTGTGAAGGACAGCGTCCATGTTTGTAGATCATAAACCTGAAAATTGCTGGCTTTGTGGTTAAGGAAAGCATCTGAACAAAAACCTGGCTGCAGTAGAAATAGGTGTAGTAATATTCTCCTAAGCACTGCCTCTCAAACGCCAGCAAATTGCCCCTCTGTGTTAGGTCCTGTGCATTTCCACAGTGCAAAAGAATCATTGACTCACTGTCATGTATAGCTTCCACATGAACTAAACAGTAGGAAAAGAGCTGGAAGGAGTTTTTTCAAACCTCACAACAACCACTACGGCTCCTCTGGGGGAAGGGTGGAAGCATTCACCCACCCTAGGATAGATTTTCCTTCAAGCCCTCCCAGGCACCTCTAGGTCAGAAAGCTGCTCCCTTTGCACTCTCCACTTTTTTACCTTTCTGTATTCTGTCTGAGAAAGCAGTTACAGTGATTTCTGAAGGCATGGGGCTGTTTTGTCATATTACAAATTCAGGTATGACTCATTTAGCTTTCAGAGAGATTAGATTAGAGGTATCTCTGTCAAGGCAGAACAATTTCTTAGGATAGCAAACATGGGTCCTGCATGATTGAAATCACTACGGCCTTTCTTGACGGACAGTCTCATCAGTTAGACAGCCCGTCCATCTTTAGGTAATAAAAAATCATCCAAACTTGCTGCCTGACTTAGTTCAGCAGATCCCTCAGCTCATGACTCTATTTACAATTTCCCCGTGACTTAGCGAGGAACATTTGGGTCTCAAATCTCTTGCACAGATATAGGCATCTAGTGCCACTTGGGACACTCTCAGTGACATTAGCATTAGTTTGCCACATATGTCAGAGGACCAGTGGGAGGTCAGTGTTCTTTTGGTGCAGCAGCTGAAGGCAGAATCTCCCACAGCATCCTAAATAGTGTTAGACATCAATGTTTGGGCAACTGCATTGATCACACTCTTCAGCTTTCTTTCCACTAAATTTCCACTGACTTCTTGACTTCATTTGTTAAACAGGTTGAAATGTTGACTATTCATCAGACACAGAATGTGAACAAAAGTAGGAAAATTATAGAACCATAGAATGGTTTAGGTTGGAAGCAACCTTAAAGATCACTTAGTTCCAACCCCGCTGCCACAGGCAGGGACACCTTCCACTAGACCAGGTTGCTCAATTCATTATTCATGTCCCAATTTTTATGTTCATGAAAAATAACATCATGCTTGCCATATTTCTACATACCCATGGAGTCACTCAAACCCTTCTGCTTAAAAAAACTCACCAGATTTAGGCCTATGAAAAGTCTTCGCTGATTCAGATCTAAGGGAGTAAGTTCAGGAAGCCAAAAACCTTGGGACCAAATTAAAATTAGACAAAAGTAAAATGCCCTGAAATGTATGATGTGGGTGTCGAGTCCACAGCACCGACGACTTTGCTCTACAGCTTTTTGCTCTGCCATCTCCTATTGCATCGTATGCTTACTAGAATGGACATATCCAGCGGTGCTCTGGGAAAAAAAATCTCAGAAAAAAACAGGATGCGACACATTGACTCTTACAAACACTGAGCCCATGTTGCTCATTATTGTAGATATTTCCATCTTGTGATGTCCAGCTGGTTAAGTTTTATTTGTTGAAAGGTGCTGGTGACAGCCACCACCATCTTGTAACACCAATCACACTGACTGAGACCAAGAACCCCACATTTCACAGTAGTCAGAGAAGCACATCCAAGGCAGAAAACAAAATATCTTCAGCTGAGGGGATTTCCTGAGCTTCACATGGTTTTTCTACTTAGTAATTCACCACAGATTGTACTTTCAAGCACTTGTCCCGTTTCACCTTAAGCTCACACAAGTTTTTACATCTACACTGTGCTTCAGCAGGAAGTTCTAGAGTTATCTTTTGCATGAACTGCCTCTCCTCCTAGCTTCATTTGCTGACTCCTAGTTTCTGTATCGCAAGAAATGGTGAAGAGTCAAGTCCCTGCCCAACCTCTCCCTATCACTCATAATTTTACAGACTTCTGTCATCCCCCTTTTCAGTTTTCTTTTCATCTGGCTGAAATATCCAAACTTTCTCCCTTTTTTCTGACTTGAGAGTCTTTCCATACCCTTGGTTATCCTTCTTGCCTCTCTCACAATGTTGTCCAGGTTTTTGCTTAGGTTTTTGAGCAGAAAAGGACTACAAAGAAATCCCACAAGAGGCTGAAGTCCAAGGAAAATCTCACCAACGTTTCTCAGTCAGTGTCAGCAGTAACTAGGCTCCATGGATGTGCTCCATGCACACATGAAGGAACTGTCCAAGACACGTGGATGATCAGAACTTAAGCTGTAGATGTTGGAATAATTCTCCATAAAACATAAAGGCCTGTCCACAGAGCATTGCTCCAGAATTTGCCTCCAGAAATAGTACTAGCATTGTACCACAGATCCCCTGTTGTGAGTAACTGTTATAGATGTGACTGTAACTAAATCAGTAGCCAGACTACCTACTCATGCAGACCAGAAGACCTCTTCAAATGCTCTGCAGCTTATAACTCTGCCCTCTGAACGGAAAGTAGGGCGTGAGGAGCAAAAATGAATAGTTTTTCTGAGTCTGCAGTTGGGACAAGCCAGGGCTCAGACCTGGTACCAGGATTGCAGGAGGCACTAGGGAAAATACTTGCTCTGGAGAGCACTGAGAAAGTAGTTTTGCATTCTGGATTAAAGGAGAAATAAGAGCTGACACCTTTTCCCAATGGAAAGATCACACCAATGGAAGCATCTCCAAGCTCCAAGTTTGGGGAAAGGTTAATACCCCTTGGTGCTCCGTCCTTCAAAATCTGCTGACAGTTATTTCCAATATTATTGACAAGTTCTTGCTAGCTAAAACCAGGAAGGTGTCACCTTTTGTACCGCAAAGAAAAAATAAACAGGACACAACAGGAGATCTGAGGTAGGATTAGTCTCACTACATTCAGATCCCCAAGTCTCAGCTGGTGCCAGAGCAAACAATAGGGAGAATATCACAGAGCAATTCATCTGAGCTGGTGAAGACACCATCCCTGTGATGACTGTCATTAGTCCCTGTGGCTTTTGGGCACCTTAGGGCAGATGCACCCTTCTCAGGTCTCTACCCATCCAACCACCCTGGCTCTTCAGTTTGTGGCCTGGTAGCCTGGTTTGAAATCCTGCTGTCCCTGGAAGAAAGACTCTTTATCATCTCCAGCCTTGATGTTGCAGGGTGTGTCCTTGCTGTCCCCCATCCACATCCTCAGCTGCTAGAGGGAAAACAAGCCCAGGAACCCCACCCTTCACCATGTGTCAGCCTTCACGGCAGGTTGGGAGGTGATTCATGTTGGCTGACCTCATGCAGTCATGGGCAAGTGTCGGGCTTATGTAAATGGCCATATGAAATCCAGAAATGAGCTAAAATATTCATAACCATGACTGTAAATTAAACCAACTCCTAGATTTCCAAGTGAAAGCTCAGAAGCACTGGGAATTCAAAGTCATTTTGAAGCCCAAAAGCTTTTCTCCGTTTGTCCATGAAAGAAGCCCCTTCCTGCCAGCACACTGTCTCTTTCCTGCCTTCCCAGACACTGTCCTAAAAGCACTCCCCTCCAGCCTTCGAAGGGACACTACTTGCCTGTGCTATGTCCAGCCTTCAAAGAGACACTACTTGCCTGTGCTTTATTTCAGTACAGCTCCT
This sequence comes from Pluvialis apricaria, assembly GCA_017639485.1. Lineage (NCBI taxonomy): Eukaryota > Metazoa > Chordata > Aves > Charadriiformes > Charadriidae > Pluvialis > Pluvialis apricaria. Next base: position 2,850,225 of record CM030008.1, on the reverse strand, counting down.
GCCAGGAAATTAGCTATGGAGGGATGGTGATAGTGTTGTGCTTACTCAGTCCTAGCCCTGTTTAATTGGGAAATATTTGTATTTTATAGGCAACAAGAAAAAAAGTCAGTATTACCTAATACAAATAAATTATGGCAGGGACACGCGTCCCCATTTAGGATGATGGTTTGAACAGTTCCCAACTATTCCAGCACAATATATTTCTTATGATCAAGAATTTTTACTCGCTTTGATCACATCTGCCAATAAGTGACTTGTGCAAGTGGTCTCTTGTCTGCGAGGGAGGAAGGTAACATAGCATGACATTCAAGCTAAAGACATACACGAGACTTTGTCTGATTGTCCCAGTCTAATGGAAGATTAGCATCAAGGTGCTTCCCTTTGCTTTGACACAGTTTTCTCATATGACAATAATCCTGACCTCTCCCAGAAAAGCCTGGGCACCCCAAAAGTTGGTCTCTTCTTTCAGCTCTGCCAGGTGGTTGAAACGAAGATAACAAAGACTGACGTCTCCTATTTCTCTCTATTCCTGTTACAACACTGCTTTTGATAAAAAATGCTTTGTAAGGTCCATGTGATGCAGAGTGTAGAAAGGCAGTGTAAGCGCAGGAGATCTGCTTTGCACATTTATATTTGTCAGTGATTTGACTGCGTGCGGTTCCGAAGAGTAAATATGTCTGTGCTAAGGAGAGCTGATGGTGAGCTGGACCACAAGAGAAACAGAGACTGAACAAATGCAGTTGAGAACTAGGAGTTGTTAAAACAAGTGTATTAAATAGTCATAATTCTCAGACAAAAAATGTCTTTTCATAAAAGCCCAGCTGGCTTATGGAGGAAATTAACATTGCAAAAAATAAAATATATACACAAGATAATTTTTGTTTATAGCAGCAGTGCAGCATTATCGGGGGAGTTAATGAAGCCAAGTTTCATGGACTTGGGTTCTGAGCTTTGTCCTCACCTCACCACGGTGTCCTGGCCTCTCCTTTGCACGCAGCATCTTCTCCTTTCCCTACTGCAGTGCATCGGCCATCACCTCCTCTCCACCCCATGCACGGCTCCAACCAGCAGGACCATGCTTGCCGACTGCTCAGCTTTCATCTCAGGAACGACGAGGGACTGAAATATAATGGCCCATGCTCTGTTCCTTGCTCCTCTAATCACTCATCAATGTTCATAAGTCTTGTAGATACCTAATTGCTTGGAGAGCTCTACCCCTCTGTCTGGTACAACCAGTGGGTTCAACCAGCAAGAGGGAGAGGCAGGCGGGCAGAGGGAGAATCAGCGTGATGGTATCAGCCCCGTTCCCTGCACAATCCAGGTTAACATCTAATGAGGGAAAGGGGAAGAAGGCACGAGGCCAATAATTTTGAAGGCATTAAATGGAGAAATATGATGAGAGAAGCTACATTCCGCAGCTGTCAGGACCCTAGGAATTTGTTTTGAATATTTTTAGAAAAGACAGACATTGTAATAAAAATAAATGCCCATTTCCAGACGTAGATGATCAAGCTTTGAGGAATGATGGTGGGGCATTCAATACATATTTGTGTCCTGTAGTTAGCAAGGCGCTGGAAGCTGGATTCGTATCATGAGAAACAACTTTCCAACCCACCTGTAATGAAAAATGGTGTTTCATATCATCTCCGAGGGTTATATATTTGCAAGTCAGTAGGCCCAGATAACTCCCCCGAGAGCTGACTGGCTGCAGGACTAGTGCTTTGGCAGTTTCCTAAGCAAAGCAAGCCGTTCCCCAGACATGTGCAACTCATTTCAGGGGTCATAAATAGACTCCTGCCCTCCTGCCTTTTTTTTCTTTTTTTTTTTTTTTTGTTACCTGGGCCTGAAACCTGGAAAACCAGTCTGGTTGCTGCTTGTGTGGGGATGACTAGTACATATTACAGAGAAGAAAAATACAGAAAATATCATAGCAAAGCATTAATATACATTTGAGCTATTCTTACGCTCTTCCCTAGATAACCGCTATTGGCCACAGTTGCAGAGAGGATAATTGCGACAAGGGAAACTTAGACTAGACCTAGAATGGCCAGTCTTAGGTTTTTAAATGAAACTTGGTTTTCTGGATCTCTTTCACTGCTCAAAAATGAAAAGTGGAATAATTGGCATAACTATGCCATAATTCATCCGACATGAATTCAGGAAGGCTTAAGGCAGAGACAGTACAGGGTCCAACAGATAAGGAATTCATATACGAGACTATCACGGGTGCCCGTCAGCATGATTTGAAGGAAGGGGAGAAAATATTTTCAGACCAGACCATATTGTGTTTTGATTGAGTGAGTCTGGTTGATAAAAGTACTTGCAGAGATTAATCTGCACAGACAGGTGCCTTTCTGGAAGACAGAAATGAGGAAAAAAAAGAAAAACAAAACGAGTTATGGGGTCCAATGCAGGGATCACTGGGTAAAATTATAAGATTTGTGTTTTACAGTGAGTTAGACAAGACGAACTACAGCTGCTTTATCACCCCAAAATCTGGAATTAGATTAATTATACTTCTAGACGTCTCTCATCAGGTTTTACATAATTATATAATAATCAGACATCCACTTCAACTTGTCTGTGTTTACTGCTGTGTTATTTTGAACATGATTAATCCAAGGCATGTTTTCTCTTTTCCCTGTAATTCTCCACTGGAATAAATATTGAAAGCTGTCATTGAAAGCCTTCTCCAGTGTCTATTTGTGTTGAAAATACTTCTCCTCAGGATGTTGAGGGATGTGTGTATTTAACCCCATCTGAAAGTCAAATGAGTCCTTGACTATTCTGCTGGTCTAATTTGATTCACTTTGTTTATGAAATAAGAGCCAGATGGCAAATAGCCTTAGGGCCACTTAGTGATGTAAATATATATATATATTTTATTCATCACCACTGGTCTCCACCATGTTGCAAAAAACTGTGGATCAGCTTTCATTCGAAATTGGTAACTTCACATCAGAACCACTGCACTGAAAGGCTTCTCTTCTAAAGATGTTCATAAGTGCTATTATTAGGATTTTATTAGGATTCACAGCTACTTCATCAGACTTAATTCTGCCTGGCATTTTTTACAAGCTCAGACATTGACAACTCCCTCAAAGTGACAGCTCCATCTTCGCATTGGTGTCATAAACACCAGGATACTGGGTATTTTGAGTACGTATCACCCGCTCCCAAAGAATCCTTCTTCTTATGCTCTGGGCCACAGGTTTCTGCTCCATCTTTTCATCCCAGAAGCCTGCCTTTCACACCAAAAATAAAAAAGAGACACCTCCTACCCCTTAACCCTCAACACTGAAGTTAACCACCTTCCTGAGATGGAGGCATTCAACGGTTGGACCTTCTTAAACTGGGCAGAGACCTGAATCCAGGTTTCCCATTTCTCGGGTGTGTGCCCTAGAGACATCTCTCTCCTGCCCAAAGTGGCACCTCCTTCCCCACCCATTTCCCCCAGATAAATGCATAATGGAATTGTCTTCTCCAATGCTTGAGTTAGATGTCTAAGCCCTGGGCTTGGGAATTTTCCTTCTACATGTTTTATGCTTGGCATGGTAATGGCTGGATGTGAGTCCGGCTTTTCAAAGCAGTGTAAAAGCCACCTACCAACATCCATGCTACTAAATCAACCACTACCACTCATACGCAAATGTCTATATGCTCCCCGGCACGTTTTTGATGCAAGTCAACCGGCGCTCACCTAAACAGCTCTTCAGCAATCTAGCGTCAGCACAGGTCACAGAACAGTCCCCTTTTCTGGTATGGGTTAGGCCACATCATTTTGGCAAGTGAGGAGGTGCAAAGCAGTATCTGTGGCAACCAACTTGTTAGATATCAGCCAGCTTGTTTTGGAGGACTGTGAGTTTTCCAGCATAAGTTTAGGTCGTCCTACGCTAATTAACCTCCAAGTGAAAGAACATCTATGTGTATTTAATGTCTAATACAGACATACTTTTTCTAAGCTTGTGTCAAAAAGGTAGATTCTCCAAATCCCATCTAATCCTGGTGGTGCCAAGGTCCCACAAACCTTTGAATTACGGGCGCTAAAGTGTTCAGAAAGCACTGCACAATACACAGACTGAGCACGACCTCATCTTTTAAGTGCAAATGCACGTAATCTCTCACAGAGCAGCATTAGCAGAAACTGTAACAATGCCAGCTTTATAGTCCAGTGTTAAACTACTCAACAAAACGCAGAAGACCTGTGTTCAAATCCCTCTCTGCTTATTTGGGGGAGAAACTGGAGTCCCCATCTCCCACAGGGTGGCCCCGTGTGTCCTGAGAGCCTTTTTAAATTATCTGCTATCAAACCTGCTCCTCCTAGGTATAACAATTAATAGTCATAGAATCATAGAACAATAACAACAACAATTAAGTGCTCGTTAATGTGGGGACTGCATCCCAGCCCACCACATCAACTCTTTAGTTGCTGGAATATAGAAGCAATCATAAATTATCTCTCTCTGGCCTATTTTGTGGTCATCCCTTCTAGGTGCCTAATTTAATAGGTGAAAGCTTGCCTATTTGGGGAGGAGAGGGGGAGTTGTGTGCGTTTTATTTTTGTTGTTGTTGTCACTGTTTTTCCAGCTGTGTAAATTTGACTATTAAAATATAATCTGCAAGTCTAGTGTTGGGACTCCAACTGAGGCAGGTGCAGAGAAGGGTTATTTGGACACCAGGAGTGAAGAATCCGGCTGGTTTGAGGAGGCTAAAGATGGAAAATTGATAAAATTGCTGATAAGAAATACAGGAACAGAACAGGGGAGGACAATGTTATTTAAGGTAAAGAGCAGCAAAGTTACTGTGAGTAAGGCAATTGGGAAAGCAGAAGAGTGTTCCTGAGTTGGAGAGGAGAGAGATGCAATAACTCACTTTGTGCATTAATCTTCCCATCCATAAAAGGGGGTTTCTTCCATAAAGTCCGTTTTTACCCACTGGAGCCAGCGGAATATCACCTCCATCAGCCCTGGTGAGTGTAGGACTACCACATAAGTTTCTTTTTTGGTAGTTTTCACTTCTTGTATATGAAAATTTTGTCCTGGTAAAACCTGAATCTGTTTATTCAGCTTTAGTCACAGCAGCTGAGCTTTGAGGAGACAGGAGGGGTCTAGAAATCTCAAAACAGACAAAAAATAAAGGTCATTCCTCACCTGCATATCAAATTTGCAGCGCAAAAGAAGTGTCACGGTTGCTCAGTGCTCTGGATGTATGTCTAAACAGAAAGTCCTCGGTGGGAATCAGTCTTTGCCTGGTGGGACACAAAATGTTTCAAGTTTAAAGGCCATGCTCACAGCTACATGGTCTGTTAACCTCTTCCAAACAGATCAGAGAACTCTGTCTGTCTGCTTTAACTGGCTTAGAACGCCACCATTGAAAGTGAAGCTGCTTTGCCTTCTATTTTTCTTTTCACAGTCCAGGAAATACATTGATTCTTTGTAATAAAAATGTTTAGACACAGGCAAAAAAGTGTTTATTTCAATGACCTTTTCCAACTTTCCAGTAGGAAAATTCAAACCAAAAAGCCTCAGTTGCAATTACTCTTTTCATTTGCTCTCTTTGTTTTTTTAATTAAAAGCATCAATTTTGGTGGTGTTTCCAAGAAGACTTTGTTACAAGGTTTTATTCCCTGAAATGAATGAATAAAGGAATCGTAATCAGACTGTTGGAACTCAAAGACTGCCAAAATGTCCCACATCTGGCACAATTAGGCTTTTATTTGTTAACCGCTTGTAATTTCCTTAAGACCCAGATAGACACCACGGGGCAGACTGATGCCAGCCAAAACCAGCAAAATCAAATGGTGTTTAGTGAATTGCCGTTCGAGGCCAGCAAATTTCAAGATTTTGATGAGAACTGTGGTGAAAAAGAATTGAGAAAACATTGTCCACCTCTGCTGGTACGTGGACTGATTCGTCTTCCTATTGACTTTATTTGTTCATGTCGACGCACAGAAATGCAAAAGAGAATCCAGATTTATTTAAATATCCTTGCGTCCTTCTGCCATGGTTTTCATCTTCATCTCCATTCAGAGCTTCAGTTTAAGCACCACTTTCACATCACAAGCTGCCTTTTAGTGAATCTTCCTATGAATACAACATCACTTTCAGTCTTCCTGTGTCATCTGCTCTTGCTGTTCTACCAACACACAAAGAGAATTCAAGTTTCCTAGCACAATTGCTCATTTCAAGTGCACCAGTTATAATTTCCCTTTTCAGCCAGATTTTTCCCTAAAACCATTGGATGCTGGGCAGCACTATTATAAAACTGACTTGTATCTCTCGTGGATCTAATGCTGCCAGTGTTATTGGAGCTGCATCCGCTTGCACAGGCAGAATTCACCCACGTGGCTGTCAATGATGGTGATGCCATTTTGCCCCACTGAGGGTGTAGCACATGACCATAAATGGATGCAAATTCTTCTGGATCTTGCAGAATACAAACACCGGGGAATGTGTTAAGCTCTTTCAGAGATTAATCAAAGTGAGGAGAGGAGGCACACACCCAATCCCCAGTCCCAAGTGGTAATTCTTAATTATCTTCTGTTTGGATTTGCAAATCTGGAGAAAAGAAAATCAGGAATATTGCAAGGGACAAAACTATACAGTTTGAGGAGCACTGCCAGGAATTCCTTCAGAAGCCAGTTATGAATGTAAACCACTGGCAGAAAGCTCATTTCTAGCAATAACAGCTATGTCATGTTTCCTGGAACATAGGCAATGTGGAGTATCATAGGAAAAGGAAAATAAACACCGGTTCACTTTCTGAATCACCAGTCATAAATTCTCACTGAGGAAAAAAAAAAACCCACCACCACACACACACACACAACTCAAAGGAAGTTAATACAGTACCAGAAGAGTTTTCTGACCCCCTCAACCCATGCGTCAAGTGGAGCTAATATCCCCCTTTTCCAAGGTGGGATAAACCTATGGCACTGAGCGATGGGAGTAAAACAAAGACAAACCACATCCTCCTCCACTTTCTGAAGTGGGACATGATGTAAAGCCAGTCATTCAATCTGTTTTCTCTGGTTTTTAAACTCAGTTTTTGCCACTTTACCGGGTCCTTTTTCCTTTTCTCTCCCTTACCACCCACCCCTTTTTTGTTTTTTACGTTGCTTGCCTTGGAAGAGAGATGGCAAATCACACGAAGTCCCATTACGGTGCCTCCCCTGATGGCCAAAATGTCATTTAATGTCTTTAAAATGGAGTAAGGATTGACCCTGAGCTGGTGAAAATCAACATAACACAGCAGAAACTATGCTGATCTATGCTATCAAAGCCTCTAAACGCACAAGGACCAGATCGCACGTCCCACTGCTTGGAAAAACAGGGGGTACCACACAGGTGCCTGGCCCCTGAGCCATCTAGGTGGCTGGTACAAAAAAAGTCGGGGCTCAGATGTCCATCTCTCACTCTGCATTAGAAATAGTGCTGGGTGCATGTTGCATCAAGCCATTTCAGGTGTGGAAGTCGCCCATGGAGATTGCTGTCCTAGAGAACACAGGCAGGACTGCCAAGGCTTATTGGAAACTTTGCTGGACCAAAGAAGGAGAACGGCACAAGGACCATTCTGGTTCTCCAGTTTGGCTGTGGCTTCATTCGGCCCGAGCCCAAGCAAGCCAGGCAGTGCAAACCCAGACAATTACATGGTGAATTAGACCTCCCAAATTCTCACCTGGCTGACACTAATAAAGAGAAAAATCTCAAAATAAGGAAATACCCGAAGAAAGTTCTACCTGGAGGGATTACTGGGAATATGACTGCAACATACAGCTTGGTGTCTTTATCCAGTACCTGCATACCTGAACCCCCGCAGCCCCGTTTGGAGCCCGTAGCTGACAAGATGCGGTGATGCAGGGAGGGTCCACGCCGCTTTTGACATCTGACGCCCTCTGAAGCCGTTCCAGCAGGCTGAAGGAGTCACCGCGCGACTGATCTGTATCTCCTTCTTCAGGCAGCCCCGTCGGATGGCTCTCCGGAGAGATGGCAAAAGATCAGTATCTGTGTGCTTCAGAGGGACAAATTGTTAGCCCCGGTATGAGCAACAATAGAGGCTTTGAGGCCATCGGTGACCAACTGCACCGAAGCATTCCTTACCGCACACTTACCTTCATTATATCCCTGCTAATCACCCCTCTGCCTTTCAGCAGGGAAATGTTATCGCCCTTCAGCGAGGCATCAAACCAGAGCTGCAGAGGGATTGCTAACGCTGACCTGCCCTTTTCATCAACATGAAAGGCAAAAGAGAGAAAGCCTGTCGGGGCCGCATTGCATTGCTGGGAAAGGACGGCGGGCAGGCATGTCAGATTTGTGAAATCGGGCAGCTCAGGCTAGGCAAAACCTCTTCAAGAGTGGGCTCAGGGCAAGTCAGACGTGTTGCCTTCTCTTTGTGTCCTGCCAGTCAGTGTTTCTCAGGCCTTTTGGTCTTCTTTTTTTCGCTTTTCCTTGGTATTTGTTGGGCTTGCTGTTGCCGACAGCCGCGCCCTGCCCTGCAGTTTTGTCAACGTGGCCTTGGCAAAATGCTCCATCAAAACTGACTCCTAATGGGAAATTGGGCTTTTGGATTTTGGTTTTGTGACTTGTGAAATGTGCCTACTTCCTGCAGGAAAAAAAAAAAAAAAACACCAAAACAAAACAACTAAAAATATGTATTTTAACCTAACTGAGAGATACATAATGGAAATATTTTGGTAAAGATGTAGAGCTGCAATGCTTCATGGGCTTTATTTTTCCTTATGCTTCTCTTTTCTAATTGGCAAAGGGAGGCACTCAGAAATAGTCTCTCTGTGAGAGTGGTTGGGGAGAAGACCCCAACTTGTTTTAAGAAGCAGCTAAACAGATTCTGGAGCATGGTTGTTCGATGTACACTATGTGTGACTTTTCCACTCTGACCTCTTGGGTTTTGTTCACCCTTGTGTAAACTGACCACATCTGAGTATCACATGTACATACTATCACACGTGAAGTCCATCTGCATAAGCCTGCGATTCTGCCATGTCAACCTTTGTTCTGGACCTTGATGATATGTCCATCAACAATACTGACAATACTGTTACCTGTTCCTGCTCTAAGTGGTAGGTTGGACTAGAGATCACCTCCAACAGCATGTCCATATTTCTGTGGTGTGCTCACTAGAGTTTCTCAGCTGTAAAGGAAGCCCTGGATGACTTACTAAGACAGAGACATTGACAGTAGCAGAAATAAATCCCCATTCCATATGTTCAAGAATTTAAAATCGCTAATTTATTGTTTGATCACTCAATATTTTACCAAATCAACCACATTGCAGCTGCTGTCAAGGCAAAATTGATTTAAAATATCCCACCCATTTTTACTTTTTGTTCTCCTTCTCAGTTTCCTGACCCATGCTCCTTTTCTCTGCTAGCTATAAGCTAAATCAGATCAACAACCAATTAAAAAAAAAAAAAAAACCCAAACAAAAAAAAAAACCAAAAAACAAAACCAAAATGACTGCAACATGCTCCATTTTTTGACATAAGCACAAATGAGGCTGACACATTTTAAAAATCATCACTGGTGAGACAAATTCCCACCTGCAGATTCCTTTCTCTATCAGCTAAGAAGGGAGGTTAAATACATAGGTTCTTCATGACACACACCTTTTAGGGGCTGAAGTTAGGAAGATGAATACTGTAATATGTATTTTCAATAAATTAACATACTTTGGTGGTTGAATCACACCCAGGTTTTATGAAGATAAAAATCCAGAACTCATATCTAATACTCTAGTTTGATTTTCCATGCCAGTTGGAGTTGAAACTGGAGCCCAGCTAACAGTGAGTTAGTCCATTGGCTGCGTGGGCCCAGCACCATACAAAAACACACACACAAAAAAGCCTAATTTTAAATTAAGCTTACAAAATAGTGCGAGATAGAGACTACTTCACTCTGACTGACTGCATGAGGCCATCCTGATTTGGGAGCTGAGACTTTTTAACAGTGTGGACACCGTCTGTCTTAGCTCAGCTGGCTTAGTGCCAGAGAACAGCCCTGTAAATATTCGATTGGAAGAGGTGCAATCAATGGTACCCTCCCCTGGCCAACATTACTGCTATGAACCAGCATTAATTAAAAGTCCACCCTCCAACTGGTATATCTAACAGGCGGTCAATTTATTTTATTTCACTTTTTTTTTCATGGAAAATCCCAAGGCGTTAAACTCTCCACTCGCTGATTGTCTGCAGGGGAACGGTTTAACATTTGAAGGCAACGTGCCTATACATCAAGGAATGGGCTGTAAGTGAAACACGGTCAGCTCATGATTCACCCAGACAGACTCACCCTCCTCAGTTCTCACACTTCAGCGTTACAGAACAAGAGTCCCACTGTTTAGCATCCCCCCTAATTCTTTGGCTTCTCACTATTTATACTTCTCAGGATTTATTCCAAGGGTGGAGGTGGTGGTGTTGGGAGATGAAATTGCTCTGTTTTTCATGAGCAGAAGTTTTCAATGTGTAATTTACTACTGTATAATTAAGCTTCAGATTTTGTTTTTACTTGGAAATGTTTTCAAAAGGAAGCCAACTATCTGGTCAGATTTGTGATGCTCAGTTGATGAGAAACAGAAACCCAAAATGCTGATCAGAAATCCAGAAATGGTTCAATAGAAAGAGGTCTCAAATCCTCTGAAAGAAGGTGAGCAGAGGTTAGTATTCCCAGTAAGCTTCCAATATTGCCCCAGTGGATGTACACAGCTGTTGAGCCAGAGCTCCTGTTTTGATCAACACAGGGTTGTCCGCTACGGGCAGGGAGTCTTTCTCTGTGAGTCCCTTCCTGCTGATGCAGAAGTGAAATGTAAGACGGTGAGCTTCATGATATGGTTATCTACAAGGTGGCTGAACTAATCACCCCAGGCTCCCTCTGCTAGCACTGGAGAGAAATGAGCTCCCTGGAGAAGCTCTCTCCCTGGATGTCCAGGGAGAAGGTCAATTCTCCTGTCCTGGACATGTTCTTAAGATAATCACATCCCAGGTACCATAGCCTGAAAGCCTGTGAGGTCAGTTCAGATGATGAGAGCTGGTTCATCCCATCTTCTGAGATGTATTTGAACCTGGTGCAGATACTTGCCTTCTGGAGGTGTCATTCTCCATTAAGCACAGGGAAGGACCAGATGACTACTTAGAGTAAACATATTTAATTTGGCTGAAGTTAAGTGAAACGCATCCTACTCAGAAAGATGAAGCTGCTGACTCAGCAAGATACTTTAGCTCCTGACATTTTCCAGCTTAGAAGTAGGAACATAGCAGTCCTGTAAGTGCTTTATTCTGCCTTCCTTTCCCTCTCTACAGATCTCATTACCTCATTTTTAGGTCTACTGTAAAGCCAACATACTGAAAGGTGTAGTTCCTTACTGTGCCCCTATGAAATGACTAGAGAAAACCTAACAGACCAGGCTCTTTCTGATTTTCAGATCTTCATGGAGCTTTCTCTTCTTTTGGTTTTGGCACCACGTGAATGCCAGTTATACCCCTCCCATTCTATTTTGACGTTTAAATCAGGCGTTATCATGGATAACCTCTTGGTAATCCGATACAATCGTCCTTATCAGAATTTTATCATCTCCCATGCAGTGTCTTTCCCGAAGCAAATATGAGTTTGAGTATCATAATCCCTAGTTGCTAGGTAGGAGGGTCTAGTCTAGTTTATGGGGATTCCTACTTTTAGCATGAACCACTCTCTGTCTGCAAGAAGAAAAATCACCTTGAAAGAAGGTTATTCCATATTCGTCTCATACAGAGCTATCTACAGCTCTGTGAAAACTGTGGCACCTGAAAATACAGGACTTTGTGAAAGCCAGAATAAAAAGAAAATCTCTAAGAAGCATAGAGAAACACCCAGATGGTGAGTCCATGAGGGGTAGCAAACATGATAATATCAGCAAGTCCCTAAACCTTTCATTTACAAAACATGAATGAGAAAGAAGATTCCTGTAATTCAACCTTTCCTAGTTTTTTACTGCTGATGACTCTTAGAGACAGGTTGCTGGGCACTATGGGCCTCTATACTCCTGTATTTGTTCATGGAGTGTCTGCAGAAGTCAGTGGTTTTGGGTAGTCGGGGCCAGGATTCCTTCATAATTATAGTATCATAACCATAGAACCATAGAATCAGACAATGGTTTGGGTTGGAAGGGACCTTAAAGCTCATCTTGTTCCATCCTCCTGCCCTGGGCAGGGACACCTCCCACCAGCCCAGGGTGCTCCAAGCCCCATCCAACCTGGCCTTGAACACCTCCAGGGATGGGGCAGCCACAGCTTCTCGGGGCAACCTGGGCCAGGGGCTCACCACCCTCACAGGAAAGAATTTCTTCCTAGTATCTCATCTCAATCTCCCCTCTACCAGTCTGAAGCCATTCCCCCTCGTCCTATCACTACCTGCCTTTGTAAAAAGTCCCTCTCCAGCTTTCTTGTAGGTGTCCTTCACGTACTGGAAAGCTGCTATAAGGTCTCCCTGGAGTCTTCTCTTCTCCAGGCTGAATGGCAAGAGTCCCAATACTTGTGCTTCTATGGGCTACTACAGGAGCCCATCAGAGACTCAACTGAGATCCAGGTCTCACTGGGTGGGTTACTGTAGGGACAAAACGCATCTGATATCTGCCACCCTGCCTAAAAAGACAAATGGGACGAAAGAGAACACAGAAAGGAGAACTGGTCAAGGTCAAAGGCACTGCAGTGCTATGGGAACAACAAGACCCATGTCCATCGGTCCCAAGTCAGTGTCTCAGCTGGGCACATCACCATGTGGGTTGAAAGAAGCCATTTCACCATCATACAGTCCAGCAGCACAGTGTCTGCTCCCAGGGCTTTGCTTTTCCAAATATGGCAAAGAGCCTGGTCTTCCCCTCCAGTAACTTGGGCCCTTGCTAGGAACGAAAATAGCAAAGCAGGCCAGACAGCTAGTCGGCAAAACGCTCGTGTTCCTCACCGTGAAGCATGGGGCAGCCATTTGCTCCCGGTCGTCACTGCGAGGATCCTCTTTCAGAGGGTATGTCAGCACGAGGTTTTCGAGAGGCTCTCCCGGGCCACATCTCTTTCCTTGGTATTTGGGGCTTGTTGATCCTGGCACACCACCTGGGAACAGGCAGGAGGCCAGCCTAACAGATTGGCATGTGTGCAGGCAGGGAAGGAAGCTGAGCATCTGGCTTTAAACACCGGGGCTCAGATTTCTCTCTGAGGGTGTTGACAGGAAAATGCATGCCGGTGCTCCGCTGCTGCAAGGACTGCTACGGGAGTAGGATGTCTCTGAGGGATTTGTTGAGACAATTTCACTTCTGAGGTCTTTCCTTCCTGCCTCCTGATCATCACAGAGCCATAAAAAAGGGTCTGAAAGAGCGAGTTTGTCTCTTGAGACCCCACAGACTCAGCAATGGCAGAAGTCCCCTCCCCGTGCTCTAGAGGAGTTCGGATCTGCCAAATGAATGCCACGAGCCTCAGCAAGCGTAATTCTGTGTAGCTGATCACACTAAACTGGGTCTTATTAGCTGGTGGATATCACTCCATGCCACAACTTCACTTCAGCCCTAAGATCAACAGCTGGCCACTAATGAAGAACCCGCCAGCAACATCCTCCCTCAAACAGGAGCAAGACAAAGGAAAAGAAAAAAATACTAAGAAATAAACGATTAACGGCAGTGAGGTAATGCATTCAACACATCCCTTATTTCCTTGACACCTTGGACTGCATTTATCTTACCACCTTTAGCCAACTAAAGCTAGGCAGACAGTTTAAGCCGGTCCTTTTGGCTCCCTCCACACTCTAGGGAGTCAAAAAGAGAGTTTTGATGCATCTTGCCTTGATACTGATGAGGCAAATCATCTCCTGGAGGTGCTTGGGTCCCTCAGCTACAGAGAGATCAGATTTACCTCGGACCTCTTAGATGACTGACCCTAAGCGAGACGAATCCCACTCCATTATTACAATTTCCCTTTTTCCATGTACCCAAAAGTAATAACTTTCTCGCAGCTTTTGGCAGAATTCGGCTTTGTTAAACAGTCTGAGACCCCGAGACGAGAGACTTTAATGGCAACGTATTATCTAGACACGGCTGGCGCAATAATTTTGCTCCTTACTGCTCTAAAAGGCTTTCCAGAGCTGCTAAGGAATGACAGAAAGGTTATTTAATAGCAAGGGCTTGGCTTCTGTAGAGGCAGCTGTTTAAATGACATCAGTATTACCAGTCACAAATTGAACCATTTGCTGCCCGTATCACCGCGGAGAAAGAGAAAGGGTAGTATCTCTTTTGACTTATTAAGAACCGATGAACACAGAAATTGTGGGGCCAAGGGGAAGGCCCTTTACTATCACAAAAAAATTGCGGTGCCAGTTCCTCTAATGGGTTTGTTTGTCTGAGCAACTGCTCTGAGATAAGAATGGGTCTGGTGAGAACCCAAGTAATAAAAACTATTTGTACCGAGTTACTAACATTTCGGAGGGAAGGGAAAATATGTTTATTTGTCAATGGAAATTTTTTGCATAAAATTCCAACACTGAATGTTTTTCATCGGGAGGGAAGTTGATGGGAAAAAAACGCCAAAATATTTCATCCTGTAAATAGATTTTTTTTGTTTATAGTTGTCAAAAAATAAATAGAATTAAAGAATTAAACATTCTGGTGACATTTTTCAAAGAGTAGAAAATTAAAATGCTTCACATTAAACAACAATTAATGTTGACAAGCACTTTCTTAGCTCTACCAAAAATTGTCACCAAAACAAAGAATATTTTCCAAAGCCTTTTTCCTCCTTGATCTTAGATCAGATCCCTCACCATAAGACCATCTTTCCCCTTATTAATGACCATGATAGGAAAGGCAAACAGCACCAATAAAACTATTCAGAATGGTGTTGACACAGCAACAGGAGTTGTGGGCATTTTGTGGGTTTCAGAAGTGAGTCGGGATGGCCCCTGTGGTTTGTGCACATACGTAAACTGGTGGGAGTCCACAGATCTGGCTTTTCCTTCTGGCTCTCCCAGACATTTGTGGTGCAGTTTTGGACTGGTTCCCATCCACAAGCTATTCCTCAGTTTCTCCATCCTTTGAGGGTTGCAATACTGCCTTTTCTCATGCAGCTGGGAAGCTTTATAGGCTCCTGAAGGTGGTGAGAATGACTAGACTCAACAGATCATGGCTCCATGAGGACCAGCATCCACATTATTTCATGGGGAAAGCTCGATATTAAACGCATATCTTATCAGTGTCTAAAGCAGGAGACTGAACCAGGCAAATTTCCCAGAGAAGCTGTGGCTGCCCCATCCCTGGAGGTGTTCAAGGCCAGGTTGGATGGGGCTTGGAGCACCCTGGGCTGGTGGGAGGTGTCCCTGCCCATGGCGGGGATTGGAACGAGATGATCTTTAAGGTCTCTTCCAACCTAAACTATTCTCCGATTCTGTGATTCTATGATCCCTAAAGCTATACATGCAGGGACTCGAGGTAGCAACATGTCACTCATAGTTTAGGTACAAGACAGATTGTGCCCCCAAAGAGGGCCTTCTCCCCAGCTTTCCACAAAGCATCACTGGTTTCCATGAGATGTGATGCCCCAGAGAAGAAACCTGCTTAATATGCTGAGGCGAGGGAAATGGCATGTAAATCAGAGCTGTCATCCCTTTCCTGACCCGCACTGCAGCACATACTTCTGTCCGAAAGTATGTTTATACTGGAAAACAGATATATGTCCAGATTGCAAATATATAAGTGAAAGCATAGGAAAGAGAGCCAACACTCCTTCACTCCAGACCCTGGTATCTGAATTATCCTAGGTTTTATACCTGGGATATAAATACCTACATATGTAAGTAGAAATACACACACACATATACTTGCACAGTCACAGGTGTGAGAAGATGGCTGAGAACATTGAGAAGATGGCTTTCCTGCTGCCAGAGCCAGTTGGGTTTTAGTCCTACACTTCAAGCATCGTGAACATCCTGCAGATGCCCCTCCAGAGCACTCAAGGAGGCAGAGCCAGCTTGCAACCAGCAAACTTAACTCCCACCACCCCACCATTGCCACTTTGAGCTGCCCAATAACAGAGTAGGGGACCTAAACGTAGCAGCTGGCTTGGATGCATGGATTGGCTCAAAAGAACTTTAAGCTAGTTCCTCTGGGGCAAATGCCAGGGTGTTAACGGACTGTTAGAGCTAATGTTCACCAGCACTGGGTCTTCCAGGGGACAGGTTGCTCCTGGAAAGTGGTCACAATGCTACTGCAGCCAGAAGGGTTTCAGCTGAGGGATGTTTGCCACCACATGTTTCCACAACACCTTGTGCTTCCTTTGCCTAGGTCAAGCTATGCAACAGGGAGTGTGGGCTTCCAGCTAGGCTCCTTTGAAAGCAAGGCTTCATAAACACGTGCTCCTGCTTGGTGGTTCTCCTGTATCTGACAATGCCAGTCACCAAAAAAAGATTAAAATACAAAATTAAAAAACTGAAGGACAAAGTTTGTGTGTGAGGGAGCCAAAAGAGAGAGCTGGCAGTGTGACTCCTGCTTAACGTGTGAACCTCAGCAGCTCTGCCATGGTTAATTACTACATTTGCCCGCTGCAACCAGCACATCACCAATGCTAAGCCCTTCCCGGCTGCAGGAATGTGTTGTGATCCTCTTTTGGGCCCATCAGGGAGGGGCAATGGGTGGGGCAGAAAGGAGAGCTCCCATTTTCCAAGGGAGAGGGATCTGTCCATTGCAAAGCTCCAGAGACTGCAGACAGCCGCAGTCAAGGATAAAAAGCTGTAGTCTGGAGGGTGTTCCTGCAGGAGTGAACTCACATGCTGTAAAGCAGCAAGTGCTTAAGGCCAGACCCCATAAATCTACTAAATTAGATGCTGGTGACATTATAGACCCGTTTTGTTAGTTTTTCCAGCTGAGTTGCAGACCACAGAAAATGATTTATACTCCAGGATTTGGGATGGTGGGGGAAGGGAGAGCAGGACGAGGGAAGGGGGCAAAAGGGAGCGACTCACGGTATTTAAATTTCTAATCAATTTCTTTCTTCAGGAAGGAAGAGAAAAAGAAAAGAGAAACTTGTTCTTGGTGCTGGGAAGATGAAAAATACAAATTGGGGGTGAGGGAGGACCGGAAAGAAAGAGCTAAAAATCTTCCTTCCAAGCTGCATCTGGAGGGGAGCGAGGCACCAGCTACCCTGGAATGGGTAGGGCATGAGCTGTGGCAAGGACAAAGTGAAGGGGAAAGGAAGATGTGCACCCAGGGTTTGCCACATGCATGGCACACCTGGTGTGGAGGCTTGTAGGAATATTGCACAGAGCTCCTTGGCCTCTGATATAGACTTAGCAGAAGACAACCTTGAGAACACCTCCAAACTGCTTTTTCCTCTTCTTGAAAACTAGGCACCAGTGCCTATGTGGCTGACGTGGAGGGCAAACAAACCACCTTGGCTTTAGCTTGACTAGAAAACCAAACTGTATGTCAGAGTAACTGCTTGTTTGAGAAAAACTTCAGAAACCTGTCTGAGCACTCTTGCCTCTCAGTATTTACCTGGGTTTTGATGGATAACGAAGACTTATCTGAGGGTCATCCACAGCTGAGACTAAACTGAGTCATTCCCCAGGCATGTTACCAGTCATGTGGTCAGAGATGGATGTCCTACAAAAACAAGTGAGATGATCAGTCCTTTAGGACCTGCACCACTCACTCCTAAAACAATCACCTGCAGAGGGAGAGTGCTACACGGTAGTAAGATCCATTGAGCTGTGAGTTAGCTCAGTCAAAATATTCTCTTTAAGCACATTGGAAGCTTCTCACTGAGCTTTTCTGCTCCCTCAACTCCTGTTTATGGATCTAGACAGAAATCCTACACTACGTTAGACATCAGTGGTACCTTAATGCAGTCCAACCCCCAAAAAACTGATATCTTAAATAGGTAAAATACATCAACAGTTTGAATTTACTACTAACTGCTTTTCCCAAGCTTCATAGTAACTGCTTGGCGTAGTTAACTGCAAGCTGCCATAGCACTGACATCTTCTGATGGATTTCCCTAAGGGAAGTAGATCTGGCTGGCATGGAGTTAACATTCTCCACAGCAGCCCTCAAAGTGCTGTGCTTTGCGTTTGTAGCTAGAAAGGTGATGATAACACCCCTGTGTTTTGGCTTCTGCTGAACAGTGCTCGAACAGCATGAAGGCTGTCTCTCCAACCCACCCACCAAAGACCAGTAGGCAAGGGTTGGGAAGGGTCACAGCCAGGACAGCTGGCCCAAACCGACCAAAGGGGTATTCCACACTGCATGATGCACTCAGCAATAAAGGTTAAGAGAAAGGAGAAGGAGGGCGGGCTTTTGCTATCAAGGCGTTTGTCTTCCGAAGAAACCACTTCCTGTACTGAGGCTCTGCTTCCCAGGAAGCGGCTGGACATCACCTGCTGATGGGAAGTAGAGAATAAGTATTTTTGCTTTTCTTTGCTTCCACGCATGGCCTTTGCTTTTCTTTATTAAACTGCCTTTATCTCAACCCACGAGACCTTATTTCCCCCCCCCACCCAGCTGAGGAGGGGGGAGCAAGAGAGTGGCTGGGTGGGCACCCGGCAGCCAGCCAAGGTCAAGCCACCCCAGTGGTCACACAGGGCCAATGGGGCAATGAAATGTAAGCAGAGGCTCGGTACCATGTTCAAGGTCTGGGCTGTGTCTCCAAAAGGAATTAGAGGCTCAAAAGGACCCTGTCAGAGGGCACATGCTCAGGGGAAGCAGATGAAGAGCACCACATGCCCCCTTCAACCAACATGGTGAGTCTTCCAAAAGGCACGTGCGTTCTTGTTTTCTCTTTCCCTCATGTCATTCCCAGGAAAAAATGAAGGTTATACTCAATGTGGAAAAGGCTGATTAAAAAAAAAAAAAATTATAGCATTTTTGCTGACAAGGAGAGACTGAGTGATGAAGTTATGTGCCAATGGGCACACAGAAAGTCCTAGGGAAAGTTAGGACTTAAAACACGGAACTCCAGAGTAACAGACCACTAGTTCATACTGTCCTTTCTCAACAAACACAAAAAAGATGATTTATTTTTTTTCTATTTCAGTCCTACAGTTCAAGTGTGCTCCCTTTCCTAGCTGGGCCTGAAACTCACCTCCTTGTTACCTAGCATTGCTCAGCATACTTGATCCCTGTCTTAATTACTATTTAATTTAGTGGAAAATACCCAGAACAGCTCTGGAGGTAGTGTGCAATATATGGGTAAATCACAGCTGTTTCCCAAGCTACACGTTAAATTCTTCCCCCACCAAACATTCCTCCCTGTCATTGTATTTTCATTATTTTCAAACTCTAAACATATTCGTTAGCTTTGTATTTATATAAAAAAATTCTGCCAACCATTCAATCTCTCTTCTCTATCCACCTGTTGCTGAAGGGGTTTCTCTGAGCAGATATAGACTCCTACAACGTAGAGGTTGCCATCTGGACAACGTTCCTAAATGGCATAAGACAGATATCTGAGGGGAGCATTCCATCTCATTCAAAAATGGATGTCTAAAAATAGATCTAATCAATTAATTGTAAGCGCACTAATTCTTTCCACTGACTGTAAAGTGAACCAGGGGTTGCTAGCTCAGATGGAGACCTTGACACAATAGGTATCTAAAATGTGATCAGACTGATCTCACTCATTAAATTTTCTTTCTCGCAATCTGAAACATGCACTGTTGGGTTCGTGATTTCTCTCAGTCTAATACCTAGCCATTGCAATCAGAATAGGATTTTTTTGTCCCATGTAAATTCCATATAAATAAAACCTTCTACAGGTTACTGCAACAGTGCTGCTCCGATCATTACTGTTTAGTCTGGACTTCCTGGTAATGACAGAGCTTTGATGAACATTTGGGAGGGGATTAACCTCATCTAAATTTAAAATCAGGTGCCTATAGACCAGCTACTCCATGTAGATTCCATTAATAACCTACAAAGACAAATGAGTAATGAGCATATCTCTTCTCATCCAGTTCCTATTCCTATTTTAGGATGGGATGGGCCAGACCCATGGATTCTTAGCTCATCCTGGAGCTCCATCAACATGGAAGAAGACAGGTTATCAGTGCAGATGTAGATGTCTGTATCTAATCAGAGAAATTTCACGGTAGAAGCGTGATCTTCGCAGTTGCACACAGGCAAGATGTACTTAAGACAGTCGTATGATACACACAGAGAAACGGAACAAGAAGACACGATCAGGCCAGAGTCATAAATCACACAGTTACCGCCTTTGCTCACGCAGTTCTGATAACCATATACAAAGCTTTGAAACCCAAGATATTGTCCTTCTGGCAGTAAAGCAAATGTGCTTGAATAACAAGGGAGAAAAAATAGCTGAAACGAGATTTGAATCGTTTTCTTTTCTTGACTGCCATTTTGACATGTGAAGAAAAGAGAACAGCATTAAAATGAAAGGAAATAGTTTCCCCGCTGTTTTTTTGTAAATATCCTAATGGAACATTTTGACCTGATTTGAAAGATTTTGACGAGCTCGTGTTGTGACGTGAGTGTCGGGTTGCCCGGCAATGCCAACCCATACAAGGAAGCAGGCAGGATCCTGCATTCGAAATGGCTTTGGGTACAAATAAGGGCTGTGTTCTGCAAGTAGTCCAGAGTCAACGGGAGATTTGGAGATCAAGGAGAAAGCATTAGCCTTTATGAGGTGAAATATTTAGTACCAGTGTTTAAGGACTGAAATATCTTTTCAAATATGGCTCTTAACTATTATTTCCTTAGTGATTTATAGCTCAGTTCACCATGCAGCAATAAAGTTTGTTCTTGCTGTGACCAACTAAAGTACCCCTTGGGTGTCAGTTGCTTCCTCATCCTCCTCTCTTCTCTTCTTTGTTTCTTATATTGCAACTTCTTGTTAGATCTCTCTCCTTGCAGTAAGTCCAAGGTCCTCATGCCCACCTCTACAGCCATTAAACCTACCAGAATCACCAGTGTTGAAAGATTTAACATCAGTGTGATCATCCAGGGCTTTCAAGCTAAAATTTGGATAAGACACCAGTGGAAAAGAGGAGGGATGGTCTTTCAAAGAAAAGGTTTCAGAGTCTCTCCAAATTTAGGCAATCATCACAGTATCAGTTTATTGAGAAGTCTATCACAGCAGCTACAAACTATAAAAATATAAACCCAGAAGGATGGATCTACTCTACAGGACTTGTGACAGCCCACAGTGAAAGCTTAGGCCACAGGAGGACTAGAAACACATTGGGACAAGATAAAGGTGTTACCCGATAGCGCACACGGAAGGACCTTGTGCTTTTACAGCTGAAGGACTGGGGTGTTAGGACTTTTCCCTGGGTTCCACACATAATTCAGATTTAGTAACTGCACAACTGCTGTGTAGGGAGCACGGCTTCATTATATTTTCTTAAGATTCATCTTTGCTGTCAGAGTAAGACACTTCCAGGACTAGGCCAAAGAATTAAAGGAGGGGAGAGGATTTTCACTGTGCATGCACGTGAGAGTAGTTTTTGCTGAAAGAAAGTGTGAATTCTGAGCATTTTTCTGAGCATGTTGTTCCCATCTCGTCCCCCAGCTCGCTCCAAGGCAGTGCTAATTCCCACATCCTCGGAACATTAGGTCAATTGTTTGTCAAATTACCCAGGTGAGTTCACACTTGCAATGAGCTCGCTTTCACCTGAGGCTGCAGCTGGGGTTCAGGCCGGTCCTTGCTATTCCCTATTTTTACCCACCCAGGCATTGTTCCTAATAGTGCTTTCCTTTGGAAGAGTTGAGCAACCTACCACAAATCCTTGGGAAAGACTGACCTCTTCTGGGAAGCCGAAATGCAGCCGCTCAGGGAACCTGAAACCAGCCATTGTGCCCTGGAATTTCCCCCGGGCTTTTTGGGCAGCAAAGTGTTGGCATTGGCTGCTAAACATTTTCAATGATTTTTCTTGAGATGCTTTCTTCGAGATGCTTTCTGGCTGTTTAAGCCCCAAAGGATTGCAGGCTTACACTGGCTAATTTTATATGTTCCCTCATGTCCCTCACACTTATTTTTAAGTTCAGCGAGGTCTTTTCAACCCATTCAACTCTATATCATCCTCCAGCTTCTTCCTTCTGCTTCTTCCCTAATATTTCAGCCTTTTTTCTGGTGCTTAGCATTGGTCATAATCCCAAAGTCACAGGTGTTTCCATTAAAATGATCAGTTCCTTTAGCATGTTCACACTTCATTGCCTGCAACTGTTGAAAGAGCTCTGCATTAATTGCATCTACATCACCCAGAGTTACACCAAGGTGTAAACACATGTCCTTGAAATAATGTAATTATAACAGCATAGCTAACAGGTGAGGTGATCTTTGGCTTGGATGGAGTGCTGCGCTGTGCAGTACAACGATATGCCCACGTTATTTATTTATTCCCTGGTACTCTGAGCCATTGCTTCTCTTCTCCAGATAACACAGGGCACTGCCACCCTCCCAGGAATTTGTAGAGGGTTTCAGGTGGTCGGAAAACAATCTTGATTGTAGCTTAATGGTATAGCACCGACAAGCAATCTGCTAAATAAAAGGTGTCACGTGTTTCTCTCAGCATATTCATGTTGAAGCACCTTCCCATAGCTTGGTGTCAGCAGCGCTAACATTTGGCACTTCCCGAAATACAGAGTTCTGCTTCAGCCTCAGAGGTGCCAGTCCAGCCAGGGATGCCTGGATGAATCTGGCCAACTGGGACAACATACCCCCTGATGTTTTCTCTTGCTCCCAAGATGTACCAGTCACCAGGACAACCTGAGATGAGATACGGTTGGGGGATGCTGTGGATTTTGTGCGTATGTCATCAGGGCCCTGGTGACACCAATGGCTATTAATTATCCCTACCAGCCACATTTGGGACATCCACCCCAGATCAGGCTGACTAGGAGCTTGTGTTTATATCCAGCTCCTGGGCTAATGGGTGGAGGGTGTGCAGATGGTCAGGGTCATTAAGGTCCATTGTGGCATTCATGGCCTTGAAACATGTGGGATGCAAATCTAAGCAGGGATTTTTAGGAGAGATGCAGTATCTTTGCAGATCTGACTTTACAGGCCTGGCCACCACAATCATAGAAGCATTTAGATCAGAAAAGACCTTTAAGATCATCAACTCCAACTGTTAACATAACAATACCAAGTGTTAGAAGGATGTCTGAAAATTAAAGTGTCCCCTGAGCTTGCATAACCCCCTGATTTTCATGCTCCAATATAATGAACAGTAACTTTCCAAGTGCTATGTAAATTCTCAGTCATAGCTTAGACAATTCTTTACACTTCAATGACTTTAAGAGCCCAGCTTGCACATGCCTACTGTGTTTCATTGTCCCTCTTGAAAACAAACTATGTAGGGCCATAAGAGTCTGGTCCTGGCGTGCACTCCCTCTCGAACTGTGAGCAGCGCCAGCTCTTGCAGAGGAGACTGGAAAAATCTGTGACCTGCTATGGCTTGTCCCAAGTCTCTCATAGATAAAGATTGCCTCAAACTTGAGGTTTAATAAAAGCTTTTAATCCATTCATATTTAGTGATGGAGTGCCTGTTTTGGATAGCCAGTCCTGTCCTTTAATCTTGTTGCATTCCTGTGTTAGTGCTCTCTATGGTCTACTTCCACAGTGGCTGGAAAAGCATTTCCTTTCACCAGGTTTTAATTTTCCCATCTTTTTATTTATTCTGACTGTATCACCAATTGTCTTTGCCATGGGTCAGGGCGCTAGTCGCGTGTAAGGATACACATACAGGTCAAAATGTGGTCCTGGGCCAAGGGAGCTCACTCCTTACTCCAGCTGTTCACTGCGGCTCTCAAATCCATTGAGAAGACCATTAGCTTCAATTGGCATTTTTTGGCCACGTGAGGAATTATCACCCACTGAAATAAAAGTCAGAGAGAGGGAGAGGACTTTGCAGTTGCCTCAAAGTGAATGAGAGGATCCTGAACTGGCCAGTCCAGTCTTTATGATCCATACCCTTCAGGAACTTTGAATTCCAGTAGCAATTGGCAAAGACCCCCAGAGGTTACAGGGGATGGGATGGCATAAGTGACCAGCAATATTTGCCTGTACGGAGAATGAACATCCAAGCAAAGCAAGTCTTTCCAGGCCAGGGTTATTGATATTAAAACCACAGAACTTAATTAAAAATGAAGGTAATTAAAGCCAGATGCAAGAAAGCATTTTTTTTTTCCAGCATACCATATCGTAGACTCATAGCATGACTCACGGGGAGAGAGCAGTAAGTCAAGGTGACTGGGAACATTCAAGGAGCGATTATCTGGGATCATTAGTGGGGCTGGTGGGCGGCAGCTATAAACCGGGAACAGGTCCTGATGAGGTGCATGGCCTTTAACTCCTCTGGTATGTAATGAGAGCTGTAAATCTCCCCATTACAGGCAGCGGTGATGCGGGTGTATTCAGCCAGCAGCATTGCTTTAATCTCTTCGTGACATCAAGAGAAGAGGAGGGGGACCCTCGCTCCAGGACCTGACCGTGAGCCTCCTGAAATGGGTGAAACTACCCCTTTTCATGGGGGAATTACGTGCAGTGATGTGAAGGCTGAAAAGTCAACTTCTGATCCAAATAGCTTGGGTATGGACCTTGAGGAAGAGCATGGGTTTCCAGGGATTTATGCCTCTCAGAGCAGAGCCTGGAGTTTCATATCTAAAATCCCTGAGCTTGTCCACAGCTATTTTCTTCCATTTCTGTATATGTCTGAGTCTTCCAGAGAGGACAGAAGACCAGGTGTTCATATGGTAGCAAAATACTGATCTGACCTGTGGTGATCCAGATACAAAACCTAAGGCTGGGCTGACCTCTACATGCACTGAGTCCCCTGGCAGGTCTAGCAGGGGTTTACTGTATGAGCTGGAGCAACTCGTGTCCTTTCTCTGTGCCTCTGTGTCCCTCACTGCAAATTGGGGCTACTCATATTCTCCAGAAGATGGTGGACTGTGAAAATTAATTAGGCCTTGATTCATTTTACCTTATATTAAATTAATACGTACCTAATATAAATTAAACAACTCAGGGAAGAAAACTTAGGTGGTATGACGAGGCTATAGCTACTCTGAGTCAGGAATTGTTCGCGGACACTTCACAGTCTACCTCCCCCAGCTATCGTGGCTGAAATATATTTTCGTTCTTGAAAATGCTCGTTTATGCACTCATTTAGCTCATTTCAGTCCAAATTAATTGGGCTAATTTATGTAGGTAGCCTTGGCTCACTTATCAGGAGCGGCTAAAGATGTGCTAACGTGACCAGTGCCATCCACTGGTCATATGGATGGAGACAGGAGACAGGACTTTTCACTGGCCTCCAGCCACCAAGGATTTTAACAGTTAAAAATCCAAAATCTGAGGTCTTCTGGCATTTCCCAGCTCTCCTGGACAACCATCCCTGAACATGCCTGGTGTAACAGTTTCTCCTTCTGGCAGCAAGAGCCCTTATGTACTGCAAAGAGATCGCCTACAAATCATTGGCTTCAAATGGACCACATCTCTGAAAGGAATTTCCACAGCTTTTCTGGGCACCGATCACAAGGTTATTAGCCATCTGCAAATCCAGACTGATTATGAGCTCACCACCTCACCGGGCTATCTCGTATTGCAACCGTCTAACTTTCAGACTCAATTTTTCCCACTTCTGGAGTCGTACGCGTTCCCCAGTGACCATCTCCATTAGCGATAAATCCAGAGTTTTGTGACTCCACGAGCTCTCTGCCTATTCCAAAGTTTGCCAGATTGAAGCCAATGTCAAAGCTTATCTGCCCTTTCACATGTCTATTAAACATTGAGTAGCCTATGTTCCCTCAATATTGACTTCTGTACTCCAGCCCAAAGAAGAAGATCCCGTTAACCCTTGTTCCTCCAAACTTTTGGGCGCAACTTTCCATCTAAACTTTTTCAGTTTTTATATATATATGTCTCTGTCCCAAACTGGGTGAATGCTTTTGCATAAGCACACTAAACACAGCTGGTCAGTCCTGGCAAGCTTTAATTTGTGTTCAAGGGGGAGAAAAAAAAGTCTTCTTTTGGTAGCCAGTTTTCTGAATATTCCCGGACATTAACAGAAACGCTTTTGTTAAGTAGTTATTATTTTCAAACTCTCTCAATTTGTGGGCTTAATATGTATTTTTTTATTTGGTTCTTCCTAGCTGGCTCATGCTGTAATTGTTGGTTTTTTTTCTGCAAAGCTTGAGGCTCTTTGTCTTGTAGTTTTAAATCCTCTTTCATAAAGTCTTGGATGCTTTCATATTCCGTGAGCTCCACCATTATTTCCTCCTTGAAGAACAGGCCGCAGTTTCCCTTTTTGGACAGTAGAACCCACTGGCAGTGCCAACACTGGCATTTTTCATGCTGAGAAATTAGCCAATATTTAGGATTTTGAGAAATGAGCATCAGGTATTGCAATGGATGAGATCTGTGAATTTACAGTGATTGCAGAACGTGGCAGCAAAAGGTACTTTTCTCACAGTTCAAAATCTCTTTCTAGATAGAAAAATGTTCTCTCATTTATATTTTTTTTCTCAAGTTCATATGATCAGTGTAGGGGTTTTCTCTGTCTCCCTGGCATTCGTGAATACCCATCTCCACTTATAATTAGACCCAAACAAACCTTACCATTGCTGTAGCTAAACTTCTAGCTCTACAAGTAGGCTTTCATAATTCCACACCTTATTCTGTAAAGAAATTTAATGGATATTCTTTTACATTTTTCCTAAAAGATTGGTACACTTCCCTAAAAATATTTTAAGCCTAAATCCTACGACAATGACTGACATGATTTAGCCATTAGACCAAATGTCTGAGCCTGAGAGATCCATACTGCTAGAACCTGGAGGTCCTGCTCTCTTCCCCATCTCTCCCAGTCCTTCCTTGCCTGAATGAGAAGAAATGCACTGTGCTTTGCTGCTGCAAAACTGCAGTTTTCTGTGTTCTACAGTTACACTGTTTTACCCCTCATGGTTAAGAAGTCACAAGGTTGTCTGTAAAACCATTAGCATTTTCATCAACAAAAAGTCAAGACTTTGGACTTTGATGGTAGCCTTTTTGAGACTCATTTGGCAATTACATGAGCTAGGAATATGCTTCTGGCTCCCAACGAAATCTGAGGTTTTCCCCAAATCGCCAGACTCCAAGAGTTGGGACTTTTTCAGAAAAGAACAAAAAGAAACATAAAATATTTCAAAACTCCTTTTTAGGAGGGAGCAGTTGTGTTTATTGCATGCTTGCTTTGTTGTCCCTGATCTGTTTTGAATCCTGAATGTTTGAAGTGCTTAAACACTTGCTTATCTTGGAACATATGGTACCACTGACTTCTATGAGAATGCCGATGCACTCACAGAGTTACACACATGCTTAGAAATGCTTTGTTGGAACAAAGATAAAGGAAAAAACTTGAGTATAAGTTCTACTGTCTGAAAAAGACTGCAGAACCATCCACTCCACACCACCCACATGTCCATTGAAATGAAACCTTTTATTAGCATTTTCCACTTTATATTCTCTTTTTCCTCTGCCAAATTTCAAGAAAATTTTCCTTCTGCTTTTGTCCTATTTTTGCTTTTACTTTTTATTTGTTTATTTTTTAATTTTTATTTTTGACAGGGTTACACTTCAAGAGTTTTTATAGATAGAGCGCTGGCTTCAGGAGCATCCTTCCCACCTTTTCTTTCTAAGGAAGCTGATGCAAAAAATCTCCCAGAAATAAGGGTCCCCTTTCAACTGGCTGCAGAAGGGTTTGGATTAAGCCCAATCCTTGGAGAAAACCGTATTTCCACTAGCTGGTGAAGTTGCTAAATCAAAATTACTGGACAGAGCCACCTCAACATCTTTGCAATTCAGGATCTCAGGAGCTTGCTTATTTTTCAGTCCTACTTGTGGATGGATTGACTTTGGATGCCTGTTGAATGTGCCAAGCAGGAATTTGACACTAAGCCAAAGACTGTCATTTCAGAAATATTGTCCTTCCCTTATGCAATCGTTTGCTTGGCCTGCAGATTTTTTTCTCCTTTAACTGCAAGCAATTGGAAAGTCTTTTGGTAAACAACATACTGTTGATTATAAATTTAACAGTGCTGTAACTGCATGGCAAAAAGGCTGCTGTTTCAGATGTGGTACACGTGTGCCTGGTCAACTCCACTTTTGTTGACGATGATCCTCCAGTGTTTTCCATGCTACATCCTACGCCTTCTTACCTCTCCCCCATATTGGGTAAAAGGATAGAAAAAAAGAGGTCTTGCACCTCATTGCATCTTCTTCAGACAAGGGGCTCTGATTTAGCATATTCCGGCAGGAGAAGACAGAAAGCGTGGCCTCAGGAATTTAGGAAGATATGCAACAAGAATGAAAATGAGTGGAACTTCTCAGGTATGGAGGAAATTTAATGTGTAAACATAGCCCTCAAAGTTGGAAGCCAACTTCTATGTGGCCAGAGATCCACTCTGCAGCCACAAAGCTGGAGAAGGAAATGAGTTATAAGTGATGAGCAGATTAAAGTCTCTGCTGGCTGGCTGCACCTGAGATTAGATCAGATTAAATCTCAAATATTAGCCATTTGGGGCATAGCCAGGCTTCTGCCCTTTCACCAGGGGCTCACTGATCTAGCTGTGGGGCAGCTTGCAGAAAGAAGAGTTGTGCTTTTCATACTCATGAAATGAAACTTGACGGATCTGAAGAGGAGCCTGACCTTTTCCGTCTTCAACCTCAAGGCTGGATGGTTGCTTCACTTTTAGTAAATTGATTGTGCCAAGGAATGTTCCCAGACACTAAACCCTGACTAAATACTAATAAACTGTTAAAACAATCCCTGGCACAGTTTTAGTCTTGGTGAAGCATCAGCTTCCCAAACCATTCCTGGACACTCTGGGAATTTGAATTTTTCAGGGACTGAACCCAAAGGCAATTAAGATGTGGCTACCCTCTTCTGGAGGTAAAACAGCTTAATAGTACAAATGTGAACTTTTTATACCATGGCCTCAGGGCCAGAGAGCAGACCTTGGAGCCTGGCTGGGATTGTCATGGCAGAACTCCCATCTCCAGGGGATTCAGGCTTGTGTACAGCAAAGAAAACAATGGACCTGATCATAATATAAGATCCATAATTTAATTAAAGGGTGAGCTTTTCTGCCTGTCCTGTTAATCTGATTAAAGTAGGCTGCTGAAATCGGTGGGAATAGATGCCAATGCAGGTGTGACTGTGTGATGCAGACACATTGGAACAGGCCACTGGGCTGAAGAAAACATCTCCTTCCCTGTCTGCCTCCGACCAGTACGTTTCTGCCAAGCATTTCTGCTCATTGAGGGTCATAAAGCTAAACGAGATCTGAAAACCTCAATAAACTAGATTAAAATATACTTTTGGTTAATGGCAACACGAGGGGTCAAGAGGAAGGAAAGATGTGCTTGTGAGGAATCAATTGGGATTGTTGGGAGATGATAGAGGGCTATAAAATTGTTAGGGGAAAAGAAAAAGTGAAAGGGGATTGACTGTTATTTGTTTCCTCCAGTGCAAGAACCAGAAGCGATCAAATTAAATCAGCATGTGGCACGTTCAGTATTTGAACAAACTTTGAAATTCCTTGCCACAAGAATCTGTGGGTGCCTATAGCCAGCGTGATTCATCAAGCAGAGTCATCTATGGCTTTTAAACAAGGATGCTACCTCTGGCCATTAATTATTGGAAGCTGAGGCATTATCTGGGAGAAGAGCACCTCATACTTGCCCTGTTGTTACATTCCTCCCTATAAGGAATCTGCTGATGTCCTAGGCAAGGTGGGTCTTTGGGCTGGCCCAGTGTGGCCATTCCTATGGTCAGACATGGATTTGGGGAGGGAAACCTATTCCAGCAACCAACCTGGCAAGTGAAATGCCATGGAACTACATCTGCTGCTGATAAATCACCTAGCAGGGTCCTCCCTCAAAGGAGCCCACCTCGTTGTAGCTCAGCATGGCACTTCCATCAAACCCATCACCGCTCCTGCCCTCATCACGTGGCACCATGAGGGCCTTTCCTTGTTAAATGCACAAGCTGATCACTGCTGATGTGCACCAGATACGTGACCTGGCATGATGCTGTCCCTGCTCTGGAGATGAAGGGATGTGACAATGAACCAAAGCTGAAGTTCTCAGCGTGTCCAGAGTCCTCTGAGTTGGCTTGGGGTGTTTTCTCGGAGAACCCTGCTCAGTTCCCATTCACTTGAGGTCCACAATTGCTCCATCTGCAGAAGGTATAGCGTGTGTCTTATCTGCTGAAAAGCACAGCAGACTTCAGCAGGGTCTGAGGCCTGTGAACAGCAGAACTGGGACCTTTCGTGTTTGCTGTTGTCCCAGTGTGGATAAGGTTCATCCTGGCAGCCCTAAGGGGAAAGGCTCCCTACCCCATTAGTTCTCCATTGAGCCATCCAGCCTTCCATGCAAGGCTGTTTTATTTGGAAAACGTGACCACTTGTGGCAAACAGTATTTACGATTTAACTTTTTGTTGTTGTTGTTCCGGCTGATGTGAAACTTCTTGGCTTTACAACGCAGGTTTAATAAAGTCTATTAAAAGGGTAAATATAGCAACTCCCTTTTGGAATTTCTTCCTTTTCTTTTCTTTTTTAATTGATTATTTCTTAGAGGTAAAACTTTTAATGCAATGGCAAAATATCAGGAGTAATTAGATTAAGTAGGGGGGGAGCAGTTGATTTTATTTTTTTTTGAGAGCTATAAACCAGAAATGAAACAAAACTTACTTTATATTTGTAGACAAGTGTGTGTGTTTATATATTTCTCTAATACTTGCCAGTTTTGCTCTTTCAAAGCACTACAAGCAATAACACTGTGGATGATAGAACCCTTTCTGTTGATTCTTGTTTTCTTTCCAATAATGAATAAGCTCGAAGGGCATTATTTTAACTAGGCTCTTGTAATCCTTTAACGGGGCTTGTTGAAAATAAGACCCAGCACTGCCAGACACCACGCAGCAAAAAGCTGCTTAGTGCCAAACTCCTTGGCACGGGAGAAGCTGGGAATTGGCTGATTTTTCCTCCTGTTCTCTGTTTGAATATGCACCTTCCTGGGTCCCAAAGAGGGTCGGAGTCCAGGCAGCACCTGAAACTTGGTCCCTGTCCTCAAAGAGTGACCAAGATAACACTTTGTGTGTGTCTCAGATCAATGCTCTGCCTCCAGGATGGGCTGAGCCTTAAGGGGTTGGAAGTTCTTAGTGATGTCGTGTTGGTATTATCACATGAAATGACACAATGATACAGCAATCCCAGATCCTGTTGAAAAAAGGAGAGGTGCCCTAGTCCTGCTGGTCATGGAGAAACACTTGAAAGCACAAACTCAAAGCTCGGAAACCAGACAGCAACTAAGAAAACCTCAAACTTGTTTTTAAAGAAGATCTTACGAGTGTTTAAGACAATCTTGCTACTGTTTTGTTAGAGGAGAGAAAGGAGGATCCCACTCAGTCCCAAACTCAAGGTCTGCAGCTCAGCATCCCTCTGTTCAGTCCTTTACTCTCCAACCTGGGGCAGGACATATTGCTGTTGTGTTTCAGCTCTCCCACACAGAGTCCCTCTCAGAGTCCCTCTCAAATTCCCTCTCTTCTGCCCATGCCAACCACCACTCTCCCAAAGACATGTTAGCCTGAGCCAAGAGTTGTTCCTAACAGACCTTATGGATGTGGCTCTCCTGTTTGGCCACGTGGATGAAAAGGATGAGGTGTCATAGGTCTTAGAGCCGGATGATCCATTGCCCCCCTAATTTGCTAATATAGCAGGAATCCATGCTTTTACAGTAAAAGTGAAGAGACTGTCCTTTTCCAGACAAATTCAAAAGAAACAGAGCTGTTATGATCCAAAGAAACCAGTAGACAGTGCCCTCAATGATAGTCCCCACAACACTAAAGAGCAGAATAAATTCGTCCAGTCTCAAAAGGCTTTTCAAAAGCACATGAGAGAATGGCTGTAGGCTGTGTAATACGGGAAGGAATAGATGAACTACCCTGTCTTTTTCTGAACTTTCCTATCACAAAGGTGCCTGGAAGTAAGCTGCAGTGTCTCTCTGCTCCAGCCGTCCTCCTTCTTTTTTCTGGTTCTTCACTCTGCCCAGTCCTCCTGTCCTTCTAACACAGCCTCTTGTTCTTCACTACCTCAGACTAGCCTTGACTGACCCCATGATAAGGTTTGTCTCTGTCAAGGTTGCCCTATCTCACACTTCCTACTGCCCTGGTCTTCAACAGGCTTCACCCTGCAGAGCTAATGCTGCTCAAACTCTGCTGCTTATCCTCCTCAACTCAAGCTATTTGTCTATTTCTCTTCTAATTTTACCGACGAAGTGTGTTCTATGAGGAGATGTTCCTTGGCAGGTTGCGTGTAGAAGAGGAGGCAAACATTGCCCTTGAAACAGGCAGTCCTTTAGCTCCTTTCTGCCAGGCTGGTATCCCGCAGTACTGCAACAGCTTGTTGGGTGATCAGCAATCTTCCCCTGAGAAAAGCCCATCAGATCTCAAGCGATGAGATTTCAAGAGCAGACTTAAGGCCATAGAAAGCCCAGTCAGCCAGAAAAGGCGGGTGTCACAGTTTAGGCCGTACTGGCCATCGGGTAAGCGACAGATGCTCCCCCCCTACCCCTCTTCAAGGAGAGAGGCAGAGGAGGGAAAAAGAGTCTTATGAGTTTAGAAGGAACTAAACCACTTTAGTGAAATATTAATAATAAAAAGGAAATAATGAAATACATACAAAACCATATCGAGCTCCCAGGATGACAATCACGACACCAGTTGGCACTGGGAGAGTCCCAGGCTGGACTCAGTGACGGACGGGAACTGGATTCCGGGTCTGGATTCACGATTGGGATCAAAGACAGATGAACAGACAGAGTCCTCCTCAGACGTCGGCCATTGAAGAAAAAGACTGATCTTTTGATCCCTCAGCTTTTATCCTGAGCATGAGGCAGATGGGATGGAATACCCCGTTGGTCACTTTTGGGTCACCCGTCCTGTCCGCTCCTCCCCACAGGTGGGACACCACTGCACTTTTCCACTTCCAACCCTCCAACGGGGCAAATAACAAAGTTTGCTGGCTGTGGGTGTTAGAGCAATAAGTATGAGCAAGAGCCTCTCTGCACACCATTCCTTGGCATCAGCTCTAAACATTGGTGTGATCACTCTGAGAGCGAACAGTGTCTGCACAATGTGCTGTTAAATTCAGTAGTTAGAAGAGGCCCAGCTAAAAAGTAAAATTACTGAACAAAATTGGTCCTGTTTTACCTCAAACCAGGACACCGGGAAATAGAAACAGCTGGGTTTCAAGACCCCCTTCCTACCTGGCATCACCCCAAGGAGCCCTAAAACACACTATGAAAAAGCCCTTTGCACTTTTCCTGGCTCTGTTCAAGGGGCAAGAGCGAGCACAGAGCAGAGGACCTGTACCTTGATTCTCAGAGGTGCCTGTCCCCGCAAAGGACAGCTGAACGGCGGCTGTATCGCCTTTCCGCGCTTCACACTCACTGCCCCTTTGCAGGCGGTGCTGGCCCAGGGACAGGTCCCTGTCCCAAGGGAAGGAGGGACATCAGAGCTCAAGGGAGAAGCACTTGCCTGTGGAGTGGAAAGGTTAATCTGGTGAGGAGGACAGAGCAAATAATTACCAGGGCGAGGACATGGCACTTCACCTCAGCCTGCTTGTGTGCAAAAGGAAGGTAGCTCTGGATCCTGCTGGCTTGTCATCATTGGGAATCACAGGCGGTTCCCCCAACACAGGAAAGACATGGACCTGTTGGAGCAGGTCCAGAGGAGGGCCACGAAGATGATCAGAGGGCTGGAGCACCTCTGTTATGAAGACAGGCTGAGAGGGTTGGGGTTGTTCAGCATGGAGAAGACTCTGGTGAGACCTTAGAGCCCCTTCCAGTACCTAAAGGTGGTCTACAGGAAAGCTGGGGAAGGACTTTTTACAAGGACATGTAGTGATAGGATGAGGGGGAATGGCTTCAAACTGGAAGAGGGGAGATTTAGATTAGATATTAGGGAGAAATTTTTCACTCTGAGGGTGGTAAGGCACTGAAACAGGTTGCCCAGAGAAGTTGTGGAAGCTCCATCTCTGGAGGTGTTCAAGGCAAGGTTGGACGGGGCTTGGAGCACCCTGGGCTGGTGGGAGGTGTCCCTGCCCAGGGCAGCAGGGTTGGAACTAGATGGTCTCTAAGGTCCCTTCCAACCTAAACCATTCTATGATTCTATGATTCTATGATTCTATGATTCTATGATTCTATGATTCTATGAAAGTTCCCTTTGGGCCGGGAAGGGAGAGGGGAAATTGGAGTGAAGCAGTCAGAACAGCACACAGCTTCCCCAACAGCCCTGAAAAGCCAGATGAAGGTTTCTTTTCTAGGGGTGTTAGGTTTCCTTCAACTCCTTGCCCTTTTGCTGGGGGTAGTATTTCTCTCTGTAGCTGCTCTCGGCCCTGTCATAGCCCCTCCTGGCCATAGCCATGAAATATGTGCCACAATAAAAGGTAAGAGGTGGGCTAGAGGAGTGCTGTCCCCACCCTGCCTGGAAAGATACCCTACCGCATTCAGTCAGGATTTTCTCTTCCAGTCTGCATATCTGAGCCTCCTTGGGACGGTGTTTCAGATTTCCATATCTCAAGAAGGGGAAGGGATCCCTTGGCTCCCTCGGTATGTACACCCTGCTTTTTATAAGGTGAGTGACTGCCCAGGTTAGCCAGCGCAGCTCAGAGTGATCTTCTCCAAGGACTGGTGAGATTTCAGTAACTAAAAAGAAAAAAAAAAGGAAGGAACAACAACTCATCTTTAAATTTTACTGTAATTTCTTCTGGAGCTTTGGAGTTCATCATGTGGAAGTTTTATCTGGATCAAAAAGGGTGCTGACAAAATCAGGGTCAAAACAATTGAATGGTGACAGTCCCAGTTGAGACTTTGTGGAAACTGGTAGAAGTGACCAAATTAAGTAAAAATATTGAAGAAGAATTAAAAGCATCACAGAATGGTGGGGGTTGGCAAGGCCCTCTGGAGCTCCCCCAGTCCAACCCCCTGCCACAGCAGAGTCACCTCCAGCAGTGGCACAGGACGGCGTCCAGGCGGGTTTGGGATGGCTCCAGAGTGGGAGACTCCCCCACCTCTCTGGGCAGCTGTGCCACTGCTCTGCCACCCGCACAGGGAAGAAGTCCCTCCTCAGGTTGAGATGGAACTCCCTATGGTCAAGTTTGTGCCCGTTCCCTCTTGTTCTGTCACTGGGCACCACTGGAAACAGATTGTTCCCACCCCCCGGCACCCTCCCTTTGAGTATTTATAAGCGTTGATAAGATCCCCCCTCAGTCTTCTCCAGAAAAATCCATGCAGTGGACTTGCACTGGATTGTCTACAATATTTTTGCTAATTGCAGGAACTTCTCTAGTGCAGATTTGCCCCTTCAAAGAACTTTGACGATGATCTGCTTCCTATGATCATGGGGGTTTGTCACCCCCAACATTCTGAACTTGAGCAAAAAGTCAAAACTTGCCCTTGCCTTGCCACTGCCCTGGTCATGGCCCTGGGTACTGACCCAACCGGATGGCTGAGACCTCCTTCTGGACCTCTAAAAGACAAGGAAAATCATCCCTGAGAGCCGGATGAAGTCTTCAATTAATCACACAACACACAAAGTATAACGAGGACTGTTGAAAAAGCTTTTGCAAAATTGAGATAAGCTCCCCTCGTTGCTTCCTTTTTTGCCAGTGAGTTCACCAGTGCTTACATTTTCCATTCACGTCTGAAGAGCCTAGTAGGAAAAATGACAAACTGGAGGAGCTACCTGCATGCACCTGGGAAAAACAAACAGGGCCTGGAGATAAGAGAAAGTAGGAGAACAGAGAGATAAGGTAAAGAACCAAACACTCCTCCCTCCTCTTTTCTTCCTCTCCATTTCCTCCCGGGAGCAGCAGAGTTCACAAAGCTCTGCTCTCCAGCCTGCACTTCAAGTGCAGGGTGGTAGGCATTAGTTTCCTGATGGATCTCTGTTATTTGTGGCAGCAAAGTGAGGTTTTCCATATCTTCTAAATACACCAGCCCTGATAGCCTGAACGCATATGTTCTTAACGCTGAAGCTGAAGACTCCCAGGTCTGTAGGCTTTTTCAGTAGGAGATGCCATGGGAATCTTGAGCATCAAGAACAGATTGGTCCCTGACCCAGCTGACAAACACCAACACACGGAAAACAAATGAGTTGGAAGTCCCCTCTGGGCCCCACTGCTGAGCTGAAGGACAAGAATGCAAAGGAGTGGACATCCCTACAAAGAGATGGACGTGTGCTACAACAAGCTGCAAAGATCCTTGTAGTCAAGGCTTACACAGCTGGGCTTGACGGTCCAAGGGTCTGTCCCCAGCAGCAGCCTGCATCACCCATAATGCCTTTGCCTGCTCGAAGTGTCAGCCTGTGTCATTCCTTGTCCGAGGGCAGCGCTGTCCCTGTCCTGCGTTAAACAGCTGGTTTGTTCTACCCTGGTGCGAAGAGGTTCCTGCGAAAGGTTTTATAAGCGGAGAGAAACACCCTGCAAATCCCAGTGTCTCCTGCACTACTTTTAAAATGGTGCCACCCCTAAAGACACCCTTTAAGGAAAAAAGGCATGTCGGGTACAGAAGAAGACTCAGCCTCTACCACACATGAGATGGTGTTAGGAGGGCTGGGATCCAGCTCACAGAACACAATATGGAAATGTAGACGCCTCCATGCAGGTACCAGTGAGTGCTGGGTGTCTCAGCTCCCAGCCCAGACAAGGTAGACATCCCTGGTACAATTCAGCTGGGAAAGCATAGGTGTGTAGAGCGATTGGAGGTGCCCTCAGAGACCCAGCTGGCCTCCAGCTCCCATTTCAGGGGAACACAGAGATGTGCTCCCTCACCTCCTCTACCCCATCAGGGAATCTGATGAAATCAGTCTCTAAGGCAGAGGTGGACCAAGAGGTGAGCCGTGCTACCTGAAGTGAAGCTTCAACCCAATCTTAACTCTCTGAGGAAGGTTGCCCATCCCTCTTACTATAGACTGGACTTCAGAAGGTCTCAATGATGGGTGAGGATTGGCGGGGGGATGACCCGGGCACTTCTACACCTCCAGAAATATTCCATCTGGTTGATTGCAAGCCAGAGTGACGAGGTGGATTGGCTCCTCCAGCATCCAAATCTGCTCTCCCGCCCCTGTTTGAAAATCATGACCTTTGGGACCAGAAAGCGCAATGACAGCAAAAATTGGCAAGTCCAGCTGTCTACAGAAGGGAGGGAACTTGGCATCCTTGCACGTCTGGAAATGGAGCTGTTTATACAGGGGGGGGGAAAGGAGAGCTGCCATGTATAAGGTCTAAAATCGATCACTCACATTAACATAGCGTGCTACAGAATAATGAGGGTCCAGCTAACAAAGATGACATAAATAAAACCACGTTAGCTCCTTCACTTCAGAACAAAATGTTTTCCCCTAGGAGAGAGCTTATAGTCACAGGAATTACCAAAAAAGCATTCTCACTTCTGTTCAAGTGTGATTTACTCCAGTTACTAAATATACACTGGGATAAATCTGTCAGAATTAGACAAGAATAAAACGAAAGATGGCTTTATGATTAAAATGCTGGAGTGGGAATATGGTGATTAGGAAATTCTGCTCTGCTACAGACTTATTTTTTTTTTTGCTGGATATTGGACTACTCATATCACTTACTATTAATGCTATCTTATTCCAGATCATGCAGATACACACACACACACACAGAGAAAAACTCCTTTTTTCCTCCCCATTTATAAATTGGGCTTACTGGTTCTACCTTCTTTATGTAGATTGCTTTTTCTGTGGGGCAAGGAACACCTTTACAAGCCAAATATCCCAATTCTGTTGTGTGCTGGCTGAGGAGATCATTTTAATTCTGCTGATTTTGTTCTGGTTCTCAGAAAACTAAAAAAAAAAAAAAAAAAAAAAAAAGATGCTTTCATGGACCAATATCTTTGCTGTGGCCTAAAGGAGTTCCTTCATGTAATTGGTAGTACAGCCATGGGGCTAAAGTTGCAGAAGATTTTGAAGAGACCACAGAAGAGCTGCTCAGCCAACATGGTGTAGATCAGCTCAGTTGTTTGAACCCAGGTGCCTACTTGAGGTGCCCTGGGATATTCCACGGGCTCTTCCACTGCCTCTAGAGAGGAGCACGGGTGCATACAGCTTGTGTGGATATCTCACATACCCCTTGGTGCTTCAGGTGGCCCTCTACATCTGTATTTAGACAAGTGGACTACACCTTGGACTCCACTCACCATATTGAGGTTCAGTGTGGTTACTCATGCCAAACATCTTGGGCTCTTGGGGTATCTGAGAGGTTGACACAGGGCAGACAGATGAGAGATGGGACATATGAGAGACTGCGGTGACCTCCTGGAACAGCAGCTACAGCCC
Source organism: Pluvialis apricaria (assembly GCA_017639485.1). Taxonomy (NCBI): domain Eukaryota; kingdom Metazoa; phylum Chordata; class Aves; order Charadriiformes; family Charadriidae; genus Pluvialis; species Pluvialis apricaria. The sequence continues at coordinate 2,811,840 of CM030008.1, read as the reverse complement.
CTCCCCAGCTCCTGAAATTGCCCTGAATCCTGATGGATAAGCAGCTGGATTGAGCCCTGGGTGTCCAACCCTAACCAAGCAAAAGAGTGATTGCCAGCATGAAGCCTCTTATAGCTGGGTGTCTGAAATATTTGCTTTGGCTGTGGAAAACCCCTTTGCCTGATGTAAATTCCTGTTATTTTGCTACCAAAGAACACATCTTATCTGCTGAGCGTGGGTTCTCCCTTATAAAAACTATTACACTTTGTGTCGTGTTTAAATACCCACTGGGACAGAGAAAGAAAGTTCAACTCATTCAAGAGCTGAAGAGTTCAAGCACGTCCTGGGGTCGATCCTCTGCAGCATGAACTTCCACCTCTGGTAGACCCTCTGCTGTGCCTCGAAAGATGAACAAGCTGACATCAGCACACCACGCCGTGGCAGTGCTGTTCCCTCTTCACCGAGTGTCCTGATGATTTAAGGTATAGATAACGCAGTTGGGGTTTTGTTCTTGCAAACACCTTGCAAGTTTCTTCCTGTCTCTAGTCCCTCAGTCAAAACATTTCATTTTGGAAATGCTCAAATAATATTTTTTTTTTTCAAGACTTGCTAGTTGTTTTTTTTTCTTTCATTTATTATTTCTTCTGTAGACACCAAAAAGATCTGTTGGTTTTGACCCAAGCTGATGTCACGATATGTTCCGAGTCTGACAGAACTGTAATTTGGGAAAGGGAGGGGTCAGAAACAGGGAAAAAAATGCACTCTAAGAAGACCAATCCAAGACCACTTTTGTGCATGTAGCACTGCTCCCAGCACACTGGGTCTCAGCTCAGGACCTATGGGAAACACATTACCCACACGGAATAATGTGGGTGCACAGTGTTTGAGGCCACGGTAAGGTACCACTGCAGTGACCCAAACTATGATACATCTCATAGTGCGTTATTTGCTCAGCAAACATTTTAACCCATAGAGGAGTAAAGAAGGGATCATAGAGTCATAGAATACTTTAGGTTGGAAGGGACCTTAAAGACCATCTGGTTCCACCCCCCTGCCCTGGGCAGGGACACCTCCCACCAGCCCAGGGTGCTCCAAGCCCCGTCCAACCCGGCCTTGAACACCTTCAGGGATGGGGCAGCCACAGCTTCTCGGGGCACCCTGCGCCAGGGGCTCACCACCCTCACAGTGAAAAATTTCTTCCTGATATCTCATCTAAATCTCCCCTCTTCCAGTTTGAAGCCATTCCCCCTCATCCTATCACTCCATGCCCTTGTAAAAAGTCCCTCTCCAGCCTTCTTGTCGGCCCCTTCAGATACTGGAAAGCTGCTACAAGGTCTCCCCGCAGCCTTCTCTTCTCCAGGCTAAACACCCCCAACCCTCTCAGCCTGTATTCATAACAGAGGTGCTCCAGCCCTCTGATCATCTTTGTGGCCTCCTCTGGACCCGCTCCAACAGGTCCATGTCCTTCTTATGTTGGGGACTCCAGAGCTGGACACAATATTCCAGCTGGGGTCTCACCAGAGCGTTTGCAGTGTTTGACCATTGGCTTTCACATTTTGCTCTTCCAGGGCCATGTTGGAGAAGGAAGCGGGAGCAAATGTAATCCTTCAAGGGAGTTTTTTTTTTTGAATCAGCAGCTTTGGTATGTATTAAGTACTGAGAACTGCCGTGTTTAAGCAGCGGCCTGGTTCCACTTGCTCCAGTGAATTTTCTCAAGCATGTCTGTCCCTCGTTCCCCTCTCCTGCCTTCCACCTCTGCTCCGGCCACGGAGACATTAATGCAGCTTTACTGCATCCAGCACAGTACACAATCAGAACAGGGTGTTAATAACAAACAGGCACCATGGAATTAATGTTCCTTTCTGCAGATGTATCCCCGAGAAGTTGGCACGGCTGCCGCAGTCTGGAGGAGCGCTGACTAGTGAAGAAGCACATTTTTTTCCTCTGCTAATAAGACCCCAAGCCACAATTGAGCAATGGAGCAATTATGTTCTTTAAGATGAAATTCTGACTCATGCGAAGGACTCTTAAAAAATCACTTTTTTTTTTTTTTTTTCCCCTTCCTGTGCTCTGCCAAAAATCCCATGGTGACCTTCTTTATTCTTTCCTGTTCACAGTTAAGTGGAATGACAGCTCAAGGTCAAGAACACAAAACAATGTAATTTAAAGCTATGTAGAATAAAGTGGTAAGTTTCAAAAGACCAGAGATGAATGAAATGGAAGGGAATTTCTTTGTCAAATATGAAACCATGGCTGATCTCTAGTATCAGTGTAACAAGGGGGAGGCATAAAAAAAAATAAACAAATTTTTCATCTTTTCCTTAGTAACCTTAGCAGATAGGGAGATATGGGGCTGGATCACAATTCTGGCTTTGACCAGCGCTCAACTTTAGTGATATATTGGTTTTGGTGCTGAATGTTGAATCTCTGCCTTAAAAATGCTTTAAAACTTTAGTGTGCAGCCCAAGGGACTTGGGACTTGGCAGATCAGGTCAGAGCAGTCATCTACTTCAGCTTCAGCTAACCAAGGAATTACACACACATCATCATATCCTATCGTGATTTCAGACCGTGCTGGGACAAATGAGGGATGCAGAGTACTGTGCGAGCTGTAACCTGGACAAAAAGGGGAGGACAGTCACCATGAGTTAATTACAGAGGCACAGTGAGAAATCTGGGAGAAAATCATGCTAAAAGGGGCTTAAAATTATGAGAGAAAGTGGACAGAAGCTGCAAAGAACTTTGTGGTTGTCCTTCAGTATGCATGCAGCTGGGATAGAAACTACTCCAGATGATCTTCTGACTTTACCAAGCAGACAATATATGAACCATGGTGGCATTGGCCAGTCTTCCACCAAGACAGAGTGACCATAAGGAGAATCAAGCAGCTCTTAAAGCAAAGAAGAATTGCTGAAAAGGCATGATGTGCTGTGCACTTTGAAGGAGAACTATTCTTTTAGCTCTCCTGGGGTCATGGAAGGGGGTATGCAGCCCAGCCACGGAACACCACCATGGAGAAATCCCACTACTGCATTGGACACACCAGTGCAAGGAGAGGAGACGGTCCAACCTGCTGTTAATGGAAATAGTCTGAGCATGACTGATAGATTACATTTGTCCACAATGTCATAGTTGGGTCTGTGCTCTGACACGAGTTGTCTGAGAGACTCCTGGGAACGCAACAAAGGATGGAAGAGGCATAGCAGACAGTTAAACAGCTCCCATGTGTTAGGACTGTCCACCTTTCACAGGGAAATTACTGCTGGACTTTACCCTTTCTTATCAGGAGAGGCCTAAGCTATGTGCGAACAGAAATAGATTTCATTTATAAAGGGAAAGTCACAAGTTTGGCAGATATAAGATCTGGCAATCATGGAATGAACATATCCTTCATAGCTGGGAACAGTGATATGCCTGGAATGAGCCACTAATGGATTGACAGAAGCCAACAACAGGGCAACCGACATAAAGAATACAGCTTTCCGCTGCCGAGAACCTACAGTCCCATGAGATCCTCACACTCACTTGGAAGAAGGTTGGACAGACCAGGTCATGTCTAACTTTTGGTTACATTTAATTCATCCATCATTTTGTCTTAGAAGTTATCAAGCAAGGGTTAAGCTCTGGAAATTTGATGACTGCTTTTGAGAAGGATACTGTACCAGACAAAACGTATCAGTGGTCTGCAGCAGATTGATAAGGCAGTGACAAACAGGGGCTTGAGCAGACATCTTCTCTCGGTTCCCGCAAGGCAGCAAGCAGCCAGGAATGAAATGAACCCAGGGCATCCACAGACGGACAAAAAATGTACAAGAAGGAAGAAGGCATCTTGCCCTGGCAATGCTGGAACATCACGACACCCTAAAAATTAACTAATAATCTCATATGGTGCTCAATGACCTAGAGAAGTGTCATATTGGAGAGTCAGAAGAAATTTAGGTAGGTGAGCAAAAGTCTGAGGACACCAGCAGAATGAAGTCACTAACAGAATAGAAATAAGACCTACTCCAGTGAGGTGGTGCAAACAGGGAGGGGAAGATGGGGCTGAAGCTCAGCTCACTTGAAATCGTGCGATACCGAATAGACCATGGGAGACTGAAGGGCAAGATCACAGCTCTTTTTGACAGAATACGTATCTGAGCTCTCTGGGGCTGCAAAAGACCTTCATGGTAAACAGGAACAGTGAAAAGGGCACCAGAGTTTACACTCAAGATTTCTGAGGTGGAATGGGATCAATTTATAGAAAGGTTTGTATGAAATGACTGCACAGGATGGGGTTGGGATACATGAAGAAAACTGTTCTGGTCTACATTCCTAAGGAACAATATGAAACATATCTCAGGACCTTTTGGAAGTGGATCCAGTTTAGTGGTGTTCATGGGGTTGTCTCCTTAGAACATCATATCAGACTTCTTTTTCTAAATTACTTCAGCTTTAGGAAGTTCCTAGTAGTCAGTTATCCACGCAGGGAAGCTGTTGTTAATCGCTGGGGTTCCAGTGGGTGAGGCTTAAGAAGTATATCAGAGTTATATAGGACCAATAAAATTCTTACACGCAGCAAATGACTACTTTGCAGCTTTTAACATCTTCCGCAGTCTACCCAAGGTTCTCTTACTTTCTTAGTGTTTATTTTTTCTATCACCCTTCTGAGGCTGCCAGAAACGAATAAAAAAAAAAAATTAAAAAGACAAAGAAAGAGAAGGAATATTAAGGGAAGGAAAGCTACTAAAAATATTAGCAGGTGTTTACAATCAAATGGGGCGTAAACCTCCCAAGCTGCTTCTACAAATTGCTTGACATTTTTTATAGGGCAATTTTGTGGGGTACAGAGCTTCGAAGGGATGGAGTTATATGACCGGGATGGTTTTGGCTCAGGAGCTATTTTTCAATGTATCCTTTTTGTTGGATTGGGTGTTTTGACTGTCTGCAAACAGTATATTTGACCATGGTCTGTGTTCAGTCGAAGATTTATTTTTGTTGAGGAATAAAAGCCTATTCCCTATGATAAAGCCTCTCTGATTTCAAGAGCAATGATAGGTGCAAATCTGCTCCCAAGAAACTAAGGACAATTTTTCATGAACCAAAAGGGTACATGGGATTTTAGTCCAGAGCTACATATGGATTTAGGGGATAGTCAGAGAACCTCTTGCAAATGTAGCTGCACCAGTTTTAAAAGCTATTTCATCTAGCTGTGAATAACCTTCCAGGGAAGGTTATTGTTGCAAACTACCATGCCTGACAGCTTGAACTAAGTCAAGTAACTTTGAACTGAAGCAGGTTTAAGAGTGCCCTGTTGGTGAGATCCCACCCTGTCCAGTTGTCAAACCACTCTGCCTAGACTCACGTGAGCACGTCATTCATGCGTCAGTGAGTTGTGATGCCTGAGGTTAGAACATCTGGGCCAGAGTGGGATGCAGAGCCCTGATTTAGGTACCCATAATCTCTAGGAAGTGCTTGGGCAGAGATTTTGACTCCTTTTTTTTGTTTGTTTTCCTAATCTGAGAAAGGAAATACAAAACATCTACTGAAAATTTTGGAAAACCATTGCAAGAAGAGTTTTAGCTGCTGAATGGCAAACTAGTTAAAAAAAAGTGGGCACCTTTGAAAGAGAAAAAAAAATAATCTTTCTGGTTTGTCAAAAACAAAACTTGCTTCATAATATCTAATCAAAGAAACCTTTTCCCATCTAATTTAAATTTTAGCTGAAAATGTCATTAGCTGACATTTTTGTAATGTTTTAAGTCAAGAACAGGTCAAAAACATATATTCCTTTCAGTTCTTCCCAATAGAACATACTTTTAAAAGAAACACCAAAATTGCCCTTTTCCAAAGAACGTTGCTATTTTGAAGAAAATATACTTTACAGTGGGAGCATTTTTCTTTAGATAAACACTGACCAGTCCTGCCAACTGACGCCAAGTTGTTCCGAACACCACGTTACTTACACTTTTTGCACCAGATCTGATGCAATTCTCGCTGAGCAGTTACAGCGAATTCTCGTTGCCTAAATTCCGTTAGGTAGCTCTATGTGAAATACGGGGGCAAGACTAAATGAGGAGCTGTGACTGTTCTGAATCTTTCCCCTCGGCCTTCTCCTTTTTAAGTCGCATACAGGTCAAGGTGACCACTGCTGCAACACGATGGATTCTGATCCAGCTCTATTTGGTGCTGTGCACATCTCTATTGTGAAAAACGTGCTGTCATTTTGCTGATAAAATGCCTTTCTTTACTTTTCTTAACCGTGACTTCATTAATAATGTAGAAGTACTGAGGTTGTGAAAAATTGCTTATTAATTGTGGCAAGAGTTTGCAGACCCCAGCTGAGGTCTATCAGGCATTTCTGCAGGTTTGGGAATCTCATTTTTGCCAGAGGGCAATGAGTGACAGAAACAGTCTGTAAGAATCCTACTTGTGCATCCCTGAAACAACCACAGGGACAAACGATGGATGAAGAGCGTAGACACCCAAAATTGCCTGCCAGTCTGGTGTCTGGAGTGGCACGAGACAAAGAGAGGGAGGGAGGAAAGAACAGATCACCTGCAGAAAAAGGAGAAGAGAGGACACGGGCAGAGATCCACCTTTTTTCCATAGGTTTTTAAAATCATGAAATATTGGTGCGACTTGGCCTTTTCAGTTGCTTTACACCATAGCTCTACACCAACTTCAGCTTGGTCCCTCAAGTTTGCACTGGCAGGAGTGACACTCTCAGTACATAAAAACCCAAAACGCAGTAACTGCCTTTATTTTCTATCTTTTTATTTTATCTTTTTTTTTTAATGCTTCATAGGTTGGAACTCGGTGATCTTCAAGGTCCCTTCCAACCTAAACCATTCTATGATTCTATACAAGAATGCCTTTAATATGGTGCCGCCATGACATCATCACCCTGGGCGTCAGCTACGCGCCTGCTGACCCAACTCCACCTGATTATCACATCACAAAAAGGAGCATTCCTCCGGCATGGAGACTGGCTGCCACTTCACAACACACACACTCACTGGAGGGGAATTGAAGGGCTGTCCATCATGGGCCATGCGCAGATACACTTCGCTTCAGAGAAGGAAAAAGAAGCGATGCAGCCGGGAAAAAAGATACAAAACACTAAGGGCATGAATAAAACAAGTGAGACTCTTCAGTCTCTGTGCTGTTTACCTGTAGCACTGTGCTCTCTCTGCCAGCAATGCAGCCACTATGTTTGCTGGTGTCCTTGGGGTTGGAGTATGCCAAGACCCTGGACTGGAGCCTCTACGTCACCCTAACCCAGGACTTATTTATTCGTGAATTATAAGAAAATATAATGGGGCACATGACACTTCAAGCTGGGATTTGGTGTAGGTAATTAGTGCTCTGTGCCTCTACGCGCAGCAGCCGCCCTCCCATATTGTGTCGGTGAACCACGGAAAAACTTAGTCCTCCTGGGATTCCCAGGAGAGCGGCTGGAAGGTCCTGAGCTAAAGTAAGGTAGAGCACAGAGACACACCTTATGCTTAGAACTGTCTCCAAACAGAAGACACACCTGACGTTAAATACCTTACAATTCTGTTCAGTGACACCATCTGTTGGAATATTACACATTGCCTTTCCTGATTCTTTTTTCCATCAAAATTCCCCTCATTGTGCTTCTGGTGGCAACTTGCTAGAAATTCAGGTTATACGAGTCCTGCCAAACGAAGGGCTTTTTGGTGCTGCTGACTGTTTGCCCCGGGGCTGAAAGCATCCACAGCACCACCACGAGAATGGTTTCAGATGGACTGGGTTGTTATCCTGCCCAAATCTTTCACATGAACAAAATTTGTGCCGCAATACAGGGTGACCTGGACAGGCTGGAGAGTTAGGTGGAGAGAAACCTGATGAAATTCAACAAGGGCAAGTGTGGGGTACTGCATCTGGGGAGGAATAACCCCATGCATCAGTACAGGTTGGGGGCTGACCTCCTGGAGAGCAGCGCTGTGGAAAGGGACCTGGGAGTCCTGGGGGCCAACAGGGTGACCATGAGCCAGCAATGTGCCCTGGTGGCCAAGAAGGCCGATGGCATCCTGGGGGGCACCCAGCAGAGTGTGGCCAGCAGGGCGAGGGAGGGCATCCTCCCCCTCTGCTCTGCCCTGGGGAGGCTGCAGCCGGAGCACTGTGTGCAGTTCTGGGCTGCCCGGGTCAGGAAGGACAGGGAACTGCTGGAGAGGGTCCAGCAAAGGGCTACGGAGATGATGAGGGGACTGGAGCATCTTTCTTACCAGGAAAGGCACTTGGGTCTTTTCAGTCTAGCAAAAAGAAGACTCCGGGGAGATCTTATCAACTCTTATAAATACTTAAAGGGAGGGGGCCGGGGGATGGGAACAGTCTTTTTTCCAGTGGTGCCCAGTGACGGGACAAGAGGGAATGGGCACAAACTTGAGCATAGGAAGTTCCATCTCAACCTGAGGAGAGACTTCTTCCCTGTGCGGGTGGCAGAGCAGTGGCACAGCCTGCCCAGAGAGGTGGGGGAGTCTCCCAGTCTGGAGCCATCCCAAACCCGCCTAGACGCCGTCCTGTGCCACTATATGCTTTTGAAACCTCTTTTAAGATGAGATGAATCATGCTCTGGCATTGCCCAGATTCTCTTCATTGGCTGTAGATGTTTAACTTTGTAGATGGCCAACACAGAGCAGGTAAACTCCACACCATGTTGAGACATCTACACTGACGTGTAGAAACTACACAAGGGAGCCCCAGATTTGCCATGTCCTGCTGGTTTTGAAGGATTCATTGCTGGCCAAAAGGCAATTCAGTGTCCCAGTTGGACTAATGTACAAGTAAGGCCCAGAGCAACTTGGTCTCCTCAGGGAACATTCCAGTTCAGATCCTGACACAGAGGAGTTGCTCTGCCCTCTGTAACAACCTGCCTTTGACCATGGATGAGGGGTAACGGCTTCAAACTGGAAGAGGGGAGATTTAGAATAGATATTGGGAAAAAAAAAAATCACTCTGAGGGTGGTGAGCCCCTGTCCCAGGTTGCCCCGAGAAGCTGTGGCTGCCCCATCCCTGGAGGTGTTCAAGGCCAGGTTGGACGGGGCTGGGAGCACCCTGGGCTGGTGGGGGGTGTCCCCGCCCAGGGCAGCAGGGTTGGAACTTGATGATCTTTAAGGTGCCTTCCAACCTAAACCATTCTGTGATTCTATGATTCTATGGCTTATAAAGGGAGCCCAGAGAGCCCTGAATTCAGGACACGTGTATCTCCTTCTTCTGCTTAATCTCCACACATCCTCTCCAAAGCCTTTCCACCCCTCTGAGGTGGGCAAGCACTTCTCAGGGTGAGTCAAGCTTGCAAAAATGCAACCCGAAAGGAGAGGGAACAGATTGAGGCTGGGAGCCACAGTGTGTTGTAACCTCGAGAGTAAAAGACCTATGGCCCCACCCAATGCCAGCCATTCTCCTATATCCTTAGGGCTGCATGTTTTTTCCACATACTGTTTAATTTATTATTTGCCAGTTCCAAGTATAGCAAATTCACAGAGTGAGGAAAACCTCATTTTGAGTTGGTTTTGGCTTCTCTCTTGCAGTTGGACTCATTTGGAACAAGGTCTTTGTACTTTATTACAGCAAATGCCCACGGGTTATTATTTCGGAGAGCCATTAGGGAAAGGAGTCCAAGTAGAGGGGGGCAGTGGGCTGAAGGGGGGGCCAGGAGAAAAGGCACAAAGCTTCTGAAATGCATCATTTTCACCTTGCCATAAAAACAAATGGCGGAGAGAACCTATGCTAATAAACACCCATGGAGAACAGGGTGATTTTTTTTCCCCCCCTCTTTGGCTTTGACCGGTGGTGGTTTTTTTCACCTCTTTTTAAACACATGTAAATCATAGAAAAAAAAAAAATGTCTATTCAGGCTTACAAAGAAATACCTGCGGCCAAATTATGAGGGAAAAAAAAAAAGGGGAAAAAAAGAAGGGTGGTGAAAGTTGTGTATGGATATGGCCAGATCAGACAGATAGGTAGGTAGGTAGATACACAGAAAGGCAGACAGACAGACAGATAGATAGATAGGACTGGAAGCATGGACCTGGATTTCCTCTTCTGCAAGGTGCTGTTCAGGCACCACTCAGCCTACTTATGGAGATGCCCATATAAGAGGCAGATCAGAAACAATATCAAGATATTGGTTAAATCAATAGAACAGTTTTTCTCTCTGTTTGCGTGATTGTTTTTCTCTGGGTACAACGTGTCTCCAATCTTTGCCTGTTTTTCTCGATGTTGGCATTAGGAGTCAAGAACGTGGTACGTGCCAATGTGCTATTTCTTGATGATTTGGTAATACACAATTTTATTAAATATATCATTGTCAAAACACAAAACGTTTGTCAATTATGCCTCAATAAGACAGAAGGCGGGACGGATCTTCAAAGTCAGAAATAATTACCGGGGCCTCCGTATAGTCAATGGTGAGAAATAACTCTGTCATAGCATAAACCCCAGAAGAATACCTCAGAGTTAGAGATTGAACTTGACGTGTCTAAAATTAGATGAGGAGGATACCGTACTACTTAGTCATGTTCAGGTCACTGCTTTTTGTAGAACGGATATTCGGGATGAATTTAACTCAGCAATGGGACACTGCATCCATTGTTCAGGCAGGTCTCCACCCATAAATCAAACAGAGGTTTGAGGTGGTATAATCAATCATTTTATTTGGACAAAGATATTTGAGATGATAAAGTATGGGGCTTTTTTGCATGACTGTAATTTACAGTGAGAAGGGTCATAATTTATACAAATCTGTTCTGCAACAGAAAACATTTTCTGAAGCTACAGTATTAAAGCTTTTGTGACTTTTGTTGATTTTTTTTTTTCACATTTTAAATGACAAAAATAAGGGAAAAAAGCTTCTTCCCCTCAACACATTGCCTTTTCTCCTGTATTCTGGAAAGAAATAATACAAGACAGCCAACACCAGACTTCTGACACTCATAAAAGAGTTGGGGTTTTGGAAGGAAAAGTATTTTAGAATTTTCTATGAAAAAGAAACAAAACATGAAAAAAAAATAGAAGAAAAAGAAAAAATATTAATCCCTTTCAGTGATTTGAATAATAAAAAAAAAATCTCCCTTTTGGCCTACTCAGTTCTACATTAATTTCAATCAAGGGAGGCAATCAGCCAGAAAATCTGAGCAAACATGTCTCTAACCAACATTGTCCTGATGAATAGCATTGTCAGGATATGTAAAATCATGTATTTTCTTAAACAGGAGGAGTTATTAGCAAAAATGAAAACCAGCTCCATGCGCAGACAGAAAGGCGCGTGTCTTTCCTCGTTCCAGCTCTACCCCATTCGTTAGCGGCCATGACCCGTTCTAACTCCACCCCACGGTGATACCAAGGGTGGGATTCATATGACAAGTTGTGGACTTCACCTCATCCAGTAGCAACCGTATAAACAAGGGTCAGATGAATCATGCCCTAAACGTTCCTATTCCTCCCCATCGACCATAAAGGGACCCCCAAGTGACGGTTTCTATAGCGTTAGCTGAGATGAATGGGAGACGAGGGGTTGAGTCCAACGCAACAAATCGCCATATGGCTGCTTGTAATGTGCTGAGAACAGATGGATCAGCGAGCAGATTTACAGATGTAATAATGCTATATGATCCCAACCCCATAATGAAGTAATATTATCCCCAGTTTGCAGATGAGGAAATTGAAGCACGGGGAAGTGTAGAGCCCAGTCCAACTCCTGGCGAAGCCAAATTATTTGTCTGTCATTACCCATGATGAGGAAAATCTGGGAATATAACACAGGCGTTTTGAGCCCCCGTCCTGATATAGGGAATCCCAGCCATAAACTCTACGGTTAGGCGCGGGACCTGGAGCTGACGTGGAAAGTCTCCTACTTGGCCGTGCAGCCTGCTACATCACAATGAATCAGCTTAGCACACTCTTCCAACTCTTGTTTTGCTGCAGCTCTGGGAGGACTTCTGGTTCTCTTTGGGGTGCATCAAGAAGAGTGTGGCCAGCAGGGCGAGGGAGGTCATCCTCCCCCTCTGCTCTGCCCTGGGGAGGCCGCAGCTGGAGCACTGTGTCCAGTTCTGGGCTCCCCGGGTCAGGAAGGACAGGGAACTGCTGGAGAGGGTCCAGCAAAGGGCTACGGAGATGATGAGGGGATTGGAACATCTCTCTGATGAGGAAAGGCTGAGGGCCTTGGGGCTTTTCAGTCTGGAGAAGAGAAGACTGAGGGGGGATCTCATCAACGCCTATAAATACTCAAAGGGAGGGTGCCAGGGGGATGGGAACAGTCTTTTTCCAGTGGTGCCCAGTGACAGGACAGGAGGGAACGAGCACAAACTTGAGCATAGCAAGTTCCATCTTAACATGAGGAGGAACTTCTTCCCTTTGTGGATGGCAGAGCAGTGGCACAGCTGCCCAGAGAGGTGGGGGAGTCTCCCACTCTGAAGTCATTCCAACCCCACCTGGACGCCATCCTGTGCCACTGCTGGAGGTGACCCTGCTCTGGCAGGGGGTGGACTGGGACAGCTCCAGAGGGCCCTTCCAACCCCCACCATTCTGTGATTGTGTCTTGCTGCCCATGGGTTTGGCTCTTTGTGGAGATCCCAGAAAACAAAATAGTGAAAGGGTCAAGAGTCTTTCTGCTATTAAATGTCACATCACTGACTGTTCTGGGCACACCTTGGTTTGTACCTTTTCTTCCTTTACTACAGGACATGCTCCCAAGATGTGGAGTGCTGGACACTTCATGGATGGTGGAGCCAATGCTTTGCAGAAGTGTTGCAATTTCTGTGCATATGCCAGTTGAGTGCATTGCATGTTTTCCCAGGTAACAGCCTCCCAGTCCCAAGGGATCTCCAGAAACGGGTATTTTGCTGCAGCTCACACTGCCAGCATGATTCATTCAGCTGTTGCTGTTCACCATCTTTCTCAAGGACAAACTGGGAAGCAGCACATCATACTTTTGGGTGAAGTGGTGGCTGCTTGAAACTATCATCTTTTCCGAGGGCTTCAGAAGGCATTTCCTGGTCCAGGTAATCCCAAATCCAAGAGAGAGGCTGTGGCATCAGCAAGCACTATGGAAGCTGAACACAAAACGCTCCCTTCTCCTAAAAGGACCCATCCAGCCCACAGCTTGTTACCACAATGCCCTTGAGAAAGAAGGTTGTTGAGGGTGGGATTCAGGCTGGATGAATTGTCCTGGATGGCCCCGGATGGGTTAGGAGCTGAGTATCCTAACAGCAGAGGACGGAGGCTTCTTTCATGGAACAAGATGATGTACAAAAATGTAAAGCTGCTAAAAGATACCAAAAGCACGGTCACAACGCCAAGCTACGGAGATAGCTCTGAACTGATGAGCTGCATAGTGGATCTCCTCTTGCTGCAGCACCCAATAAAACACGGGCAAATGCACTGAGGCCACGGTTTGATGGTGCAAGGCAGCAGCTCCCCTGGGGATCCTAAACCACCACAGCCCCGTGGCACAAAGCACCAAATCAATATAAGTGAAGTGGTCTGGATCAAAAAGACTTGGGTGGGTTAACTGCGCACAGGCTCGTTTTTCGTGTTGTCTGTCCCTTTGCAGTTGGTGGAGAAGTGACCCAAGGGCCAAGAGGCAGAGCAAACCGTGGGTCCCAGCTGATTGCTAACGTAATGGGTTAGGAAACACCTAACCCAGGTCCTGATGTTATTTCCTAACCTGGGTCAGCATTATACTGCTGGGGCACCTGGCCATGGGGGATCCACTGGTAGCAACTGGAACCACAACCTTAGCTTCATGGTCTGACTTTTGTGCCCATGGTGAGCTCTGTGCTGTCAAGGTACCTTGCTCCATCACTGCTTGCACCAGCTGATACACATTTCCCATCCTCATGGCTTCATCGTGGGGCGTGGGTTGATGTTCTGCTGAATCTGGTGCAAATTGCTCCTGCGAGCAGCGACCATCTCCCTTCTCCTTCTCCAGCTCCGTGGTTTTGATACTCCAGCAATTGTGCAGCCGCATGGTAAATCAGAGTAACTGGTGGATCAGACAGAAAACAAAGGAGGTTCACATCAAACCAGTTCATCCATCGCATCCATCTCTTGGCTGTGCAATTAGTAGGTCCAGCACAAGGGAGAGAGAGGGAACGTGTGGGTGGAGCTGCAAAGAGGAGGGAGCAGACCCTTCCCTCCACCGCCAAGTTAGGTGTGACGTGAAACCTCGGGTTTCTCAATGGTTTAAATGGTCTAAGGCTGTGGGGATGCCTCTTCCCCCTTCCCCTCTTAATTCTAGCAACTTCCCTGTGCCAGCACTACCACTCAGGTGGCTGCACGATGTGCTGGATCAGGTTCTTGATGTGGGTGGGAGATATTTATTTTTTTTTTATTTTATTTTTTTTTCCTGGCTAAGGTTGCAGCCACATCAGTTCCCTCATCTGGTTTCCCCCGCAACCGAGCAAGGTGCGGTTGTTGGGAGCTGCAGAGGGAGAGGAAGACCACCGATTTTACAGGCAGGGACAGATACAATGCTTTCAACCCTCTCACCAAACTGTGCCCCAAGACACACAGCACCTGGGTTGCAGATAAGCAGATCTGGGGAGCAGAGCAGGCCAGCGCAGCACTGTGGCTGGCACAGCAAACCGACTGCCGATGCACAGTCAGAGCATTTTGCGCCTTCAGGTGGGCCAAATGAGATGTTTAAAGAAGCAAACGGAGAAGGCGGGTGGATTTGCAGCAGAGGGGCAACATGCAGGCAACAACCATCCACAGGGATTGCTCAGGACGGCTGCTCTGCATGGAAGCAGTGAGCGATGCACCCACTGTGGGGAGAAAACAGGGATGGGAGGACACGGTGTGAAGCTCAAGTCCTTGTGTAACAGGCACGATGTGAAATATGCTTCGTTGTCTGCTGGCCCTTTTTGGATCAGGCTCCTTTCTTGACCCTTTCTCACGTCTGCTGAAGGGCAGCTGGAGCACACGACCTCTTGGTGCCATCGGCCAAGGTGGTACCACCTTTTATTCTGCCTGCCCTCCTCCAGCATCTCCACCACCCTGGCTAAACTGGACACCAGACTATTCGGGGAGTGGCCTCCCCTTGATTCAAGCTGAATTAGGTTAGATTAAATTTTGCATTTTTGTTTTTTTGGTCATTCAGACAAATATAATGATATTCTCATCTGTTTAGCTCCAACGTTATTATGGGCTTTTCAATGGATTCCATATTGCGCCCTCAGTTATAACATGAAACCAGCCAGCTCCAAACCGCAGGATGATTGAAACATTCTGGTTCAGCGGCGTGTTCCAGCTCACGTCAAGCCAAGCTACTTTAAATATATCAAAATTCATGGGATGCATAAAGAATGCAGGTCAAACACAGTCACAGAGATCTGTGGCTGATAGGAGTGGCGTTCCAAGAATGCCACGGGGGGAGACGGTACCCGTTCTTGCCTTGTGAATTTAAAATAAAATGAAATGAAATGAAATAAAATTAAATTAATTAAAAAAGATGTGAGGAGACAGATCTTAGTACATACAATAGATTTGGAGTTAGTCCAGGTTACCTGGAAGAACCTGGGCAAATACATCTTTGACTCCAAAGTTTGCCTGTCTGGAGTATGATGAGTCCATGACCTCCAAGACGACATTTGAAGAACCTGAACGCCCAGCAATGTCTGGAAGACAGGACCAAAC
The DNA here is from genome assembly GCA_017639485.1 of Pluvialis apricaria. Lineage (NCBI taxonomy): Eukaryota > Metazoa > Chordata > Aves > Charadriiformes > Charadriidae > Pluvialis > Pluvialis apricaria. The sequence continues at coordinate 2,796,219 of CM030008.1, read as the reverse complement.
AAGTCTACAGACCTGCAGGTGTCCATGAAGCAGCATAATAAGGGAATGCATTGCTTTCCCCTCCCAGTCTCTTAAAAAGGCAAGGCCAGAAATGCAGTATAATTTGGGACTGGAACCTACATCTAGGACCACTGAAATTAGGGAGTACACAGACTAGGAGTATGAGACCACAGGACATGTTTTCTGTATGACTGTTTTTTATTTAAAATTCCCCAGTCTGAAAATTGTTACTGTAATATACCTATTTCCCTTAACAGAAAACCTCAGACAACCAGCACTACGAAAGTGCTTCTTAAAATACTATAAGAAATTCAGAGCTGTGTTTCATCACTGTTGAACAGGTCAACTTTGGGTGAATGAAGACTTTCAAAAAAGTACTAAAACCCAAATGCCACCCAATATTTGGAAAATCATTCCAAATTTTTGGGGGAAACTCTTTTATAATAAATCTGCTGATAGCACAGTTGTACATTTTAATTTCACAGAATCACAGAATCTCCTAGATTGGAAAAGACCTGTAAGATCATCTAGCCCAATCATTAACCTAACACTGACAGCCCACCACTAAACCGTGTCCCTGAGCACTGTATCTACACAGCCCTTAAACACCTCCAGGGATGGGGACTCCACCACTGCCCTGGGGAATGCTTTCCAATGCCTGATGACCCTTTCAGTAAAGAAATTCTTCCTAATATCCAATCTAAACTTCCCTTGGCGCAACTTGAAGCCATTTCCTCTTGTTCTATCACCCCTTACTTGACAGAACAGTCGACTCCCGCCTCTCTGCAACCACCTTTCAGATAGTTGTAAAGAGCGAGAAGGTCTCCCCTCAGCCTCCTTTTCTCCAGGCTGAACAATCCCAGTTCTCTCAACGGAACTGGATCACATACTTGACTGTCAGGAGAAAACAAAATCAAATGATTGGAAGAGTCGTGCATTAGTTATGCTGAAATAACCGAACAGTCTGGTTTTGTGTCCTGATGAGCTCTCTGTCGCTCTTTCTGTGACTCGCTCTATCACAGCATTTATTCTGATCGACCTGAGTGCATACAATCCTTTGCAGCTTTGCTGCATTCATTCAAGGCATCAGACGTGATTTTTTGGCCAGTGTAAACAATAGCAACAGCGAGCTTCAACCCATTTGATGTGGTTTTAATATTTCTGTAAACCCATAGATTTTTATTTTTTCAATAAGAGTGAGAAATTTAAAAGTGAGTGTAAATGTATATTGCGTGTGCAATAATAGCTGGGAATTAGTCTGAGTGTATTACATCAGCCTGAAATATTAATTTTTCAGAATGCTGAGCTCCCTTTTGACTTTGCGGCCAAGTCTTTGAAACGCCGAGCGCGCTGAACTTCGACTAGATCTGGATCCCTTGGGGGACGTTTGCAACATCTATCCTTTCTGCAGCGATGCCGAGCTCCTCTGCTTTAGCTCCCAAATCTGGTTCTGCAATAGTTGGATGCTCAGGGTCTGATTATCTCACCTCAGATCTCGGGTTAGGGCTGTAGGCATCTTCTACTCTTCTGTAGTCAATGGTGCAACCAGAGGGCAAGTCTTCCCTCCGCAAGGCAGGCTGAATTGCCCTCTGGAGCTGCTAATCTCCATCCACTGACTATGCAATAACCCTAAGGTGACCACAGCTATCGTGTAGATGCCTCAAATACGTGTCTACAGCAAGATGGGATGAGCGCAGGTGTAAGGCATAGCCATTTGCAATGTCAACACCAAGGATCGTCGGCCTTTATGCAGAACCTGCCCCAGTGAGACCCTTCAGGCTTGCAGAAAGAGTGAACACTTTTACTAACAGCAGGAATTACTACCTCTGCGGACGGAGGTCTCAGAAAGCGGTGCTGAAGCACCACCAGCCACGCATTTCACCTTCTGCACCTCTGGCTCCAGGTTCTTGGCCTCCCGCCTCCCCCATCCCACCCAGCTGCAGCCCGCGGTTATGAAGCGATGGAAGAGCGCTGGTGTGGAAATTATTTTCTCATGTACCTGGAGACCAGCATAATTTCATATTAGAAGCTAAAATTAAAATCCTATTATAATAAAAGCAACTGGAATCCCGAGGGGGCAACATACCAAACATTAGCTGAAAACACCTTCCTGAGCATGCACAGAGACTCATAGGGGAGAACGGCATCTGTTACTAACATCGGAGTGCAAATTCCTTCCACCTGCCACAGGCAGAAAGTCAAAACCCCTTCATTTTCTGCCGAGCGCTTGAGCCGCCCGTCTAAAGGACACTGTAAACCTCATTAAGTGGCTTTCCACCATGGCTTGTGTGGATGCTGTTTCAGGCCCTGCCATCAGCCAGCGCCAAGGAGGCACCTGGGGATGCTGGTCCAGCTTCCATTTTCCGGCTAGCATGGAGAATGATGGAATGCTTTCATTTCCTGAGCAGAAACTGCAACAGTTTGTATTTCTACAGACATATATCGACGCAGGCTAGAAAATCGCTTATCAGGGCAATTGCATCCACTATCGGGAGAGAAGAGCTTGATGCAAATGAGTAGAGATGAACGTAGTCTTTGGATAGCACCAGCAAGAACAAAAATACAACAATAAATCATAATATTCAGATCTTATCATAGGGATCTTATCTGTAGGGTACTGCATCTGGGGAGGAATAACCCCATGCATCGGTACAGGTTGGGGGCTGACCTCCTGGAGAGCAGCTCTGTGGAAAGGGACCTGGGAGTCCTGGGGGCCAACAGGGTGCCCATGAGCCAGCAACGTGCCCTGGTGGCCAAGAAGGCCAACGGCATCCTGGGGGGCACCCAGCAGAGTGTGGCCAGCAGGGCGAGGGAGGGCATCCTCCCCCTCTGCTCTGCCCTGGGGAGGCCGCAGCCGGAGCACTGTGTGCAGTTCTGGGCTCCCCGGGTCAGGAAGGACAGGGAACTGCTGGAGAGGGTCCAGCAAAGGGCTACGGAGATGGTGAGGGGATTGGAGCATCTCTCTTACGAGGAAAGGCTGAGGCACTTGGGGCTTTTTAGTTTGGAGGAGAGAAGACTTAGGGGGGATCTTATCAGTGCTCTGGCAGGGGGTTGGACTGGGGGAGCTCCAGAGGGCCCTTCCAAACCTGACCAGTCTGGGACTCTGTGATGCTGTGATCATGTCCCATGTCAACCACGAGCCTTAAAGTCATTTCCGAAGGTCAATGACATTAGTTCCACGTGCAGGGAAACCGAGGCACACAGTGCAGGCTGGAAATACAGCCTGTATCTCTGAAGTCCTCCACAAACCCTTCTGAAGGCAAAAATCAAGACAGCAGGGCAAACCTGGGTCTCAGCCTGCCGCAGCATGTCCTCAGGCACAGTGTGGATTTGCAGGAGGATTCCTTCTGCATAGCCGTGCTGGTTCTCCCCCACTAATTTCTTTCATGCGCCCTGTTATTTTTTCCTGTCCTTGTTTTTGCTGTTTAATTCCCTAAGTGGGACTCTCTCTTACGCAGATGTAGAGCATGCAAAGGAGCTCCTGTCTCAGGTTGGAAGCTCAGGTTCCCACGCCTGTTTCTGCTGGATGATGGAGGCCGTGAAGGGGAAGGTTCAAGAAGAAGTCCTTAAATCGGTCAGGTAATTAGAGGTTAAAAAGCATCGATGGTTTCTTTGGTTGTGGTCTTCAGCTGGGACTTCAAATTCAGTGGCATCACTGTAACAACTACACAGGTTGCAGGTTGCCATCCCCTGCATTGTCTGTGCAGAAAACGAGCAGAATAGATAACACAAAGAAAAAGTGATCCTTTCTCAGCTGGTCTGGTGCTTTCTCCCTACTTCCCATGTCCTTGAAGCAAAACTGGGTGGCTGGTATTAAGCAGATAAAAGGTCCTGGGATCCTTTCCTGGGATCCTGCCCCGAGGGCTGGTAGGATTTGTTGGCAGGCAAATTTTGGCTGCAGCCTTCCCCTAGCTGCTGCCTCTGTCTCGTGAAACGGGGTCGGGGGGAGCACCAAGTGGTACCAAGATTTTTTTGGTGTGCATTTCCAGTCCTGAGCACCATGCACAGGTCCCTGAGCCGGTCCCAGACAGCAAGGAGCGGGGCCCAGGGTCGCTCTGTCTCCGGGCGCCATGTAAGCACACCAGTACAGTTAGGTCAGGCACCTGGCATGGTGACTAATCCACCAGGATGGAAGCAAGGAATTCATTTTTGGTGTGGCCACGACACTGCTGTGTGCTGCTACACAAGCTATTGTACCACCTCGTTCCAACCTCAGTTTTCCCATTTAGAATTCATTGACTGATCTTGCTCAGAATCACAGAGCGGCTGAGGTTGGAAGGGACTGCTGGAGTTCCTCTAGTCCAAGCCCTCTGCTCAAGCAGGACCACCTACAGCCAGTTGCCCAGGACCATGGCCAGATGGCTTTTGGATATCTCCAAGGATGGAGACTCCACAACCTCCCTGGACCCTCAGGTCCTCTTCTGCCAAGCTGCTTTCCAGCTGGGAGCCCCCCAGCATGTCCTGGTGCCTGGGGTTGTTCGTCCCCAGGGGCAGGACTTTGCACTTCTCCTTGTTGAACTTCATGAGGTTCCTGTCAGCCCATTTCTCCAAGCTGTTGAGGTCCTTCTGGGTGGCAACACAACTCCCTGGAGTATCGGCCACTCCTCCCAGTTTGGTGTCACCTGCAGTCTTGCTGACAGTACACCCTGCCCCAGCATCCAGATGATTAATGAAGACGTTAAATAGGACTGGACCCAGTATTGACCCATGGGGTACACTGCTCGTCACTGGCCTCCTACTAGATTTTGTGCCACTGATGACCGCCCTCTGGGGTTGCCCGCTTTCAATCCACCCCACTGTCTGCTCATCCAGCCCATCTGCTTGCTCTAAAACCCCCAGGATGTGATATTGATGGAAAGCGCTATATAAAAGCCAGGCGTTGTTATTAAATCGCACCCCGAGTCAGCAAAACGCTTAAACATGTGCTTAAGATTTAGGGTAAGCATAAAGCGCATTGGGACTCAAACGCCTGATTAAGTGTCGTGCTGAAGCGAGAGGGATTGCTGAGCAGTGGTAACACACTCCTGGGTCACCTACTGCACTTAATGCTTTTACCTTCACAAAGTGCAACCTGGAACCAAGCTGGACTTCATTGCCCAGATGTTCTGCAGGAGGGACTTGGCACTGAAGTGCCCACCTGCAGCCCAGTCCCAAAATCACCACTGTCCTCCTCAGCAGGGAGATTTTCATTGAATCATAGAATCGTCTCGTTTGGACGGGACCTTTAAGATCATTGAGTCCAACCATCAACCTAACACTGCCAAACCCACACTAAACCATGTCCCTCAGCACGTCTACCCGTCTTTAAAACACCTCCAGGGATGGTGACTCCACCACTTCCCTGGGCAGCCTATTTTGTCCCTAAAGGACAGGGCAAGTACAACTCCTCCTGCCACAATAGTCGGGGCTGACCCCAAAGAGCAAGGAGAAAGCCAGCCTCAGTGGCAGACAGGCAAAAAGTCCTCTAAGCTTTAAAGGAGGTTCCAAGTTCTTTGGAGGAGATTCTCTCCATCAATCTATTACAAAAGGACCATCAGCTTCCTGTCTTTGAACCGGTCTTGGAATTATAGAAGCAGGAGAAAAATCTTAATTTTAAAAGAAATCAATGCCCAAACTTGCCTTTTTGCTCTTGAAGAGTTTGTATTGTTCTGAAGCCAAAGCTTCTCTGCAACCTCAAAAATTGCAAACAGGTTAAAAAAATCAGATTCTCACTTAATGACCAAAATTTGGGAGCTGGAGTTTGCAGGAAAAAATTAAATTGCATGGTATTTAGAATCATAGAATGGTTTGAGTTGGAAGGGACCTTGAAGATCATCGAGTTCCAACCCGCTGCCCTGGGCAGGGACACCTCCCACCAGCCCAGGGTGCTCCAAGCCCCGTCCAACCTGGCCTTGAACACCTCCAGGGATGGGGCACCCACAACACATTCGTGGTCAAATTGACAGATTTGAGAACACCGTAACTCATACAGCCCAAAAAAATTCACAGTTGGATGGCGTAGAAGTCTCTTGCTTGTAATAATTTTTAAAATGTCTGTTCTTGCTAAAGATTATTTCTAAACCAGTCTGTATTGTGAGCTGATCCATTTTATGCTTTCATTCAAACAGCATGCTGCTTTAATTTGTATTTTTATGAATGCATAAAACAAGTATGTCCGTGCACTTACAGAAGGATGTGATCCCACTCAATAAAATACCTGAGCACTCCACAATCTTCCAGCATTTATCTGTCCGGGAAAGGGCAGTCCACGCTCTGACACTTGTGCCAAAGACTGATTTTATTTTGTTGCTTTGTTGGTTTTCTGGGGTTTTTTTGTGGTTTTTTTTTTAAATCCATTCATTTGAATATTCGTTTGAACTCATATTCGTTTCAGAGATCCTGAGCAGATCCTTACAGCACAACGAAATCAGGCAACCAGGGTCCGGTCACGCAAATCAGCGTGCAGGGCTTGGCCCCAAAGCGTGAAAAAAAGGCCTTTAATGATAAAGGATGCAAATAATTAAACTGAAGTGCTTGCAATTAAAATTCACCTTCAGACCAAATAAGAAGAATCACCGTGAACAGCTGAAGACGTGAAAGCAAAAGAGGAATTTTTACATAAATCTTTGGCCCACTTTTACATATGCGTGTGCCTCAAAAAGAAAAGAATTAAAAAAATAAATGCACGGAAGCATTTGATGGTGCCATTGCTTAGTGAGGACTATGGAGACAGCAGGTTGACTTCGCACCCTGCCTTGCGCACAGGATGGAGCAGTTTGCTCTTTCCAAAATGTTTCATTCTAGATTTCCACAGGGAAATGCTCCATTTCTGTAAAATAAAATAAAGTAAAATAAAATAAAATAAAGAAAAGCAGGGTACTAAAACTCCAGAGTATGTAACATTCAGTAGGTTGGACAGCTTTCGTTGACCTGCCAAAACACTCAGGAATACCTCCTCTCCATCCCAGTTTGCATCATCAGATCTTTTTAAAAAAAAAAATAATCAGGTGCCCCAAGTATTTCCTGTTCAGCATAAAAAAACAGTCCTAAGAATGGAATTTCCAGTGGTCTGACTGCTCCCAATTGAAGTCAAAAGGGTCCCGGACATCCTCCCTGCGTTGGACCCAAGAAGAAGCTTCTCTGGATATTACAGAATCCCAGAATCCCCGAGTGGTGGGGGTTGGAAGGGCCCTCTGGAGCTGCCCCAGTCCCACCCCCTGCCACAGCAGGGTCACCTCCAGCAGTGGCACAGGACGGCGTCCAGGCGGGTTTGGGGTGGCTCCAGAGTGGGAGACTCCCCCCCCTCTCTGGGCAGCTGTGCCACTGCTCTGCCACCCGCACAGGGAAGAAGTCCCTCCTCATGTTGAGACGGAACTTCCTATGGTCAAGTTTGTGCCCGTTCCCTCTTGTCCTGTCACCGGGCACCACTGAAAAAAGACTGTTCCCATCCCCCCGGCATCCTCCCTTTGAGTATTTATAAGCGTTGATGGGATCCCCCCTCAGTCTTCTCTTCTCCAGACTGAAAAGCCCCACGGCCCTCAGCCTTTCCTCATCAGAGAGATGCTCCAATCCCCTCACCATCTCCGTAGCCCTTTGCTGGACCCTCTCCAGCAGTTCCCTGTCCTTCCTGACCCGGGCAGCCCAGAACTGCACACAGTGCTCCGGCTGCGGCCTCCCCAGGGCAGAGCAGAGGGGGAGGATGCCCTCCCTTGCCCTGCTGGCCACACTCTGCTGGGTGCCCCCCAGGGTGCCATTGGCCTTCTTGGCCACCAGGGCACATTGCTGCCTCATGGTCACCCTGTTGGCCCCCAGGACTCCCAGGTCCCTTTCCACAGAGCTGCTCTCCAGGAGGTCAGCCCCCAACCTGTACTGATGCATGGGGTTATTCCTCCCCAGATGCAGTACCCTACACTGCCTTTGTTGAACTTCATCAGGTTTTTCTCTGCCCAACTCTCCAGCCTGTCCAGGTCACGCTGGATGGCAGCACAGCCTTCCGGCGTGTCAGCCACCCCTCCCGGTTGTGTATCATCAGCAAACTTGCAAAAAGCAGACTTGCTTTTCGATGCACAGTTTGTTAGTTCTTTGTGGGTCTTTTACTACAGTGTGAAAAGTGGGGGGCTTTGTCTTTGGGAAACACGAGAATAAAAACCCCAAACTTATAAAAGAGATTCTAACCTAAAAAATAAAAATATTTTCCTTGGGAAGGCTTTTCAGCTCCTGCAAAACAGCACTACTTTGTAGTGTATCCCATGATAGGTGTGTGTTCATGGCAGCGATGAGTGAGTCCGAAGGGACCGGAGCTTAAATGTATTTCTGTACAGGGGTTTGAATGTCTCCTGTGGAATCACTGAAACGCTGCTAATGAACACGGCACTTCGCAATCCTCAGGCAAGTGGCGTAAGGAGCTTTTTTTCAGGCAATTAATTAATTTAACCTTTTATAGTTTGGCAGCAGAAGGGTTAAAGTAGTTGAACACCAAAACTAAGAAGCCTGAGTTCAAGATTCTAGCATTTTTTGATTGTTTCCTAAGAGTTTCATTAGATCCTGGATCATTCAGGCGGGGGTGGACAGAATTAGAGCTGAAGAGAGCCAAGCAGATGATGGTTATCATAACCTGTTGCCTTGTAGCAGGTGGTGCACCTTGACCATACCAACCTGATGCAGCTCCTAGTATCACAGAATCACAGAATGGTTTGGGTAGGAAGGGACCTTAAAGATCATTGAGTTCCACCCCCCTGCCCTGGGCAGGGACACCCCCCCCCAGCCCAGGGTGCTCCCAGCCCCGTCCAACCCGGCCTTGAACACCTCCAGGGATGGGGCAGCCACAGCTTCTCGGGGCAGCCTGCGCCAGGGGCTCACCGCCCGCACAGGCAAGAATTTTTTCCCGATATCTAATCTAAATCTCCGCTCCTCTCTTATGAGGAAAGGCTGAGGCACTTGGGGCTTTTTAGTCTAGAAAAAAGAAGACTGAGGCAGGACCTTATAAATACTCCAAGGGAGGGTGCCAGGGGGATGGGAACAGTCTTTTTCCAGCGGTGCCCAGGGACAGGACAAGAGGGAACGGGCACAAACTTGAGCACAGGCAGTTCCATCTCAACATGAGGAGGAACTTCTTCCCTGTGTGGGTGGCAGAGCAGTGGCACAGCTGCCCAGAGAGGTGGGGGGAGTCTCCCACTCTGGAGCCACCCCAAACCCGCCTGGACGCCGTCCTGTGCCACTGCTGGAGGTGACCCTGCTGTGGCAGGGGGTGGACTGGGGCAGCTCCAGAGGGCCCTTCCAACCCTCACCACTCGGGGATTCTGTGATTCTGTAAAAAGGCAAAAGTTATCCTAGAAATATGTCTCTCAGCCTCCTATAGATACCAATTACATCAGTGAAGAAGGAAGGACAAGAATATTGTTTGGCACGTGTTACCTGCTGCATCTTCCCCCACGGAGCATCGGTCCAGACCCGCGACATTATGTGGATAATAATTACAGTGCTTGGGTTATAGGTAGGAGGGAACTTGGGAGGCTCGAAGCACTTCTGGCAATAACAGAAGCTATATTATTAAATAATAAGAAAAGTCTTGATCAGAGTAACACCTTTCTACTTGCGTACCAAGCGGCTGGTCACCCCGTGACATGTCCAAGCCGTTCTCCGACCACTCTCTAAGCGCTGGAGCAGCTCCTGGGCGGCTCTCCAGGACGGAGCACCAGCCGCCGCGTACACCGTGCTGACGTTCACCCACTTCATTGTGCCGCTGAGCATTGCTGACATTCACGCTGATAACATCCCACCAGTTAATATTTTCCCTTTTTTTTCAAATCAATAAAAAAAAAAAGCCTATCCCAAAACCTAACCCTACAAGAACCACGACATTACATTCCGTCCCATGGCATGACAAGGGGGTGGATAGAGGATTTTTTACTGCAGCTTCTCAGCCAAGTGAATACAAGAGAGAAGATCACTATTCCAAGATATTTAATAAGAAGAAATTACAGATTCAAAGTCCTGTGGGCACATGAAATTCAGCTAATGCACAGCTCTAGAATGGGTCACTTCTTACAAACAATATTACAATTGTTTTTTTGCTTTAGCGTGGACATGTTGGACTACACAAACCACAAAATACTGAATCAGATGCAACAGCTAGTGCTCAAAACCACCATAAAAAGTATGGCACAAAGAATGCTAAACTAAACGACGTGTAATTCGTATTTACTTTTGGCAATCCTGGTTTGCACTAATTCCGTTCAGAGAGTCGTTCCCAGTCCGCACCAGGTTCGGTTAACAGACATTTTGTGCAAAGTACACTTTTAAATTCATGAAATAACTAGTTGTGTAAACGTATCTTCCTTTCACAGTAAAACAACAGTGATTTGGGTATCGGAAACAAACAAGAGAACCCCAGACATTATATTATTTCACAGTACATAGTGCAGGTATATATAATCACCGTATTCAACAAGTAAATAAAGTGCATGCCAGTAACAACTTGGACTGTAAATTAAGAACTTGCAGTGTGCAGAAGTACACTTTACTCCAATACTAACAACCTAATATGAAGTAATACAAAACAAGGTAGAGTAAGATCTTGAAAACAACATACTCTACATGATTTACCGTGTCTTTCGTTAAGGTAGGCTGAATTACTCTGAACCAGGAAAATTTTACATCAACTACCAACGGAATAAACAGTTCAAAGCTTCACTAGTTAAAAATATTGCACCAAGAGTGTTGTAGTTGAAAGCAATACAAGAAGAATTTTTTAATATAAAAACACTTTAAAAAAAAAAAAGAAAAAAGACATATTACAACAGCTACTTCTGAACTAAAATAGCTGGTAAACTGTAGGAACTGATGAAATGCGAGTTCTCTGCCACAGGTGACAGATACATGGATTACCTTGAATCTCTCCTATACAGTATCAAGTAAGGTAGGAGGGAAAAAGGTCTCTACTGTCCTGCAGTCTTGATGGAGCCAACTGTAAACTCAAGAAAACCGATTAGACAACTATCGACAGTATTCCCTTTTATTTTAGAAATACAGGGCTACAAGAAGCCTTGAAATGCTTCACCACCAGTTAGTGCGAATAAAGAAAAGCCACAAGCTAGATGGACGTACCACGACTCTCAAACGTGTCATGGCCAGACGTCTCCAGCTCCAACCATCGGCCCCTCAGCCTGTGAATCTGGAGGAGACACACAAAACCCACACGATGCTCCACACAACTCATGAAGTTTCAATTTAGAGAGTCGGAGACAAACAGGAGGGAGATCCTTGGAAAACGAAGGAGAGAAAAGCAAAGGGACAAGAGACCTTCCACTAACATCTATCCGAGATGTGGCAGCCCGGATCCAACACGGTGTTTCGGCACCACACTAAAGCGAACGCTATGTTCAGGATGCTCTGAGGACGCTGCATCCCATGTCAGATTATTACCGAAAATATAAATCCACTGCTTGCAAGTGAGGGATACAAACGGTGAACTCCCAAGAACTGGATAAATTCACCCGTGAAGAAAATTACTTACTCCACTCCGAAAATGAATTCCTTCACTAGGTGTGCAGTTTAAGGAGGAGAAACAAAACGCACAAAAATGTGTAGAAGATCATTGAAGATCAGCAGTCCCTTTTTGGAAAGCAGAGGCATGTATTTAACTCCGACACTTAGTTTTTATAAGTGACTTAAGTAAGCAAAACATTTATTGAATGGCAAGAAAAACCCCAAACCTGCTCAATAAGTAGATGTCTCTACCAATACGCGCACAGTAACCAACCTCTTCTCTTGATTTCCCAGGACACGGCAACAGACAGCTGTGGCCACTAAGTCTTCATTACTCTTATAAAATTTCTGGGTATATTGAAACCCTGATTGAAACCTATTAAAACTATATGCTCAGGGAACACAAGGTTTTACCACCATCATTTGCTCACCTCAGCATTAACTTACAAAAAAAAAAAAAAGCCTCAAAGACTTGCAGTTGGACATCTGGCCCTTAGTTCAGCTATTAACTATTTTAAAGAAAAGACCTTGAGAGAGAATTAATAGGCTGTAATCATCTAAAGTAGTCTCATATGCAGTTCATTTCTCCTTCCCTTCTTCACTGCATTAAAAAAAAAAAAAATAAATTCAGAAGCAGCAACGTAAAAAAGCACATAAAAATCCATTCAGATTATATCACATCCCTTCATATTTACAGATTTTCTGTAGCAAAGAATCCACTATCATTGTTTCACCGCCATTAAAAGTCTTGGCCTTTTTAAGCCTAAAACAGCCTTCAAACATCAACCGAATCTGGAAACAGTTTCAAAACCCTCAGGAACCCGAGGACAGCAGCAGCAGCAGCCGCAGCGTAATCCACACAGTATTGCAAACCCCTCCCACGCTATCAAAGTGTCTATTGAAGAAACAAGCTTGAAAAATACAGTTCCCCGACCCTCCTCTTCCTCCCGGTACCATCCCCGCTGGCTCGTGCGGGCGCTACGTGAGTTTCTTTATTCTGCGGTTCTGCTTGTCAATATTCAGCGTCGCGCGGTCCACGGAGGTAGTGATGGAATCGAGAGCTTCGTCCTGTCTCTCCAGCTCGGCTTCTGTCTCCAAGGCGAGGCCCTTCAGTTTCTTTAGTATCTGTCAGAAGAAAAGACTGAGAGCTTTCAGCGATCCACCAGCCGGTTCTTTGAGAAACCTAACAGACCCACGGCAATTAGTTATTTCACTGCTTTAAACGATCACATCATTTGGTGGCGTCTGCCCTGAAGCGTGCTGGCGAAAAGACACGGGTCTTGCTCCCATCGGCTGAACTGGGATGGACTAAACAATGAACCGAAGACCAGAAAAATCCAATCATCTGAAATGTTAGGGTTATATTGGGGAGGGGAATAAATTAGAAGTAAAAACCAGGGTAAAAATCAGCTTTTTGCCAGCTCTGCTATCATCTCCTTGGTCTGCCTGCATCTTGGAGCAGCAGCTCGTCCCGAGAGGTTGCGCACGCTGAGAGCCGCCGTGGAGAGAGAGCACGGCTGGTGCAAAGCCAGAATCACCAAATCCCCGAGTGGTGGGGGTGGGCAGGGCCCTCTGGAGCCCCCCCAGTCCCACCCCCTGCCACAGCAGGGTCACCTCCAGCAGTGGCACAGGACGGCGTCCAGGCGGGTTTGGGGTGGCTCCAGAGTGGGAGACTCCCCCCCCTCTCTGGGCAGCTGTGCCACTGCTCTGCCACCCGCACAGGGAAGAAGTCCCTCCTCAGGTTGAGCTGGAACTCCCTATGGTCAAGTTTGTGCCCGTTCCCTCTTGTCCTGTCCCTGGGACCACTGGAAAAAGACTGTTCCCATCCCCCTGGCACCCTCCCTTTGAGTATTTATAAGCGTTGATAAGAAGGGGACCAGGAGGCTGAAGGCGTAGCAAGGTTAGGCAGGGGCCAGGTCAAAGGACAGAAAACATCGTTTTACTACAATCCGCTAAAGAAAGGAGCGTTATTGGATAGAGCAGAAGGGCAAACGTGGGACTTGGGCAACCAAATAAATGATGTTCAAGGGACGGGAGGGTGGTGCGGTATTATGTGGTCAAGGCGGCCAAGAGGCTCAGGCCGTGCCCGAGATGAGAAACGACAGATGCACTGGCTACAGCTCTATTCCCGGCTGCAAGCGTTGTATGACACATCAACCGGCTCACCCCACACTTCACAGATTCCTGTTCATACGTGGGGCTGTAAGCAAACACCCCGAGCTACTCCAAGATCGTGAGGAGACCCTGGTGTCTGAAAAACCCTATCGATGGTGGTCCAAACAGGGCAGAAGGGCTCTAAAGTGCAAGGAGAAAGCCAGGCTGATGCGTTCTTAAGGCCAGGAGGCATCCGCAACGATACCATACGCTGACTTATGGGGCCTACTCAACTTTAATTTCCATCAGTTCACACAACCAAGTCCAAGAGCAGAGATCCAACCAACACAAGAAAAATCTGTCTTCATTCCTTACCCTGTAACACTGGTTCCTTTTAGCAGCAGTCCAAGGCACGAGCTATATCACTGCCTTCTCTTCCCTCTTGTGGCTACTCCCTTATTAACCCTGGCTGCAGGAACTGAAAGCACCTGCCTGACAGCCCAGCCTCAGCTGCCTTCCCTCGGCTGTACCGCAGGGAGATTTGGAAGCACCATATCATACTGACTGGAAATCCAGCTTCTCAGGCGCTTCAGATCCTAAAAGGGTTGTCAGTGCTGGTCTACGTGACAGAATCATAGAATGGTTTGGGTTGGAAGGGACCTCGAAGATCATCCAGTTCCACCCCCCTGCCCTGGGCAGGGCCACCCCCCCCCCAGCCCAGGGTGCTCCCAGCCCCGTCCAACCCGGCCTTGGACACCTCCAGGGATGGGGCAGCCACAGCTTCTCAGGGCAGCCTGCGCCAGGGGCTCACCGCCCGCACAGTCAAGAATTTCTTCTTGAGATCTAATCTAAATCTCCCCACTTTCAGTCTGAAACTATTCCCCCTCGTCCCATCACTCCCCTCCCTGACCCAGAGTCCCCCCCAGCTCTCCTGGAGCCCCTTTAGGCACTGGAAGGGGCTCTGAGGTCTCCCCGGAGCCTTCTCTTCTCCAGGCTGAACCCCCCCACCTCTCCCAGCCTGTCCTCCCAGCAGAGGGGCTCCAGCCCTCTGATCGTCTTCGTGGCCTCCTCTGGACCCGCTCCAACAGGTCCGTGTCCTTCTGATGTTGGGGGCCCCAGAGCTGGAGGCGGCACTGCAGGTGGGGTCCCACAAGAGCACGGTCTGCTTCCTTAGGCATCCACAGAAGGATCCATGAGGATATCCTCACGCTGCCTCCTTAATAAGAGAAGTTTATCCAATCAATTGTGCTAAAAGTCTCCAAGAAAGCAAATTATCCCAGTGCCGTCCCACAACATCAGCTGCTGGGGTACCTGAGCACCCAGGTGACGCTACTGAAGATACCAGAGCTGCAGCCTAACAAAACAAATCTGTGCCTTTTGGTAAAATAGGGGAAAATAATTATACTCTATATATGTTTAATTTTTTTTTTTTTTCATTACAACTGATGAACTCTGTTTTCTCATTTTCCTTTTGGAATATATGTAATCAGCTCCCAGAAAGCTGCTGTGAAACATCAAGCAGCCCCTTCATCCACCGGGGGGGCTGAATCCCACAGCAATCCCACCGTTTGCAGCTACGCAAATTACCGGTTGGAGAAAAGCAGCGAGGAACATCGTATCTAGCTGGAATGGCAGAGGAATTTGCTTCGACTAAAGCTGGACGTCAGCCACAGTAGCGAGATTTATCTCATAAAATATCTCTCAGCTCTTCCCATAAATCACAAGCAGCTAGAAAGACGGCTGCGCGAATAACTGGTTTTGCAGTTTGGCTGCCAAAGCAAAAATACAAAACAAACCCTGGATCAAGCTTAATCTACCTTTTTTCTGTTCTTCCCAAAACGACAAGCTAAAAAACCCCTCTTGTTTCTATCCTGAATGAAACGCTTCAAGTTCTTTCACTGTAACGGGAAAGCGAGGCGGAATTCCCCAAACTGGAGACAGTGGATGTGTGTAGGATACGCACAAGAAAGAATAATGACATGATCAGATTTATCCTGTGTATGATTCAGGTCTGAAATAAGGTCTCCTCTCTCCTGAGGAAGTAACTTTACTACTTGGAAATGGGAAGTTCAGAGGTGGCTCTACCTTAGTCCCTCCTTTGAGCTTCTTCTGCATATATTTTTCATATATATATGTAATATATAAACACACAAAATAAAGTAGCCAGTGCTATATGAAATGACTCCTACCATTCATAAAGTCGCAGTATAATTAAGATTGGAAAAGACCTCTGAAGGTCTTCTGGTCCACTCCACCCAACTAAGATGAGGGCCAGCTTCAATGTTCAGCCGAGAGAAGATTACAGGGTTTCAGCCTCCACTCTGCTAAACTTCTAATTCTTTATACTAGTTTAAGAAAGAAGAGACCTCACTCCTTCAGTATATCCTAAAGGATGGCAGTAAAAGACGTGTGCTTCATCATTTGCAGACAATTTAAAGATGGTCCACGCTGACACTTTTTCAGCAAGTTTACTAAAAAGCTGTATCCAAGAGCATCCCCAAAATTGCTTTTCAGCACAGCAGAACAAAAGCAGCAGTGTCTGCTGATGCTTTCTAGATCCTGGCTTGACGCGTGCTCCAGAATGGCCCCTCCGGAAGCAGAAGCTGAGGAGGGACTTCTTCCCTGTGCGGGTGGCAGAGCAGTGGCACAGCTGCTCAGAGAGGTGGGGGAGTCTCCCACTCTGGAGCCACCCCAAACCCGCCTGGACGCCGTCCTGTGCCACTGCTGGAGGTGACCCTGCTGTGGCAGGGGGTTGGGCTGGGGGAGCTCCAGAGGGCCCTGCCAACCCCCACCACTCGGGGATTCTGTGGCTGCAGAAGCTTTGGGAGGTTTATCACCAGCACCCTTAGCAGTGTGGTGAGGGCAGCTTTCCTGAGCCACGTCCTCACCCGGCACATCTCAATTTGGGAAACTCATTGAGGTGGGCACATAAGGCAAACGTGGTGACACGCACTGCAAGTCTCCAAGAGAGCTTCGCAGCAAAGCAGGGGCTGGCACGAGAGGACGCAGAAAGGAGGAAGGGACACTCCTCTTTCCCCACCTCGCCAAGAGGCACCCGATTTATTTGTAAATCCAAATCATGCCAAAAAAGGCCCAGGTTTGCCACGAAAAACAGTTTATTTTCGGTTTCAAAGCAGATTGCTTTTGATAGGCTTTGCATTCATTAGAGCGCACTTAACATTTAGACTACAGAAAAAGACACAATTGTTGAGAACAGCAAAGCTTTTAAAATACGAAAGCAGTAAAATGGAAAGTCAGCCGGCTACAGGGCTCTGCTCAGTTCACCCGCCAATTAGGCTCTGCCTTGAAAGGCAGTGGGCGATGACGATGTGGTTACTCACACACACAAAATAAAAAGCAAGTGGCTCACTTTCATCTGTTAATTCTCTTTGCCTAAGAGAGTCTGGTAATAAATCCCTTAACCCTTGGTCTGTCCGCATCTTCAACTGCTCAAGCCGAGCGCCGCTACTCTGTCCAATGGGACCTGAAACGGTTAAGATGCTTTTCCAGCACAGCCCACAGAGCTCGCTGGAGAGACTTACTGGAATCTGAAGTCCGGCCAAAGCTGGTCACTATTTTTGCAAAGCAAAACGATGGCAAGATGTCTAGTTATCACCGGTCCAGTTCCGCCAGCTGCTCAGAGCAGCGCTGGCTTCTGTGCCAGCACGTAATTTGGACGGCGAACCAAGACACGAAAACTCAGCGTGAAACTCTATCTGTTACACAAAGCCTAACAGCGGGTACGAGCCCATCAAAAGATGCATTTAAAAGGCACATTTCCTCAGGCGCTGCTCAATCTCACACCGAGACAGCCTCAGATTTATGCCACCGGATTATAATTTGGAAAGTCTGATTTAGCCCCATGGCTCTGCCGCAGATTTGCTGCGCGACTTCAGGCAAGTTACCTAACGTTCCCACGCACAGGGGTCTCACTCTAAAAGAACCAAGGAAGCAAATTTGTCCCCGCTCTCCAAACCCGCCCCGTGTCAAGCGTTCAACTACAGCCGACTTGGGCCTTGCTGGGAGAAGAGGTGTCCATCTGAGCGACGTACCCCACGTTCCTGTATAGACTATGGGGACCTAAACAATGCAGCGCAGTTTTGTTCGTGCTTCATCTCCTCTATTGTGTGTACCTGCTTAAGGAGGAGTTCAAGCGCTTCCCATTTCTCTCTGCTTTGGCTCGAGCAGGAGCTGAGGTGACCGCCTTTAGCTGGAGACCGTCACAAAGCAGACACAGATGGAATGAGGGGAAGGGACTCCAAGCCTGTGAACCTGCTCAGCGCTGAGCCCCATTACGCTATCGCTTTGCCACACCGCCTGAAGACCTAATCCCAAAGCGTCAGGCACCTCTGTGCTGAACATGCTGCAGGTGAGCAAGAAGGGAGACACAACACCTAAAATATTCCAATTCATAGTCCCATTATAAGATCAAGCCCACAACAAGGATTAAGTTGAGCAATCTGGCACTGAAAATATTTAAGAAGCCCGTCCACATCCTCTCCTGCCGCACCTGGAAACAGGCAGGGAGACAGCAGAGAGCAGAAACATCTTAAACCACAGCAACGCGGTTTACTACAGGGTATTTGTCAATGCTTCGTGAGATAAATGCAACTTGCCATAACAGAAAAAAGGAATCTATGGATTTACGTTGTTCTAACATGCTTCCTGGTTGGGATTGCCGCTATCAGCGCTTGCCTGTAGCTATGCAAAAGCAGACATTCCTTCTGCTGGAGCCAGAGTTGCGTTTGGGGTACGAATAGCCAAACTCTACGGCAGCCGCTAGCAAAAGCGTTTCTGCCCGCTCTAGAAAATCAGGCTGGCTCTTGTAGCGCAAAACTTCCGAGCCCAGAAGACACTGTAATAGGCAAGTTTGACAGGACAGCAGGTCCCTTGTACCTCAAGCACACAAAAGCAGACATTTTAAGTTTTAAAGCATCAGTTCTTTTGAGCCAGTGGCTATTCAGACAGTAGGGAAGGGTTGCTGTTTACTACCTTATTCTTAGTGGCTGATTTCTCTCATTATTTCTTCTCGGACTGACGCAGAAGTCTGATTTTATTTACTTTCTCAGGGAGTACCAAGCACTCCTGGTGCCACTAACATGCCACTGGCTTTGTCTGGAAAAAAAAAAATACTCAAGCAGCTCCACAGGCTCAACTACCACCTTTTATTTTGGTACCATTAAATACTCAAGTTACACACAAGTAAATACAAAGCCTTAGTTGTGAGGACCTCAGTTCCCTCACCATATCATGTCTTCCAAAAAATAAATGTGGGGCATGGTCATTACACGTGTCTGTAGTTGTCTGTTGATCGCTGTGGGCCATGGAACAAGGCCATCCCATGAGCAAATTTGGTATTTAGCACTTGGAATGAACGGTTCCTCAACAAAACTCTTTTCCTCTGACCTAACAGTTGCGATTTCCTGAGAGGAGGGCATGATAAAAGGGTAAATAAACACTGAGAAGACTGTGAAAGTCGCAGAGGGCTGAAATGGAACCACCTAAACCCGAGAAGACATCGAGGAAGCAAATGTTACAAAGATACGCACTGGGATGCATGTTTTTTTTCGCAGATGTTACAGAATTAACTTTTTTAATACTACCTCTGTCTTCGTGGCACACGCCATCTGCAGACAGCAAGTACCAGGGCAACAGTTCTTTGGCAGGAACGGTTTCAGAAATTAGAAAGCACTGGTTTGGCAAAATAAATTCAAATTTAGTGAATCCCCCACACACACACCTCCTCCTCGACCACAGCCCTTAAGCCAATATCATCACATCCCCTCCCACCCCCGGTGCCATTACGGCAGCCACAGCGGGGCGGGAGGCGGAGGCTCGGCCAGAGACCACAGGAACTTCGTAGGCTTCTCTCTCCATCTCTATGGCACAGCTAAGGAACACAGCTCACACCGCCACAAACTGTGTTTTTTTAACATAAACGTCCCTCCATGAAGTCCTGGTGAGGTCCTTTACTCGGGCACCCAATCACAACTGCAGTCCGCTCAGGGCTTCCAGCTCTAATGGAAGGAATTTAGTATCACTCAACAATTCCTCTTGCAAAACATCTATTGTTATTACTGCAGGCGCTTTGTTTTTGAGGAGAGAGGACAAGGGATGACAACTATTCATCTGTTCATCACAAATTCCTCTTACTTCTCCAGCTTCAAAAGTTCTGCTGGACTTACCCACATCACAAGTAATGAGGGGGACAGAGATGAGCTCTTCTGGGCTTCGTGATTGTGTTTTGGTTTGTTTTTTTTTAAAAAAAGAAGTGCTTGCATTACAGATAATCAAAGAATAAAAGATCACAATCCTCGAGAGAAGCAACTGCTCAGGAAAACTCTGTAGTTAGCAACGCAAGGGCCTCGAAATACCTTTAATTCATTCACGGAAGTCTGATGCCACACATGTCATTGTCTTCAATGCCTGTTAATGCTTTGCACTTGTAACTGTTTTCCCCCTTCATTCTCTAAATGCTTTGCATTAGTGTGCATCATCCTGCTCCTGCCCAAAGCGGAGCCGAACCGAAACAGTGTGCAAAGAAGCACTCTGGGAGCAACTGCACCAATGAAAGACAAGCCCTTGCTGCAGGCTAAGACGACTATGCACGCTGTCCGTTGATGAGGTATGTTTGGAGAAAAGAGGACAACGCAGCAGGCTACACCTCAGCAAGGAGGACCCCAAACTCAGCTCACGTCTGACGGCTTAAGGACACACAGCTGGAAACGAGACAAAGCTCCTGGTTCCCTGCACTGCTTTCTATTTATGGACTTCACCCGCTTCTCAACTATAAAATGACTGAATACGGCAAATATAACCTTAGATAAAGCCTTGACGTAACTTAGATACGCATTAAATGCCCTGCTCAGATGTAGTTTCAATGTGCGATCGCAGCCCAGAAGGCCAACCGTATCCTGGGCTGCATCAGAAGTGTGGCCAGCGGGGCGAGGGGGGGGATTGTGCCCCTCTGCTCTGCTCTGGGGAGACCCCACCTGGAGTACTGCATCCAGCTCTGGAGCCCCAACATAGGAAAGACTTAGATTTAGGGAAAAAAAAAAATCACTGTGAGGGTGGTGAGGCAGTGGCCCAGGTTGCCCAGAGAAGCTGTGGCTGCCCCATCCCTGGAGGTGTTCAAGGCCGGGTTGGACGGGGCTGGGAGCACCCTGGGCTGGTGGGGGGTGTCCCTGCCCAGGGCAGGGGGGTGGAACTAGGTGATCTTCAAGGTCCCTTCCAACCCAAACCATTCCATGATTCTATGATCTTCACCTCAATGCTTCCAGCAGTTCAAAGGCTTTGTATGGTGTTTACCATGATGCTGCCCTTGAACCCCATCAGAATACATCCCAACCTCCATCACCTTTCAAATCCACTTTTACTGGCAGGAACTCCCCATTTCAATCACACTTTTCTTCACTTCCACATCTTTACACTCCCCCTCTAAACCTCACCACGCTCTCTCCTAACAGAACCGAAAGATCCTGAGCTATTTCCCTCCACTGGGTGCTTTAGAGCAATGAGAAAAAGCAGCGCTTGCCCAACTCCTGGGAGCAGCTCGGGAGACACCAGCCTATACAAGATGAGAGGCTCCATTCCCAATTCACAAGACCAGTTGGAAGATGCTGAATTCCCCGTCCTACGTTTCCTCTGTTTCTCTACGGTTCCTCTGTTTCTCCAGTCACAGCCAACTGCTCTGATAAGATAAAGCATCAACAAAGGATGGTGTTCAACTGGCAAGAACTGGCCCTGGGGACGCAATTCCTAGACAGCCTTTTTTTTTTCCTCCACAAAGCGTAGCAAAATGTGTCTTCAATAGTAGTTCATGACCAACAAAGCTTCCTACCATATTTAGCTTTTTTGGATCTGGCTACAAATCGGAATTATAGTGCTGAAAAGCTGACATTTAAGGAAGGAACAACCAACCCTTCTGAATACATAACAGCTGTACAAAGCATACGCATGCATGAATAACAGATTGCTGCTGTTTGTACAACTACGATTGAGAAATACTCTGCCTTAAAATCTTCCAAAAGGTCAACACTGCTTCAGAAAAAGCTTATTTTCTGATAAAGTGACAGATCACGGAGAGAAGCTCTTTAAAAGATGAGAAGGGAGAATGATTAAATGGCGAATATTCCATTTTGGTTTTGAAAAAGCCCAAATACGATATTGCAGTCAAAAGATCCTGATCATATTTTGATTACAGCAGCAAGTTTTGGTCTAAAACTGTGTATTTACGCAGTGACTTCTAGCAAGGAAAAGGAACAGGAGTTTTATCAGAATTATGGCACGTACCTTAAAATTATTAATGACTGGAATGACGATTAACGAGGCCTGACTCTCAGCAAACAGGTGCTCACCAATTCTTGGGAGAAAACCAGGCCAATTCGGGGCCTTTCAGTTTGGCATTCAGATCCTCTCCCCACCCACCCCACCCCACACAAGCTCACCCCAAATCATTAACCGGCTTAAAAATTCTTGGCTCGGTGTGGTATAAATAAATAGTAGAATTGTCTTTTGAGCTCTAGTTAATCTTGAAAGCATTTTGTTCTGTTTTGTTTTAAAAAACACTGGCCATTTAACACTGTTTCTAGTCCACCATCCAGCACATCCAGCACACAGAATTTCAGAAATTTCTGAAATTGACCTTCTGCAAAGGTTAAACTCTCACCCAACTGTCTTTTAGTTAATTTTAAAAGATTTTTTTCCTGTGAGCAGTTTTCATTTTTAGCCATTCAAGTCATTACTAAAAGCTTGTGACTCTAATTGTATTCTAATTCTCAACTGTAAAATAAAAGAAGGGGGTCTAGGGAACTGCAGGTTTGGCTAAGAGGCAATAGAATTAGCAGAAAATTCTCAAAATGCTATCACCACACTACAGATGGAATATTGAAGAGAATAAGAGGCTAGAGGGAAAAAAAAAATATAGATCAAGAATAAAGTTTAACCTTCAACCACATCTTCTGATGTGGCTGTGATCATCACCAGTAAACCTATTTCAATGGAAAACCCACTAAACCCATACTTTTTTGTTCTTCCAGTTGGTTCACTGGTTCAGATCAACCACATACTACAAAGAGGGATTCTTCACTAAAAGTTCTGAACGTCAGCTACGAAAGAAATTCATTAAAGAGCCATTTAGAGGAGCAATATCGGACTGGATTACTTTAAATAAATACCTTTTTCTAGTAAAATCTCCAACCTACTTCCCCTTTATTAATTTGCTGGATTGCGTACTTATTTCCTAGCTACGAGTTTTCTCTGTGTGTTTATAAAACGCTTTGTTCAGCTTTGTGGATGTTTCTGAAACAGAACTGCTACTCCTTACTAAAAAGAGTAAGATAGCATAGGAAAAACAAAAAACCTGAAAATTATTTGTTAAGCTTCTTAATCTTCAGAAAATACAGGTTGCAGTTAAGGGTTTTCCTTGGGTTATAATCCTATCACTTAATATATTTTGCTGATAATCCCTGGTTTGTTCAAAATAGTTAAAAACAAAAATGAAGTTATCAGTGTATTTTAATCACAGGCTCGACTAACTGATTTTTATAATACGCCCGTCTAAATTTAGGGAGAGGAATATTTTGTTAAGGACAAGGATGATGTTTCTGATGAAGAAAATACATGTTATTAAGGAAGAGGGAGTGCAACAACTTTTATCAAAGTTATCTCAACTTATACCTGTTTCAGCTCTTTTGCTTCTTCCTGGGAGATCTTCTCTTGCGTCTGCAGCTGAACCTGGTCATCGTCCGCCCCTTCTCTGCCTCCCACCGGAGAGCTGGGCTGCGCCACTCCTCCCAGGAGTCCCGTGGCTGCAAGAGAAATCCCCGTGGTCAGACTGCCATCTCCTGTACCGATGGGGAGGACCACTGCTCAATCGAACTGGCTGACCTTGGCTTCGCTCCACAGCAGTTTGCGAGGGGAAAAACGCGCTCGGAGAAGCCTAACCCAACCTTACCCGTTAAACTATGTTCTTCTAGAAAGGATTCGAGCTGTATTTCGTAAAATACCTAACCTGAAGGTGACCACGCTGCCGAGAGATGACACCATTAAAGGCAACATTTGGAGAACGGGTTCATTTGGGGCTATGGAGATTCACCTGAAAAGAGAGCGAAGCAGCAGCAACACACTCCCAATCAGATAAATGATGATTCTCCACCTGCTGCTTCTTCTCTTTTTTTAATTAAAAGAATTTAAAAGTGATGGATCAGGGACAGAGCCTGAGAGTTGAGTCAGCAAACCCCTGCAACAGAAGGGCAACGCTGACGCTAACAACCACCCCCAGCTAAGCAGCGTGGACACAATCCCTCATGTAATGTGCCACCCGTCCTTTATTTAAAGCATCAGCTCTTATTGCAGTATCTGATACTACCCAGTAGGGTAGCAGGGACGTGCTGCAAGGAAAGGTTGTTATTTCTGCTGCAGATGAGTACTAAACACACATCTTGGCTCCTGAAGGCACTTCAACCATCTCCAAAGCTGTCCCACTTAAAGAGGTACCAAAAAGGAAGGTAACGCTACCGCTGCCACCCATGAGCACGCGGCCTGACCCACGAGAGCACAACGACGGCAGCTTTTACGTACATCAGGGCAAAAATCACGTTGGACGATGCCAGAGCTCACTGCCAGGTGGGAGAGCTGGTGCCCAGCTGGCTGGCCAACTGACGGCGTGCACCCGACCGCTTTGGATAGCGTTACTTCCCCGTGAAAAGGGAGACAAAAGCTAAACCAAAAGTGCCAAACCCTAAATCCCTCTCAATTAATTACCGCAAACTCATAATCCCTGGAATTATTCGGTTATCAGCCCCGGAGTCACTGAACTCGGCCACCATCAAGATTTAAAGACAAGCAAGTCATTCACTGTGCTACTGTTACCCCGTGCAAACGCTCCCTGGGTTCGGAGGGGCTAAGAACCAGGCACCGAAAAATGCTGTTTACAGTAAATTACTGTCGTGGTCACCCTCAAAGTAGGGAGGGAATGACAGACCTTCCTCTGGCAGCAGATAGCCAGACGAGATTCTTTGTGTTTCTTATCAGCTGAGTGTCACCATATGCTAATTAGTTCATTAAGACCAAGAAATCTATCCATTTCACTCCACGAATCTCGCTGAGGACAAGAACAGGAGGGGGATACGACAAAGGCGCACTAAGAAAATGGGATGAGGAAGGAGATCCGGCATTTCCCAGCAATTTTCTAGTTTAAAAAAAAAAAAAACAAGGAGAGAATTCAATAGAAATACAGAAACATTTAAAAAGCAATTTTGTCTCATTTTTGTTACACCCAGTTGGACTGCGAGACCCGCTGCCACCACGTGAGGACGAGAAGCTACCAAACCTCTGAAAAAAGTGCTGGAAACTCAAAATAATGAGAACATTCGGTCACAGGGGTAAGAAGGAAAAAAATCCAGCAGCCTCGAAAGGGATAAAAAACTGTGAATGCCAGTCTTCAGCTACAGGATTAAGACAGCACTGCCCCAGATTGTTATACCGCAGACGCACTGTGGGATTTCTTGCGCCTTTTAATCCTGGGTAGCTGTTATCAGCCATTATCGAGGACTTTATTGGCTGGGAAAGCTTGATTCAGTACAGAAGAACCTCTGTTACAAAACAAACCTCGCTGCTCTGCCCTGAGCATTTAAACACCCCTGCGGCTTGGTTCAAAAAAATTACAGGCAGAAAAGACACGCAAAGCAGCTAAAAATAATTTCAGATAATCTAGTGTGCATTAAAACTCTTCAAAAATTCCTCTTCTAGGCGGAATCGCGCCAAAACTCTTAGGGAAGATGAGGGTTTTTTTTGTATTTACTTATACCAATGTGCAAGACACACAGCTTTAAGGCAGGACTGGTATAAACAGACAGGATCCAGATGAGACCGTGGCAGTTGTAGAGACGTTCACGTCTCTGAGCCGCGCCACCGAGGGCAAAGAACGCTACGAGCCAGCGCGCCGAGACAGATGTACCTCCTCTGCACGGATATATTTCTCCCATAAGTCTCTGAATCAACATTCGCTATCTGAAAATAGACACATGTATTTTATGTGTACACAGAGGCAGGCATGCATAACACAGACTTTGTCCCCCTCCTGCTTTTAGGGGGGGGGGCGGGAAGAGAAAAGAAAAAAAGTTTTTTTTTTTTTTTAAAAAAAAAAAAATATCAGTATTTCCACCATGTGAGCAGCCATGGAAAAAACCCAGAGGTTAAAACACAGTCCGTGAGTGCCACCTTGCGACAGAAGACGGACGGCGACAGGCTCCCGGGAAGGAACAAACAAGGGTTTTGGTGGAGCTGGAGAAGTCAGGATTTCCATAACCTCCAGTTTTCTTTACTGACATTTCCAAATTAAACAGCCGAGATGCAGGTGGGGGGAGAAGAGCAATATCCTCGACTCACTGACTCAGCTGCAAACAGAGCAGAGCAGTGGGAAATGAAGCACAGTAGGGCTGTATATCCAATTATTTTATGTAACCAGCCTTAAGACCATCAGGAACTGAACACCAATTTGCTGGAATAACTCGGCGCTTAAGAAACCAGCAGGTTGTTTTTCCTCTAAGTTGTTGTGCTGACATTTTAGTGCCAGATGCCCAAGACCTACTTCCTTAGAAATTAATAAGCTTTTCCACGCTATGGCCCTTCACTCGTCAACAAGAGGACGTTCTCCTCCCTGCTGAAGTCCAGTTTTAGCTTGGTGCACAGAAATAGATTCATCTATTGTTTTATCTTATCATTTTTCTACTTGTTTTTAATTTTCCGGCAATAAAATCCATCCACCAATTTGCTCTTTTGTCACTAACAATTAAGAAAAAACAGAGGATTCAGGCATGTTGAGAGAAACAAATTCCTAACAGACAAAAATTCACCAGTTGTCCAAATGAATCCAGGGTTGGATTACAAAAAAACTAACCCTCCCCGGAATTTTAGAAGAAATAATAGTAATAAGGAATGTCATTCTTATTGTTGTGAAAGGGTTTCAGTCTTCTCTGTGGTTTCTTAAAACGATTAAACTATGCATTCACCTAATCTGAGACCAAAAATCTCCTAAATCCAAACACCTGAACTTCTCAAATAACAAAATTCGACTTTTTAAGATCTGAAAACTAACATGATGTTTATCCCATATGTTATTTAAAAACTTGCTGGACTGGAAATTTGTTTTAAACTTTCTACGATTAACTGAACGGCAGGTTTAATACAAATATGCTTCCAGCCACGAACTGACAAAGGAAAAGGAGCAGTGACGGAGGACCCTGAAGCCCGCAGTCAGGAGGGGAAGAATGGATTTCTAATGACCCTTCCCCACAGAGTGGCACAATATTGAACTGGTGACCACCGGAAAAAGAATGACATTGTAGTTAAAACACAGGTCAGTGGCTGAAACTCAAATTAAGCTAATCCTTTCAGAAAGCGGTGTGGAGTTGGGGACAACACCAGGTGAGAGCACTATGTTAAAGAGGGCTTGGCGTGTTCCAGCTGCCAGGCCCCCGAGGGACGCTCAGCTTCAGCATCTGCAGCCACAGGTTTTGCTAACGTAGTTGGGAGAAAGCAAATCCAAGTGCACTCAAACAGCGCCACACACTTCTGTCATCTCTCCCTCCTGGCGAGAGGACCTAAAGTCACCCAGCGCTTATTTCTTGCCTTTTACCATCAGCGCGGTCTCACCGTTGGGAGAGGATTTGCCTGGTAAATATTATACACTATTCTGAGTCTGAAAACCACTTCGAAACACTTCGCGCTAGTGTCACTGCTAACAGATGGATTGCTTCGTCCGTCACCTACCTGCTTGCCAAATGGAGGTCCCCAAATCTACCTGCGGAGACTTCCTGGCACCAACAAATCCTAGGGCATCTTCTAAAAACTGTATCTTCTTGCTAAACTGCATCTCCAAGATGGGGATTACTTCTGGCATCTTTGCCGACAAGAGCCGGTAAGAGGTGTCGGGCTTCCCAATAAATCTCTGTCGGACACTGATTTCATATGGCGTATGAACTCTGATATCATCCACATCCTTTGATTCAAACCGGTGAATGACCTGAGAATTGCAGTCACTGATTTCCAGGCCAGAAGCAAAGAGCGTGAGTTTTCCTGGCTTGACATTTGAGTCTGTTCTGTGGGTGATAATAACTGGAATTCTAATTATGATTCCTTCCTGGTTCTTCGAATCGGAAACTGTGGCAGTTTCCTTTGGCTTGGTTTCCAATGGTGCTTTCCAGAGCTTGCTGCTAAATGGCCACCAAGAAGGAGATTCGAGCTCAGTCAACAACCTAGCAGAGAAAAGAGAGTGTTAGAAGAGGGAAAGCCGGTAGGAGGGTCGTGCTACCCCACCAGTTCAAAGCAAATTACCGCAGACACAAAGATTTCTTAATACTCAATCCAGCCTTCTGTTATTTCGCCCCTCAAACCTATTCACAGCTCACCAGGACCCATCCGTTTTAAAAACCAGCTTTTCTTCATTTGCTAACACGTTGGAAAGCTGTCCCAGAATCTCACTGTTCTGATGTAAGAAATCCAACTTCAAACTGGATTTATTCAGGCCAATTTACACCCGTCTGTTCTTCAACTACCACTGCCTTTTACCTCAATGTTTCCACACTTGGCCATCATCCCCGCTGCCTTTTCCTGCTCCTTTATACCTCAGCCCCATAGTCTGATGATACCTTTTGCTTTGCCCCCACTTCCAAATTCCCATTGCCAGTTAAAACACGAAGAGCGCAAGGTTGAGGCTGAAAAGCCCAGCAGAGACTGCCCACTGGCGTCCAGCGTCTGCCTCGCCGTCAGTGTCGGTGTAGCTCCTGAAGGAGACCGACCTCCTGGCTGGCAAACTGTTGCCTTCACTTAAAGATAACCACACTCGCTTTATGAAGGAATTAAGCAACTGCTCCCAAGGAAGACCACTGTCTAGCCAGAACTAACACGGCCTCTTATTTCTAAGCAAGAAGATGCACCTAAGCAGGCACCTATCAGCTGCAGGCAAGGAAGATGTAACAAGCTGTTAAGAAGAATCAATGAGACGGAGGACACAATCCTTCCGTTGGATTTTCTATCAGTACAGCCCATACCCCTTCTTTTGGTGTCCTCTCCCAAGAAAGGAGCACAATCACAGATGTCTTCGGGTCTAAGCCCCACCAAAAAAAATGGGAATGAGAGGAAAGGTGGTGGGTTTGGTTTGATTTTCCACGTGCTGTGCTGCCTATCTGTTAGCAATCCCTTTCCAGGTGTAGATGGGAGTTAGAGGCAGAGCCACAGTCAGCACCTATGATGCTCCATTTCTCCAACTCTCCTCTCATCCTCTGCCCATCACCCAAACCCATCCGGTCAGCAGAGGATCCTGTATTTCAGGAGGACTCAGCCTCAGTGGCTGGAAAGAAATTTTGGGGCCAATTAGATCTCCCTGCGCAGTCAACAGGAACTTCAGATCACCCCCACTCCCTCCCAACTGTGCAAGCGCCCACCTCCTCCCTCACCCACCAGCAGCCTCCGGCACCCACCTGGCATCTGAGCCGAAACGGCTCGTCTCCAGTTGCAGGCAGGCATAGGAAGAGGCAAGTCACCCCTCTGGGACACATCCCCGGTTCAAACAACCCTACCCAGTCCCCACTGGAAAACACCGGGGAGCTGGCTGGAAGCATCCCACAAACCAAACCAGCCTGCAGACCACCAGCCCGATCAGGGTGTTTTAAATGGCGATTTCTCAACCCACCCGTCAGTCACCGAGCAGAACAGGAGAGCCACCTCTGCAAGCACAACTGGCTTCTCAATTAACTAACGGGAGGGACAAGGTTCTCTTTAAACCAAACGAAAAAGAAAAAGCTCTAAGGATGTTCAACCCAGATCAGAATTGTGTCCCTCACACTGCACAAACACCTTAAAGACTGTCCAGTGATTAGGCATGTGCCACCAGCACAGTACTTGAAGCAGATGCTCCTAATGAAGGCAAACCACATGTAATAAAATCTTTAATGAAACGCTGTGATCTTACTAATGCTACAAAAGACTATTTACTGACTTAAATCCTCGAGATGCAAGCCTTATCCGACCAAAATACAAAGTACTATTGCTTCACTGCTATTTCGGAGAGCTGGCTGGATTTAATTTGCTTTTAAGTTTACTCTAGAAAGGTACTGCCTGATGAAATCTGCATCGCAGCAGTGCTCCTCTCAAGATACTTTTTGTAACGATTTATTTTCCATGAGAGAATCAGAGTGCGGCTACAGAAGACTTTGCAATTTTAAAATCCTGTTTAATTTGGCTGCAGACAAAGTTTAATCTGAAAGAGGAAGCTCTAACTGCACAGGCTTTGTTTACTAGCCATCAAAGTTCGGCACCGGCTTCAAACCAGACCTAAAGAAATTCATCTGCTAGGAAAAGCAGAAAAAGTCCTATTGGGAGTCAACCACCGAATTCATGGATAGCGGAGACAGAATGAATTGTTCCAAGAATCTACTCCCAACTAAAGCACGAACAGCAGATATTTATGTAGATAGCAGGCAAGATGAGTAATGGGTCTGGAGCTCTCCGCCGCCCTCTGAAAATGCTGCGACACTCCTTTCAAAGGCAGGGGGGGAACAGACCAAAGGAGATGTAACAGAAAGTTCTACAATAACAGAATTTGAAGTGGCACAGTATCACAGATTTAGGGCTGAATTCCGAAACGATGAGGTTCAACTTAAGTTCAACACCGAGAATAACTGCAAAGGCCCCAGGCTCTGCTAGCACACACCATCTTCCAAATTAAAAGCCGCGCTTTAACCTACCTGACGTAACTACACGGAAACAAACGACCTGATCTCATTTCTACACAACACAAAGCGCCTTTTCTGTCCTCTTGGTGTATGAAAGAGTTACAAGGTATTTCAGGGCCAGGACAGCTTATGCCTGTGTCTTAACCTGTGACAAGTCATCAAATTCCTACCGCAGTATGTGTCCGCTTCATCGCATTCACCGTGAGAAAAGCACGTGAGGGCACTTACCGCAAAGCAGCTGCAACGTGACAAGTCTAAACCTCCGTTTACATTGTGGTAACTTATTCTGGATGGCTTGGAGCCTTAATTTTTATCCCTTTACCCCCTCACCCACCTCCTCCCCTCTTTCCCCAGGGAATGACATCCTGGCTGGGCAATGCCTGATTTACAGTCAAGATTTTTCTGCTGCACAGTCCTAACAAAGGCTCCAGCCAACTTCTCTGGCCTTCCACGGAGGAGTCACCCCGCTGTATCAACAAACTATACAACCGGACCTTATACACAAATGAAAATTTGCAACCACAGTACCTTGTCCTCTAATAGTAATATATTAAAAAGGAACCAGTGAACCTGGCTTTCTGTTTATTTTTGGTCTTTGAACATCTGCTAGCACGTCAGGCACAGCTCTGCTTATCTGCACACAGCTCCACTGAAAGCAGCTGTATATACCCAGGCACACACAAGAACAGAATTAATAATCCAAAAAAGCCCACACATACAGGCAAGATAAAGTTAATCACAGTTTTAAACATGCGAAAGTAGATAAAGGGGCCTGGTTCTTTTTATAAAAGACACCACCATCAAACTGGTGTCGCTTACACAACCCTGAAGTAACAGACACAAAAGTTCATTTCCTCCCGCACAAAATCTGCTCCATACGCAAAATGGTCCTGCCTGTAGTTACTTCTCATCAAGTTTCTAAAGAAAGCAAGAGGCAAAGAGCCTTAAAAGACAATTATCTATGCTAATAGTCCGACTTCCCCGATATACAACAATCAAATGAGCTTCAGTCACGGTCTTCCCCAGTTTCTACATTGGTTAGGGATGTGAAGACAGACGTCTTCAGTTTAGGAGAAGACATTGTGGGGGGCGGGAGGGGGGAAAGAAGCTTTACGAGAAAAACACACACACACAAACTACGCAAATAAACTAAGTGTTAGAACTCCCCAAAAAGCATACTGCAATTATAACACAGCTTGGCTAATGGATTCTGGGCTGCGTTTTAGCCTGCAAGCAAGCTGGCCAAACTCTTCATACTGTATATAAAACAGAATCTCAGCTAACGTTTGGTCAATGCCTTCCTTTATTTTTCCATTTTGAAATCAAAGCATCGAGCTTTTCAGACTCATGAGGACAAATAATACCTCCCAGTGCATCTTAACCCAAAACAAAACTCTCTTCCAAAAACAATGAGCAGGTATTTATTTTCCTACTCATTGTTTATTGCTCCAGAACTTTAAAAGCTATTGCTGAAGCTTTCAGTTATCTTGGCTTTTCATTAAAGGATATGGAGAATATCACCAGAATCATTGTGAAATCAACACTTTCTTTTAGACATGATATCCGTCTAAAAACAGAGGCTTCTTCCAAAAACAACTAGTTTGAACTTTATTGTGTTTGTTTCTTCATGCAGGTGTCAGAGCTTCCCCAAAGACGCTCATAGCTATATATCTTCAAACATAACAATACTCCTCTTAACCTTACTGTCTATTTTGACTGCTAGCGAATCCAACTTGCAGCATACAAAACAGCATAGAATAATTCACTTTGAACGTTAATCATTAACTAGTAAAGCCATAACGTTCCGATTAAGACACCAACCATTTACAATTCACATTGAGTCCTGCAACAGCTAAAGTTAAGCAACATCTCAAATGTGCTCCAAATCTTCTTTCAGTTGTCTAAAGGCAGCACCTGGTGGCTAATTTTTTTTGAATACACCGGCTTAAATACCTGATTGAGATTACCGC
Source organism: Pluvialis apricaria (assembly GCA_017639485.1). Classification (NCBI taxonomy): domain Eukaryota; kingdom Metazoa; phylum Chordata; class Aves; order Charadriiformes; family Charadriidae; genus Pluvialis; species Pluvialis apricaria. The sequence continues at coordinate 2,763,953 of CM030008.1, read as the reverse complement.
AAATAGACAAGCATTGTCTCTCCAGTTCTTGCACCACCAGACTCTGCAAAGCTCCACAGTTCAATGCTGCTCAACACTGCTCATTTTTTCCTCAAAATGTATTTATTCCACCTAGACCTAAAGGCAGGGAGTATTCCATGTAAGGTTAAAAACAGGGCAGTTTTACAGCGCTAAAAAGGAAGCACTGTTCCTACAGCCATTTCCCTGACTCCATCCACACCGCAGACCCAACCCTCTCTGTTGCGCGTAGCTGGGAAGTAAGTTCTCGTGAAGGGAAGGCCAAATACAAAGCCCTCAACTACACCCACTCTGTACGCAAAAAGCAGCTTCAAGAGCTGACTTCCATGCACAGAGAAAGGAGTACAATCTACTGGAACTAAAGATTAACTGGCACCTGTCTCCTGATAACTCTAGGACAATATCTTCAAGTCAGCAGCTCACCTGCCATAGTCAACATTTCCTTTGACAAGAACCAGAAAAAGCAGAACTGTGGTTGTGTTTGCTGCCGAACAGCAAAACAGGATGGTCCAGGACTGGCAAAATTAACCAAACCCAACTTCCAGTATTTTTTCCTTTATGCATATTCTGGGACATCTAATAAAAATGTGACTGCCATACCTTGTCCTTCAGTGGGGACATTAATTTGCATCTCTTCCCCCTAACTAGTTGCCAACTCTCTCAAAACTTATAGGTTGTTAGTATTTTGGAGATCTCGACCATTTCTGCCAGCTGTGGTTGAAAGTCATAAGGGCTTGAAAAGTTATTTGAAGGAAGGAGGACGCATACGTATACACAAACAACTTCACTGGGGTGAAAAAATGTCACACAGAAGGCAGGACAGAAATACAGAAAACACTTGTTACAAGAACTAGATCTGAAAAAGACCATTACCGGCTTAAGCTTCAAGTGAAAGTCAACAGTTTAGTTTCCCTAAAGACCTCTGTGGATCTGCCCCATAAATTTTGGGTATAAACAATACAATCCCACAACCACTACTTAGCTCAGAGGACGCTACAGTATCGTTACCTGTCTGCTACATCCATATCCCCTTCGATCTTGTTGAGCCCTCTCATGATGTTATCAAACTGCTCGCCCTGGTAATGCAGCACTTTTGCCGTGTCCTCCAGTCGTTTCTGCGATCCAGTCAATAACCCCGTCAGTTCTTTTCCCTTCGTTGACTGCAAAGCTGCTGCTTCTGCTCCCGCGCCTTGGCTTGAGAGCAACTGCTCCCTCCAAAAGTGCTCAAGGATGTTGAACACCACATTTCTGTTGGGTTGCAGAGAACTGAACCAGTGCTTGGTGTTCTTCTCTAGGATGGTAAGGGAGCTGAAGATTAAATTTGAAGATTCCTTCTTGATCTCACCGATACTAGAAAGATGGAAGTTGACCAAAAGCTCCCCAGTCTTGTCAGCTGTAAATTTGATTGCAACAGGAGTCAGTGAGAGTCTGCCAGAGACCCATTGTTTGCTGGTGTCCAAGTAGTAAGAACAAGGCCAGCTATGGATACGTATGTCTTCGTTCATCAGCTCGCCGTTCGGATCCTCTTCTACAAGAGCAGCGCCCTCAAAGCCAGAAGGAGAAACTAGAATAAAAGAGGAAAAAAGAATAATGCAAGAATCCTTAGCAACGTATAAAAGCTGATGTTACAAACACTCATAAATAATTAATCCCACCCACAGCTGACTTCCAGTACTTTCACTGTAACCTCTCAGGTGAGCACCCGAGACAGATTTGGAAACAAGTACGGATGGGTTACAAAATTTGGTAATCATTCCCAACCATCCAAACATTTCCTTCAGGAAGGCTCACCGTTTCTGAGGAGGACTACCAATATTATTGCCCACTCCCTAACAGCGCTGCCTCCGCTTTTTATAACGTTCTCATCGTGTTCCAGCACGTGATTTACAACAGCACAAATTTCAAATGGCTATTGCATTAACGCCCTGGATATTTAATACCTGCTATGCTGTTTTGGACGGGGAGGTGCTTTATAATTAGATTAGTCTATACGGTCACATGCATATGTTCATATTTTTGGGTGGAGGGGAACCTACCAAAACCAGAATCATGAAAAAACTTTTACCAACTTGTCTGAGTCTTTCACGTACCCCTTTTTACTGGAAAGTGATCACGTAAGAAGTTTCCCATTCCCCACCTCATCGCCAGAAGCAGCCTCCCATAGACCAACAGGTATTGAAGAAAATCCAGAATATCCCAAAACACAAGCTCATCGATAAGTATCTACAATTATCACAACAAATAACTGGTCCTTCCCCTTCCACTCTGATATCTCAACACTCAGGTATGTTAAGAACACACCCAGAGTGTCTATCCAACGTATTCAACAGTGCAGGTGAAACCAAAACCACCACCGACCAGAACTGACAATCATTCAAAAACAGAAACACCCAGCCACAAACAGACGAATATTCTTCAGAAATCATCACTATGTCAGGCCATTAATCTTGGTCTCAGGAGACTTGCAAAAATACCTACTTTACAAAACTCAAGTGGATAACAGAACTTCTGGTAGAACAATGCAGCCAAAATAAACCCCCAAATCTGTAGTATTTCTTCTGTGAAATATTCATTGTTTCTCAGTTCCTGCCAAAGATGTTTGGAAACAGAAGTTTGGGAAGAACGGCAAAGAACTTAGCGGTGCTGCTGGGAAAACCTCGACTGACACAAGTGGAAGTTAAGATGAAAAAGAAGAGCCAGCAGAACTGACTCTGTTCACTCAGCACAAAGGGACACAACGTTCAGGGCAACGGTGATTTCATCGCACCTCTGTGACAGGCCGTGTTTTCCCGGGAGCCTGTGATGCTATTTGATGACATAATATTAATCCTATAAGACTTGCTCACCGGTATCTGGAATCCCAGCAAGAAGACGTGGAGTCGTCACATGCCTCAGGCCTGGCTCGCTTACATCAAAACAATCTCAAATTTGGAACGGTAAATTAAATGAAACATATCTGGAGTGGCATCTCTCCGCACTTCCAAAGAGGCTTCTCGTACCCAAGGGTCAGGTTGTGTCCTGGAACACCTCCTTCATAACGCTACGGTTTTCAGCACGCACGCTGAAGACCAATTACGTTCCGCAACTGACTTCTTTGTGAACGCCCATTACATAATGGTGATTTAATTGCTCACATATTCATTATCTTCTCAAAGCCTTTGAGGTATCCTAGCACAATTTACAGATTAGTACCGTGACATTATCCCAAGGTGTTCTGCTACTTGTATGGTGCAATAAATGAAGAGCTCCACCACAAAATCCCCACTTAGGTTGACGCTGATACTAATTACACCTTTTTACTTCCGTACGATCTGTTCCCCCTAAGGAAATGTCTAGGAATCCTAATGCAAATAAAAAAAATCTAATAGTCTTTTTTTCAGGTGAAAATTCACTGGTGTGAATTCCTACAGCACATACCGAAGATTTAGTGCTTTCAGGCTGCTGCATCACTATTGTCCCTTAAATAGAGCGTTCTAAACCAAAGTCCGGTTCCAATGACGTCTTTTATTAAATATATTCAAACTTCATTACTACTGAGGACTGGTCATGGTATGCCATGTTCCACAAAAATCCTTACTTTGGTTTTCGTACCTTATTTCCATGGCATTATGAATTGTAGCGATGCAAATGGGAAAAAAAATACGCCCTAAGTTTACAAAACTGCTGGAGTTTGAAGTGAAAATTCTTCATCTGTTTTGGGCTAATAAAACCACAGTCCTAAAAAGACAACTTTGCACTGTACTAAGGGCCAATGAGCGGGTGAAAAAGCCCACAGAAATCTGATTCAAATGAGTAGCTACAGCCAACAAAACAATGACAAGTTCTAGGAAATACTATTTCTTTCTCAATCATTTGCTACATAATTCCATAATTTGGAGAAAAAGCTAAAAGCTCTGGCCTTAATTCCCCCATCTAGAAAAAGAAGATAGTTCCTCTACTCCAGCAAGGTTAGAGCAGACAGATCTGATGGAGAGAATTTTTTCTCCAGCCTGACGGGGCTTTGTGAGCAGCCAATTATTATGATTTCTATTTAAAGGTTATTTTCTTTCTGTCATATGCAAAGAAACAGGGAAAAGAAAAATACTTTTTAACGATCAGTCAAGTGTGACTGCAAAGAAACAAACAGCAGCAGCGGGATTCCAAAACAGCTGGAAGCAGAACCGGGGCTTTTACAGGATACTTTAAGTAGAAAATATTTCCAATACGGATACACAATTATGTGCTGATGACAATATACTTTTTGTTACTATAACTCACAACTATGTCAGTTTAAACAACAACATAAATTACATCAGTGCTGAAATCACTGACAGTTGAAACGAAATCATGTTACAGCTTTATTATTCAGGATTTACAAATTACAAATCATAATTAAGCATAACTGTTTGACACTGTCTAGATATGAAGTAAATACAATAGCAAAGAGACAATAAACAAAAATCAACACCTTGTATTACACCCTCAAGCTCCTTGTAGCCTAAAGGTATTGCAGAAGCAAATGAAATTTACTGAAAGAGCTCCCCATCAGACGCAGGAAAAAAAAAAAAGAATTAAAATGAATCAGCAGCCTCCCAGTTTATCAAACCAGCACATCCCATTCAGGAAAGCAACAGATCCCAGCCCATTAAAAGCAGCTGACATCCCCTTCCCCCACCCTGCGCAAATCTTTGCTATTTACACTAGTTCCTGAAAATCTCAAACGTCAGCACACTCCTCACAACACGCTGCTGCCCTGCAATGTCGTTTTATAAATAATGTATACAAATAATGATGAAAACAAGACACCAAAAGATTATACACCTCGCAGAAGATCACAAGGGAAACCTGGAACCAAATGAAGGTTTCTCAACGCTCGCTGCTGGGACAGGCACAGGCAGAACCTAACGTCATCTGAAAAACAACTCCTAGACCCCGCAAACAGCAACAGCCACCTTCAACCAGGCACAGCCCTCTAGGGAAGCAAGGAGAAACTGTAAACAAGCAATTGACTCTTCAACTTCTGTAAAATCTCAGCCTAAAGCCTATTTTCACACGCAAAGAGTTCCACAAACTCTCTCCAACCACCACCAGCTCCCCGTCAAGACAGCATCGTCTCTCAAGCCTGTTCTCTACCTCAAGGCTGTGAAAATATCGATGTCTGGTGCAGTTTCACGACTGTGCCATAAAAAAAGACCTTCCTAAACCGTATCTTAAGCTCCTTACCTCTATCGGTAGACGCAGAACTCTCAGGCAGCGTTTTGGGGGCTGCCGCCTCTACAGAACCGTCCATCCGTAGGTAGAATTTTTTTCCCTGAGTATGTCTTTCTCTTCAGAGTCCAAAAGAGCAGGTAAAAAAACCCTGAAGCTCAAGCAAAAAATCCTACTATGCCCGTTACCAAAAGGAAAAAATATATAAATAACAGAGAATGTATTTTTAACCCTGGATCTACGAGTAAAACAAGTCCTCTCAGTCCAGGAGAAGAAACTAAGCAGTCACTTGACCTGTGTGTATATATCTGTGTACGTGCCTTGGGTCATATGACTTTTGACTCACCTGAGAGCTTGAAGGCTTTGCCTGATAGTCAGCTCCTTTTTGTGCCCGAGGCCAGAATTTCCAAGCAAAAACCTATTCACTACTTAAATCCGTTCACTGTTCCAGCACTTTTTTCCCCCCAATATGACATTTTAATTGCTATCAGATCTGCATGACTTTTTTTCTCTCCCTTCTTTCTCTGCTTTCTCAGAGAAGAAATTTAAACCTTGCGGAAGTATAGATGTACGTAAGTATAACCAAGATGGACTGTATTCCACAGTGAAAACAGTCAATGGTATAGAACATAGCTACTATTTATGAACATTCAACAGCATACTATAATTTAATACAAGTCTTCAAGGAATCAGATTAAAACACATGAGAAAATTTACCAAAAAAAAAGAAGAAACAGTCACAACTATTTGAAATCAGCTGGGAAAAGGCTTTAAATATGTACTTCACCTATGACACTCATGCATTGTGTCATATAACGTCGGGCATTAACCTGTGATTATAGTTTTTGAGCAGCTAAAAATCATTGTTATCCTATTACTTTTGTAACTCTGTTCTCCTCAAGTCGATATTAAAGAAACTTTTTGGTCTCATCTACTGGCAGCACTTTGCCTTTTGTAAAACAGAACCTTCGTCAGCTTCTCTCTTATTAGCTTGTACAGCACCTACGTGGAGGATGCTTCATCGTATTTGAGCTGTACAATGCAAAGCAACGTTAAATACACCAGCTTCTCCTCTGATGTAAGCAGCGAGCTCACCGCTAAAGACCAAACAGCTCAGCTACTCTCCTTCAAAATGAAAAGACTTTTTTTCGCCCCCTCATATTTCCTGAAGTTTTGACAATCCCATTTCAGAAACGCTGAGCTAGAGGCCTTCTGCCACTTACACGGCTGCTCTATTATAACATTACTCGAAACTCAGGATTTCTCTCCCCTCCTCCTCCCATCACTTTATTTTGACCCCATCACTTGAAGTTCAGCATTACATCATTCACCATTCTACTCCTACAACACGACTAGGAATTCCTTACGTTACAAGACATGGAATATCCATAGTTTTGTAAAATACACTGAAAAAAAAGTCTCACCTGCAATAAAACATACCATTTCAGTATTCCCACCCAGAAAAAAAAAAACCAAAAAACAAGACCCACAACAAACAGAGAAACCCCCAACAACAAACAGATGTTAAGTCCTTTAGAATACCATGGAAAGGAAAAAAAAATAAACAAATGGCTTTAAATTACTTGTAAACACAGACAAGAATAGGTTTATACACTTAAGAAGCTTACAGTCCTTAAACCACTTCCCTATACACAATGCAAGAAGAGCTATAAATGATTTCACAATAAATTCCTACATATTTTTTTAAAGAAATATATGTTTGCCTACACATTTATCTACAGACCAGATGACACATGCAGTCTCTCCCAATCTGGGCTCCCCACCATCAACACATTATCCGCATCCTGTAAACGACCTCTTTTTTAGCAAACACTTTGTCTTTTTGACACATCTGCCCCCCAAACCGAGCGCAGTACCACACACAGCTGCAGACAGCAGCACAGAGCAAGAACTAGGATTAGCAGCAAAGAGATGTGGATGATCTTTCCGGCAGCCTCACCACAACATTGTATAAATTCTCTAGCTAACACGTAACTCAGGGCAGCTTCTATAAAAAGGAGGTGACTCACCTTCTCTTGTGAAGTGCTTTGAGACCATTCAATGAAATGGAAGCATTAATTACCCCAGGTGCGAGGAGATGCTACAGACACCGGGAGAAGGTGCTGTCAGCTCACGAGCATAACACCATCCCTTCGCAACGCGTCTACCTCAGAGCCTCCAAAACTTAGTCACAGATTTTTCTCATCTGCAGAACATTTCTGCACGCATTTCTAACATGTTGGTGTTTGTTTCCTTTTTCTCCTCCTTCATGGCTGAAGCTTCCATAGGGACATTATCTTCGGTGGTTTATTCCCAAAACTACCATCTGGCAAATAAGTTTAACGCTTCTGTGAGCCCAACAACGCTCATAATAAAAATGTTTATACGGCCTACCAAGCGACTCTGCCCTCTTTTTTAACTAAAGGCCTAAGATGCAGTTCCACCAGGTTTCTAACTCTACAATTCTCCAAATGATGCTACAAGACACGAAATACTCAGGGGTGACCCTCCAAGACATGCAAAGACACATAGTACCTCTCTACTATGGCACACAGAGAAATTCAGCTCCCCTCAATCTCAAAAGATCGATAGATCCCCACTGAAGAACGGCTCTACACTGAGGGGCGTCTCCAAATCAACATGTTTCCAACATTCTATGGGAAAAACATTTTGATCCCACTCCATTTCTGATACAAAGCAATTTTATAGAAGAACAAAGTCCCATCAACCTCTCCCAAATACACTTAAGTACGGGACTGCCTCGGCTCCCATCCTTTAACCCACACCAGCCCCTACGCCCTTGAGGTTAAACCTCATTAGCCTTCCTTTCAATTTTGACGCTGTCTCATCCTCTCCAACCCAAAACACAGACACATCTACACCTCTCAAACCTTGCTCTCCTGCCCTCCCAGGGTGCCCTGCCCTGCCTCAGGGGTGAACCCTCTTCTGTCCCCCTTCTTTCCTTCCACAACTCACTCCCTTCCCCAATGCCATCCCCAAGACTCAACACCTATTTCCTTACCCCAAGATAGAACTACCCCCTTCCGAAAAACATTTCCCTCCCCTTCTCTTCCTTTTTCCCAGTACAAAGACAGTCTTCCTCCTCCTCACCCCAAACACAACACAGTCACCCACTACACCAGATCTTTCCCCAGTCCCTGTCCTTTTCCCAGTGCCAGAAGAGACCCCGTTCTTTCCCTAGCCCTACTAGGGAAAGCTGTAGGTCAGTCACGCAAAATCCTCTTCTCTCCTTCACCGCTAGGCCAGGCTCCACCACAATTCTCATCTCTCCCTCCGCCACAGCTCTAAGGCAAACTGATCTCTAGAGCTCGCTGATCTCTGCTCTCTGGTATCCTGCGATAGGATGACTGGAGACAGTTCAAAGCTGTGCCAAGGCAGGGGTACACTGGGCATTAGAAAGCACTGCTTCACCGAGAGGGTGGTCAAACACTGGAACAGGCTTCCTAGAGAGATGGTTGTTGCCCCAAGCCTGTCAGTGTTTAAGAGCTGTTTGGACAATGCCCTTAATAACATGCTTTAACTTAGTCAACCCTGAACTGGTCAAGCAGTTGGATTAGATGATTGCTGTAGGTCCCTTCCAACTGAAATAGTCTATTCTATTCAAACCCATACACTTTATAGAATCACAGAATCATTTTGGTTGGAAGAGACCTTTAAGACCAAGTCCAAACATCAACCCAGCACTGCCAAGCTACCAACAAACCATGTCCCTCAGCACCACGTCTACCCATCTTTCAAATACCTCCAGGGATGGTGACTCCACCACTGCCCTGGGCAGCCTGTTCCAATGCTTGACAACCCTTTCAGTGAAGAAATTTCTCCTAATATCCATCCTAAACCTCCTCTGGTGCAACTTGAGGCCACTTGGTCTTGTCCTATCGCCTGTTCCTTGGCAGAAGAGACCGCCCCGCCCCTGCTACAACCTCCTTTCCAGGAGCTGTAGGGAGCGAGAAGGTCTCCCCTCAGCCTCCTCTTCTCCAGACTAAGACCCGAAGGCTTCCCACAGCCAGACTCACCCCCCACTTCATGTCACAGAATCATCTAGGTTGGAAGGGACCTTTAAGATCATCAAGTCCAACCATCAAACTAACACTGCCAAAACCACCACTAAACCATCTCCCTCAGCACCATATCTGCCTGTTTTTTAAATACCCCCAGGGATGGCGATTCCACCACTCCCCTGGGCAGCCTGTTCCAATGCTTGACAACCCTTCCAGTGAAGAAATTTTTCCAATATCCAATGTAAACCTCCCCTGGCCCAACTTGAGGTCATCTGCTCTCATCCTATTGCTTGTTACTTGTGACAGGCTGCCCAGAGAGGCTGTGGAGTCTCCCACAGTGGAGCCATCCCAAACCCGCCTGGACACCGTCCTGTGCAACTGCTGTAGGTGTCCCTGCTGTGGCAAGGGGGGTGGACTTAGATGATCTCCAGAGGTCCCTTCCAACCCTGACGATACTGTGATAGTGTGATACCGTGAGAAGAGACCAACCCCCACCTCTATCCTTCGCCTACTTATATATCAGATATTCAAACCCCCGTTCCCATAACTCCCCCCGCAACACTCCAGGCCAGACCCCCATTCCTTCCCCTAGGCCAACCTCCACCCTCCCCTCAGGCTTAGGCCAAACCACCCTTCCTACACCCCTACCCATACACCACCAACCTCCACCTCCCCCCCAAACCTTTGCTAGACGCCCCCAACCTCCCCTTTTCCCCCAGCCCGCCCCCTCCGCGGCCCAGTCCGGCACCCACCTCCCTCAGCGTCGCGCCGTCCGCCGCCCGCGGCCGCTCCCCCCGGCCCCGCCGCCCTCCACCGTCCCGTCCCCGCATCGACGCTCTGCGCATGCGCCCGCCGCCCGCTCCTATTGGCTGAGCCGCGCCGCCGCTGCGCTCCCCCTTCTCGCTTCCCCCCCGGGCCCCGCCCGCCCAGCGCTGAGGTTCCGTCAGCGGCCGCGGGAGCCGGGTTCCCTCCTGCCGCCGCCGCCACCGGCGCCGCCACCGCCGCTCGGCCCGGGGTCCTGCCCCCGCGGTGGGGCGGAGGGGGGGGTGAGTATTCCTCCTCTCCGCTCCCGCGGGTCGCGGACGCGCGGGGGCGGAACGAGAAGCCAAGGCAGGGACGGCGTGTGCGACGCCCTGTGGCGTCCGGGTTCCCCCCCACCCCCCGTTCCCTTCCTCCTCGGAGCTCCCTGAGGAGGGATCCCCCTCATGGCGGCCCCTTTCCTCCCCCTGAGCCGCCTCGTCTCCCCTTCACCCCCGGCGTCACCCCTCTCCTGAAGCCCATCCCCTTCAGGGGATGGGGCCTCATTTTACCTTTGGGCCTCCTCCCTCCCGCGCTGTGCTCAGTCCCCCCCAACCTTTTCCCCGGACACCTACTTTCTATTCACTATTATTTACCTTTTTTAACTTATTATTGTTGTCTGGCCCATAGAGGAGGCGGGGGGGGAGTGCCAAAGCTTGTATCTTCTCCAAAAGGGGTGAGCCCCAGTACAGCTGCTGGTCTGCAGTAGTTTCCCAGGGCCCCATGTATTTAGGCAGTTTCCTTCCCTCCGCCCCTGCAATTAATCAATTTAGCAGGGATATCCCTCTGAAATTAACGTTTCTGCTGGTTTAGGAAGGAACAAGCTTTTGCTGGTCGTTTCCCAGGGCCCCAAATACTTAAGGGGTTTCCTTCTCTCCATCCCTGCAATTAATTTAGCAGGCATATCCCACTGAAATTAATGTTTCTGCTGTTTTAGGAGGGAATCGTCTTTTTCTGGTTGTTTCCCAGGGCCCCAAATATTTGGGGGGTTTCCTTCCCTCCATTCCTGCAATTAATCCATTTAGCAGGCATATCCCTCTGAAATTAATGTTTCTGCTGTTTTAGGAAGGAACCAGCCTTTGCTGGTGGACCCCAGAGAACATGGTCGCCCTGGCAAGAAGATGATGAGGGAAAAGCAACATCTTCGCCATCCCTAGGGTGACTTTGTTGTCAGATATCCCACCGGCATTAAACTTTATAAACTATGGAAGATCCTAAGTAGCCCAAGGTGGTGGGATGCTCCTGCATGACTTTTTCTTTTACCTCTGGCTGCTTATATTTTCCTGTGAGTTTTCATGGATTTAGAGACTCAAGTCACATTTTAAAGCAAGGTTTTTTTGCCGTAGCGTACCGGGATATAGCATCTGGTGAACGCTGTCTTGGCTAAGCCAGGAAGGGTATCCAGCCTGCATGGACAGGGCAACATTCGCCTGTTCCACTGCCTTTTTTCGTGACTACAACAGTTCATCTCAGGGTGCATTCTGCCTCCCCGGAGGACACGTTGACTTTATTGAAAAAGTGGAATCATTCACTTACTCAGACTTTTTCCGGGATTATTTGATTCCCAACCATCCCTGTATTTTCTCAGCTAAATTCACTGAAGACTGGGGCAGCAGGAGAAATTGGGTTACTTGGGATGGAAAGCCTAACTTTGATCATCTGCTGCAGAAGTTTGGTAAGTCATGGCATTTTTAATACCTAATTAAACACTCTATGCTAAAGGACACAGCTGTTTTTTGGGGGTTTTTTAATTTTAACCTTAGGAATAGAACCTCTAGACAAAACCAAGCAGTTCTCCAGACTTTTTTCTGAATTAATACGTTCATTTTCTATACTTAGTCACACTTTATGTTTCGCAGATTCCAATCTCGAATTTATTCCTGTAATGAAATAAAATAAAAGGTATTGTGTAATTTAACCGTACCAATTTATATACCTGTTTAACTTTAAACTCAAGAGCAGCCTGATGCTTTCCCTAGGCTAGGGGAAAGTGTTCTGTAGTTACAGTGAAATATCTCTTCTGGCTGTAAAATATTAGTATATTTAATACGAATCAATACCCCGCTCCTAATGTAGTTTAAGAGGAAAATTCAGGTCACGTTGAATGGTCTGAATCATGTTTGCCTAGAATGATGGTGTTGGGAGGGAGAGCTGGGCTGGGGATTGTTGCTTTATGTGTTTGTACTGTGCTATGTATTAGAGGCTGCTGCAGTGCATAAGGTTAAGGGAGTTCAGTCTCAGCGCCAGTTATTCTCTCCCCACGTGGGCTCAAAAAGTTTATATTTCAGGAGAGGCTGTTGTACCTGTTGCCAACTGTGATGTCAAGGAGTACAATTCTAACCCGAAGGAGCAGCTCCCCTTCAAGGAGTACGTAAAGTACTGGAAAGAGTACATTAAAAATGGCTACCGTTCATCCCGAGGGTGCCTTTATCTAAAGGACTGGCACCTGAGCAGGTAAGAGAGCGCTGCGGAATCCCCTGCGTACCTTGCACAGCAGAGCTGCCGCAGAGCCTTAACATTCAACTTTAAATGCCAGCAGTGCTTTTTGTTAACACCTGCCCACCAAAATATCAATACTTATCTAATACTGCACAGTTCTTGGCATGATTCACACAGCAAGATCCTTCCTGAAAAGGCTGACATTCTTGAACGCTTTCCTTTTCATCCCTGTTTTAAATGACTGTATGTTATCCCTGTGGAAACCGTGTGGCTGGAACATTTGGCTTTTGTTTGACTGCTACAGTGCAAACCTTTCTTCTTAAGAAGAAGGAGGACATTTCTAATTATGTCTATCTCAGTAAGCACATGTGCGTTGTGAATTATAATCCTTTATTATCCTTTTTTTTTTCCTGTTAACTTTCCCAGTCATTAAAGTTCTCTTCACCCTGTATTGGCTTTCCTTCTCCAACCTGCTGCTTGCGAGGTGGATGCATTGTCTGTTCTCCATGTCTATGAGGACTTTTATGTCTTTTTGCTTAAAGCTCTTCTTCCTTAAACGCATCCTACTCTTAATCCATCTTGTCATCAGCTCATTTTCATTTCAAAATCTCACAGTCTGGTTTCCCTCCTAACCCTAACACCCCCAACCTGTCACCCAGTTGGACAGCCAGTCCTGCAGGCGTCTCATCCAAAGTGTTTATTAGGAACTGTCTTTGCCACAATTAGGAGTCTCCCAAATAGTAGTTAACCTTCGCAGCTTTCCTGGGAGACAGAAAAGCACTGTTGTGCGCATTTTGCGTGCAACTCAGAGTTGTCAATGATATAAAGGAGGCGGCAGCAAAGTATTAATGGCCTGCTAGAGACCCGATCGGTCTCTGTATCTGTGTTTCGGGAACTGAAGCAGAAGGAGCAATGCTGCATTTTTCTGAGACCAATTTCCAACACATTATCTCTTTAAGAGCTTTCCCTGAGCAAGATGTTTATACAACCCCTGTGTATTTCTCCTCCGACTGGCTGAATGAATACTGGGATGCTATAGCAGTGGACGATTACCGGTTTGTCTACATGGGACCTAAAGGTTCATGGTAAGGCAGTGTGGTTTCTTTCATGCTTACATACTCTTTTTTTTATTATTTTTTTAAGATTAATATTAGGGACGATTATCACATTGTCCTTCACGATAGCATGATGTTGCAGAGGCAGTGTGACAATACTGTATAGTGTTGTACCTAAAACCAGCCAGTTTCATTTCTCTAGCAGCACAGTTCTGGATGTGAGCTGTCCTTATGCAGTCAGAAGTGATTTGCACTTCAAACAGCCCTGAATTGTGCACACAAAATCTGCGAAAGTTGTCAGCTAGCTTCTATGAGGTTTTAGAGCAGAAACACGCTGGGGATCAACAGCCTCCTGTGATTTGCAGAGTCAACAGAAGCCTTGGAGGGGCGCTGATGAGCTGGTCAAATATTTTGCAGGTGAAAGTCAGCATTGGTGATAAAGTTGCATTACAGTATTCTCATCAGTTCGCATCACAGAATCTCCTGCCATTGAGGTATTTATGGGACAGATTCAAAACTAACTGATGGGGAAGCACAGATGCTATAGAACACTGCAATACTCCCAAGCGCAAATCCAGGCTGGGTGGAGAATGGATTGAGGACAGCCCTGAGGAGAAGGACTTGGGAGTGTTGGTTGATGAGAAGCTCAATGTGAGCCGGCAATGTGCAATTGCAGCCCAGAAAGCCACCCCCATCCTGGGCTGCATCCCCAGCAGCGTGGCCAGCAGGGCGAGGGAGAGGGTTCTGCCTCCCTACCCCACTCCTGTGAGATCCCCTGCAGTGCTGCCTCCAGCTCTGGGGCCCCCAACATCAGAAGGACATGGACCTGTTGGAGCGGGGCCAGAGGAGGCCACAAAGATGATCAGAGGGCTGGAGCACCTCTGCTGTGAGGACAGGCTGAGAGATTGGGGATACTCAGCTCAGAGATGAGAAGGCTCCAGGGAGAACTAATAGCAGCTTTCCAATCCCTAAAGGGGCTACAGGACAGCTGGGGAGGGACTTTCTACAAGGGCATGTGGTGGTAGGACCGAGAGGTAATGGCTTCAAACTGCAAGAGGGGAGATTGAGATGAGATATTAGGAAGACATTTTTCACTCTGAGGGTGGTGGGCCCCTGGCGCAGACTGCCCCGAGAAGCTGTGGCTGCCCCATCCCTGGAGGTGTCCAAGGCCGGGTTGGACGGGGCTTGGAGCACCCTGAGCTGGTGGGAGGTGTCCCTGCCCAGGGCAGCAGGGTTGGAACTTGATGATCCTCAAGCTCCCTTCCAACCCAAACCATTTTATATAGATGTAGTGGTCATTTAATACTTAAAGCAGTCAAAATTAAATGAAGGTGATGACAGTTTGGGATCAGGTTTGCATCGTAAAGGTTGATTTCTGTGTATATGTGATTCTCAGAGACTTTAATTCATCTTAAATCTTTCAAGCGTTATCTTTACTCAAACCTCTGATTTGCCCCACAGGACTCCGTTCCACGCTGATGTCTTCCGTTCCTATAGCTGGTCAGCCAATATATGCGGGAGAAAGAAGTGGCTGTTGTACCCCGCGGGACAGGAGGAGTACCTCAAAGACCGCCATGGTAACTTGCCCTTTGACGTGACTGCACCTGCTCTTCGGGACAGGAGTGTTTACCCTCGCTACAACCAAAGTCAACCCCCTGTTGAAATTGTGCAAGAAGCAGGGGAGATAGTCTTCATCCCCAGTGGATGGCATCATCAGGTTTACAATCTGGTAAGATAACTGATACCAACCTTTTCATAACGTAGAGTGATAATCAGGCAGCAGGCTTGAATCAGCACAAACCTTTTTTTGCCACAGCGTGCTGTGGGTGCCGAAAGTCTAACCGGGCTGCAAAAAAGTTTAGAGAGATTTGCAGAGGAAAGGTCTATCGGTGGCTGCTCAAAATGACAGCTAAAAGCAAGCCTGACCTCATAAACTCATTGGGTCATTGTCCACTAGAACCTGGAAGAGTGTACAATTGAAGAAGCTGTCTGAACCCTCTTTTCTTATGCTTTTCCTCATTAGGTGCCACTAGTCACTGGGAAGTAGGATGCTAGGTGAGAGGGACGTATGGTGAGGCTGTTAAACTTGGTCTCTAACTGTAAACTGTAATTTAATAATGGAAAATGCCGACAAATTGGTCTTCACGATTACAAACCAAAATTAACAACCTTGTTCCTTTCTCCCCACTACCTTCTCCCACCTTTGTGCCCTTAAAAGGTACGCTCAGGCAGAGGGACTAGAGGCATTTGCCGGTTTATGGTGTGAAGCGAGATTTGATTGTTCAGTGACATTAGAAAGAGACAGCCTTTCAGCACAGCGGTGGTATTACAAAATCCCCGAGTGGTGGGGGTTGGAAGGGCCCTCAGGAACTCCCCCAGTCCAACCCCCTGCCACAGCAGGGTCACCTCCAGCAGTGGCACAGGACGGCGTCCAGGCGGGTTTGGGATGGCTCCAGAGTGGGAGACTCCCCCACCTCTCTGGGCAGCTGTGCCACTGCTCTGCCACCCGCACAGGGAAGAAGTCCCTCCTCAGGTTGAGATGGAACTCCCTATGGTCAAGTTTGTGCCCGTTCCCTCTTGTCCTGTCCCTGGGCACCGCTGGAAAAAGACTGTTCCCATCCCCCTGGCACCCTCCCTTTGAGTGTTTATAAGCGCTGATGAGATCCCCCCTCAGCCTTCTCTTCTCCAGACTGAAAAGCCCCACGGCCCTCAGCCTTTCCTCATCAGAGAGATGCTCCAATCCCGTCACCATCTCCGTAGCCCTTTGCTGGACCCTCTCCAGCAGTTCCCTGTCCTTCCTGACCCAGGCAGCCCAGAACTGCACACAGTGCTCAGCTGCGGCCTCCCCAGGGCAGAGCAGAGGGGGAGGATGCCCTCCCTCGCCCTGCTGGCCACACTCTGCTGGGTGCCCCCCAGGGTGCCATTGGCCACCTTGGCCCCCAGGGCTCATTGCTGGCTCAATATTGGTGCCAAAGAAGCATTTCTGTTGCTGAGGAATGTGATTTTACATTTTGCAGTGTTGGTGGTGTTACAGCCGTTTTCTCACCCTTTCCTGTGTAGAGCTCAGTAACCCTTTAAATTATTCCTTCAGGAGGATACCATTTCCGTTAACCACAACTGGGTGAACGGCTGCAACGTGGCTATAATGTGGTGCTTCCTGCAGGATGAATTAGCAGCTGTCCAACGGGAAATCAATGAGTGGAAGGACCCTATAGATGATTGGCACCTACAATGCCAGGTACGACCACATGATGCTGCCTGCCCGACTCCCTGTTAGAGGCTCACGTATTTTTGGGGTGCATTGCACCACCTTACGAGTTCTGAGACGCACGAGTCCTTAACCTCATACCTGGAATTACTACGTGTTTATGGAGTATTTACATCCCCCTTTATAAAATAGAAGTGCAAACAGAACCGATAAGACAGAACCCGCTCAGAAAAACTGGTTTGAAGACCATTGATGATGAAACAGTGAATCTGAAACAAGCAAAACTAAGGTGAAGGGGGCAGCAGGTTTCTGTGTCTGCAAATGATGCTTTCAGAACACATAACTATATTGGGCAGTGTTATATCTTGTATGCTTCCAAAATCTTAAGGCTGAAACAAATGTAAAGTTTATTTTTGGAGGCTGTTAGTGTTGCTAGGTTGATATCCTTCAAAAATAGTTTGAAAAAACGCAGCCATTTAGTACTTAGAAGAAACAGACTGTTGCTTTTTGGACTAGTGGCATTTCAAGTAAGGTAAAGAATTTTAGTGCCATCAGGGAATTTAAAAAAAAAAGAAACAAAACAATTAAAAATAGTTACTTAGGATTTGAGATAGTTATTAGCTTGATAAAATATGGTTTTGTAATTATTGCTGGAAATAAGAATTGTTTCTATTTCAGTATTGCATTTTTTTCTCCCTAGTTGATCATGAAGTCTTGCACGGGTATAGACTACAAGGAGTTCTACAACTTCCTCAAAGTTATTGCAGAGAACAGGATTTCTGTCTTGGAAAACGGCCTCGATGACGAAGCTTCAGCAAAGAACACTCCCAAAGCTGCTATTTCCACCTTGGGCATGCTCCATGCGGTGTTTGATTTAAAAAGGACTGTGAAGGTGTTAACATCATTGAGTGCTAATGAAGATTTCAAGAAACTAGACCTGACGTCACTTTCTCCACCTCCGGAGGCATTACTCCACCACTTGAAAGCAGCAATAGATACAGCGCTACTCTAACTTCCTATTTATTCAGTTCTTTGTAAAATGAACCTTTTGCAAAATGGGTGTTTGTCAAAGACTGACTCCTCCCTGTTTAACAGCCGTTGCAGTTTAAGTACAAAGAGCCTTAATATAGAGTGGGGAGAGAGTACATTCATAAGAAGACTGAATACTTTTTAAGTTGACAGCATTCGGGTAGCTGGAGTAATTAAGAGGGGAAAAAAAAAAAATCTCAGATAAAGGAAAAACCCAGATCACGTTAGTATTATCTTACGAGCCCTGCTGGTGAGTGCGCATTCAGGGAAGGGGAACAGAAATTCTCTGTGGGTCAAGCTTAGGGCTGTCAGGGCTAAACACTAAACTGCTCCATGTTCCCCCTGCTCCTGACGGCAAACCCGCACTGCAGGCCTCAGCAGTTCAGTGCTGCTTTGTCTGGTCACACCTAAATTTCCTTAAGACCTTCTGCCCTAATTCCAGGTGCAGCTCAGCTTTTCTTTTTCTTTTTTAAATATTAGAGGCCCCTAGTTAGTTAGCTTCCCTTGAAGCCTGAGCTGGCTCAACAGCTGGAGCCTGGATGCAGAAGAGCTGACTGTATTACTTTCCTGTACAGTGGCATCTCTCTAAAGCTAAAAGTCTCGGGTAGAGTCAAGCCTTCCTTCTGCTCCAGGGCCTGCAGGATTCCATTTAACAGATGAGGAAGCTGAAGTCCTGATAGCAAATCTGCTCCTAATAATTTCAGCATGTGATCCACCCAAGCTCAAAAGGACCAAACCTGAATGTACGCTCACATTTCCACACGCTATTTCAAGGCACGGTATGTTATCAAGCAGAGATTTGATTCGTCAGGGAAGCTAGGAAGTAGTCTCAGATTATCTCCTAAAAAAAAAAAAATAATAAAAGCCATGCTGTTAGCACACCCGATAGCACTACTGCATGGTTACACAGCACAATTTGCAACCCGAATGCTACCTTTGGGCTAAAAGAGTATTTTACGGGTTGGTGAGGAAGCGCAGAAGCACAAATGGCTACACACTGTTACCTTCGTTGCCCCTTTAGGGCTCACTTGAATTACTGCTCAAGAACTTCCTCGATTTTTCAACCAGATGACCAGTAAGAGCCACTTAATAACCATATGTTTAGAAAGTGCAATAGTAGAAATCTTCGGTAGGCTGAAAAATCACCTTGTTTTTCTAGATAATCCTGTGGAGTTTGTACACGCATGCATTTTGCATGTCCTGTTTTCTAGTAGAAATTCTGCATTTTGAGTAGGAAGCTGTACCTGAAATTAAAAAATCAATACCCAGAGCATGAAAGAATGCAGTATGGAGAAAACAAACTCTTTTTTTCTTTTTCTTTTTTTTTTTTTAAAAAAAAAAAAAAGAAACCAGCTGTGACTACATCTCAGTGATTCAACTTCCTGGCAGGGTGTTTCTTTAGACTGGAAGACTGCCAGTTTTAAGCAAAATTAAAAGTTCACAGCTGTTACTTTGGGCTGTTTACAGGCAGCTGGAGCTTTCTTCCTTATACGAATAAGTTGAGATTTCACAGAGGGGAGGAACGATGGTTTAAAGCTGACAATCACTGCGTCGGTAGGAAAGCGTGGGTTTGGTCTTGTATTCCCCAGTCTCGCTGCATGCTGTGCGACTGATACTGGCACCAACCACTGCAAACGCTGCCGTTTTGTAAAAGGGGTTCGCTCTCACTTGCTCTTGGCCTCAGCTGTCCCTGCGCCACAGCATCTTCGGCTCTGAAGATGTGTAACAGCCGTCCTTCTTAACGCCTGCTAGGGCTTAGTGTGGTCAGAGCGAGACAACGGGGTAAGAAAAATAGCAGTTTAATTGCAGGAAATGATCTTAAAAGTTTAAGCCGTGTTGTCCTTGCTGCTTCGGCAGGGAACAGAAGCACAAAAATGTTTTATTGATTCCGTCTCTCTTACAATTACATTAGGAAACTAATTTGGAGTACAAATTCTCCGTGCCTGGGAACGATCAAGGCGGGAAGGGAGCCACGCGCTTTCTGAAGTTAAAGAGAGGAAAGCAAAACTCTCAAATGCCTGAAGACGGCGACAAGATTGGAATAAGAAGTGTGCCAGCCTGGAATCTCTCTTAAAAATTAAAACAGCTTTATTTAAATACAAAGTTACTGTAAAACATACATTAGGATACTCTCATACCAATATATTAACTATTGTAATCAGTGTACTATTTATTAAAGCATAATACTTGTGATAAACAGGAAGAAACAGCCTGTAGAGTTTTGTTTTGTTTTCCTTAAGTCACAGACCTGGACAATTTAAACTGTTAAAAAAAAAAAAAAAGGCAGGTTAAAATCTAGTTCAAAAGAGCTTTTGCTCTAAATATGCAATTCAGACATTGCTCTCTTTGTCTGATAGGAACAGGATACCAAAGATCCATTTGCCTTTTATAAAGGCAGCGTAAAACCCAGCACCGATGCTAATCCGGATTTGGACCCCACTGGCGGCAGCGGGTGGTCTGTCAGCCCGAAGCGGTGCACTTAGGAAAACCCGTGGGTTTGCAGCTCCGTCAGTGCAGAAAACAGGGTGGTTTTATGTTTTCTCTCCCCAGGATTTGAGATTTCTCACCCCAGGACACCGTAGCGTGTCCTTTCGATTAGGCACGCACGAACCCCTGCAGAATTACAAAGCAGCCCAAGCATGTTGAAGGTGCGAGTGTGACATCCCTGAGATTCAACAGGAGTCTGCAGAGTATAAATACACACTTGTAAGTAATCCTAAAACCAGGAAATTAGTCAATAGCAGCTTTACAGTGCAATGGAGAGGTACTGAGTCTGGCACAGGTGGGAAGAAGAACGGAAAACCCTTCATCTTGGGGATATAGGACAACCTCCCTCTGGGAAGGGGTGGTTGAGGAGCACGGAGATGGCCTTTCTCCTGCCCGTGCCGCGTTTCTGCCAGCCAGAAACAGTCCCCACCAAAACAGTTCTTGTGGTTTCATTTAACCGCTTTCTATAAAATACGCCCCCCCCACCCCTTTAATGTCAGTTCACCAGTGCAAAACAAACGCAGCATCTGAGAGAAGGGGTAAACGAGGTTTCAGGGCAGATCGCTACTTGCAGGAAGGTGAAATAAAACTACAGGGCAAAAGAAACCTTGGGCCGCTTTCCGCGCAGAGATTCCCAAACACGAGCCGAGGTTGCGTATTGAAGGCTTCTGGCCCACAGCATCCGTATGTCTGTGCTTCACGACCGTAGCTAGTCTAAGGGAAAAGCCAGCGAGAAACCCTCATCTGATAAATAACCGTTCTTCCCTTTTTAAAGGCAGCCGGAACAGCCGTGACTTTGATTGCTTCTTCATCCAACAGTGTTTGGTCAAGAAAGTGCGGCAAGGAGGAGGCTCCCGTTGGGTCCTGCGCGGCTCAAGAGCTGTGAGTCACCTGGCAGTTCTCTCTTTGGTGGAGTCTCATCCTCTGTATGTGTTCATAGCATGACTAGGCAAGGAACAGAGCAACCCATCAGGGAGAAGGCTAGGAACTTTTGGTCAAAATCTGGTCTTTTGCACACAACGTGAAGCCAGAGGCTTCACAACAGCTCGACAGGCTGAGAGAGTTGGGGTTGTTCAGCCTGGAGAAGAGAAGGCTCCGCGGAGACCTTAGAGCCCCTTCCAGTATCTGAAGGGCACCGACAAGAAAGCCATGGAGGGACTTTTTCCAAGGGCATGGAGTGATAGGATGAGGGGGAATGGCTTCAAACTGGAAGAGGGGAGACGTAGATTAGATATTAGGAAGACATTTTTCACTCTGAGGGTGGTGAGACACTGGAACAGGTTGCCAAGGGAAGTTGTGGAAGCTCCATCCCTGGACATGTTCAAGGCCAGGTTGGACGGGGCTGGGAGCACCCTGGGCTGGTGGGAGGTGTCCCTGCCCATGGCAGTGTGGTTGGAACTCGATGATCTTCAAGGTCCCTTCCAACCCAAACCATTCTATGATTCTATGCTTCCCCATGGGCTTGACCAAAGATTAAATCTGTACATTATAAAATAAAGATAAGCATGTTCTCTAGACTAGAAGGACGATAACCTGGGCTAGGCGTAGAAAATTAAATGAGAGTATAACATATCAGTGTCTCTACTACTGAAGAAAGGCTACTGCAGCACGCAACTGTCGCTCTTGAAAACGTGTCCTTACCTCCAGTGCTGTTAACAGAAAGTCGTACAGTCCTCCTTGGTTGGTGGGGTCCATCAAGTCTCGGATCAGATGGATTTCAGCTCCCAGGTGCTGTATTCTAGGAAATTAAAAAAAAAAGGCACAACTAGAAGAAATCTCTGGGCACCGGTGGTTTGTGGGTCAGAGTATGTTTGAAATCAGAGTGTGAGAGAGGGAGGCACGGATCTGAAAGTCCATTACTGATTTCTTGATCTTCCGGTGGCTGAGTCCTTGAGGTACCCGGCATGACTGGACCTCAGCAGAGATGCTCAATCATAAGAAAATTTCAACTCCTCCATTTTACACTGTCTCTCCTATTCCCCTCCTTTCTCATCGATGGTTGAGAAAGCTGCCCAGCAACCAAACCTGCATCAGCCAACATGACTGCGGGGCGCGGACGTTTCTGGATTTCATGGCCCCAAATTTAAACATTTCAGCCTTTTTTGGAGACCGAGCGTATCCAGGAAGTCAGTCAAGGATTTTGCCTCAAATTTGCCAGAAGAAAAAATAATAATACACTTTCATTCTACTGGCCTTAAGCAGGCTCTTGCAGTTCCAGTGAAAGCAGCATGGGCAGAGCCTCTTTGGCAGAAACACGCTACATTTACAGCCATTCCTACACAGGAAATGTCTGGTGGTCACTGTTCAAGCCCTTGCTAGTCTCCAAACGGAATCACAGTGCCCCATTGAGAATGGAAAATAGAAGATGTAAGATACATAGATGATGCCTTGAAGGCATCACCAATTGGCCTTCAAAGGCTTCATTTTCCTATTTTCTACAGTAATCTGAGATGCAGGTAAGACCACATTGCCCATGACTGGCCCCTTGGGTAAGAGATGGACACTCAGGAAGTCCCTAGCCACATTATATCATGGCCAACACCATCACACCGCAGTTGCCAGAGACTAGCAAACAGAAACCCAAATACACGTCAGGAAAAAGCATGTTAAAACACAAACCCCAGTTTTTCATTTAAACTATTTGGCCTGGAATCATAGAATGGTTAGAGTTGGAAGGGACCTTGAAGATCATCCAGTTCCAACCCCCCTGCCCTGGGCAGGGACACCTCCCACCAGCCCAGGGTGCTCCAAGCCCCGTCCAACCCGGCCAGGGATGGGGCAGCCACAGCTTCTCTGGGCAACCTGGGCCAGGGGCTCACCACCCTCACAGTAAGGAATTTCTTCCTAATATCTCATCTCAATCTCCCCTCTTCCAGTTTGAAGCCATCACCCCTCGTCCTATCACTCCGTGCCCTTGTAAAAAGTCCCTCCCCAGCCTTCTTTTAGGCCCTCTTCAGATACTGGAAAGCTGCTATAAGGTCTCCCCGGAGTCTTCTCTTCTCCAGACCGAACAACCCCAACTCTCTCAGCCTGTCTTCATAACAGAGGTGCTCCAGCCCTCTGATCATCTTCATGGCCTCCTCTGGACCCACTCCATGTGCTGCTTCTGTTGGGGGCTCCAGAGCTGGAGGCAGCACTGCAGGTGGGGTCTCATGAAAGCAGAGTAGAAGGGTAGAATCCCCTCCCTCGCCCTGCTGGCCACACTTCTTCTGATGCAGCCCAGGACACAGTTGGCGTTCTGGGCTGTGATCATGCATTGCCAGCTCATGGTGAGCTTCTCATCAACTAGCACCCCCAGGACCTTCTCCTCAGGGCTGCTCTCCAGCCATTCTCTGCCCAGCCTGGATTTGTGCATGGGATTGCCCCGGCCCACGTGCAGGACCTTGCACTTGGCCTTGTTATATTTCATGAGGTTTGCACAGGCCCACCTCTCCAGCCTGTCCAGGTCCCTCTGGATGGCATCCTGTCCCTCCAGCATGTCGACCGCTCCACACAGCTTGGTGTCACAGCAAACTGCTTGAGGCTGCCCTCAATCCCACCATCCATGGCACCAAAAAGGAAACATGGCTGACCTTTCTCTGACTGAGGTATCACACTGCAATGGGATTGGGAAACGAAAAGCCTCCACTTACTTTGCTCGGGACACAACATACATCAGTAGGGGCAACAGGTCATCCATGGGGAGCTTGTAGTCCTTCTCCACCACCCGGGATACTGTGCTCTCTATCTCCTCATACGTCTTCTGGAGGATCACCAGCTTCTCCCGGGGATCCACTGTGGTGCTGTCAGTATGAAAACAGCCATGTCAAAAATGCTTCCACTACACAGCTAAAGAGATAAAGCGGCAGAACTGGAAAAAACCTCAGAGCAGACTGTCATGCTACAAAAAAAGTCTATCAATCATCTCAAACAGCTGCACTAAAAAGAGGTCAACAAGGTTGTGCCAGGAGACATCACCAGGGTGTAACATCATCCAGACAGACCTTGAGTCTTCCCAAGTCCTGAGTACGACCTGCTCGCCCTAGTGTCAGTCTTTCATTTTAGACAGGACTAACCTGAGTTGCAGTCACTCAAATAAAAGCTAGAGAGCATGAGATGAACCGCTGTGGGCAGTTCCATCAAGATACTGCTCTTGCGAGGGACTAACCCAGTTGTCACATCGATAAGGTGTTTTTTCTGCCCGTAATGCCCTGCCAAGGTACACGTAGCCTATGCTGCCTTCCCCAGAAAAGAAGTCACCTTGGCTTTCACAGGGAGGCTCTCATCAGGACTAGCGTACTGAGGGACCTGAGAGCTTCTGTCTGATGGATCCCACAACACTTCCTTCCTTCCCTTTATCTTTCTTCCCACTCATTACTGCAGCACCATCCCCTGGGCTGGACTTCAAGCCAATAAATCAAGCTGAGCTTCTTCAATTGAGCTCTGCTTCACTACATTAACATCTTGGGATGCCACACTGGATAGATAACCCTCACGTAGCTCCATATGTCCATAGCAACGGGCTCCATCCTGACCAGGCAGTCAGAGCCAGGCCCAATTTGCTTGTGCACACCAACATGAGTGAACTCTATTTCAAAGTCAAATGTTGTGTAGGAATGTTTCTGCAAAATTAAGGGAAGATATTAGCCAGGGGATGGTTGCATTTAAACATGGTCGATATTGCCTTGGTATATAAAATAATTCTGTAGAAGTTACTTTTTCTTTTAAACAGAAATAACATCACAAACAACTTCACTTTAAATAATCTTGCAGGCTGACCCAGAAATGCTTTTGTAAACAGGTGTAAATTTATGGCATTTCCCAGAAAACAGAAAATCCCTGGTTCTCAGTCGGAAGTTATGGAGAGTGACTTACATCAGCTTCTGCAAACACTCTGTGGCAGAGAGGAAACACTTGTCTTTGATGAGGGACCGCCTCTGAAAGGGAGACAAAGAAGAATTGTGACTCTGTAAAAGCATCTCTCCGAGAGCTACCACACGGCTCCTCAGCTCTGGACCCAAAATAAGCATGTTTGCTGCCCATTATGGAGGGCAAAATAAAGCTGTTGTAGACAGTCCCACTCTGAACTCACTTAGGTGTCTACAGTGCCACTCTAAACATAGATGTCTTTGAAATGCCACCGAGCAGAGCATTACAGAGCAATCCTACGCAGAGCTCATATTCCCATCCATGGAAATTTATATGCAGTAACTACAGATCATAACTACTCATAGTATGGTTAGAGTTGGAAGGGACCTTGAAGATCATTGAGTTCCACCCCCCTGCCCTGGGCAGGGACACCTCCCACCAGCCCAGGGTGCTCCAAGCCCCGTCCAACCTGGCCTTGAACACCTCCAGGGATGGGGCAGCCACAGCTTCTCGGGGCAACCTGGGACAGTGTCTCACCACCCCCAGAGTGAAAAATTTCTTCCTGATATCTAATCTAAATCTCCCCTTTTTCGGTTTAAAGAGGGAAGATTTACCCACGTGGTGTAGCTCTGAGTGCAGTCTGCCCTGTGGTTCCTTAGGTGAAGCTCCATCATGAGCAGCAACACGTAGCCCCAGTGCCACCTCATTAACACACCAAAGTTACTTCTTAGTGTTATTTTTTACCTGGTTGGTTGTCAGGGTGAGATCTTTCAGAGGCCAGAGGTGTCTGAAAGGAGATTACAGAGAGAATATTTAGAAGGCAGATATCCATGCCTTAACTCCACCCTGATTCAGTCTTGATTGTTTTCATCTCCTTGTTCAAGGTGATGCAAGTGTCTTGTAGGTGCATGAGGCTGAGTTCGCTCCTCTCGTTACACTGCTACAGGAAGAATTAATAGCTTAGACTCATTGACCTGAGCGTAGGGGTCATTCTATTCACAGATGCTCCAGTAATATCCAGTGGAAAGTTTTGGCATTTTCAGATTCAGTTCCTCTCACTGAGTCTAGACTGAATCAAATGGCCAAATTTAGACTCTGGGTCTTCTGCTACCCTGCTTAAGCCCTTGAGCTACAGGTGGATCTGTGTTTGAAAAAGCTCACATGCCTCTTGAGTCTGAGCCATTGGTCCTCACACTTCACTTCCAAAGATGGATCCAGCTGCAGGAATGGGTGGAGGAAACATCTGACTCCATAGCCATTCCCCTGTGTCAAGTCTACGTGCCCACACTGTTATGGGAAGTACCATTTGTTGGGCTGTAGCTCTTTCTAAGACACATTTATAAACTATATCTGATTATTTCTGTGTTGGAGCAAACCATTTGTTTGGTCAGCTAGAAAATAAGACTTTTGCTAAAGGAAAATGCAAATTAGCACAGATAATAGCAGCTTTCCACTAGCCAGTGGTGTTCCAGACAGTATCGCAGGCACTCTGTGACAGGACTTCCTCCGACAGGCTAGGGAAAACTGCAGTTCCATAGCCAGTGACGGACCCAGGAATAGGTTGTGTGTCCTTTCCTCCTGTCCCAGAAGAGCTTTCCCCGGCTGCCACCTTCCCAGCTGATATCATGGGGTTGCATCCTGGGATGAAAAAACATCACTTACTTCTGCACATCCAGAAACTCTAGCAGCTTGATGTCAGGAAATAGACTTAGGTCCACGATTCCTTGGCAGTAGAGGTCATCTTCTCTTTCATGATAGAGCATGTAGAGCATGAAAAGTTCGGGGTAGAAGCAGGGCAAGATCAGCGGCAGGACCACACTGCACGCCTTCTGGTCACTATGGCAGAGGAAAGCAAAGCAGAGTCCTGCAGTGAGACCTACAACCTTGATATTACCAAGAACACAATGGAAGAGGCAGCTTCTGAGACTGCAAGGTGTTCTTCTCGTTCTCACTTCCTTCCTCTGCCTTTGAGTTCAATGTCACAATTGGACAGTAGTGATCTACACAACACTCTCATGCGTTTGCCCACAAGATGAAGATGCAAGAGCATCTTATGCTATAGGACAGGACAGGGTATTGTTTCTCCACAAGATCTCCTTAGTCACTGGGAGAAACCTGGAGCACCAGAGACCTATCTCCAGCTCTTCTTTCTGAGCTTTTTCAGTGGAGCACTTGTTATTTCTTAAGGGATAAAGACCAAATAAGTTCAGACAAAACCCTTTTCCAGCTGCATACCACTCCACCAACCTCTTGGCCTCATTCAGCCGACGTGGGGCTGGCTGCAGATGACAGCAAAGAGAAATCCAGACCAAATGGGGACAGCTGAACAAAGATGCTTCTTCCCACCCCCAAAAACCCTAAACCTGGGTCTCTCATAATTATTTCTACCTTCTTATTCTAGGAACATCTTGTCTTCTACCTCCTCTGCCCTGTTTCCCACACTGTACTCCCTATCTCCAGGCCTGCCTTTCTTTCAGTGCTGGTATGGAAGTCACCATCCCCACAATGAACACGTTCCTGTGACTAATGCAAAGCACATGGTAGTGCTGGGACTACCACCTCATACACAGCCATGCTACTGCACGGTACCTGGTGTGGGTAACCTCGCAAAGCTGTGTGCCACACACACACCTCCAACTCACCACTCTATCCTACTGCAGAACATGATTAGAAGTTGCTCTGATGCTTCAAGCAGAACTACTGAAAGCTTTGCACTCAAAGAGAAGTGTGGGCACTAAATCTGACTCAGATGGACAAATACAATCAGTTCAGCACTTAAGGTATTTTAAAAGACACCCATACATCCAAACACCTTAAAATTAAACAACCAGTGGTGACACATACCTCGTATCTCCATCCACACACTTTGCGGGCAGTTGGCCTTTCTGTTCCAGCGCCAGATGGAGCAAACCCCTAGAAGAGGAGCAGAACCAAGGTTTAGTTCCCTCCCTCCTCTTTTCTTAAGGGTAATTTATTATTCACAAGTGAGGAGCTCAACTGTCCCATCACCAAGTGAGGTATTAGTAAGGCTCTCTGTAATCCTTGCGTTGTTCTGGTATTCAAGTTTTACTATTTGAGGGCTTTCTCCATCACCAGCAGAAGCCATCAGGAATGAATAAGTGTTTTCAAAATCTCCATAGCTTCTCAAGAGTAGGGTGGTCAAGCTCAGAAGCACCTTCACATGAAGCGATGCTCAGGTTGTCAGCCCTGTTGTCCTGGTCATGAACGTGGCTCAGATGAACTGAATCAAATCTGATTTCTTCCCCCCGGCTGTGCTGCTGTTCTCAGACTGCTCCAGGCCAGACAACCCCTCATCACAGAGCTGGCAGCCTTCCTCAAGCACACAAGGCTACGCTGATAACAGCAGAGCTTTTATCCAACCTCTTATTTTTAAGGCAACACCACCCTGAGTGCAGCTAGAGGCAGAGTTCCCCACCTCTGCCTACTGTGGCATTTCTTGTATCTTCCCCTAAAAGATATTCAGACAGCAACAGGACCCCAATCACGCCTTTGATCCAGTCCTTAATTACCCATGGGCACAACCACACAACGAAATAACCTCATTTTAGAGTCAGTGCCCACATCAGCTGAGCCTCAACAACGCGCTTACACTGCATGTTCTTAACTCCTGTTGAGGCATGTTAAGCTATTTTTCATTCAAACATAGATATCGAACACCACTGTTGTGTCCTCTGATACACTTTGCTGCCCTCATTAGTGAGGTTTCTTGCTCGTATTTTGAGCAACCTGGTCTAGTGGGAGGTGTCCCTGCCCATGGCAGGGGGGTTGGAACTGGATGATCTTCAAGGTCCCTTCCAACCCAAACCATTCTATGATTCTATGACATTTGTGCTTGTCTAAAAGTCTTATTATGGGCAACAGCTCATTGAGCTGCCATAACTCAGTGAGATTTAGTCACATTAAAGCCCAAGTCACGTCCTGAGCAATGAGCATAATAAAGGTTTTCAAGGTCCATATGACTTCAGTTATCGCAAATAACTCTTTATCTGACACCATTCTGAAAGCAACGCTCCCAAAAAATATGCTGTAAAATAAAGCAGCCCTGTCACCTGAAAAAAATTATCCCAGTGGTCTACTCCACAAGCCCTCTACGCTCATACCCATTGGAAGGACTCAGCGTGCTTGACTTACTGGTAAAACTCCCATATTTTCTTTGCATAGTACTTGACTTCCTCTTGTGCCATAGTCAGCAAGTGTCTGTTGGCCCCAATCCCAGAATACGTTGCCTGAAAAGCTATCGTCAAGGCCTTCAGCAGCTTTCCCAGTGGGTGCAGGGAAGACTTCAATGCCTGCGTGATAGAGGAAAATTAAATTTTACAAGTCAGCCCTTGCCATTAGCGGAGGATAACACTGAAGAGCCACCCAACCTTCTCTTGTCAGCAAAGGAGAACAAGCCTAGAGGTAATCAGCTATAATTTTGGTCTGGTTTTGCTGCCATAAGCCCATTCTCCTCCCATTATCAGGCAGAAATGTGCTCAGCGGAGTTGCTGTTCTGATGAGATTTGCTGTGATATTCAAAGAGAGAGAGCAAAGGGTGCTTCAGGGAAAGGCTGGCCGAGTCACAAAGAACCACCAAGAGTGCATGGAAGTTTATTAATCATCTCCAGCAGCTGGTTATTCCCTGACATGGTTTAAGAACCAGGAGCGAAGCTTTATCATCACTTCCTGGCCTGTATAGCTGTACACAAAATGAGTGTCCAAAAATCATGAAGGATAATCCTCTTCTTCACAAGCATAGGTATTCACACATAATTTAGAGAACACTCTTGAAGTCACTGGCCACGATATATTTGCTAATAGAAAGTCGCTACAACCCGTGTCCATGTCTGGTGTCAATGTGGATCATTATGGTTTTAAACTTTACCTTCTCTAAATAATTCTGTAGTGACTCCAGCCCCTGGTGCTGGACAAGCTCTTCAAGAATATCTTCTATCTTCCAGGATACATCCTCAGTCCCCCTGAAAAGATGAGAGGTGAGGAAGGAAAACCACACAGTGAAGCACTGGGATAAATCCCGAGTGGTACTGCAGGCGGATACCAGGGAGGCAATAAGACTTAAGAACAAATGAATTTTTCTCTACCCTTTTCAGTGTAATTGCCCCCCTGACTTAAAACACCTGTGATTATCTAAATTCATCACCTTCGGCTCCCCTTAAAACCAGCCTGGGTTGCATCCTGCACATGCCCGTCTTATGTATTTTAGATATTTTCTTAAAGAGAGATGAGTTTTCTCTGCATCAGCTGATGATGGTTTCCCTCAAACACAAGAGGAGCCAGCGATGACTGGGTCACGTGCATGTTGCAATGAGGGCTTGCGATACTCATACCTTTGGCAGAAGAGGTACTCCTGAGATTTCCGCAGCTCCTTGCTCGTTTGTATGTGGAACCCTGTGAAAGACTCCTCCGTTTCTTCTTTGCAGCCAGAATGGATGAACTCCAGGAACTGGTCATAGATTCCCTTCCATCTCTTCTCCACTGGGAACTCCTCCAGGCCCAGCTGACTGCAAAACGTAACATGGCATTAGGCTTTTCTGCATCCCTCCTCAATCATTTCAGACTTTACCTTCAAATATGGAAGGTTCTGCAGAATCAGATATTAACACAAGAACTATGGGAGCAGAGGAAGATGGCAGTGCCTAACTGGCGATTCAACGAAAAGCAACGCAATTGTACAGTCTTGACAATAAGGTACTTCGGGTGAAGAAAAATTCCCGGTGCATGGAACATCAACAATCTGAATCTTTGCTGGTGAACCGATCACAGGCTTTGTTCCACTTAGGGATGTTTCTAAATATAGGCTATTTAAACTGAAAGCACGCAGAAAACACCGATAGCAAGACGACAGTTGAGCAACCACCACCAATAGTTATGGCTGTCTGAAAAGCACAGGAAACAGGAGCTGTTTCTGCAATATAGGCACTCTGACGGACTGGAAATGCTTTGAGGAGGAAAGAAGAGGAAACTGAACTGAGTTTTGTGAGAGGAATTCCCCTCAGGGGACAGGCAGCTGTCTTTCCCACTGGGACTCACTCATTTGGGTTAAACTGGCTGAACCCAGGCCCCCCAGCCTGAAAACCCTTGGCAGGGTTCAGCCCCAGATAAGAGTCTACACCAAAGGATGTGGCCTGATAGTTTCAAATTGTTACTCCTGCCCTGCATTCGCACCATTGCCTGCAGAAACAGCATCAGTGCTGCGTGAAGTTCTGATCTGGGCTCCACAGTCTTCCTCCACATAGAGCTCTACCCAACTCAAGCTCTTCAGAGCTTCGTGTGCTGTGCTTCACTTCTTGATTTTTGGTAGCTTTCTTCTTGTCGATAGGACAAGAGGAAACGGCCTCAAGTTATGCCAGGGGAGGTTTAGATTGGATATTAGGAAAAATTTCTTCACGGAAAGGGTTGTCAAGCACTAGAACAGGCAGCCCAGGGCAGTGGTGGAGTCGCCATCCCTGGAGGTATTTAAAAGCCGTGTAGCCGTAGTGCTGAGGGACATGGTTTAGTGGTGGGCTTGGCAGTGCTAGGTTGATGGTCGGACTCTGTGATCTTAAAGGTCCCTTCCAACCTAGACAATTCTATGATTCTGTGATTCTACCTCTACAGTATCAGCTGGTAATATTCACATAATAGCACAGAGGGAGAGGGAAGGAGCACGTGATGCTTTTTAGCAGCCCACCTTTGCCTCTACAGCTTCAGACTTATCTGCGCGTACACACAGAAATGCATGGGCGCACACACACACGCACAAACCACTGAAAATGTTAAGCCTCCAAAACTCTCTCCAGTCTGAGGATGAGAGTATCTCTGGGTGGACAGTGGTAGGATGGGAGTAGAACATCTGTTTTCTGCTTCCTATGTGGCATAAAGATTAAATGACAATCTGTGCTCTCCTTTCCTCCTCCTCTCTTTGTGTATAAACCAGTTTTTAGATCGACTCTTTCAGCAAGGACTGCTTGGATCCCTGTGGGGCTTAATCCAGTACTCCTCTGGGTAGAGTCAAAATACAAGCCGTGACCCGAGAAGTCGACTCTTGTTGCTCACGCTTTGGTTATCCTGTCATCCAGCTGCTCGTTCGACGTGTTCAGGATGCCGTGCGTCTGAAGGCCTTGGCCCGATTTGTTAGTAAAGGTTCCCTCCAGAATGAAGCCATTGGCAAAGGACAGCTTTCCCTGCAACGGAGAAATAAAGGGTTACTCTGCCAAGATCTCATTAGCGAGAGGAAACAAGCTGGACCGAGATCTCAAATTCTCTTTTCAACAGAGCCAGATCCTGAAACGGTGACTAAGAACAACTTCCAGCACAGAGATGCACATTTTCAGCATCCAAAGCAATAGCGTCATTAAGGTGACAGTCACTGGAGAGAACATCTCCTTGCTATTGAATGACACATGTAGGATTCTGGAAGGGAAAGACCGCCACAGTCGCAGAGTAAAACATTTGCATTATGCTCTACAAATACCCAATATCTTCTTTGAGTTATAAGATTTTCTGGCTTAAATTTGACAATATAGTTTCTTTCTATCCTAGAGTGAACACACGAAACCTCAATTTCTCCTCTGTTTTTCCTCTGCTTGTTAAAACCACAAGCAAATTTGGCCTCACAGGTAGGAGGAATCATATAATATTCACCATAAACACTTTCAAAACGTTTGCTGCTACCAAGAAAAACCTTAAATTCTCTGAGGCAAATACAGAAGACATGCAGTAGCTTGCCTCAAACTTAGAAATTTTAATTAAATCAAATCCAAAGCCAAACAATATCGTAACTAGCCTGGCTTTGAATACAAGCCTGAAATCCTCATTGCTAATAGCAGGAGGCACTTCATCTTTTGATAAAGAACAGATTTTTCTAGAGTAACCACTAAAACTAAATGTTAATTTTGGAGAAAGCAGCATCTAAGCACTATAATCAGTCTCTGCAAAATCCACCTTGAGTCTTCTGGCTGAAGGAGATGATGACAAACTCTTCCTCCCATGACAAGTCAGTAAATGACAGGACTCATTTGCAATCATTACCAAGTGTCTATTTTGACATACACTCACTCTGATATAACCACACGCTTCCTGTCAGACTCATCCTAGATTTCTGTAACAAGCCGGAGGACGGGTTTTCCCTGCAACGGGGCATTTGATGAACACTTTGACCAGATATTTCAGTTAAAGGTCAACCACAAAATATTGAACGTGTCAGTGCAGCATCCAGATTGCAAAATTAAGCTTCCAAGATCCCTCAGCTTTGTTAACATCTCGGTTACGTTAGCGTAGTGCTGGTACTGCAACTCCGTTTGGTTTATACATCATTTCCTGTGTTCCCAACCGCTACAAAGGCTGAAACATTTGTTCTAAGAACACAAAGCATCCCAACTGCAGCTGTGAAGCACAGCCAAAAATGTCCCACAGACAACAAAAAATCCCAAACCCTCAATGTAAACAAAACACTAAAAACCAAAACAATGCTCAAAGCCGCCAGCTACTTGAAGTCTCTCTGCTGCAGCCTTCCTTCTGTGAATGAGACTGAAAATAGAAGTAAAAAAGGCAAAACCAAAACCAAACCAGGAAAATGTTATTTTCTAGGGGACTGGGGGAAGGGGAGCAGGGGGGTGTGAATGCTGAAGATTAATCCATCAGCCCTTCTGGGAAGCAAGCAACTGTATAGAAAGGCCGATGAGGGAAGTGCTCACCTTTCCAACAAACGTTAGATCTTCCGTGAAGTTCCCTTCGTAGACAGAGTCATCTTCCAAGAGCAGAATCCCAGAACCCTGCATTTGAAAGCAGAAGTAGTGAATTCACGACGTTAACTTCCTACCTACTCGAGTTCATCTAGAAACAGCCTCTGGCTTGGAATATTTATGGGCTGCCAATTCTGAGAATCTTTTTGAAAGCCCAACGTAGCATTGCAATGCTCAAGAGAAAAGCAAGGAGGTGCTCTAGAGATAACCCACCAGGCATCACTGCACAGGGGAGAAGCACTGGGTAGTCAGGAGGCTTTAAACAACAGTATTATTACATTAATTTCCCTAGGACAAGGAACAAAAAGTAGGCTCCTGTTCCAAGAAGCGTCACCAAGAGTTGCCATACAGGTCAAACTTGTGGTGCTCCCAATCCTATGCCCTTTAGGAGATTGTAGCCAATAGCGTCATTCTTTGCAAGACAATTAAGAGAAAAGAGGAAGGCAGCTGCTATGTAGAATTAGCTGTGCAGTCAATGGGGTTTTAACAAGCTACTCCTAAGCATTCGTAAAATAACTCGTTCCATGACCTCCCAACTCCCACGGCTGCTTACGGTAGCGCACATTTCAGGGAAGGAGCACCAAGATGCAGAACAGACACAGGATAATTTATACCAATGGGGGGAAGATTCTTCTCGCTGGGGCTTAGGCCATGGTTTGAGCCCAAAGGTTTATACATACCCATACCAGCCAGAAAATGTGGTCACTTTTAGAGCTGCAACACATTTTCCGCTGGAATGGTTTTCTTGATGGAAAGCGCCCTTTCTGGCAAAAATAAAAGGTTTCCAAGGGAAGCTTATTGGCTGTACCAATTTTCCACTAGGAAAGCTGAAGTGACTGCTCCCCACCCGGAAGCCTTGTGAAGTTAAAGGAGCCTTTGGCAGCTGGCAGACCAAAAGGCAGCTTTATTTTGGTTCCCCGCAGATGGAGTTTTTATGGAAAGGCCTTCCGACAAACTTTCCATGCTAAACATTTTGTCCTAATTTGGTGAGTGAGGAAGGGGTTGTTTGTTTTTCTAAGCGCGTACTTTTTATGAGAAGAAATGCTTTTATTTCCAAGCCAGTTCTAGTGATGCCAATCCATTTTGCTTTTCACATCAACATCTAAACTTTCAATGAACTGGACAGCCAACTTGTCATAGGTAAGCTCACATTGGAAAGGTAAAGGTTTCATAGA
Source organism: Pluvialis apricaria (assembly GCA_017639485.1). Classification (NCBI taxonomy): domain Eukaryota; kingdom Metazoa; phylum Chordata; class Aves; order Charadriiformes; family Charadriidae; genus Pluvialis; species Pluvialis apricaria. Next base: position 2,728,943 of record CM030008.1, on the reverse strand, counting down.
ATCATAGAATGGTTTGGGTTGGAAGGGGCCTTGAAGATCATCGAGTTCCAACCCCCCTGCCATAAGCAGGGACACCTCCCACCAGCCCAGGTTGCCCAAGGCCACATCCAGCCTGGTCTTGAACACCTCCAGGGATGGGGCCTCAACAACTTCTCTGGGCAACCTGTTCCAGGGAATGATCTCCAGTTTAATGATCTCTAAGATAGATTTAGTATCTTATATAACTGTACAGCACTTTACATATGAGTTCCGGTCTATAATTGTGACCTGATGGTCAGTCAAACAGCCAGACCTACAAGGTGTCTTAGTATAAGCAAGGAAAAGTGACAGTCTCACATCTAGTTCCTACCTCCACCTCAGGAAGACGATATGAAACAAGACTTAATCTAGGCCTTGTTCTTCAAAAACATTATTATGGTAAAATATCAGTGCTTACATTTTCTTGCTTTCTATTTCCCCCTCAAAGATTGTGAAGCGAAATCTTAGTTTTGCCCTTGATGGGGAATTCCATGTCCCATCGATCTAGAGAATCCACTGAAAATGGGTACTCACCACCATTTTATCAGCATGAAACGTCCTTTGATAGCAGACACCCGACTGGGTTACTACAATGCCTTGTCCATGTTTGTGATCATCAAGCCATGTCCCTATGTATCTCTCCCCTCTGGAAAGCAGTAGAAAACAAATTAGTTTTTACCCCCCTGTTTTATTAGATCTTAGTCAATTTGATGTATCGCTTACTGAGGCTAGTTTTACCTGATATAATGCTCCATGCAGTACAAGTGCCAGATGTACTGCACAAATTCAATTCATATCATGCTTCCCCAGGAGTTCAAGCCCTTATAGCAGAGGCTGAACATATCCCCCCTTCATCCCCAAGTCACCTCATCAAAACCTGAGGCTTTACTCCTGCCAACAGAGGGACAAAACTGTCGGACACCTAAAGCCAGCTCTGATCTATACCACCTTTACCTATCTTTGTCTTCCCACACTCCATATCCGTTCTTCTTGTCATTTTCCCACTGTCCTGTGTACTTAAATGGATGGTCAGCTGAGACGTTCTCTAGTATTCCAAACCCTTGACGCACGTTGTTTTTGAAGTAACCTTTGTAGACCATATCATTCCCATACCTGCAGGGAGAGAGACAGAATTTAAGATCGTGCCTATGTGATAGCTACCGTTGGAGTAGGAAGCCAGGCCAGTGAGCAGATTGGGCTCATCTGCCTGCTAAATATTGCAAGTATTTGACTGATACCTCTGGAGCCGGTAGTTGTTTGCTATTAGGAACGTGCATCACCCAAGCTAGTTGCTCCACAGGTAGTTTTCAACATTATCTAAGGACACAACACAATTGTCCTGGGAGAGGCCACTTAGTCCTTGACCTCTAACCAGCCAGGTTGCAGTGACCACTGGTCAATCCAGAATGGGAGTAGAGAAGATCAAGGAGGAAGCCAGATCTGCCTTCACCTTTCTATGCTCACCAACCACCCCTTCTCCTGGGCTCATCCACCTGAGAAGAGCTCCCTTTACCTCTGTCCATGCTGGCCAGCAGATCTTCACTGCTACAACAGAGAAAGCACCTATGCTAAGCAGAGCTATCGTAGAATCCTAGAATGGTTCAGGTCAGAAGGGACCTTAAAGATCATCTACTTCCAACTCCCCTGCCATGGGCAGGGACACCTTCCACTAGACCACAATCGTCTATAATTATCAACATGCCTTCACATTTGACACCAGAGACACTAGTGCAGCACTGCTCAGTTGGCTCCAAGTCCCCCAAGATATTTCTGCATGTCCTCTACTCCAAGTTTGATTTGTAAACCAGGAGCACGACAGGCAGGCTGTGGGAAGGAAGATGGCCTATCCCATAGCAAGCAGCTGGAAAGCTGGGCTGCGCACTTTCCTCTGCCACAGTTGGCTCCATGAAAGCAAGGGTAAGCGTGCGCAGTAATAACGGGCAGTCCAGTCTTCACATGGGCCAACCCATTTGGCTACCGGCCACATGTGACCTAAGCAAAGACGAGGATGCTGTTGCACTCACTGCTACACAGAGAAAAGCGAGCTGGTCCTGTCCACTTAACCCCGTAGGCTGCAAATTAAACCGGTTTATTCCTAGAACCTGCTGAGCAGGCCTCCACTGGTATTTTTGGCTTTCCACATGGAAGGCAGACGGTGGGTAAGGCCCGGAAACCACCATGTGCCCACAATACAGTGCTTTACAGACCAGGCTCCGTCCAAATTCCCAGCAGGGCTTTGAGACACAGGCGTGCACGTGACTGTTTCCAGAAGCATTTTGATGAGTAAATAAGAAAACCTCAGGCTCCGTTGCTACAATTAAGCTCTGGGTTTAAGCTTGGAATTTGAGTGAGCAAATAAAGCCAAGGGGGGGGGAACCAGCCCCCTTCAGTAGTTCAGGATTACAGTTGTGACTCCCAGAGCAACAATCCCATCCACCATTCAGGAACTACTCTACAAAAGATTTGGTCCAGATAGCCTGGCCAGGGGAAACAGAGCGAGCTGTGTGCTCCACCAAGCCTGTCCAGGGCTGATGGCACACCATGAGCTCTGCTCTGCAACCACAAATACGAATGCAAAATTATATCCTCACCTATAGGGCACAGAGGATGCTACGTCAGGTGGTTACAATGGTCATAGCTTGCAGAGAAGCTCTTACTATTCTAATGCTCAGGAGACTCAGGGCATGTGAAGAAGCCATAATGCTCATCTCCAAAGCAAAAGCTTCTGGTGCCCAAATTACTCGGTGTTTTACACCGTGACTGAGGCTTCCATGGCAAGGTGGGAACACTAAATACGTGGAGCCCCATTTTTTTCCCCAGAGTCCATCTTTGGGCTTTACTTACTCACAGATTCCATAGCCTCTCATCTTGCCCTCGTACCAGTGGCACTTATAGCAGTCATACCGGTCTTCAGATCGGCGCGGGACGAGGCATATTCCAAACCTACAAGGTGCACATGGCAGAGGTCAGCATGGCAAAAGGTGACTCAGTTGTACTGGATGAAGCTTAAAAACTAAGGACCTTCCAGACTCCCAAGCTGATTTGCATGGCTGGGGTCAGCTCTACCCCTGACGCTATTTCCAGGCGTTGACGGAATCGCTCCAAGGAAGAGCTCATCTCCTTGTGAACTGTAGTCACAGTTTCTCATTGCTTCTTCTACAGAACTACTTTCAGTGTTGTTGAGGTTTTTTTCTGTCTCTCCCCTTCCCCAGTTTAGGAGCTGAGTTAGACTACCAAAGTAATTGCTTTGGTCCAAACACAATGTTTTCTTAATCCCGACACAAAGTATTTGAGACATTTTTTTCCCTTTAAAAACCTAACCTATTCTGGAACCATTCATGTATAAGTGAGAAATCTAAAAGTCTTATTTTCAAAAGTTTTAGGAAAACAATTATTTTCATTTCATAGTATGGTTTATTTCCCATGAAAGCTCTTTGCTTAAGACAGGTTTTTAAAGATTTCTAAAATCAACTTTTTCAAGGTTTTTCACATTATGAATAAATACACTTAGATTTAGAGATCTGGGGTCAGATTCAGCCAGCTGAAGAGATGTTTGCATCTGAACTGGTCATCTGCGCACATCCCCTACCCACTCATTCTAGGTTACAATCTATTAAGCCGTGTGTCTAAAATAGGTCAGATGAATTAGGCTGTAACAGTGAAGAGAGTCATAGAATCACATAACTGTCTAGTTTGGACGGGACCTTTAAGATCATTGAGTCCAACCATCAACCTAACACTGCCAAGCCCACCACTAAACCATGTCCCTCAGCACCCCATCTATCTATCTTTTAAATACCTCCAGGGATGGCAACTCCACTGCTTTTGTGGGCAGTCCCTCTATAAGACTCCAGTGACCCTGTACCTCTGGGAGGAACCATTTCTTTGCTTATTTTGAAAGCAAGAAACACTCTATTCTTTAAGGCTTACCCATGCTCCAAGCCCTCTTTGAAATCTCCAACATGGTTGCGTCCGTCGCGCCACTTCAGTGTCCCCCTGCGATTCAAAGCAAGTGTTACACAAGGGAGATCACTGGCAGCACTCACAGCTGCAACAGAAGGTATCAAGGCACAACCTAGAAATGGCTAACTTCAAAACGTTTCCTCAGGGAACAAAGACACAGAAGGCACCTCTGGGACCTTGGCTGGCACTGTAAGGATTTAATACCATAATGTTTTCATGCCCTGGAACGAGCGGGAAAAATCCTCTTCCAAGTTCCCTAATCTCAAACGCATTTTGTAGAGTTGCTGGGTCATCCATTTAGGACCTTGCACATGATCCTTTTGTAATTACAGTGCAGCATGTGATTAAGCCAGCTGAAGTTCCAGCATGGCACATCCCCGTTGACAACATAATGACCCCCACGGTCCAGAACTCCATTGTGCCAGGCACTATGAAAACAAAAGGGACAAGCACTGGCCTAAAGGGATCATATCTTTCCATCTGCTTTGTGTGGGGGTTGCAGAAATGATTACACGTGTTAACAATGCAACAACGAGACTGGAACAGTCAACGCGATGGTCGAATTACTGCATGGCCATGCCCAGTTGTGAATGCATTTCCCTCCCTCCCGGTCTCCCACTCCACCCACACCCACTCACTGTTTTAATTCTTGCATCATCCCAGACAGAGCCAGCTCCCGACACATTCCCCAGAGACAACAGAAGATGGTACACGACCAAAACCATGACGCATTTGTTTGACTTTCACCGAGGTTGTTGCTTTAAACACCTACATGAGACAGGCTCTTTTTCTGGTATTTACAGGGAAGCGGTCAGATTAATTTTAAGTGGATTTAAAATACATCTCCTTTTGCTTTGCTAGTATGAATGCTCACAAAGGAAAGCAAGCCAAGGAGAATGCCTGGCCAGGGGGATGGTTTAAGCTGCTTCTCAGTGGGAGCATCTCCTTCCCCCACACCAGGTCATCAGGAGTACTGGGACAGAACAGCGAAGAACGCAGATGTTTCTGCTGAAGAGCCCCGATTCACATTGCTGCAGCCTTCTGCTCGCGTGCTTTGCCATGCTGGTCTGTCCCTCAGAGGTGGACCAGCCATCAAGACCAGCTTTGCTGCTCTGCAACCTTGTATTAGTAGCAAGTCACATAGAAGAGCAATTTCAGGAGTGGGAAGGACATCTTAGTTAATTAAGCAATTAAAAGCCCAGGCATTAAAAGCACCTGAAGTCACTTATTTCTGCCACAAATTTCCTGGGATGCCTCAGTCAAGTTATTTAATCTCAAGCAGCAGAGAAATTAATCTCATTTCTCCAACCCTAAGAGAGGAGGAGACAAAGAGCGAGGAGATACGCTTGTCCCTCTGTGTCTGCACACAGCGGTTTTCGGCTCTCTGTTAGGAGCGCAGGTGCTGGGGAAGGTGGGGATGATGTAAAGGACTGCCTCGGGCATAGTTCTACTCCAAACACCTGTTTAATGCGATTCTGGGGCAAGGCACAATCTCTTCTGCAGAAGATTCAGGACTGAGCTTTTGATTTTGGATAGTCTCATTATTTTAAGGCTCTTTCAAACCAAGTCCCTGCATACATTTTGCTTCAATAGCAACTGTAAACAAACTGTAAAATTCAAGAAGTTCAGAACTTCCAAATCACCCTGTTTTGGTGTCTGAGAAGCTTGGTCATATTTCATGTTTCTACACAAAAACAGAGACTGTGCTCTATCCTACATCAAAGAGATTTTGGTTGGGACCATTTAACCTTTGATTTACAGACCATTCCCTTTTGGCAGAGCTCACTCTTAAACTTCACTTGGATTTAGTGAACAGTTCTCATCTTTCCCAAAAATGCATTTGAACTTCTTTTGTATTTAATTTTATTTTTTTAATTCCTTTGATAACCATTTGGATGTTTAAATAGATTTTGATAGAACAGGATAAAACTTTTCTCTCATTCACAAGCAAAGGCTTTTTATTGTGGGGTTGGTTTTTTTTTGCCATCATGACGGTAAGATTTTATGCCTCAGGCTGAGATCTTGAAAATAAACATTATCTCAAGTCTAAGTCCTAATTACAGGCATAAGCCAATGCAGTGCCTTCAAAGGGATCATTACCACACTATTAGGGGCAGCCTCTACAATCTACTGCATAAACCAGTATCACTAGCGAGACATCTACAATACAATGGATCACGATATCATCAGATGGGACTCATGCTGTGACCAAGCCCTGGAAGTAAGCAAATGTGTCCCAGCTGCCCCCTGAATCTGTCCTCAATACTAGATTTTTGTCTAGAAATGAGTGAGGCAGGAACCAGAGAGCTTGGCACACGGTGGAAGATCACCAACCCAGAGTCTGTGGTCCAGGCCCTCAGCGTGGGATGGATCACCCCATGTCAACAGCCACTCTGTGGTATCTATACCTCCAACCTGTGCATCCACTGGATCCAGACAGTGCTACACAAAGACAGCAGAGACACCCTTGCAAGTTCTTGCTTAGGAAAGGGGGGGAGGGGGGGGGGGGGGGAAAGGCTCCTTACTTGCCATGTGGCTTTCCCCAGTGCCACTCGCCCTCGTAGGATGCGCTCTTGAACTTGCCCTCCAGCCTGAAGACGTAGGTGAAGAAGCGGCAGGATGGGGGTTCAGTGCCTTCACCGGTCTTGCCCCATAGTGGGAAATCTCGCTTCCCGTTCAGTGCCTGGCGGACAGCCTGGTTCAGTTTCCACTGCCAAACAGCCTGGGGGCAGAGGAAGAGGAGTGTTGGACTAAAGAGTGAAGAAAGCAAAAAAAGCTCCCAACAGGAGACACTTCAGGAGAAGCAGCAAGAAGGTGTTGGGTTCCCATCAATTCTGTGCGACTAAGCTGGCTGGGCTGGTGAGTTACAGCCCATCTACAGCATCAACAGGAGGTGTCCTGCAAGTTGGATACTGCACCGATCCACAACACTTCCATGTCATTTAAGCCCAACTCTCACCACCGCTAATAGGCCTTGGCACAGGACCATGCTGATGGGACTGTACTGTCCCAAGCTCTGCAACATATGCTACTGCCCCGGGCAGACCACTTCCAGCATCTGGATATTTTTCATCTACCATCAACTGTCTAAGCCACCTCTGGCCACCTGATACAGAATTGGCTCCACAGAGGGGCAGAGACCAAAAACAACAAACCCCATACTGCCTATTATTCTGCTTTAAATAATTTAAAAAATGGCAAAAAAAACCCACAGACGAGAGGCCTTAGCTGCATTTAAGCAGGTGCAGAGCCCACTAATCTGTCTTCTGCTCAGGAAGCTAAAATCCTGATGCTTAATGGGATTTCAACTTCCACCCAGTAGTCAATGTTTTGCCTCCAGTACAGCGTTGCCATCCCCTTTCTGCCCTTGTCCTGTTTCAAAAGTCGGTGCACAGTGTTTCAGGTGGAACAGAAACACCCTGCCCGCTGCTAACCTTCATCTGCGGGTCTTTGGCAGAGAGAAAGAACGTTTCTTCCGGCGTTATAATGCGGAGTCCATACCTGTGAAGCAAAAAGACATTACAGAGACTATGAAAAAAAACACACATTTCCCAGTCAAACAGCAGTTGCTGCACTTCCCACTCCTCTTCAAAAGTTAATGGTGCTTTTGCAGTCAGTTTTTCCTTCTGAAGAGGCACTCAAAGAGTCAACTCAGCTTTGTTCTCTAGGTCTGTAGCCAAAACTATTTCATTATTATTTCAAGATGCCAGCAGACGCCAGCAATGCAAGTCCAAGCTGCTGTGGTCCCATCTGAGAGGTGCTGCAATTACCTGTAGCCCAGAACCAATCCCACTTGGTGGAAAGGAGAGGGGACAAAGTTTTGATTTGTTTTCCCAGTTTCACAATCAAGTTGAACGCTTTTTTTTTTTTTTTTTAACCTCCAAGTGGAAGTTTTTCACTTACAGTCCTGGAGCTGATTTCTCCCTGCAGTTTTCATCTACCCACACAAGCTTCAGATCAAAACTCTGAAAGCTGTTTCCCTGCAACAAAAGGGAGAAGATGTTCCTGTTAGCGATGTAAACATCACACTTTGCCCCTGCTCTGTCAATCTGCTCAACAGCAGAGCAAGACTGGCAGCACTGTAAATTCCCTCTTTTGTGGTCCACACAGCTATCCCACACTACGATGACAGACCTTGGACACTGAAGGAGCATGGGAGAAGGAAGAAAGTTATTAGTTTATTGCTTAAGTAGTGGCCCGTAATGCCATGGCCACAACTATCAGTAATGGACCTTCTTAGATGGCACTGATCTCTACAAGAGTTTCTTCCCTATTGCATGGCAACACTCCCAAATCATCCCTGGCACGCAGCACTCCCTAGTTTTGCTTATGATCTACCTACAATCTGCACTGCAAATGACACAGCCACATAGCAGCCCACAAGCACAACGTCGGAGGAGTCACTACTTTAATCAATAGTGCACCAAACAGAAGAAACCCAAATGGTTGAAATATTAGGTAAAGACTGCATTTAACATTACATCTTCCTTTCCTGTCTAAAGTCCAGGCACCCACACTACAGAGCTGCTGTCCGTAGGGATGTACCTGACCAAGGTTAGGTACTAGCACTACGGAGTTCACCACGAGCTAATCAATCACTAATGGATCTACTAGATTTGGGGGAAGAGGGGAGGGAAGGAGGTTCAGATTCCCAGCACCAGAGTCCTCGTCGGCAGTCCCCTGCTCGCAGCCCAAGCTAACCAGTTCAATCCCCATTCAGTTACGTCTCCTCAAGCCTCAACAACAGTCATAGCAGCAGATGAGACATAGTGGGTGGAAACCGTTGACTGAACAGAGGTGTCTACACTGTAGATACCTCCGTGTGAGCTGGTTACCCTGTGCTCTCGTCCTAGTCAACGGAGTCAAGGACGTGATTCAACTCATCCTAATTTTGGCATCTAAAATAGGTCAGATGAACCACACCCAGGCAGTGCATGTTTCTCTCCCCTGACTATAAAGGGAGCCCGGGGGCACTTGCTCACAGCGAGATCGCTACAGTGCTGAGAAATCTGCAATGTAAAGTTGGAGGAGATAATCACCAGCCTATTTCCTCAGGCCTAGACCCTGCAAGCTGCGTAGGACTGCCCAGCCTTTATGATAAAGGCTCGTGTTTGGAAGAGCCTGTAAGATCTAGCAGCTCACAAGGTAGTCATGTGCTCGGACACCTGAGGGGCTGGCACATGACTAAAGAGCAAGCAGAAGAGAGGTGCACATGAAGAGAGCACTGCTAGATTACAGGTGCTGTCAGTCAGAGCAAGCCAAGCTGGACTTAGTTAACATGCTGCAGAACAGCTTTGAACACATATTATTCATCTAGCCACCCATGGCTACAGACACTCCCTGTCTGCCCCACACCCAGGCCCAAAATCCCTGAAATAGCCCCAAGAACACCTGCAACTTCTGCTCCCATGCCGCTAGCAGAGTCAACCATGGAAGATCATGTTTAGTCCTATGCATGAGTGCTTCCAGTATAGTATCTTTGACCCATCAGGGCCCCTTTGAGTAAGCAAGGACAGAAATCAACAGATTCATATGCAGGCATGGGCTTGGGTTACTAGAAAGGTGCCTGTGAAGATTGCATAGGATGCCTTTACTGGGGAAAAAGTGATGTGGCTGCTCATCTATTCCTTCTTCATTAGGCTTTCTTTCGTCCTCCAGTGCAAACCGCAGGTGTGTGGATCTGAGACAAGGTTTTGCCAACAGCCAAGCTCCGCTGCATTTTTGACATTAAAGGAACCTGAATTTTACTGTTGTTTATTTGTGCTGCCCTTCCAATCCCTCTGAAGGATTGAACACTCACCTGAATTAGCACAAGGACGTCATCGAAGAGCAAGATCCGGTCTGATCGATTTGTGCTGGCGGAGATGGGAAGATTTTTGCTATCTTCCAGCAGCCTCCTTTCAGGTACACAGAGCATGTCCTGCAGAGGGAACCACAGAGGTCAAGATGGTGGACCAAAAGCATCAGGAAACAGGATATGGGAGAGGACATACAACTGAAGCCAACAGTTCCAGAAACTGACTGACTTGTGGCACAAGCTGACAGTGACAGCAGAACTGGACACAGGGCTCAACGTCTAAAGCACCCAGTGTCCATATGGTTTCTCCAAGGCTTCCACTCTGCCCTGCTCTGTTGGCTTCCAAACCAAGCCTCAAATGCTTGATCTGTATTAGATTTCCTCCATGTGTAAGGAGAAGTGTAAGGTCTCCAAGAGAGCTCCCCATCAAGCCACTTTCTACATCCATGACTTACTGTGAATTTGTAGCCCAAGGATTTCCATAAGGACTTGGTAAAACAAGCTTCATCCAGGACTTGGCTGATGAAAGACTCCAGCTTCACATATTCCTTGATGGCGCTGGTAACCACGTCCTTTTCAGAGCCCTGACAAAAGAAGGCAGGGCTTGAGCAGCACTTCAGGCATGGTTGTGCAGGACATCGACTCTCTGGGCTGCAGCTGCAGAAAAACCTCAGCAGTTCTGAATCCAAAGGGCTAATGAGTTAACCTTCCAACCCCTTTGGAAGGAAAGCCTCCCAAATCTAGCATTTTCTCTGCCACCAGCAGAAGCGTGCAACCCTAGGCCAGTTACTTGATGCTTTGCTGCTTCTGTATATGATGAGTATATGATGGGCTGGAGCACCTCTCCTATGAGGACAGGCTGAGAGAGTTGGGGCTGTTCAGCCTGGAGAAGAGAAGGCTTCAGGGAGATCTTAGACCCCCTTCCAGTATCTGAAGGGCACCTACAAAAAGGCTGGGGAGGGATTTTTTACAAGGGCATGTAGTAATAGGACGAGGGGGAATGGCTTCAAACTGGAAGAAGGGAGATTTAGATTAGATATCAGGAAGAAATTTTTCACTCTGAGGGTGGTGAGGCAGTGGCCCAGGTTGCCCAGAGAAGCTGTGGCTGCCCCATCCCTGAAGGTGTTCAAGGCCAGGTTGAACGGGGCTTGGAGCAACCTGGTCTAGTGGAAGGTGGCCCAGCTCACAGCAGGCGGGTTGGAACTCGATGATCTTCAAGGTCCCTTCCAACTCTAACCATTCTATGGTTCTCTGAGTCTATGAGTAGCTCGTACTACACTGGAGTGGCCGCTGTTCGTTGCCCAACTTCACATGGGCTGCACTCCACTGGTGCTGGTTACTACCACCCCAGCTTGTCCACTGGAAATCACTTTCCTTCCAGCCTGCTTTGGATTCACTGACACCACTACAAAGCCCCACAAACCCTGCATAAGGTGTTAGCATAAGGCAGTCAAGTAATATCACATAAAGCTTCCTACCTCCTTGAGAACCTCGTTCAGCTTGGTAAGGAGCTGTATGTATTGCTCGATATGATCTCGGATAGGTTTGTGAAGGACAGTGTACAAGGCCAGTGACATGGAGGTCTCAGAGGTGAAGTCTGTGAGGAATTGTTTCAGCACTGTCTTATGGTGCTTCCAGGCTTCGCTGCAAGATGGTGAATTAAGACAAAGGTTCCTTAATTAAGTTTTCTGCAAATTGCCAGTCCTCTGCCTTCCAAACTTTATACGCTACCTCGCTCCCAGACACTTGAAAGAGCAGGAGATAACATAGTGCAAATATATTTGCACACCAAACGCACAGAAATAAGGCAGCGAGGCAAACAGGAGCTCCATCCCTCCTGCCTCTGGGCCAGTGGGCTTTGCAAATAGGAACCACACCCACAGATGTACAGAATATAGCATGACTTTCACCATGGTTTGCACCCCAGGAGGGTGACTCAGATAAAGCGGCTGTGAATCTGCTCACGTCTAGCGCTTATGCTTTCGTTTGATATTTCCATGAGGCTCTGATGACATCTGGGACAAGCAGTGGAAATTTCCTGCCAGATGCCCACAGCACCCTTTCGCAGGTCCCAGCCCTTACCCAAACTGGAGAAGAGAAGGCTCCGGGGAGATCTTATTGCGGCCTTCCAGTACCTAAAGGGGGCCTACAGGAGAGCTGGGGAAGGACTTTTTACACGGGCATGTAGTGATAGGACGAGGGGGAATGGCTTTAAGCTGGAAGAGGGCAGGTTTAGATTAAACATTAGGAAGAAGTTTTTCACTTTAAGGGTGGTGAGGCACTGGAACAGGTTGCCCAGAGAGGTTGTTGAAGCTCCGTCCCTGGAGGTGTTCAAGGCCAGGCTGGACGTGGCCTTGGGCAACCTGGTCTAGTGAGAGGTATCCCTGCCTATGGCAGGGGGGTTGGAACTCGATGATCTTCAAGGTCCCTTTCAACCTAAACCATTCTATGATTCTATGAAACCCCCAGGTTCACAGGCTTCCTCCCCTACAAAAGGCATTGCGAGTGGCTAGGAGGAGATGGAGAGAGATCTGTAGAGGAAACCTTTCAGCAGCTACTGCTGTGGTCTCAGAAGATGGCAGAGGCAGCTGGTATGGCCAGGCAGCCCGACCGTGAAACGGAGATCACCGCGAGGTGCAGCGCTCAGTGCTGCTCACTCCGGTTTAGTGCCTTAACCCATACAATATCATTCTGTTCCTAGCAGCCCCCTCAAATAAACGTTTTTCAGCCCACTCACCTTTTGCTCTTTGTGGCATGTTCAAAGCCGTGGACCACAACGTAGTTTGCAAACGTGACGAAATATCTGTTGGCAAGAAAAAAAACAAACACACACACACACAAGCACGAGCTGAGTTAGAGATGCACATTAGCCACGAGGTTTAAGATAGAGGGAAGAAGCTTGTTTGAAAATGTCATGTCAGGTCCACCTTTCCATGGGAGGCAGAGAGAGGCCTAGCTACCGTACTTCTCACCTTGCCTTGCCTCCCCTTTCGTCCCCTTTGTCAGCTCCGTGGTTTAACTGCCTTGTTGACTTCTGCACTAGTGTCGTTACAGGAAGTTTAAATCATCCTGGCATTTAGCCTAAGCAGAAGTAAACTTGCGCAACTCTCCTGGAAAGCAGATCTACAAAGGCCGAGCTGAAGATTTCAGCTTCGGATGGATGAATTTCTGCTGGTTGAAGCCAAAGTCTGTATTCCTGACTCAAGTCAAGGTGTCCCAATGTCAATGTATCTCTTCTCACACTAGAGGGAGATCGAGCCATATTTTGTCAACAAATACCAGGCTTTCTTCCAGTCGTGTTTTCAGATAAATCATGCATAATGTCCAGACTAATTATCCTTTATTACATCTTTGAGGGACGTGCGTTTACTGCTGATTTTCAGGCCCCTGAACAGCAGCTTTGGTTCCTCTTATATCGTTCCACTAAGCGTGAGACGCTGTAGGATCAGGACTGTGCAGAGTGAGTCAGCAGAGGTGGGTAGGAACCAGCTTTTTTTTTTTTTTTCTTTTTAATTTTTGCATGACGCCCAACAAAAACAGGTTTTAATTTCAAAATGAGGGGAAATAAGATCCTATGATAAAGTTCTCCTTTGTGTCATCTGAAACCTCAGCACAAGTTTTCCTCTTTTATATGCCTTTTTAAGGCAAACCCATTTTAATTCACCAAATCAGTTCCCAAATGAACCACCACACGCTGCTCTAAACTCCATTCACCTAAAGGCAAAGTTTGTTGTGCATCACTGTCTAAAATGATGTTGTCCAAGTAAAACCAAAACAAAAAGTAGTCCTTTCTTCCTTCTTTCTCCCTCCACATGCCTTTTCAGGAGCCAGTACGCCCATCTCCCGTTGCACAGATGGTACAAGCCCATCTGGCAACAACTTGGCCACATTTGTGGCCAACGTGATGAATGAAGGATTGAACACTGGCTGATCTTTATGCCATCTCAGATGTCCATAAACCATTTTTCACATTAGGACATCAACATCCAGGTTACACACACTCCAGTGACTTTGGTAAACATTTTATTTTGTGTTGCAGACAGATGGGGAGCAGACATAATTAATTATAGAAACAGCAATAAGGCAGTATGTTTTTCACATCACACTACATCCATCACTTACCATCATATCCCTTGCCAAAAGCATAAAAGTGTGGCACAAACACATAATATGAACCATGTCTGGTGACATCTTCCTTTCCTCATCCCTATGAGTCCTTTAAACCTGCTTGTGTACGTGTTTCTGTTCCTGGTGACAGCCCAAGCTTTGCTCTCATAGATTCCCCAGGCACAAATAGTCCCCCTGTCCTCTTCCCATTTTTAAGATGCATAAAAACCACTGTACTTGCAAAATTCTGCCTCTTACAAGCATACTCACACCTACAAAAAGGCCTATTTGTTATGCTGTCTGCACAAACACTATATTCTGCAGCACTTGTCCTGAGCACTGAATGCAGTCACTTCCCTGACCTAATAACTGAACACTAACAGACAGAACTGAAGCAATTACATACGCAGATTAATTGCACTGACCTACCGGTGAGTCTATAAATTTGGTCCCTTACGCTACTCCAAAATGCTCCTTTACTTACTGGATGTAGAGGCTTAAAAACAGGTCTCCTTTCCAGACGGTGTAAATGTCCTGGATGCAGAATGACTCAGAGGTGCTGCATTTTTGTTTCAGTATCCGGTAATTTTCTTCTGTGAGGTTCCAGAGAGCTTGAAATCGATCATTCAGGAGCAGGAGGAGCTTAAAGTTCTCCTTTCCTTTCTGGTCACTAGGCTCTTGGAGAAAAAGATGAGGGGGGAAAAAGGCTATGAGAGAGCCATGACTCCAAGAAAGCTTGTGGAAAACATTGCCTATATTTAATACTCAGCCCAATTTTTCAGTGTGAAGCACGTATATAAACAGGAAAACAATGCCAAAGAGGAAGGAGATGTTGATTTAGGGTTGGGTCCCTGTGAGGTATTGTATGGACTAACCATGCTGAGGCTTTGTCCTTCTGTGGGGCATGTGGTCAGTGCCTTCCGCGAGGCTCAGTCCCAGCTCAGACACGAGCACCGGAGGAAAATTTTCTGTCCCTGGCCCAAAGGGCTGTTCCCGGTCTCCTTGGAGGCTAGACCAGAAAGGTGGTGACATGAGAAGGAACCACCCTACGGGTCTAATCCAGTCGCACCGCTTTTGGCCAGACAGGCTTGTGAATATTTATATGGATTTGTTATTTCAGTGGAGCTTCTGTGATTTAATGCCAGCTCAGAAACTGCACCCACAAGTTTTACCTTCAAAAGATGGGCATGACCATGGACCAAGAGCAGGGAGGCAGAATGGGCACGGTTTAGGGGTCGCGTATGTGTGAGACACATTTTGGATTTCTACGCACCATGCTGGAAACAAGCCTCGGAGCAGGTGTACAGGCTGATACCGGTTAGAATCTGGGTTAACCTCTAAAAGCAACAGGAACCACAGTCCTAGGCTTGAATTGAAAGGCCACAGGCATCCTTAAGAGCTCACTATCTTAAGTGAAACAACTCTACATACCACTTATTCCAGCAAACCTGCCTCCAGCAAGTCCTCAGCCATGAAGTTTCAATTATAATTCCCTTCATAGGTGCGCCAGTGACTCAAGGCTAGAACTACAGACAAAAAAGTAGTCTTTGACCTACCTGCCTGGAGCAGAGGCTTGAGGATGAGGGCATCTATCCGTGCCAGGCATGCTGAGAAGGTTTCTTCTACTTGGAGCAGAGATGCAGTTGCTTCAGCTGTGCACATGTCCTGGACACAACACAGAAGGCACACATAAACTCCCTTGCAAGAGTATCTACCAAGGCTTCAGTGCTCATTGCAAACAAGCAGCTTTTCCTGCTCTTGACAGCACACACAGGTGTAATTGCTGTCCCCAAAAAGCATTTGAAAATATTAGAAGGGGAAATGGAAACCCGACGGCTCAACACGAGCTGCTGTCTCTCAAGACCACCGAGGCTACAACCCATTTTCCTGACACCGTAATTGAAGACCTTCTCAGGTCGGCCACGATACCTCTTCCACAGGACTGGAGAGGCCCTAAACTTCTTGATATGTGTTAATCCTGCTAAGTGCCAGATTCCTTCTCCCAGAAGAAAATCCCTGAAGTACAACGCAGCAAAGGATGAAGCAGAGCATCTCTTCCCATATCTCTCACCGGTTTTCTGTCCTGGTGCCTCAGTCTACATCTTTTGGCGTTAAAAGCTATTGTACAGAGCTGCAGAGCCGCACCAGCCATGGCCAAACATCCAACCCTCTAGAGGAACGGAGGTCTGGTGTTACTCCTTTCCGAGTAGGACACTGCACTGCTGGTTATATGTCACAACTGGTGCGTCAACAAGGAAAGCTTGCCTAAAGTGGAAGTGGGCAGCACTTAAAGAAAAGAAAAAAAAAAAGGCAGCAAACCCATGTGAGTAAACTCCAGTAGCTTCCTCCTTCCAGCCTTATGTCCCAAAAGAAATGTATCAGGGGAAGTGAACCCAGCCAGCTAATAGCATGTCATCAGAGACTACTCTGGAAAAAGGACAGATAGGAAAGAGTCTATATTACTAATGGTGATAAAAATACAAAACTCTGAGTTTCCTTTGCCTTTGTGAGGCAAAACAGCAAACTCAAGGGACTGAGTATGGTCTGTCCACATTTAACCTTAGCCTGGTTGTAGTGCACTCTCAAAGGCTACGTTCACAACAGGAGGCAGACGAGGATATGGCGTGATGCTGCAAAGATTTATGTTGCTAAATTGGTGGCGGAGACTTTGGCACAGTTTTATGTGTGCCAACTAGTGCCTCTCCCAGACAACTCAGGCATGGCCCAGGGACCGTTTGAAATGGGCAGCTTGTACATAGCCATGCCGTTTTGGGAGGTAAGGAGAAATTAGCTATGCATAAGTTACACAATAACCGCTTGGCTATAGAGCTAGACCTAATTTATTTAGTAATAGAGACATAACTAGAGTCTTTGCACTGTTTTCAGGAAGAGCTGAACTCATGCTACCTGCTGGTGGCATACTCTCTGACATCCTGAGCTACAAACAACAGGCAAGATTCATTCTCCTTGTATTGAGACGTTGGGGAGTTATACATAGAAGCCTAACCCTACTTCCTGGGAAGAAATACCCCGAGCGTCTTCGCACAGACTTTAAAAAGGTCACCCAAGCAGGGTGACTAAGTTAGGTGGGAACATCTCATTTTTAAGGTTCACACGTGGGTGGATTCCTTGCTAAATATGAGTTTGAGCTCCCTAAAGTCACCAAACTCTGCTGAGAAACTCCTTTTCCAGGTCATCCTGGAGCTTGGGCTGAAATGGTGTTATAGAACAAGGGACGCTTTGCAGTTTGAATAGTTAGCTGGCCTGGTTTTAAGTGGTTTTTCGGATCCAGACACAACTGACTGCACAGATGAATGACAATGTTTTCTCCTTAGTAACCGCTGCCTTTTAAATTTAATTTGTCTGAAAAATAGGAAGCATTAAAGAATTCCATAATCTCATTAGTTCGCAAGTTTTCATACATCAAGGTCTGCATGACCATAAGGCTATTTTTATTTTCTTTTTTTTTTTTTTGCAGGAGCACTGGCGATTTGTCCCAGAGGAAAGCTCTAGGCATGCAAACAGGTCAAAAAGCTGAAACCCAAACTCCTCCTAGCCCCTCCCAGTGAAGGCAACTGAGCCAGGAAAAAAAGCAAAACAAAACAGCAGCCAGCCAGCTCTCACCCCAGAGCACCAAGAGGACAGGACAAATCTAAAAGTTTATTTTTTTGCCACCACTTAATCCCCCGTCTTGTAGATGCAAAGATAAAGATGTTTCTCACAGGTCATAGAGAGCACTCAAGCTTGCTAGAAATTTGTAAGCATAAGTAGCTTGCTTAATCCGTGAGTAAAGTCAGGTTGGATATGTGATAGCATTTTGTTTTCAAATGTTTCAACAGAACAGCGTGTAGTCAGTGGGGTCATATCAAGCTGACTAACAGTCTGGAGGGTTTTATTTAGATTTTTTAAGCCTATCTGGTCTATTTTTGGAGAAGAAGGGAAGACTGTTCCATCATTTCAGATCGCTCTACAATGAGGGGGGCATGTTCTCTGCCTCCTCCTTATTTAGTTCTACAAGAAAACATTTTATTCTGTGCAAAACAAAAAGAATGGGTGCTACATGCCAAGCCGAAAGTCTCCCCTGAACTCTACTCTTATCAAAGCAACCAGAGAAGCCACCCATTCGTTACATACAGATGGCTTAATGTAAACTGAATGACTCAAACCAAGGGTGCAGATACCCACAGCTTTGCTCCACAGCCCCATGATAGTCCATGAACAGAGGCAGGAGGCTGAGGAGCCTCCTCAGGGCCGAAGAACACATGTGCAACACCACGGGAACACGACTGCCCCAGCCTAAGTGTTATTTGGTTACTTCTGTAATGGTCACTTGGAAGAAGAACTATGTACATCCAATGTGGACTTACTGATCTGGGTGCAGCATCGCCCCTTCCAAACATCAGCTGGTCCCACATTCTGCCTCCTGCCCATCTGCATTCCTGGTTCATCAAGGGTGTATTACCCATGAAGAACTGAGCTCAGACCTTACGGTGATGTCCCCAAAGCATCCCCATGGTGCAGTTCACGGGTTGAGAAACCCCTGCAGTAGCAACACTGTACAGACACCCAGGCTAACTCTGCAAAAACCAGAAGCACTTGGATACTCTCTTCCGTTATAACCTGATACAGATTTCACACAGTGTTTTCTTTTGGGTTTGGTGTTGGTTCTTGGTTTTGTTTTTTTTTTTTTTCCTCTTTGTGGGCTCCTTCCAGCCTGAACATGACAGTCAGGGCTCATTTGCTGAATGGGCGAGCAGCACCAGTCAGTTTTCAAAACAGCCCTTCCGGCACCACAAAAAGACCAAAGTTGCCACATCACATCACATCACATCACATCACATCACATCACCCAATAAGGTAAGCGTGAGTTTCAGCCACCCTTTCCAGGCTTTCACCATCCATTCTGTGAGAACAGCATTTGCGCGCTTATTCTAGCCCAGTCAGGCAAAGAAGATTTGAAGTTCGTCACTTCGTGAACAAAACCAACGCTGGCTCAGCCACAGAGGGCAAAGAAAACAATTGGGACTGTCCAAGGGCACACGGAGGTCACGTTGTACGTTCACATATGTGAAAAACTGAATGCGAACTGCAGTGCTGGTGGGTGATGGAAGCACCAAACAGAAACCTAGGGCTGTCACATGCTGTCTTCCCCCCAGCTTGCACACAGCTTTCACACAACTCAGTGGTTTTGTAGTTCTGTGTTTGCTCTGTGAAGGGCGAGGAAAGCTTGAGCCGAGCCACTCTGAAGCCTGTTCACAAGGTTTTAGTCTACTCTACATGGATGGCTCTGCTGCTAGGGAGTCAAGAACTTTGAAGATGGTGCACTCCTGGTGGCCAGAATTGAAGGAGATGCACCTCCAAGGAAGGGTCCACTAGCTGCATGACTGTGTCTGGTTTTATGTGCAAAATCAGAAAGTCTACGGCCTTTGAGGATGGAGACTTCCACTGGCAAAACAAAACAGCCACCAGCCTGCTTCAGGCTCCCATGAGGAATGAGGAGAGCTCCCTAGGAGAACGTTTTCCAAAGTATGAGACACATCTGTTTATTCTCCTTAAAGGAAGGTACGAGAAAGCCGTACAGCACAGGTCTGTAATTAGAGAAGGGACACATAATAGTATTCGTGTAGAAACAGGAAAAAGCCCTTGAGAAACAACTTCTGGAGGAGTCATCGGATCCCTGTGGCTCATCACAGTCTTGGCCTGTCTGCTGAGTATGACAACGCGGGCAGAAAAAAGGGTGATGCAGCAGCCAATACCAACCTAAGCCGCTGCTGAGCATCCAATAGATTGGAGCAACCTGGATCATCTGGAGGAGCATTCATCCTCAATAGGGTCTGTCTAAAGCTGCTAAATGCACATTTCAGCAAGAAAATGCATGTCTCGAGGAGCCACACCAGGTTGTTATACCCATTTTCAGGAAATTGCCAGAAGGGTGGGTGGAACAGATAGGAAACCAAGCAAAGAGACGTTTTGGTGAAATGCTGAGCCTCATTCTTAGCTTTGCATAGAGCCCCTTTCTACTTTGGAGTCTGTAGCTCTGAGGCAGCTCTTCCACCAGGAAAATGTCTGGAAAGCCCCAGAGATTTCAGACGTGACGCAAAGTTTCTTATGGAAACACACATCTAGTCAACCTTATCAGCTCCTGTACATTAAGGAACAATCTGGACATCCACAGAAGGACTATTCATTTTCCATCTTCCTCTTGTAAATCCCCCTCTGTGCCGAAGTAAGGAGTATCAGTCAACAAAAACACTTCTCAGACGGGAGAAACCAGTCGTGACCAATGCCAGATTTAGGAAGTGCTTAGGGCATTTTAATACTAAATCACCTGGGATTTAAATGCCACGACCATGTTTGCTGTAGCCCCTCCTGTCCTTAAACTCTTTCCCTACATCCTCCATCCTAAAGGGCATTGTGCCTTTGCAGCCCTTCCAATCTCATCCATCCTTGCAGCTCATGATCTTTCTCCTACCGACTGCCTCAGGAATGAGGTTGGTCCATCACTCTGTCACATACAATCCTCAAACAGGCCATGTTTTCCCTTCCATGCCCTTAGAGAGGCAGTCGAGTTATTGCTGCCACACAGCTGAAGAGGTACCTTTCTACTACAGCCCACACCAAGTGAGTACATCATCTTTGCAGTGACAGGGATAGAGGTGCTTTATTTACTTCTGAACTAAAGCTTGAATTAAACGCATTCCAAATTGAAGCCAAGAGGTACTAAAGATACTTCTCCGTCAGTTTAAACCTGAAACTATTTCTCACATATTGCTTTTCACTCTCTAGGCCACTTTTTCTCATGCCGGTAATGGTGTTGCTTCTAACTAAAGCATCTAAAACTGTCTAAGAATGCAACACAGAGCATGGGCAATTACACTTGGACTGGTAAATGCCCCTCCGCTTTGCAGGAAAATGCAACCTAGAGCATTTGAAATGTAAAAGTCTCTTCTTGCCAGACCATCTTCTAGATGCCCAGAAGGACACACAAGTCATCCCTTGCTGTTAACCACTCACTCACCCTTCCCATGAGCATTATGTCTTTCCCCAAGCAGTGTACAGCTCTAAAATACGCACATTACAGGGAAGAATAATATACAGCTCTGGACAAAACCTGCCAGTAGGGAGTTTCTCCCTCAGAAATTAGCAGATAAACTTCATAGAATCATCGAATGGTTTAGGTTGGAAGGGACCTTGAAGATCATCGAGTTCCAACCACACTGCCATGGGCAGGGACACCTCCCCCCAGCCCAGGGTGCTCCAAGGCCCATCCAACCTGGCCTTAAACACTTCCAGGGATGGGGCCTCAACAGCTTCTCCGGCCAACCTGCGCCAGGGGCTCACCACCCTCAAAGTGAAAAATTTCTTCCTAATGTTTAATCTAAACCTGCCCTCTTCCAGTTTGAAGCCATTCCCGCTCATCCTATCACTCCATGCCCTTGTAAAAAGTCCCTCCCCAGCTCTCCTGTAGCCCCTTTAGGTACTGGAAGGGGCTCTAAGGTCTCCGCGGAGCCTTCTCTTCTCCAGGCTGAACAACCCCAACTCTCTCAGCCTTTTCTCATAAGAGAGGTGCTCCAGCCCTCGGATCATTATAACTCAGTTTATTGTTAGACTGAGTCAATACAGGCCAGCACTTCACATCACATCAGTGTGTTATGTAATAGACAAATCTTGGGACCTTAAACCAGAATGAATACAGACCTAACTCTCTGTTTCCTCCCCTTAATCAGTTCAACATCTGTATAATGGTGATTAATACAATCAAAACCAGGGGGGATTGGGGGAAAAGAAAGGATTAGCGTTAAGAGTGGTCTCAAGGGGTTGAGGGGGGAAAGGAAAGATTGGTTTGAGGTTGTACCATGGACCCTAGCTGCCTTTGCCAGATTACTTTTTAACTTGAATTCGTTTCCCAGCATAGTTTAACATACCATCACATAAACATGCCCACGAGCAGGGTGGGATCTCCTCATTCAATTAGTAGTGACAGCTCAGAGTCCATAAACTCTGGAGCTCCTTAGGCCATGGGGGGCAAACTCTGGCAGCCAATGCAGAGATGGTGCTCCTCTTTCTGTCCCAACCTTTGTTGCTTTTCTCTAGGGGCCAAGTATCCTTGTGCATCCTAATTGTGTTTCCAAACGACATTGCCCCTCCTCACGCATCACGCTCTGGCTGAGTCTGCATTCAGGCTGGCACAAAGACTACTCTGTCATGTGGGAAAACAATTCCAGGCTTTGTTTAACCAACACCAACATGCTGGAGCAAATTCTCCCATTCAGACTCTGCTCTCGTCAAGCGTCAGATCATCATGACTCGAGATGAATTAATGTTCAACTTACCGGAGCCACCTCATAAACAGACAGAAACACACAATGTGCGAGTTAAGAGGTAATTGGGAATAAACAGGGCAGAAAGACAATAAAACCCTGAATCCCAAGACAGCCCTTAGCAGCATAAAAGGGAGGAAGAAGACAACAGAGGAAGTAGTTACTTGGATTAGGCTTTAGCATGGGATACAGGCAGTGTGCCGATGCCAGCCACGTGAAGGAACTAGGCAGGCTCTCATTCAACATTTGCTTTACCAGAGGAAATTATGGAGCAGGACAGCAATGGAAGTAGGTAGGCACAGTGCGCCACATAGTTTGAAAACACGAGAAAACGAACAAACCCATCAGAACTCTCACCCTGAACACAAGACTCTCAGGCTTTCGGTCAGTCCAAAGTTTGTAGACGCATGAGGCCACACAGCAAACATTTGGGGTGCAGCATAACCACCTCTACCCTCAAGCAGTGGGGCCAGCTCACGATGAGCAGCAGGACATTTGACCCCACCACGCCTAATTAAACCATGGAACTCACTGCCACAAGAGTCTGTCATCGTTATAAGAGTACTACACACGCATTCAAAAGCAGCTGGACGAGTCCGTGGAGCAAAAATCAATTAAAAGCTAATAAAAACAAAAGGCATCAACTCCAGCTCAGGAAGTCCCTGAGGAGGCACATATGGAGGAAGTATTACCACAGCCCTTTCCAGTTTTTGTGGTGTTCTTCTCCAGGCACGTTCTTCTGCGTTATGAGAGGTGAGACAGCCTGGCTTGATATCACTGATTTTATGCATCAGTCATAAAATTGTTTGCGGTCACCTCCATGGCAGGACCTCAAGCACTAAAAGAAGAGACAGTGCAAGGTTGCCAAAATATAGACCACATTAAAATCTCAGCAAATTTAGGATAGCAGTGTGTGGCCAGGAGGGTCAAACAAGCATTTGGTACTCTCTTCAGAAAGCACTGAGGCTGTATAATTGATTTTTCAGCCCAAGGAGAACCTTCTCTCCGTCCCCCAACTTTTGTCTTCTTCCATCTTTAACACAGAAAAACAGGAAAACCAGGAAGCTGTGTATGGGAGAGGGGAGTGTGCTTTTTAAAAAAAACAATGCAGAAGCTTTACACAAACCTTATCTGACCCAGCTTTTTTTCATTCTTCCCCAAACCCAAATTGGAAGCTCACATCCCTTCCTTAGGAAGTTCACTCCTGAACCTAATGAAAACAACCATAAACCACCAATTGGCTGCAAAAGGACAAACCCCATCTACCCTTTCTGGGTGTCTGAAGGCTGAACTACCCACCCCAGACTCCCTTTGTAACCAAAAAGAGGCATGTGAGAAGTTAAATTTAATCCAATATTAGTGACATGAGTGGACCTTTGGGCATACCTGGTCTCTCTCCACTAGCTACAGAATTAAACAGCTCAAATAAAACCCTTTACTTGTTGACAAGTCAGGCTAGAGAAGATCACTGTCACCACAATTAAGGATATCATTCAGCCTTTGCAAATAAGAAGGCAAGTACAACAAGGCCTGCAGGTGAGATGATGTTTACTTCATGGTTTAATCCCCCATGGCCTTGTAGCTCCCATTGTCATTATTGCTTACGAGCAGCTTATGTGTGCAGAAGCATAACTATCTTGACCCAGCAACTTGTATGCAACGCAGGACGACTTGGAGTTACTGGATGAAACTCCAAGCCAAACCTGAAATAGCTAAGGTTGTCTGGAGGCAGCAAAGGAAAGATCATGAGAAGAGGGGACTCAGTAATTCTCCGTTGGAGTGGAAATATGGCAGAGATGGAAGATAACAGCTAGGGACAATTTTTGTGTCACAACTCTGGTAGCAGCTTTGGGAGCAGGAGCTCCTCTCCCTCGGCCTCATAC
Organism: Pluvialis apricaria; assembly: GCA_017639485.1. Lineage (NCBI taxonomy): Eukaryota > Metazoa > Chordata > Aves > Charadriiformes > Charadriidae > Pluvialis > Pluvialis apricaria. Next base: position 2,704,854 of record CM030008.1, on the reverse strand, counting down.
TCCCAATATGCCCACTCTGCTTTTCCAAAGCAAATGGGATTTCAGCATGGCCTCAAAAAGCAAGAGAAATGACAGAGCGCTACACATCTGGCATTTAGAATAGGTGTTACCATCTACATGGAAGCAGTTTTGAGTCAGACCCTGAGAAACAGAGTCTGAGTTACAGCCTGGAAACCAACCGAGAGGCACAGACAATGTCAGAGGAGCGTCCTTTGGGACAACGGGACAGCTGGTAGCAGAACTGCTTTGCAGATGAGATGGAGTTCAGTGTACAGCAACGGCATCTCCCTGAACCATCCTCTCCACTCTGCACCTCCAGAACTTGAGTAGGACCAGAAGGGATTTCACTTCCTTTGTGCTAAAAGGACAGAAAATCATCATAAAACCTTGACAATAACCACCTTTGAGGTAGCTGGCTCCACCAAATATTCACAAGTGAGGCTCCGGATCCATCCATCCTCTAGCCGCCCTGCCTTTTGACACCACTACTTGCCTCTCCTCCCATCTCATGGGTGTTTGCTTATGCTAGAGGCAACGTCCAAAAGCCAACGACGTGTCGCTACAAAATGCCACTTACAAAACCTCCCAGATCTGCCCTACCCAGCGACCCATGCAAAGCCTAAGCACTTCACAGCATCCCCAATACCTGCCAGAAATGGGGCAGGGGTGAAGTCCATACAAAGGAACAGGAATGGGGTGCAGGGGAGACACCTGCCTGGATTAGTTTAACCCCTACACTCAGCCTTTCTCTGATTTCTGTTTGGGCCCTTTAAACTCACTCGTGGCCAGGAACACTAACAACAATCCCAACTGAAGAACTGCCAAATTTTTCCTCCTCTCTCTTCCAGTGCCCAAGGCCTTCACCAAAGGCTGAGTGTAGTAGGAAACTTCTAGTGTTTCATCAAACCCTTCAGGTAATCTTGGAGGGCAAATTACAAGCCACTGAAGGCAGGACAGACGTGCAAAGAGTCGCCAATGCTTCCTAACCTCTGATCATCATTCTGAGACGCCACAGTTCACTGACGTGCTTTGAGTGCCAAAACCCAGGTCTTTTGATGACCTGAAGAGCTGGTCAGAAGCTCTGACAAAATTGTTTCACAAGAAAATTCCTGTTTGTTGAGCCCAAAGTACTTTGCATGAGCCCTTTCCAATTCAACAGGAATGTAAACATTACGCGACCAGATCAGGCCAGTGGTCCAGCTAGTCTGGCAGTAAGAATAAAAGCTGTTATTTAGAGAACAAACATACGCTTGGCCACTTTCTGAGGTTCATTCCTCTTGTATTCCCCCAACAACCAACTGTTGCATTAGGGATTTCAAAAGGTGCAACCCTATTCCTAGTATCTGCCTATGGACCTGTTGTCCCTGAATTTATCTTATCCCTCTTGAACTTGCCAATATTTTTTGCCTCCAAAATGCATCACTAAATTGAAGGTGGGTCCTGAAAGACAGTTCTGCCTGGTTTCCTTGCAGATCCTCAAAAATCTTGTCTTGCAGCTCATTGGGAACTTAAGTCATTGCAGCAGCAGTAATGAAACTACCAAGTTCGGGGAGCAGCTGCAAGGTCTAGGAAGCTTCCAGGCCATAGGAAATTTCCACAGACAAAGAGACACGGCTTTGGTTCAGGTCCAAATTAAACTAAGTTAAAGTTTAAAAACAGTCCCTCCTGTGAACTGCAGCTCCTCCTCTTCTGGCTCTAAACACGGAGTTGTTTGTTACTTTTAAGAAGTCTTAAGTGGGTTACTGTTCCCCTATAATTGGGCCCTTGACCCAGACTTTTCACTTAGCACCTAAGACACCTGCAAGCTCTTGACCGCTTCCCTCCCTTGCAGAAACCCAGGCGAGCTTATCAGCCTCTCTCGCCCTGACTAATTAGTTGGGTATTGGTTTCTTTACTCCGCCAGGCAAGCTGTGCAACCCCGGCGTGAATGCACGGTTTCCAGCCTTACTTCATCAGGCTTGTATTGCCAGGCGAGGCTGCCTGCTTGCCTGGCACGGGTGAAAAATCCCTCCCTCAAAACAGGAGCAAGCCCCAGCACACACACAGGATCAGGCAGCTGCCTGCAGGAGAGGGACCGCGCGTGCACAGGCTTCTCCAGCATCCCCTTCTGGAAAACACAAGGTGAGAGCAAGCAGAGGATTTAATGCCACAAGTCTGGACCATACTGGGAATTAAATACCTTACAGACAACGTACCTTCTTTATGTAAGGCCAGTGTGTTGTCTAGATGAAGCACAGGGGTGCGTGCAAGTGCATTTTACGCTCCAGGAAAATGCACTCCACACCTTTGGTCACTTGCACAGATTCTATCTCTAGAAAACACTCCCCAAACTTTACAGTGTGTCAGGACTTTTACTCATAACACATTACCTTCAACAGTCCCTTCAGCCTGCTGAAGCTGATCTTACACCCTTCCTACGGTACACGTCTAAGCGTAAAACTGAGCCTCAGGATCAACGGGAAAAGAACCAACCAACAACCGCTGGTCACGAAACCCCAAAGTAACCAGCGTGTAGAGCAACGTACCTTGCATAAGGCGGCCAATTAAAAATTCCCCCGTGGTAAATGCTACGGCAGCAGCTCCTCTGAGCTTCCGAGCCCTGAAATACTCGGTGCTCCCAGAACCGCCGCTCTCCCCTCCCACCTCTCCCTCCCACATCCAGCCGCCTCCTTTGCTGAAACACAGATCTGGGCCTGTTCATTAGATGAGACACCCACAGAGCCCGGAGAGACAGTTACGAAACCCGCGCACGTAGGGTTTCTACAGCAATTGCTTGTTATTTGCCTTTTTAAAAGGATAAGAAACTTTGCGATCTGTGCTCTTGCAGCTCGTGAGTTGGGGAAACTTAAAATACAGGAAACTGAAAGGGAAAAGGACAGGATGTGTATTTCTTTGCATGGTGGCATTTCTCAGCTCTAATGCCTTTTCACCTACGGTGCATTCCCATAGCAGTTTGCCAAACGAAGCTTCTGTGTTGTTTGGTTTTTTTCTTCTCCTTGTTCTGCCAGTCCCTCTCCTCGTGCGACTTCTGCACTTGCTGTAGCTCACAGCCGGAAAACCCTGGGAAACGGGACGTTTCCTGCTATTCAGAGCCCGCTGCGGAGAGCGTGTGAGAGCCTGCACGTGATGCATGCGAACTCTGTCCTCTGCTACGCCTCAGCCAGCAGTAACTATTTCCCCTCCTTCTTAAAAAAAAAAAAAAAAACAACAAAAAAAAACCCAAAAAAACCCTAAAAACAAACCCAAACACCCCCAAGTCCATCTATCAGGAGGACCCAGAGTCCTCCCCAGCCCACCTATTTGAACTCAGCCACCATCCCACCTCCTAAAAGCACGAAAGCATTTTTTCCAGTTGATCTACAATTACGACGAATCCCCACCAGCGTTTCGTCCAAGCGGCAGCTGCCACCACGCACTCCCTCCCTGCATCAGAAGAAGTCCATACGCTGCCCAACAAAAGCCCCGTGCCCTCCCCTTCTGCTTCGGAGCGTGCTGAAGAGCACTAACAAAGCCCCATTCTTTCGCAGGGGCTCCGACATGTTACGACTCAGCAGCTCGCCTCCTCCCCGGCTATACGATTTCAAGAATTTTTTACAAACTACTGGAACTTACTGTGGGCTGAGGGATCGGGACAAGTCGGTTTCTATAGCAAGGATGCTCAGGGTGTAACAGGAGACAAGAGGTGGCTCAATCCCCTTTTGTTCAGAGAGGTTCTTCTATTGTGTTGACTTCCTTCCCATTTTCCCTGTCTCCTGGGGTCTTTTCAGAGCAGGATGTGCCCATAACTCACTGTCTGCCTCGACACAATGGTTTACACCACACAGGCAGGCAGAGCAGCAACCCTTGTACACAGCAGGGAACAATACCAGGGAAGGATGCAGCCAGGGAGTGGAAAGGATGAATGAGCAATGAGCTCACTGCCGGCTTCCTACCTGCTCTGCAAGCCGCGAAGCCAAAGAGCTGGTGATCAGGACTTCAGCACAATTACAGACCTTCTTCTTCCAGTCCAAAATTTGGAATGCAATCAGATTTTCCACATCCCAAGGAAGTGCTCGCCCACAGGGGACTAGATGGCAGACAGACACTTCAAGTTCTTTCATAGGTGCCTGAGCCCAGGAGGACTTTCCAGCCTTCAGACCCTGTATGGATGGAGATTGCTCCCTGGCAGAGCTTACGATAGTGCCTACTCTCCAGAAAGATGAGAGGGTTTCAGAGTTCCCAGTGCTGAGCATTTCCCTGTTGAGCACGGAAGTTTGGGGATCTCCAGCTCCCCCGTGGCATTGCATGAAAGGCCCAGGACCTCTGGTCCACTCTGGGGCAGATGGACACTGGAGAGCCACCTTACATCTAAGGTCTGAGTGCATTTGGATCTCGACCTCAAGCTCAGCTTTATGGCTTGTTTCTGTACAGTTTTGGTCAAGTGGCTTGTTACGCATGCTTTGGATTCATTTTTTTCCCCCCATTATTCTCTTTAACTCCAGTCCAGTGAAGCTGTGGTGAAGCTGTGATGACACAGAGGAGTGTAACAGTTTGGTTTGGGACACCTCTTTTACTTTTGATTGTGTTTCCTCAGCAGAATTCTGTTTCCAGTCACTCAGCTAGTTTTCCTGAAATGCTCAGAATTTGCACAAATGTCATGTTCAGTCTGAGACCTCCAGCTTCACATTCCTGCCCCCTACGTGCTGTCCTCAACAGAGGAAAGGCCTCCAGCTTCCAGCCCAGGATATTTCCCATCATCAACTGACTTGTCCCCATTGCATGGACAATTTGGCTGACTGTGCAGCAGCTGCCAGATTGCCACAGGTTAGAGCATGAATTCTCGTTGCTTTGCCTTAAAACAGTGTGCAAAAAATGGGAGTGATTTGCTGCTACTTGAGCAACCACCGAGCCGTCCTAGAGCTAGGACCACTGTGACTCCTCTGCATCCACGATGGGAGCCTTCGACACACTGTGGACATCTTTACATCCAGCCTTTAAGACTGGATTAGGTTTGGGTTGGATACGGATGGGGAGACAGAGCATGGGCCATCATCTGTATTGTATAGTCAGTATTTGCTTAAGATGAAGACTGACACAGGGTAAGTGTCAACAGTGCTCTGCTGTCCAGGGCATTTCTGCAGTATACCGGACAGTGATGAGGACACAGATGTTTCAAGAGCATCTAAAGCTGTGTATGAGACATGCTTCTCATCTTGTAAATGTAGTACTGCAATCGCTTCTCCATCCTGCTTTGGTTTGGGGGAAAAAAAATAAGGGAAAAAACATACCGAAAGACATATTTTGCAGATAGGTAAGTTTTAGTCCTGGTCAACCTGAAGGCAAAAAGTCCTGTTTTGATCTTAGGAACTTACTGGTTTCAAAACTTGAGGTAAAAAAAGAAAGTAGACCCAAGAGACTTTCAATTGCAAAAAAGAAACAACACAAAACAAAAAAAAAAGTCAGGCACACATTGACAGATGGATCTTTCCTCTTTGAAAAAAGGGGTTTATGTCTGGAGTTTTGTCAGAGCTAAGCTTCTTCTGGTGACATTTTTTTATTAAATAAATACAGCTGTTTTCCACAGAAGTCTTTAGAAATCTTCCCTATCAGCTCTAGGTCTCTCTCCCATTATCTGACCAGATCGTTATTAATGAAATTGTCTCTGGCTATCTGCAGCCGCAGATCTTAAACACAGAGCATGCGATACCATTTCTAGCCAGGAGCTTAGGGAATGCTACTTGCATTCATTTGTCTACAGAAAGCAATATCAGGTGGTTCAGGCTTTATATTTTGCTCTCCTGCTTGACCTCAGCTTTAAATCTTTGTTTCCTATGCTTCCTTGTGTCACTCTGGGGAATGAGGTTTAAAGTAGGCTTAACACCATGGCTAGGAACATCACTCAAGGGACTGGGGAGAGGCAGCTGCAGTGCAGTGACACCACAAACATGCTGTCTTCAAGAGGTCTGCCTTTAAAGAGATGGCACAGCAAACTGGCATTCAACCACCTTCGGCAATTAAAAGCGTTTATCCCTCTAGAAATACCAAACTAGGTTTCATCAGGAAAACTTTAAGAGAAAGAGTTCGCTTTGCTCTTCCTGCTTAAGGTTTTAGCCATGAGAACAGAAACCTCCACCAAATCTCACCCAAATTTGTACCTGGTGAGAAAATGTCTCCTTTCATAGAATCACAGAATGGTTTGAGTTGGAAGGGACCTTTAATGATCATCTAGTTCCAGCCCCCCTGCCATGGGCAGGGACATCTTTTGCTAGACCAGGTTTCTCAAAGCCCCATCCAACCTGGCCTCGAACACTTCCAATGATGAGGCATCTGGGCATCTGCAACTTCTCTGGGAAACCTATTCCAGTGCCTCACCACCCTCATCATTTCCTCCAAATACAGCTTCCCTGAAACAAGTTGTCTTTTCCATTAAGAAGTTTTTGGTTTGGGTTTTTGTTTTTTTTTTAAAAACCAAAACCTATTTACAGTCCAGGTTCCTCTGCTGAAACTATGTCCCAGGCAAATTCTTGAGTTTTGGGGCCAGTGATGCTGAGTCAGCTCCATTGGCCAGCACATCTTTCTGTCACCAGGGCAATACCACCCCCATGTTACAAAAACCAACCGTTCTGGAAATAGCTGTTTTATGACTCACTCAGTTACAAGAATATCCTTGACTATACCAGCTCCGATATGAGGCTACTGGAGCATGCCCCAGAGCTGTGGCAAACAGCCTCCAGCCTCCCATTCCCACAGCATCACTCAATGAAACCTCAGCTCCTGCTTACCCCTAGGTAGAGGCTGTTTGAAGATGTGAGAGAAATAAACTATTTTTTTTCCTCCAACAAAACGTAGTACCACGTAGCATAAATCCCAGTATCATATAGCTTTGTTTTCCTTCCAAAAAGCTATTTTTTAAAAAAATCAGTAGCTTCATTTACCCCTGAAGGTATCACAAGAGTTTCAGATGTACATCAGCATCAAGTAAAAGAGGACTGAGTTGGGAGATGGAGGAGGCAGTGCAAATTTAAGATGGCACCAGGCCCACGATTCCAGCTAGCACCAGCTGGATATTTCTGCTGCCTCTCTACAGACTTGCCACAGGACCATTGGAGGCTTTGGCAGGGAATAGGGCAATCATAGCTGCTTGGACCTCATCGGATCTGTTAGGTTTTAGTCAGCTAAGGATCTGACACAGCACCCACCCCAGACAGGAGCAGCATGCTGAAGTACTCAGATTCACTCACCCAGGGGACTCTAAAGTAGAGATGGATGTTTGATCCAAGCACGTACTCTAACTCCTGTGCCTTGCAAGCCCAGAAGCACAATATTTGTGCATGCCATGGAGAAACTATGCATGGAAACAGGAGCTAAGTGTGCAATTATTCATATCTCATGCAAAAGAAGTTTCACAACCTTCTTGATAATCAAACTTGTCCTGGTTCTTTTCACTGAGGCAACACAAGCCTTTTCCCTAAAGGGCAAGAGAGGCATGCAAGGCAGGAGTGATTAGAAAACAAGGAACAAGAAACTGGGATCAACAGTGGGTACAGACATGTTTTCTACATCTGAGCAACCATTGAGCAGTAAACAGTACAAAAATCAAACACTTCTAGAAATTCTCCAGACTCACGTCAAGAAGAACAGAAGAATTCAGGGAACACGCACTGCAAACAGTCATGTGTCTGCAGCTGTATTCCTGTCCACGAGTGACACAGATGACAATCAGACAAGAACAGGGACAGATTGCAACACAAGACTGGCCAGGAGCGGGACAGGCAGAGAACAGGCATTAGGAGAGGAGACATGGGAAAATAAGTATCACGGACTCAACATGTTTCCTTACCACACTCATTTCCTTACATAGGAAAGCCCCATACAAAGTTAAGAGACTGATTTTTCCTACAACCTCCAGTCTCAGTGTCTGTCAGACAGAGAGGTCAGATGCAAACTAAATGTCACAGTATTGATCCCACACAGGCACTCAGAACGAAGAGTCAAGAGTTAATCCCTGAAGTGTGCACAGTCTAGACATTTCAGCCCTAGTTGAGCAGCCAGATGACCTAAATACCCTTTCCCTAGCTGTTTACATGACCTTTGTCCACCTCACCTGTGCTCTCCTCTGTTGGACAACAGTTGGTCCTGGTACTGTCTCTTATTACGTGTCCACACAGTGCCAGGTCTGTGGCAGACCCAGTTCTTAGCACCAGCATTGGCGAAGGTCCTTCACCAGCAGGGACTCGCTACAACTTCTTTAACTGGTAAGAGGGCAAGGTCATCCAAAAGGCATAGACAAAGACCCTGCACAGGCAGTAGCTGTTGGCTGATGGCCTTTGCCAGATGGCACCTGGTTCCCTTTAGAGTAAGGAAGAGCTGAGAAGGGGCAAAACCAAACAGGAGCACACTGTCCATCAGCATAAAGGACAAAACATTGGTCCTGATCCAAGGACCAAAAAGTACCCAAGAGTAACATCTCTCCTTGTGCCTGTTAGTCAAGCTGTACCAGTTCCTTAGCCCGTTGGACAAACTCCAGCTGCAACGAGGTGGTGCTGAAACTGTGCATCATGAGTTACACCAACTGGTCCCATCGTCCCCCTGTCCCACACAGCACAGAAGATTAAGCTGCCAAGGCAGCAGAACTAGATGGTCATGGTGGGGATGGTCACCATTTCAAGGTGTGCCATCGTCCATGTGACCTGTGGTCCTTGCCTCTACCCTAAGGGCAGAGGAACCAATCAGGATGCCCATCCATCTGGCCACAGTGCCCTCCAGGCGCTACATTGCTCTCAAAACTTTGGAAAGCCCAGATATTTGACTGACACTTTGGGAAGATACCAGACACCTCTGCAATCACACCCAGCCCCACATCATATCCAAAGACACAAGCTCGCTTGGGACACGTGGCATTACACAACTAATGTGTTTGCTGCTCAGTAAAGCCATTCTAATTCTTACTCTGCAGAACAAAACAGATAGAAATACCAGTCCTTAGAGCAGGTACCTTCGACAGTGACAGCTGACCAGTCTGAGAGAGGCATAGGGACTCTATTTGAGGACTACTTTTCTGTAACAACAAACGCAGAAACAAGGAAGCCTTTTTTAAATAAACCCATGATGCCCACATAGTTACAAGAATGAAACATGACTCATGATTCCAAACTATTTATTGCTCCGTGGTAGCTTGTCTAACTAAAGGCCTTGCTAAAGAGGAAAACAAACACTAGCCTCTGGCAATCAGTCCTAATTCCATAGGAGCTGCTATACATGCAGATAGCCAGAAAACAGACCGAAAAACCCGCTTTCCTGTGTCAGCACCAAGCTGTCACCTTTCAGCTCAGAACAGCTTCTTCCTCTCTGCAAAGTTATCTGAAGCCATGAGACTCGGGTGGATAAGTTTCCAGACAACTGTGTAATAATAAAGTATTGTATTGCTCTTTCATTGTAGCACAATGATTACAACCCTTCCAGCTCTGAAAACGACATGAAAATTTGTCTAAGTTGGAGCAGAGAAGTGGTACCAGTGAGATAACCAAGTACTTAATTGCATGAGTCTTTTAGGCTGCAGAACAGCTCCACCAGGGAACAGCACAGGGGTCTACAGTGCTTGACTGAAGGAGGACAGTGATTTTTACCAGGGCTCTTCCAAACACTCCGAGCAGGGTGGCAGAACCCCAGCTGTAGTGCTGGGGCCTTCTTCCCACTCCATGGCAAGCTATGTCAGATGCATCCAGGCGGTGGATCAGAGGAATCCGATAGCCAGAGGCATCTGACACGCGGAGACATGAAAGCGGAGCAAGGGTGCAGAGCTCCAGATAAGCGAGAGGCTTGCTGAAGGAGGATGGAGAAAAGAAATCAACTCTATTTTCTTTCTTAACGCACAAGATATTTGTGCGGCCAAGACCAGTCCCCCCCATCACCCACATGGGTTTTATGGGTACCTCCTGGGAAAGCCACCATTTCATTTGAGGGGGCTGGGAAAGTCTCTCCTCAAACACAGGCAGCATGGGAGAAGACGACAAGGGCCAGCCAGCACATGAGCAACTCTGAAGAGCGAAGCAAGTCTTGGCCCAGTTTCCCCCCTATTCCTATCCCTCCCAGTTCCCATATCCCTCATTAAGATAACAGCATAGACCAGACAGCCCACCAGCAACCCACCTTTGCTGTAAGAGCAATGACGAGTCACTGCAACACTGTCCCTGGAGACAAAGCAAACCAGGAGGAGGTGACCTTCCTTCTGCAGCCACATGAGATCAGCGGTCCTCGCCTTGCCTTTGATCGACCTTCCCACGGCACCACGTTGGCTGAATCCAACCTCTCCCTTCAGTGGCTAAATGGGGACAGCAAGGACCTGTCCCACTGGGCTGGAAGCCACCTGCAACCATGAGGCACATCGGCTACGTAACAAGTCCAACTGCCCAGAAACATGGTGCCGGAGAAACAAAGGCACCCTGTCCCACAGCTTTGCGGTGAATCGCACCATTATATCCCGTTCCTGTGGCACACGCCCTATCAGCACCGGGAGGGATTTTGTAAATATTTGCCTGGGTGCAAGTAGGAAATGAGCAGCGTTCCTGTTTTACGGAGGCAGAGGTGGTAGGATTTTGCTGAATTCGCAGCCTCCCCAGACTGTCTTGCCTCTTAAACACGGATGCATCCGTTCCTAACCCCACAAAATACCCGAGCAATAAACTTTGGAGAGAGACACTGTCATACACTGAACATCACCCCACTTCCAAAGCTGTAACCCCCCTGATCTTCATCATGGCACAGAGCCAAATCTTTTGCAATAGGACCACAATCTTCCACAAGACCACTTCAACAACAGTTTAGTAGCATCTCCCTGCAGCCGAACACCACCTGAGCAAAAAATCCCTCTTACCATGGGTTAAGCTGTCAGCTGAGATATGTAGCCATGTGAATGGAAAGAGCTGGTGATGAAAGCTGCCTGCTCTAACTTTTCAGCTGCTTTATTTACTCACTTTAAGGGGAGGGGAAAAAAAAAAAAGGAAAAAAAAAATCGAGGAAGTAATACTCCCCTCCCAAGGTGCACTGCACAACATTCTTGGTAGACATGGAAACCCCTGGCAGGCTGCCATCGCTTGGCTGGTCTCCACATTAACGTTTCAGCAAGGAACTCAATACTTGAATGGCTTTTAGAGAATTTAAAGGGAAACAGCAGCCACGGATGGGCGATGCGGCTGCCGCTCCCCCTAGGCAAGCGTTAGGGGTGTTCCCGAGTTTGCCTTCAGCTCTGTGGGGAAGTTTGTGGTGCTTCTGCTGTGCGCAGGGCAGGCAAGTTATGGCTGAGCCAGCTGAAAACAAATGCAGCCCCTGCGCTTCTCCAGAGGAGGTTTCCTAGCCACAGTCCGCAGGGACTGAGGAACACCTTCAAACAGCTAAAAGGGAGCTGCAAAGATGAAGGGAAAAACATTTCATGGTGCTCTGGGGATTAGACTGCAGCTAAAGGCATTTAAGAAGGTCTATTCCTCCCTTCTCCTGGCTTTTCCCCTCTCCTAGCTCCCAGTTCTCCTCCCTTCCCCTGAGGATGCCTCCTCTTTGCTCATGGTTGGGCTGAAGAGCGATGGGGGACTGGGAGTTTGGTCTCCCTGTAAATCTCCAAACACCTGAGAAGGGAAGCACATGGAGCAGAGAAAGCCTGGAACAGATTGTTGGAGGGCATGGGGTCTCTGAGGGTGGTTGGACAGAGATGACCCCACACTTGGGCAGGAAAGGAGACCCTCCACCTTCCCCTAAATCCCTTCTTCCCCCTCATTCAGGAACATGCATTCTGCACGGGGAAGGGGCATCTCCCTCTCCAAACACTGTCACCCTGCACAGTGCCCATCACCACGGCATCAAGGTGTTTCGAAGCGCATGGCAGAGAGGAGTCAATGTGCGCCCAGTAAAATGAGCAGCATTAACAGAGCTGTGACGTGCAGAAAAATTACCCACCGGTCCAGTCTTGGATTTCCATCAGCAGTGCCTGCAAAGTTTTGCGACACGTAAGAGAGCATGAGCACACGCGGGACACAGAGCTTCTCTCTTCAGGAGCCTTCTCACAAAAGATGTTTTCATTAGAAATCTCTGTTGAGAAATCCCAGCTCCTTGGCTGATATCAATAAAGTAGAGAGACTCACTTCCCTGCTCTCTTCTCATGCGCTCGGTGCATTTCCAGGGAGACCAGACCTCGAGTCCCCCACAGGTCTTCATCCATTTGCCCATCATTCCAAATGCAAGCAGAGAGCAAAGAAGCCCCAGGGTAGGGGAGACGATGAGGCAGGCAAGAGCCACATCCCCTTTCAGCGGTTTGACCCTTGGGGCGCTAAGCAAACTCTCTCGCAGTTCAAGACTGCGACCGACCGTTCTCCCAAACGGCATTGTTGTGCTTTTGCGTAGCAACAGCGCCAACACCGCAGTGATTGGCGAGGTGACATGTTTAGCAAGAGCCACATTTCATTTCTTTCCCAAGAGGATGCGAACGGCACAAGCTATAAATAGGAAGCTGACAAGTTTAACAGCGCCTGTGGTTTCACGAAGAGATTGGTGGTCATCCACTAATCGGTGAGTACATAACAGCATGTGCAATGTGGGCTGTGAGTAACCTTATTCGGTGAGGGGTCATTGATGGTGGGGCCGTGTATGGGAAAAGACAACTATTTCCTCTCTTTCTACAAAGCGCACTTCCTCACTGTTGCTAAATTCAGAAGTTTCACAACACTTTTTTTTTTCTCTTTACAACATATCCAGCTCAAGGGGTCAGCTCATCAAATTAGAAGTAGATGGTTGCGTATAAAAAGTTTGTTTGTCCTCCTTTGTCATGAAAGGAAATTAAAAAAAAAACCAAACAAAAACAACCTAAACTCTGAAAGCTCAAAAGAATAGAAGGCCAACATGAGATCTCATAATTTAGAATCCCTGACCTACTCCAGGTATTTTCAAATTAACCCAAGGAAAGAAGCTGAAATGAAGTTACAAAGTGCTGAAAAGTCTGGAGCCTGCAGAAATCTACTTTTTCTCCCCCCCCCCGAAAACTAAAGGAGGCATTCCACTTCAGTGACCCATATATAGAATAAGAAATCTGGAGGTTGGAAAAAAAATAAAAAATGGTCAGGTTTGTTTGTGCTATTTTTGCATAGCTCTTGGCACAAGTGTTTTCCAGCAGTGGTTTGATGCCACGGCAGGCCTGGTTCGTGAGCACATGGAGAGGTGATAGCTCCTCATCAGCTGCAGGAAAGTCAATCTAACTTGCTCAGTGCACTAAAAACAAAAATAAACCACCAAAAAACTACCCCTCTTGAGAACCCGCAAATAAAAGGGTGGGAGCAGTGTTGAACTCCAGCCCACGGGCACGGCACTAATAATAAACTGCACTCTGGAAATGGCAACCCAGAGGCTTTGGGAGCTTATATCATCTTTGACCCAGGGCACAGCAGGTGCAATTCCACAGACCGAAGCTCCCCATGGCTCAGCTGATCATAGCATCTCTGCCCAGTGTGGATCCTCTGGTGTTCAGCAGGAATTGTGCCCTTCTTCCTTCCATGGGGACTACAACTGATTTCACCCAATGGCATACATTTTTAAATGAAATGCACAGTTTGCTTCCTCAAACCGGAAGAGGGGAGATTTAGATTAGATATTAGGCAGAAATTTTTCACTCTGAGGGTGGTGAGGCAGTGGCCCAGGTTGCCCAGAGAAGCTGTGGCTGCCCCATCCCTGGAGGTGTTCAAGGCCAGGTTGGACGGGGCTTGGAGCACCCTGGGCTGATGGGAGGTGTCCCTGCCCATGGCAGGGGGTTGGAACTAGATGGTCTTCAAGGTCTCTTCCAACCTAAACCATTCCATGATTCCATAAAATTCAATATCTCCCAGACCTTATCCCTTGGCCAATTTCAGCTGAATTAAAACAACAGCCAAGTTTTAGAAGTCCGGAGGAGGGAAAGGAGGAGGAGAAGGGCAAGCAAAGTATCATGTCCAAAAGCCCCATTTCCTTAAGAAATCAATTTGGAAAACATTAAAACCAGCTCAGTGAACCACTGCTTGGGATTCTCAGAGCCCCAGCCTGGATTTTCATTGGGGAAAAGAGGACCAAGCTGCACAACTTCTAAACCAGATGCATAATTCCCTGCCTCGATGCTGCCACCGTCTGTTGTCTGCTGATGAGACCTCATAACACAGCATCCTCCGGTCCCTTTCCACCCCACCCAATTCTTACACCGATTTTCTGAGCACGCAGTTTCCCATTGTCTCAGGGATGGGAACACAGCAGCTAACGGTCACCGTCTAAGTCTGCAGCGAGCACAAACGCAGCGGAGAACCAAATAGCTGCTTTTCTTCCAAAGCAACGCACACGTTGGCATCATTCCACCCTCCTCTAATCCTCACAGTCTAATCAGTAATGCAAACCTTCAAGCTGGCCTGCCTATTTGAGCTTGTAAAATATTCATTTGCTATGGAGCTATTTTTCCTGAAACTGTACTTAGTTCTCTAAAAGTGCTAGAAAACAGTAGCGGAAGTGAGTAGATCCTCCTGGATCTCATTGCTTGTTCTCTTGCCTAAAATCCTAGCCTTCTGCCGGTAAAGAATACTACAAGAAATTACTCTGAGTGTGGGAGAATATAGTAAACCTGGTTTGTCCAGTCCCACTCCTCCTGACCCTCTTTTTCGCTCTGTCGCCAAAGGTTTTCTTTGCTCCTTGGTGGAAGGACAGCCCAGATCAGTGTCCTGTGCTCCCTCAAACCCCTCGAGCTGTGCTTTCCCTACCCATCTCCTGCCGATAATTTTCTTGAGCCCCTCGAGCAGAGCTGAGCTGGAGCTGGTGGCCCTGCAGCTTTAGCTTGTACAGCCTGCTATGCACATGCTCTTCCCAGTTACCTTCAGCTCCCTTCAGAGATCAAGTCCTGGTGAAGTTGCAGACTGTAGCAACACATCCACAATGTTCTACAGGGATGAGAGATGCTTTTAAAATCCCGAGATGTCAAATACTCCTCTCTAGTAACACTGGACTCTGCTAGCGTAGGGTAGCTATGATGTGGATGATGCATCAGCTTGGCTTACAGCCCTTTTTCATTAGGGGAAGAGAATTCTCTCGGCAGGCCAGAAGAAAAACAAGAGCGAGAGCACTGGAATCAGTCAGGCAGCTGTTAAAAAAAAAAAAGCAAAAGCCAGAGTCTTAATGAGTGAATCTTCTTCCTCTGGGGGAGCAGCGAGAGCTCCGAGCGCTACTTTGCTCCCTGCGTCCCCCCCACCCTTCACGAAGCCCGGCTTGAGGAGCAGCAGAGCACTCTGTAAGCGACACCGGTCTAATTAATTAATGACTCCCCCGGCGTCAGCTCTGTGGCTGCTGGGTTCGAAAGCAAGGCAGTAAAGAAGGGCCAGGACAGCACGCGACTGCTTCTGGTAAATGCTGACCGCTGCTGAGAGCCGGCTGGGTTATTCATAACCTCCTTTGCGTTGGGCTACAGCGCAGAAGTCAGAGAGATACTGGGAAGAGAAGATGGCGTGGGATCCACCCTTGCAGCATCCTCTCTCCTGGGTGAGGTCTTCCTCCCTCTTCTTGTCCTGCTCGAGAGCTGCCATGGCACAGTTAATTGAGGTAAGGAACAACTTGCTTTTTTACAGGCTGGAGGGGGTCAGGGGTGTCCAGAAATCATGGTTTTTTTTTTCCCCACGCATGTTACCCAAGGAGGACAGGTAGGGCAGACAACAGGGGATTTAAGGTGGCTCCAAGGAGTTAGAGGCTTCTTTGGGAGATGCTTGTTGCTTTGTGCAGGCCCAGCACTAGAAGGAAGGTGCTTTTACACCACCAATAGTTGCTGCTGAGGACAGTCAGCACTTAAGGGCCGCTTTAAGCCCCAAAGAGGGTTTGAGACAGTGCAAAGGGCCAAAGCCACAGCACAGCATTTTCTAGCCCAGTTACTGTGTGTCCACCAAGTGCCCCACATCAGAAGCTCAGGGAAAGAAGAGCAGGACCAGGCATCACCCAGGTGATCCCGTCCCTGGATGTACCTGCGCAAGTTATGCGTTTGGGCTGCATTACTCTTCTGCCTTCCCTCATTTCCTCTAGTTCAGCCAAACTTAACTTTTGAGGTGACGTTCCTCACCCACAGCTCAGTGTCAGACCTTTCCCCCGAGGATGACTACGCGCTCCCACGTCCCCAGCTCCCTACAGCAAGGCTGGGATGAACCAAGAGGGAAGAGCAGCTTCACAAACCAGGACAACGCCCTGGCAACAATTACAACTTATTGCCAGCAGTTTCAGAAGCGAGAATCCAATCTGGAATGACAGCCTCCCCCCCCTCCTCCTTCCAGAATTACAGCTGCCAAAAATGTGGCAGCCCAGCCACTTTCAACCTCTTTATTGCTTCTCCTAAGGTCCGAGCCACATTAGAGGCAGCTGCTGCGTTGGTCCGGGGTCAGAGCCCCGGAGTTGCGGTGCCAATGTGTTCTTGCAGCAGAGCTTGCTTTGCTCAGGTTTCTGGGTTTAGCTAAACTGCTCGAAGACGCATCTGTGCCGGCACGGCTGTGTTAAGGGCTCTGGCAGAGTAGTTTAAGGAAAGATTTCTTTTTAATGGTTTAAAAACTTTACATCCCTTGTTGCCCTGACCCTCACCTGGCCTTGCATCAAGCCAGGGCTGATCTCCACAGCCTTTGGTCTGCAAATTTTAGCAGTTCATCACCAACACGTCAGAGACAATAACAACCGTGCTGAGCTCATATTCCCACCCCGTGGTCCACCTTCTGTCCCAGCCCTCTGGTTGTCTCATTTTAAAGTTACTTAATTCAGGATTTTCAAATGGGTCTACCAACCCATCCTATCTGACCACGATGTAACATCCCCAGCAAGGCAAATAGGAACCTTAAACTCCTTTGCAAACTCACACATGCTCTGCTGTAGACAATTTTCACGTTTTTTTCCAAGCGGCTCTCAAGGTGACAAGCGAGGCAGAACTTTCTCTTACAGTGCACATTTCACAAAGCACGCTTCGCTGGAGCCAGGGCGACGTGCAGACACAGCATCCACCCCCCGCCAGGAAGATGTTCCCTTTCATTACGTTTCACAGATGCACACTTTACAGGAATTGTCCTCATGCCAAAACAAAACGAAGATAAATGGCAAAACTACGAAAATTGTTATAAAACAGGTGTAATTTTATGGTCTGCTTTACTTATACCAGACTTTCTCGAAAACTTGTCTACTTCTTATAGCGTCAGAAGGAGCGAATCTCATCTGGAAACACAAGCTGCATGGCGGGTTAACTACCATTTATCCAAAAATAAGATTAGAAGAACAGTCAGTTTCTGTATTTCTAAAAGCAGATGAATTACAGGCTGCTCTGAAGCTCTGCAAGGACTTTTTACTTCAAATAATTATGCAATGTAGTTATCCTGAATAATTTGATTTACGCGAAGCCAGCCCACCTAAGCAAATAGAGAGAAGGTCAAAGGAGCCGGACATCAGAGCATTTCAATGAACTCAAAAAAAAAAAAAAAAGCCCCACCAAAACCAATGAAAACCCACGCAGTAAGGAGAAGTAAAGAAACAAGAAGATGTTCTTGTTTAATGCTGTTTAAGTGTTTTCAAATGTGCAGATTCATGTGCACTTTCCACTTGGGAGCAAAGAGGCACTAAAAGCCTCTGAATATTGAATCTAATTGCATTGACAAAAAGCTTTCCTCTTTCGTCAGCCTTTTGGAAGAGTTCTCAGTCCCTCAGGTTGAAAATTAACTGTCCGAGAATTAGCAAGCTACCCTGGCACCGGATAAATCTGGAATTAGCCCCGTGGGCTGCCCTGGCCACTGCCCCATTCAGTGCACCAGGAGCCCTCCTGTACGGTGCCTTGCAGGGGCATCTCCTGCACTTCACCCGGAGCTGCGGACTCTGCCCCAGAAGTGCCTTGCCCAAGTTCAACTGTACTTTGTACGGGTTTGTGAAGATACACACCCATGTATCTCTACCTACCTAGGCACCCCTCAGTGCCTCCGTATCCTGACCTCTAAAATGCATTCGCGTGCTCAGACATTAGCAGGTGCTAGATAAACACTGAGAAGAATGGGAAAAGGCTCTTTTCCAGCATCACACCAGTGTTCTAACACCAAGACCAAAGACGAAGAGAGCATGGCTTCAGCTTTCCCCTCCGCCCCCTTGCACAGGACTGCTCAGACAACGCGTTCAGCTCCCATAAAGTAACACCCATTACACAAGAGGCGTATAGCACTGGCCCATTCCTTGGCTCTCCACCTTCCCCGTCATTTCTCCAAGAGCCCCAGCTAGGATAAAGTATGTATGCATTTCAGGAAGCAGGCAGCTTACACATGGAAGGAGGGATGAGGCAATAGCACAGTTCATACTACTGCTGCTGCTTTTGCCCATCAGACCTTCGACATGCCCAAGGGATGCTCTAAAAACAGAATTAGGACAAGTTAGGGAGGGAGGGAGGAACATCAACATTTCCAGTGCCTCTAGAACACAGATTTTCTCTTATAAAGGCTCGTATCAACCCCATATCTTCTTAGATTCAGCCCTCTTTTGGGCCAGGGCTGAAAATTAGCACCATAATGTTTTATGTCTATTTTTTTATCAGCTTAAGGAATAGTCTACTCTGCAGCATAACAAAAACAATCAGGATTTTGCTTTGGGAAAGCACAGGCAAATCTCTATGATTATTTGAGCCACTTTATTGCTACTAAGGACTGATAAACCAACTGGAATAGACCATATTTTTCCAGTCATCCCCATATGGTTCATTATTGAGTCCCTTATTGACATAATTATCTTCTCATTCCTACCCCAAGGCTTTTCTCAGCCCTCATTTGATTTACCTGGGTTTTCTCCTTTGTTATAAACTTTTCTGGCTGTCTGCAGGTACCTAAAAGAGGGAATCAAGCTAGATAAAAACAAATATAAAAAATAAATAGCAGTCTGAAAACTGGACCTTTGCAATCCCCATTGTTTTATAGGAGAGGTCCACCTTCTTTTGGCAGAGTTTAGGCCCATCAGCCTCATGGATTATCACAGAGTGCTCTGGCCCCAGATGTATTGCATTCCTCATGGAGAAGACAATCCAGGTGACCTGATCAGGATAACATGCATCAGGTCAACTCTTAAAAGACTTAGACCAGGTATGAAGTTGGACCCTGGGATGGGAAGGTATATCAGGTGTTTGGGATGTAGCATGTGGTTAAGTCAATGATCCCCTTATAGAGTCAGTTCTGCATCTGTCAGACCTTTATTGGTCTCTGGTTTGGAGTTTGGAGCTTCCTATTCAGGAGATTAAACTCTGTGCTAGGAAGTCACATAAAAAACTCTTCAGAAGTTTATCAGACCAGAAAAAAGTGCCCCTTCTCTCTCTCCTAAGATAGGAATTAAAATAAAGATGCTTCTGGTCTCCTGCCAATTCTAGCTTGGACTCCTTGGAAAAGCTACAACACAAACCTGAGAGTAGGGAAGAAAACAAAACAAAAACACTGATCTTTTTTACTAGTTATGAACAACTTCAGTGCAGCAGAGGCAGGTCCTGATGGAGTAGGGTAAGAAGATGACTGCAAGATAAATTGAAGGCCATTTAAAAAAAGGAAGGGTTAATTAAAAGCTTTCAGATGTTTTCCAAGACCTTCCACTTTCAAATTGCCGTATAGCTAAATGATATATTTGCTACACAGGGTGTTAAGTGGAGTTCAGTTTATAGTACACTTAGCTCTATATAGTTGGGCTCAAGGGACAGTAACCCTCATTTGTAGCCTCCAAGTGAACGTGATGGATGTGATGTTATATGCAATAATCTAAAAACACTCATGCGTGATTGTAGTTTAAATTAAGGCAGGTAAAATTACTGAGGAGTTATAGTGGACTCCTGAGGTTGATTTCCCATGTGGATGCATAGATTTAACTCAATAGCTGACAATAAAAAGAACAAACAAGAAAATAATAGTTCAGGAGAACATACACAAGCAACACACACGATGATTTGAGATAAGTGTTAACATTAAGAATGGCATCTTTAAGGAAGATACCAGTATTTCGGGTCAGCTGAATTCAAAATATTATAGAAAATTAGAAAAACCATTTCCTGGAAATTTCCATGTCACGGTCTGTCTGAGGAGACAGGCTCAAGAGAGAGGGATGGAGACTATACAGGGTACAAAGTCACCGAAACCTCCCAGACCCAAACCCACATGAATGTTAAGGAAAAATTCAGACACGTTCCCAGAGCATTTTTGTTATTTTCAGAGAGATTGCATCTGTAATTTAATCTATTGTCTCTGCTAATAAACAACTATCCTAAATGGTACAGCTATGCTAAAGAGGCTGTGGTGTGACTGCTGTCATTCTCAGATGAAAAGAGGCATCAAGGTTCAATCTGAAACTGTTGTTCACAAGACCATGAACACCATGGTCCAGGTAGGAAAAAAAATGAGGTTCCCATTGGGAACTAGGGAGCCTGGAGAGCTCTGAGACCACAAGAGGGGTCCTTTGGCCAGCCCAGCAGCAGTCCTGGCACAAGCAAGCCTCACGACCAGGGCAACAGTTATATCTACATCATAATTTAATGTTAATTACTAGATTTATCAGCTATCATACTTAAATTCAGTCATTACGATCAGTCTTTTTTTTTCCCCTAAATAAATAATCCTACTATATTGGCCCTGGATCTGCAAAGCCACAGATCAGTTATTGCTACTGTATTTTCACTGTTGCATCCGGACTCTGCCAGGGTTCCCCCACCACTGCAGAGGATTTTGATGGACTCACTAGAGAAGTTTTGCCCACATGGAGGCCCATCGTCAGATTGTCCATCTCCTTCTTGCTACTTGGAAGGAGGGGAAGGGAGGGAGTGTGCACGTGCATTTATTTAAAGCTCAGTCCTCCTGAACCATCTGTAGCCTTTAGATATGTGTAATCAAATGCAATTAGGAATAAACACTGTTAGTTTTTCAAAGCCCAGCCATGCTGCAGGCGAAGCAGCAACACCAGTCAGGCCTAATTAGAAGGGGCATTAAAAAAAAAAAAACCACAAAAAAACCCCAAAAAGACCTTGAAAAGCAGTGCCTTTTACAATTTTTCTTCTCTGTTGCTTAATGAAGCAACTAAAACTCCTGTCTCTCCAGCAGCTATCTCCTTTTCCACTGGGGATGATACCTCTGCTTCCCCCACCAGCACCACTGACAGTTTCTGCCTGCCTGAAATGAATCAGAAACAAAGCAATCATGATTTTTTTTTTTTTAAGTTAGAAGAACCGGTGTCAAACTGTTCTGACCTAAAAATGCAACGTGCCTGGAAACGATTTAATGTTTTGGGGTTTAGTAGATGTTTTACAGCCCTACGTGTCCAATTGCAGTTCAGATCCAGCTCCTTACAGAGCAGTTTTTCCTCTTCCCAGCCCTTGCTGGGCACTTGGAGAAGCTGCAAAGGTGATGCCTGCACACAGTGCAGCTCTGGGACACACTGGGATGGGGGAGACATGCCTGGGCTCCACCACACCTGGGGACAGGCCATCCAGCAGGGCTTAGGGGCCAAGTCTTTGGCATAGTCCAGTCTTTACTGGAAGCAGATGTTGTCCCTCCGCAGCTAGAGGAACCTGCCATGGTGGGTAATAAAGCACCAGAGAGACCAGGGTATCACGAACATAGTCCAGCCTTGGCTCCTACTTTAGATCTTCCCCCCAACAAACCAGCCCTACAGGGTCCAAGGCATTGGAAACCCAAAGCTTTGCCCATTACTGCCCCACCAGCCCCTGTTCCAGTTCTCTCCAGGGATTCACTTGATCCATAGGACACCCCAAAAATCCCGTTGCTTCTCTGTCCCTGCTCCTACTCCCAGAGATCGAGCACAGAATTGGATGGCAAGGGCAGGATTTACCTGCTCTAAACTGGGCATCTAGAACATGGAAACCCAAATCTGAGCTGGTCACTGTAGGCTCCGATAATAATCACTGAAGAGAAATAACCATTTATTCATCAGATCAAGATAAGTTCCCTCAATGGGAAGAATTAGCCCTGCGTAAGTGCCACTTTCTCTCAGACACAGAAAACCTTGGAATAACTAGCTCAGTCTTAATTACTTGTACCACACATTTTTAAGCACCTAAGTAAGGGTAAATGCATTTTTTTTTTTTTTAAGACAGATTTAGTCTAATGGTTACGACACAAAAATAAAGTCTGCAGTACTGGCATTAACAAGTGCTCTGAGTGCCTCGGCTTCCATGGGAGGTATAGTCAATGCAGTCAGAGGCTAAGGAGCTCTTCTGCTGTCCTGCAAGAGACACCCCAATCAACAGCCCATCTTTGCTCTCAATAATCATCATTGTTATTGGCCAGGAGTCGGTTTCACTTTCCTAAACTTCACAGTCTAATCTTATTTTAGGCACTGTGCTGTACTCTACCTGTTTTCCAGCTGCTGCTCCAGAGACTGCAGGTCTTCCATAAATGTTACATGGACTATTTACCAAGACCTGTGTCATTTTCTCCTTTACATTTAAGTTTAGGCTACTAAACTAAGCCATAAGTTTCTCTTTTATATAACATGATTATACACTCTTTCGATCCAGAGCCTCCTTGTTATTCCTTTCTGCTCAATTCTCTTTCCTCCCGGAGGCCCAGCTTTTTCATATTCCCATAGGCACTGCCCAGACAACCAAGTGGTGGCAGCATTGTCGTGAGGCTAACCTCAGGTGTCTTTGCATCATTTTCTGGGACATATTCTCATCTGCTTGCCTTCAAGAGTCTTTCCCTGTTGAATTATCACCTGAGAGTTGCTAATGCTGCTTCTCGCCTGCGTTTTCTGTGTTTCTAACAGCTTCCTTCATCTAAAGATGACTCCTCTGAATCCTGATATCTTTTGCAGATCCTGATATCTTCTTTACTGCCTCCAGCCTTCTGGATTCTTTTTGCTTGGTGCATCTGCTTTGCATAGATAAAGCAATGCTGTTAGTGTTTATACCAAATGTAACCTCTTCGTCCATCTGTCCATCTTCCACTTCTGGACCACACTGGTGGCCAAGAGCACAAGTTCACCCTTGATGGAACTAGTTGTTTTTTTGTTTTTCCCCACTCAGGGCTGCGTAAGAATCACCTCATCCCAGTTTCATCTCTGCTGCCATTTCACCTCCTTACATCTTTCCCTTTTGTCCCTGATCCAATCATTCTGTTATCTTGACATTTATTGCCAAGCACAAATCAGTAACTCCAAATCTTGACATTTATTCCCATGCACAAATCAACAGCTCCAAATCTTGACATTTATTGTCAAGCACAAATCAGCAGTTCTAATTTCTTGAAGCTACTAAGAATTACTTTCATTAAGATTTCTCCCCCCCTCTCCCCCCTACTGTACGTGTCACCTCCAAAAGCTAAGAGAACCAGATGTGGGCCAGTGTTGCATCTTTCATCCCACTTAGGAGTCTGAGCATGTTGTCTGGTCAACGTGTGTAGTAATGCAAACTTAGACATCTGCTACTGAGTCCCGATGCGCACACACAGGCAGTTGCCATAGATCAGCTTATATGAGATGATTTGCGAAGCTGTGGTAGCTTGACCATTATGCTACAGTAATTTCACTGCATACTTCAGCCCCAGCATTCAACAC
This sequence comes from Pluvialis apricaria, assembly GCA_017639485.1. NCBI lineage: Eukaryota > Metazoa > Chordata > Aves > Charadriiformes > Charadriidae > Pluvialis > Pluvialis apricaria. Next base: position 2,681,301 of record CM030008.1, on the reverse strand, counting down.
TCACTCTAAGAATATTAAGAACAGTTACAGCGATTAAACCAAAGTATCTATGTGAATGGTCCTCATTCCGCAGCAGTCTTGCTTCATGCTTTTTCCCTTTGCACTGTTGTCTTAAACATGCAATATGTTTTGCTATGTTACATACTGGTTCACATCAAGAGTTTTTGTGAAACCAAGAGAAGTGGCAGAGATCTTTAACCTTGTTGTTTCTTCCCTCCAATGCAAGTTCAGCTTTGTTTAAGATTATGCTCTTCCTCATCCACAACTTCCAGAATTGTCCATAAACTGGTAGCAAGTGCTCCAGTCACTAGCTGTCCTGCTGCTGATGGTAAACACATGCTTCTACAGTGATCCAGAATCTCAGGCTGTCCTCCTGTTGAGGCACACAATTGCTCCAGCACCTGATATGTCAGCACATCCCTTACCTTTCTGTCTCTTTACATACAATGGTTTATGTTGGAAGGGACCTTAAGGATCATCCAGTTACAACCCCCTGCCATGGGCAGGGACACCTCCCACCAGCCCAGGTTGCTCCAAGCCCCATCCAACCTGGCCTTGAACACCTCCAGGGATGGGGCAGCCACAGCTTCTTGGGGCAGCCTGTTCCTGTTTCACCCTCAGAGTGAAAAATTTCTTCCTAATATCTAATCTAAATCTATCTTCTTCCAGTTTAAAGCCATTCCCCCTCGTCCTATCACTACATGCCCTTGTAAAAAGTCCCTCCCCAGCTCTCCTGTAGGGCCCTTTAAGTACTGGAAGGCTGCTATAAGGTGTCCCCAGAGCCTTCTCTTCTCCAGGCTGAACAACCCCACCTCTCCCAGCCTGTCCTCCCAGCAGAGGTGCTCCAGCCCTCCAATCATCTTCATGGCCTTCCTCTGGACCCACTCCACCAGATCCCGGTCTTTCCTATGTTGGGGGCCCCAAAGGTGGACACAGTACTCCAGGTAGGGTCTCACGAGAGTGCAGTAGAGTGGCAGAATCCCCTCCCTTGACCTGCTGGCCACACTTCTGATGCAGCCCAGGATACAGATGGCTTTCTGGGATGCAATTGCACATTGCCGGCTCATGTTAAGCTTCTCATCAATCAGCACCCCCAGGTCCTTCTCCTCAGGGCTGCTCTCCAGCCATTCCCCACCCAGCCTGGATTTGTGCTTGGGATTGCCCCGACCCAGATGTCAGATCTTGCACTTGGCCTTGTTGACCTTCATGAGGTTGGCATGGGCCCACATCTTCCCCGTCTTTTTAAAAGTCGAAGAGTTCGTTTATCATTCCTTCGCAACTTAGACTGCAGAACATTTAGACATCAAAATAATGCCTACTACACGTTCCATCTCTGTGTAGGTTTTGACATAAATTGTGCAGCAGTTAGCTGTGGAATGGATAGCAGGATCCTCCTCTATTGATCCATGCTGCGATCTTGAGAATATTTTTTAATTGCCCATCTCAGCTACTCCGCTCTGTACTGGGAACATTACTTCTGTTGAACAAGGATCATTTATCAAATGCTTTGAGATCCCCAGAGCAAAGAGACTAACACTGAAGGTTCAGCAGCCAAAAGCAGCAAGGACCTCTGGTCCCACAGCTCTTTGTGTGCTGTAGAAAACCAGTATGATCACTTCCAAGCCATGGGGCTGAAGGTGGGCTCTTGTACCCTCACCTTCAGATCCGCAATTTGCATTCTTCTTTACTTTAATTTATTCTGGATTCTTTGAGGACATGATATTTGGGATTGTTGCTGGTTAGTTATTAATGGTAAAGTAAAACAACCTACTGAAGATCATCAGGTTCTGGTGGATGACATACCTCATGGCTGGTCATAAGACAGAGAGAGCCAAGTTACACGACCCACAACGGGTTGCTCTCCACAGCTGTAGACAGAGAATATACCCACAAGCATGCATCTCTTCAGAGCAGATCCACATGAGAAAACACACTTCTTGGAGGTAGAGTAATGCTGCAGCCTCTCTCTTGTCTTGACACTCTTTGCAGCAGACCCCCGACTCATGTTGAGTGTTCCACCATAGCCGAGAAAGCGTGGAGCATTGTGTTGCTTTTTGCAACACAGGCCTGCAAGTGCCACAGGGAGGCAGAGGGAAGGAAGGACCACTGGCAACACGCAGGGCTCAGCTGAGCAGGCAGTACGTGCACGATAACCTCCAGAGCTGCAGCTCCCCTCCCTGCACTATTGTTAGGTCCTTCGGGGACTTGCTCCTAAGGCAGTCCAGAGCAATAGCTACAGTCAACCTTAAACCTCCATCTGCAGAGCTAACCCTTCATCTCTGCTCCCGTCTGGTATAACCTTGGCAGGACTAACACCAACCATGTCTCTGTTTGTCTCTTTTCCCTTCCTGATGTGCACTTAAGGCTTACCCAGATATGCGGAGTTCCAGCAGCAGCTCCACAATTTCCTTTTCTCGCCAGTTTTCCTCTCTAAATCTGGATCCCTTTCCCAGTTACCCATCAGAGACAAGTCTGGAAGAAAAGTCCCATCCTTTGGAGAGCTGAGCTTCACAAAATGGCAAAATCATGCCAACTACTGCAGAGGAAGTGTCTCCTGTGGATCAGATTGAGCCTACCCTAGAGATTAACTCCAGGATCTGTAGTAAGTAAGGAAAGCTGAATCCAAGGCAGGAAGTAAACTTAGATCTCTGTCTAACTAGAAGTGCTGACCCCAAAGTTTTCCGAAGCTAAAACTGTGCCCTGATGCCTCCCCAGGGCTCCTGTCTACTGCAGCTTCTTCAATTTCTTTTCTTTGTTGCTGGATGCTTGGTAAGGAGTAGAAAAGGGAGATCTTTCAGTGTCAAGTGTCACCGATTCCTACTTTTTTGATTGTCCCAGATGCCTCCACAAGACCACACCACTCTGGCCAGACTTTCTTTCTCTCTTAGTTCACCCATAGCAATTCTGGGGTTTGAGCACGGGATACCCCACGGCCAGTCCCCGCGCTATGGGAGAAGGTTGGCCATCACAAATTGCAACAAGGTGTGGCCGGGTGGTGCTGAGACACCAAGACAGCTTGGAAGAGACCAGCTCAGACAACAATTCTGTTCACCACAGCTAGATTCAAAAGGGTGCCCCTGGGAGACAAAGCACTCCAGACACAGCGGGAAGCATCCTTCATTAGGAAGAGACTAAAATATGGTTTGCGTTGCAGAAATAGGCAAGTAATTGGAGAGCAGCCCCAGATCCAATTCACTCTGTGGTGTCCATTACATCTATGTTTTAACAGCAGTTTCTTGGGCTGAGAAGGGAAGGGCACTACAGGGAACCAGATGTGCCTGTTGAGGAGATTTTTTTTTTTTTTTTTTTTGAAATGAAGTGTTTTCAGCTTCTATGAAAAGACTATTGCCAATTCAGATCAGGTCCTACATTCAGGTATAAGGCAATGAAGATGTTTTGCGAACAACCCTTCTGAAAGGTCACTAGCAGGTTTTAACTCATGATTTGCTGCACCACACATCATAACGTGAAGTTCATTAGCAGCGAGGGGTTGTTAACCTCTGATTTGCTAAGCCGTAAGACAAGAGAATAAATGTTGCTTGTTGGCATGTGTGAGCCTATGATATCATCACTGCACTGGGACCACAGGGGTTGGTCTAGACAGCCTGTTTCACCAGTAACATTTGTCCTCTTAACACACCTGTGAAACATGTTCAACCCCATTTCATAGGTGGGGAACTGAGGCGCACAAGAACCAAGATGACTGAGTTTGCAATGAGACTTAGCTTCTCATTTGACCAACATTTAGCTACTATGGAGGCTATCAGGTCCTTGTCCCATTTCCATCTAAATGGTCACTCCAGAGAAGCTTCTTCTACCACAGGCGGGTATCTATAAGGCTATTTGACCCAGACTCTCTCATAGATGTTAAAGATCTACTCAATAGCCAGTGGAGCTGAGGTTAATATTCACCTCTTCTGAAGTACTCGCCAAATCACCGATAAACTGCATAAGGAAAGTTCACATCATCCTCACAAAATAAGGCTCTCATTATTATATTTCAATTTTTTCACCAGTTTTCTAATTTCCCCCTTACACTTCACTTTTAGAGCCTTTTCAGGAGCTGGAAACTAGGGTGCTGTTCATGTTTATTCAGATACACTCCCCTCTTTACCCAAATCCCCTCTCTTTTTGTAGACGTGCACTGAACAGCATATTATCATATCTTTTCCAACCTTTGATACAGTACAAGCCACAGAATTTAATTCAAATACCTCCTTGTTAACCTGAATAACTTAACTGATTAAGATGCGCTTTCCTGAACGACAGCCAGGCTTAAAGGAACACCTACAAGTCAATTTAAGAGGTGGTTTCTTTAGTCAAATTTGTCATTAGTGACAGAAAATATAGCAACAAGACTGCTTAGAAAAGGCACTATTTATCATAGAATCATAGAACGGTTTAGGTTGGAAGGGACCTTGAAGATCATCCAGTTCCAACCACACTACCCTGGGCAGGGACACCTCCCACCAGCCCAGGGTGCTCCAAGCCCCGTCCAACCTGGCCTTGAACACCTCCAGGGATGGGGCAGCCACAGCTTCTCTGGACAACCTGCGCCAGGGGCTCACCACCCTCAAAGTGAAAAATTTCTTCCTAATGTTTAATCTAAACCTGCTCTCTTCCAGTTTGAAGCCATTCCCCTCATCCTATCACTCCATGCCCGTGTAAAAAGTCCCTCCCCAGCTCTCCTGTAGGCCCCCTTTATGTACTGGAAGGTTGCAATAAGGTCTCCCCAGAGCCTTCTCTTCTCCAGGCTGAACAGCCCCAACTCTCTCAGCCTTATTCTTATGAATGAAGAAAATTACCAGAACTCTCTCAGTTCTTTTTTTACATTTCATTTTAATTCATTACTAATTCATTTCAAGACTTTTATTTAGCGGAGAACACCACTAAAAAATTGACTTCCCCAAAACGAATACAAATTGAAAGAAAAAGCACACTGACAGCTAGGAAAAGTCAACTTAATTGTAAAAATAAAGCTATTTTTAAGGAACGGAGGCATTTGGTATCATGTCTATTTTCCAGATCGCAATATATGTATACACTCATGAAAGTACAAAAGGAACTTGCAAGGTACGACATAAAAAGAAATGAAACAGCACCACACTGCCAGCAGACAACATCAGAGTGCAGATTTCAAAACAGATGGACATGAGCCCATGGAGAGGTACCTGCCTGGAAGAGCTCCATGGCAGGACAACTGGAGACAAGATTCACATCTTTTCTTGTAGCAGACCCAGTGCCACCCCTGCCTGCAAGGCAGGTGAGCCAGGCTTGGCCAGGGACAAATGGCCCAATGGACAAATCTTTTGCGCACATAGCAGCTACACTGGGGCCAAGGTAGAGCAGAAAAGTCATCTGGTCCCTTCCTGCACTGCTCCTTCAGGCAGTGGGGTAGTGCTGTGGCAGTTACCACACGTTAAAGAAGATGGGCAGAGAAGGAACGCAGTGTGCACCATGCCCTAGCCCTCTGCTCAGGCTCTATGAAGTCTGAGCTGTGAAAAAGGGACCAGTGTGGGGTCAGCAGGGGAATGTGCACCAAGAAGGGGAACAGACTCAATATCTTTCAACACCAAAACCCCAGCCTGGGCCAGGGAAGCAGCTCCTCCGTTCCACTGGCAGGTCTCACGATAGAGCACAATGAAAAAATAGAAAGAAACAACCACATTCAAAGATTAGCATCGACTGCTGTCTCACATGCAGTAACTTCTGTCCTATTTGATCTAGCAGTTCTTCTGCAGTGTTTCTCAAGGTTTCGGGAGAAAGGCAGACAATTACTCTCCTGGAGGCTGGGTTGTTGGAGCCAGCTGTGAGATAGTGCAACAAGGGCTGAACCCCATCCAACAGAAGCTGCTTTAAGCCAAGGCTCTAGGGTTCGCCCCCTGCCTGAACTACAGCCCGGTCATGGGCTCTGGTGACCCTTGAACCTGCCCCATCACTATGGGCATGTCTAGTGACCTGGGCTGTCTGCTCACCCTGGCTGCCACCCTGGGCATGTCCTGCTCCCCTTGTTTGGGCATGGTGGGATGGGATCCTGCTGGTGAGACTCCTGCCCTGCTGTTTGTTTTGTCCTCCTCAGCTCCCCATCTTTGGGTAGCAGCTGGGTCTCATTGCACCCCGATGTTCAGGTCTTTATCTCCTTGCCTTCTTATCTAGCCCTAGCAGAGCAAATACCACCGCAATGCAACATGTGAAGAAGCCTTTTCAAAAAAGAAAAAAAACAAACATGTTGTACTTTGCAGCCAAGTCTTAAAAATCTTTTAGATATAGGAAAACAAAATTTAAGAAGTTTCCTCCTGACCCCAGGAGATGGACTCTTCAGAAAAAGCTGGGACTTTAGAAATAGCAGCAAAAAGATTTGTTTTGCAGTCATGAAAACTGGCAGTATTTCAGGTAAATGTCAAAATGGCCAAAGCTTTAGATACAAACTCTTTAGTGAAGTCCCTATTCCTCAAAGATTTTCAAACTGGGCAGCCGGTAAACTGGGGTCTACCATCTCCTGTGCTACTGATATCCTTCTGACTGTTTTAGGGACCCTTGCAAATCTTAAACCACTTTTCTCTCTCTTTTTTTTTTTTCTCCCTCTTTCCCAGGCCACCACAGAACCCCCAAAAAAGAAACCGGACCCTGTCACTTCGGAGACGGTGGTGATCTGGGGGCTGCGCCTCTGGCAGGTGATTGGTATCTTTGCCATCTTTGTCCTGGCAGTCAGTAAGTTGTAATTCTCTGCCTTGCACCAACCACCCCAAGCAGGACTTGTTCCTGGAGGACTACAGACCAGATGGCTGTGGAGGTCACAGGCTGAGGCTCTTTGGTCTCTGGCATCACAGGGCTACACACTGTACACACTTTTGCAGCAGGGAAAGGCAGGTGGGGTCTTTGAAGGAACCACAGGTGGGCCACCATGGCTTCATCTTGCGACATACTGGTCAACAGGTCCTAGCTGGTGGCATCCCAGAGCAGAAGAGAGATTATAGTGCTGTGCCACAGCTGGGACTGTTTTCATCTGCAGTACCACATTCAGGCCCACATGCATGTTATAGCCATGGTCCCACCCTGTCACACAACCATGCAAACCATACGTGACCTCTTGTGGTGCTATCCCACATGCTGAGATAAGAAGCCTCAAAAGGTCTGCAGTCACAGCCACATCTGGCATCGAGGTCCCTAACTCCTATTCCGAGTGCCAAGCCTTTCAGTTTGATTTTGGCAGAGCTTTCAGGATTTAAACTCTTTTTTTTTTTTTTTTTTTAGGACCTGAGCACTAGGAAGCCACTGGCTCAGACCTGGTGACTGCAGTGGGTTGGGATCAGACCCTATCCCAGCACACTTTGAGGATCTGTCTGGGTGTGGCTGATTCCCCACCTGAGTGTCTTCATAAAGCTTCATCCCCCCAGCTCACTCTCTGGGAAGGGTGTAAGCCAGCTTCACTGTGCATTGCAAACTATCATGAGCTTCCTTACGAGAGTATCACTTAGCACACCATCATAACCCCATCAAAATTCAAAGGAAGGATCTTCTGCTCTCTCCTTAAGTCAACTGTAACTTCAGACAAAAAAAATAGATCAGTTTGATATGAGTCCAACATGAGAAATCCATTTCTTTGCCATCTTCTTATTACTCTCTAGACTTTTGCAAAGTATATAACGAGTTCATTTCTTCCAACAAACACAATTACACTGACTCATCTACAATTCCCTTGAACCTTCTCTTTTTTGCGTTAGGGACAGAACCTGTCCCCAGTCCCTGAAGGTAAATCCCATCAACTCAAATCCTTACCCACTCCAGGAAGGACATCATCCAGCCCTATGGACTTCGATACATCTCAATCGTCTAGGCATTTTTTACTATTCTCTTATTCTGGCTTGTGGCCCTAATTGCTTGTTAAAATTAATTTCATAAGTGGAGCAATGAAGCATTGTAAAGCAACTAGAGGGAGGTCTGGCGTGCCTTAGCTTTCTGCATCACTTCTGCTCTCATTCATTGTAAATGATGAGCACTCTCCAAAACAGAGTGGCCACATGCAATCTCCTGGTGGGGCAGAGCCACAGGCAATGCCAACCCTGACCTACAACCAGCCTGGTTAGGAGAACATGGGTTTGCTGGGTCAGCTCTAAAAACATAGCATATCAGACAAATGATTTCTAGTGCTCCCTGTTACTTTTTAATTTTCTGCTAGAACCTGCAGCTAGATGTAGCCCTAATCTAATCAAAGAGCGTAGCAGTCTGTGTGTAGTTGTCTGTGCTGGTATCGGGGGAATCAAGTCACTTCTTGTTGCCACAGCCACCTCTTTGGCTGCTGTAGGTAGCCTGTCCTTCCCCGAGAGCATTCCTGTTATGTTCCCCTGATCTGTTTAAACCAGACATTCACATTTTCAAAGCAAGTACATGCATTTTCCTCTCTCTTCTTTTCCCCTCATTGCCCTTTCTGGGCAAACACCACACCCTACACCCAAAGTCTGAGAGATAACTACTTCTACAACTTGTCTGATCTCAATCAGTGAGGCTTATGCTAATTCCACACATGCCACAACACTCTTTGCAAGCAGTCACAAGAAACTCCACAGAGCAAAATAAACACGGCCATGTATTTAGCTCTCGTGACTCCATACACTATGTGAAACAGGCATCAAAGTTAACAGCAGGAGCTTTAGAATGCAAGCAGACTGGTGACAGGGTTTATTTAGCTGTTTCTCCTGTTGGTTTCGCAGCATCAAATTGCAAAGAAATTTGTGCCCAGTAGGTCTGACTGTTGTCTTGTTCCTTAAAAGTTGGCTCTGGCATCACCAGCTTATTCAGGGTTAGAAAGATGGAAAGTTTCCCATGCTGGCAAACCAATACATCAGATGGTGCACCGCTTGCAGAAAAGAAACTAAGGTATTTTTGGTTACCTAAAAAAATATCAGTAGCAAGAAGTAAACCCCCATGAAAGTTTACCATCTAGCGACAGCCCAGAAGTGAAATGTATTATAGAAAACAACATACAAATAAAGTCACTGCCTAGACATAGGAAGTGCTGAAAGCAGTGAATGATGGGAAACTAAAATACTTTTAAGCATTTGTGTTTAAACAAACGAACTAATAGGTTATGCCCAATTCAGTAAAGTAACATCTGCTTTAAGGTTTGAGTTCCCACTAGCACACACAGGTAGTTCAACAAAATCAGACTATTATGTCAGCCTGCTACAGAATGTATTACTGGAGGGGTAGGAAAGTACTTGCTAGAAGATCACAGGGTTTTGGCTTGGTGAGTCTCAGAGTGATAAATAGATTCAGCACGCCACAACAAGGAATGGAGTCCTTTTAGGGCTCTGCTGCTCTATTAGAACCTTTTCATTTGAATCATAGGATTGTCCAGGTTGGAAGAGACCTTTAAGATCATTGAGTCCAAACATCAGCCTAATGCTGCAAAAACGACCACTAAACCATGCCCCTCAGCACCACATCTACACATCTTTTAAATGCCCCCTGGGATGGTGACTCTACCACTTCCCTGGGCAGCCTGTTCCAATGCTTGACAACCCTTTCTGTGAAGAAGTTTTCTCTGATATCCATCCTAAACCTCCCCTGGTGCAACTTGAGGCCATTTTCTCTTGTCCTATTGCTTGTTACTTGGGAGAAGAGACCGATCCCCCCATTGCTACAAGCTCCTTTCAGGTAGACACTTTCTTTCAGTGAAAAGAAGGAATTTTACAGCAACTGTACCAGCTCAAACATTTTTTTTAAAGAGAACAAGTATTTCATGAAGACAGCAAGTATCAACTAAGTCTGTGGTCAAGGCAAAACAGGATAGGTTCAACCTTAGTGACATTAGAATAACTGAATCATGCAGTCAATTCTCACCCATTTCTTGTGTCTTGCTCCAGCAACATCTTCTTCCTCCTCCTTTGCTTTGCGATCCCCAAAGCATCGGTGGTTCCCCAGCTTTACCAGCCTTGTTTCAACTCTCAGAACCAGACACAGGCTTTTCTGTGAGGGAGCTCTTGGAGACTGCCTTCGTACCAGTCAAAAAAAACTAGGCAACGTTCGTACCTTTCTAATGGGACAAAAGCTGGAGAAAAGCTTTAGTGTGATTTCCTTTTCCTGCTTCCAGGAGCACCTTCCCATCCAAAGCAAGAGGGTAGCACACCCCTCTAACAACACTGTCTGCACTAAGAGAGGGAAAAGCATCCTTTCCAGAGCTTCTCAGGGCCTGCACGAGATCCCATTGGCTTACCAACTCACCTTGTTATCAAGGCTTTAAGGGTGTGCCCACTTTGTCATGTGAATTCAGGTGAGGAGTAAATGAGGAGAGGAATTGAGATGCTTTTAAAGTTAATGCCTCTAGCTACTTCCCTGTGGGTGACAGTGGAGCACTTGAACTGGGTTCCTTTCAGTTGAAATGGAAATAGAAGATAGTTCTCGGGTAAAGGTATGGTCCCAGGTATGCATGATAGTTGCTAAGGGCAGCCACAGGACCGACCTAGAGTACCCCACCTGAAACACACCTCCTTGCTCTTCCATCCGCAAGCCTGCTCCTGCTGAGTGGCAGGATTTAGGACAAGAGGTAACGGGCACAAACTTGAGCATAGGCAGTTCCATCTCAACCTGAGGAGGGACTTCTTCCCTGTGCAGGTGGCAGAGCAGTGGCACAGCTGCCCAGAGAGGTGGGGGAGTCTCCCACTCTGGAGCCACCCCAAACCCGCCTGGACGCCGTCCTGTGCCACTGCTGGAGGTGCCCCTGCTGTGGCAGGGAGTTGGACTGGGGGAGCTCCAGAGGGCCCTGCCAACCCTCAGCATTCCGTGATTCTGGGATTCTGTGACTTGCAAACACGGCTGTGATCTAGGTATGGTTTCCAACTGTTGCTCTTAGCAACTTCCACAAGATGGCATCATCACATAATAAAAGGCAGAAAAAATGGCCAAATCCAAAACTCTCTTACATTTCCTTACCTAATAATAATAAAAAAGATATTAAAAAAAAAAACAAACACACAAAGGCATCTTATATATCAACACACACCCCTGAAATGGGCAAAATGTCTCTGAGGAGATCTTCTAACTCCTAAAAAGGTTTTTTGGGTAGCTTACAAACCAAATGGGATGCCTCCTAGCTGTACCCAGTGGAGACCAGAAGAGATTAAACATTTGCACGCCTGTCAGCAGGCTTTTCTGCCTCTCCTGCGGCAATTGATAGCCAACTTTCTCAGATACCATATGAAAGAATCTCTCTGTCAGACCCATCCTTGTCTATATTTTTCTTTTGTTTCCACTCTGTGATAGGAATACGTCACGAAGGAAACAAAACTTTGGGATTAAACCAGCCCACAATAGAAAATATAACTTAGTAGCACATGCAGAGCATCATTCATGTGATGCTGGAGGCATAATTCTCACGGATGTGTGTATTATTACACAGTTCTTATTCATTTACTAAAATATCAGGAATGTCAAATCTTTTTTGCTACAACTAGATAAGGCGAATGAGAGCTCATTTTTAAAGCAAACACAACCTCTACAGGGAAAAAATCTGTAAAAAAAGGGAGGAAAAAGAAACTTTCTCAGGTATCACACGCAACAGGTCAACTCGCTGTTGCTCCTCTGCCCCCAGGATTTTAGCTCAGTCATTTTGTCCTTGGTTAAAGGAAACCTTCCCTTTTGGATATTTGAATGAGGTAGAGCAAGGCAGGCAAGGCGGTTAGGCTGGTGAGTGTCCTGACATCGTGTTTTGAAATCCTTATCGGGGCTGCCACTCAGCACCCGGCCGTAATTCAGCTGCTCTGGATTGCTCCTCTGAGCGCTGGTTGATAAGAAAAGAGACCCCTCGCAGGCAGGGGCAGAGACGAGGGTTGTATCTGTCTCTCTCTTTCTTGGGGACACTTTGATGAGACAACAACAGACAGCTAAGATAAGATTAGCTGTCAGGAGGATTTGATTCACTCAGGAGCACTGCTATCTGTTTTCTTGGTCTTTTTCTTTTCTTTTTTTTTTTTTCTTTTGTCCTGTGAAAGCTGTAAAAGGGGAACTGAGGCCCAACACTATGGCCCTGATAGGGTGGGATTGAGTCAGAACCTTGGAATCTTGCACAGCCTGTTTCATCCGCAAAGAAGACGGAGGACTTTGCACCAAAAGCATTGTCTTTTGCAAACTGCAGTGCTGTGGTGGAGGAGGGGGTTGGCCCTGATCCATCCCTGGGAAAGCCAGCAGCTGGCCCAAGGCTCGCCCAGTGTGCTCTCCATTGACTCACCCTTTCCTTCGGCATCACAACCATCATCGACGTTTTTAAGCAGCCCTCTGGGCTGCTTAATTTCCTCTCTGGATGTTACTTTGGTTTCAAGGTCTTCTGGTTTCCTTGTTTACATGCACCCCCAGGTCTGTTGACAGCAGCCCACCAGGGAGGATGCAGGCAGCACCTCTTTGTGTAATGCCCTACTGATTTCTGCTCAGGCAATTCAACAACTGGGTCTGGATACAGGGCAAAATACCTTGACATCCCTGCTCCCATATCCCTCTGGAGTGAAAGGCACAAGAGTAGAGGGAAGAGGGCATGAAGAGGGTGATGGGAGCAAGGACAGTGCTGTGAAAAGGAAGCAATGCCTCTTATCCTGTCAACCAGATGTATTTCAGGTACCACAGCTGGGAGACGCCCCTTTCCATATCATCCCGTTTTTAAGTCTGTACTCTGTTGAATGAAGGAGGTAGGATGGAATGGTAGCAGGAGGTTCTCACGTGGGGTGGGATTGCAGCAGAGCTGTTAGTGCATCCCACTGCCATATTCCAGGCATGAGCTCGTGCCTTGTGCTCAACTCGAACTGAAGACCAAGTCGGCTTTGGATGGTACCCAGTTATCCCGCCAGGGAACTGCCTAAGCTGGTGGTGGACTTTAGACCACCTTGCGTCCAGGAGTGGCAGACCTTTAATTCATCGATATTATTCAGTGCTGGTATTTTAGCAGCACCAGAACAGCTCTGGGGCCATGAAAACAGGTTTGTTCACTGCACATCCTAACACGTAGTTCACACCAGGTCTAGTACTACTGGGAAGTAAAGCTTACCTGAAAAAGTGATGAAGTAGTGGGCTAAAGCAGGAGATGATCACAAAAGAAGGAGGCTTAGTTCTGATGTCTTTTTCCCTATTGTCCTGGTTTCCGCTGGGATAGAGTTAATTTTCTTTCCAGTAGCTGCTGTGTTTTGGATTTAGTATAAGAATAATGTCGATAATACATATTGGTTCAGTTGTTGCTAAGTGATGTTTACATTAGTCAAGGATTTTTTTCAGCTTCCCATAGAAGCTGAGAGGGAACATAGACAGGACAAGCTGGCCAAAGGGATGTTCCGTACCATAGAGGTCATGCTCAGAATATAATTGGGGGTTGGCTGGGGGGCAGGGATCTGCAATCGCTGCTCAGGATGGGCTGGGCAACTGATAATCAGGTGGTGAGAGCGACTTGTGTTGCATCACTTTGGTTTGTATATTCTTTTACCATTGTTATTCTTCTCCTCTTCTGTTATTTTTCTGGTAAACTGTCTTTGTCTCAACTCACAAGGTTCCCCCCCCCCCCTCCTTTTCTCCCTCTTCTCCCTACCCTACTGGGGGGCGCGGATCGAGTGGCTGTGTGGTCCTAATTGCTGGCCGGAGTTAAAACACAACACCTGTCTTTGTGTCCTTCTGCCAAACCTACCAGAGATGCTTTCCCATTCTCAGCCATGCCAGTCAAATGGTAACTAACGTGTAGCCCCCAGACATGAGCATCAGTAATTTCTCACCTGATGTATAGCCACAGCCATGGAAGCTTGAAGAAGCAGGTGTGTCATCAGGAAGGATGCTTGGGAGTCACGAATGCAAAGCTTTTTGCTTATCTGCCTGCATAAACTGGGAGTCTTTCCCTTGAACCTGTCAAAGGTTCAAGAGGAGTATAAAATAGTGTGAGTACAAGGGAGGGAGGCTCACACTGAACAAACATGTTCCCAGGAATCAAGTATTATTTAACGAGCACCAACAAAGCTGCTAAACATCTTGAATGCAATTAACTGAGTGCAGTTTAATTTGAAGTGTTAGAGGTTTTATTTACCAACTTGCTGCGGGTGTTGAAGTATAAATGCCAGGCAAAAGATTTACACTGTTAAATAACCATTACTTTTTGGATGGCAAAACTACCCAGATGTTTCCATTAATGTGCAGGATTTCCAGCGAGGCACGGATAATTTAGGCTGGCTCAGGGATGCTTCACATGGTGCTCTCTGACAGAGGCTTTAGCCATCTCTCTTCAAACGCTGCATCGCCAGCAGCTCAGCATATGAGAAACACTCAGCAGGAGACGCAGAATAATACATGCAGAGATGGCTGCCAGCAGGGGGGAATACTTTCCTCTATCACAGAGGACATCACTTGGGACAAGGGATGGCTCTTACATGGGCACAGTAGGTAGAGCCCATCTTTTGACCTCAGCCCAAGTTCTCACATGGAAATCTCTTATCACATGTAAGATATTTTCTTCTGGTTTTGAGCAGTCCTGCACTTGCGTGCCTACAAAATAGCCCAAGCCCCCAAACTTATTTACACCAGCATATGCAGCTCAAGCTGAGCACGAAAAGGGGTGCTTGAGAGCAAGTTAAGTGTCTTTTACAAAGGAAGGACCATTTTTTTTTTTATGTACTCCAATTAATAACAAGTATCTATTCTTTTTTGAGGCTTATTTTGATAGCAAATAACCTATGCTGTTCTTGTCTCACCCAGTAATGTTATCTTAAACTTCCATTGCTGGACGTGTGCGCACAAAGACACAAACCCCCAAGACTACCACAAAATTAGTTGTTGTGATCCCTATCAGCTAAAAAGCATTGCAGACGCCGTTGCCTGAGGCTGGCTTCTCTTAAATGTCACAGCTATCAGGTCACAGAGAGGGGGCTGTGTCTGGAGTCTGCAAGGGGAAGAACTGGGCTGTGGGACCATAGCAGGGCTCCAAAACAGCTCCTGTGTGTGTGTCCCCACCAGCTAGACACTTAACGTACTACTTCACCTTCCCTCTTGACACCCTCCCACGTGGTGACCATTCATGGTCAAGGCAATGGGGTGATGGAGTGCAGATTTGTGCACAGGTGGACTCTGGTATCACCGATGGGGACTGTGAGGAGAGGCTGTATGGCACAGTGTGCGAGGTACAGGTGTGCTTGGGATCTGCTTGGGACAAGGCAGTATCACTTCTGTGTGGCTTTATGGATCTGAAAGTGAAAGTCAGATTTGCAGCCTTCCTGGGCACACCCACTCGATTAACTCTTCATGTTCTGTTTTTTTACTATTCTTATTTCAACAGATCATCATAATTTCAATTCCCATTTGCCCCTCACATGCAATTTCACGCCTGACCCACCCTGTGCCTTTTTTCTACCCAGTGTGGAGAAGAGGCACAATCCACCACATCGCATAAAATCCAACTAACAGCAAACAGTAGGGATTTTGCAGATTGCCAGGGCAGGGTAAACAACAGCCCCTATCCCTGCTTCTCAGCAGCCGTATGTTGCTTGCAATTAATTTTGAATAGAAATCTGTGTATATCCATAGAATTACATGAGGCCTGGGGGTAGACTGGTCTGAGCTGCACAGATTGTGCTCCTACAGATTGTGGAAGCTCCATCCCTGGAGGTGTCCAAGGCCGGGTTGGACAGGGCTGGGAGCATCCTGGGCTGGTGGAAGGTGTCCCTGCCCATGGCAGGGGGGTTGGAACTTTATGATCTTCACGACCTTCATGACCTTTTATGATTTTATGACCTTCCAACCTAAACCATTCTATGATTAGATCCAACTCTGGTTTTCATCGTCCCAAGTTTAGATGTGGGTGTTGGGATCCTGGGCTTTGTTGCTAGCTCTAGTTTGACAGAAAAGACAGGCCCATCTTATTGACTATCTTTTTAATAAATGCCTGACAAAAGGGATTTCTCCTTGTTAAGGAACAATCATCCTTACACCTTGCCTCATAACAGTTGTGGTGTTGGCTCCTCCTTGTGACAGCTCCTCTCCTTGCATGGAGGCAATGGAGAAGGTTCAGCCCCAAACCTCTCACCCCCTGGGATAGTAAATCCCACCCCTGCTCCCAGCCTTT
Source organism: Pluvialis apricaria (assembly GCA_017639485.1). Taxonomy (NCBI): domain Eukaryota; kingdom Metazoa; phylum Chordata; class Aves; order Charadriiformes; family Charadriidae; genus Pluvialis; species Pluvialis apricaria. The sequence goes on along the minus strand of CM030008.1, from coordinate 2,665,223 downwards.
AAGATGGGATGGTGGGGAAAGAAGGTTAGAGAGCTATCGCACCAGGCATAAAAGACCCCAAGAAAGAGCCAGAAAGCATAAGCAATCAGGAACCTTTTTTACTTAGGGCTTGTGTTCATTAGCTCAGAATTCCAGCCAAAACCTCTAAAATGGACTTTGTCACTATGATTCATCTCACCTATCTAAAGACATTTTCAGGGTAGACATCTAGAGGTGACCAGGTGGGAACGAGTGGGAATAATTTATCTGTTTGCTTTAGATGTCTACCTAAGGATGAGACGATCCGTGTCCTCAAGTACCCTGGCTACCCCGTCTGGATCTGCAGGGATGCTCCAGGGAGCTCCCAGTGATTACCTGCTTCTTTCTGTCCCACACAACATATCCTAGCTCAGAAATCTAACTTTGCTCAGATCAAAATTTCCTAAGGAAACACTTGTTCTGATAAGAGATCCAGCCCTAACCCATATTTTTCACCAGTGAGCTGAGAATAAATACAAAGTGGCTGCTGTTAAACCTGTCCTCCTTGCCAGTAGACAGGAGAATAAAAAACAAACAAACAAAAGAGGTGGAAGGAGTCATGCAGGGACTTGGCTGAATCTGTTCAAACAAAATGCAGTGAATGGCAGTAGAAGCAAAGATCTACGGTTGGGAGAAAAAAAAATATAGATGTCATCTACAGAATAAACAAACATTCAGTGGCTAATTTATAATTAGCAAAATGTAGTAACTATTATCAGAGCAAATTAATCAGTTAACAAACGCAGTTCAGGGTAATGCTACTGTAAGGAGTTATTTGAATGTATTAGTGTGGGTTAGTGAGAGGTAGGAAGGTTTTTTGACCTCTGCATGCTGTCCTGGTGAGATGCTTGTGCCTACGTATGAAAACAAATGCTGAAAAAACAAAGGCTTGCAGGAAAAAAAAGGCCCAAATTCCTCACCTCTGTTCAATGCCTGGAGAAAGGTCTTCAAACAAAAGTTTCAGTGAACTGGCTTTGTTAAGAAGATGATCAAAAGGCCACTTGATTGCAGCATTGAAGGACTTCAGAAAGAAAAGGGAAAAAAAAGTATTAAAGAACTTTTTAGTCTAGCAGATAGAGGCAAGAGCAGAGCCTGGAAATTAAAACCAGATCAATTCAAATGAGAGTTTGAGAAATAAATGTGGCAGGGAGGGTGATTAAATGTTGCCACACTCTCCACCCCTTAACAGCTCTCCCCAGAGTAAGGTGGGATTCAATCCAACACAAGTTATTTCACTCAGGCAGTAATTAAACTTAATAACCTGTGATGTGCAGAGAGGTCAGATGATGTGATCCAATGGTGTGGACAGACCCTCATTTCCAGACACCAGGAAAATATCACGTGTAGAGACATAGTGAAGTTTGATGGCTGAGCAAATATTGGAGCGGCCCTGACCCCTTGCAACAGTTCTTTCAGCATATCCTTAGGGCGCTTTGCAAAGGTGGACACATTTAAAAGCATGTTTTGCTTGAAGTCATATTGGCACTACTATTGGGACTACAATCTAGAGCTCTTTATTCTTTGGCTCCTATTTTTGCTTGCTAGGAAATGAGTACATTAATCCAAGTACCAGATTTTCCTTGAAGGAACAGCCATAGAGTGGGATAAAATACAGGGCTGAGAAAGATTTTTGGGAGGGCATCTAATCAATCTCCAACCTGGACTTTAAATCTTTACCACTTACATCTTTCTCTTTTCCAGAAGAAAGGCGATCCTGAGTCCCTGTTGCTGCAACCTGATCCCAAGCCTGAGCCACAGCCAGGATATAGTTACATGCCCTGTAGATGGTTGCACACCCTTTAGAGCGAATCATAAAATCTTAAAATGGTTTAGGCTGGAAGGGACCTTGAAGATCATCTAGTTCCAACCCCCCTGCCATGGGCAGGGACACCTCCCACCAGCCCAGGTTGCTCCAAGCCCCATCCAACCTGGCCTTGAACACCTCCAGGGATGGGGCAGCCACAGCTTCTCGGGGCAACCTGGTGAGTGCCTCACCACCCTCAGAGTGAAAAATTTGTTCCTGATATCTAAGTTAAATCTACCTTCTTCCAGCTTGAAGCCATCCCCCTTCACCCAATCACTACATGCCCTTGTAAAAAGTCCTTCCCCAGCTCTCCTGTAGGCCCCCTTTAGGTACTGGAAAGGGCTCGAAGGTGTCCCCAGAGCCTTCTCTTCTCCAGGCTGAACAACCCCAAACCTCTCAGCCTGTCCTTACAGCAGAGGTGCTCCAGCCCTCTGAGCATCTTCATGCCCCTGCTCCTACTCTGGACCCGCTCCAGCATGTCCATGTCTTTCCTATGTTGGGGACTCCAGAGCTGGACGCAGTACTCCAGGTGGGGTCCCACCAGAGCAGAGTAGAGGGGCAGAATCCCCTCCCTTGATCTGCTGGCCACACTTCTTCTGATGCAGCTGAAGACGCTGGTGGCTTTCTAGGCTGCAATAACACATTGCTGGCTCATGTTGAGCTTCTCATCAATCAGCACCCTCAGGTCTTCTCCTCAGGGCTGCTCTTGATCCATTCTCTGCTAAGCCTTCTTCTTCTGAAGCCCAGCCCAGGGATTTCTTCTGAAGCACTAGTATCTCAACCATAGATCTAGTAGCAGCAGCGGCATCTTTAAATGAGGCATCTCAGACATCATCAGCAGCAGCAGCATCTGAGCACTCAGGGTGGACCTGCACCACTCAGGGTGGCTGTTACATGCAGCCACCCAACCACAAACTAATTTTCTTAAGGGTTTAGCAGCCCTCACTGATCATTGCATTATCACAATTAGCCAGTTATTAACACTGCTGTGAGTAGCTTGAACAGCCAAAATATGCTAACTCTTTCCTTAAAGCGTCATTGTAGTCATAAAGTAAGCAACTCTCCAGGCTTCTCAAAGAGCATTTAAACACAAGTGCCGCAGTTAACTTGCCATTGAATACATCTGCATTAATTGCTTGCATTATTAACAATGGAATGGCTGCCTCATTAACTGAGAGCAGCACAGGCTACTTTGCTAAATGTTAATTAAATGCTTCATTGGCAGACCGTATTTTTTCAGCTTCAAAGGGAACAAACCTACTGTGTATTGCAGCCAATTTCCATTCAATTTATGAAACTGTTCAGTTCTCAATCAGAGCTTTGCTGAAATATTACACCCAGGAGTCTCTGGAGAAGATACCTCATTTACATCTTTCCCAGCTCCTAGGAGCACCGAGTTGCTTCTTTCCTTCTTTTTCTTTTTCTTCTCCTTCTTCTTTTTTTTTTTTTTTTAAATTTACTGCCCAGCTAAACTAGAAGCAACTGTATTACTGTTGATGAGCTAAATCCGTTTAAATGAAAAGACAAAAGAAACCATGACCAGGGTAACTTGGCCACACTGATACTTGGTTTAAGCCAATACAGCTCCTTTCATGGTCTTTTGTGTATGCTCTTAGCTTGCTTCTATTATGAAACAAAATATTTAGTTTAAGCCAGTGGGAGTAAACACACAGCTGTTATTTAGTCACAAGTATCTAATTGTTTATGGTGGAAATTATGTCTTTAACATTTGCTCTGTGACTGTACTTCAGATGAGAGTTTTCTGGGGCCATTTCTCACCTCCTCCAACCTGAATAGTATCAGATATGAATATTAGGAAAACATTGCCCCCTGTAAAAACAATGAAAACATGCTAAATATCCAGACGGGAACAAGCTTCAGAGTTCTTCATTATTTCCCAAATAAGGGTTTTTTAGTATATGCTGAAAAATGACCATATTATACATTACAATACCTCTTTTGTCATCAGAGATAGCAAAAAGTTAACTCCTTTAAAATACCCATTTCACAAAGGACCACCACAGTATTTGTTTCCTTCTTGAAAAATTACATTTCACATGATCAGCCTGGCAGAAACAATGAAAAATGATTTGATACATTGTCAGCTTGAATCCTCAGTGTGGAAAGAGAACACTGTGTGCAGGATCAGACCTGACTTTTTAATTTAAAACAGAAATGTTCCTTCGGAATAGGTGGTTGAATTCAACCGTGTATGTCAGGTAACTGAAAAGGGGAAAATAAATAGGTGAGAAAATGATTTTTAGAAGCCAAACAACAAAGCAATCCACAGCATGTTATTGAAAAAGAAAAAGCCTGTATTTTAATTGTGCAGTTCACAGAAGATGCTTATTATCACAGTATCACAAGGCCATATATTATTAATACAGAAAAGTTGAGAAAAGGGAGAGAATTGAAAATTACTCCACTACATTTTGTCACACAGGATGTTTTTTCTACTGCTTTATGTAGTTTGAGAGCAGATAAACCATTAATAATGTCACCGTTTCAAACCTCGATGTTTTCATGGACCTTCTGTGGTGTTAATGGGGCACTGATACATCTCACGGAGATTTCTTCGAGCTCACGGTAGCGTCAGACAGGCACTAAGGTAATAGTTTACTCAGGCTGCATTTTAGAAGCCTTCTGAAGGGTTAAAATGAAAGCTGAAATCCCAGAAAGGAAAAGGAGAGCCACAGCATGAAAGAATGAGGCTGGATATTGTTTGATAGCGGCGTGATTAAAGGATTCACCTGGGCAATAAGAGAATTGGTGAATGTTTAATGTGAAACAGCCATTCAGGGCTTGGAGTCGGGTCATCTGCCTACCAGAAGAAAAACATAATAACAAATTCTCAAGTTACATCCACGCTAACTAGACCCCCAAATATTTCATCCTATGGACCCAGAATCAAAAGTGATCAAGTTAGCACTATTCAACTGAGTCGCAATTAATATTCCTATACATATTCATATCCCAAATAAAATCTTTTAGTTTAAGCTACTTTTGCTGTACATATAACCCTCATGGAGGTTTCTAGTGTTGGGTTTTTTTTAATATTGCAATTCTTCTATCCTGAAAACATGGGCCTATCAGTTAACGTGCTCAGCTGATGCCATGTCACATACTAAGCTTTTGTAAGAGTACTGCTTTGATGTTTAACCCTCAAGGAAGAGAGCACAGTCCAATTCTTGATCAGTTATCTTCTAGGAATGGATATTTTTAAGCAGCAATCCTCATTACCAGCCATCCTCACATGATGGCTAAGTGTAACTGGCGTCAGACACAATCAAATCGGTAGTGATGAAGCAGGTCTGAGGTGAAGCCTGAAAGTCATGTCCATGGGTCATGGTCTGGATCAATGGGACACATGACCAGGCATGGGCACAGCTACAACATCCACTGGAGCGGATCTCCGGCAGGGGCCAGGCACAAGAGCATCAGTTAAGAGTCACTCCAAGCAAGAAAAAGGGAGCCTTCACTCAGACTTCCTCGAACTCCTCATTTGAAGGTCACCAGCTGCATTAAAAAGGTGGAGAGGGACTCTTTATCAGGGAGTGTAGTGATAGGACGAGGGGAATGGTTTTAAACTGAAAAACGGGAGATTTAAATTAGATATTACGAAGAAATTCCTTACTGCAAGGGTGGTGAGCCCCTGGCCCAGGTTGCCCCGAGAAGCTGTGGCTGCCCAATCCCTGGAGGTGTTCAAGGCCAGGTTGGATGGGGCTTGGAGCACCCTGGGCTGGTGGGAGGTGTCCCTGCCCAGGGCAGGGGGGGTGGAATGAGATGGTCTTTAAGGTCCCTTCCAACTCTAACCATTCTATGATTCTGTAATTACTTCTCATCTGGCCCTGAACCCAGGCAGTCAAACCCCAGAAAGGATAATGGTGGTGAGGATGCTCTCAGGACCCTTGCAGGCACGTTCAGTTTCCCAGGTTGTCTTCAGAATGAAAAAAATCTCTCCTCTTCCAGTGGAAAATAATGTTCACCTTGGCATCAACAAAAGCCCAGGAAACCTTACAGGTTACATTGCTTTCTGGTCCACTTGATGGATAAATTATCAGTGGAGCAAATACAATCTCACCAGTTTGAAGCAGGAAAAAACTTAAAATATCTACCAGGCATAAAGGAAGTGATGCTAAGATAGCACCAAACTTCTAATATGTAACAAAGATTTCACTCTTAAAATTTTCTTTAGATTTTCATTCTTCAAATTATGAGATTCACTTTTTCTGAGGGAACAATTTGCATGCCTAAATGTAGATCTCTGACGCCGTTTGGGAAGCCCTTGGTCACATTGTCCAGCCTCTGTATCTCACTCCAGGGAATCACAGCTCTTCCAGGGTCCTGTGTCAGACTATTCACTCCGACCTTTTTTTGTGGTTAATGGAGACAAAGGTGGCTGCAGAGAATGATTGATTCAGCATACCTTAAATTTCTGTCTTAAGATGAGATTAATCACCCTGTAGAGATGCTTCTTTCTCTCCATCAGCGACAAAGGGAGCCTGGAGTGACTGTCTGAGACCGTAATCCCTAGTTTTGGGACACACAAACCAGAGCAGATGAATTCCACCCACCCTGTCTCCTGTCTCTGACCTGCAGGGAAAAGCAAAGATACCCGACAGGCAACAACTTCCCACTAGCAATGAAATGATCATTCCTGGCATCAGTTTCAGTGTCCTAAAGCTCCTGTACCAAAATCTTATTCACTGGCCGGTCCTTTTAAAAAGGTAATGGCATTCGGTTCAATGCTTAGCCCCCTGCACGGCTTGAGCCTCACGCTAAGCACAACTTGCAATGGTGGTGGGGGGGGGTGAAGATGGGAATAGCACTGTATTATTTTCACATGAGCCTCTTGCTCCGGTGGCTGGTTATGAATCATTTCACATCCCAAGACAACGTAAGTCCTCAGTAAATTAGTGTAATACTTCATATCCATTGGAAAGTTAAATAGAGAGCCCAGCTCATGATTGTCGTGTAGCAACTACCATTTTTGTCCTTAGTAATTGAAAAGAAGTGGAACTGTGGAAGATACAACAACCCCTACTCCTTCCTGTAGGGCTGAGCCAACTACTGTGATGTTGGCAGGCTTTTTGTCCTTGACTTTCAAAGGCATTGACCAATCTCTTTGTGCTTTACTTGAAAGCTGATGCTCTTATCCTTTATCAATCATCTCCAGGAAATATGGTGCTAATTTTCCAGGCAAATTTTTCTGTAATGTGAGTAGAGGATTCCTGGTTTAGCTGAATTCCAGAGTGCTTTTAGGAAAACAATAGATCTTGATTTAAAAGTGGTTAGAGAAAAAGCACGTACCCTATTCTCCCCAGTAAATTGTTTCCCTGCTTGCTGTCACTGTTAAAAATGAATATTTATATCTAGTCTGACCTTGCCTCGAGTCCTTGCCCAGCTCCTGGGTATATTTTTTGTCTGCTAGCCTGAAAAGGTCTGTGCCGTTCATTGGTTGCGATGTAGCTGTAGTAGGCTCTGTGGGCAGGTGCACAGTGAAATCCTGCTGCCCTGAACAGCAGGGCAGACCCAGCTGTGCACTTTCCAGATGTGGGACGTTACCCACCTGCAAGCTGCCAATGTTGGGCTGCCAATAACGCCATATGGGTACCGTGCTTTCCTTTTGTAAGTCAAGGAAAAGCTCAATTACCCTCGTATTGTTGCTGACCCTCGTGGAAGAGCAAGGATAAAAGCATCTTGATCACTTCCCCAATTACAGGTTGTTACAATTTCATGGTGTTTTAGGCAATTCTCTTCAGCTTCAGTTGTTTTGTCCTGTTGTGACATTTAGATGGCCCTGAGCGTGATTCCACTACAACACCTCCGCAGCAAACTGTTTAAGGGGAGTGATATTTTTGGCAGCAAAATTCAGTAAAGAGGTAGAGGACCTGCTAGACTTTGCTTGGTAACTTTACACCAGCCTCAAAACACTGAGAAAGGTATTTTACCGCTTTCTGTTTCTCTTTTGTTGTATAAAGAAGTCATGCAGAATTTGTTTCTGCTTAACGTGACCCCTCTTGACTTAGGAGGTGCTGGACAGGTACAGGACAAACTTTTAGAGAGTAGTATTTACACCAGCAAACAGTCTATGTGCTGGTGTTGTGAATGGTGTCTGCCTTTTTTTTTTTTTTACTTCTTGTGAATGAGAAGTGCTCAAACTTGGAACCAAACATACAGATTATTTCTCTCCTTTCCTTGGATTGGTCTCAAAGGTCTAATACATTGCTCATGGTGACTGGGGAACTCCAGTTAAAACGGGAGACACAGCATGTAAAACTGATCACAGAATATCTTTCCAAGCACAAGGCTCTGCCTGCCTGCAGAACCCATTTCCATCAGGCATATAAGCGAGGTTAAGAACTTGCGTAGGTTGCAGTGTTGAGCTTTTATTTAGAATAGAAGAATCCCTCGAACTATTTTAAGGATGCCCACAAAAAAGCAACTCAAAAGTTCATAGAGACCATGAGTTCTCATGCTTCTTGACATGTGTTTATGACCTGTGGGCTCACTAATTTTATGATTGTCGATTTCTGAGTCTTACTGACCTTTTCCCTGAAGTTGCTTTGTTGTTGTCAGATGCAGTACATGGATGAACCAATGATCTGATCAAGTCTGTGAATTCCTAGTCTAGGAAACCAACCAATAGTGATTTCATTACACTGAATTTTCTGAATCAGGATTAGATTTGCAGGTGGAAATTCTGAAGTAACATATAGGTTTAAGCATGAAGGGAAAAGATATCTTACTAGGAATACAAGCATCATCTGCATCCTTAAGTCACGTAAAGAAGCCTAGCTCATGGGAAGAAGCATGATGGGGGGGATTTAGGACATCTGGGTTCGATTCTTGGCCTGCCATAACTGGATTTGGATGAAAGTCAATTAAGGCATATATTGGGTTCTTGCTCTGGATCTATTTTGAAGGGTTTACAGTGTTTCCATGCCAAACTCCTCACCGCTTTCTTCAGCTGGAGGTCCACAGCCCCTGCATCTACCTACCACAAAAATGAATGACTAAGATGTGTTGTTAGGAACCTCTAGCAATAACACACTGTTAAAAGGTGACTGTACATCTTAATTGCTGCTGTCATTTCCAAAGAGAGAATGAATTTAAGTTGTTGATGCTTTGATGTTCAGAAACACCATTGACATGTAAGGTTTAAGGCAGTGGTTTACATCAGTTTTGGTGGGAGGGACATGCTCAGTCCTTTACCACACCTCAGCTGAAGAGTGGTAATTCTTTATTTTCAGGTAACTCAATTGCTTTAGACTGTGTGACCATATCCCTCAGGCAAGTACTTCCACTGATGTAAATGGTGACAGGTTTCTACTGGAAGAAACTCCTCTGAACTTAATTTTTCTTCCTGCTGTCTCCCCACTGTAAATGGGCCAGCCTATACCAGGCAGAGATCTGCTGGCTAAACTGAATGCTCTTGCTTTCCTCTCTCCTTGCCCAGTTATCACGCTGTGCTGTATCTTCAAGTGCCGGATTCCCCGGACAAAGAAAGAGATTGAGGCACGGTATGCTCAACGGCAAGCAGCCAAGACATATGCAGACAAACTGGAGACTGTGCCACCACTCAACGAGCTGACAGAGATCCCTGGAGGTACTTCCCATGCCCACACCTACACGAGACCTTATTTTGGGGTTGTTTTCCGTATACATGAATGCAAAGGGCTAGGTCCTCCCTTAGCGTGGCTCCTTGAGCACAACCATGAAGATATTGCTATGACGTGGTAAACACCTCCCATTCGCATGCTGTAAGCCTGCAGCATTTGTGGAAGCAGGCATGGTCATTTAGATGAAAAGGACACTTTCTCCAATGGTAGAAGTCAGGGTCATTCCTTTGAAGTTCACGTTTAAAATTTCCAGACAGTCTGATTCATTTTAAGGACCAGTTCCTGGGTTGGAGGGGCCGGGGAGTGGGGGTGTCAGTAGGAAAGAAAAGTTGTTAGAGTTTCACATTACCCATAAATGGCTTACCCCATTTGGATGGCCAAGAGTATTTCTGTCACTGGTCTCCGCTCCTCTCACTCATCTTTCCTGATTCTGTACCCTAGGCTCTACTGAAACTCTCCTAACTCTCTCTGGTCATGTCCAGTCCAGACCTCTCAACTCCCTGCCTGTGGTGAAAGAAGAAGATGAAATGGCCCTGCAAGGAAATTAGGGGACTGCCTTCCTGTCTGTCTGTCTATGGCTTCTCTTTTCTGATGAGATCCATCATGCCTTGGACTCTCTGCTTCTCAGTTCCCTTTCTGCGTTTCACCTCTGTTTTCTCAGTACCTTTTTATGATTTTTTTTCCTCTTTCCTGTGTCTCTGTAAGCCCTGTGGTCTGTAGCTTCATGGAAACTGGGAGTTTCCTTGACTCAAAAAGTGATGCTCCAGTCCATGAAACCAGTAAAAGAGGCAGATAACATAATCGTAGAAATTTAGTCCTACATCAGCAAAATACAGAATTAAGTGCTTAACAGTAGGGACTTGCACATACCTCAGCATTTCAGGGGTGTTCAGACACCTGACTATGCCTATACTATAAACTGAGGATGGCCAGACCGCTCTCTGGAGCTGAACCCAATTGGCATGGATAAATCCCTGTCCATAGAGTTAAATTCTCTTAACCTACTTTAAAGTCAAAGGTCATCCAAAAGTTTTTTTTAACGCACTTTTACATGTCTGAGGAATCACACATGGAAATGCTTAGTGTTGTATCCTTCGATTTCCTGCCCAAAAGACCAAATTCTGACTCTGAAAGGACCAGCTATCAGTAGATCCCAGAGGGTGTGAGGGATCATGCCTGTAGATAGCAGAAAACCAAATTCACTCTGCTGCTGCTGTATCCTCTTCCTGCCTAGCTGTTACTCCTGGAAAAAACAATAAATTAAGCAAGAGAATATCCAGAAGAGACAGAAAGGGTATTTGGGCAGCAGAACGGCCGCTTCACCCCAGAATGCTAATAAATTTTGATCTCCTGTAAGCAACCCACAACCATGTACATGTGCTCCATCCAAAGGCTGGCTATTTTGGTGTAGATTTAATCAGCCCATGGTAAATTACTGCAGCATGAACTCATGAATAAATTACCACGAAAAAGCAATTTGTGGGAAGTCAGCTGCACCATCAAGGCTACCTAAACTTTTATCCAGTTAAACGTGCAAGTTGAATAGTTGACCACTCTTTTGACCTTTTTGAGAATCCCAGAATTATGGTGCTGTCATGGTGCAAGGTAGGAGGCTGGGGGATAACATATTGTTGAGTGGCTGCTGATGTCTGCTAATGGCTCATGAATACGTGTGCTCTGAATGTCCTAGTCCTCTGGGGTCAGATATACATCTGCCCAGGTTGCCCTGAAGGACCTGGTACTGGGGTGGGAGTCATCTAACCACGAGCAGATTATCCACATCTGTGGAGAAGTCTGCGTGAGCATTGGTTGTCTCAACTGTATCCCTTTATTTGTAGTAGAAAATAAAAAGGATGTGATTCCTTTCATGGTAGGGGAGGCACTAAAGTGGAAGAGGTAAATCGTGCCTTAAAAATGCAGTCTGCCATCTTGGGGACCCAAAAGGACTGACTCAACTGTCAGCGCCTGAAGTGTTAGACACGCAAGCTATGTGTGATCAAACCCACAGGTTTGCTCTCCTTCTGAGATTAGTGTGCACATCCTGTTTCCCCAAAAAGTTTCACTGCATGGTTTAGGCATTATAATGGAAAGTATGCAAAGCTTTGGGCTCCATCTCTGTACTGTTATTTTCATCTGTACAGAGTGTGATGCTCTGCCATGTCACCCCACTGACATCTGGCAACCCACCTTGATTTATACAGTCATGAAATATAATGTATGTATTTGTCAACTATTTATATACTTATACTGTGACAACCCCTGGTAGACCCGGTCAAGGCCAGGGAGACGACTTGAGTGATTTTAATTACTGAGAGGCCATTAAAAGCTTTAAGGATTTCTGTAAGTGTCAAATGCTATTAATCATGAATATATTACAATGCTTAAATACTCTCATTTCTTGGCATTATTTTACCCTACTTCACATTTACTATGATGGAACATTCTAACTGCCAAATGGCTCTCCATGCACTTTTTTGAGTGTCATACATGGCAAACCCTTTTACTGGACATAAATAAAATGGACTTTAGGGTTGGGTGTATAAAATGTTACATACAAATTGATTCATTTGTGCTCTGTTTCCCAGTCTGTGGGATAAGTACAAGCAGGACTTGGCCTTTGCTCTAGGTGGAGATGTCCTGTCTGGGTCCATGGCCTGGGAGATCTTCAAGTATTCTGGTCTCAGGCTGCTCCGGCTGACATTTTTGGGAGTTCACCTGGTTCCCACCATATTTGTTCAGGAAGCAGACAATGTGGTGGTGTTTGGGGTTTTTTTTTAATTATTATTATTCCTCTCTTTTTTTTTTTTTTTATATGAGATATCAGGAGTTCCCCTGTTTGTAAGAAAGAGTCTGTAGTGTTCTACTCCCAGTTGTATGTACAAATGAATTGCCAGTTCCAAAGGTCAAAGGATGATATTTTATTTTAGTGTGCACGACAAAGCAATATTTTAGGTAAACATAACAAATTCAGGTTTGGTTTGCACCTGTAATGCATTGCTGCAATTTGAAAGTTACACTAGAGACATCCATAGCAATAGGAGATTCAGGGCTGCTTAAACAGATTGGAGTCCGCTGGCTCCAGGTAAGGGTTGCGACATCTCACCAAAGGCCCACGCCAAATTACCTTCTAAGCCGGTTCACTGTCATCTTTCCTTACCTTGTGACAAATGTGAGATAATTTGACTCAGCCTTGATGCCAGCTGAAGAAAGCTAAACAGTGACCAATCATCCTCCGTTGGCTGAGATCACTCCCAGGTCATTGCTACCCCTTGGCTGATTTTAGCTATTAAGTTGTGTTAACATGGCTATCTATTTACATTTCTGAGTCCTATATTGGGGATTTTCAGAGAAGGAGGTCATGGGAAACTTAATGCATTTTCACTTGTTTTTGCAAAACTTTATACTCTGCTGGTCTTGAGCAAAGGAAAAAACTTTCTGTAAGAAATTTGTGAAATATGATCTGTGTTTAGGTGTCAAGTTGCAGCTTGAGGTGAGAGTTCAGTGCATCAAGCGCTGAGGTGTGAAATACTTTTGAGAAAATGAACCACTTCTCGTACAAGAAAAATAAGAAAGACGAGGAAACATTTTCTGCTACCAAATCCTGTGCCAGAATAATTAAAGCCTGCAGAGCCAGTGTGATACTTGTGAGTCTTCTCACCTGAAACGTGGGCATTGAATCCAAGATATTCCTAAGTGAAAATATTTCATAAGTGAAGATATTGTAAGCTTCCTATAACTAATATGGCTTGTGTGTTATAACATACCAAAACAGAGCTTACTACGCACTAGAGTTAATTGCTATATGCCCATGGTATTTTGCTGCCGTTAATTACGGTGGTGCAGGTAGGAAGCCAGTCCCATGGTGACTGGATGTGGACAGGACATAAGCTAACCCTGCTTTGTAGTCCTGCACTGGGCAAGCCATCTTCTGCTTGTCTAACTCTGAGGGTGAGGATCCCCAGCAGAATCCCTACTGTCCACTCTCAGCTGCTGGAGACATACCCCATACAGGAAAAAAAAGACAATTAGAAAAGCCAACCAACAAAACAAAAGCTAAACCAAGCCAGGTCTGTACTGAATTGCGTGAGAGATGTTTCTGTTCCTTCTTGTGGAAGGAGACAGCTCCACATTGAATGTCTATTGGGAAGTCCTTATGGCCTATGTTTATAATGTTCATGGATCAGTTCCTACCAACAGGAGCCATTTCCTCCAATAGATCCACAACTCAGCTCTTGAAATTACAGTTCTGCTTTATCCCAATCATCTATCTTCTCAAAACAAAGACACAAAAAGCTGGCAGTCAGTGAGGAAAACAGCTGTATGGACAAAGCCCCAGTAGAAGTAGTTTCCCTTTGTCCAAGATTTGCCAGCAGGAGTTTTGCCCTCTTCCTGACTAGTGTCAACCCAAGTTAACTGCTTTCCTGTGTTCTTTTTCCATCCTTGCATACAGCTCAGGTTGCAGAAGAAAAAAAAGAAGAAGAAGTTCCCACAGTATCTGGAAAAGTGGACAAGGCTCAGGGTAAGAAAGATGGATCCAAAGGCTCCAAGAAGAAGGATGGTGAAAAGGACCAGAAAGAAGGATCCAAGAAAGAAGGGAAGGATGGGGCCAAAAAGAAAGAAGGAGAAAAGGGAGAAAAAGGAGAAAAGGGAGAAAAAGGAGAAAAGGGAGGAAAGGGAGGAAAGGACGCTACTGACAAGAAACAAGGTGGTGGGAAGAAAAGTGAAAAAGAAGGTGAAGCAGTAAAATCAGGAGGAAGCACCAAAACTAATGGCAAGGCTGGTGGGAATGCCAAAGCCCCAGCAAAGAAGAAGTGACCTTGCTAAAAGACAATGCTGGCAGTCTGTCAGGGAGGACACTGTCAAATTGCTGTGGGTAGAGCTCTGGGAGCAGATAGGACACACTGTCTCCATATACTCAGGCTGTTGAGTGCCACTGGATGCATGGATTTATTACCTTTTGAAGACCAAGTCACTGGGTTTTTTTGTCCACCAAAGGAAAATCTGGCTACACAGTGTCTTGTAAATAAAATGCAGTGTGCAGAGCTACACGATGACAACAACTGTAACCAAACTGCAACCTGGAGTGAGGATTAGGGCTTTGAATAAGCATGGAAATGCACAGAGATGAAACTAATTGGAGGACAGGTTTCATTTAAAATCTGTTCTTCTTGAGGACTTTAAGCAGTTTGGTAAATACATACAAGCACTCATCTCCTCCTAAATAGGATTTGCACGTGGGTAATTTTAGGGATCAAGTACATTCTCGATGCTGAAACCCAAAGAATGGAGTTTTCTATGCCATAGCTCATGTTTTCTGAGAGGTGGCGTGGACACATGGGAGAAAGCTTTCCTTCCTTCTCAGGTGCCTGTTTCGCTGGGCTGCTGAAGGAAATCCAAAGAACTGCATGTCTCCCAGACTATTTATCCACCTTTTCCTCTTTTTTTTGTGAAAGACGTACAAATCAAGCTGTAGGAGGATGTGCACAGAATAAAAAACCACCATACTGCATCCATGCTGCTGTAGGCAGTAGCTGTCTGCAGTTCATCATCCCTTCAGGAAAGGCAGCAGACGACAAGAGCCCACTGGGATGAAGGGAATTGGAGATGCTCAGCGTGTTGCAGCAGAAACTCAGGGTCTCAGGGGAGCAGGGATGAATGCATTCATGTCTTTGCTCTCTCCCTAAACAGTTTTGAAACCAGGGATTTTGCTACACTTTCATGTGGCTGCTGTTTATCTCACCTCCTGGAAAATTTTGAAGAGTGGTTTTATCAGGAGCAGCTTTTCTCCTAATGTGCTTTGTAAATATCTCAGCAATTTATGCCTTAAGATAAACAGCCATAGGGTATTTAGCTAAAAAGCTAATGGGGGGTCGTTTGCAAGCTATTGCGATGACTAAAGCTCTACCTATTTTCTCTGCTGGATACACCATCTCTGAGTATATATGCTGGCATGGCTTTGTCTACTGCTTGGGGCAGGCAGGGAGTTATCGCCAGTAGTTTATTTGGCTGAGGCCCCATAAGTTAGATTTGTATTAATCCAAGTGCTTTCTATTCACCCTGTGGTTTCAACACAGACAGAGCGCTGATGTATCACTGCAAAGACATTTCTCATTTCTCCCACCTTTTCTTTCCCCTCTCTCCTCTCCCACCCAACCCATTCTGGTAGAAAATTAACCCAGCAAAATGAAGAGCATGTTCTGTGGTGTTAGTAAGGTCAGTCAGCTCATAAAAGTCCCCAAAAAGTACCAGAGCTACTGAAGGAGTGGTGTAAGACTTGAGGAACAAGGGTGGGAAGATGTTCACAACCACAGAAATCACAGAACCATAGAATGGTTAGAGTTGGAAGGGACCTTGAAGTCATCTAGTTCCAACACCCTGCCCTGGGCAGGGACACCTCCCACCAGCCCAGGTTGCTCCAAGCCCCGTCCAACCCGGCCTTGGACACCTCCAGGGATGGGGCAGCCACAGCTTCTCGGGGCAGCCTGGGCCAGGGACTCACCACCCTCACAGTAAGGAATTTCTTCCTAATATCTCATCTCAATCTCCCCTCTTCCAGTTTGACACCATTACCCCTCATCCTATCACTACATGCCCTCGTAAAAAGTCTCTCCCCATCTGTCTTATATTTACTAAGAGCATGAACAGTGAGAGTTCACTGCCTCCAGGTATGATCTGCCATGCTAGAGGAGTACAGAGAGAAGTTGGGGTCAGAAATTCTGCCCCTATATGCAGACAAGTGGTTGAAGCCCTAAATCTCCATCCACTGCAATGGTACCCAATGATGAGTGGGGATATGTACATTATAGACATCTGTGTTTA
Source organism: Pluvialis apricaria (assembly GCA_017639485.1). Classification (NCBI taxonomy): domain Eukaryota; kingdom Metazoa; phylum Chordata; class Aves; order Charadriiformes; family Charadriidae; genus Pluvialis; species Pluvialis apricaria. Next base: position 2,648,960 of record CM030008.1, on the reverse strand, counting down.
AGTCTGAACCTCAGTCCCACCCTTAATTTTTCAAAGGCTGAAGGTGAGTGGGGATTCCAGCTTCCAGGCAGGAGCAGAGGACCTGGTTTCAATCCCCTCCTCAGCCTGAGAGGTCTCAGATGTTCAGGTTTATGGCTCAGGACAACTACTGGGCTTTAAGTATGACCAGGAAAAGGACTCTTATCCACTTTTTCAGCTGGAACAGAAGTGAATACAAGAGTCATACAGCCAGCAGGGGAGGAGGCAACCCTGCAGGAGCAGAGGTCTGTAATCTAGTCTGGGTGTGTATGTGTATGTGTAACACCTGATGAAGTATCAGTTCGTATTATCAGGCCTTCACTCAGGGCGCTGCAGAGACGCCTCGTGCCGGACTTAATAAAAGCACACTGATTCCAACACACAGAAACACGACAGGTGTCAATCATTACATTCCCATTGCCCGCTTTCTGCTGTTCTCTGCCTGTTTAATGGATTTCTTTCCTAAGAAGTCACAAAGAAAATAAAGAAAGATTTTTAAAATTGCATTCAGGCCATACCTTTTGCCTGCGTGCAGAGACGTCACTCCCTGGGACCTGCACAAGGTTGCGTGAGCTCGCTGTGTATTTTGGGGGGGGCCGAGTGGATGCTTATGTCTTACAAACTCCAGTTCACAGGTAAAGCAGCTGTAGGATGGGATCCAGCTGTGATTTGGGCAGGAGAACCTGCTTCCCTGTCCTGCAGCTGGAAAGAGGGTGCGGTGCTGTTAATCCTGCTATTAATGTTCTTTAGGATGTGCAGAATGCTGACTCAGCCTGTGCCTGTTTGGTGAGAGGGAAGAGGAGCAGATCTATTCCTGATCCAAAAGCTTCAGTGAAGAAAATCTGTCCCTTCACTTTGTCATTAAGCTCACTGTCACAGAGTAAAATAGCTCTTTCCTTAACGGCCTCCTCCCTAACACAACCACTGACTCTCTCACACCCAAAAAAGTGAAATTAAATGAAAACCCCCTGCATCGGGACTGCTGGAGCCTTTGCAATTCATCTTAATTCATTTCTGCCAAGATCGGGCAGCGAATACATTCAAAGTCTTACATATCAGATCACACTAGTTTGTGGTCATGTCCTACTGAAAAAAAGATATTGTGTTAAAAAAACCCCAATGTTTCTCCTCTGAGAATGACCAGCTTTGGCTCACCTGAGGGGATTTATCAACTTGTTTCTACGGGTGGAACGAAGGGAATGCATTACCGGGGGTTGCTGACTTTCAGGGACACATCCCGCCTGACAAAGCTTATCATAACGTCCGAGGTGGGCATGGGGGGAAGGAAATTTAGAGGCATGGTCCAAAACTGGTGTGTGTTTTCCCCTAGTTTGTGTTACAGGGGTCAGGTGGAATCTGAAAGGCACGGTGGGTGTAAAATAACACTGCTGGTGTGGAGCACGCTGACCAACAGCAGCTTGGGAGCCACTTTTTACACCACCAGATGGAGAAATTGCATTGGAAAAATTACATCCGCAGCTGCTGAAGCTTTGCAAAATGAATCGTTAATGGCAAGATTGGAGATATGCTAATTTCCCTGAGAATGTAAGTGAGACAACGAATCCCAGAGGCCAAAAGCAGGATTTAAAACCCAAGGCTCAGCCATTCAGGTAGTAACGACAGTAGCTCTGCTTTCATTAGACTAAGCTGATGGTGTGTGCACGGCAAGGGTGGTGTGGAGCAAACAAACCGAGGTACTACAGAGCCAGGATGACGAAGGGCTTGCGGGATCTCCTGCTCGACATATTCCATAGCTTTCCACTAGAGGGGACCTTGTTCTTCCTCTGTAATATCTGGAGACAGTTTTAAAAATAATATGTGCTGGATACATGTTGTCTTATTTGTAGTGATAAATCAAGCCTGGCTTTGGTCATATCTCTTCTTTGGTCTAAAGAAGACTTTCATGGCATTGGTTTATCTACCTGAGCCATCATACCTTCTTCCAGTACCGTTCTTCAACTGGTTAACAGAGGTAAGAGTTCAGTTGACAGTAGCTTAATACCACAAGGACATCATTGATGTAGTAAGAGACATCAAAAGTCATTGGCTTTGGTGGATAAAACTTCAGTCAGCCTTGCTAGGTGTACCCAAGGGGTTGCAGTGAGGATTATAAGTCTGGATGAGCAGGTCGACAGGAGAAGGGAAGCTGAATTTCTTTAATTTCATTCCTGGTTCATTTGGGAAAGAAACCCATGGAAAAGCTGTCTGCATTATTTTCCTCATGCTCGCTTTTCCTTGTTGGTTGTGCTTTTAGTATTCATGAAAAGCAGTGAAAAACTAAGCACAGGTTCTGTGCAGATCTGCCAGGACATACTACACGCAAGATGCGTCTGTTGCTAGGAAATTTCACTATATCTTTTTCACCCCTAAATTGCAGTTTTCTCCAAAGGATGAAATCCTCTGGAGTAATTACAGCTGGCCCAGAGGCTCTCAAGGAAAAATATGATCTTTTTGTTCTGTCTTTGTGTACTTTCTTACACAGTGGGACTCTCAATAAGAACCGCTGTTTCATATTGATTTCATGATACAAATCTGAATATTAGAAGCATCTTGGCTCTGCATTCAGGAAGTAAACTCTCTGTGCCCAGCTCGCTTTTGAGAGGTAGCAAAGAAGAAATCTGGATCACCTGTGCTGTCCTGATCACATGGAGATCTCCCATGGAGAACAAGCCAGGTCTTCCCTGGGACTTGGAGATTCCACCTTTCACCAGTTGACATATGGAATCCCAAACCCGAAGTAGAGCTGTTAAAACCATGGGTTTTTCCTTCCAGTGGCCAAAAAAGAAAAGGATCAACCCTCAAACAGTTCCAGGACTGGAGATGGAGCTTTTCATCTGTAGGTCAGGTTGGGCTTTATGTTACTGACATGGGTGGCCATTTTCAAAGAGATAGGGTTTTGTAGGCTTAAAGAAAAGTTTTGGGGTTTTTTTTCAGAAACAAAGAGCTGCAAAAGTTCTCCTTGCCCTCTTTTTCTTTCCTTTTTTTTTTTTTTGGGAGGGGGGAGAGGGGTGAAGGGAGAAACTGGGGTCCTTTAAGAATGTTCCTGCAAATGCACCAGGCCAGCTAGATGCCCTCAAGAAGTATAACTTCAAAACCCCTAAGGTGTCTTAGAGATGCATCAGACAATAACCATGAGATAGCTCTGACTCTCTGCTGTTCCTAATTTCATATGGCATTTTGCATGGCACTTCCCTCAGTTCTACACATAGACCCAAGAGATTTTTATGGTCCCAATCTCTTCTGCCTAAACAAAATACATCTTCTTCATTTGCTGAGTCCCTTAGTCTGGACTCCTGCAGACTGAGAAGTGTCATGCAGGGTAACTGGGGCACAAGAGGCAATCTGCTTAATGTCAGAAGCAAAATATGGGACAATAGATGGGACCTGAGCACTGATCTTGTGAAAGAGGGCTTTGTGCACATTTCCTTCTTAAGATGCTCCAGGGATTTGATCTAAAATAATAGTGGCGGAGCCTCCCTGAACTTCGCTATCTTCTCTTACCATAAAACTGCCTGTCAAAAAGAAGTTATTTGCAGGGAGGTCACAGGACACAATAGAAATTCTCCTATTTAAGACACAATAGAAATGCATGTTCACTTTCAAAATCTGCTGTTGAGAAACTAAAGAGGTGGTACAGTGCACTGGAGGCACTCGTTTTGCTTTGAGGAGAGTGAAGGGAAAAAGGAAAACAAGACATAAAGGCTTTGGTAGTTTGCCTTCCCTTGGGCTGTTAAAATTCTCTTGAGTGTCTGATTCCAGGGAAGAGAAAGTCTCCTTTTACCTCAAGATCACGAAAGTCCTCTGGAAAATCTTTAGTCCGTACCTGGCCTGTTCTTTTGCCTTTCCTGGGCATTTTTGTGCTACCATGCAGGACAAGAGGCTGGGTTGCAGGGACCTTTGGCTAGTCTAATTCTGAAGCGATACTGGATCTTGATGGCCTTTGGACAGATAGCCTGTTCTTATGATCCTCTGTAGTGTGTCTTGCGTGCTGCCTGGGGTCTGCAGCCATTTGGGGCCATCACTTCCAAGCACTTTGGTGGTTGGTCCTGCCTTGCTGTCTCTCAAAAACTAAGACCCATTGTGGTGGTCTCTACCTGATACTATTTCCAGCATTCAACGCCTTCGCAGGAAAAGTCTGTCTGTGGCTGATCATATGAGTTCTGGACTGTTTGTTCCCCGGTCTGAGGAGGGATGGCTTTGAAACAAAACTCCCTGAAGCAGAAAGTCAGCTCAGTGCTTTGCAGCGAGGTCCTGTCCCTTGCTGTTTGCCCCTCCTGCGTAACGTAGTGCTGCTCTCCCTCCATCCCAGCCTTAAACCACTCAGCTCTGAAACTCAGTCACATCTTTTTCTTTGCTCAAGAGATAGGAAGTAGTGTATGGGGGGCTTTCTCCATAGGCAATGCATTCAGAATACCAATTTAATGAGTTTATTTTACAGGCTTTCAAATATTCCCTGGCTCCATGCTATCACACAGTGGTGTATCTTACTGATGCCAATGCTTCCATATGGGGATTATGATTTTTAAAAATTCATTTTAAACCTCCCTGGAGACTTTATTAAGACTTCCTGTAAGAGGACAGGGAGTCTAATACAGAGGGAAAGGAACAGGAACTTCGATTTTCACTAGAACAGGGCTTGACTTTATAAATTAAACACACTCATGCTCTCCCCCACCCTGTCCCCATCCCGTTTCCCCCCTCCCCAGCCCATAAAACAGTCCCTAGGATCAATGCCCCATGTGTATAGAAATAAAGACTAATCGTTTACTTTCTGTGGCTTTCTGTCTGATGAGTCGCCGAGCTGGGAGAGGGACAGAACTGCTGTGTGGGACTCAAGTCTTGTCCTGGCTGGAATGTGCAGTCAGGGGCGAGTTGCTGGGGACAGCAGATACATGGACGAGGTGGAGGACACGTTCACTGAAGGTCGCTTGTGTTGTATGTTTCTGGTTATTAATGAAAGGGCTTAACATACATTTCCCCTTTTCATTTTCTCTCTTAGTCAGAGAGGTGGAAAGTTGGGCCAAGCTGACCCACTGAGTGGTGGCGTGTGGTTGAGGAGGAGACATACCAGGGAGATGCTGTCCATGGCAGTGCCTTTGGGAAACCTCTCTCCTGGGGAAAAACTGTCTTGGGGAGCACAGACTATCAGGAAACAGCAAACAGAATCTAAGAAGTATGAGCCCTTCAGCTCCATGAAGCACTTTCCAGGAGCTCTGTGTGCTCCATCTTCACCCCGTGTAAGAAACAGGCATGGCTTTGATTGCCCCAGATGTTTTTGGGGGCATCAAAACCAACCATCTCAGATGCATGTTTGGAAATACAGCAGGGATTTGTTGCTATCCATTACCACTCTGGAGACATAAGGTTGAGGGAAAGAGTCCAAAAGAATAATTTTTAATGCTGTCTCTGTTGTGGTAAACATGAGAGCCTTACAAGCTTTCTGCTGCCTGCCATCCATACCAGGCCTGAATCGCAAGTTCTCCCACACCTCTAGATGTACAACCTGTCCTTCTGAAATCTCATCTTCCCTGAGCAGGATAAATTGCATGATGGATAAGAGAGCTTCGGGCTATGTAGCCTTTGAGCTCCAAGGGGCAGGAAAGGAAGGAAAGGACAGGAGTCAGCATGGACACTGCAGGGACAGAAGCAAGCCAACCTCTTTGCCAGAATGGCCCTTATCAGCCCATGCGGGGTTGTTTTAACAGCCGGCTGTGAGGAAATGAGCTGGATGGGGAGGCTGTGAATGCAGATTCCCAAAGGCAGATGTGGAGCGTAGGAGTACAGCCTGCAAACAAGCCCCCTTCCAGAGACTGTTCCCTAAACCAACAGGACCTGGGCCAGAACTTGCTTTAGGTACAAGCAATAGTCTGAGGCCCTATAATTTGGGAGGCTGGAAAGATGTGACCCATCCAAGCTTCCATTCCTAACAGCAAATCAGCAGCTTGTGGTGGCTGTGCTGGATTGGCTGAAAACGCTGTAAGGGAGATGTCCATGGCGGATATGACATGGGGAAGGGGGTAGGTGTTGCTTTCATGGGACTGGGGAGCTGGGTGAGAAGCATGGGACTGAACCTGGTGTACTGAGGGAGGGTATGAGGGGGACAGGGAGGCAGAGCTCAGGGCCCTGGTTTGGTCAAGTTTCGGTGTGATGTGATGTGATGTGATCAAGGAGGGGAAATAAAGATTTTTCATTTGGCTAAACAGTTGTATTTGCTTTTCATAGAATCATAGAATCATTTAGTTTGGAAAAGACACTTAAGACCATTGAGTCCAACCATTAAACTAACTCTGCCAAGTCCATCACTAAACCATATCCCTCAGCACCACGTCTACACATCTTTTAAACACCCCAGGGGTGGCGACTCCACCACTGCCCTGGGCAGCCTGTTACAATGCTTGACAACCCTTTCAGTGAAGAAATTTTTCAACATAGACAATCTAAACATCCTCTGGTGCAACTTGAGGCAGTTTTCTCGTCTTATCGCCTGTTACTAACGAGAAGAGGTCGACGCCCACCTTGCTACACCCTCCTTTCAGGTAGCTGTAAAGAGCAAAAGGTCTTTGGTCTGTAAAGGTCTCCCCTCAGCCTCCTTTTCTCCAGACTAAACAACCCCAGTTCCCTCAGCTGCTCCTCAGAAGACTTGTGCTCTTCATTGCCCTTCTCTGGACATGCTCCAACACCTCAATGTCTTTCTTGTTGTGAGGGGCCCAAAACTGAACACAGTTGAGAGTATCCACCTCTAAATCTTGCTTGGAATCATAGTTGTTTTAGGGTGGCTCATTCCTGAGGTGTGTATAGTAGAGAAGGACCACCAGGTGAGACAGAGCTGTGTAGCAGCAGGGTAAAAAAGAACCTCCCACAGAGCTGGACGGCAATAGGGAAAATGCTAGAAATTCAGAGCTAAAGGGAGCAGAGCTGCAGCTTTGTCTTCAAAAGCAGCAGTATGTACTAGGCCAGACAGCTGCGAAAGGGCAAAGAAGTCAACTGATCCAAGGAAGGAGATAGTAAGCAGCCTGACATATGCGGAAAAAATTTCCAGGAAAAAAAGAAAAAAAAAAAAGAAAGACCCAGACATATGGTAATAGTAGAAGCATGGCTGTACACATCCAACAGCTTGACTCTCACAGTCCAGCTATTATGGCCATAACATAATGAAGCACGGTCCAATTTAAGATAGACACTTGTCAACTCTGGGCACAAATCCGGTTCATATTGCACTCAGAAGATACACCTATGCTGGTAAAGAAATAAGCCAGCACCCATTCCATGGCCCAGAAGCCATCTGCCCCACCAGGGCGTACATCCACACAGCTGAAATGTGGAACAGTCCGGTTGCATCCAAATTGCGCAGTTGGAAGGATTCCTGGCTTGTGATAATGCCTGAACAATACCCAGGAATTGTTTTGGAAAATATTAGTTAACCTGGGCCAAAACCATGTTAGAGACTGAGCTAAAAAATTAACAGCAAAGGTGGTGTTAGAACAATGTTTGGCCCATCTCCTGGTCTTGTTGAGTTGCTGATATAAAGAGAATGAATGCTGATGGTTCCAGCAACTGCTGATGGAAGCTGTAGATGATGGCAGACCCCACATACATGGGGTTGTCTCTTCTTTTGTGGGCTCATTAGGTATGTCGTTCCCTGATACTTTGGGACAAAACCTTTGCTTTTTGTACAGCGCTTTGCAAATCCACGCCATTTCTCACAGAGCAATGTAACATCAGTCCTGCCTTAGCTCCGTTGAGGTTCCCCACCACCTATCAAAGATATGCCCACGCAACAAGTGCCTGTCTGCCAAGCATAAACCAACTGCCATGCTTTCCTATCCTCCTTTTCCTTCCTTCAGAGAAGTATCCCAAGCTTAACTCCCAATTTTCACTCATTTGTGTGTCCAAGAGCTGCCCTGTGGGTGATTTCTGATGCCCATAAGATCAAGCCTTACAGGCCAGTGATGGCAACCTGAGACAAGCAACTGTAAAACAGGACCTCAAGATGGATCCCTCAAGGAGATTCAATTTAATTTAAAATTTCCATCCAGATTTTTTTCTAAACAGTTGGAAAAAAAGTATATGTCTTCTCAACACTAATACATTTTGGGTTTTTTGAGGGCAAATGGGAAGTTTTTTCAATAGAATGATTTGTCCATGTCCTACTGGAAAGAAACCTATTAGGAGATTCTGAGACCTCAAGTTCTCTAATTATTGGGAATAGTGATTCATGAATTTCCTTGATTGCCGCAGAATTGTCATGTACCAGCTTCGGACATTAGAAAAATTGCCCATCTAAGGCATTTCTGGAGCTGTTCCTGTGTTGAAAAGCTTTATTTGCCCTTTCAGAGTATTATTAGCTTTGTTATAGAAGAAAGAAAAGCTGCTGGGACTCTTCTTTCTTTGACATGAAAGAGACGGTGGAAACAGTGAAGCTTGAATAAACTGCTGCGTTTCCCATCCCTGCACACAGATTTCAGCAGAGTTTTTGGGCACCAGACACAGGCACAAACCCCCAGGCAATAAAGCTGGATAATTGCAGGGCATTCAGTGAAGATATGGGAAGGTGGCCTATATTTTGGTTCACCAACATTCAAGGGGCACAGTGCGATGCACAAGGAAGATCTGTAGAAAAAGGACAGTTGGAAGCTGCTCTGCTGGGATATTATGCCATTGAGATGAAGCAGGTCCATTGCCTTGGTGTTGCAAAGACTGTGAGTTTCTAAGGTTTGGGTTTACACCTAACATTTGGGAGATTGTCAGAATGATGCAGGTGGGCCACATTTCACTCTTCTCATTTCTAGTGATATGAAACAGGGGGGCAGGTTATAACCGGTTTCCAAGGAAGCTAAATGTGGGCTGCAGAATCGAGAGCAAAAGAGAGAAATTTGCCAGAAATCAACCAGGGGACTAGTGAATGGAGGACTTTGGATTGGTGGCACATCTGAGTTAATACCCACCTATCACAGGTGGCTTTTATATACATTTCCAGGTTAATCTCACTAAACAGGGCTACCTAGCAAAAAAAAAAAGTATATAAAACCACTGGATTTTCTGTGAATGTATGTTCTTACATAATTCTGGCACACATGAAACCTAGATGTTAATTAAAGATGAAGCATTAGTTGAAGGACTGAATAGAAGCCAAGGCTCAATGTGGTGGAACCATGCTGGAATAAAAGGTGGGGTTTTCTCTCCCTGTGAGGTTCAGACCTGACTTAAAAGAAGAGCAATAATTTCTGAGCATTTTAGCTGGTGCATGAGAGCTCCTGCATTTACCAAAGACAAGAGATTCAACTCCAGGTTACTAGACCAAGCTTTCAGAAGGTGAACTTCAGATTTTCTTCAAGAACCATCTGTTCCCCTGCTCCCTGTAAAAGTCTCAGTGTGGCTTTGTTGTCCAATATGAGCTGTGACTGATACCCTACATTCCCCAAACAGCATTCTTTTTTTTTACAGTTAGGACCCTTGCAAGCTTGAAGGTGATTTGAGGGACACAGTCCTCGTGGAAAATCCTCAAGGACAAGAAGTTTCCTGTTCATGGAAAGGGGGTAAGTAAAAGTATCTGATCTGAGCCTTTCAAACAGCAATCATGCTCCTCTGCAGCCTTGAAAAACTCAGCCAAGCACAAGAACTGGCAAGAATAAAGGACATGCGACTTATGTAAGTGCTGACCTGCTGTCTGCTAGGATTTTACACATAAAATAAACTGTAAATTTACAATAGGATTTAGGCCTAATGACTTAGGCATCTAATGACTTAGCCGTTGAATGTGAACTTCTGAGAAAAAGGAGAACACTTGAAAATTATTCTGTTTTCGTTTCAGACCAACATGTTCATTGGGTGGGGGATCGGAGGACCTTTTTAACTACACATGTATAAGAAAGCCACCTAACCTGTGTAATTTGAAAAATACCCACCCGTGGAAATGAGACCTCCAAAACACAGTTCTGGCAAAATGGCCATATCACATCTGATCCAATAATAAAGTTTAATTCTTTCAACAACTTCTTAGCTACTTTGCCAAATCAGATTGTCCCACTGGCCAAAAAAATCTCAGAAGGCGGCCAAACCTTTTCAGACAAATTCCCCAAACTGAATATTTTATCCTGTTATGTACTGGAAAGAGACAAACAGAAAGAAGAGTCCATTTTATTCTATTTACTGAGCATATACACGACAGCTCAATCTGAGGACTTTCAGAGAAGCATTTCAGTTGCGCAAAAAGCTAATGGCTAAGAGGGACTAAAGAATATTTGGAGAAAATTAAACCCCTATTTTATTTGTTTCTTTTACTTCAGTTCAACTTAAACACACTTTTCCAAACACTGTTTCAAAATTCACACATTTGTGAATAGGAAAGGAGTGGCTGAATGTCACTCCTTTGTTGTAAAAGAGTGGAAAATATGGGAAATGATGGGCAAGGGTTTAATGAGTGCTGAAATGCAGAAAAAAGTACTGTGAATATCTGAGAAGGTTGATACGTCCTACACTCCATTTGGAGTTAGTATTGAAGGTCAAAGTGGTCCAGACAAAGGTGAAGAAAAGCATCAGAGAAGTGGAAATAATGGCCTGCAAAGAAAAATGAAACAAAGTTTTACTCTAGACAACGCCAAGGAAAAGCCTGGAAACAGTTTTCAAAAACCTCAAAGATCACTGACTAGATCAAAGAAATATTGTGCTTTCCTGGTCCACTGTGGACAGAACAAGTGAAAATGGACTTAATTATAGAAACAGGCATTTAGGGCAGGTAGTAGAAGAGACTTCAAATGATGAGGGTAATGAAGTATTGAAACCTCCTTCTGTCCTGTTTTAGCTGAGATAGAGTTAATTTTCTTTCCAGTAGCTGCTCTGTTTTGGATTTAGTATGACAACAATGTTGATAATACATATTTAGCTGTTGCTAAGCAATGTTTACATTAGTCAAGGACTTTTTCAGCTTCCCATAGAAGCTGAGAGGGAACATAGACAGGACAAGCTGGCCAAAGGGATGTTCCATACCATAGACATCATGCTCAGCATATAAATGGGGGTTAATTAAACTGTCTTTATCTCAACCTATGAGGTTTTTTCCCCTCCTTTTCTCCCTCTTCTCCCTACCCTACTGGGGGAGTGGGGAGAGAGTGAGTGAGTGGCTGTGTGGTCCCAGTTGCTGGCTGTGGTTAAACCACAACACCATTTTAGGATTTTAAGAACAGGTTAGATGCAAATCATGGTTGATTTAGGTGGAGCTGATTCATTATTGGGGCTGTGACATGGAACTAGACAATGTCTTGAGTAGGAAGGTGGTAGTTTTGTACACACAAGATGTGCCAGATTTCCAGTCCAGACTAGAAGTCATAAGACTTGTTTAAATCATTTTAAAAAATACGGTTTGGGGGATGCCCTTTTAGCCTAAGACTTCTCGCTTTCAGAGCTTCTTATTCTTCTTACTGTCTTCTTATTTCCAGGCCTTGTTCTTCCAATACAAAGAAAACGGAAAGATTATGATTTAAAGGTTGACTTGAAATCTACCAGTTGTCTTCTTTGTGGAGAAAAATAACATCTTTATGCAAGTGATCAATCCTTCCAAAATTTAAGTAGTTTTTAAAAGATCTGAAGCACAGTTAGAACAAGGTAGTGCAATAGTTAGAGGGTCAGGTCAAGTCCTGGGATCAAGACCCTGTTCTGTCACATGCTTCATGTTTGGCCTTAAATAATTAATTTCTCCTCTCTATGTTGTGACCACTGGCTCTATAGAGGGGAAAGAAAGAGCTCTGCCCTATTTCATGAGACTGTTTGTGAGGAACAATGCATTACAAGTCAGGGGAGCAGTCCTGTTGGCACAACTGAAAAAACTCTGAAACCTGGTTAAAACTAAAGGAGTGGTAACATTGATTCTGGCAGCTGGGAATTTGTTTACACAGGGATTTCAGGCAGCTTCCAGGCCAGCTTGGGAGCTAGGGAAAACTCACAGGGTAGACAAGACTTCATTGTCCTTTCTTTCACAAAAATAACTCACATTCTCTTGCTTCTCAGAAGTCATTTTGCCTTTATAGCCGTAAATATCGTGTTCTTGCTGAATCACTTCCCAACCCTCTTCATCGCCACCTGTTAGAGGCTGGTTTAGGATGCCCCATGTTGCCAAAGCTAAGAACCCAAAAAACATGAGTCAGAACTCAACACCCCACCAGCCTGGCCTATAACCAAGAGGTATCTTCAGAAACATACATGTAAATGTACTTATGCATGCATATTCTGTGTACCCACTATTTTTTACACCTCTGTTTTGGACTCCCCCTGACAATGGTAAGAGTCTTCCTTCCTGGGCCAGCTTTTCCCAGGGTGTTCCCTAGGGAGACTGAAGGAGTCCTCGATCCTTTGAAATCTCCCAGACAGGTTTCTTGAGAATCACTGTTCCCTCCATGCCAATCCTTCACCCAGCCCTGCTGCCTCATCACTCTACTCCCTCAACCATGGTCACTGCTCAAGCATGGTATCATCCTTGAGGTAGGTTCAGAATATCTGAGGACTTAAGATGCTTCAAAGCAGGTTCTTGGCATGCTGGTATTGGCAGCAAGTGAGCTCTCGAAGTTGTTCCTGTAGAGTCCTGAAGAGCTGTATTTGTTTTGAGTGACATTGCTAAATAAGAAAACCTAAACCCAATCAGCTAGCCAAGAAACTCACCCTTGCTGGATAGAAACTCTTGGAACTTCTAAAAGAATAAACCAAGAACTTCTCCCTCTTTCCGAAATGGTAATACCAAGGTTTTATTTACATCTATATTAATAAGTTAAAGAATATCAAGGAACTTCCCCCAGTGCAAGAATTCTGTCATCCATTACAGTTCATTTCTTTTGGCCCTGGCCAATGCTAATTAGCATTGTTCCAGCAATTGCTTAGGCCTTTTTTGAGGTTTGCACAGGTCAAGGATTATTCCTAATATGCAGTGCATGAAGATATCCTGTTTCAGGTTGTCACAACCTAAAAGTAGAAGTAGAAGAGCTCAGCTGCAGGGTTGTAGGCTGTGCTGTGCCAGTTGGCCTCAGGACTACCCGAAAGACCCTGACCCATTTTACTTATGGATTCAGACGTATCTATATCCAGAGTCAGGTTCATACCAAAGAACATGAATGAAGAACATAGAATTCTCCTGTCTTCGCTCACTCTCCAACTTCCTTTTTGTTTTACAAGTGTAGATACAACCCATGAAACCATTGGAGCACTTCCAAAGGACAAGCCAGATCCAATATTTATAGGCTCAGCGTAATTTAGTGGCTCCCATTGTCTTAATATATGTAGAAGGTTTTGTTTTATGGCTGTCGGACTTTTGTTCTTCCAAATAAATCATTGATACTAGACACGCACAACACGGTGATAAATGTTTTACAAACGTCAGAGACATTGTAGATGTCAGACACTAAATTTGCTATCCGGGAAACAGATACTCTGAAGTCTACTACACAACAGAGTCAGGGAAAAGGGGAGTTTTTTCCATAACCTTGAAATTCAACAGCAAATGTAAAGTGGCATTACTCTAACAGAGTTGAATAGGCACTGAATAAATCTGTTAAGACCTTTAAGGGAGACATTGCTTATTAAAGCAGCGTTGAAGGAAGTTGCCGACTGAATCAGGAAACCTTAGATGATACGCTTCATGTGTATGCTTTGTGAAACTGTCTCACTTGAGGATAAAATGCTGACAAAATAAAAATGATGAAATACAGTGTCACTTGTTAGAGAATTTAACCTCAAGTGGGGGTTGGCATAAAAGTGATTTAAAGCTGCTACCAGTTCCAGTCCGTCTGCAGTGGTGTCTACCTCTCCTATCTGCTTTTTTAAAAAAAACTCCTGTATTTTCAGAGGTGAAGGAGTTTTCCATTGTTGTCATTGTTTTTAGGATTTTTTTTTCTTTTTTTCTTTTCTCTTTCAGGAGGATTTTGTAAAAGACATTTGACATTTCTTTTCTGGGAAAACATGCATAGGTTTCTCAGATGTGGGATTTCATACCAAGGCACACTATGGAGAGAGGCTAATGGGAAAAAAAGGCACCCACCTTACAGATATTTCAAAGAATATTTCTGATTAGGGGTATAGATAGGTTCTGGAGTCCAAAATAGTGAAGGATGTGGTAACTAATTTGTTTTGTGGCCTTACCCAACAGCACAAGGATACCGTTCCTGCTCCAAGAACTGGAAATCGTTTAGCTTAGATAAAATAAAGCTAATTAGAAATAAAGCTAAAATTAGATTAGAAAAAATAAAGCTAATTCTCTCTTACATCAACACAGTTCCTACAGAACAGGTCAAGGACAAACCAGGATCATAAGTGTGGAAAAGTATGGAGGGACTGAACAGGAGGAAGGAAAATTTACATCTTTGCATGAAGAAAGGAAGAACAAGAATAGGTCTAATCTATGCAACACCTCCTTAATGTCCAACTATTTTCAGCTCTGGAAAATTTGAATGTCTTTTTCCTTGTTTTTTCCCAGTCTTGTCTGGTTCTCATGTGAGCTTTCAGCATCCATGACGCCCTTTCATGGAAAGTTATTTCATAGGTTTCCTACTCATTATGTCAGGAACCAATGCTTTTTGTTTATTTCAAAACTGATTCCTACGGGCTTCATTTCTTGTCCCCTGTTTCATGTAAAGGAGAAGGCAGCTAAAGGGCCATGAAGATGCTCAGAGGGCTGGAGCACCTCTCTCATAAGACAGGCTGAGAGAGTTGGGGGTGTTCAGCCTGGAGAAGGGAAGGCTCCGGGAAGACCTTATAGCCCCTTTCAGTATTAGAAGGGCAGCTACATGAAAGCTGGAGAAGGACTTTTTACAGGGGCGTGTAGTGATAGGACAAAGGGTAATGGCTTCAAACTGGAAGAGGGGAGATTTAGATTAGATATCAGGAAGAAATTTTTCTTTCTGACGGTGGTGACCCCCTGGCCCAAGTTGCCCAGAGAAGCTGTGGCTGCCCCATCCCTGGAGGTGTTCAAGGCCGGGTTGGACGGGGCTTGGAGCACCCTGGGCTGGTGGGAGGTGTCCCGGCCTAGGGCAGGGGGTTGGAACGAGATGATCTTTATGGTACCTTCCAACATAAACCATTCTATGATTCTATGATTCTAAATCAGCTGACCTGTAATGAAGGCACATGCTTCTGGAGAAGCATGACTATCTTCTGTTGCTTTATCAATTGATTGCTATAGCTGTTTTGTTACCCATCAGGGCACTACCTGTTCATAACATTTACCAGTTCACATCCCAGAGATGGCGCCAGTCATTGAGACCAATAAAATCTTTGTCAAGAGAACACTGTGTAATAAGAGTTAGCTCCTTGGAGTGCTCTTAGATGCAAGTCGGTAAATATATGATGCAAAGAATGGTTTGAGGGCTGGGCTATCCATTTACTAAAATGAAGGAACTGCATCAGTATGGGTAAAAATTAATTTCGCTCGGGGAACAAGATGCCAACTTGACATGAGTAACACGAAGCCTGGGAGCAAGAGAGAGAGCACATTGGTAAGTAAATAATCTAACTAGATAAGGAGAAAGGTGTTCTGTAAAGTATGAGGTAAGACCTCTATAAGATGTAAATAATGCATTTTAAGGACAATTTCAGCTTTTTTTTGGAATAACCTTAAGTCTTGCCTGGATATAAATCAACATGATGGACATCTCTGGAAAACTGTTGGTAAGGATGAGGCTATTAAAACCAATGGCCAAATATCCCAGAGCTTTCAAACAAGTCAACCAGCATGAGATTATTTACCTGGTGCTTCTCTCCACCTCCTTAACTCTTTGCTCTGGGAGTACCAGCTATACAAATGCTTTGTTCTGAGTGAAACTGGCTCTTGTAATTGATTCAATACTGAAATAGAAAGAAAACCACTAATTGAGTCTCCAGTGTCTTCTAGAGTTTCTGTATTCCTGGTGCTGAGTAAACTGAGGCACAAGAACAGGAGTTCTGTAACTAAGTGCAGACATTGGAGTTGCTGATGTCTACAGCTGGTGAAGGCAGCCCAGGCTTCTTTTACTTCTTGCTAAAAGAAATACATGCTCCTAAGGCACTGCTCTTCTCATTCTAAGGTAGACACTAGATCAAACAAATTTCTCCCTAAAAGGCTCAATTTCTTTCTACTGGCTACAAAAAGAGCCTGGAGTCACTAGACCAGAGACATAGATGTAGACATCTAAAAACATTTGTGGTTTATCTCTCTGTGTGGTGTCCTACTGCAGAGCAGAGAAGGCTGGCAAGGTCTGGCACTTGCAGCAGGAAGCTGTGATGACTGATGCTGCAGAGCCCCGGTATGCTTATCTCGGCATTATACACTTGGATAGCAACAGCACAGGGAATCCCAAAACTCTGGTCCCCAAGACAGCCTGGGAAGCTATGAGGAAGAGCCAGAAAACATAGAATGGGTTCTTAAACCTGAGGGGTTGATGATAAAATGCCCATTGCTAAAGGGTAATGGTGTGAGAAAGAAAGGTAAATGGAAGAACACCTCTACCATCAAGTTGCTGGTGCAGTTCCTACTTATCAATGGTATGGTGATTCAAAGGAGCTTGCTGTTGAGAACTTGCTCTCCCTCTGAAACCCTGACCACCTGTAGAGAACATGGGACCTTCCCTCCCCTAGAAAGGGTCCAGCAAGAGAATTAATGGGCTTACAGACCTTTCTGTGTTCTTCTCTGGCTCTGCTTTGCTCTGAGAAGAAAGCAACCTCAAAGAACCCCAGAACTTGTGAGTACTTTATAAACTTTAAACACCACAAAAAGAATCACAACATTTGCTGTGGGGGATGACTTTTAACTCAAGCCTTTGAAGAACGATATAGACTGGATTCTTTTGCAGAAAAACAAGTATTGCTTTTTCATTTAAGTGAAACACCAGGCTTTTATATCCAACCTTTAAACATTAAGTGGCCCAGCTGTGTTCTTTAATGTCACCATTCTGCAACCTTAACAAAATGAAAATAGCCATGAATATCATCGATCTCTGGGCACAGATGCATTTCCACATCCTTCATTCCACATCCAGCAGCCTTTCACAGGCCAGAACAAAAAAAAACAACCCAACCATTTCACGTGAAAGTCTAGCCACTCATCAGAAAATCGGCTTGATAAAAATGGTGAAATCTGAAATTCTCTCCCCCTCTCTGGTTTTGCTCAATGGCTTCCAGATTGCATCCATTTGATTTACAAAATGAAAGACGTGCTCCCCCCTCCCCTAATTACCAGGGACACAAATTCAGTTTTGGATGAAAACCTTTTGTGTGTGCCTCTTAAGTCCTCCCCAAAAGTTCTGCCACTGGAATTTGGCCAACCATTTTGTTGATGATGCATGAGCTGGAACCGAATGGAGATGATTTTTCCATTAACAGCTTTGGCTCTGCAGAACCAACAGGAGTAAAATATTAGTTTTGCTTGCTAAAGAATCCACTATGACTCAAAGACACAATGAAACAGATCTTTGGGGAAAGGGGCTTATGTTCTTAGAGAATCACTTTCCTAACTATAACCATACCAGTTCTCAAAGCTCTATACAAAAATCTTTTGTATCTCATTACAGACAGTCAAGAGTCCAAAGGTTCAGACCTCCAAAAGGCCTGGAAAGGCTTGGAGCAAGCAACTGAGTATTCTGTCAACAAGATATATATTTGTTTTTTTCTACAGAAAATGTTGATCTTGACTAAAATACAGATTAAAAAGAATTAAAACCAATCAGAGTTGGGGCATTGTTTGAATTTTTGTAAGTCCTTGACTCCATTAAGAGGGTAGAAGGACAGAAGACTGTTTCTCTATCGGAAGACAAAATATATTCTGAGCGTGTGTTAGCCAGTGTGGTTAAAGTTATGGACTAGGGAGGACCTAGGTGAGGCTGGACGTTTAGGGAACTGGTGGCCACCCAGAATGCAGAAATACTTCCATAGTTACTGTCTGTGACCTTATGCAAAAAAGCAGCTGTATTGGGTGGTACTTAACAGAGAGACTACCACCACCTTCTTATTCCTCCTTTGGTGTATTTCTGCCCAGGTTTAAAAGGAATTAAAAGACTAAGTTTCTGTATGAAGTTACACACTAAGGATCACATTCATATTGCCTGGACATGGAGACCTGCAGCAGAGAAGGTGGTGATACAAGAGATCATTTCCTGACCTGGAGGTAGTAGCTTGTCCATTGCTCTTCCTCCCTCACTCATGAAAGCTCAATTCCATCACAGATTCGCTGGGTAATTAGCAAAAGACGGGAAAGATGTCTCTACATGATTATTCTCTATCAAGGTCCTTTGTGGCGAGCTTGGCTGAAACATGAGTTCCTCTCCCAGTGGTGGCATGGGGAATGGTCTCACCCAAAACCTATAGTCAAAACTTAATTTGTGATCACTGCATCTCTGGTTGCATCCCCTCCACTGGCAACTGAGTCATGCCATTCCAGAAGGCTCAGAGTGCCGTAGAGTGCAGACTGATGTTTGGCCACTTACAGTTTCTAAGTGCATTAGTGGGCTACCTTACTGTAGAGACCCATCTTGATGTTAATATTTGCAGTGTCCAAAGGTATGACAAGAAATTATCTGAGACATCACTTCTTTCATATGTGACTACAACGATAGAGAAATGTGTCCCACTGATTCTGACACCCCCTCCTTATTTTTCGTTTAAAAAAGGTAAATCGCACCTGATCAAAATTATGTTTTGAAAACCATTTAAAAAAGTTTAAGCGTCCAGCAACGTTTGGCTGAAAAGCAGCAATGACACTTATTCAGTGAGTTTTGCAGAGCTAATCCAAACAATTTGCTTTTATCTGTGTGCGTGTGTGTGTGCGCACATGCTTTAGCCTTTGGGCCTACTCCAGACTCATTCATCATGCAGTAACTTCACATAGCAAATAAAAATAAGAACGTGTGCCACAGCAACATGTAGGGGCCTCCAACAGGATCTGGGCCCCACAGTGCTATGTTGCATAAATATTTACTAACAACTGGCTTCTGCCATGAATAACTACAAATCTAAACAGGATGGCAAAAATAATAAACAAATAGGCAGACAGGAAACATCTTCACTTTCAAGTGCCCATCTGTAGGGACTGGGTCTGTGTTCAGTGGTGGACAGGACAGAGAAATCCCATTACTGCTCTCCACCCTGAAGGCTTTCCTGTTGGCTACATTGGAAGTGCCCAAACATTTTTGAAGAAGCTGAATTTAAGATATGCGTGGGGCTGCATTAACACGCGACGCATTCAGCCCCAGCAGAATTCAACCATTTCCCCCAAGTGGAGGCTCTCCTCCTTGAAAGCTGTGGTTATGAACCTGATGCAGTCTTGAGGGTTTACCAAATGGATGTGTGACAAGGCTGGTATTAAGAGTGGACTCTCTTTTGGGTTTCATTGACATTATAAATATGCCGAGTGCAACATTTTTGTACTGTCTAACAGCTGGCTTGGCTATAAGAATATCTGCAGTGTTATACCTTTATCAGCACTTGACACTTTTCAAACCGTTTCATACACTGTGATACTGGACGTAATGCAAATTCTGTCACTTGGAAACCTGAAGCAGCACAGGGGTAAAAGCACTATTGCAAGTAATGTGGACATTAATGCAGCACAGAGGCTGGTGGTTAGAAATACACCTGAGTTTTATCCCAAAATTTTCCATTAACTGTCTGCGCGGTGCACACACAAGGAAAGAGTTCACAATGGGATAGGAAAAAAAAAAAGGGTTTATCTAAGCAGCTTATATAAAGGTGGTGGATGGGATATTTAAGGCAGGTTATGTTTCAGTCAAAGAATTTGTGAATTTGCCTTGATTGCCACTGGAAAAAGAAAAAGAAGAAAAAGAAAAAGAAAAAGAAAAAGAAAAAGAAAAAGAAAAAGAAAAAGAAAAAGAAAAAGAAAAAGAAAAAGAAAAAGAAAAAGAAAAAGAAAAAGAAAAAGAAAAAGAAAAAGAAAAAGAAAAAGAAAAAGAAAAAGAAAAAAAGAAAGGAAAGGAAAGGAAAGGAAAGGAAAGGAAAGGAAAGGAAAGGAAAGGAAAGGAAAGGAAAGGAAAGGAAAGGAAAGGAAAGGAAAGGAAAGGAAAGGAAAGGAAAGGAAAGGAAAGGAAAGGAAAGGAAAGGAAAGAAAGAAAAGAAAAGAAAAGAAAAGAAAAGAAAAGAAAAGAAAAGAAAAGAAAAGAAAAGAAAAGAAAAGAAAAGAAAAGAAAAGAAAAGAAAAGAAAAGAAAAGAAAAGAAAAGAAAACCAGCAGTATTGCTCTCTCTCTCTCTGTGTCAATTGTAGAGAAAACTTCAAGCATCAGAGTTTAGAGAAGATACCTAATTCTTAGATAGCTACAGTAATGTGAAATAGCCCTGATGCATTACTCGATCATTACAGGGCTTTTTCACAACCTCTGTATTCCAGACATTTAGGACTG
This sequence comes from Pluvialis apricaria, assembly GCA_017639485.1. Taxonomy (NCBI): domain Eukaryota; kingdom Metazoa; phylum Chordata; class Aves; order Charadriiformes; family Charadriidae; genus Pluvialis; species Pluvialis apricaria. The sequence goes on along the minus strand of CM030008.1, from coordinate 2,628,581 downwards.
AGGACAAGGACAAGAAGTTCTTTAGTCATAGATCTTAGATTAAATAAGAAGCTGGCCATGTTCACTCCTACCCTGAATAGGTAAAGTTGCTATAGTTAAATCAGAAAATCTGGGCATGGGGCCTGAGGGTCATGCTTTGTGTTTTAGCTGGTCAGTAGTCAGTGTCGATATTGGTGTGTTAGGTTGGGGAACAAGCTTGCCGTCCTGCGTCTCCTGATGGGCTTCTTCATTGGCTCTTATTTGGAGCAAGTCAACGCGTTGATCAAACCCAGATCACAGAATCATAGAATGGTTTATGTTGAAAGGGACCTTGAAGATCATCTTGTTCCAACCCCCTGCCAAGGGCAAGAACACCTCCCACCAGCCCAGGTTGCTCCAAGCCCCGTCCAACCCGGCCTTGAACACCTCCAGGGATGGGACAGCCACAGCTTCTCTGGGCAACCTGGGCCAGGGCCTCACCACCCTCAGAGTGAATATTTATATAGAGATATAGAGGGTAATGTCGCCAAACCTACAAAACCTGTGAGCCAAACTGGCTCACTAGCTCGAAACTTTGCAAACGTAGGGCAAAGCTGTTACTAGTAGTCATACTGAAGTAGCAAGAGCCCAAGCCAAGACACGTCTAGGGTGGATGATGCCCTAGCTATCTTGTGCAGAGTTCTCTCACTTTCTTGTGAACCAGTTTCTGCAGTTTATTGGTAGAGATGCGACACCAGAGTAATTTAGACCATAAGTCTGTGTCCTGTATCCATACTCTCTTCCCATTTTGCACGGGGAATGTGAGCTAGCAGCCCTTGCACTGCAGAAGCTGTGGAGTTCCAGAGGAAATCGGGGTAACCTGTGTGAGTGTGCATGCGTGTATTTTCATTCGAGAGGGTGACCCAAATGCAGGTGTGCAGCTTGGAACTACTCTCTTCATTCAGTCTCTCTTGGGCTTCAAGTCTCTTCTCAGAGCACCAGCTGAACTGGAAACCTGTTAATGATACCTCTTTAGTTCAGGCTTGCAGACCTGTCTCCTTCATCTTTGCTCCCAGACCTTAGCTTTATTATTCATGTAATGCCTTTTAATTAGTAAATTCCTTAAACTTTAATGCTTTTGCTTCAGTGCCAGCTGACCCCATGGCCACTTGCCCCCCAGCAGCTTCAGAGACATGTTGTAGAAAGTTCACTTTACTTACTTTAATGACCCTTTTTTCTGAATTAATACGTCTTTTGGAGATATGAACCCTGACAGCACTGTTAATATAAGATTCTGAGCAGAATTATGCTCTGTGTAATACCACTTCAGTCAAATTGCTCTTGAGTTTCTTTTCTTTTATTAGCTCAGCACATTTTACAGGGCAGGGGATTTTTTATTTTATTTTTAAATAGACTGAGGCACAGAGGTTAAGTGATCTTGGAGTTTATGTTGAGTTCTCTGTAAATCAGCTCAGTGCTCAAGGAGATAATAAATATTAGCAATGTGTATAAAAACATTGAGCCAAAGAGAAGACGACAGAAATATCTCTGTGTCAGAAGAAGGCGAAAACATTGCATAGCTAAATAGCACACCCACATCTTGAATGCTCCTGGCAACTTTGCTTCTCCTCCCCTCCTCCCAGGAAAGGACATACTGGGATCAGAAAAGGTTCAGAGAAGGGTGACAGAGACAACCAAATGGCCACACCAGGAAAGAGGCCCCCTGCTCTTCAGCTTGTTAAATAGTGAAATAGGTCTGTAAATTCCTGAAGGGTGATGAAGTGGGAGAAAGTGAACAGGAGCCTCTACCAATTAAATGAAGCACCCAATGAATTTTTGGAGTAACGCACTTCAAAAACAGAGAGGAAGCCTGTTTCTGCCAAGCTCATATCCTGTAACTCGTCATCACAGGAAGCTGTGGAGTCCAAATATATAGATAGGCTCATAAAATAAAGACAAAACCGTGGAGGATCCATCTCGTGAGAGTATTAAATTCAAGGGTCTGGGTTCAACTTCCAGCTCAGGAAGCTTCTGAGCTGTGTCATGTCAGATCCTGGGAGATCACTCTCTACATTCCATATTTCTTCCACTCTTTCCCTATGCATTACCTTTTAGGACAGGCTATACAGATTTTTGGCTTGGCTAAATGTCACCACCAACAGGAAATGTAGAAACAGACTCGTTCTCATAACCAACAGTTCTACTTTTGCTGTCTTCAGGGCACCAGTAATAAAGTAGCTGTTTGCCGGCCAGCCAAAAGATGATAGACTCGATCACTTGGGTCTGAACCTGTGATGTTCAGATCTTCCTACTTTAGTTCCTCCTATTTCTTCTCCAGCTGCTGCTGTTATGAGAAAGATCTTTTTTTTCATAGTACTATTTCAGTTCCTTTTCCATTTGAGGCATAAGGAACTGTATCATAACGAAATATCTAAGGCAAAATAACAGAATGCTTTCACAGTATCGTCAGGGTTGGAAGGGACCTCTGGAGATCATCTAAGTCCAACCCCCCTGCCACAGCAGGGACACCTACAGCACATTGCACAGGACGGTGTCCAGGCGGGTTTGGAATGTCTTCAGTGTGGGAGACTCCACAACCTCTCTGGGCAGCCTGTTCCAGTCCTCCACCACCCTCAGAGTAAAGAAGTTCCTCCTCATGTTAAGATGGAACTTCCTGTGCGCCAGTTTGTGCCCGTTACCTCTAGTCCTATCACTGGGCACCACTGAAAAAACACTATTCTCATCCCCCTGGCACCTCCCCTTATTGATAAGATCCCCCCTGAGTCTTCTTTTTTCTAGACTGAAAAGCCTCAAGTCCCTGAGCCTTTCCTCATAAGAAAGATGCTCCAATCCCCTAATCATCTTTGTAGCCCTTTGCTGGACCCTCTCCAGCAGTTCCCTGTCCTTCTTGACCTGGGGAGCCCAGAACTGCACACAGTGCTCCGGCTGCGGCCTCCCCAGGGCAGAGCAGAGGGGGAGGATGACCTCCCTCGACCCGCTGGCCACACTCTGCTGGATGCCCCCCAGGATGCCATTGACACCCCAGGATGCCATTGAATGCACAATGGCATCAATGCACAGACATCTCCTTAGGAGTGAGTACATGAGGCTGATGGGTTTCTTTGGGGTCTGAACTCACAACTCACAATAGCGATGAACTCATCTGGGCACTGATGACCCAAGAATTGTTCTGTATGTTTTCTGTGAGATAAATTAAGGTTGAAAGGACAAATCCCTGGAAAAAAAATCCCTATGAATTTTCTTAAAGTTATTCAATTTCAAGTGTTTTACTTTAAAGTGGAACAAAGGCGCAAAAGACTAATTACACCCTTTAGCTTGATTTAGATTGTTTGCGCTATTCTATGCAATACGCATTGATGTATTCTAGTGTTTTGCACAACCGTTTTCAAGGCACTTGAGCGGTAGCTCTTCAATCATGTTGAAGGCTCATGAGGAAACTCTCCACTGTTCAGGAATCTGTGCTACTAACTAGATTGCCAGCGGTTGAAAAAAAATTTAAGTGAGTCATTGGGTCACTCACTTTGGAGATCTGTCCCTTATTCCACAGCCTTCTCCCCTGTATTGTAACCCACCTGGTAAAGAATGCTCTATGAGGAAACATAGCCCTCTTTCTGTTGGAATAGGGCACCTTGAATTTCCTTGAACTGCTGCATTTTAAGAACTTCTTCATTGAAAATTGCCATGGAGAGGCTGACCTCCGGTAACTTGTTCCTACCCATTCTTCTGAAGCTGCACGTTCAGTTTTGGGAAATGGAAAACGAGCACTGAGAGGTGACATAGAAAAAGACAGTCCTATGTTGCAAGCAGATTTTTTTCTTTTCTTTTCAAATTCACTTAGAGACCTTCCTCTATATCTTGTCATATGTTGTTTAAATCCAGGCTTGGCTCTTAGGGCTTCCTTGCAGCTAACAGACTTTCCTGGGGATACCTGTGGTAGAGACTTCATAATTTGAAAGCCTGGAGGTCGTTCCAAAATTGATGAGACAGCAACAAACAGAGAGCCTGAGGATTGATACAAGTTGCTAGGCAAAGTGGTCTGACTGAGTTAAAATGAAATGCTCGTTTTGGCTTTCTGGCTTCAAAAATGAGGAATTATCTTAAAAAAAAAAAAAAAGAAAGCATCCCATTACCATTCTACTGATAGCTGGAAATCTTCCTCTCTCTTGCTCGCCTGGCAGCTGCTTAAACTATTCAAATGCCTTTATGAGCCAAGTCAATGTTTGGCAAGTCCACTCTTACTTCAGGAGATTAAAGAAAAAGAATCATCTTTCTTCCTGTTCATTCCTTTTTGTTCGTGCGTCCTCTGTGCAATGAGAATGTTAACACTTTGTGATGCCCTTTCGAACAGAATTCTGCTACAGCTTGACAAGTCACGTGTCTGACACTACATATGAGGTTTGTCTTGGCTAATGGCAGTCATGGAAGTGCCAGAAATCTAACTCTGGGCAAGTCACTTGAGGGTCTCTCTAGAATCAGATTTAGAAAACTGATCCTTCCTGTGATCAGATAGGTGTCTAAAAAGGGTAAGATAAATCACCCACTCATTTTCAAACAGAGAAATGCTAATTTAATGTTTGTAGAACACCGACCTTACATGTACTCTTACAACCCAGTGAGGGAGAGGATCTGGGCTTTCATCAAACCTTTGTTCTTCACATTGGAGGGCTATTTTTAATGTACATAGTTTCCTCAGTAAGATTTACAGCATAGTCCTTCAAGCAGATCTGGACTGCTAACTGCAACTATGTGTGAGGCTCTCTGTGAGGACAGAGATGTCTCAGGTTGCCTCTTCCACCCAGGAAAGATATTGTGTGAGTTGCCTTCATGGATATGACTAGACAGACCTGGCAAAGGCAACAGACGCTGCAGTGCCTGCTAAAAGCTGCTGTCTAACCAGCACTGGTGGCAACAAGTGAGCCAAGCCACTGGCCATCGCTCAAGGTCTGCTCCTGAGTGTAAGCTTAAAATCTTCAGGACCTCTGAGTCCTTCTGGAGACTGGGAGCCTTTCTGACTATCTGCTGCCATCTCCCTCTTGTTCCTCTCGTTCTCTGCATTGCACCAAGGCTTCTGTGTCAATGCCTGATCTCATCTCTGTTTTGCTCTGAGAACACAACCAGAGAGGAACTGCTTTCTCAGAAGTGCTTTGTAGCCTTGATTATTTCCCAGGACACAGAAAAAATCTGTCTGCTTTCTACAGAAAATAGATTTTGTAGCAAGGGCTGATATATTTTATTAGACCAGCTGATACAGCTGGAAATAACAAAGGAGCTTCCAGATACTCAATCCCTTCTTCAGGACTGAAATAGCAGCAGCCAACCTCATACTAAGTAAAAGTTGCCTTGTTTATATCTTTAAACCATCGCAGCTACAGAATAGTGTTGAATACACATCCTGATCCCAAGTCTGGAAGGAGCAAGAGAAAGATTGCCATTGGCTTTAAGTCATCCCAAGGATGCTGAGATGCCAAGACGTGGCTGGAGTGGAACAACATTTGTTCTAAGGAAGCTAGAGAGATGCATTGACACGTATTTAACAGATGTTCAGAGTTTTCTATGAGGTCCTCAGGTGAAAAATTATATAAAAGCTTAAAGCTGGTTTATTAATGAGCCACTTTATCTCACTTCTGGTACTCATCTGTTGCTTATTCAATAAAAACAACACCAGTATCTGAAAGGTTTCAAAAAGGCAGCATGTGTCATTGCTATTTTGAAGGCATTGAATGAATGGGGTCTGACAGCTGTTAAACCCAGGGGAGATTATTCTGCCAGGCAAGGCTTAGAGTTTAAGCTTTCAGGTTTGTTTTACATGGGAAACTTTTCAGATGTCTTAAGTGAAACCTCTGCCTTTTTTTCTGAATGCATCTCTTATCTTTGCTTCCCAGAATAATTCTTTGCAATAAAAACCGGATAGAGAGCCAGAAATTCTGTGAAAAATGCCCACACAGCGCATCTGTTGGTGCCACTGTGATTCAGGGATACGCTCTTGGTCATGGAAAGAGGAAAGCAGACCCCAAATGCTCCTCAGGTCTCATAATCAGGAGTAGAGAATTTAAGGCTTTTGTGGAAGAAGGCAAACCCAACAACTACTTTAAGCATCTAAATGTACACAGGTATACCCTCTTTCTGGCAAATTTTTATGCACCTCCTGTTCTGTCCTGTGGGTGATCATGAGCTCTGCAGTCTTGGCTGAACCGACAGAGCTAAATGACTGTTTCTCATCAAAGCCGCTCCAGATCCAAAAGCTAGAGGAGTTCACACTGACTTTCACCTTGGAAACCCTATTCACTCTGGGAAAGCCCAGAGGGCATGGAGGTCAGATCAAAATCCAGGCTGAAGAGGAGGGACTGTCCTCCTTTTCTTTAACAGCTTCCAGGTGGAAGCACATCCCAGCACGGGGAACCTTGAAATCTAGGCTTTGTTAAATCCACCTCTTAACTAGCAGGAAAGAAAATGTTCTGATCAAGGGGACCCTTTGTCCTTCCTATTGAATCTTCTCTTACAAATAACAATAGGTCAATGAGAGAGAGAAATTAAGAGGCATTTGTAGCTCAACAAAAGGTTGATGGGTGATCCCTGCTGGGATGTTTTCAGAGATTTTGGGTGTAACAGTTGTCTAATGCAAAACATAAGCATACTTCAAGATCAATTTGTGCTTTTGTCTTTGTAAACTGTGAGCAAAACACCCACCACAAAACATACTCCACCAACCATTAGGCATAATTATCAGTATAAGCATACCAGCAGTGCCAATAAAACCAGGCCTGGAGTTTAATATGCAAAATACCATACATTTGCTGAGAAGGTACTTACATGGGCAGCCTTGATTTTATGAATTCATTGGAGACATTTCGGTTAATGCACAGCACACGAGGTGCTTGAAATGAATCTCGTAATCCCATCACACACCCATGCACAGCGTCTGTTGGATATACATTACCTTTCAGCTCTAACACAAAGCGGGTTCATTAAAAAAGGCAATTAAATCATAAAACACAAGAGCTATCCAGGATGGGCAACACAAAGGAAAACAAGTGCATCTGCATTTTTGTTTGCACAAAGAATCAGTAACAAAATGGGTCTAGTAAGAAAGGGAGCCGTAGAAATTAATAGATGCATATAAAGCACAGGAAGGTGATGCATTAGCAACTTTTTGTGTCTCAAAATGAGCAACAGAGAATCTTTGCCAGGACTGGACAGAGAGGAAATGAGGTGGAGCCTTGGGATGGTACAACAATCACAAGCAGCTTGTCAGATCCCATAATCATATATGATCTGATTGGAAGTTTTAAGAAATTCTCAGAGACAGTAATATTTTCTTCCAAAACTACCAGATATAAACTTCCAGTTAAAGAGAAGTTACAGTTTAAAATTAGAATCATAGAATCATAGAATTGCTTAGGTTTGAAAAAAACCTTTAAGATCACCAAGTCCAATCATTAACCTAGCACGGACAAGTTACCACTATACCATGTCCCTCAGCACTACGGCTACACATCTTTTAAATACCCCCAGGGATGGCGACTCCACCACTGCCCTGGGCAGCCTGTTCCAATGCTTCACAATCCTTTTGGTGAAGAAACTTTTCCTAATATAATTTAGTAAAGTATATGACTTCAGTGGCACAAGAAATGGTGCCTGGTCACCTAAAACTCTGAGAAGCTTGTATTTTCTTCCCAATCTGTAACAGGAAACATATTTTTTCCCCAAAGCATTTCTCTATTGTATTGTAAAAACTCTTAGGGTTTGATTGATTGCTCTATGGGCTAAAAAAAGAGATCTTGTAGTCTTTAAAAAAAAAAAAAAGAAAAGAGAAGTAACATTTTCTTGAAACCTGAGAAAGCTGGAGAAAAAAATCAAGCATTGTTCTTCAGGATATAGAGATGAGCTGTTTCCATCACTCGGAATAATCACCTTTTGCTCGTGTAAAGGCAGTTATCATGGAAGAGGCTAAAATTGCAGGTGAAACCATTTCAGTTTTTAGAAGAAATTTCCTAACCATTGGAGCAGAGGGGTCCTAGGATAAAGACTAAGGAATGTAGCGGGATTCCTGGGACTGGAAGTTTCTCAGATCCATTAACACGAGTAGTGATGTAGCCGACTGCCACTGGAGGCATGCACTCTTATATTTTCAGGGTTGTATCTCTCCACTGAGCAACCCCGATTCCTGCCATCTTTCTCCATAGGTTGTGCTTTCCAATGTGTAAATATTTTTTCCTGCTGCTCCATCACTTTTGGCCCTACATGTGGGGCCGTGCCCAATGCCGAGCAGAGTTGAAGGACCCTGGTATGGGTCTTGCAAGAGGTTCCTTTTGCCTAAGGTGCCTAAAATGTGTCTCAGTGCAACATTGGATTTTGTGGCATCTGTGACATTACAAATGTATGGGGAGCCTGAGGTCCACCCTCCCCTCTAGACCTTTACCAGCCATTCCCCATCCTGCACTCGTATGAGTGAAAATCCCTGCAGAAATACAGAACTTGGTGTTTCCACACAAAGAATGTGACAGAGGGATGAAGTTGGTCTTAATCTGCAATTGCTAATAGCTTAAAATTCTATTCCTCCCTATAAACACAGTCTCTCTCAAACTCAGATAACAACATTTTGATCAGTTGCTTGTTTTTCTTGTCACCAAAAAAAATTTACTAAGAGCAAATTTCAAAAACTCCTAGCAAAACTCGCAGCCGACACACAGCTCCTTTTCTGACAATGTCAAAGTTTTCCCTTGTTTTAATGAGTAATCATGGGAAATGGAAGAGTAGGTTGGTTTTGCAAAGTTTTGCAGTAATAGCAGGTAGCAGTACAAACCCAGTGGCTGGGCATGAACTGTGAATGAGCAATAGCATTCAGCAGCATAGGAGTAATTATCCAGAGAAGACTGTTGCCATCATTACAGTGACAAAAATAGTAAACTCAAGGAAAAAAAAAACAACACAACACTCAACAAGCCTCTGCTTGTTTTATTGGGAGTGATAGATGCACAATCAAATTGTGCATCAGGATATTCTTATGGACCTTAAACTTTGACTGTAAATTGCACTGATAAACCACAAACACGTGTACAAAGATATTTCAGAGTTTTTCTGTTTGTTTGTGTGTGGGTTTGGGTTTTTTTTCCATGAGGATCGTAAAGGTTTAATTGATGTTTATGAAACTAATCAAAACCACAGAATCATGAGAACTCGTAGCCACAAATATGAGCTGAAATGGGCTAGGAATTGTCTCAGCTGTAGGTATCGTGTCTCAGCCAGGAATTTCATCCTAGGGATCCGGTGTGTGATAGATGGGAAGAGCTGCTTGCTAGGACTCGTTCTCTCTAGCTCAGAATGATGCAAGGAAAGAAGAATTTGCTGATGGCAAACTAAAATACAGAATACTGCTGCTCTCTTGTCTGAAGAAAAAAAAAGGAAAAAAACGTCTAAAAATGCCCAAACCATCTCCTCTTTTGGAGCTCCACCTTTTTTGTGCCAACTAGGCATAGTTGGTAATAGTTACTAAAAATATTCCTTTGTTTTTAGCTTCAGTTCTTTATTTTTAGATGAATTTGTCTACAACGGGGATTACTAAACTGAGATTAATTTTGGTTGTTTTGAGTTCCTCCAATCTCTCTGTTGTTTGCAAGAGTTCAGAACTACTGTAACTCTAGAACACTACCAAGGTTTGGGAGGGGGGACAGGACTGTTTCTATTTTTGGGGGTTTTTTGGTATGATTGATCTGGTTATCTAAATTCTCTTAATTGCAGTAGTGGCCAGTTAACCACATGACTTACAGAACATTTCTCATGAAAAAAAAAAAAAGAAACAAGTGCAACAAACTAGTATTTCTACCCCATTCAGTGTTACTCCTTAATACATTTTTACACGAGTGCCACAGTGCAGAGTGAAGAAGGAGATTCATTACACAGGGTCATCAGAAGCACCCCAAAGGTAGGATGGATATTTCTATTTTCACCTTGAGCAAGGATTTCGTCCAGTGGCATACCTTGGTGGGGATAACTCCCTCAGGCAGAAGAGTGCACAGATGCTACGACTCTAGTTCTGCCCTATTAAGAGCCAGAGCAAAAAGCTTTACGATCTTTCTTTCAAAGCAAACGAGCCTCTGAAAGGCTGATTCTCAGGAGGCATAACTGATTACGGGAGCTTTACATCTTGTTTCATTACAATTCAGGAAGCTGTAATGCTTGGCACCCGCTGAGGATTTATCTATCTCCAGAAGTGTAGCCAAGGGTGAACAGAGGCAAACAAAGTTTATCCTCTTCTAATTTGGGCAACTGGCAGTTTACAGCTCCATGTGGTGGGCCTGGAATACCAAACAAGTGAGTTTATCCGCTTGTTTATTGACTCCTGCGCAAGACTCCTGCACCAAAAGATGCCTTTATCTCTCCTAAAGACAAAGCCGGGCTGATCACCACATGTCAGATGGAGCAGAAAGCTAAAACAAGCAGGGCAGAAACTGACTGCAGCCTCCTTTCCCGTGGATGAGCGTGCTTTTACATAACCTTAAGCATTTTCCCCTGTGTGGGTAAATCAGTGTAAGGCAATGACCTGAGAAGAAGGCTGGGGATGGTGTTCAGGTTGACTCACACCTATCGCTGTTAGCTCGAATGGGAAATATGCCCAGACCTGGTTTTGCAGCTGATTTTAAACCATAGTCTGGTAACCAAGAATTCCCTCTAATCTTTTCTCCCTCAGGTTATGTATTTTCCCTTCTGGTCAACCCCTCCTGACGTGCCAGGAAGTTTGGAATCGATAGCCGTGCTCTGGATCTTATCAGCTTTCACTTTTTCTGTTTTTCTTGTTGTTACGAGAGACTTCGTTGCTTTAAAGCATCTTCCTTCAGGTACCGCATTTGTAAGAGGCAGAACATTTCCTGCTTGGCTTCCTGCTATGCTCGCGCAAAATGTTTTGATGATTTGTTTCTTTTTATGGCTTGAAGGTGGTTAGGAATAATCTGCAATCACAACGATGAAAGCCATGCTAAGTGAGTTCTGGAGGCAAGAAAAAAGAACTCAGCAGTGACTATCCATACACAAATCATTAATGTTGTATCGAGATAGCGAAGCTGATTCTGTACCATAATTATAAAGGAAACATTTGTACTTTTCCACAAAGAGACTGGGGCATTGCAATTTTGCTAGCGTCAGGCAGATGCTGTCTGTATATTTATCACAAGAAAACACAGAAAGACCTTTTGAAAGCTCACTGAGATTGAGAGGGAAGTTTTCCCCCGACTTTAATGGAATTTGGATCAGGTACAAAACACTTGTTAATTAGCCAATTTGCAAAAATTTAAAAATTGAATACAAAGTGTCTGTAAAGAAAGAATGCTTAACGAGCTTTGCTAAGTCCTGGTACAGACCATACACAGCCTGCAGGGTTCACAGTTCCAGGGTTGAACACATCATCTGCTCACACAGCAAGGGCTTGAAGGGACCTCAGCAGTCATCCAATCTATTTCTCCCCCTTCAGCTAGCATCAGTTACACCAACAGAATTCCTGGCAGCTGGTTTCCGAAGATAGTCCTAAACCTCCAAACTTTCCCCATCATCTTCATTTAGGAAGAATTTCTTTAGTGAAAGGGTCATCAGGCATTGGAACGCGTTCCCCAGGGCAGTGGTGGAGTCCCCATCCCTGGAGGTATTTAAGGGTCGTGTAGATATAGTGCTCAGGGACATGGTTTAGTGGTGAGCTTGTCAGCGTTAGGTTAATGGTTGGACTAGATGATCTTACAGGTCTTTTCCCATCTAGGAGATTCTGTGATCTCTTAGAGCCCTGAGCTGGGAATCAGAATTTTCCAACACTCCCCTAAACAACAGAATTAGGGACCGCTGACTCCTAGGTCTTCCTGTGAAGTTTTAAAACAATCCACAGGGGTTTTGAAAAGACAGGCAACTCTGACAGATGGCCTGTTAGCCAAGATTTCCTTGTATTTACGGCAAGCAGGACAAAGTCATGCAGAATTATTAAAGCTCAGCACCGTGGGAGATGGGTGTCATTGCTTGATAGTACTGTATAAAACCGTAATAGTAAAACCAAAATCCACATTGAAAACTGATCAAGGTAACATGACTCATTGTCCTCCTTTTTGGTACTGAAGGCAACCACAAGTCACAGTATGTGGGAGGCAGCAGGGAAAATGGTTTCTTTAAGGGTAGTAGCCCACCTGGTGAGGGAATAACTCACAAATTCCTGAAGAAGCATTTGGATGGGTGAACTGAGAAATGGAAAAAATTCACTGGAATATTTGAGAAATCTCTTCAAATATTTCTTGAGGTGGATTTAATTGAGGACTAATTAATTCTGTCCAAGTATAACTTACCAATGTTTTCTTCCTGCAGCACCACGACCTAGGAGGCTCAGAGCACCCTGGTAAAAGAGGCAGAGACCTCAGTCCTCAGCACCCAACTGGCTCCGGTGACAGATGGTGCTGTGAATTGTAGGAGAGAAGGTGTTCCTCTTAAAGAAGCCTGTATAGTCCTCACCAAGCTGGAGTTATTCATGTGCTACTACACTGCTTCATCTTTGGACAACCCTCCAGCTTTTACAGCTGATGGAAAGATTAATGGGGAAGCCTGGTTGCTCTCTCCATGGACCACTTTCTACAGATGTTAATCAGTTATCCATTTTCTGGCACAACTGTGCTATGTACTCGAGAGAGATTAGCAGGATTCACTCGCAAGAAGTAAACAGCAAGAGACATCTAATCTTTGCTTGACAAAATTAATCTTTCAGGTGCTGCTCGCCAGTTCTGAATGATGCTCTGGAGCTTCCACCTCTCCAGCCTCGGAGAGTCGTTTGTCTTTTCCACAAGCAGATGAGCCTTTTAGTACTGCCTTTGCTCACAATCTTCATGAATAATAATGTGGAGTTAAACAGACTTCCTATGCTTATCAGGCTGCACATGAAGGAGCTGTTGCCTGGCCACTTGGGGTTAAGGGTAATGCATGAAAAATCACATCTCTGATTGAAAATGGCAGGGAAGATTGAAAGGGAAAAAAAAAAGAAGATAGTGGGGCCTCTCAGTTCAGCCCTGGGGGAAGAAAGGCAGATTCCTCCCAGCTCTAAGTCTTGTGGTATCAGGGCTTTCCTTATGGTCCTTGCTCTTGGATCTGAACCATAGAATCATTGAATCGTTATGGTTGGAAGAGACCCTTAAGATCATCAAGTCCAATCGTTAACCTAGCACTGTCAAGTTATCGCTAAACCATGTCCATCAGCACCACGTCTACACGTCTGTTAAATATCTCCAGGGATGGTGACTCCATCACTTCCCTGGGCAGCCTGTTCCAATGCTTGAATGGATGAATGGCTGAACAATGAGGGGGAAAGTCTCCATTATTTTTCCTGTTAACAAAAATAGTTGACAGCCCCTCCTGGTGATAAGACAAGCCAGTTAATGGGAACTCTGTGGGCTGTGACACCAGAAAGCCAGGAATCAAATTGTTTGCCTCAATCCTGCCCTCTTTTGGAACGGGAAGCATGAGAGGACAAAAAATAGAGGTTCAGGAATGGGAATGCTGTGTAAAGTGTAAAAAGCACTACTGGGCATCTCTTCATGCTTTCCTGGAGATAATCGGACTGATATGGGTAATAAGGGCACATGGGACCACAGCAGGAGACAGTCTCTTCAGTCAGCACTGGCAGGACTGGAGCATCTTGACAACATGTGGCATTGGTGGCACACGAGGTCTCAGCAATGACGAGGGTGGGTGACAGAGCACCTGAGCTAAAATAGTCTTGCAGGGCTGTAGATCCATGCTGGCAGACGATTTCCAATTCCAGGGGCAACACCAGAGCTGGGATTTCTCTTGGGTGAGCAGGATCCCATGCAGATACTCCGTCATCTTCGGCATGTGATGTGTTTCTGTTCCCCAAATGGAATCTTTCTGAAACCTTCAGATGATCAGCCCATTCCAAACAAGTAGCAATGTTTCTCTTCATTTCCTGCAGCATCTTCCTTGCTCTATGTTTCCCTCTCCAGTTTTAAGCATTTTTCTCTTCCTGTGCTGTGTTTTCTCAAGCTTGTGTGCTTTTCAAAGCCAGATAATCACTGTGCCTGTAGAAACAGTGTAATTCAATGGTACTGAATCCAGGGACACTGAATATGTAGAGTAGCCTTAAAGTACAGGTACGCTTCGTATGATGACTTCACCATTATCTTCAGCTTAACCATAGTGTCTCAAACATATAGTGACAACCAGGCTGTTCAGTATTTTCTTGTGTGATGCAGCACGTTTTGAAATTCTATCAAACCATTTCTTTCGATTTGGTTTTTTTTTGGATGTATTATGTCCTGGCTGGGTCAGAAAGATGATTCCCTGGAGAAAAAAGTCCCTGTGTTTTTCTTAAATACAAGAAGAACAGAGGACAAGTGTTCTAAATGGGAACAATCTTTAAATAAGTTAAAAAAAAAAAAAAGCTTTACAGCAACCTCCTCGCCAAAGAAATCTTCTCCTTTTTTTCCTTTGCAGTAAGGTTTTGTTCTGTCTCTTCCAAAGACATCTGAGTACCTAAAGCATAAAAATAACCAAACCATTCTTTCACTTACCAAAGCTCCTGGCATGGAAATCTCCATAGCAGATGACATTTGTGATTCTTTGTGATTCTTTGTGATTCTTTCACCCTGCTTTTTTCAGGATGATGCTATCTCTAGAAATACTCCCTAAGTAATCTATTTTGGTGCTTACTAATCTTTTAAATTACTTCCCTTTCCTTTTTTGTCTTTGATACCTCTTGTCTTCCACGTCAAGGTGAGGCTGCCCCTCAGCATGCCCTATCCTATGCAAGAAAAAGAAAGGTCCATAAAGAACTAGTTCTTTCATGCAGTCAGGATTTGGCCAAGCACCTTCAGAAAGCAGCTTTGATGCTGAACTGGTTTTTGATTTCCAACTTCAGCCAGTTAATTACCTTTCCCGAGGAGAGGGATAGCGGGCACTACACTCTGGTTTTGCTCTATCCACATCCACTTAAATTATTTTCATCCCTCTCAGTTACTTCCCAGTAAACTCAGAGCTGGTGATCCTAGACTCAGCTGTTTGAGTGATCAGTAGTCATTCCTCACTGAAGAGCAGAAGAGACATGATCTACTTTCCAGAACACCTTCCTTCCATACCACCATCATTATGTTCTTCAAAGGTGAAAACTGAGTCACTGAATTTGGCATAAGTCAAAAAAACCTGACAGGCAAGATATTTGAGAGCTATTTACATCTGCCAGTTAATTGGCTATAGCCTATGCAGCAGCAGTTGACAGACAGTACCAAGGAAATAGTGCCCCCAGAGAAAATTATCTCTCTTTACATCCCTTGCAGTCACCTGGGAAATATGCTGTTTCTGATAATGCTATGCATATATTATGTGGGAAGGAAAGTATCCAATCTGTACTTTTGCCTACAGGCATGCTGTATTGATCGTACTCTCACCAATATATCATTTATTTATTTCAAGTCAGCTCAGCAAGGCCAGTCCTGGGAAATGAGTCGGATGGGTTGCTTCCAAAAAACAATTAACAGGTGATATTTCTTCTAAGATAAATTTTAACTCAAGTCTCGACAAGAAAGGTGCATTAAAGAGCATTGGTAAACATCTTTTTTGAGTTAACTGTGGAAAAGTTACTATCCACACCTGCTCAGAGCTGCTTGCTCATTAAGAAGCTCAGAAGGACAGACAACTGATGTTGGGGTATCATGTGGGCTTTCTGCAATGCACAGGAAGGCCTAAAACTGGAAATGCCATAACCGAGGTGGCAAAGTTCAAAGGTGCAAAGTCATTCCCTTTAAGATGATGTGTGGGAGCGTCCCCCGACATCTCCATAATGCCAAGGCCTGATCAAGGCACTCTTTACCATTGCAAGCCCATGGGCTGCAGGCTGAGGAGAGAACTCAGAGCCTGCAGTCCAACCCACAGCCTTAACCACACGTGGCCCCTTTCCACCATATGTAGAGCAACCAGACTTCCAATGATCAATGCTAAAAGTAAATACTGGCTGCAAGGTTTTGGGGGCATCCCACGCTGTATCTCAGCCCCCTGCTTTGATCATTGACACAAAACTGGGAGGGGTGGCTGACACACCAGAAGGCTGTGCCGCCATACAGCATGACCTGCACAGGCTGGAGAGTTGGGCAGAGAGGAACCTAATGAAGTTCAACAAAGGCAAGTGTAGGGTACTGCACCTGGGGAGGAATAACCCCATGCATCAGTACAGGTTGGGGTTTGACCTTCTGGAAAGTAGCTCTGTGGAAAGGGACGTGGGAGTCCTGGTGGACAACAGGATGACCATGAACCAGCAATGTGCCCTTGTGACCAAGAGGGCCAATGGTCTCCTGGGGTGCATTTAAAAAAGCATGGCCAGCAGGTTGAGGAAAGTCATCCTCCCCCTCTGCTCTGCCCTGGTGAGGCCGCATCCGGAGTTCTGTCTTCACTTCTGGGCTTCCCAGTTCAAGAAGGACAGGGAACTGCTGGAAAGAGTCCGGTGAAGGGCTATGAAGATGATCAGGGAACTGGAACACCTCCGTTATGAGGAAAGGATGAGAGACCTGGGGCTGTTTAGCCTGGTGAAGATAAGACTGAGAGGGTATCTCATCAATGCTTACCAATATCTAAAGGGCAGTTGGCAAGAGGATGGGGCCAGACTCTTTCCAGTGGTGCCCAGTGACAGGACAAGGGGCAACAGGCACAAACTGGAACACAGGAAATTCCATCTCAACATGAGGAAAAGCTTCTTTACTTTGAGGGTGGCAGAGCACTGGCACAGGCTGCCCAGAGAGGCTGTGGAGTCTCCTTCTCTGGAGATATTCAAAACCCATCTGGACGCGTTCCTTTCCAACCTGCTCTAGGTGACCCTGCTCTGGCAGGGGTGTTGGACTAGATGACCTCTAAAAGTCCCTCCTAACCCCTACCTCTCTGTGATTCTGTGATCCTGTGATCTTTGTGTGACAGCCATTTTCAGAGCCAGTATTCAGGGCTCATTGGATACCACAGGGCTGATACTCTGTCTTACACTTCCCCCATTTCTTAAACCCCAGGTAGATATCTGTCAAATACATTATAAATCTGGCATTGTGAGAGTCACACTGCACTTGCTGTATTGCATGAACATTGCATAGAAAAACTTGTTTCTTTGCAATGGGGAGCTGGTAGGCATCAGGGAGACCCCGCAGACGTGTTGGCCCCACCACAGAATCACACAGAGTCGCAGAATGGTAGGGGTTGGAAGGGACCTCTGAGGCCTCCTTGTGCAGGGGAGCAGCAGGGCAGGCAGCTGGCTGTCTCTCTGCTGGCCTACCTGTGGTGGCACAGGGAGGCCCAAGCACAGTCTGCAGGTGATGATTCAGGGAACGGGAAGGATGTGGTCAGCAGCAGCAGCTATCAGATGCGTTCATCTTAAGATGCTCATATTTCTGCATGGGAAGGTGGTAAAAGCTCTTCCTCCCACCACCTGTCCCCAGCTTATATGGTGAGACCAAAGGCAAAGCCGAATTTTATCACATTTTCTACGTTGCCTCATTTTTGCTTCCTGTTTTGACCAGCTTCAGCCATAAACACCTTCTTCTGAGAACAACAGCTTCCAGTGTGATTGTTCAAGCAGATTTCAAATGAAGGCCTCTTAATGCAGCTACCGTACCAAACCCTTAAACTAAAGCCAGCATGCCATCTCCATTAGCTAATAGGAACAGGAGAATTTTACCCACCTTTTCAGCTAAACCAAAAAAGCATTTAATATGAGACACACACTTGGTCCTTAGCTTCATGTAGCATCTTACTGCTTAGGTGTTTAAAAGCATTGCACTGTGTGTGAGCTACACAGAGCTGTGGTCTCCCTTGCGGTGTAATGTCCATTCCTCCTTTATGTTCACCTGGTCAGCTTGACCTTTCTTGGTCAGGCCAACTACTTCTCTGGCGTGGGATCAGGAATCAGAGCACAGAGCAGAGCGTAAATACTGTACTTAATACCACTGAGCCGTGTTCAGCACTGTCAGCATCTGTTCTCAACAATTTCATTTGTAAAAGAGCCATTTTGATGAAGCAATGGATAAGCAGGCAATCCAAGTTCATATACATTAATACCAACGGGGTCACAAAAACACTTTTTAGCTGAAAGAAAGCAAGCCATTAAATTCACTGTACTCTTAATCTCCTGTTCCATTATTTTCACCCTCGTTAAATTTTGGTCTTGTTTTTGTTGAACCATACATAAAAGCAACATTTTTTTCTTTTCATATATCATTCATCTATTTAATGCTGTGCTACAATTCAAACTTTCTGTTTAACTAGAAAATTGTTAGAGCCCACTCTTCCATTCAGTATCTAAGCCCCAAACACAAGAGAAATGAGCTACAATCACAGCTGGAAGCTTAATTTGGCGCTGGCCAGAGTGCACATTAAACAATGCAAATGTTGTAAGGTGGTGCTATAAAATACAGCTGCACGCTAGAGCATTTCCCACCAGCTGATGAATCCCACCTTTACAATACAAGTCGCTGCCTTCCAGAAGCTCTAATTGAAGAATACCGCTCAGGCTGTTAAGCGCTACAGCACTTTTGCACAGGAATAGCAACAGTGACCGCAGGTGGCAGATAGTCCACCAAGACATACCAACTGGCTCGTACATCTGAGCTGCTGGAAGACCTGTTGTTACCTGCTGAGCCAGGTAATTGTACCTGTCTCCTTCCCTCATGGTGGGTCGGAATAGAAATACTCAGACTTAAAGGTTGGTTTGCATTTATCACTTGACACTGCAGTCCTGGTGTTAATGGAGCTGCTCAGCCTTTTCCTTTTCCTCCCAGGAGAGGGTATCGCTTGGGCATGGGATGGAGAAAGTACTCCTCCAGAAGGACAACTAACCCTGCGCTCACTGGCATTTCTGTCTGCACCCATTTCAGATGATGAATGGAGAACTGCTCCAGTCATACCTTCATAGCCGGCATTTGTTCATCCCCCACCTCCCCCTCTTCCACTTCTCTCTGTGGCTTGTATCTCTTCTACGGTGAGCCACCTTCTTTCCTACCCAGCCGTATATATAGGTTATCACTAACCCTTAGCTAGTGTGTTTTTGAAACCACACAGTTACTCAGGCAAGTGCTAAGACTTCAAATTCGACACAGGACCATCCCTCCAAGAATTTAATTTGCTCTCACCATTGTTTAGTTGGTCCAAGTTTCTCAGGCAGGAGTTTTCCGTTGGAAAATGCTGTCTGTGCAGTGCTGCAATGTTCTGCAGGAATGTGATGACTTCTTCAAGACTGTCAGTGGAAAGTGGGCGGTCAGGTTAGTCTGTTGGTCCCCTGCCAGCCCACCTTCCCAGGCGTTCTGGCATCACAGACACCCATGTAAAGTCCAACCCAGGATTCAGGCTGCCAACTTTCCAGCTCTCCAGGCAGAAGGGATGGTATGAAACTATTGCCTTGTTTCCATGGTGGACCAGGGCCTGGTACCTTTGCTCTTTACTTGTTCCCTGAGCTGACAGGTTTCATGGATATCTATCACAGCTCTCTTTGTTTTCCTGGCTTCATCAGTACCCGGACTCCACTGCTGTCTTCTAAGCAGTTGTGCAAAGCCAAGAAGAATAAATATTCAGAGATGGAGGTTTCTCCAAAATTTACGACCTTTAGGGGAAGAAACTTTGCAAATATAAAAAAACTTCTTAATTAAAGATTTGGGGGTGAGGGAGAAGATGGCACATTCAAGGGATTTTGCTGATTGAGAAAATATTTTGTTTTAATTCCCTCTCTTTCCCCGAAGAATGCAAAGTTTGGCCATCTTTTCTATGAGATAGAGTTGCTATGATATTCACTGGCAATGTTCTCTTTCTACATGTTCTCCACAAGGTTAGTTTTAGGTACAAGACCCACCCCCATGCATACATCAAACCATTGCTAGAGAGCTTGAATGCTGACAGAGTATAATTTTGTGGAAAATAGCTCTTCAGATAGTTGGGCAAATGCCACCTCTTTTTTTTCCCAGAGCTGACTTGTGGTAGATTTGACAAACCAACTTTTATTTCTGATTCAATCCCAACTGGCTTGCTAAACTCACTGGATCTCAGGCCAACCTTTCCTGGATTTTCTTTTATCTAAGAAAAATGAAACAGCTTTAAATAAATGCAACTTTATTCAGTGATGACCAAAAAATGATCATTTTGCCTTACAGTTTAAATTTCCAACTGGATGTTTGATAAAATATATACTCTAAAGAGCAAAGACCAGGATCACAAAGGCAGGTCAAAAATCAGGAAACCAGAAACAAAAGGGAAGAGTAAGGACGGGAAGCTGGAGGACTGGAGCACACCAGAACAAGTTGCACACCCGGCTGAGAAGCAGTTTGAAGTTTAGCTACAGTTTGTCACCCTCCTGGCATCACCCATACCACAGGACCCCTCTTCTGGGATCCATATCCATATAACCTCCAGTTCTGTGGGACAGAACATATGGTTTATTCTTGTGAGTTCTTGTGGAAACTATCTGACAGTAATGTAATAGCACCTCCTGGATAACAGATCAGTTTGAGAAAATGGATTGTTTCCTTTTTGTCTTTCCCCCTCCATCTTTATTGCTTTCACTTCAACAGAAGGAAAATAAGGAGAAAACACCAAAGATATGTCATGACAACACTTTTATGAATGAATACCTTTGAGGATGCTTTTATTGTGGCACTGAAAATCGAATTGACTTGTTACATAAACAGAAATAGTGGCCACAGAGTGACAAATGGACAAGGAATGTTCTAACTTCAGAGATCAACCAAGTGAGCTGCGAAATGTTAGCTTTTTTTGGCATTGCTCTTTCTTCCTCCAATGTGAATCTGGATTGGTTCCTCTGATGACTGAGTGTGGTCTTCCTCTCTGATCATTCTTGATATCCTAAATTTAGGAGAAAAATAAGAATAACTGCAACAAAATTACATATAATCTTCCTTCCAAATGTACCCTATCATTAGACAGATATACAGTGCATGGATTATTATTGAGCCCATAATCATAGATTGCTCAAGAGATCTGAAGCCTACACAAGTCCTATATTATCCTCCAGGTTCCCTAAATGTGGTAAAAAATTAGAGCCACTCTCTAAGCCATAGTGCTCTGGGTAAAATAATACAAGGATGCTACAAATATCTACAGATATCAGTGCACCTTATCAGGCAACGTGAGCCTTATTGCTTCTCTCCAATATGGGGCCACTGAAAAACTGATCCAGGTAAGAGAAAGTTTGCAGACCTTCTATATTGCTCAAGTCACTGGTGGTACCTATTTCCACCCTGGACTAAGTAAATATCTCAGGAATTAACAAAGGTCATCCCTCATCTGGTGTGTAGAAACAACGTGAGGAACCAGTAGGCTTGCAGAAGCACAGCAGTACAGGTTCCGTCTTTACAAAGCATCATCTGCTCTTGACCCCTGCCCTGTGGCCATGCAGAAAAAGTCTCCAGCTCTTTTAAAGAAGAATCCAGTGCTTAATTTCCAGTGCAGGAAGGTTAGGCAACCACTCAAAACCAGTCTTGGCATCCTCCTTATGCCATCTGAACAAAGAGGTGACATTGATAGTAGTAAACTACACAGGCCCAGGTCACATTGTCTTGTCCTGATGCCAGTAGGCAGCACCTGGCCACATCCACGCATTTAAATTCTCTTATCCTCCCAAATGAGGTGACCACATCCAAATTGCCTGTTGGGAACGCGCTCTGGCCTGCACTAACACCCAAACTAAGCCCAGAAATTGTCAGGGTGAGAACTACTTGGCACAGGTCAAAAGCACGCCAGGGACCAGTGTTAAGAATTTTAAAATATAAGTGATCAAGGCTGTGCAACATGACCTGGCACAATTTAACGTGTTGGATAGCACAGCAAAATCCTGGGCTCAGCTCCTACGTAGGAGTGAGTCGCTCTTGGTGATGTTTTCAAGTGAAAGTAAGCACGGCAAAGAGCTGCTACCATGTATTTCTCACAGGCACTGAACTGCCCTGTCTCAGAATAAATAACATTTCCTTGTGCCTCAGCTTTCTTTCTGATCCCAGGGCCAGCACAGTGCAAGACCTTGCCAACCATACAATTTCACACAACCCAAACTCAGGCTCCGGAAGGATGTTGCAGACATTGTCCCACTCTCTCGCCACCCTATGGCTTGTGATTTTCACCTACTTTGCATATATTTGTTCTTTGTTTGGAGAAGACAATTGGGAAAAAAATTGTCAGGAAAAAAATTGTCAGCAATTTCTTGTGAGAGTAGAAAGGGAGGCGGAAAATAAAGGTTTGACATTACCATGTCACCGAAGGTAGGCATCAGCTCACAGATTAAGATATGTGCCTGAACATTGGTGTTACCGCATGTGCTGGGTCTGTCAGTTCCCATTATAGTCAACGGAGGTTCACTTGAAACGGTCAATGAAGCCTGGAGAGCAAATCAGTCAATCGAATGCCGTTGCTGACAGATGGGTGAGCTGAACTGCTCTCTAGGCTCCATGACTTACGAAATAGGAGATACGAGTCTGTTGCTCTAGTGCCATTTTAGACACAGTAGGGAATCTGAGATGTGCAGGTGAACCATCACTATGGCACAGGACCTATGGACACCTTTGCATCCTGTGCTGACCACTGAAGGCCAGAAGGAGTGCATGAGATCAACTCAAACAGTCCTAGTCTCATGCATGGGCATCTCAGCTCACCTTTGCATCTCCATTGATTGCAGTAGGGACTGGATGCCCAAAATGCACAGAAACAATTACCTACACTTTGATTGCTTAATTTGTGCACAGAGTCACGATGCCTGCTGTGTGGATTAACTCAGTGCATGATAAGGCGCAATATGCAAGACTAAAACCTGTAATCCTTTTCCCTGAGTTGATACTAAATGTCTTAGAGATATGTCCTTGAGATGTGACAAACCCTGAAAGACTCTTCTGTCCGTAATTTTCCCTGCCTCTGAGCATGAAAAAAGAAGGGAAGGGAAGGGAAGGGAAGGGAAGGGAAGGGGAAGGAAGGGAAGGGAAGGGAAGGGAGAGGGAGGGAAGAGGGAAGGGAAGGGGAAGGGAAGGGAATGGAAGGAAGGGAAGGGAAGGAAAGAATGGAAGGGAAGGAAGGGAAGGGAAGGGAAGGGAAGGAAGGGAAGGAGAAGGGAAAGGGAAGGGAAGGGAAGGGAAGGAAGGAGAAGGGAAGGGAAGGAGGGAAGGGAAGGGAAGGTGAAGGGAAGTAAGGAGACGACACAGCCCATATTCTACTTTCTTGATGGGTACTTTAGACTGCTTTGCTGCTGGGTCTTAGGACATGTGTCTGCTTCTTTTTCACTTACCTCAAGTCCCTTGTCCACTGTCCAAAACACTTAGAATAACCTTAGTATCAAAGAAAATGGCATCTTATGGATACAAGGGAAGCATAAGTTGTCACCAAATACCTAATTCAGCCTCCTCTAATCCATGGGGAATACTGACTACACACACAAATCAAATGCAGACAGTGCAGGGAAATGCTACTACTTTCCCAATCTGTTCCTATCTCACTTGATATGTGCCCATGGTGCAGCGAAAAAAATCATAGCCAATTAGTTTTTGCTATATGGTTTCTCTTGAAACAAAGATAAATCCACCTGGCTCATGTAATTTGCCTTTGGCTGTTTGTGTTGATGATTATGGAAAGCATAAACTTTAAAAGAAATTATCAGAGGCATATTGATGCTTATGCCATCAGACATATCGTACGGGTTCAGTGACACTTTAAGAGTCTGTTTTCTTCTGTTCTTGTCTGTTAAACTGTACTAGTGGAGGCAGTTAGAGCAAGGCAGCAGGCGGGTGTGCAGGTCCTGCTCTGAAAAGGTGCGAAAGCACAATTTCCACCAGATTCTTTAGCTAAAACCAGAAACTCTAGCTTCCTTGCCTAGGCACCATAAAGCATCGTGACAGGACAACAGTAAAGAAGAGAAAATCAGAAAAGCATAGAATGAAAAATGTTTAATAGTGTTTGATAACGTAAAATTAACTGGGCAACTTGGAGGGAAAAAAACATGGAGAAAATAAAAATCAGCTTTCACTTGAATGCAAGATTAAGAAAGGCTTCTGCTAAGTGTCTGAATCCTTGCTAGGTGGTCTGGAGTGTTGGTTTGATATTCAGTGAAGGCCAGAACGCAGGTACTGTCATATTTCTATGTGAATGCACAAATCTGAAGAAATTTTTTGAAGGCCAAAGCCTAGTGGACCATGGATCACCTTCCAGTTGCTTGGTAATGCAAAGTATTAAAGGTATAGAAATCTCTTCTTTTTGAGTATGTTCTAGAAAGGCTTCTCAAATCTCAGGCGTCCACAAGAAGCTTCACACCTCCCGCTTCTCACATCCCCATGCAAAGACTCTTCCTTGTTGCACCAGTATCAGTCGTACCAAATTTGGGATCAGCTGGCCAGCTGTGTGTGCTATGGGGGAAACCCACACGATCACAGCCCCCCCTGAGAAATCAGACACCTGCTGCAGCTTTCATACCATGACTCCTCCCATCAAGTGCCTCAATATGCATCCACACTCATTTGTTGTGCGTATTAAAGGACAATGACTTTTCCTGTACCTCACAAGAGGTTTATTATTCCACAGGGCCAACCTTTCTCTTCCTTTTCCTTCAAAAGGGGCTTTGACCAACTTTCCCAGAAGAGGGGTGGAAGGGAAAACAGGGACAGCAGGAGACCTGAGGCCAGAAAAATGGAAGAAGGACTGATGGAGCAATGATACCCTGCTTTTTTCTTTTTCTTTACCAGGCCCCAAAGAGCGGTATTGAGAAAATATAGACTCACCTTCCAGTGGAAAACACAAGCCTCTAGGATTGGGGGAAAGGGGATTTCCAGAAACAAGATTATACTATGATCACCCATTAGGGGGCATCTCTCCCCTTCATGTAGAGTATCTGGAGGCCCGATCTCAGACTAGACCGACCATCAGCCCCATCTTACTCATCTGCTCCGAGCCAAGCCTGCTTCTGACAAGTGCTCAGGAAATTACGAAGTCTGTTCTCTGCCTTGCTTCACCTCTGAGTATTTACAAATGTCCATGGGCAGTGTTTGTTTGTGGAAGCCCAGCCGGTTGTGGTGTTTTGCTTTTGGTTTTTTTTTCCTCCCTCCTGTTCTTTTTTACAGCCATTATCAAAACCACGGCAGGAATCAAATTTAGCATGATCTCATCAAAACCCCGCAAAGCTCAGCAAACCCATTCCAAGTAAGGGAAGGTTTGCATTTATCCTTGTCCCCAAAGGCTGACTACAAGACTCAAGGTGAGCAGGCAGTTGCTGCTGTTGGTGATTTGTTTTGTCTTCGAGGTTTCTTTTGTTTGGTGGTTATTTTTTATTCTTTTTTTTTTTTTCATCCAGAAATGCTGATCACTGAAAATGGAAATTTTTTATTGCACCTTCCCAGCTGCAGTCAAGTCCCTTCTCAAGTAGGTGCTGCAATGTCTGATCAAAACCAGTGTGAATAAGTGGTACTACGATAGCAGGGGGGTGAAAGAACAATGGTGGCTCAGAGACTGGAGGCTAACTTGTAAGACCACTTGGCATATTCTTCTAGCATATTGGCAGTCCCTTCCTCCAGAAAACTGATCTCTTTCACACCCTTGCAATCTCTACTGTTGGATTAAGCATTTGTCTTATCCATAAGGTAGCTTTCCGGCTGACAAAGGCAAAGGAAACCTGTAGCCAGGACTGTCTGCAAGGATGGGTGACAAGAATGAGTAAAGCTGTCAAACTGCTTTTACATAAGCATACTCGATCTCTCTTTCCTGGAAAAGAAATGACAGTGGAAGATGTGACAGAAGGCATGAACAGCCCACAGAAAGTGAGTAGGATACTCAATTATTATTTCTTTCAATACAAGAATAAGAAACACTAGAAATAGCATAAAAAGTAGTGGGTGACAAGTTCAAAAACAAAACAAGGGTGGACCTTAAGAGATGAACTGTGGTGAATCTAGATATAGTATTTGAGGATATTCATGCCTCCAGCTCTTCACCCTGGCCTGCTGCCTGCGATTGTCATCTCTCAAGCAGAACTTGGATGATAAAGAAGCTGAGAGGAAACCAGACTGACTCAACCGAGCTACAAAACTTACTTCCCATCTCCGTTATCCTCGCTAGGATATAATGTGGAGATGGGGATCCATCACATGAAACAATGAACATAAATACTTACCGTGGGATTAATTTTATTTAAGATTGACTAACAGCCATGCAGAAAAAAAGTCCAAGATAATGAGTCTAGACAGTCTTTGTAGTCAGTGGAGCAGACAATTGAGCTCATCCTGACACATGTGTTTAAAACAGGTGGGATGATCTACTCTGTAGAAGTGAAAGTCACCATAGTCAAAAGGGAACCCAGGTAGACTAAGCAAGTAAGTGAGACTCTGAAGTCCATGGAGAGGATCTCGGTCTCCAAGTGTGACTCCTCACTGCCTCTCTTGGGCATCTCCCATTCCATAGACAGTTGCTTTCTGGAAAGGCAACTGTCATTGCACTGCCTGAAGAGGGAACCTGGAAAACTTGCTAAGACTGGACATTTGACTTTAAAATCCCACAGAGAACAGAATTTCAACTTAACTTCAAATTGAAAAATATTTATTGTAATAGGCATAAGCCCAGATTTAACAGGTTCTAGGAAAAATCTAACTGATTAATTGTGGTGTATGATGTGTTTCTGATAAAAAATGTAAAAAGAAAAAAGAATTACACTGGTCAAAAGACAAAAGGGCAGTTATGACTTCACATGAGTTCTCTATCCTTTTGTCAGTACAAAATGCAGGTGTTTTGTTAAGCAATAAGAAGACAGAAACTATTGTCTTGCTAAAAGTATGTGATAAGAGAGGCCAGAATTGCATTGGCTGGTTTATTGCATATTTGTATAAACAATATGACTCTGACGGATGTGGTTATAAGCCCATTCCCTCATCCAAAAATCTAACTCTGTTTCCGCAGCTCAGACCCTTGAAAAATCTGGTTTTTTTTTTTCCTATTTTGTGAGGTACGGGTTGTGGTCCAGAAGATGGGGCATGAATAAGACTTAATTTTATTGTGCATTTTCATCTTGACCTAGAGCACAAGGATGACCTTATGGGAAGGACTGTGGCCTTATCACTTCTTGTGTCTATCTAATTAGTCATATGCTAAGAAAAGAAGGAGAGAGAAGTGCCCTGCTCAACGTCTGTATGCAAGAGTGAATACTCCTATAATAATGTCTGTGACAATGTCCAAGCCTATAGCCGACAAGAAACTGGTTGCTTTTTTAATTGGCCCAATACAAGACACGGCTTTAAAGGAACGGGCTGAAAGAATCTGAGTTTTCTTAGTTTGGAGAAGAAGGCTGGGGGAGGTACAAAAAAAAGCTTTTGATGTGTCTTAGAAATTGTTTCAGAGTGGAAGAGAACAATCTGTCCTCTGTGTCCATTGTGGGCTGGCTCAGGAAGCCTTGGACATAATTACCAAAAAAAAGTTTCAGATTGCGTGATTAGGGACAAATGTTATAAGCAGAAAGGGTGGCAATACAATGAAATCGATTGCTTGGAGCAGCAGTCACCTCCACTGGACGTCTTTAAGGATAGGGTAGGTGTCAGTCAAGGATGGCTTGCAGTGTTGTTCCTGCCTAAGGACATAAACATGCACTATAACCTTTCAAAATCTTCTGTGATTCCCCATGGTACTCTTTTTAGCCCCTATTCTCATTAATTGGAGTTCATTATCTACTATGTTAGTTTGACTGCTTCAATTGTATTGATCTACTGAATCATTCTTAATTGTGGCGTTAACAAAATCATTACCGTGTTGCCGCTTGTTATTGGTTCACTGAACTGGTAGTAGGATTAGCTCTGTAATACGCCTGCTTATGCACATTTTTCCTCAACCAATTCTGAAAATAAGTGTAGGATTAGAGCTAACTAATTGTAATGAAGTCAAGGCTGTTGGGATGGCAGAGTATTCCAAACAAGCTCTTGAGTAAAGCCACTAGGTCTCCTTGTAAAATTAATATTCAGCTCCCACACACTATTAATAGCATTGTCAAACTTAGGTAAATGCTTCACTTTTTTTTCTGAACCGACAGATAGGCAGACATTGAACATCAAGGCAACAAAAAGGCAGAGGGTCTGTCAAGCAAACATAGCTTGCCCCTGGCAAGGAAAGTGTAAGGGGTGAAAGGATCATCTGTGGCTATCTAAAGTTTATATTCCTTACTTCCACCACCTCTATTCTCTTTTCTTCAATACTCCCAGCTATACAGGAATCTTCTGTTAAGAGGGGAATTCATCTTTGGGAGCTAGGTTGATCTTATGACCTCATCTTCCTCTTCCTCTGTAGGGGCAGAGCACAAGGAATAAGAGAAGTTTTCTTTGGACTGGTTTCCGGCACTCTCATTAAAAATCTTATATTAAAGCTCTGTAACATTCACATTCAGTGTATGTAAAATAATCTGTCCGTAACTGAGATCTAGTTGTAAGGCCAGCCCAGTAAAAGTAAATCCTGAATCAGGAGGCTTAATAATCCTTCCAGAATTCAGAGTAGCGTTAAATATGATTATGATGAATAGTCTCCGCTATCCATCTAAATACCCACTGTGGGATTTGTTATGTTTTGGCCCTTTTCCAGAGTGGAGCCATACAGAATCACAGAACTGAAGAAAACCCTCCAGAGGACTAGTTAGCCCCTTCTTCCTAGTGACATGATTCTGACAGATGGCTTGTCAAACCTAACCTTAAAGATATCTGGTAAAGGAGATACCCCACCATACCCACACAATTATTTCCAGTGCCTCATTTTTCACTTCATTAGAGACAGGAGGTTTATTAAACCCTAATCTTAATCTCTTTACTCCAAATTAAGAACATCACTTCCTATTCTATTCTCCATGGGTCTTGCAGAACAGATTATTCCTTTCTTCTTCAAACACCCTCTTATATATATATATATATGTTTCCCACATGGGTGTTCTCTTTCTCAGTCCAAGCCAGCTCAAAACGCCTACCTCAGCTCATTTATGTATTGCTTGTTGTGTAGAGTCAGGACTAACAAGTTAACCGGTTCTAGAACAGAGGCAGTCTACCTTGACATCATAATTGTAATGCATCATCAGGTAGGCACACTCAAACTGATTTTAACCCATCTTGATCAAGCCCTGTTGTTGACGTAACTATGGCAGCGAGCAAAACCCAGAGAGGAAGATGTTGCACAAACTCGGGCTACATGCTTGGCAGGCTTTGTGGTAGCTGTTTAGAAGCTAGCTCAGATATGGTTACACGAGCTCTGATCACAGCAAAGCAGCTGAATGTACATAGCAATGGTAGACCAACTGTTATCCCAATGGAGAAGTCAGGGTTCAGTTTCTTAATGCCATTTTAGATCTTAGAGGGAACTGAGACATCGTTACAGGGCTGGCAAATGTGACAGAGGACCTATCAGCAGCTGGCAGCCATAGCTGTGAGGGTTTCAAATGATACTTGAAGTGGTACCAAGTGTTTATATCTGGGCAACTGAATTTCATTCAAGATGTTGACATTTTGATTCATCCCATCCAAAAGAATAGAAATAAAACGGGGCAAACGAATGGAGCTGGGTGGGATGAATTCCACCCAGGTACTTCTGCAAGACTGGCACATGGTATACAGAGATACCCATACCATCTTACTAGAAAGCAGCTGAGGTTGCAGGAGCCAGCTAGCTCCCTTAACACGGGTCTCTGCATGGGCACGTTTATGTCGATTACTCATCTGTTCAGGGAGCCAAATTAGTTTACACACTGTTCTACTGGGCCGCTAATTGATACTTGCTGCTGATCGTTACCTACATATCTTTCTCCATGAGTGGTCTCCACTGTAAGTAAAACTGAGTCCTGTATATTTGAGGAGTCACACAAAATATGTGAAAACTCTGTGGTTTGAAAGCCTGTGCAGATTAATGATGCCATAGCTGATCTGTTGTTTCACTCGCACTGGAGCAGCCCTTCCTTTCCCCATGTCCTCTGTTGGTGCAATAGCACCAGATAACAAGGTCATGAGAGCAATTCAGCAGCTATTTTAGTTCCTCCTCACAAAGTCACGGGTTGTGCTGCAGCTCACTGCAAGTTAATTAGTGATGCTGCTCTCCTGGTTTATTCCACTTGCCCTGCCATAAAGCATTCCGGTCCTAGAGGCAATATTTCTTCCCTCATGCCCTGCAAAGTAATTAAAGGGAACAAGTTAGTGGCATGCCTGCTCCATCTGTCTGGCTTGATTAACCCCTTCAGTGTCACTTTTTTAGGGGGAGAAGAGAGAGAATTCAGTGCTCGCAAGTCAGTTCCAACTGTTGACACCAAGCGTCTAGACTCAGTGCAATAGCAACACATAAATACAGAAGGTGGTAAAAAACAGACATTTTGAGCCACTGGACTGCTAGCATATGTGCTACTCAACCTCATATGATTAACAGTTATCGAATGTCAATAAATTGTTCTGTATGGGAGAACAATGCTTGTGATAGTACCATCATGTATCCTGTGCCCTGGAGGATGTAAAGAGAACTGTATGATGTAGTGGGCAGTGATACTAGACTGGCTAATTAGCATCATTTTGAGTAAGCGATACTCTTTTTACCATCTCTTCCCCTCAAGTACCCCATCAACAAGCAACAGGAGTGAATAGTCTTCAGAACAGGATAACCAGGTATATCTGTCACACAGGCACCTAAACTCACAGCTGGACCACGATAGACTGGTGAAAATAACTCTTGCACTGTTAGAACCAGCTCACACTGCAACACAGAGCAAAGAGACATAATCACATGAAGTGGAGATCAGTGGGAGCCAAAGATGTGATTTTCCTGCTCAATTCCCAACACTTACCAGGTTGTGAATAGTATTATCGGTTAACAGTTCAGGATAAGTTCGGGAAAAAAAAAGTGAAAAGCCCCTTTACCTGAGCACACCATCCCGGAAAGGTTTGTTCAGGTAGTCAAACACTGTGGGGTTTGGAGCTCAGGTCAACCCATTGGCAGGAAAAGATGTTTTACTGGGGAAATACTGGAAAGTGTCTGTATCATTTTGTAGCAGGGAGCCTAGGGGAAGGCTGTACGACCGAAACTAAGCTTTTATTTGGAAAGAAAAGTATGGGATTCACTTTTCTGACATGTGAAAAGTGAGAGCGTTGACCTCTTCCAAGGCCAGACTGAAATTCAACTTGGCTTTAAAAAACAAAGAGAGTAACAACAAACAGTCTTACTGGAGCTGTGTCCTGTGAAGTTGAAAAATGTAATTAGTCACAGCTGGTCTCTAATAATTTCATGCCACAGGGCTTTGGGAGCCTTTATATAGTAATTAAAAAGAGCTTAGGCCAAATTAGTACTGGTTAAAAGATAGGTTGCTTCAAGGGAAAAAAAAAATTACCATGCAATTTCATGCCTGCGAAGAGTTTTTCAAAAGGAAGAGGGAATGTGTTGATTTTTGCCTGACCTGCCTTCAGCAATTGCTGAACACATTCACTACAGCCCACCTGGCAAGGCATGGTGCTAGGGACTGTCCTGTTCCCTTGATCCTGCCAAGAGCCGCCCCCTTTGCTGACCAGGAATGTGAACCCAACAGAAACAGTGAGGAAAGGGGCAAAATCGTGCTGGTTCACCAGCTCAGGCAATGGGAGCATTGACCTGAGTCCTAGGGTCTCGTCCCTGCTTGCGTGACATTTATGTCTTTCGTGTTAAACAGCCACTGCAAATCTCACCCTTGTTAATATCATTAACCAGTTGACCCCGCCTTGGGCTTAACAGAGGGAGGCAAATCTACAGAGAAAACACCACCAGCAAGCTCTTGGTGTTGCTCTAAGCAAGGGCAATGTCAGAGAAGGTTACAGCTCTGGAGTTTCAAAAGTTTGTCACAGGGAAAAGGAATGAAGTGTGAATGTGTGTATGATCAGGTGGCAAGTAAACCGCACAAGGTCTTGTCAAAAGCAAGCGTCATCTCAGCTAGCTTTTGCTGTTGATAATGTAGATGTCTCCAGCTGAGTTCATTATTCCCCTCTTTGCAATCACTGTTGATAAAAAGACATTTTTGGGGTATCTTACATCAACCCTGCTTTAAATGTGTGCTGTAGGAGGAGATGAATTTTACCCTCTGTTCAGCGAATCTTCACTGAACCTCATCAAGGACCCTACGATCAGACCAGTGTGACTGGAGCCCCAAGCACCAGCCAATTTATTCAGCGATCCCTCAGGCTGTAGGATCTGCTGGAAGCACTCTGACAGGTTGTGTCCAACCAGGTTAGTACTCTACAGAAAACTCTAGAGGTAATAAAAAGGCATGATTTGAATGACCAGCTGCTCCACAAATAGCCTAGCGGGAATGTGCAGATGTAGACATTCTCAATGAAGGTGTGCAGGTCAGCACTTGTCAAACCTTTTAAGATTTGCTTTCTTTCCTGCTGCTTGGAGTGGTATAAGGTATCCCCAAAAGAAAAGGAAAACCTGCATAACTACAAGGGAGGACGAGGAGATGGATTCCCCTCTTGAGTATCCATAGAGGGAGGCCAGACACAGAAGTCTAATTTGCACATTTGTTTGGATGAGTACTTTTCATAGTAATTTCCCATATCAAAACTCTGGCCTTGATATGATCTGGTCTCGGTCTTGATTGGGCTCTTCATCTGACTGATTTACCTTCCTCCACAGTTTTTCCCTGCCACCTTCTCTTCCCTTGACTTTTGCCCTCATCTCTGAGGTTTAGTGCTCCTCTCCTCTAGCTCACCTGGGCATCAGCTTCTTCCCATTCCTCCCACAGCAGGGCATCCTTGAGATCTCAAAGGAGCAAAAGGAGGGAAAGTCCTGTGAAACCATGCTCAATGCATGGCGGCGCAGGTGAATGAAAGAAAGAAGGTTCAGACGTATTTGGCTAGCACCCAGCCTATAGCATGCACCAAATCTCCCAAAGGGTCACTGTGAGGCTGCAAACATATCTTGTGAAGATGGATCCCACAGATGGTTGACCACGGAAGTGTCTGGTAAGGATATAGAGTGCTCAGTAGAAATGGAGGAGTTACATGATTAGTTGCGAATCTCTCATGCAAGGACAATTTTCAAAGGCTTCTATTTCTGCCAAATGTGTGTGAATTTTATTTTAGAAAGAGACATGGCTTCAAATTCCAATTTTTCCTTTTTTAATTTTTTTTTTTTAACTTGGGCAAAGCAAAATATTTTCCCTTACTTTATTTGTGGAAACTGCTGGATCGTGTTTGCTTTTTCTATTTAAATAAAGAAGATAAACCCCTTCATAGGCTCTTTCTATAGATAGTTTGGTGTCAGCATCAGCATTAAGAGACTGAAACGAGTTGTTTACAATAAAAGGGTCATGAAGCCTTATCTATCTTGGGACTATTCATATGCAGGCAAACATTTAATAAAAAAGGAGGACTGATTGCCATGACAACCATACATCTATGCTCCTAACCACCACTGCGCACCTCCTGTTTCCGCTGATGGCAGCCCTCTGTTTTCCTTCACCCAGCCAACAACGGCTTCCCGCACTTCGAGTGACTCAACCCTTCCCTGTCCCAGTCTGTCACCTAGCGAAAGCCAACGAAAAGAAAGGCTTCCCTGAACCTGCCCCAGCAGTGCTGCTTTAGCGTACTTACCTTTTTCTTTCAGGATTCGTCACCAGAAAGTTGTACATTTTTCTATTTGTGTAGAAAAACATACATTTTTTCTACATGTATGTTTTTCTGCACTGGTTGTCACACAACCAGTGCCACTGCTCTTTACCAGACCTCACAAGCATCTTCATTCCTATATTGCAAAGTTCCATGTGACAGCGACACTGTGTCCAGGGTGTCGGTTGTATGAGAGAAGAAGAGACACATCAGAACACTTAATGGGTCTTTTCAAGCCTCTGTTTTGTCCCTGACAGGCTGAGAGAGTTGGGGTTGTTCAGCCTGGAGAAGAGAAGGCTCTGGGGAGACCTTATTGCGGCCTTTCAGTGTTTAAAGGCGGCTTATAAGAAAGATGAGAACAAACTTTTTAGCAGGGCCTGTTGCGATAGGACAAGGAGTAATGGTTTTAAACTGAAAGAAGGGAGACTTAGACTAGATATAAGGAAGAAATTTTTTATGCTGAGGGCGGTGTAACCCTGGCCCAGGTTGCCAAGAGAGGTGGGAGATGCCCCATCCCTGAAAACATCCCAGGCCAGGTTGGATGGGGCTCTGAGCAACCTGGTCTAGTTGAAGATGTCCCTGCTCACTGCAGGGGGTTGGAGCAGATGGCTTTTAAAGGTCCCTTCCAACCCAAAGTGTTCTATGATTCTAAGAATGAACCTGGGGGTAGGATGCCCTGGCTGGGTCCTCTGAGAGCAGGGTCTTCCTGGGTGACTCCCTGTTTATTTGCATCACTGCTCTGTGACTTCTCCTCCACCATATCAGCCTTCACCTGTGCAAGACCCACCTAACAGAGGACAGCGCGAGCTGACAAGCTGCTTCTGGACCATGCAGTCACTGAGGAGTGAGGCTTTGAACTCTGTGGGCGAGGAAGCAAGACGAAGTTGCAACTGGTTGGCTCATTCTTGTGCTAAGTTCGTGTAGTTAGGGAATCCTCACCAATGGGGCAGCTAAGAAGGTAACACCTTGAGGAAATTTCAGGATGTAACAGACAACAAACAGATAACAAAAGAGATAACACAGATAACAGAAGAGCATTCATATATATGCAGATAGCTCACCCTGATGTATGCAGGGTGATAGAAGGAACATATATAAATATATATCCTATAGACATAAAAGAAGAGGGGGAAGAAAATAGCAGTTCAACAGATTTGATGAAAAAGAGCAAATTTACCAGCAGAACAATATCATAAAAACTATAAAATTAACAAAGCCAGAGGCAATGGGGAAGATGCAAACAGAGGAGCACTGCTCATACGGGAAGACTTGGAGATTATAAAGGGGAAAACTTCAGAGGAGAAAAGGGGGAAAAACGGAAAATAGTGTGAAGCAAATCATGGGAACAGGGCTGTTCAGCAGTCCCCGTGCAGGAGGAACTCTGTGCCTGATCAGTGCAGCTTGGAGCAGAGCAATAAACTCACTGTTTCCACTATATCCCTGCCTGACATATTTCTGTGGTTAGGAGAGACCCAGAGTGTTTTAACCTGCCATCAGCAAGGGAATACTGAGAGCTGTCTTTTGCCATGGATAGGGGAACACTTGGTGCATTTTCCACCTAATAACATTACCTCTTCCTCTCCTCGAAAAGCGTGAAGACTTCGGATGGCTGCTTTGTCACCCGGAGGGTGAGAGAGCAACCTTCAGCCTGTTTATATGTTTAAAGAACACCGGAGGCCTGACAACTTGTCAGAGAGAAACATCCCGGAATCAGCCCCGAGGTCATTCACAGAGAGCAATTACAGTGATGGAGGACATCAGTGTAGATGCGTTACCTTCTGGTCCCAACGGGCTGCACATACCACTTTGTGTCCACCCTTTGCAGACTGCGAAACTGCTACAGGTCCTGTTTGAGAAGTCTGCCTCTTTGTATTGAGATGTGGCAGTTCTTAGAGCTAGAAGCAGGTAAAAAAGCCACTGTTACCAAACGCCACAGCCTTGGCAAATATTTTCTTCAGTGTAGGTGAGGCCTTAGAGTGTGGAAGTGAAAAAGAAGCTAAAGAAAAGTGCCTTTTTTAATCTAGGCTGAGGCTGAGAGAGTTGGGGTTGTTCATCCTGGAGAAGAGAAGGCTCCAGGGAGACCTTATTGCGGCCTTCCAGTACCTAAAGGGGCTACAGGAGAGCTGGGGAAGGACTTTTTGCAAGGGCATGTAGTGATAGGATGAGGGGGAAGAACTTCAAACTGGAAGAGGGGAGATTTAAATTAGATATTTGGAAGAAATTTTTCACTCTGAGGGTGGTGAGCCCCTGGCGCAGGCTGCCCCGAGAAGCTGTGGCTGCCCCATCCCTGGAGGTGTTCAAGGCCGGGTTGGACGGGGCTTTGAGCAACCTGGGCTGGTGGGAGGTGTCCCTGCCCATGGCAGGGGGGTTGGAACTTGGTAATCTTCAAGGTCCCTTCTGACCTAAACCATTCTATGCTTCTATGATTTAATTTTGCTGAAGATAGGACTTTAAAAGCTCCCATTATTATGGGGTAGTAGTATTATTATTAGTCATTTTTTCCATAGGGTCCTGTTGAGAAATCTTCTGCAACATACAGATTCAATGTCTTTGCTACAGGATTTGTGAATAGACTGTGTTATTTTGGAAGTAGATCATCTGAGTGAGTCTTTGCTGCCCTTCCCCAGCGGTGCAACCTGTTCTCATAGCTCTGGAGTTGGAGATCTCAGTTGCTCTTCCCTTTCATAAATCCAGGTGTCCAAGTAGTCTGTCTGAGACTGTTGTTGAGCGTATGAGCTCCAGCCATGGGTCAGGATTTAATTGTGTGAGGGGTGATATGCAATACTAAGCATGGCCCCTGCCCGAGGACCTCATTATGACAAAGCCCTTACCGGTATGTTCTAATTAGAGATTTACAGAGAGAGAGCTCAACAGGCTATGGGCTCAGTGCAGTCCTCACCTATTCACAGTCAAGAAAATAAATCACTTAAAACTTGATAAAAATTATTTATTAATTTGATAAGTCAGATTCTGAATTTACCATATACTCTTTTGCCTTTGTTCATGGTGGAGAAAAATCCCAGATCCAAAGATGTCTATTGACTTCATGATGTACTCTAACTTTATCCAAATTTTGCAACTTCTGTCTGTCTCCATGGATTGCATATATAATGTCAGCACACATCAATGTTTGTGCTACAGAAACTTCAAAGTTCCAGTCTGCTAGACACATCATCCTGGGTATATTCCACATTCAACCAAGATATGTGTGTTTGGAGTGCGATCACCACAGACTCTCTATCTACCCTTTGGAGAAAAAGAGGTAGCTCCTGAAGATGGTTCAGCACGTTAGAGATCTGACTTACTCCCTGGATGCCTTTCTCCAATAACTGGAAAGAGTCTTGACTGTGTAAGGACCTAATTTAGGCATGTCATTTTGGTGCCCACAGCCAAATGGATGACTCTGGGCTTTTATGTACCAGCAATAGGAGAAAGCCCTGCCATGGAGAAGATTGTTCTTAATAGGCAAGGCAAGAAAGAGGCTGGGTTTAATAAAAGAGTTACTGTTTGCATCGTGCAGAACTGGACTCAGTGGGCACTCATGTCAGCTCCTTTTGGCTTTAAGCTATTTGGATCATTGGTATGTTTTCATCACAGAAGTGAAGGGAGGCCCAGAGAGATTAAACCACTTGCCTACATTCATGTGGGGAGTCTGTGGACAAACTGAAGAATGAGAACAGATCTCCTGGGGCCTTGTCTAATGGCTTAACCGTGAGATCCTCATTCCTTACACGCTGTGACTGCTTGTCTTCCAGCTGTCTTGCACACTCAGGGTCGAGGAGGGTTGAATACTTTTGGACGGCATACGGCACAGGTTGAATCCCTGCCAAGTTTTTAGCCTAAACATGTAATGTCCTCTTTTGAAGTTTTCAATGAAGTGGAGCTAAAACTTCTCTGCTTTTAAAAGTCAGTTTGGTTTTAGTCTTCTCTATGATGCTGGTCTTCCTGGTTCCGATCAGATGGTGGTGTGGAAATTATGACAATCTTCAACACTACTTTTGTAGGATATCCAGTCAGACTAGAACAAGACTTCATATCTTTTTTTCATCTCCTTCCTTCCTTCCTTCCTTCCTTCCTTCCTTCCTTCCTTCCTTCCTTCCTTCCTTCCTTCCTTCCTTCCTTCCTTTCCTCCTCCCTTGCTCTTCCTTCCTTCCTTCCTTCCCTCCTCCCTTGCTCTTCCTTCCTTCCTTCCTTTCTTTTCCTTTCTTTCTTTCTTCTTTCTTTCTTTTCTTTCTTCTTTCTTTTCTTTCTTTCTTTCTTTCTCTTTCTTTTTCTTTCTTTCTTTCTTCTTTCTTTCTTTCTTTCTTTCTTTTTTCTTTCTTTCTTCTTTCTTTCTTTCTCTTTCTTTCTTTCTTTCTTCTTTCTTTTTCTTTCTTTTTTCTTTCTTTTCTTTTTCTTTTCTTTTTTCTTTCTTTCTTTTTTCTTTCTTTCTTTCTTTCTTTCTTTCTTTCTTTCTTTCCTTTTCTTTCCCTCTCTTTCTTTCTTCTTCTGTCTTCCTACCTACCCACCTTCCTGCCTACCTCTTTGATACATACATCTATTACTTTCATCTCTGAGCATGTTCATTTTCCAAATACCACTCTCTTCCAGTCTGCACCAAGCTCAGTGGGGCGGTGACATGCCTGAGGGATGGGATGCCGTCCAGAGGGACCTGGACAAGCTCGAGAAGTGGGCCTATGTGAACATGAGGTTCAACAAGGACAAATGCACAGTCCTGCACCTCGGTCGGGGCAATCCCTGGTATCAATACAGACTGGGATGGAGAGCAGCCCTGAGGACAAGGTGAAAAGCTGGACATGAGCTGGTAATGTCGCTCATGGCTCAGAAAGCCAGCATCATCCTGGGCTGCATCCCCAATAACGTGGCCAGCAGGGCAAGGGAGGGAATTCATTCTACTACTACATAGTACTACTCTACTCTTTTGAGACCCCACCTGGACTACTGCATCCAACTTTGGGGCCCCTGACATATAAAGGACATGGACCTTTTTGAGCAGATCCAGAGGAGGCCATGAAGATGATCTGAGGGCTGGAGTACATCTATAAGGACAGGTGGGAGAGATGGGAGTGTTCAGCCTGGAGAAGAGGAGGCTCTGGGAGACCTTAGAGCCCCTTCCAGTCCCTCAGGGGCTCCAGGAAAGCTGGGGAGGGACTCTTGATCAGGGAGGGGAGCGATAGGACAAGAGGGAACAATTTTAAACCGAAAGAGGGGAAATTTAAGTTAGATATTAAGAAGAAATTCTTGACTGGGAGGGTGGGTGAGCCCCTGGCCCAGGTTGCCCCGAGAAGCTGTGGCTGCCCCATCCCTGGAGGTGTTCAAGGCCAGGCTGGATGGGGCTTTGAGCAATCTGGTCCAGTGGAAGGTGTCCCTGCCTATGGCAGGGGGATTGGAACTCAATGATCTTCAAGGTCCCTTCCAACCCCAAACATTCTATGATTCTATGAACCAGCAATGTGCCGTTGTGGCAGAGAAGGCCAACAGTGTCATGGGCTGCATTAGGCAGAGCGTTGCCAGCCAGTCAAAGGAGTTGATCCTTCCCCTCTGCTCATCACTGGTGAGACACATCTCACCAGATGGCCCAGTGGTGGGCTCCTCAGTACAAGAGAGACATGGACTTACTGGACTAAATCCAGTGAAGGGCCAGAAAGTTTGTTTAAGGGACAGGAACATGTCTCCTGTGAGGAAAGGCTGAGAGAGCCAGGACTGTTCAGCCTGCAGAAAAGAAGGCCCAGGGGGACATTGTCCATTTATAGAATTACCTGATGGGGGGAGTGAAGAAGACTGAGACAGACTCTTCTCAGTGGTGCCCAGTGACAGGCTGAGAAGCAATGTGAACAAAAAATGAAATACTGAAAATTCTGCTTCAACAGAAGAAAAAACTTCTTTACTGTGAGGTAGACAAACATTGGAAGTGGTTGCCCAGAGAAGTTATGGAGTCTCCATCCATGGAGAAATTCAAAACCCAGCTGGACATGACCTTGGGCACACAGCTGTTGATGACCCTGCTCTGAGCAGGGGGTTGGACTAAACGATCAAGAAATTCAAGACCAAAACACATCAGCCTATCGGCTGGCTGGAACATTACAGATGAGCTATCAGCCCCCTTTTTTTCCTAATGAAGCCTCATGGGCCAAAGGTGCTGTGGTTAGGGTTTGCAAGGCTAGGACTGTGTCTGTGCTGAGTCAAAATGGGGAATCTGCTCAGGCAGCTGGGGCAGCTTGTCCAAAGTGCAGTGGCTCTTGCCTTCTCCTTTGTCCTTTCCTCGTAACTCTCCACCCGGTGGTGCTTCTTCTTATGAAAGGACTGCCCCGACTTTGGTCTGCTGACAAAAGTGGAAGTCTCTTTTCCCCATACTTTCAGGTAATTCTGGGTGCAGTAGCTCTAAAAGAGAGGACGTTTAGGTGGAAGGTAATATCAGCTTTGCTGTCCCACCCCCATCTGGAGTTTCAAAATGATACTTTGGCTCAGCAGTGGACTGCAGAGGTGAGTCCAGTGGAAAATAAAGAAGACTTTGAGAAAAGACAGTGACATGATTATGCTTCAGCTAAATCCAGTTTTAATTTCCTCAAAGTAGATGTCCTAATTTGCAAATTACTGTTCTGTGATAGAGATCCTATGTCCCATATGTAGTTAAAATACATACAAGTCTCTTGGGATCAGGTGGGAGCTTTTTAAAAGTAGCAAACTACATATACCTCTTTTCTTGCATTCATAGTTTGGGTTGAACTCCTCTGGTTTTGGTTTGTACTAAAAGCCTTTGCCTTTCAAAAAAAAAAGAGGCTCCCACAGTGCCTGAGCTGGGTTTTTTATTTTTGTAATTTTTTTCCTATAACTGGAAGGAACATTGCCTTGTGTTTGGGTGGCCAAATATAGTTTGTGCACCTTGGAAGCAACCAAGGGTTGTTATTTTTTCGTCTATCTTTCATAATAGCTGAAATCTCCCAAGAACTCCCCTATTGCTGAATTCACGGGCTGTCTGGAATTTAATTGTGGGGTCAACATGGAACATTCTTCCTGGAAAAAGAGATGATGAGGTGGAGTAGTAAAGATGGTTAACCAGAAAAGCAAACAAAATCAGCCATAGACATTTATTAGCATTTAAAATAGAATCTTGTCAAGTAATATGTGTGTGTGAGTGTGCGGGTGTATGTGTTAGGGGAGGAGGGGATTTCATAACTGGGTGTTTGAGGAAGGGAATAACAGCCATTCAGGCTGGGCAAACAAGGCCAAGATGTACCCTATAATTTTCATAATGAGAGAATTCGGAGCAGGAGACTTGGGATTTGAGGTAAACTCGATGTGACAATCTGCCAAGGAAACAGAGTGGTTACATTAAGCACAGCTTAGCATGGCTAAGGCAGCCTTTATCTAGTGGAGAGAAATTTAGATTTAACTGTGTAAAAAACTTGTTCTACTTTCTCTCCCCACAAGCACTGACAACAATACTATGGTGGTTAATAGATCTCTACCTGTATCTATCTATTTCCCTATATAAACTCTTGGCAAGATAATGACTGCTAAAAATCCATGTACACAGAAATATAGAGACACACACACACCACAAAACTGCATTTTTCTACAAAACAGAAAACTTAAGTAAAGATTAAATTTTGCATTGAAAAACAGTAATGTTGGGAAATTTCAGCCAAACAAGAGCTTTGATAACATTTTTTAGTGGTTGTACTTGTTTTCAGGACCAGATCTCCATGCCATTTTGACTCACGTGGGCTGCTGTAGCGCAAGAAGAGGTGGAGTTACAGCGATCAGGAAACTCTGGCACAGTTTCGATTCAAACCTGTATCTTCTACGAAGTTGATAAGGAGCAACTTATCTGCCCCGATGCAGGGCTGTAGGAGAAAGACTAAGTCCTAACGTGCTGTGAAGAAGAGGGGCAGGCAGAGAGCTGAGATGGAGATGGGAGATGAAGTGAGATAAAGTGGCTGCTTACCCCTAGGAAGACCATCCAAGCAGCCAGGGAAAAGATTAATTTTTACATGTGTAGGCAGGAAGGATTTTGAGAATGTACATCTCTTTCCTAATGCCATAAAAGTCAGGTGTAATGCCCCTCTCTCCCAGATGAAGTTATTGTAGAGAGGGCCTTGAAACTGAACCATGTCTTCTGAAGAAACCCATATTCATGATTTCTGAGTATGGAGAGCTGGCATTAATGACACTGATTTGGGGTGAGTCTGCTTTAGCTCTGTTTGAATTATATTAAAAGAAATCTGATTTTTAAAAAGCCAAAGCTCTGCATTACTAAGAGCTATTTAAGACTGAGCTCCAAAAACTGCTTTTCCCCCAAATCACTCATTCCCTTGGAAATGCCTTTCCCCCCTGCCCCAAATCAAAATCTCTACAGTTATGGCTCCGATAGTACTTCAAGCATAGAAAAGCTTGAATTTTAAAGCCAGATTTATGCCCCACATCTCAATGCAGTTATTCTCTTGCAGGTCTGTCACAGGCAGGAAACTTTCTGTCTGTTTCTGTCGCCTTTTATTGTTAATACGCTTCTGCGCTCATTTGTTTTTTCAGAGCCAAAGGATCAAAGCATGAAGAACCAGCCTCCACAGACTGCACCATACCAAGGGATAAATATGTTTTCTTTTTAATTTTCCGGGATTACAGTATTGAAAGCCAGCCTTAACAGTTGTCCAGCAAGATTGACTTTTTATTGTGCTTGTCTAAACTCGTTAATGAGAGCACTGCTTTTAAAAGCTAGGCTAAGAAAATACCAAAATGAGCAATGCCTCACTTCCTGTCTCTGTCTGCCCCTTTTATCCAACTTCTTCAGTCTTTTCTTTCCAGCCCTTTGCCTTTTCCTTGGTCTATTCCTATTACTCTCTGTCTATGCATCAAACTCATTGATTGCCAACCGTAATTCATGAGTTGATAAGTCTGGGACACTCAGAACCGAACAGTGCACCTTTTTCTGGCACATCTCTACAAGATATTAACCAGGAAATTATAGGGTGGAAAGTGGCCCTTTGGTTGACAAAACCTGTTTTGTTTTGTTTTGGGGTTTTTTAATTTTATTTTCATAGACTTGTAGAATCATAGAATAGTTTAGGTTGGAAGGGACCTTGAAGATCTTGGAGTTCCAACCCCCCTGTCATGGGCAGGAACACCTCCCACCAGACCAGGTTGCTCAAATCTCCATCCAGCCTGGCCTTGAACACTGCCAGGGATGAAGCTTCCACAAGCTTGCCAGCTGGTGAGTAGTTCCACCAAGGAGCCATCATCAAGTCCCAAGGGGATTTCATGGAAATTGTAATTAATCATCCTCCTGTTTCCCAGTTAAACCTTCCAGCATACTGCTTCCTCTTTCTTACCTTCCTCCAAATTTGATGGCAGTTTCCCAGGAGCAATAAATTCAGGAGTCTGTGTATCATTGAACAGAAGTGTCCACTAGCACTCACAGGAGAGTTTCTGCCCACAGACGAGGAGAGGATGACCTCAGTGGCATTCACACCCATATTTACCCTATGCAATGGCTCTCAAAGATCTTTCAGACTCTTCTTGTCAGGCAGCACTTCTCTATTTTTCTCCCTCCAAACATGTAACTTACAATGTCTTTACTTTTCATATATTTGTAAAAAACTAATCAGAGTTTTACTCACCTTTTGGGATAGCAAATTCTGGGAATCCCTTCTACACACAATTGCTGAATAGACATTAGAGCCATCTTTGTGTCTCCCATATTTATTTAAATTCTGGTGATTCTTTTCGCCTTGTATGCTGAAATAGAGCCACAAAAGTGCTGTTGCTTCTCTTTCCCTCTGTACATCTACATAGGCAGTTTCACATTTTGCAGCTTCATTTAATTTGATCTCCCTTACATCTCTTTTGGCACAGGCAATTCCCAGCTCTCTTTTTCACTGATTATCATTTTGGATTGCTGCTGGCTGCCCGTCCTCCTTACCTCTTTTGGCCCCTTTCCACAAATCCTCCGTCCTCATGGATATTCTTGGCACTTCCCGCTTGAGTAAGATCTGTGAATTTCATTCATGCTTGTGTTCATTTCTCTGCCAGATCATGAATGAGGATGTTAACTAACACTGATCCATGTGGATATTCCACTAAACTGTTTTCCCGCAATGCCATGTAATATTATGCATGATTCATTGCCCTCTGTTCTTTGTTTTCAGCATTTCAGTTAATGATCGGGCTACGCAGCTGCTCACAGAGAGGCTGATTTTAATTTACGTGGCAAGAACGACTTCATGAGACATTGTCTCACATGTTTTGGTACAGACCAGATATTTTATATCTACTGTAATCACTTTAATCTTGTTATTCTATTATGAAAAAAAAAATATTAAGTCCACGTGTATCTGAACTTAATCTACCCGTTTATACTCATGGAAAGTCAATGAAAAGCACAACTAACTCAAAACAGTAGCTTCCCCCCCACGTCTTGTTGCAAAGAACAGGAGACTGAG
The DNA here is from genome assembly GCA_017639485.1 of Pluvialis apricaria. Taxonomy (NCBI): domain Eukaryota; kingdom Metazoa; phylum Chordata; class Aves; order Charadriiformes; family Charadriidae; genus Pluvialis; species Pluvialis apricaria. Next base: position 2,584,567 of record CM030008.1, on the reverse strand, counting down.
ACTTTTATTAACATCGTAGCTCAAGGTTGCCTTAGCAGCTAGGGCAGGGGTCTATGTGGAAATGGGGTTGCTTTTCCATCACAGTATCCAGCAGGCGCTCGCCACCTGCCTGAGATAAACTAGTCAGCTAAACCCCCTTTTAAACTCCTCCCCAGTAAATACAATCTGATTTTCAAAATAGGACTAAGTCCAGTCTAAGTGTATTTTTGCGAGTGAAGAGAATGAAGAAGAGAGATCACCAAATAGATAGCAGAAAGGGCGGGTTGTGTAGGAAAAAGAGAACTTGAATAGTTTCTTATTGGGCAAGCATGACCAGATTAATTTGTTTTTTTGAAGGGAAATAATTTCTTGCTTCCGCATCCATACTTCTGCCTCTTATTCTAAGTGCCCAGACACGTCCTCACTGTGTCAGTGCCTGAATTTGGTTAGGCACCTGCTGCTTTTATGAAGTTGTGTCTTATTATTTCCTATGCTTCAGTGATAACAGCAAAATCTCTGGAGTTATCCTGAAGTTTCTTCTATTTTTTTAAAGTTATTAAAATACTTCGGGTTTCTTGAGCAAAAGCCTAAAATCTCTCCTATCAGTGAAGTCTACAGGGTTTCCATTGTTATAAGCCAAGGCAACATTTGCCGTCAAAACACAATGCCATTCAGCAAAGAGGTTCCAGGAAAACTGGCACCTTCCTCCTCCACCTCCCTCGTATGTCACTGCTGCTTCCCCCAGCCCAAGCAGTGATGGGATGATCGGCTGGATGCTGTCCTCCATCCTTCATTTCATCACATCTTTTGCCAACTAAACTTCAAGGGGATAGTCTTTAAGAATGGACATCAAATAAGAACCAGGAAGCGTGAATAAAAAGCTTCATTTTCTGATCCCAGGCCAGTGGAAAAGATGTCTGTTAATTTATGAATGAATCAGTTTTGTGCTGGAAGCCATTTACAAAGAATGTGGTTTTGGGCTCTCGCTTCACGCTAGTCAAAGCAAAGTCACCTATTGATGTCAAGCTGCATCTCGACCACCACTGTTATGCTAACCCTAATGTTAATCCAGGCCCTCCGCACAAATGATTCACAAGTTTCATTAGAGCAAAAGGTCTGCGGAAACCTCCAGACAATTCCTCCGGAGAGCTGAGAGTGTATTTAGATTCAACAGACATCTGTATTTGGATTCAAATTACATTCTTAAACATATTTCTCCTCCCACCGCTTTTAAATCTCCAGAAAAGCATAACTTTAGAAAGGAAGGCTACATTCGCTAACAGCCAAGAGGAAGATTTACAAGCCAGATGGTGATACTTAAAATAAATAACGAAAAATGATGCAAGTTAATTTTTCCTCACTTTCAGTGTGAAAACATCACCATCTCTTCCTCCTACTAACTCCATCTCAAGGTGACTGAGTATTCTGCCCTCACTAAACGCTTCTGTACTAATTAAACACCCTTTCCTAGCTGTGCTAGAGACTTTGGAAGATATACCTTCTGTCATTAGAAAGCAAAAGGATGTGTTCGTAGAAATAATAAATGGAATGGATAGAAAAGTTCTCCCTGCTGTCCCCCCTGAAATAAGTTTCTGGCTTTCATTAAAAAAAGAATGCAAAAATGCAGGGGGAAAAAAGAGGATTTAAAAAAAACCAAACCTCTGGCTTTTGGCAGCCAACAATTTATATTTTCAGTTTATAGCCAACGGATTTTGGCAAATCAAATCCAAAAACACTAGTGGCTTTGCACAAAACAAAAAGTAAACCAGCAAACCACTCAAAAAGTCTTTTTCTCAGAATATACCTTTTTCTCTTCAAAAACAGTTTAGGATAAAATGCTTCATTTTGCAACCACAAAATGTTTAGTCTAAAAAAACCAGCAAAAGCTTCATTTCTGGATACCATACTTTGCTTTCATGAGAGCATCAGGACACATCTGGGACTGGAGAGCTCTGCTTGGGACTGGGGCTTAACACTGTATTTTGTCGTGCGTTACAAAATCAGTCTGTAGCTCATCATGAGAGAAACTGAGTGAAATTATAGGTCTTGTGTAATAAAATAAGTCCAACTGAATGGTCTTTTTGGCACTAACATCTAGGAATTGATAAAACATTGTGAACTTTTGCAATGATACTGAGAGGACCGTATTTCCTTCCATGTTGTGGTCTCTTTGCATGTCATTCATCTGATGACATGCAGATGTCTAAAATTAAGCAGAAGAATCCCGCTTTAGTGTTTCTCAGAAAACACAAAGTGTCGGAAAGCAATTCTGTGTCCAACAGAGAGTGTCCCTGGTATATCTTATTGTCACCTGCATGTACCCAACCCCTGTTTGGAGATCGGGAGTGTGCTGGGGGTCAGAAGAAAGCATGCCCTTCAGCTATTCCTGTTAATAATAAGAGACTGTCCTGCTGCAGCTGGAGGAGCAGAATTAGAGGGCTGTACTACCTCGAGCCAAGGATTCATTAAAAAAAACCCCAAAAACAACAATGTAAAAATCTGTGTACATTCATTGCAGTTTCCTCAACATGATGTAGTTGCACATCCTCGTCACTGGAGGCCCAGATATTGTAAAAGCCTGTCAATGCCCTTTGAGCAGCCACAGCATTTTTAGTGGTTGGGCTTCAGCAATGAAATACTCTTTCAGAAGAGCCAAAACTGAGTCTGACCACGACAACACTCCCAGTTTGATGCTCAACCACCATTCTGTTTCCAAAATTAAGGTAGAGATTATAGGAGGAAACTACAACAGTGTTTTGTTTTGCAGTAGAAGTGCAGTTTGGTACTGAACCCCACCTCATTTATTGTCCGTGGGTTCATTTAGTAGGATGATTTGCTGACAACACCAAGCTGTGTCAAGTGGCCAACACACTGCAGGGAAGGAATGCCATCCAGAGGGACCTTGACAGGCTTGAGAGGTGGGCTGATGCCAACCTCATGAAGTAAAACAAGGCCAAGTGCAGGGTCCTGCACCTGGGTCAGAGCAATCCCAAGCACAAATCCAGGCTCAGATTGAGAGCAGCCCCGAGGAGAAGGACTTGGGGGTTTTGATGGATGAGAAACCCAACACGAGCCGGCAATGTGTGCTCGCAGCCCAGAAAGCCACCCCCATCCTCGGCTGCATCAGAAGAAGCGTGGCCAGCAGGGCGAGGGAGGGGATTCTGCCCCTCTACTCCACTCTCGTGAGACCCCACCTGGAGTACTGCATCCAGCTCTGGGGCACCCAACACAAGAGGGATATGGACCTGTTGGAGTGGGTCCAGAGGACGCCACAAAGATGCTCTGAGGGCTGGAGCCCCTCTGTTGGGAGGACAGGCTGAGAGAGTTGGGGTTGTTCAGCCTGGAGAAGAGAAGGCTCCAGGGAGACCTTAGAGCCCCTTCCAGTCCCTAATGGGGCTACAGGAGAGCTGGGGAGGAATTCTTGATCAGGGAGGGGAGCAATAGGACAAGGGAGAACATTTTAAACTGGAAGAGGGGAGATACTGAAGGAGGAGAGATTTAGATTAGGTATCAGGAAGAAATTCTTTACTCTGAGGGTGGATGAGCCCCTGGCCCAGGTTGCCCTGAGAAGCTGTGGCTGCCCCATCCCTGGAGGTGTTCAAGGCCAGGTTGGACGGGGCTTGGAGCACCCTGGGCTGGTGGGGGGTGTCCCTGCCCATGGCAGGGGGGTTGGAACGAGATGATCTTTAAGGTCCCTTCCCACCCAAACCATTCTATGATTCTATTATTCTATGATAAAGAGACTGAAGATTTCAGGTACAGAAAATTTGTCTGTATCCAGTATAAAAGTGTCCAAAACCACCAAAGGCAAGGTTTTTGTAAACTACTTGATAATCTTTATGGTAAAATATATTTGGGTATGGTATACTTTGCAGTTTGCTCTTGACAAAACTGTATCTGGCTTTGAGGCGTAGTTTGGCATCTCCTTGCTATCACAGTGGAGATGTTTCAGGTTTTTAAAGTCTATAGAGTGACACAAACCCATTGGCATTCTGTTTTGTGCACATGAATGACTTGATGTGACAGTTAGGAATAGCAGAGTCCCTTGCGCAGAAGAGGTTGGCTGCCATCCTGCATCAGTGCATGGATGCTTTCTTGAAGCTATTATCATTTCTGAATGTCACTGCGGTCAAAAAACAGTTGCACTGAACTCCTTGCATCTGTCAGACTGAGTACTCAGCAAGAAAAAAACAAAACTTAAGTGGAAACTCCCTAAAGGCATTCCTACCTGAAAGTGGAGAAGATAGAATAAGCTTTTCTATGAAGCTCTCATTTGATCAGAGCATGAGGACAAACACATGAGTAAATCTGTTAAATATAAAGGATTGTTGGGTCATGCCCTTCAATCCTATTGTTTCTTAGAGAATCACATAATCATATCACAGTTTGGGTTGGAAGGGATCTTTAAAGGTCATCTATTGATTAGGTGAGCATTGCACCTATGCCACAAATCACTGAATCATACGCCCTTGACACTCAGAGTGGCACAACTTATTTGATTTTATCTGCAGAAACCAACGATGACTGATGGGCTTAGATTGCTCACCATATTATGTTCATATCGATGATGTTTCTCACAGCCTGTTTTATTAGTCCTTTCAGAGGTATCTCCTCCTGGGAGATTAATAATAATCAACCTCAACTTTAGAGGTCTAGTACTGAAATTGTACTTCATTTTTTTCTTATCCTAATTCTACCCTACTGCTCATTTATGTCATCTTTATAAAATGTTCTTCCAAACTAGACATAGATAAATAATGGTTTATTTTTTTGGCTTGAATCACGAACCAAAACTTTAGCAGGGAACTGTGTTGTGGGTTGAAACAAAACAGAGTCTTACATGGTCACTTTGTAAAAATGATAGCAGAAGTTCAAAAAGCTGATTTGGGCCAGACTGGTCATAGGTGTTTACAAGACAAAGTTTGTTGTCCTTTTAGCTTTTAAATCTAAAATGTTGTGGTGGTTTGACCCTGGCTGGATGCCAGGTGCCCACCAAAGCTGCTCTGTCACTCCCCTCCTCAACTGGATAGGGGAGAGAAAATATAACGAAAGGCTCATGGGTTGAGATAAGGACAGGGAGATCACTCACCAATTACCATCATGGGCAAAACAGACTCGACTTGGGGAAATTAGTTTAATTTATTACCAATCAAATGAGAGGAGGGTAATGAGAAATAAAAACTGAATCTTAAAATACCTTCCCCCCACCCCTCCCTTCTTCCTGGGGTCAAGTTCACTCCCCATTTCTCTCCCTTCTCCCCCTGAGCGGTACAGGGTCAGTTCATCACGCGTTGTCTCTGCTGCTCCTTCCTCCTCAGGGGAGGACTCCTCACACTCTGCCCCTGCTCCAGCGTGGGGTCCCTCCCATGGGAGACAGCTCTCCACAAACTTCTCCAACATGAGTCCTTCCCACGGGCTGCCGTCCTTCTGGAACAGACTGCTCCAACTTGGGTCCCCCACCGGGTCACAAGTCCTGCCAGCAAACCTGCTCCAGTGTGGGCTCCTCTCTCCATGGAGCAACAGGTCCTGGCAGGATCCTGCTCCAGTGTGGGCTTCCCATGGGGTCACAGCCTCCTTCAGGCATCCCCCTGCTCTGGTGTGGGGTCCTCTATGGGCTGCAGGGTGACTATCTGCTCCACTGTGGACCTCCATAGGCTGCAAGGGGACAGCCTGCCTCACCATGGTCTTCACCACGGGCTGCAGGGGAATGTCTGCTGCCTGGAGCACCTCTTCCCCCTCCTTATTCACTGACCTGGGGGTCTGCAGAGTTGTTTCTCTCACGTATTCTCACTCCTCTCTCCAGCTGCATTTGCCCAGGGTTTTCTTTTTCCCCCTCTTCTTGACTATGTTATCCCAGAGGCGTTACCACTGTCACTGATGGACTTGGTCTTGACCAGCTGTGGGTCTGTCTTGGAGCCAGCTGGCATTGGCTCTGTCAGATATGGGGGAAGCTTCTAGCAGCTTCTCACAGAAGCCACCCCTGTAGTCCCCCACTACCAAAACTTTGCCACATAAACCCAATACAAATCTCGATAAAAAAATCTATTTTAAACAGAAATATCAAAAAGTGCCATTTCAAAAAATATCAGAATGGAAAGCCCCAGACAAAATGCTCGTCTTTCCCTCAACCAACTGAGTATGAGTTAAAATAAAATAATCCAGCTATATCTAAATTGCTTCTATCCACCTCCTAGGCTTTTCCTTAGTAACACATTTTAGCTATTGTAACTTCCTTAGCTATTGTAACTTCTTCCTCACTGCTTTTAGGTCTTCAGGCTGAAATCTCCACGGTAGACTAAAAGAGTGAAACATGGGTTTGCAGATAACTTTTGGAGAGAACTGAGGCTCACCTCTCCCCAGAATCCCTGTTTCCCTCCCCTTTCCCTCCCTCTCCCATCAAATTCCTGGCTCTCTATGGTCTGCAGCATCCAATTTGCTGACGATACTTAATTTTTCTGCCTCACTGTCATAATTTCATCCCTAGCTGCCAAACACAGGCTACACAAAGAAATAAAACCCAGCCTTTTCCCTTTCACTCAGCAGGGAGCTCCATAAAGATTCCCTCATTAGCAAACGCATAGCTGCCAGCGATGCTCTTTATTAGCTCCCTTTCCCTGAGATGCTTTATGGCTACAAATGAAGACTGATCACAGGCCAAAATCTCCCCGCTAAATAACTCCCACAAATGAAATACCTTATGTGTCTGACCTTTGCCCAGCAGTAGAGACCACAAGTATGCCTATATCATCTCTCTGATAACTGCACCCTGGGCTGTAATTACCTGTGCTTCTAAATGTGAATGACTGCAATGACAAGCATATCTATCGCCCAAAAAAAACACCAGCACTACTTGTATTTTGTTTATAAGAGAAGAAAAGCACACATCTGCTTCAAGCTGTTCTGTTGCTGAGATGTTCTCTTAAGATTTAATGAAGTCATTCAGCAGTCTCAAGAGACTGGTAAAACTGTGTGCTGTAGAATGACATCACGGGGTGAATTTTTGGAATTCAAGTTCCATGGCAACACATAATGCTGAAAGGCAAAGCTACATGATGGTGTCGATCCGTCAAAGTTTATGCAAGTAGATAGAATCACAGAATATCTCAAGTTGGAAGGGACCTATAAGGATCACCAAGTCCAACTCCCCGCTTCTCGCAGGACTACCTAAAACTAAACTGTGACTAAGAGCATCGTCCTCGCAATAATCAATGTACTCTTTGGGATCCTCTGCAGAGAATTTTCCTGAGAAATTCCTCATGGTGTTCAGCCAAAATGCTGACTCCTTGAACTTCAGAATAACGTAATAAGCAAAATAGTTCCCATCTGCTACATACCCAACAGGCTTCACCTCAAGAGAAAAACTAAGGTTAATGTTTTGGGGAACAGAATATTTTTGCTCCAGGGTATGAGTCAAGAGGCTGATGGAGGGATCATCTCAAGCCCTTGTATTCAGATGAATTCTTTCTTTCTTTGTGCACACTTGTAGATAACAGAGATTTTAGAAAAATAATATGTTTACCACTCTTTTTAAGAAAGAAAAGTATAGAGATGCCCAAGAACAGAGATGGAGAGGACTTGGATCGTAGTGCAGATTTCTTCCACAGTTCTGGCGAAGTGTTTTGGCTTCTTTTATGGCTGTCACTCTATGGTCTCCCTTGTTTATTTAGAGAATAAATTCGACATTGGAGACTAAATTTCTCTGACAATTTTTATGAGATCAATTGCAAAAGGGCCTTTGATCTCAAATGCATATTCAGGAAAGTAGGTCCACTAATTTCAGAGCTTAGAGATGATGTCCTTCCAGGATTCAGGAAGAAAGAAACCAGAGCATGATCTCCTAGGTTTTGATTAACTTTAAGAAAGTCCAAAAGATCAACTTAATGAAACTGAGGTCAAGCTGTATTTAAGTTCTTAATCAGCATTTTTAATGAGAACAGGAAATTTTACGGGGAACGGGTTATCATATTATTTCAAAGACAGGGAAGTTGAAAAAAAGGAAGTGACTCAATCAAGGCAAACTATGAATGAAATCCAGGGTTTTCAAGCCTTTAGGGCAAGTTTTACTTTCATAGACTACCCTGCCTTTTTTTAAGACGGCTCCCACTCTATTTCCTCCTCAGACACTGAACAGCTCAACAGGACTATGAACTTCAGGCCAAAGTGAGTAGTCAACCGCATGTTTTGTTGCTGGCTTGAGTGGGACTCTTGGCTTTCTGCAGCTAGCCTGGAAGGAAAAAGGACTTCTTTTTGAAAATTTGATTTTGACGTGCTTGCAGATTGATTGTTGCTCTAAGGACGCTATCTTGCCATGACACTTTCATGAAACAGCTCAAAGTTTTACTACCCAACTAATTTTCCAAACAGCAGTAAAAAATCCCAGTATTGTACATGTCACCTCAATTTACTCCTTTTTCTCAGCCTTGCACCTCGTTAAATTTTGATTTGTGCCCAGAAGCAATCACAGGACATGAAATTGCTCCAGTGAGTCTTAGAGAATACTAAGTAGTCCTTCAACATTGACTTTGCTTTCTATATACATTAGTTTGGGGCTCTGGCCTCTGGATTTCATACAATATGACAATAATACTATCAAGAAAGGTTTGACTGTATGGCTTATTCCACATCTTCATTTCATTAGAAGCTCTACCTTCAGTAAGAACATTTCCAGATTGAGGAAACTTTTGGACAAAATCTTTTTCTTTTTTGTTTGTTTGATTTTCTTTGGAAGGGGATTTTGTTGAAAATAAATGGATTATTTAAGACCTGTAAACTTTCATTGCTAATGATACCTTACTTCTAGGTTGTATGATGAGATCAAAGCCTTAGAGAGATGATTGTAAGTTGATGGCAAGAACATTCCTTACGTTTGTAGGAGACTCACTTATAAATCCTCACTCAAATAATTTTGTCCCTTCAATAAGATAGAGTACTTTCAGTAGAAGAGACTGAAAGCAGATCCCGTATTTTCTCAGATTGAGGGAAGCAGCTTAGCAAGAGCTAGATTTAGCTTGGAAGCTTTTCTATGAAGCTGTCGAGGTAGAGGGGCTACTTCTAAGAGGCCATAAAAAGCAAGCACATTGTCAATAAACTTAAACTCTCTGTATCGGGGATTGCAACTCCACTGCAAAATGTGTTTGCATCTATAACTAAGGAAAAACTTACACACTGCAAAATTATGAAACCTTCTGACTGAGTACTCCAGTCACCATGGCAGCGGCAGAAGTCTCAGCATTTTATTCTGAGTTCCATTTTCTTTCCATTAAAATACTCGCACAGTTTTTATTTACTCCCACTTCACAGCAAAGAATTATCCTTTTAAATGTCAAAAAACTTTTGCAGGACTGAACCAGAAAGCCATTTCCTGCCCAATTTTTAAAATACAAATTGCGAAGGAAGCACCCTGCCTCCTCAAAACAAAATAAAATCGTGTATTTCATTCCAGTCAATAAAAACATTTCACTGACCTGTGGGCTGGATATCACTGGATCAGACAGATCAGTTAAGCCCATCCTATCCAGAAATCGTGGCTATTGGAAGCATTTGTTGTGGCCCAGGTAGGCCTGATACCCAGCTGCTAGTAGGAAAAAAAATAAATTGAAGTCCCAAAGGACAAAATATTGGAGTGACATAGATCAGTTGTAGTCATGGAAAACAACAGAGGGAGGAAGAAGGTACAGTCATGAGGAGAAAACATTCAGATTAACACCATACCTCCAAAGCACAAACAACACTGTCATTTTTGCATGTGACAACAGATGTTTGGCTTTCATAAATTAGGAGCATTCCAATGAAGAAAAGAGGGGCCTTTCTTAGCTGGAGTAGACAAGTACATTTCCAGAATATCAGTAAGTCTGGAAAGGTTCTAAATGTCCTCTAATTTCATGAAGCATTCAGGAAAAAAAAGGTGACAACATGGGTGGGACAGTTTTCATCTAAAGACTAAACTGATAATAGCACTTCAGTCTGGGGAAATATAACTGAAATGAGATACAATAAAGATTTAAAAGACCATAAATTATACTAAGAAGCTGGATAGGACACATTGATTTCTCCTTACATCAAAAAAATAGGGTGAGGAGACATCACACCTGTGAAATTGTCGAACATTTTGTTTAAAAACAAGTGAAGCACAGAATTCTTTTCACATAAAGAATAATTCAGCAGTCACTCTTGTTCGCATAGGATGTTGAAGAGTAAAATATAATATGGTCCTAAAAAATGGATTGGAAATATTCATGGGAGAAATAGCGTTTGGTGGCTGTTAGGCAGGATGAACATGACCTGCATCTGTAGAAGTCTCCAAGCCCTTGGTTGTTGGAAGCCCTTCGCCATGAAAAGAGTCACACTACGCAAACACTATACGTACAGAGACTGTCTATACATCTGCTCCAGACCACTGGTAGGGGCGATAAAGATCTAAAGATAAAGGGAACCTTGGCTAAGAAAATGGGGTGCTTTCATATGGCAGACTGGTTGGTTTTGTGGACATATTGCACCAGTTTCTGCTTTTGGTCTCCCTGACGTGAATCAAGTTATTTGTATGGACTTCCTGGGAAGAGGTCTTCTCCAAAAGCAGTCTCGGGTGATGCAAGCCATCTTCCACAGTCTCACACTGAAAGACCTGACCCATCCAAATCTGTGCATTTCTCCCATCTCCATAAAGATCCAAGTCAGGATCCAGAGGAGAAGTTCTTCATGCAATCCTCAACCCAGAGATCCACCAAGTTCTCAGGGTGTCTTTCTGTTAATTGCATTCTGAACTGGGTCATGGCCACAAGGGAGTTTACAGGTCATCCTGCTTCCCAAGCAGAAAAATATTGGTGTAAAATGTAATAACAATCAGAATATTTGGTCCTACCTTTTTGTTTGTATTTTAAATTTTATTATTTTCAACTGCTTTTAATTAAATGCTCAAATCCTTCCGGTAGCTTTAGAACCTTCCCCCTCCCTTCCAAGCACACACAAATTAAAGAATGCTTCCCCTGTACTTAATTCATTAAAAAACAGGCATACAAACTAGAGGGTTTGGATTGTCTTTTTTTTTTTTTTCCCCCCAAGCTGAGACATTCCTCATTTTATTATTTTCCCACATTTTTTAACTACTGCATAAAGGGCTTCCATCTGCAGATGCATTTGAAAAACACAGGTCACAAATTCTGGCTAGGAGTCCAGCTTGTAAAATGTTCCCTGACCTTTTAGACAGAGCAGTACAGTATAGTTATTTATATAGATCTTTTTTCTCTTCTCTCTTAGGGGAAAAAAAAAAAAAGAAAAGTTTTGGTGCAAAATGTGTTTTGCCAACTATGCTGCAACAAGTAGATCTGGCATTTCCTTCACGGAGGTCAGCTGCTGCTTTTCCTTCAAAATCAGCAGTATTCTTCTGATTTACACCATCTGTGGATGCATCCGAAAGTAACACTCCAAAAAGCATGTGGAATTCATTTATGTGGGTATGAGTGTTTTGTTTGGCTTGGCAACTTTCTTTTGAAAATGTACGTGTTGGACTATCTTCAGGGCTTTCCAGAAGTGTTCAGAATGGATCAGGGTGGAAGGGGTGTAGGTGTCCTTTCTGACCTTCCCCTGATCCTGGCTGGTCTGGGTACAAAGCCAATCTTACAGTATAAGTCTAAAGGCTGTGTTTGCCAAGAACTACTCAACCTGTGCCGCACACCCTGGAGAACAGAAGTGAGGGGAACGACTCATAGTGGTTCACAGGTGGGAGATGGCCATGCTTCTCCAGGTCTCCACCAGTATTTTGTGGGGTGGAGCAAGGTGAGGTGTGACCCTAGGCTTCAGGATGGCCCAGTGATGACAGCCTTTGCTGGCTTCTTTCCCCCACAACCAGGGATTTGGGTACCCTGTGCCAGCTGGGCCTTAGCTAGTACCAGATTTGAACTTCTTATGCTACTGGTGAAGGCTCAAGAAAGCTGCCAGCTGGGCCAGCCAGTGCTCTGATTTTTCCAAATTTCAATGCCTCTGTCTAGGAATTTCATAATTGCCGGAGTTCAACGGGACAGTTATCCCAGGGTGTACATAAACATATTACTACAGTGCATATCATTGCAAGTTTAGGAACTAAAGTGATAGATTTTGGGATGTGGTCCTACCTATATATTACCTTACACAGTATATATACCTTACACAGTATCCAAGCTTTCATAGCGTCCCTTAACATTCAGCTGAAGAGCAGAGACACAATATTGCCCCTATTATAAAGAGGGAGCTGAGGCTCAGCAGTGGAATTTATCTGGCCAAATGTAGGCATCGTCCTAAAGTAGATGGCAAAAACAAGTCAGATGAACCATACTTTAAAAATGTGATTTGTCTCCATCGACTGTGGAAGCAGCCAAGTGCGACTACGGGAAGCTGTAGACGTCTGCATCGCAGACGTAATGAAGTTGGGGTGAGATGAATCCCACCCAAAGTGAGTTGGCAGAGTCACATGATGTGTCTGAGAAGAAACTGGGAAGAGGTATGCAGATCTCCCACACTCAGCGTTACTGCCTAACGCATTAGCCTGTCTTCCCCACTGCACAAGCAGAGAATACATTTTGTTATGGAGAACACATTTTTGGAAAGCCCAGAAGGGAAAGCTTCACATACAAAGAGGGGGGAGCCGTGCCAATGTTTAATTTCAAGAAGGTAGGTCGCTTCAGCTGCTGAGTGGTCTTCATTAAGCTGACCTGCAAGGTGGCCTGACCTAGCCACACCATCAATTTTATATGGAGATCACCTGAGAACCAGAAACGCATCTGTGATCACTGTCCACTTGTGCCATGGAAAAAGCCTTCAGTTGGCAGTGATTTCTGACTACAACTGACCTGAAGCAGAACTGAAGGCTCTTTTTCCTTCTTTCCCCCCTCCTTGACAGCCATGTAGTTCCCCACTGGTTCCAACATGCTGAAAAACAGAGGTTCTCTTCTGGAATCAATTCTGGTATAAATTTACCAGGGAGTGATAAAGGAAACTAACAACTGCAAGATTTAATAACAGACTTGATATACAGTTGTTGGGCTTGGTTTTTGGGTTTTGGAAGTGGGTTTTTTTTTGGGTGGGGGGATTAAGGTGTATAAGCATATCTTGTATATTTGATAATAGACACAGTATGACGGGTCCACATTTCCATCACAAACAGGTGGTTGCCTCTGCCACGCTAAAATTCTCTGGTCCTTTTGTGGGTTTTCATGGCAGCAGTAAATGATGGAGGAAACATTCATTCATCCTTTGCTCTTCCATTTTGATAATAAATCCAACCTGCAGTGGTCATTTTTGTTTCACAGAGTTGTTACAGAAAACAGTGTAAGAAATAGAGCTGGATAATAGCTGTCAGGGGATGTGCCAGATTTCTCATTTTCATCTGAGGGTATTGCAGGTAATCAGGTATTTTGCTTCATTAAATTTATCTGGAACAGCATCTTCCATTCTAAAAATGAGCACAAAACACCAGGGTGAAAAATAAAGTGGCATTTCTACCTGCTGAGTTGGGAGAAAGAAAAGGCAGTCTTGGAATTTTGGTTCTGAGCTAAATGATTAAGGTTCATTTCTCAGGTCTCTTCAGAGCTGTATGCATCAGAGAGCGAGCATGGTATTGTGGGTCATCGCTGATCATATTAATTGTCTAATAAGGTGTGAATAAGTGGCTCTGTTTGTCTCCCAGTTGGGTGCTGACCAAAACTAGCCTGTGGGTTCAACTGGGAAAGAGAGAGAAAAGGTGCAGGTTTGCGGGAAGATGTAGTGTTTGTAGACACCTACCTCATTTTCCTGGGAAACCATTAAGGAACACATTAAGAAAATGCCAGTATAAGTACCCAAAAGAGGATTCAGGTCAACAGTGAGTACTTAACCCACTCTGCTGATCCAACTTAACATTTTATAGGTGCCCTTCTTTGCCTGAGAGGGCTTCACAGCTACAACTCGCACGGCATCCTGCTGAAGCTGTGCCCCTGACTGTAAAGGCACACATGATTTCCCCGGGTCTAGAAGGAGAGCAAGGAAGGAGGAGCAGGACACTATCCAAGAGATTAGGACTCTCAGCAGAAATATTCTGATTCCTGGACTCCTCGCTCTGGCCTGCTCCTGCAGTTTGCATGCAAAATTTGTTGCATAATTAAGTAATCATCTGGAGAGTAGAAACACGCATAAGGGATAGTTAATCTGTGTTCTTTTGTCTGGCTTTTCTTGCACGTTTATTGGGCACGCTCCCAGGGAGATTATTTGCAAGCGATTGTGCTCAAATACTGTTTAATCTATGACATGCTTGTTATTATCCCAATACTGTACTAATCCTGCATAACGAAGAGTGGAGCTGATAGTTAATTTTTAATTTACTAAAAAAAAAAAATATTAAAATACAGTCATTGAAATCTCCTGCAGCAAGTTCAGTGTTTGCATGTCTCCAAAGTTTAACACTCAATAACCTATTAAGGAAGAATGCATAGAGCCACAGACGTTAACAAGTAGTGTTAAAGGTTGTGTGTCTCCCCCCTTTTTTTTAATATAATGTTGCCATTTGGGGTGTGTAATTGAATCATCCCTCCTTACTTCTCCTTTTCCACTACAAAAAAGGATAATTAAAAAAATTCTACTCTATTTCTGTCAATAGGAGTCTAGTTGCCTCTCTTCCAAATTTTCTCTGTTTTAGTGCTCGTAGTCAAAAGAAATAAATGCAATATGTAGAAGAACACAGATATTTATTTTTTTACAGATCCTAGCCCTGGACACAAAGCCATGAGAGTAAGAGCTGTTTTCTTCCACAGATATTTTAGTTTATGAAATAATAGTGGTGTGACTTCAACGAAGCCACAAGTAAACTCCCCAGCCAAGATCAGAGCCCAACGTGCTGGGCGCGTTACAAATAAAATGTTGCAAATAAAAATCTCTTATTCCAAAGAGCAAAATGATTTGGCTGGACAATACCCAATGGAAGAAGCAGAACTAAGGTCATATCTACTTGCAGGAATGCAGACAGATTTGGGATCCCAAGTCTTCTTGGCCCGAAGACAGCCCTGAAACAACTACAGAATAGCCGTTTATGGTAGAAATATCAAATAATTACACCTCTTCTACATATATGGCAAAGGTGACAGATCTCACACAGACACAGCCTTTTTCAGAGCAGAGATCAGACCCAATACCCATCTTGGGCTTTGCATCAATGGGTGTCCAGATTTCTTTATCAAAAAGAGGGGAAACTTCTAGCTCTTGAGAGCTAAAACCACCACTTCAGGATGGAAGGAATGTTTGCCTTTTGGCTTAGGAAGTAGCAGACAGCTTGCAAAGGAAGATACCTAAATGGAGGCGGCTACATGGAGAGATCTGCATGTGAGTGAGGAGTACCAGTTCACATTATCCTTAGTGGAAAGCTGAGTTAACAGAGTTTAGAGAGTGATTCAACAAGACGCAACAGTGTGAGTGAGATTCACTTTCCTAAACTTAGAAGTCTGGTAGTACTTGAAACATCGCAGGATATGTGAGATATGTACACAGGGCTGCCAAATTTTGTCTGTGAGCTAAGCAAGACCCACGCCTTCCTGCAGTGCTAGCTGGGAGGCAAATTGTATTCCCTAGGGCATCTCATATGGACACTAGATGCCTAGATATGGTCAACTGAATACCCCTGTAATTGTCTTCTTTAGGAAGAACTGCATTGCTGCATACATTCAGTTGACTGTGTTGACTAGTTCTGCATTTATTGCAGTAGAAGCATCTAGCATCCACATGGACACCAAACTTAAGTCTTGATCCCTGAGCTAAATTTTATTTTAAACACCACTGCTACTACTTAGATTTGGCATTATGACATGCTGCTCATTAGGAGATTAACATCACAAAAACTTCCTCTCGCACCGAACTAATGTATTTATTTTCATTTTTGTTTAAGCCAAGAGATACACAAGTTGGGGGGCGCAGGGAGTGGAAAAGAAAAGTAGTTAAGGAAAATGAGTGCAGAGGAAGGAGCAAAATGAGGACTCATGGGAAAAAAAATAAAATGCCCACAGTGAATAGTTAACCTGTGGATTCACTGGGACAATGTAGTTTAATGTTAAATTAAACTGTAGGTTGCGATTACAGTACGAGGCAGAAGATGACTGAGTTGACAGAGGACAGGTGTCCAGTTAAAATAGTAAATTAAAAACAAACTGGTTTTGAAGGCCAAGTAAATCCCCATTCCTCAAGACACATAAGCTTTCCTCTGTCAAAGGAGTGGGAATAGGGAAGTGCTGTTCTCTAAAATAGGCTGTTTACTAAAATTGCAGGATGCTGTTAAACTAAAGGATTTCTAGTATCATCCTCTAAAGTAGCCGGTATCAGCCATTTCAAAAGAGGATAATAAACCAGAGGGCTATTTCTCTGGCCCCATGTTATCCACTGCCATTCCTAAACTACCAATCTGGGAAACGCACATAAAACTCATAATTAATAAACAAAACCGAAGTCTCAGACCACAACTGATTGGAGTGAAATACCCATGTTGCTGGTTTGCTGGGGTGCAGCTGAGATTGTTCCCCCAGCACTGTTTTCTCACCAGGCGAGCTGAAGCGTGTGCTTAACAAACCAAACCATCACGCAGACACTTTCCTCAAGCAATCATTTTTTTTTTCCTCTCTAAAGATGAGCCGAAGTGTGTAATTACTCATCAGCTTCCCTGCCTCAAAGCAAACTTGGATACTGTTGCACTAATGATAGCCTTAAATTAGTGGCTGAGAAGAAGGTAATTAGACTCATGCTGCCGAAAGAAATGAGGAACAGATTGTGCGTTCAGGAGAGCATTTTGTAGGTACAGCTACAAATTAAGACCTCTGTGATGTCTGAGGAAACAGTGAGTCAGTCTGTTGATTCTCGAGGAAGGCTTGATTTCAATATTGTCACTGTGGGTTTGCACCACCGTTAGAGCAGCTCTGTGCCCTCAGAGGTACGTGTTCCTAGAGACCTCGTGCAGCACATCACAGGGAGCTGGACGGAAAGGTCGAGGTGTTCAATGAAGTCTCTTCCACTTATTCCAGCCTTTCTCAGCATCTCTACTTCCTAGCAAGTGTATATAGCGGTGTATCTTAGTCACTCCCACGGAGCAGTAATTCCCCTAAGTCCTATTAACCAGAGTTTGCAGTTTGGAACATAATTCGGGACCAGGTGCTTAGGGGCAAAACAGGCCAAACTGCTTAATGCAGAAGGAATATGTTCCGTATAAAAGGGTGCTGAGGTCAGGAAACTGTTGGAGGCATCTGGAGACCACTATTCTAAAGCCATAATGAGTGACCTGGACGTGAAGGATGACCCACAGCCTAGGCTCCAGGTGATGTTCTGGCCGATGGAAGAGTTTCATGCTCCACCAGACCTCTAGAAAACCTCATTCGTTCTTCACTCAGCATCCCATGAAAGCTGCTCCCCTGCTGAGGTGGTGGAAGACCACTGGGGTCTCTACTACAGTGTGTTTATCTGATGGCAGTCCTATTCCCATATTTGCACTCCGGCTTTGTCCTGGAGAGTTCCTATGGAGGCACAGATCAACTCTTGCACTGCCTCATTTGCAGACAAATCCTAACCTGAATGAGACGACAGCAGGAGCAACAGCAAGAGAGGACTTTACTTAATTTTATTCCCAGAGAATGTTACTAGATGGACAATACAGGCTTGAGAATAAACATGCCTCTGATGCCACTTCATGATTCAGAAAATTCGGTGATTTCTAGGTAATTAAATCATCTTCCACTAAGGGCCTCAGGCAGCTCATTCTGTAACACAAGGCACTGTAATAGCTTGTATCAAAGAGATAGTGTAGCAGCACAGAAAGCTCAAAGAAGTACCATACTTAACAAAACTTTAATAAGGTGAATTTTGTAATTATTACCTAATGAGGCTTGCAGCTAAGTCAAGGCACTTTCATTCTCTTAACAAATTAACAAGGTTGATGTAAGCTTAACACCCAAGTGTCCATTTCCACAGGTTCCTTCAGTTACTGCCTGGGCAAGAATTAAAGGAGCTGCATTTCTCCATGCTTTCCATACTCTTCAGTACTTTTTCTTCCGATCTGCAAGAAAAAAGATATGCAGGAATGACAACAGCGAGAGGAACAGATATATGTTCAAGTATTGGTTGAAGATGCGTCAGTGCATCTAATTTTATTTGCAGCAGGGATTTTTTGCCTATATTTAGGCAACTCTGAAGCTTCTCAGAAGACTCCACACATCACCAAAGAGTTCATAATATTTTAAACGTCATGAAAAGACGGACGGACGCACTTAAAATTAATAAGAGGGAAAACTCGTAGACATTGCCACAGAACAAAATGTTGCATTATTAAGAGTAATAGATTAGGTGTCATTCTCGGAGAAGAATTTTGACTGTCTATGGTGGGATGCTATTCTTGGCCGTTCTTCTGTAGGCTGCTGGTATTGTCTCCAAGTGGATGCGTAAGCTTTTGTTTATCATGAATACAACTGTTTCCCCTTGCACAGAGCCTGTTATCTTGGCATAGTGTGCCATGGTACCGGGTACATCTGTCGGAGTGAGTACGTGCACTTTCTTCTGTCAAGGTCTCAAAAATAAGTAAAAAGTAGAACTGTTTGGTTTCCCCGCACAGAATCAATTACTTTGCTGACTTAATTCAGGCTCTCTCCTCCTCAGTTTGGGATGCAGCCATCAGAGCTGGAGGTCAGAAAGGGTGCTTGCTTAGTGCTGTAATAACTGTGCCATTAATAAGCTAATGTCCTTAACATTTTTCAGATTTCTGTATTATTTTTCTTGTCATCTGATACATGTTGCTCATACTGTCCTGGTTCCTAAAGTCATTTTTCCCCTCTAAGCTAATGTCCGCATCTCTAAAGTCAAGTGGCAGTGGATGAAGCCTCTTAGGCTGACAAATCGTCGAGATCATGGACTCTCCTCCAAAGGAATAACAGTCCAATGTGAGCTGACCTTCTGCTTCCCATGTTCACGTTATACTGTTGGCTGGTTCAGCCATCCGAGGAAAGCTGGCAGCCATAGCCATTCACTTGCTGCATTAGTTGCCAAACGCTTGGTCCGCCAGCTAGGAGGTCCTTTGCCAAGCTCCAGTTGTGATGAGTTCCCCGGCACTGATCCAAGCTGAAAATAGGTGCAGTTGGATCCGTAGGCCTCTTTCTTTGTATTTATTCAGTGGGGGAGGAAAGCGGGAAACGAAGCTGAGTTTTACGCAGACATTGTTGCAAGTCACAGGAGAATCTCGAAAGGACCAGAAGGAGAGTTTGACTCAGACGGAAAAACCCAAGAATCCAGATGCTTATCCAGAAGCCTTTGATCTATCAGCATGGAAAGTCTAGGTCAGGTTTTCAGGCTCTTCCTTGAAATTTTTGGTGCTTTTTTAATCCTGCCTGAAAGCCATCCATCTCTGCATACTTCTGTCTCTCAACAAAGTTCATAAACAAGCAAGGCAATGAGTAGCTAAAATGCCTGAATGCTCATTCCAATTCTGGGTGTCTTTTGAGGTTTCTTCTCATTTTGTAGCTAATTAATCTTTAATTGTTACCAAGTTCGTTCACAGCGGGTTTCCCAGGCTGAACATATCAAGAAGAATAGTAACCATTCTAAAAACATAATGTTATTATTGAAAAAGCAAAGGGCATTAATTAATGAATAGAGTAGATGGGCAAAGGAAAAAGCAAATATCATTACTTAGATTCCATTACAGAACAAAAAATTGTGATTACTACAGAAAGGAACAAAGATCTCATTTACATAAGATCAAATTTCCTTTTCCCTTGGAAAGGGTGATTTCAATTAATTAAATGGCATCACCAGTTATTTTAGAGAAATAAATTCAATGCTGAAGGGGAGAAAAGAGAAAGAGAAGAGAAAAAGGAGGAACAAATCAGACAACACTGTATCTAAAGGGTTTGGGTGAGATTTTCTACCTACTGCTCCAGATGTTTAGAAGGTATAACAGTTATGCACATACTGAAGAAATGAAACACTGAGTCCTCTGACATCTTCATCTCAGATGGTCATTCAATCATCAAATGAACATCTGCGAAGATCCATCCAGTGAAGTCAGTGGGACCTAGGGTGCAATCTCTCTCGTACTGAAGTTTAATAGTTCAGGTGAATTGAGCTAAAATTGCCTTTGCAATCAAATAAAAAGGGAGCCTAGGAAGATGAAGATGAGTTCAGACACAGATCCCTACACTGCAAACAGCTAAATTTAGATGAAATAAATTACAAACACACCCCCAGACATTGGAAGTTGAAAATGTTATGATCATCTGTACCATATTTCACCATAAACTGTGCATGGGATATCTAGGAAGTGAGAGACGAAGTACCAGGCAATATCATATGATCTGATAGCCTGTATTGAATCAGTCAACATTCAAGGTGTGGCCAAGATGCCTATAGCTTTCATCATAAATCCATACTTCCCATATATACGGGCTGTCCCATTGTCTTCCCTCAAACTACCCTGTACCTGATGGCAATAAAACCAGACTGAAGGCAAAGTTTCACTCAATCTGATAGACATACAATGCCATCTGCCAAAAATCAGAGAATGTCTCAGGAAGTGGTGGCCAGTGGAGAAATCAGGACTGATCTTTCCCCTCCCACTACTCTAGGATACACTTTTCATGTTCAGCAACAGAGCTGATCATGGGAATGAATATGGAAATTGTTTCTAAACTGGGCAGCTCTGTAGAGTGAAGCCATGGAGATGAGAAGGATGTGGGATGTGTGGGCAAGACAGCCCTGTAGCAGTAGGAAAGATGTCCTTCTGGTGACCTTCTCCTTTCTAGTCTTTGGCACTAACTCTGTCTGTCCTGATCTCAATGGAACAGAGACCTAAAGAATGTTCTGCTATTCACATCACAAGAACCACTGCAAAATGCCAAGTTTATGCTCTTATTGAGAGAGGTCCTTTACAGATCTGTTAACGGAGAGGCTTTCTCCGGAAGAAATGGCTGATCAAAGAGATCCTAATTTTATCCATAAAACAGTACAAGAACTAGAAGCGGCATTTCGTTACTACTGAGAAAGTGCCATGTCCATTTCATGACGCTGCTCCCAAAAATAGCTGGAGATACAAAGAGAAATGTGTAAATCTGTGTAAGGTTAGGCCACACACCGTTTGCTGTCTTTTGAGAATTATGGTAACATTCCCCTCCATGATGTAAAGTAATGATATGAAAGCTTTACCTGGCAATATTTATTCTTTATCAACATTAAGCGTTGTTTTCTCAGTGTTTTGACCTGAAGAAGAAACACAGTAATTGTAACTCTTCAAACTAACTCACACATGTTTTTAAAAAAAGTACTGTAATTAAAAAAAAAAAGGTAAAAAGGAAAAAAAAAAACCAAACCCCACCAGACTTTATTTAGATAGAAGCAGGAAAAGCTGAAATAACTCAACAAAACCTTTTGATTTAACTGGCAACAGTATCAAAAACAAATGTCCATAAGATTATGCTTGTTTTCTTGGATATGTTTCTATGGTATGAAGTCAAATTGTCATTAACTGCCAATTGGCTGCCAAAGTTATTTCCAGAAGTTCAAGTTTCTCAGTGGCTCTAGTGTAACATTAAAGTGTGAAGAGTTTGCCCAAAGAGCCTCATCAGAGGAAGAAGGAGTGGGCTGGATCTTAAATTGCTGCACTTATAAGGTCTTTAAGAGGAAAATTATACATGAGGAGGTGGTGGAACGTGTTGAAAAATTAGCCCAGGGAGAGTGTGTTGATGACATCCAGGATTGGGATTAACAATGGGGCCCTGTTGTAATTTGGAAGCACTGTACTTCAAGCAGCAGTGAAACTAAGGAAGTGTGGTTTACAGTGGCTTTTTCCTGTGCTGATCCTCTGATGCCTATAAAGGCCAAAGTTATTCTTCCTTACATTAGGGGAGTGATTAATAAGATTTCTCTCCTCTGTTTGGGAAGCTTTTTCGCAAAATCTCCAGGGAATCTGTGTCTTTGAGACTGCATCTGTCAAATTCAGTTGACGCTAACTATTGTTTTTAACAAAGGTGGTTTAGGGGAAGGATGTAGAGGCGAGACGAAGACACATGCAAACAGATAAACGGACTCAACCAGACAGCACAATTGGGTGCATTTTCTTAGGAAGCCAGAAAAAAGTCAAAATACTGTGTAACAGGCAGTTTTGCATGAAAAAGCAGATGAAATAGATGAATGGTGTGCAGGGTACTCTGCACAGAGACCCTGCAGTAGCAAGCAGTGAAGAAAACATATAAGTATTATCTGTCTTAAACCAAAATTGCATTGTGTGTTGGATAAGACCGGGCCATGTGATGTGCTCCCCACTGTCCCACCGCAAGGAACATGTGTCACTTGCCCAGGACATGATGCAATATTTTTCAGGTTCTGGTTCCCTCCAAAAGCTCCATGAATAATGAGACATTGCAGTGAGAAGTCCGGGGCAAGGTGCCGAGGAAATCTGGCATTTCCCTGTTTGTAACAGTAGGGACCTGATTCCCCTCCAAACCATGTGGTTATGAATGTGATGGCTGCTGCTTGTTCCTATTTTAGGGAAGTCAATCTGCCTTTTCTGTCTTGGCTCCTGAAGGCTTGCTTTGCCACAGAGCACCTGGCAGAAGCAGGTTGCTCAATGAGAGGGGGGACATAGTGACATGGGCCATGGAAAAGGCTGAGGTATTGAACGCCTTCTTTGGCTCAGTCTTTACTAGCCAGACCAGCCTTCAGGAATTCCAGGTTCTAGAGATCGAGGGGAAAGGCTGGAACAAGGAAGATATACCTTTGGTGGAAGAGGATCAGGTCAGGGAATACTTAAAAAGCTGGACATATATAAATCCATGGGCCTTGATGGGATGCATCCATGAGTGCTGAGGGAGCCAGCAGGTTTCATTGCAAGGCTGCTCTCAGTAATCTGATCGATTTTGGTGACGGGGAGAATTGCCTGAAGACGGGTG
Organism: Pluvialis apricaria; assembly: GCA_017639485.1. Lineage (NCBI taxonomy): Eukaryota > Metazoa > Chordata > Aves > Charadriiformes > Charadriidae > Pluvialis > Pluvialis apricaria. Next base: position 2,561,684 of record CM030008.1, on the reverse strand, counting down.
GAAAACAAATGTCATTCCTATCTTCTTGAAGGGCAAGAAGAAAGACCAAGGGAACTACAGGCCAGTCAGCCTCACCGTGGTGCCTGGGACGGTGATGGAGCAGCTAATTCTGAAAACCATTTCCAGGCACATTAAGGACAAGAACATTATCAGAGTAGTCAGCACGGCTTCACCAAGGGAAAGTCATGTTTGACCAGCCTAATAGACTTCTACAATGAAATGACTGGCCTGGTAGATGAGAGGACAGCTGTGGATATTGTCTACCTAATCTTCAGTAAGAACTTTGACACTGTCTTCCATAAGATCCTCATAGAAAAACTGTTGATGTATGGGCTGGATAAGCAAATGATGAGGTGAGTCGAAATCTGGCTGAATGACCAGGCCCAGAGGGTGGTCATCAGTGGCATGAAGTCTAGTTGGAGGTCAGTAACTAGCAGTGTACCCCAGGGGTCAGTACAGGGACCAGTCCTGTTTAACATCTGGATGATGGGGCAGAGTGTACCCTGAGCAAGTCTGCTGATGACACAAAATTCCAGGATGCCAGTGGGTGGAAGAAGTAGATTTTTTTTGAGGTAAAGGTAAGAGCCGCTGAGACATACCTGCAGGATAAAAGATCTCTTCTCTACTTGTCAGTGTGGCCATCATGCCCTCCGGATGTGAAACAAACACAGAGTCCATGCAGTATTGGTACTAAGACAGTTTGTCGTGTAAAACGACTGTTAAGACTTCATATCCTAGTGTGTAATTCTAAGAATGGAACAACCTGATGTCAGTTGGCCATATTCAGAGAGACTCCTGTATTCCACATTACAAACACTACAACTTCCACACTGTGGGCTGAGTGTACTTCAAAGTTACAGAAAGCCCAGAAGGTGCCTTCATACTTGTTAAACCAACAAACCTGCTTCTGTCTTGGATTTTATAAGGGACAAAAATGTCAAAAAAAAAAAAAAAAAGAATGGTTATTGCACATTTCTGGTTTTGGACTCCAGTTTTATCCCACAGTACTGAGAATGATGAGAGTTGACAGGGCAGGATCCTCAAGCTCATATTTGTCCTCACTAAAATCTTTCATAAAATAAGCGTAGTGTAACCCAGAAACACCTCCCTCTTAGGCTGCAATTTCCTCAATGGTAATTAGAAAGATGGGGGGTGATGTTAGTTCCTACCGCTGGTTAATCATCCTACAAGCAGTGTGAGGATGGGAATGCAAGGGCAGCTTGATGGAAGAACAATTTACCCTGTGGCTAACAATAGCAGAAAGGTAGTGTAAGGAGGATGGAGTCACAGGGAACATTGTAAACTAAGGGTAGAGAAAGGTTTTACATCAGCAGCAGGGAAAGACTTGCAGCTTCCTCAGAGTAAGATATTATAGACACTTACCAAATTAACATCTGACCTACTTGTACCAGCTAAGCCCTCAGCATTGAAACACAAGCCTCTGCCACACTAAGGATCCACTTCACTGAGTAACAGACATAGCAGGCTGTTATTTTTGTGCTCATAACCCACATTTTAAGAGCCCGATACATTCGCATATGCCAGCAGGAAGGCTGCTAGGTTGGTCTGCCAGTCCTATTTAGGGGTGCAAAATCCCCTTCACTGATGGGACAATCGTAAGCAAAACAATTTCAAATGCTTCAAAAGATATTTTTTTTTTCCATAGCCAATCTAAAACGGAAAAAGCCTCACTAAGAGATTGGATCAGATTCCTCACTCAGCAAAGGAAAAACAAGATGACATCCAAACCTCTTAAGTCTTTTCACACATGGAAGGCCAGGCAGCCAAAATTCTCCTTCATCATTTCCACATTCAGCTTTCCACACACTGAGCGTTACAGAACAGCACTTTTTACATAACAAATATCCCTTCACCAGACAGAAAAAGAAAAATAAAGAAAGAAAAGTAGAAAATCACATACATATCTGCCTGTATTTTCAAGGATTCCTGTCAGTTTCTTTTTTCACTTCCTATAAAAAAGTTTTCTATGAATATGGGAAATAGCATTGCCTCCTGCTGTCCAGTTACCTGGCCTTACCCCACATTTGTTGAGGTCAGCAGTGAACTTCTCACCACCTATTCAGAGAATGAAATTCCACTCTTTTCAGTTATTTCATTTTTATTGGATAGCAAGTTTCAGAGTTCTGGGTATCCCAGTATTATCCCAGATAATTTCGTGTTTGCGTTTTAGCCATTCAAAGCCTACTCATTCTTCCACCTCCACATTAACCTTTTTGCTGTGTTCTTCATTTTAAATGATTAGCAAAAGTTGGGTGGGATAGGGAATGGATGTATTCATACATTCATTTGTTAGTCATAAAATCAAATTATTTTCTATGGGATTGTGACTTTTTTTTGGTGTCCTATGACAGCCTGATCAGAACGGCCATCATGTGTCATTAGCAATAGGTGATGGAGTGAGTGGAGAAGGCTTTCCACACAAGCATCTTATGGCAAGGAAGCTGGATCTTGTCAAAATCAGCAGGAATCCAACATGGGTTTATACAACTTGACACTCCTGAATCTCCACACAATGAAAAATCCTCAACCACCAGCAGCAGAAAATGGGGGAAATTTGGATCAGTATGAACAGAATATTGAACTGTGAGGCTAAGGCTTACTTACAGGATGGATAAAGTCTAATTCCCTGTGGTATAGATGGGATACAGCATTTTAACACCTTCATACATCTGTCTATAAACGTAGACATGCACATTTATCAGCAGTGAAACACCTGCAAAAATCAGCAACCAATTTCCCAGTTAATGGCATTTTAAAGGTAAAAACATATTTGTAATATTGGCAGGGCTTTGTAACACAACTTAAATTGATATTTAAATCTAAGAAACTTCTGGAAAATCTGGCAGTGCTAGTAAACTGGGATTTCTTGTACTTTCTGGGGGTTTTTTTTGTTGGTTTCTTTTTTTTTTTTAGCATAAAATTCAATCACCTTTTCATGTTCTTTCCATAGATCTAAACCTCTGTTCCGGTCTAAACCCAAAGAGATCAGTAAGCTTTGAAAAGTTCAGGGCACCCACTCAGGTTCGCAACAGCACATTGGGAAAACTTTTACAATACGTTTTGGTTCTGAGACATCATCCTGCTAAGCAGACAGCTCGGATTTGGCAGAGCAAGATGATATGTAAAGCATAAAACAGCTAGCAGGTGTCAGGAAGTTTCTGCTGCTTCTTCCATAGCGCAGCACACTGGAGTGTTGTTACCTGTGCAATTTTTGCAATTTGGCTAACTGCTCTGAGTCCTGGCCGTGATCTGCTAAGCAGGAAAACTCAGTGCCTGGAATAGAAACAGAAGTTAACTGTCATTTCTGGATTTGCTCTGCTACATCAAAATTAGCTCTCTGCAGAAATTTATCTGTAGCAAATCAGAGTAACTTAATTGGAGTGCTAATGACTCTGAAATCACTGGCTTAAATACCAGAGGAGCTTCTGGGTGTATTTTCAAGAAGTGGGAGACCTGACTGCAAAAGCGACAGAAAAATGTGTTGCACAAAATATCTTCAAGAACGTTTCTGAGAAAGACGGCAAAAGGTAGCCTTTGAACGCAGGGTTCAATTTTACATTTCCACAAATGTAAGTGCAGATGTCTTCTTGTGTCTGGGGTATCTGTGCTTCAATTACAGTCAGCACTGATCCAGACGATGCCATGAGCAGAGCCCGGAGCAATTCAGCTCATTTGCCAGTGGGCATTGAGCCCCCACGGTTTCATACACATAGGTATTTGATAAAATCAGAGATGCACCAGGGTTTTTGGGATGTCCCAGTGGGTCTGTAGACATGAGACCATTTGGGACTGGAAGCTAGAGGCCAGGTGAAACATCCCAGGGTAACAAGTGGCACTAGACACTGATATTTAAACAAATTAATGCTGATTTTAATGATGTCCCATCCATCAGTTCCACCACCTGCCATCCGGATGGGGAATCTTTCCGGGGATCCTTTGCCCTACACAGTTTTAGCCTGCCAGTTTGCACACACTGATGAGAGAGCAGAGACCTGTGCCACATGGAGAGACAGCTGGAAGTCCCATGGATGTCCTAAAATAGCTCAGGACATCTTTGTTTAGGCAAATATATTGTACCAACCCTGTCTGTGATATCGCAAGAGGGGTCTTCCCTTTTATTTGGACGAGTTTTACCATTCTGATCACTGATGCTACTGTATTATGCTGAAAATTAGCTGTAATGGATGATGGATTTCAGTGGAATACTATTTCTGTCAAGTGAAACCTCAGCGTCAGCTGAACAGTTTCCAGCCTCTGACTACTAATAATAAGCACTTTTCACCAGCTTAATTCATTAGACGGGAAACCAAGATCAAAGACACAAAAGAAGTTGCAGCTTAAAGAAAAATAATAAAGTTGTTGCTTCCTTTTTTCTTTTTGTTTGAGCCGTCACATTTTCTGTCACTGGCTGTTCTGCATGAGCCTTGATGATGGTATGAGTTTCTAAAAACGTGAACACCCAAGGAGCGCCAGCCCTGAGTGAGTGCAAGCACGTAGGAGGGAAGGGAGTCTGAACCTGCAATTAAGGACGGTGCCCAACTTTGTGCCGTCTCCTTCTGGAAGCACCTGATTGACAGGTCAAAAGACTTTCTTGCAGACCATGGCTGCTTTGCAGAAAATAGCTTGATCTTTGTGAAAGAAATTACTTCACAGGGTGAGGGCTCTTGCCTTGCAGGGGGAAGAGTGCAACAGCGAAAATGTTCAAAATTATCCCGAAGAGGAGGAAAAATCTATCTATTGCTAACATGACACGTATCTACCTAATTATTTCTATCTTGGCTTTCAAGTGCCTGGCTCCTGTTGTTCATAATCAAGACTGGAAGGCAGGCATTGCTCTCAGTGGGAACAGAACAGAAAAATGTTCTCAGATCTTTCAAAATACTAGGTTTACGCCTATCACTCTTGTTTTTTCAACTTGTCCGGAGAAGTGTCTTCATAAAGCAAAAGTGAAGATGATCCCTGAGGTGTTGAAATATCTTGAAGAGCTTGGCTTTTTTGAACACCAAGCTTTTAGGAGGATCCGTCCATGAAAATTTAAGTAGCAACACTTCCTTTCTCACTCTTTGAGTGTATTTCTATAAGGTGCAACACTACTTTTGTGGTGAGACTTCAAAATTTTCCAGTCTCGCCTTTTATGATGAAATCTAAGTCTTCTGGACTCAAGTCTCTGAACAAGACATTTAGGCTCAATTTTCAATTCAATGAAATGAACAGAACCAAATGAACACCTGGGCTTCTAAGTCCCACTTTATTTAGGAGACTTAAATGCCTTCTTGGACCTTAACTTAGGTGCAATTGTTGCAGAGAATTGCTTGGCAATATGACTTTCCTGAAACTCACAATCCGGAAGCAAAAATAAAAGGAAATAGCAACAATAAAAGTAATAAACCCCCTACCCATTTTTATTTTATTTTTTACAGATAAATTTCTGATTTCCCAAAACTGATGGATGACACTGTTGTAAGATTTTAAGATAATGAGTCTCTGTTATAAAGTGGGACACTTATATGCTACAGTGCTATTACTATTAAAAATAATAACTTTGAAAGCCACAAGCAATGGAAATGACTGCATGACATTTAAAAAACTCCAAGGTAAACAGATTTTGCACTTGGATCCATTAACCTTCCCAGTTTAAACTACACTGAGCTGTACTTCAACCTGACAACCACAACAGTGAAACCAAGAAGAACTGGGCTCCAAAACAGATGGGAAACTGAAAAATGCAGCTTTCATCTGGGACCTGTGCTCTGGGCAAATGTAAGTGTTGCAAAAGCTCAATGCTCTGAGCAACAGATCATAGACATTTCACAGCCCTAAATCCTGGGAAGTTCTGGACATTTTCTGTACGTGCTGCAGTCTCCATGTATCCAACAACATTTAATAACACACCCTCTTCTAAGATTCATTTTGTGAAAATCGGCCAGTTAATGTGAATGAGGTATTTCAGCTATTGAGAGACCGATGTTCCCTTTGAAGTTGTGGAGAGAAACAAAGAGCAATTAATCAGTCTGGTCTGTTTTGGGGTACAGTTCTGTGAGACTGAGTGAGCCAAAATACCAGCTCACTATTTCCAGTCCTCCCTCCTGCTCCCACCACCCACCCGCACTGCTGGCCACACGTTCGTGCCTCTTACCTTGACCCAGGTTTGTGCTCATCAGATTCCTCCAGGAGTCAGGTTAACGCACTGAAACGTCAGAAAATTGAACAAGGGTGGAGGAGAAGGAGGTAATTATTGTGCCATTTTAGTGAGTTAAATCAGCTCTGCAAAGAGTTGAAGGAAGCAGAAGGAAGGACTACCTGGTTGAGAGGGGGACAAAGGGGGAGCTGGGGTACTGATACATAACCCAGCGGGTGGTTTTATGATGTTGGCTGAGACATTCCTTCTGCAGGCTACGAAAGTCAGCGAACATGAGTGTCGGGCCAGTCCATACCTACAACTTTGACTGGGGTCACAAACAAAATTGGGACTGTGTATGGTTGAAGATGGAATCATAACAGGAGAAGATTTCCTCTGGTGTTTCCTGATTTGAAAAGTTTGATGTTCCATTCACATGAACGTAGCAGTATGGTCACAAGCTAGGCACTTGTTACTAAACATGAAGTTTGGCTTCTCAGTGTCCTCATCTTTCATTGCTAGTACTTTTAAATTTCTCTCCTCATCACTTAATATTGAAATGTACTATTTCTGCAGACTAAAGCGATAGTGCTCTTGCAGCTCCTATTAAATCCTTAGAAGCAGTTTCTAGGGAAAGAAATGGTAATGATAGGAAAGTTAAGGAGAAAGAAAAATTTGTAATTCAACCAGAAAATGGAAATTATCACCCATTCTCTGAAAAAAAATGCTGTGCAACCATTAAAAACTATGAACAAGTAAGGACAGGAAGGGACTTTTTGCATGTCACCAGAAAAGCAGCCAGACTGCAGAGCTGTGTTGCATGTATGTTTTCACACCCCGAACATAAGAATGTGCTGAACAAGCCCCGTTTTCTGGAAGCTGGTGTGATCTGCACCCCCTGGTTTTCAGGAAGGATATGTCCTGGTATTGGCAGAGCAGCAGGATGAAGTAAGGTCCCTGGTATGTCAGCCCCACCTGTTGGACTGACCATCAATCAGCGCTGCCAAAGCCTTACCAGAAGGGTGACTAATCCATGCTGGAAACATCAGAGAACTTTCCAGGCCTTGTTGTTTTGTAGTTGCAGAATGGCTGTTGTCAGTATTGTGTATATTTGCTGGTTGGGATCAAGCTTCTTGGAGAGCTTAATAAAAACATGCACGTGTCATCACATCAGTTCAGAGTTGTCTTTGACTTTTACCCATAGATTTAGAGCAAAGCAACCAACTACCTCTTTTGTGTCATGCCTTCTACAACACCGGAGAGCTTTGTGTCAGGCCAAACAACAGGGAAGTGTGCAGAACAAACCAAAAATCAGAGGAGTCCTCTTGTGAGGGTCTCAGCAGGGAACACGGCGTGTAGGTGGCCACTGCAAGCTGAAGACCAATCTGTGGAGAACAAGAAATGGACATTGTGCCTTAGTCAGTGTGTGAGGCTTGGGAAATCTGTGCTCCATCAGGTCCTCGCTGCTAGCAAACAAGACAGCTTGCTGGTGTGAGATGCACAATGAGGCTGCTGAGGGATGATGGTGGACATCGTCTTCTGTGGTGTGCTGGCTTCGCTCTGACTCCTTAATGTCACTCAGGCTGCCATGCATACAGCCGTGTCTGCTGAGGCTGTGACCGCGCCAAGCTCAGAGCTCCTCTGCCTTGGTGCATGGAGATGTCAGGCCTACAAGCTCAGTGGAGCAAAGAGAGCTTGGGGGTTTAGTGTATTTAACAGTATTTAAACCGTTTTTTTAAACACATGGGCAATATTATGACTTTGAATTCCCTTCTCTCCAAGGCCATAAAAAAGATCCACACAGCTTAATTTTGCAGGACGTTCATGGAGCCTGGACTGCTTGTCTTCTCTTCCTATTCCATTCAGCTTGTTCTCCTGAGCACTGACATCATATGGTCTAAGGCTTATGAGGTACTAAGACTTAAAAGACAACATACAGGTGCAAGTAAAAGGCCTTTGCTAAACCGCTCAGAGGGATGAGCTGATGTCCACAGGCTTAAATTCTGGAAGGGGATTTGAAGATGCAAAGGCTGGTGATGAGGGCTGGTGAGGAACCAATATTGTCCTGCCCCACTTTGTAGCTTTAGTGAAATAATTTTCCTCTGCTGTCTCAGTTTTCACTATTTACTTCACCTATCTTCTTTGAAGAGCTTTAGAGGAACAGCTTCATCTAGGAGCAAGACCTCCAGGAACTCTTGGAAGTGTGTTCTCAAAATGACTCTGAGCTGGATGATGCCATGAAAGTGTAGGCAATGAGTGAAACATTGGTTTGGGTCCCACCGGGCACTTTTCCCCCTTCTGCCTCTGCTGACAACTGAAAATGTGAATTTATTGAAGTTCTTCAGCCCCATTGTGTTTCTGCTCCCTGTTTGATAACCCTTCTGTACCTTAGGGTATGGAGGAAAAGACAGAAAATTACGCAACACTGAGACATGGTGAGGAGAAGACTCAGAGGCTGTTAGAGGAAAATATTTGACAAGTAACAAGAAGAAGTAGTAACAAGAACTGGTAAAAAGAAGACCTCCTCAACTGGATTAAACTGGCACAGGTCAGCTGAAGTCCAAACAATCCATCTTTTTGCAAGGGAGTCACTTAAATAACATTAAGACTTTAATAACCAGATAAATTACAGTATCACAAGCTGTCAGAGAGGACAAGCTCTTCTCTTGATGTTTCCTGTAGTTTTGTTCCCAAGAGCATCTCCGTGGTTGGCCTGTCACTGCAACACACGTTCAGAGAAAGCTGTCAAACAGATCATGAATAATCCAGGGGGAAGTCAAACTAGACAGAGATAAAAATCAATGTACATTCTTCCAAATGAAACCCATCTTTCATTACTTATTTTAGAGTCGCATTCCTGCTCTCATCTCTCATAATTCACATGATGTCCCAAAAAAACCTTGGCTTTGTAGTTCTACCCTATCTTAGACATTCCAAAAATTGGCTTCCCGCAGATCGTTTTGGTCACCATGATTTATTTACTCCTTGCTGGGTCTGGACATGTTTTCCCCATCATCAACTGTTTTGCCATAACCGTGTCCCAGGTTATCAAGTGTTAGCTAAGCCCTAGGAAATGGGTTATGCACATCTTCCTCACCTTTTGCAAGCATAAAGTAGGGTCCATTATTTTAAATGTTCTGCATTTGGACTGCATATACTAAAGCTTTAGAGAACATGCCAGCAACTTGTTACTCATGAGGTAACATACAGCTTGTGATGTGGAATTTTCTCAATCTTACTTAACCATGTGAACATGCATCCTTATTTATACGAAGGATGTGGGCAGAGAAGCATTTTTTTTTCTTTAAAAAAGGAAATTTGTGATTTCAGTCTGGATATTTATTAAAGCTCAGAGGGGAACACTGAGCTGACAGAAGTGCTTACATACTTCAGTAAATAAAGATTTGTCTAAGCTGAGAGTCTGGAGATGTGAGTCTTAGTTATTGCTCCATCAATTGCAGTTTATATAGTTTGAGTGAGTCTCTTAATCCCTTTACCCTTTTTTTTTATGGCTTTTACCCATAAAATCAGGACAATGGTATTCATTCATTCTTTGTTGAGAAACACTGGAAGACCTTTGACCTGAAATAATTGGGTGACTGTCTCAGGGAGACCACATACGCAACTGTCTCCTTCTAACCCAGAAAGAAAGACATAGCGCTTACACATGCACTAGCAAATAAAACAGGCATAGCCTGGACATAGGCACAGCCATGATTTTGTGACCTTGTGAAGATCCCTTGCTCAAGAGATAGCAGGAGCCAGGGGCAATTCCCAAAGGGCAGTTTGGATGTGGCCATTTTCTTTTTTGGAGGGAAGGGAAGGAAGCCGTTTCTGTGTGTGGACGTGAGTCATGATATGTAGCTCGGCCTCAGGGCCAGAAAGCAGGGCCTGACATGTTTTATTTACCGCATAATTAAGTGGGAAAGGGAAGGAAAGGGTGTCATGCATGGGAACTAAATACCATGGCCTCATGTTTAAATGCCGGTGTGATTGCATACCACTCGGTTTCACTGACCTTTCCTGTGACCTTGGGCAGCACATTGTGCCTCTCCTTCTGCACTTTGTCCATCTTGCCTCTTGGCTGCCTCAGAGAAGGTCCTGGAGCTCAGCATAGAATCATAGAATCATAGAATGGTTTAGGTTGGAAGACACCTTAAAGATCATCTAGTTCCAACCCCCGTGCCCTGGACAGGGACACCTCCCACTGGACCAGGATGCTGAGTCCCGGAGCCTCCTGTCTTTGCAGCCATCCCAGTAACACCACTGCTCTCCTTTTTTTACCAGGACATCTTGCAGAGTTGCAGAGGAAGGGAGGACACTATGGCTCTCCATGTTGTTACCCAGTCCCTTGCTTGAACTTGCAAGATCCTCTTTTTCCTCTCACCCCTTGTGCTGACACCTCTCCCACACCTTAAGACATCACCCTGCTGCCCACATATCCCAAAAATTTATTTACCAGGTATGTTGCCGTTTGCTTTAGATGCAAACTTCCCCCTCCCCTTTCTCCCCACTTGCATCTCTCATCTGCTCCCCTAGAAAGAGAAGGAATCCCGGTATTGGGGAATATGCCATGCACACATAGACTTGTAGCAAGGGAATGACTTCTTCCCCCCTTCCTCAGGGATTCATCACCTTGAATACCTCCTCAGGGCACCTCCCATTCTCCCCTGCTCCTCTCCTCCCTTTGCTCTGGCTGGCAAGTCTCCATTCCCTCTTTCCAGACACTCACAGCCATGGCAGCAGCAGCTGGCAGAGCAGAAAAGTATCTTCCCCCACCCAAGACCCCCTCTTCCTCCCATCTTCCTCTCCTTTGCTGCAACTCCTGGTGTGTTCCTAGATTTTTAGCTTCCAGCAAGAATAAACTCTGCATCCATCCAGTCAAAGCGGATATGGAGTCAATTCCAAAGGGTTCTCCAGTTTCTATTTATAAATCAGCCGGGGTATTATTATTATTATTTCTGGGGTTGAAAAAACAGAAGAAAGTATGCCCTATTTGTGTAGATTTGCTGTCCTGGAACATTTTGGGTGTCGTTTGCAAATCCGCTCACAACCAGCAGACCAAGCCTGCTGTGGCTGCAGCAGAAAGAAGAGGCAAACTCAATTAGAAGTCAAGTCATGATAAATTTTCTGTTGCCATTGGCTAGCAGTCTTGGATGGGAGAGCCAGCCAGCTCTGGTGCCAAGAGGAAATCTGACACAGATGACAGTCTGACTTCCAGTACCTAGAAAAAAAGGGCCAGCCAGCTCTGTGTGTGCGTATGTTTTTTTCTTCAAGAACTTTCATACGTTTTAAGAGGGGAATCCAAGCCTCAATACGCTCTCACTTCTGTGCAAAGGAACAAAACACTGCACTTTCTCCTGCTCCTGGCAGGGCTTGAGGAGAAACACTTTAGACGCTCTGTTGTAACCAGGATCCCCTTGTCCACCTTCCCAGCCTCTCTTTTTTTTTTTTTTCGCATGAAGTGACCTGAGAGGAACTTGCCTGGTGATGCTATTTTCCCCCTCCCTGAGCTCGTGGCAGATTGACAGTGACTCGAGTTAGACTGGGACACGGTGTCTGGCGAACGTTCCCAGCTGTGCTGCTCTCCCGCAGGCGCGGCCATAGGTGGACACTATATTGCAGTGGCTGTCCAGTGCGTCAGATCATGAGCCTATTCTCATCATCAAAAGGCATCTACTTCCAAAGCTTTCAAAGCTGCTTCAAGTTTCAGACTCAAGGGTCCAAGGCCCAGGTTAAGGGGCTGAGTTTTGATCCCTTTTCTTGCCTAAGTATCATAGAATCATAGAATCATCATAGAATGGTTTAGGTTGGAAGGAACCTTAAAGATCATCTAGTTCCCACCCGCTGCCATGGGCAGGGATACCTCCCACCAGCCCAGGGTGCTCCAAGCCCCGTCCAACCTGGCCTTGAACACCTCCAGGGATGGGGCAGCCACAGCTTCTCGGGGCAACCTGGGCCAGGGGCTCACCACCCTCACAGGGAAAATCTTTTTCTAATATCTGATCCAAATCGCCCCTCTTCCAGTTTGAAGCCATTCCCCCTCGTCCTATCACTACATGCCCTTGTAAAAAGTAATCCCATTCCCGGTGCAAAAGCAACTTCATTGAATAAGGAGCAATGTTTTTACAGCCAAATAACTGGCTGTAAAGAGGAAGGAATTTGACTTTTTAAGTATTTAATTATTGTATTACTGAGATGTTTATTGCTTCCATTCAGTATTGTGATCCCCTCATGGCAGATGCAGTACAAACGTATAGATGTAATTACTATAGTACTGCACTTATTATATACATACGTACGTACGTGCACAAAACTAACATATATAGAACCATAGTGTCTATAGACTGTTAGAATCATAGACTTGTCTAGGTTGGAAGGGACCTTTAAGATCATCGAGTCCAACCACCAACCTAACACTGCCAAGACCACCACTAAACCATGTCCCTCAGTGCCATGTCCACCCATCTTTTAAACACCTCCAGGGATGGTGACTCCACCACTTCCCTGGGCAGCCTATTCCAAAGCTTAACAACCCTTTCTGTGAAGAAATATTTCCTAATATCCCAAATAAACCTCCCTTAGTGCAACTTGAGGCCATTTCCTCTTGTCTTATCACCTGTTACTGGGGAGAACAAGTTAGATATAGTTCCTACACTGATAGTCTTTCTTGGGACCTTAACCCTGAAAAGGCTGAAATGGATAGGGAGGGCTAGGTTTTTTCTATCTAAATGATTTCCAGGCAGAAAATGCAGTCCTGTAAAATTGAAATGTCCTGGAGAAGACGGTAAATGTACCGATCAATATCTAATAGGTAAATCACATTGTAATATTTTTGCTTTGCTGATCTGGTGTGAGGTACTTAATTTCCAATCAGTTCAATAGTATTTTCCTATTAATGCACTGCTTTATGGGAGTTGTAGTTCAAAATCTCATACAGTCTTGTGGAATGAACTGACTGGTAGACTTCACTCACCATGTGCTTACGGTAAGTCATGCATTCTTTTGACAAAGTTTTACTTGGTGCATGACAAGAGATGTAATCTGACCGTAAAGCCTTTCTCCTACAAAAGCAAAAACATTCAAACCACTTTGGAGGCTCTAGCTCGAACACACCACATCAGAGAAACACAGTTTAATGATGAAAAAAACCAAACAAAGGTTCTTTTCAACAAGTCAAACTACAGCATTTCAATTTCAGGAAGGTTAAAATGTTTCTCTTCAACTGAATTATTGAGACAAAACAGTACGATATTTTTCATTGAAATTTCTCATAGTTTCTGCCCCACAAAAAAACGACAAAAGCTCAATTTCTTGTGCTAATAATGTCTCAAAGCAAATAGTAGATGGAAATTTCCAAATCTCTATTTGAGAATTCACGAAATGAGAATTAATACTTTCATGCAAAATGATTCATGTGCTTGAATGGCTTCATCGCTGGGGATTCACACCATTGCCACTGAACAATGGTAGTACCATTTTTGTTGCCTGTTTCAACAGAAAGGATGCTGTCTCCCTGTGAAAAGATGACGACCATCAAACACCCTATGAAATGATTATAAACCATGCTGTTAAAACTGGGAATTGTGTTGCATATTTTTTCCCCCATAAATATTTGTAGTCCAAACACACTTATTCTTTATTATTATTATTATTATTATTATTATTATTATTATTATTATTATTATTATTATTATTATTATTTTATTTGGCTTTAAACATAAGGGAGGCAGAAAGAGAACCACTCCAAAACTAAAAGGGAAACCTAAACCCTTTTTGCTCGTGTATGCTTTTAGTGTTCATTGATTGCCTACATCAAGCTGGAGTCCCCACTGCTGTGCAGAGTTTTAGACACAGGAAAATCTCTAATAAACAAACCAATCTGGAGTTTAGGCTGTGTAGAAAAATGTACTTGCCCTTCTAAAAGATGTTCTTCCACTTGGAAGTGTGTTGCAATTACATTTCTGAAAAAAAAAAAAATAGCAAAGAAGAAAAGAATCCTGAAAATTGCCAGGTTTCCTCTTTGAAGAGCTGTGAGTTCAGGATCATCTCTGAGATGAATGAGAGCAAGCCATTTGTTGTATGTTTTGAAAAGAAAGTAAAAGTATGGTCCTATTCAGGAATATTCATTCACTGTGATAAGAAATGGCTTGGCAAAGAACAGGCTCTGCCCACCTGAAAAACATTGATAGGTCATTTCAGAGAGATTAGGCTGTGGATATTGTCTAATTGCCATAAATTAATTTCCTTGTTCCATTAAGTATCAGGGGTTGCAAGACAAGGCAGCCTAATAATTTCCTAGAAATCTGATAGAGCCTGATAAGTGGACTTGGCCTCACAGACAGAACAAGAGGTGCAACGTAGCTTGCAAGCTTTATTTAGATCTCTTATTTTCCAGCTCAGCTCCTAAACCCATCCTGAAGTGCCAGAGAACTCCCACAGCTCTGTGCAGACATGAGGCCACCTTCCCACCAGACATGCTTTGCAAAAGACAGAGACCTATTTCACAAATAAGGGGTCAAAGACCAGCATCCGAAATGCGGTTGGATCTCCCTCCCAACTCCCCTTAATTCATAGGGGAGTGGATCTCTAAAAGGTGTTTACAAATGTTTACAGGGAGCTGAAGCAAATATGAGGAGATATTTAAAGCAGATCACAGATAGTCAATTTACAGACACTCATCCTACACTATCAGCCACAGCATATCTCCTATTGTCATCGGACAAACCTTAGACCTCTCCTTGTTGGTTTGTTGTTGGTTTTTTTTAACAGTAAGCCTATCACAAAGTGCCATTTGATGCTGGAAGAGATCTAGAGAGCTGCACGTCTTGGTGATGGCTCTCTACAAGAGAACCTCTACAAGGTTCTACACCTTGTATAGAACCTCTGGAGTGCTGAAGGCAATCCAAAGATCCAGACTACATCTCAGAGGAAAATAAAAGGAAAACAAAAGGAATGGAAACAAACAAACTGGCCAAAAAAAAAAAAAAAAACAATCAACTTTTACTGCCAATCTGATCGGGGGAAAAAATGCCTTCTTGACTTCAGACTGCTTATGGGCGTGATGAGGAATGTGTAAGAAAGGAGCATTCATCAGGCACCTGCAAGGTGTTAATAGCAGTAAGTCCACCCTCTGTTTATCTGTAGCAGTTCTTGGATGTTTCCAGGGAAGAAAAAAAGAGGCCCTTCTCCCTTCAAACCAAGATAACCATGAAGAAGGCGCAACTCCTTTTCTGCCTTCTGAAGGGAATCAGTAGAAGCTCAGGGGAATCAGTTTAATATGATAATCTATGTGATAAGCAAATATGATTAACAAACAGCAAGGATATCACTCTTTGAAGTCTTCACCCAATCAGATGCTT
The DNA here is from genome assembly GCA_017639485.1 of Pluvialis apricaria. Classification (NCBI taxonomy): domain Eukaryota; kingdom Metazoa; phylum Chordata; class Aves; order Charadriiformes; family Charadriidae; genus Pluvialis; species Pluvialis apricaria. The sequence goes on along the minus strand of CM030008.1, from coordinate 2,546,183 downwards.
AAACATTCATATCATAAATACCAGCTACCAAGTTCATTCAATGCCTTCCATAGATTTTTCACACTCCTTTTTAAAACATGTAGATACACTGTTCCTATAAATCCCCAGAACTTTGCATTACTGGTGGCTTGGAACCTGATTTCCAGTCTCAGCTTGTTCACAGTCAAGTCTGTTCCTTCCATATACCCTGCCTGATGGCTTAACAGCAGGGTCAATGGGTCCAATGCCATCATTTCATCTGGGAATCATGGTTATTTTAAAAACAAAACTCAATGATCTGACTGTGGAGCTGAATTCTGATGTAGAAAGAAATTCCCTTCATCAATATTCACTTTGTTTCTAGACAGGCACCTGGGCAAATTGTCACGTCCCACACTGCCTGTTTTGGGGTGGTATGAACCTGATGGAGAACCACACGCTCTGCTGAACAAGCACTGAAGGGGTCATTGCTTCTGGCACCATCGGGGGGCCGTGATCACACATTTTTGGGAAATTTCAGGCACTCAAGTGAGCAACAACACTGATTAATTATACATGGAAAGAGCCATGCACACACCCTGCTCCGGCTTGTACAGTCATGGGTACGTTTGGTATTTAGTGGTTGACGAGGAGGAAAGTGGGCACGGTTTGCCCTTCTTTGCCCGTTAGGGTCAAACTGGTGTGTGCACCGTAGCACGTGGCCTCAGCCACAGGGGAGAGGTCAGTGTTGTGACTGCCGTTGTAAAGATCAAGGTACCTTTCTGCCAGGGAATGGATGGTCCTCTTGCTGATCTGCTTGGGATGGAGCAGTACTTTCTAAACAGAGCTGAATCAAGAAGAATTTCAGTTAAGACACCCTGGAGGCAGTTGGGAAGGAAGAGGGTAAAGTAAATAAGAGGAAAGAGAAGAGTCTTTTGGATCCTGCTACACATTCTAGGTTTGATTAGCAAAAAGAAGGGGGGAGTGGGTCACAATTTTATTGTGTAGGAATTTCCTAAAGCTGGATGTTTTCTTTCAGATCAGCTGTCATGCGCAGAGATCTCTCATCTTCCAGTCATAATGTGTTTTGTTTCTTTTTTCCTCTCCATTCTCTAAATTTGAGGGATGGAACTCAGTTTATTTAATCAACTGAAGAGCTGTGCTGCTCTCTGCTTTCTCTCACGGGAGCTTAGACACCAAGCTCGTGATGATGCTGGTATGCAGACACATACTTTTAGTCTAGAGATGAATCCTGTGTGATTTTTTTCTCCTTTTTCCACCTGTTTCCAAGATGAAGCATTGTCTACTGAAGACCCGTCAAGCTCATCCATAGGAGGTTGCCATGTAAGCATGCGTGACAGCAACTCGGGGCAAGAAGAGCTGTTGCTCAGTCTAGACCCCGGGCTGACGGGCACTGCGGCATCTATCCCTTTTCTAAATCAGTCATGCTCCATTTCAACAGTACTGAGATTTTCTGCCTGTAAAACAACAGGATCGCACTGGGGCACAGGATTCATTTCCATGTAAGCAGCTGCTGCAGTAACAGGACCTGTGGTTTCAGTACTTGGGCTTTTCTCACAGGTGGATGGTACATGGCCTCTTGCAAGCAAAATGGACTTTGCCAAGCAGAAAAACAAGCCATCATCGTTACAAAAGCAAAAATGGAAAACAAAACCCAAGCTTGTCAAATTAATTCTCATGAATCAAAGTGCCAGAAGCATTACAGACTATTTTCAGACAATAATTGCTTAAAAAAATCCTAAAGTAAAGCAAGCGGGTGAATATAAAAATACCGAAAAAGCCAAACAATCCCAGACTTGTATATATTTGAGATACACTTGATTACCAGGGTGGGAGGACTGTTGCTGTTGAAGTAAGGTAACCACCACTTACATGACCCTAAAGGGGTCCTCCCAAATCCTTGCTGGGACCCAAATAAAAGTCAGAACGAAGGTCACAACTGAACATAAATTCAATCCGTCTTCAGACCTGCCTCATGCAAGGGACCATCTTGTTCCTGTCAGTGCCAGTCATTTTGTGGCTACTTGGTGAATTTTGACCTTTTTTTTTTTTGCTTTTCTGAGATAAATTTTCAGCTGGCTCTGCTTCCCCCTGTGGACCATGATCTAATAGTGTTGTAAGGCCAGCTGAAAAGAGGTGCTGAAAGTGAGAGGTTGCAGAGAGTGAGGAGTACTTTAGGGCTACTCCTTTCAGAAGAAGTTGAGATTTGCATGAGATTATGAGCATCGTTTTGTACTGATGTCCACCAAGGACAGCATCATGAAACAAGCACTTCCTCCCCCGAGAAAGCTTTTTTTTTCCCCACAGGCAGCAACATCTGTATGGCCAGTCTGTTTGGGTGAACCACGGTGGCTGCTGGATGGTCCTCCAAGTTCCACCTCTCCAGCAGTCTTGAACTTAACTACAGAGGGCAAGAAAAGGGCATAACACTGTCTTGTTCTCAGAAAACAACAGTCAGTAGCTTCACAGTCCTGTGTCCAGAATCTGGTTCACTTCAGACATGATTTCTTTTATGTCTAAACCACTTTGCAATGTTTATCAATATATGACCGTTAATTGATGGCAGATTTGCTAACATCTAAGGTACAGCTATTAGGTATCCTGGTTAGGAACATGGCAAGGGTATTCTTACTATTTTGGGGGCCACTGCAGCTTGCAAATAACCTTTGTAAGCAAATACTCAATGTGTGGGTGTCTCTACAAGACTGGGTCAACTGAACTACAAACCCCTTGTTGTCCAGCTGCTAACAAATCCTTTGTATACTGAAATCCAGCCTGAGATACAGAGATACTCAGCTCTTTCAGTTATTCCCAACATCCAGGTTCTCCTTAATGATGTTGCTACTCTCTGAACCCTTCCCAGTTGCTCAGTGGTATTTTGGCTCCAGGATCCACAAAGGTCAGCTACAGACGGAGCACGGTCCTCTCGCCCTGTACTGTTGAGGATGTCTTGATGCACACAGCCCAGAATTGCCTTCATAAATTGTTCAATAAGATTTATCCAAGAGAATAATGATGATAATAATAATGATAATGATGATGATAATAATGGTAGTAGCAATAGTAGATCTGAATTAAGTCTGTTGGGTTCTGGCAGGGATGAAGTATGCTAGACAAAGAAGAACAATACTTATTGGGATTATGTGAAGCAGGCAGATAATTTAATACACATGTTCTGGGTTTCTGCCCTCTGGTCAGCGGTTTCTGGGACAGAGAAGCAACAAGGAACACATTCTCAGAACTGCCAGGGCAATGGTCTCCCAGCAATGGCTATTCAATTTATTTAATGAACTGGATGGCATAAATAACATCCTCAGGGAAGAGAAAAACAAATACGTCACCAGGTTGAGATCAATAGCAGCTGATGAAGTGGTAATGGTTCATCTAAAAAAGATGCTGGCATGGAGACTTTCCAGGTATGGGTTTACGGTACAGGTTTGAAAAAATTTTAAACATCTGACTAGTTTAAAAGGGCAAGAGGGGTCTAAATTACAGTATAAGTGAAGCCAAGCTATGTACTGGCTAGTCTAGAATAAAAGTTGATGAAGCCTAAGTAGACATAAATCTTTGGATGCTTTTTGGAAAACTCCTTCGTGCAGTAATAATGTTAGCACTTGTTATTAATACCTGGCTTTTCATCAGTAGAATTCAAAACACTTTACAAGGGTGTTCAGTTTCATTACCCTGTCTTTATAAATGGGGATTTTGAAATACAGGGATAAGAAGTTCCTGCTCAGAAGGCCAGAGGGAGAGAGGGAAAGAGGACTATGTATCCTGAGTCCCCGTCCAACACACTCAGAACTCGCTGTTTGTGTAAAGGCAGAGATCAAATTCTGGGTGGCTCCAGAAATATATCTGAGGACAAGCTTTATTTAATTACCAGTTATAGAACCAAGACATGAAATTTCCTCACTCCACCCTTCAATCTGGCCCTCTCTTGACCCAGGAGACCAGAGCACGATGCAGTTCTCCATGCAGTGTGTGAGCATTCAAAACAGTCACACATCTGTACAAGGTTGGCTCTCCCTCAGCCGATTTCACAAGACAGAGGCAAGAAAGAACTGCTCTGACTCTTTAAATAACAATGGAAAAGTTGTGTCTTTTTGCAAAGCTTCCCCCAGGTTCTTTTTTGGAGGGGGGTGAAGCACAGTAGATCGAGGAGGCAGCTCGCATCACAGTCCAAAATCCCTGGTCATCCATGCTGCCTATCTGTTGACTCACTCCCCCAACTCCGGTCTAGGGAAGCGAGTTGGCTTTCCAGGCTGCAAAACTCAGCAGAGGGAGCCTGGTTTGCACTCGAGCTGCTTCACCCCTCCGTGCTATGGGGGTATAAGTGACAGTTGCCACTTGGATGTGGGGATTTGCCCCCAAATCAATCTGACATACCGATGTAAAATGTTCATGTGGCCTCTGGTGTCATATCTGAGATGTTTTACTGCCTGGGTTTATGAACCTGCTCTAAGCTGAGTGGCTGGGTTTGCTGTGCAAAGCTAGACGGCTTAAATGGCCAGTCTAAAAGATCCTCTGTGCCAAAGGGGTAGAGATGGAAGGAAATTATATGCAAAGGACCTCCCTAAAATCCCATCGCGCTCTGGGCCCTAAAGGCTTGAGCCATCGTTGACAGGTGTCTCTAATTAGAAACTAGAGCTTGAAGACCTCTCTTAAGAGAAGGCATCTAAAACTTGTATTTCCTGGAATGTGAAGGACTTTCTGCCTACTTCTGTTAGGAACACTGTCGTCGTGGTGATACTATGTCATCACAGTCAGCGCTTTCACCCAGGAGACACATTACCCCAACAAGTGTCCTACCAACTACATTAAAACCCTGCTTATTCCTACTCGTTCCCCTTCAGACTTCATGAGTTGTCTGTTCTTTCCTGCACTCCCTCCCAGGTTTGGCGTGTAGGGAAGAAGACACCGTTGTGCAGGAGACTCTAAAGCCTGGAAGTTAAATTCCACAAAAATTGACAGGCTTGAATCCCTTTGCCTGGAAGGTGAGCTTGTACCTCAGAGACCCACGTTCTGTGTGGGTGCTCTAAACACCATCAGCAGTTTTCAATCTTTCCAATTTTAAGAATTCGTAGCATTTCCCATGAGAAGAATGAAACCTAAATGGATCATCCAAATCCATTAAGAACAGGATTGGCTTATGCTGATTCCTTAGAGGTAGTTCAGAGCTCACTGCAGGTGTCCAGGCCACTCTTGAAAACCACTCCATCAGCCTATTAATGAAGGTAGCTATAGCTTTTGTGCTGCAGTTATTGCTGAGTTATCTTGAGGTTGCTCCAAGTCTCCCAACTACACTAGGTCCTCAGGAACATCGACAGCTCTTCCTAGTTTCTGGCTGTTGATGGGATGTGGGTGGGGACTAAGTTTTAGCCATCACAGCCAAAGAAAATAGAAAGGTTCAGGCTACAATGGCAGAACTGAGTTGAGATCAGGGATGGCTGAGGAAGGGGAGCCTGGAATGTGTGTGTAAACTGTGGCAGCTAAGACCTACCCAAGTCTTGTTTAAAGCTTTTTGACTCAGTAGAAGAGGAACCTGTATCTGAAAACCTTTGGATGTTTGCAGGAACTCTGGGTTTAACCTTGAAAAATCTTTTCACGCTCCTCACCATGACAGACAAGCTGTTTTCTCATGACGTCTGCTGACTTAACTCTGGTGTGTGGGTTCATGGGAGCAAAGGTTGCCATTCAGAGTGTCTGGGTACAGATAGTGCCTGCAAGTAATAAGTAATGGATACGCTACAACTGCCAAGATCCTTTTGTAACAGAAAGTACCATGTAGTTGCCCTGAGAACTGTAGCTGGCTTTACCTCCCAGGGTTTCTCAGGTTTTCTAGACAGCTCAGCTTGAAAGGAATGTGCATCCTGGCGTGACATCAGCCCTCTGGCCTCCAGCAGGCAAATGGAAAAGATCAGGTTGTACTGGGTGTCCATATCCATGCCAAGCACTTTGCAATGATAAATAGATATGGAAATGCTTATATGCAAATGTATCTGTGCACAATGATAAATCACTCAGAGAAAACAATTATACAGATAATCACCTTTTTTAAAACTATATGGCTGATTGCCCAAGTGAGATAAAGCTCAAAGTTTTCTACAAAGACCATCTGAAGCAAAGAGATTAGGAACTATTATCTAAGTTACTTCTGTTACCCTCACCCATGTAGTAACTGGGAAAAAGGCTGTATTTCTTAGGAGAATGGAAAAAGATCAGTACGTTCAGTTCAGCAGAGGGAGGCTGAGGCAGGATGTAACTGCTCCCTGTGTATTTATCAAAGAGAAAAACAAACATTAGACTAGGAGGAAGGCTTTGTAAACTGAGAGATACCGTTGCCACAGAAAGAAGTAGGTATAACCTGGCATTTCATATCTACAGGCTGGAATTAGAAGAAGACCACAAAAATGAGGTTCTGGTACAGGTTGGGTCATAGAAATATTTCTGTAACAGCCAGACATTTATTCAAGGTAGACCTAAATACAACTATACACAGGAGTAAATGACATTACCAGCTCTGACATAGGCTTTTAGGTTGGAGGGGTTGGACCTGCACTTAGCAGCAAGATATGGGCCACCATAATCCTCCCCAAAAACCAGCACAGCCTAATCAGTAGCCTAGTCTTTAGGCAGTGAAATTGTCTCTTGGTTTTACTTATTTACCTGCTTAACTTCTCCTTCCCAGTCCCAGGTGACAGAAGAGGAGAGAGCTGACCTTCTAAATCTTTGTTTAGAGATTTTTGGGCGGAAAACATCCATAAGCTCCTGAAAACAACATTACAAAAACGTATCATATTTCAGAACTTTGCTTTGTACCCTACTCAAAAGAGCAAAAATCTATATATTCAAACCGGTGAATTTACTCCAGAGAAAGCAGAGAGGAAAAAATCACGTGTACTATTGTTGGGTTCTGCTGCTAGCCATTAAGTGCAGAATCTGAAGTCAATACTGCACATCTTTTTGAGATCCCCTGGTATGATTATAAACTTATATTTGTTCTCCCAGGATTTCCTATAAAAATTCTTCCAGGAGACAAACCTGGAAGGTCATAAGAGAATTTTATCTTTTCCTGGCTAATATTATAGACTGAGTGAGCCAAAATTGAAGATTAATGCCTAATCAGGGGGAATGTAGTTTTGGAGGAGGGTAAAGAAAAAAGCCGGTTCTAGCCTTAAACGATAACAACTTGACCGATAATCGCCTGACAGTAAATGGCAGTAGGTGTAGAAGAGAGAGCTATAAATAGTAAGACATCTAGGATTAAACTATCCAGGCACCAGTGCACATAACTTTCTGGTACATCCAAGGAAGTTCAAGAACTATGATATTATGATGTTGGTCGAGATACAAGTTATGTGGTCCTTAAATAGTAGGTTAAGTCATTCTCTAACAACAGACTCCAAGCCAGATCTCAGGAGGACAGGAATAAAATAATCACAGAAATTAAGGGCTGGAAGGGACCTTCTAAAATCGTCTCATCCCGTTCTATTCTCTGAGGCAGGATAATTATGTCTAACAGATGTGGCTCTGACCTGCCTTTAAACACTACTAGAGAAGGAGATTCCAGGACATAATTGAACTTAGCATTTGTTATATCATACCCAAGGAAAGCCTTTTTAAATCACAAACCAAATCTCTTGAACTTCTCTCAGGGGACACACAGGATAATTAATCTACTTAACTTCCACACTTCTGCATATAGGAGGATTTATTCATTTTTTTGTACTCAACAGATCTTTCAAGCTTATAACAAGTATTCACTGCCTTTTTATATGTCCAGGATATAACACCTGATGATGACAGCAGCACTTGCAAAGTAGAATTGTACTCATTTTTTTGTACTCAACAGATCTTTCAAGCTTATAACAAGTATTCACTGCCTTTTTATATGTCCAGGATATAACACCTGATGATGACAGCAGCACTTGCAAAGTAGAATTGCCCTGTGGGTTACTCTTCTGCCTGCTAATGAACACAAACTATCATTAACTGTAATTGATTCCCACTTGGATGTATCCAGTCTCAGTCTTGTGTGGTTTTCTCCAGAATTACTTGACACTTTCAGTGTGGTGTAAGGTCCTGATCAAGAGGTACATACTAAACTCAAGGTTTCTTTTGAATTTGAGAAAATAATACCTTTTTCATTGAAACAAGCAAGCCTACTGCCATCTAGAACCTCAAAACAAGAAGCTGTAAAAAGTCGAACCAAACCACCAAAAACTCCTACATTTACAGGGAATATCATCTGGGAAGCATAAGCTATTTTAGAGATTCCAGGACATCAGCAAATTGTGATTTTATGACATGACATCATGCTTCACTGGGCCAGAATAAATGTAATTTTTTTTAAAGCTTTTGTAATGAGGTACAAGCAGAAATTAACAGTCTTAAAAAAATTAGATTAAAGAATCCTTCACTCATGGACACCCTGTGACAAATTGTTCTAGTTGTTGATTTTATGAAGATGATTTTCTTCATTTCAAGAATCCCGTATCATTTAGCAATAACAAATTGGAAGGACTATTTGTTGTAGCTAGGAATATTATTTTAGTACATTTGTTTGCTGTCCGGTGTCCCTTTCAGAAATACACAGATGGCTGGAGGAACAAGGTCAGAGATCTAGTAAGGACATGGTGTCAATGATAACTGTTCACAATGGCACCTGAGGCTGGGTTCAGCTTCAGATTCTGACATTTGAATTAAATTAAACTGGGAAAAAAAGAAAAAAGAAGTAGCCAAAATGTCTATGTCTCCATGTGAGTTAAGAGAAGGGTTTAATTACTTCAACTGAGGTTCCTGGTACCTCTTGAGATGACCCAGGGTACCCTACCTGGACTGCAGCTGCCAGCCCAAAAGACCTGAGATCTCCTGTAGAACCAGTGGCATATACGCCAGATCCATCCAGACATCTCATATATTATGCATATTGCATCATCACTAGGTGCCTTCCCATAGGCAGACAGGGAGTGAGAAAGGGAGAGAGATGTCTCCATCTGTAGCATAGGAAAAGGTGCTTAGCTGACATTTATTGTTCAAAATCAGCTTATGCATAAGTACTCCACAAATTACACTGGGTTTAAAGGCCTCTTCAATCTAGCAGAAGAAGTTATAGTAAATCCCAGTGTTTGGAATGTGAAGCTAAGTTAATTCAGCTGCAAACTGGAGTGCATTTAAGAAATGGTGATGATTTACTGCTGGAAAGATCTGTTAAGGGAAAAGGCAGCTTCCCTTCTTCAGGACCGAATGACTTTCTGGAAGAAGTTCCTAAAGCAAACACCTGTTACTGGATTTAGAAGTGAAACAATTTTTATAAACTTATAATATTTATAATATAGTATTTAAAATTTAATTTAAAATATTTTTTTATAATATAAAGACTTATATTATAAATTTTTATAAAAACTCTTGTAAGCCAAACACACAGTCTAGCCTCCTGAGTACCAGTTTGTTGCTTTAGTTTCCAGGCCACACTGACTTTCACATTTCATCCAAAAAGTCTGCTCTGGAGTCACAGCTAAGGTGAAATGTCTTTCCTTGCAGTACTTGTTGTAACATAACCAGTCTCAACGGCTTATCCTGCTTTTGTCGTGCCATTTTATATCAAATAAACTCAGAAATCCAGTTATAACAAACTCAGAAATCCAGCATTGTGATTGTGCCAGGTTCTTTCCAGCCATCGTTCTGCTGGACTTCTCTCTTTTCAGAGGTTGCTCTGTCCCACAGATCTTTCAAGTATATCAGGATGTTTTCAAGCCAAATTCTCTAAATCAGAAGCATTTTGCAATCTGTTTCGGCATCTGAGGGAATAGGTATGATTGATCTTGCAGGCAAATTATCATCTCTCGTAGCTCCATGATCCAATCTCGAGCCTAGTGTAACGCAGAGGGGTGAGAAGGGAAGGAGGATCCACGGGGAACTGAAGCCGAAAGCACTGCGATTGCCATAGTGCTCTGCAAAAGGGGGAATGACAGCAGCCCAGAGCAGGTCCCCAGCAGAGTTAATGAGTATGTCTGATCAGGAACACTGGTTAGACTGTCAGTTGACAGCCACTTAATGCTGCCTGTGTGCACATGTTTGATTTCCCAGGTAGCTTTTTTGAGAAAGTTCCATCAAATAATAAATATTAATTAGTCAAGAGGTAAAAAGGACTTTGTTACTTGTTGGTTAGCCCATTCAGCCTGGATTCTCCTCTCTGCTCCACTAAACATCTCCTTCATGTTCATGGGCAATGCCCATTCCAGAGAGGTGGAGAGAGATGTCTTGGAGACTCCTGTTACACAATGGTCTCAGCACTCAACTTGCAGAAAATGTTCAAATCCCTTTTTTACCTCTGCTAAGAGAGGAGGGATTTGCACTGGGGTTTCCAGTCCTCTGACTGAATCAGAAGACCACTGACAAAGTTGGTTTAGGCACAGCGGTCAGTGGAGAGATGTTATACAGCCATATATCTGCAAAAAATAGCAAGATGGGGATGGCAATTGGGGTCCTACACTCTCTGTTGCTTCCCTGTCCAGTGGATTTGCACTGTAGGCCAAAACTCTTGAAGTTTCTAAGATGTCCACAGGCTTGGATATCAGGGAAACATCCACATGACCAAGCCATCTATTACATGGAAGCTCATTAAAAAGACCTTGTTGTGTCATTGCAGTTACTCAGCTGTGTCACTTATCAAACCAAAGGCTTCATGCGCTGATTTAATTAGGCTCTACATTGTTCAGACCCAGGATCTCATGTAGCAAGTGAAGCAGAGTTCAGGGGTGACTGTGTGCAGCTGCTAAAAGCTGCTCTGCAAGCAATCAAGTGTGGAAAAAAAGTGCCTGAGGACATATTTTGTGCAGCTCAAGCATGGCTCAGCAGGAGGACTAGAGCCTGGATGCGTGAAGGCCTGTAAATTCCACCGAGATACTTCCAGGATTGTTTCCTGATGAGCCTATTTAAAGAAGGAAATGAGTCAGGCTGCTGGGCTACTTCCGTAATTTCTCATGCCCTGGGAATGGAAGTCAATGTTTCAAGTAGCCCTGGGGGTGGTGATACAAGGTCTGTTAACGTACACTCAGATATGCAGTTACTTTGCTATAGATCTGTGTCCTTTGATATGCAACAGGAAAACTACAAATTTGAGGGATCCTGATATGTTTGCTGGGGCTCACCTGTGCCAAAATAGGGATCTCCACTAGAACTCATTGTTCAAGTTTCCTTTCAAATGGATAAAAAAGACAGAAAGCTAATTGCAATGTGTGGCTTCATCCTTAAAGCAGAAGAATCGTAAGTGAGTGAAATTAATGCTTCAGTGAATTCTGAAAGTGCCTCTTTTTTTGCCAAGAAGAAAGTTAACCAGCCAGTTACCACGTCTCAGGTTAAGTCAGTTGAACTTGGCATCATAAACGAAATGGGATGCCTAGATCTGGACAGAGGACCTTTGGTGGCTCTCAAGGCTAGCTCTGAGTTGGCAGAGTTAAGCGTAACCATATAAATATAATGATGAAGGGTTATAACATATAAGGTTCTGATGCAGTTTCCTGCACCAGCACAGGGTCTCTGTGCAGCTTTGAGGTAACGCAACTGCCTACACAGAAGGTATCTTGCACGGTCCCCAGGTGCTACCATGGGAGGATGCAGATCTCCTGCAAGTCCTCAGTCATGTCTTCCATCCCATGTTGAAATTGCCTCTATGGCATCACCAATGACACAAGATTCCTATATATGCATAACTTAGCAGAGACCTTACTTTTTGCGTGTCCCCACTTGCAGCAGTGATCCTCATCTTTCATCTGTCCTACAGGGTGGTAAGGAGCAGAGGCAACATGGTGAGGGTTCATTGTGAAGATGCTACACACAGTGACTCTGAGGCACTCAGGTATGCGAGGGATGTCAAGGTGAGATGTCTTGGCTACGTCACGATTCTTTATCCAGGTACAGGCCATGATAATATAGGGGCAAAATGGAGTTAAGGTTCAGCGGTGTTCAGAAAGGAAACTTAAGAGCTACTCCCAGATATGAGCTGTGACACAGTGTGATATCTCACGTCCAGACAATCAGAGAATATCAGGAGCCCAGCAAAAAGCTCCAGATGCAGTTCTGTGTATCAGATGCTGAGGAAAGCGTGGGAAGAACAAGGAAGCAGTGACATTGCTCTGAAGCTCTAGTTCCTCACCCCAGGAGGCAATAATCTGCAGCTGGCCTCCAGCTATGGGCTTTGGTGGAACACCTGCAGTGACTTGGGCCTGGACTTCACCCACATTTCCTGTAAAAGGGCAATAAAAAGCAGCAATCAAATAAAAAGCAGTATCTCTGCTGTGTTGCACCAGTTTGCCTGATGAACCTGGAGCTCCAGATAACAATTCCACTTGAAATAGGTAATGATGGTTAACAAACAGCAGCCCAGTTACTCGAGACAATGCTGAGGGCGGCCCGCGACTGAAGAAAACAGCCTGATCATGTTTCTTCTCTAACTATTCCAGACAAGCTGCTGCCAAAGAAGAGAAAGAGAAAAAAAAAAAACAAGAGAAAAAAAAATGTGGAGGGGAGAAAGAAATTAAAAAGCAGGAGCTCTAAAACCGTTATACACTGGAGAATTGGAGGAAAACAATGTTTTCTCACATGGACAAAGCCCTCTTCTCCTGTACCCAGTGGGTCAGATCCAAGCCTTGCTGGAGTCAGTGGATAGACTCCCTTTGACTTAGTAGGCTCTGGATCAGACCCAAGGTTCCCGTAACGATGGCTAAGCCTGACCTGCCTACTGGGATGCCTTTAGGCTTGACAGAGCCAACAAAAACGTTATCCTCTCAAGAGCATTTTTGTTTTCATGAGGTTAAGCTAAAGTTAGCTGCTGGAACCAACACAGCTTCTTCACATCTGGACTGATGTCCTTGCAGCCACAGGCTGCTTTGCCATGTGACAACCCCATTGGAGATTATTTCTGGCCACCAGGACACGTACAATTATTTCAGCATTAGGTGCCACGTCAACACAACTGAGTGTGTGCTACAGCAAGAGATGCCCAGGCATCTCTAGGGCAGATGGTCTCATCTAATCCTCCTTCCCTGAACTACACTGGTAGCAAAAAAAGTGTCAAGAATGTAGCCAGGCACACTCCTGTCGGTTATTTCCCCAAAGCATGTTATTGTCTCCAGTTGCCACCTCTGCAGTGTCCACTATTCACATTGTTTTAGCTTTTAGATTGCCAAATTAGATTGCCAAATCAGGGGCTGCTGTGCTCCTATGTGGCTCACCAGTTCTCTCAGATCACAGTGTCCAGGTGTTACAAAGTTCAACTGTTTCCCAAGCACACAGTGGATCCTCAAACCACACCGTCAAGCCATCTGCTGTTGCTGCAGCAAAAAATCAGGAGGAAGAAAAGACGACCTAAACCCTTATATCACTTCTTGACTAAATCGCTGTTTTCCTTCACCGTTGCTCACCAAGGTAAGGCATTCTTCCCAACCTCCCAGCAATCATCTATCAGCCTGACAAGATTGGCCAAGTCAACTATTCATCTGGTCACAGCTGGAGATGTGTCTGATTTTATGGGGAGGAGTATAATATTCATTAAAATATTTGACAGAGAGGAAAGAAAATTAGATTTTTCAGCCTGTGCAGGGTAACGTTACTCCACTGAAATTGGGGAGGTCAGATTCCTATCTAATGTAAATAAGCTTAATGGCAGTGAAATTACTGACTCTGTAGGGACCAAGAATTTGACCCAAAGGGACCCCAGAGCCCACCAAGGTCAAACAAGACTTTTCTATTTGGCCACAAACTTTGGATCAGACCTTTACTTGAGCTTGAAAAAGTGGCTGTAAGTGGAAGAATCAGTGTTTTGAAATATTGGCAATCATTTTATTTTGCTTTGTATACAAATAAACATCGCCTGATGTGTTTTTAGCCATGAGATGCATCCTAGGAACTGTTTTCACCGTTCTACCAGGGTTTAAGCCTTCAGGCCTTGAAAGTTCACTTTCACATGAATTTTCTCGTGCTGGAAAATAAAAGGAGGCTGTTGCAGAGCCATGGTGCTCAGCTGAGAAACGTGACAATTGCAAGAATAGTTATGAGGAAAGACTTCAGTGCAACTTTTTAGTGTTTTTACAACTGACATTTTGATGGCACTCATGAGCTTTCAGAAGGAAGTCAATTTGAAGAGTACTTTAACTCTGGAGGATACAGCCAAGTATCATAGAATCATAGAATGGTTTAGATTGGAAGGGACCTTGAAGATCACCTAGTTCCAACCGCCCTGCCATGGGCAGGGACACCTCCCACTAAACCAGGTTGCTCAAATCCTCATCCAGCCTGGCCTTGAACATCTCCAGGGATGGGGCAGCCACAACTTCCCTGGGCAATTTGTTCCAGTGCCTCACCACCGTCACAGTGAAAAATTTCTTCCTAATATCTAATCTAAATCTCCCCTCTTCCAGTTTGAAGCCATTCCGCTTCGTCCTATCACTACATGCCCTTGTAAAAAGTCCCTCTCCAGCTTTCATGTAGCTGACCTTCAGATACTGAAAGCTCCTATAAGGTCTCCCTGGAGTCTTCTCTTCTCCAGACTGAACAACCCCAGCTTTCTCAGCTGGAGAGGTGCTCCAGCCCTCTGATCATCTTTGTGGCCTCCTCTGGACCTGCACCAACAAGTCCATGTCCTTCTTATGTTGAAGGCTCCAGAGCTGGATGCAGTACTCCAGGTGGGGTCTCACCAGAGCGGAGTAGAGGGGTAGAATCACCTCCCTCACCCTGCTGGCCATGATTCTTTTGACGTAGCCAAGGATACAGTTGGTCTTCTGGGCTGCGATCGCACATTGCCGCCTCATGTTGAGCTTCTCATCAATCAGCACCCCCAGGTCCTTCTCCTCAGGGCCATTCTCAGTCCATTCTCTGCCCAGCTTGTATTTGTTCTTGGGATTGCCCCGAACCACATGTAGGACCTTGCACTTGGCCTGGTTGAACTTCATGAGGTTTGCACAGGCCCACCTCTCCAGCCTGCCCAGGTCCCTCTGGATGGCATCCTGTCCCTCCAGCGTGTCGACCGCTCCACACAGCTTGGTGTCATCGGCAAACTTGCTGAGGGTGCCCTCTATTCCACCATCCATGTTGCCAACAAAGATGTTAAATAGTACTTGTCCCAGTACTGACCACTGAGGAACACCACTTGTCACCGCTCACCACTTGGACATGGAGCACATGAGATAGGACTGATTAGCAAAGGATCAAGTGCAACTAGTTCTTGGCCATTTTGTTCAGCTTAGGAAGAAAGCTTTCAAACTGTATCCCTTTCCTCCTCAGCATTCCCAGAGTGATTTTTTTAATGAGGCCACCGATGATCTCCATTCATAGTGGGAGCTGGTGGTCCCAGGCACCCAGTTGATGAGAGCTTTGTCATCTCTGAAGCCCTGTTTCTGCCAGAGGTTACAGGAAGTTACAGCAGCAATGGGAGTATTTTGTAGATGGTAAACAAGATGAGGTGTTACCTGCAACAATTTAGAGTTCAGATCACCAGATCCACTTATGCAGTGTTTTCATGTTGAACAAAAGAGCACAACCCTCGGTGACATCGTTAGAGCTACACGGGGTGAGTGACTGGAATATGTTCCTCTCGATGTTCAAAGCTTCTCTCAACGGGGTCTTCATTTCAGCTGTTATTTCTTGATGCTAATGTGACTTGTAATAATGTAAAACTGCACTCCAAGCTTTGGCGTGAGTTTGGGGAAAAAAAAAAAAAGACAAACCCAAAGCAAAACACCATCTGCCAATTTTGTGTGCTGGAGTGTGTGGTTTGGGGAAGGGGGACAACAGGGTATTATTACTATTACACTTTTTCTGAAGCAAGAATATCTAGCTAAGATCATCCAGGAAATGAAAATGAATGAAAACAATTGAAATGGCTGGAGAAGCCATTGTTGTCAATTTGGGGGGCGGGGGGGGAGAAGACAAACCAAAAATGCACACTTGGCATATATGTGCGGTTTGAGGGCAGTCTTTCTTGGCTGGTCCTAGCAACAACTTTTAGCTGAGTCAAATGTCTGAAGGAAGTGACCAGTCAGCTGGGCTAGCATGGCTAAGGCACACCGAATTCCAGCGCCAGCGGCACACAAGGCAAGGATGTGGCTGGCATCTGAGCCAGCTCCCTCTCTTCCCTCGTAACAAATGACTACCTGTCACCAAGCCCGGTGCAGAGAAGAGCAATCATGACCTTCAGCGCAATTCCTGAGCCAAGCTGGAAGCTTTCAGATGAACAATTGCTTTTCCTACCACACTTTTCTTGTTTACCTGCAATCTTACCCTGTTTTGTGCAGGACAATAGCAGGCTGGGGTGTTGACAGCCTTGTTGTATTTGTGTGCAGCAGATGTTCTGAAACATCTGCTTCCCAACACAGAAGGAACCTCTAAAGCTTCCAAGAACGCTAACAGCTTGTCAGAAGTATGGGGTTTTTATACAAATTTTATTTTACCCAATCCTTTCAGTGGCAGCTTCCTGGCATTAGGATTTATTCTCATTCAATGAGCACGATGCTAAAAAAAAAAAAAAAAAAAAAAAAGAAAAAAAAAAATTGGGGCCAAGTCTTGTAATGAAAAGGTCAAGTGCACAAAGGTGTGAAAGCTTCTGAAGGAGCCAAGGTGTTACTGGACCACAGCAGCTCAGTGAGCCAAACTGAAAACCAGCACGCAGACTTGACGTCATCCATTGACACTTGGTATTTTGGAGGGACAGGATGAGCTAAAGAAATTAGTCCTGGTTATTCCCAGCCTGCAATTTATTAGGCTGCATCATAGCCACTCTGTACAGAGCTCCTCCTTTCAGAAAGAGAGCTGGTGTCTCTCTGGATGCTTAGGTTAGGAGTGGGAAATTAATACTACAGCTGAGCAATATTTCACTCCAAAAAGTGTTTTCTGGGGGAAGTGGAAGGCTAGGAAGGCAGAATATGCATCCTGAAGATCGCAGATTGGCATTTCCCAAACTAATGTTCACTTAGTTAATTGTTTCCTGGGGGGTAGGAAGGGCTTTCTGAGCAAAAATTCTGGAAAATGAATATTATTTGTATTTTTGGGAGTGTTTTGGTTTTTTTTTAAATTCCAAATGACGTGATACTTAATGATATTTAATGAAAGAGCAAAGTTAAAAAAAGTTCACAGGTAATCCACAATGCTTTGCTTTGCCAAAGGCTATCTTCCCTGTCCTCTTACTGTCACAATTTTGTTTGCAAACTGTCAATGAGTAGAAAAAAATACCCAAAACATTTCCAAGAACTGCTCTGATCTTTGTTCTCCAGATTCCTGGTATAAACCTGTCTGAATCCTCCAGATCAATGCAGGCTCCATCCCCCGGTGACACTTAGGTAACATGGGGTGGAGCTCTGGCCAAAATCTTCGGCTATTTTGCTATGGTCCTAGGGAAATCAATTCACTTCATGTCCTGGATGCATGCCGAAGGCCAGCCTAACTCCTCCCAACTGGACTGCTGGTAAGTGGGTTGTGTAGGCTGGAATGTCAAGGGTAAGCAGATGGTCTATCAGCGTACACAGATCATATTTACCTGGCTGTACATCAGCAGTAACGCCTGGGAAGTCATCACGAATTCTGATTTGGCTTGCACCTGTAGGTGGGTAACACAGGCTTAATTGCAAAAGCTCTTTTGGAGCCGGTTGTGGCTTAGTTCAATGTACTCTGTGCCGAAACCTGCTTCTGCAGTGGGCTCTCACGTTTCCACCTCGGATAGCTAACCTTAAATCAAAATAAATAATTCGGTTCCAATAAATCTCATTCTTTTTCATGGCTTGGTATGTTTGATCTTTCTCTAACTCTATCCAGATTTTCCTTCTAGAATACAGCAGATTTTATGCAGTTCCTTAGTAGCTCTTGATATTTCCATATCAGTTCTATTTCTTGGAATATTCCTTAAGTGAATGAGGGCCTAGATATCCACATTTCAGACACTTGGTTGGCCTGGATTGCCCTGTCTGCATCGAGATCACCAAAAGCATGAAGAATGTAATTTACTGCAAAATTAAATATTCTATAGTGGGTTCCACTTGCTTCCAGTGATCTAATAAGGTGAGGAGTGATTTTTTTGGTTGCATTTTGTTTTGATGAATCTGAAAGAATAGGAAAGAAAGGCTAGGACTCTTGCTGCCTGACAGTGAAATGCCAAAAGAGGCATCTAGAGATATCTGAGATGCCCTAGTGCAGCTGTGGCATCTGCAATACCCACTGAAAATATCTTCCAAATTGTTTTCAACTCTCTGTCTTGTAGGCAGTGCGTTCTCTTTGCAGGTGGATTGATCATGGTTTTACACAGTCCACTTTTTACAAATTTTTCAGCTCTGTGTCCCCTATAACCAAAGAAGTTTTCCTTGCAATTTGGCGAACAATCTTCAAACCCATCAGAAAAACTGGGTAAGCCCAAAGATCACATTTATTTTCTTCTACACCCATTTAATTTCATTGCAAAGTAAATCACTTCTTCTTCCCTATACTGAAAGGACCAGGAGCAGTCTTTCAGATCGGTGCACAAACATGTATGCAGGTAGGATCACGTTTCCTCTGCACATTCTCTGAATTATATGCTTATGAAGCACATACGGGTAACTTGGAGACTTGCACAGCGTTATTTTGTCTGTAGCTGAGTAGCTAAACCCTGGCAGCCACAGAGGTATAGGGCCACCTCTTTAAGATGCTCTGTCTTTGAAACTGAGAATAGACTGTGAGTGGTTAAATACTGATGTACCCGGTGTAACCTCGTGCTGATTTGCACCGGCTGAAAATCTAACCCAAGGTCTAGTATATGAATGACTGTATAGAGAGTCTTATATGAAAAGGATGTCTCCAGCTTCTCCCTTGCCATTTGTCAGGGCAAAGTATCAAAACATGACATCCAGCATGCTCCTGAACAACTTTCTGCATGACACTGCCAGGGTACCAAAACAATTCAGGAGGACCACCCTTGGGAAATAGGTTCGTGTACACAAGGAGAGTACTTGAAAAGAGCTTTATTTAAAATGGTTTTTTAAACCTTAAAACTGCAGTGCAGCACATACTAATTTACACCTGACAAGCCGGAGACTGAAGGCTGAGGAAAGTGACAGATCGAAATACTGAATTTAAAGATCACTTGCAGAAGGAATTTGTCTATGTGTTGGAGTCTGCATTCCAGAAATGGGCTCTGCATTGCCCATGGGAATCTCCTCTTTGACAGGAATTCAGTCTACAAAAAACTATATTTTATTAGGGATTGTCCTTCATTATCTTATCATAAAATATAATTATTTTAATCTCCAAAAGGCTTGCAGAGATGTTACTTTTTTCAGTCACGGCTACCCTTGCTAGCAGATAGAAAACATCTTACTCATTTTTCACACCTGACATTGCTTACCCACACTGCTTTTCCTTTTATTCTCTTTCTTATTAATGTAACTACCTAGCTGTAAATGTCAGCGTGCTGAAGGCAAGGTGAGCAGACACAGATAATCTAAAGCAGCAGAGAGAAAATCTAGCACACTTTGTTCCTTCTCCAATTTCCCCACCACTTTGCCCTTTACAAGACCCTGTGTTTATTCCTACCAGCCTGCCCCATCCATTTTCATTGCACGCTTTGGATGTTATTGCGTACCGTGTGGAGAGGTTCCATTGGACCTGTCTCACGGGCATCCTTGCCCTGTCACTGGCTGTTCAGGTTTCTCCAAATATGTATGTGTAGGTTGCAGGGCTGGAGCACTGCCAAGCTCTTCTGTCATTCCCCATGGTGACACCAAGTTGTCTAATTCTGCTCTGATGAGAGTTTAAAAATAAAAAACCCCATAAGGTCATCCTCCCCCTTTACTCCGCCCTGGTGAAGCCACATCTGGAGTACTGTGTCCAGTTCTGGGCCCCCAGTTCAAGAAGGACAGGGAACTACTGGAGAGAGTCCAGAGGAGGGCAACAAAGATGATCAAGGGAATGGAACACCTCTGTTATGAGGAAAGGCTGAGGGACCTGGGCCCATTTAGCCTGGAGAAAAAAAGGCTCAGAGAGGGTCTCATCAATGCTGATCAATATCTAAAGGGTGGGTGCCAAGAGGATGAGGCCAGACTCTTTTCAGTGGTGCCCAGCGACAGGACAAGGGGCAACGGACACAAACTGGAACGCAGGAAATTCCATCTCAACATGAAGAAAAACTTCTTTACTTTGTGGGTGGCGGAGCACTGGCACGGGCTGCCCAGAGGTGTGGAGTCTCCTTCTCCGGAGATATTCAAAACCCGCCTGGATGCATTCCTGTCTGATGCTGGAGGTGAACCTGCTTTGGCAGGGGGGGTTGAACTAGACGATCTCTAGAGGTCTCTTCCAACCTCTGCCATTCTGTGATTCTGTGATCTTAACCACATTTGGGCCAACTCATAAGATTCCATGGCTACGCTAGTAAATAATATCAGTCAAAGCCTGTTCTTGGACCCTGACTGATACAAATAAATTATCTCCCTCCCACACACCCTAAAATAAGCAGCCACAGGCAATCTTCCCGTTGGGAGTGAGCTCATTTGTGCTATCCCCCAGCTGTGCTCAAGCATTGTCTGAGCATCTGCTCTTGGACACAGGTCAAAGTGATGCCAGGGGCTATGCTAACAATGTAATGGTGTGGGCAGCTGTGGGACACTGCCCAGATCCATGACTTGGCTCTCTTTAAGTTACTGGTATAGACAAACTGACTTCAGCAAAAATAAAATCTAGCTCCACAAGAATAATGTAGATTATTTAACCAGCTACAGGACAATGATCAGCCAAGCAGGAGTCCTGGAGAATACTTCCTTTTTCCTGATTCCATCAGGGTATTTTTAATATTATTCAAGTATTTACATGTTTTTGTAAAGGACTCGAGTGAAAAACAGCTTGTCAAATTCAAGTTTTCTGAATGTCTTTTGTGATGTCTGATCAGTAACACAAAATCTGAGTCACATTATTGATGTATTTAATGGATTTATTCTTTCAGGAGTTTCTGTTCTGTCTGAAAATGTTTGCAAAGCTTCAGTATCGTAAGCTGTGATTCCTATTACAGTTGGTATAATACAGTGATTTGTTGCCATTACATAACTGCTGGTTTAGCTCCCAGCATCACCTTGCGTATTGCAAAGTTCCAACCCACAGAGCACTCGAGCACTCGCTCAGGTTTGAGCAGAGATTATCCCGTTAGTTTTAACGAGCTTTGGATGAATCTGGGGCATAACCACACTGTGACTTTGGTACAGAAAGATATATACAAAGAAGGCACAAGTGCCCAAATCTCATAGAGCAAGAACATACCAAATTCCCTCTTGGTCCTAATGGTATAAAAACCTCTGAAGTGTAAGGAGCCTGGATGTGTCCTTGGGTCTGAGCACCAGGTCTCTCTTACAGGGAGAGTAAAGTGTTCCAAAAGAGGATGAGCAGAGCTGGCTCGCTGAGCTTCCACCTAAGGTAAATCATCAGAAACCTTGAGAGCCCATGCCTATTCGAGTCCTCAAAAGGTCTGAAACATCAAAGTTTAGATGGGCAGAAAAAGCCTCCTTCTGTATCAGACGTACAGCAAGAAAACATCTCCTGAGTGTAGGTACCTAATCCAATCCAGCTGCATTCAGACAAAATACAGACTGGGTCCCAGGGCATACCCCACTTGGCCGTCACTTAGACTTTTTGCCGACACCTACAAATTAAAAGGTATGGATTGTCCTCAGCATGAAGAAAATAATTTTCAGTGACTTGCATTTGCTGCTAAATATATTTCAAAAACCAAGGAAGAGAAAATGATAATCATCAATATTCAACATTTAACACCGAAAACTTTCAGCTGCTCTCCCAGGTTTCCTTTCATAGTATATACAAAGAAATGGGAAGTTCAGAGAATAAACCAGCTAATTTGAGAGAGGCAGCTAAGTAAGATAAGCCATACTCTGGAGAGGGCTGATTTTCTCCATCGGCTCTGAGGGGTCTCTGGAAGATGATCTCAGGTGTAAATGTCTCACTCTTAGGCTACATCTACACCATAAAGAGTGTCTTAAAAGAAATGAAATCTTGAAAGAAACGACCAGCTTTAATACAACAAATTCACAATCAGGTATCTGTTGGTGGCGTATTCAGATTAATCGTATGTCTTTCCAGAAGTCAAACATGGCAACTGTGGAAGGCTTATTGAATGCCTCTGGGCCAAGATCAGAGGGGTCATCTCCAAGGGGGCTCTTACAGTAGGCATCTGTTACCGACCTCAAACCGAGACAATAAGGCCAACAAAGCAATATTTGGGTCACTTAAGCAAACTTCGGGTCAACAGAAGCTGGTTCTTATAGGTGACTTCAACTACACAGACATTTGTTGGAAGAACAATACAGCAGCTCACATGTCATCCATCAAGTTCCTGGAATGCGTAGAGGACCGCTTCCTCCTACAAATGTTAGATGTGCCAACCATCTTGTCTAGACCGTGCTTTGGCCAAGAAAGGTTGGACCAGATGATCCTTGAGGTCCTTTCCAATCTGGTATTCTACGATTCTGTGAAGTCATTCTCAGTTTTAAAGAAACCTAAAATTTGGTATAAGAATTGGGGTGGGGGGGGGGGGGGTAGGGGGGGGTAGGTAGAGGGGTTTTTTGTTTGTTTTTTTATTTGTGGTTCAGTTTTTTGTTTGTTTTTGATTTGTGGTCTTGGGGCTTTTTTTTAGTCAAGGTTTGGTATTCTTTATCTCAGGCTTTAAAAAGTAAAGGCTCTGTGTTTCTTTTTCCCGGAGAACTGGACTATCTGGATGTGCATAAAAGATGTATCTAGCTTTTTCTTAAATACTTCCAAAGCTAGAGGTTGCATTTCATCCCCAATCAATCACTTTTAGTGCTTCATTATCTTTCCTATTAGGGAGTTTATCACGATATCCAAACTAAATCTTCCTAGCTGCAATTTCAGTCCAGGACCTTTTGTTCTGTCCCTGGTGGACACGGAAAATAGCTTAATCTCTGGCAAAATGAACCACAGCATAAAATAGAATCAGTTCAACCCATTGGCAAAAGCTCTGAAGTGAAACACTGAAATTGTTTTACCATATTAGTGTCGTTAAGTCGAAGCGATGAGACAGAGAGCTACAATCATGGGGAAAAAGTTTAAGAAGGGTAAAAAAAAGCATGGGTTAATGAGGTCAGATTGTTCTATCTGGTGACTGTAAAACAAACAAACAATGAAACCAGAAGCCGGGGGGAGAAGACACACCCCCAAGTAACACATTCTCTTTAAGTTTATGGTAAAGGAAAATTTTCTGCTAATGTGGAAAATGGCAAAAGCTTTTTTGTCCTCAGCAGAAATGTAATGACTTATGTCCGCTACCAATCTGTTGTGAGAAGCAAAACCCTCATTGCCTTTGTTAATGAAAATCAGTAGGGATGCTGACAGAGCAGCGTGGGACAATAAGGAGCATGGTGGGTCATAGTGCCCAGATCCCTGACGGATGTGGGAAGTGTTCAGTATCAAATAAGTCAAGACCTTTCAGCTTGTGTCTCTTGAGAAGACATATGGTGTCATATTAGTAATTATCTCACAGAACAACCAAAACTCACCATACAGTAACATCCCACCCTTCAATTTTCCTTTGGTTTTCCTTTGTGATAACCATAAAATATTTAGGTTCATCATAACAAAGAGCTTGATGATTTGGGTGGTTGAGAACAGAAAAGAACAGGAGCTTTCTGTTAATTGGCACAGAAGTGTGAGGTTTGGCATCTGGAAGGTGGAAATCACCAGTAATGGTGCAGAAAGGTGGAAGGACAGTGTGCCAGGTAGGGAAAGAAATACCTGGGCGAGGGCAGAGCAGGAGAGGGAAAAGGTTTTTCTGAGCTAAAACAAGAAAAATCCCAGGATTTCCAGTGAACACTACTGAAAACTCTTTCATTGAGCTTTAGGACAGTCATCATGGTGACTTACACATGAAAGGTTGAGCTAAGGAAAGCCAGATTTCAGAGCATAAATGGTTATCACTGAAACTATGGCTTCTTTCTTAAGTTTATAATCACAAAATGGTCAGGGTTGGAAGGGCCCTCTGGAGCTGCCCCAGTCCAACCCCCTGCCACAGCAGGGTCACCTCCAGCAGTGGCACAGGACGGCGTCCAGGCGGGTTTGGGATGGCTCCAGAGTGGGAGACTCCCCCACCTCTCTGGGCAGCTGTGCCACTGCTCTGCCACCCGCACAGGGAAGAAGTTCCTCCTCATGTTAAGACGGAACTTCCTATGGTCAAGTTTGTGCCCATTCCCTCTTGTCCTGTCACTGGGCACCACTGGAAAAAGACTGTTCCCATCCCCCTGGCACCCTCCCTTTGAGTATTCATAAGTGTTGATAAGATCCCCCCTCAGTCTTCTCTTCTCCAGACTAAAAAACCGCAAGGCCCTCAGCCTTTCCTCATCAGAAAGATGCTCCAGTCCCCTCATCATCTCCGTAGCCCTTTGCTGGGCCCTCTCCAGCAGTTCCCTGTCCTTCCTGACCCAGGGAGCCCAGAACTGCACACAGTGCTCCGGCTGCGGCCTCCCCAGGGCAGAGCAGAGGGGGAGGATGCCCTCCCTCGCCCTGCTGGCCACACTCTTCTTGATGCACCCCAGGATGCCATTGGCCTTCTTGGCCACCAGGGCACATTGCTGCCTCATGGTCACCCTGTTGGCCCCCAGGACTCCCAGGTCCCTTTGCACAGCGCTGTTCTCCAGGAGGTCAGCCCCCAACCTGTACTGATGCATGGGGTTATTCCTCCCCAGATGCGGTACCCTACACTTGCCCTTGTTGAACTTCATAAGGTTCCTCTCTGCCCAACTCTCCAGCCTGGTCATGATGAATGGCAGCACAACCACCCCTCCCAGTTTTGTGTCATCAGCAAACTTGCTGATGGTACACTCTACCCCTTCATCCAGGTCATGGATGAATATATTGAACAGGACTGGACCCTGTATTGACCCCTGGGGAACACCACTTGTTACCGACCTCCGACTAGACTCAAATCACATTAAAGAAGCGCATTAGGACCTGTACCTTATACTTAACATGGGTGATCCATAGGTTTGTTGTCTGACATATGTGCTCAAACTTATACAGTGCTTCTGCCAAAATATTAATTGGAGTGGGGTACTTGGACTTGGAAACACATGCCAGGATATGCACCTCAGCCTCAATGTTTTCCAAATTGTGTGCAATGAAATTCCAAATGGTGACAAAATATTCAATGCTCCTTTGACACCGCACCAGTAACATTGACTCCCAGTGAAGCACTGACAAAGGCACTGGAAAGATACAGATAATCTTCCAAGATTGTTTTGTTTGTTTTATTGGTTGGATTTTTTTAATGCACTGGTTTTCCTAGCACCACAGTCCATCTTCTGCCTATTAAAGGAACTTACTAAACTTTTTATTGAAAGTAATAAAACTTCCTAATACTCTAAAATTATTTTTTTAATGTCTGTATATTTCACAGTTTGTCTTTTCCCAGCTTTTGCTGCCACTTGTTTCTTTTGCCGCTACTGGAAACATTCAGAGGACAAAAAAATGGAGAAAGGAAAAACAAATGGGAAAGAAAGACTACATTTTTGCTTGAGATCAAAAGTAGAAATAAAGAAGGGTATGAATACAAAATGCTGAAATACTCCCTTTTGAAAGAAGAACATTTTCATTTTTTAAGTTGTTTGTAAGGAGGAAAAACACATTAACTCCAGTGAGTGATAGTCATGTCCAAAACTAGTTTAAAACCGGTAGGTTAAAAACATCAAGCTCTGCTCAGGAAATCATAAATACGCAGTCTCTCAATCATACATGAACAATAGCATCAATCTTCCCCGGGATGATATGCGGTTTGCAACCTGCTCTCTTCCACCTCCTGCTTTGATGGTCTATTTTGGATCTTGACAAGCTGCCTGTCTAGTCAATTTGTTCTTGAATTTCTCCATCCAGCACCTGTTCTGCATTAAAACACGAGACTCTACAAACAAGCATTCCCGGACCAGACATGAGGAAAACTCGGAACTGAAATGAACGTTCTGCTCCATTAACTTTCATAACTGGATGATGTCCTTTGTTTTTGAACATTGCTTTTAATGGCCCCTGTTAAAGATGAAACAACTTTGAGTTTAGCTGTTACCGAATCACCCTGTAATTTACGCCTATTAAAAAAAAGAAATAAAAAAACATGTCTTTTTTCTGTTCTCTAGCTGCAAACTCAACGCTGTCAAGTTACACTCTTGGAAACAAGGGTTATTTTAATTGATGGTGCTTGCTCTAAAGGCACTTTTAGAGTTATTTTCCACTAGAAAAAATGAAGAAGCAAAATGTGGAAAAAAAAATGCTGGTAGGGAACATAAAACTCACTCAGCTGTGAGTAGGGGCATAGGGGTTTTGCTTCATCACGTGCTTAAAAACAAGTGCTGAAGCACTGTGCTGAATTTGGGTGACATGGTAGCTCAGGCTTTAAGTTTGCGGCAGGGGGAACCAAGCGATGCACTGAGAAAGATTCCTGAGCACAGTTGTATAACTGCAAATGCTCACATTTTTAATCAAGTTACACTTTAGCAACATATCCTTTGTCAGTGATCCATGGTAAAAGGCATGCATGCTCTTAACCTGTCCCAGCTCCAGAAGAAAATGCCACCTGAGACACTATACTGGTGTCTATACTAGCGCCATGAAATTTCTTAAGTGAAGGCAATTTACCCAAATTCAGGGAGGTACAGTGCAAAAGTATGTCTCTTGTGGGATACTGCAGAGCTTCTGAGAAATGTTAACCACATGCATCAAATGACTGAGTCATGCAGAACTCAGGGTAGTTTCAGCTTGCACATTCAAACTCAAGTTTTAGGTGAAAATACGCAAGTGTCTGTGTGCAAAATGGTTGTGTAAGATCTCATTTCAGTTAGTGGAAACACAATGTGCTTAGTCAAATTTAGAGCAGGGTTCATCTGAGAAGCTAGTAGGGATGCAGTTTAGTTGCTTAAATCTAAGCAGTTACTGCCATCTGAGATGCCTTTTGGTATCCAAGACATCCACACAGGGGTGGTAAACATAGCACAGGTCCTGGTAGTCACCCACCTGGCAGAGAGACCCCAGATGGGATCCTGTTGAGCATCTCAAATGAGGTTTCTGTATATTGATGAGTGAATTGAGATGAAAATTTCTGTAGTCTGTGATGGGAGTTTCCATACCGAGCCCACTGGTTGCCCCCTATATGTGGGCACCTCTAGTTATATGTCTAAATTTTTGAGTAATTCAATTCTCTAAACATAAGGCATTTATTTCAACTGAAAATGCCTTAGGTCGTCTTGCCTGACCTCCAGCTGCAGCTTGAGAAAGACACAGCTCTTCTGTAGACCACATGTCGTATCTGCCGGTCCAGCTTGGATGTCTCAGAAACCCTACAACATTTGAAATTAACTAAAAACTAGTGTTTAAGCGTTGAGTTAAATCTGTAATATCCATTAAATTTACCACCTTCCAAATTCTGTAAGATTTAGCTCCCTTTCCAAGATTGTGGCCCAATGTCACTTACGAGAGCTTTTTGAGCTGCTGCTAAAAACCTTCATAGCCAGTTGTTCAAATACAGGCCCTTAACCAAAAGGACTTGCACAGATTAGCATCTGTGAAAACAGAAAAATAGAGAGCTGGAGCCTTAATGGAACAGCAATAAAATAAGCTGGACTTTTGTATGAAAATGTCACTTGAGCATCCCTAGGGTATTTGAAGTGTAAACAACCAAAGAGGTTCCAGCAATGTGTGAGTAGAAAGAACTTCATCTAATTCGCTGCACTGCATTCAGTCAGGATATTCATACTTTCCCTGATATCTTCCTAAAAAGTTTCTGGTAATTTCCCCAGAAAGAAATCCATAGCATCTTTAAACATTTTGCACTAATGCTTACCTAAATCTCAATATTCAATACCAAAGCTTTCTTTTACTGTAAGAAAGCCAATAATTTTTTTCCTTCACCCAGTGGGCTCAGAGAGCGGTTGATTCCTGAAACTTTGATAATAACCTCTTTACTATATTTCAGAAAATCGGTATATTCCTGTCCTTGCTTATTTACCATTTTAACCCTTCTTTCCCCCCCTAAGATAGGAGCAGATATGCTTCTTTGTGATGACTCTCAAGAGATCCTTAATTCAAGACCCATTGTGTGTTGTACACATCTTTAATAACAGACACCAGTGGAACAATTTGGGTATCTAAAAATCAGTGTCTAGTGCCACCTGAGGCATTTTTACATACCCAAGACATCTGCACAGGGCTGATATATGGGAGAAGACCAGTGGGAAACCCATGATCATCTGACTTAGAAACTGAAGATCTAGTGGAATAACTTTAGTCACTTAAAATGTAATTAGATTTCTGAGACTAGATAGATGAGTCATTTCTGAGTAGATGAAGCAATTTCTGTAGCCTGTGTTTTGAAGATGGAGAGGAAAGGCCAAGGGAAATGCCATATCCAGCATCAGAAATTAATTTTCTGGTAAAGTCAGGTGTCAAATGTAGAGCACTGGAGTCTCTTAGTTGTGGTTTGGCCAAGGTTTTGAAGCTGAATTGTACACCCCGAGCACAAAAAGTTGTACTCGGGTCAGTGGCAATAGATTCTCATTCCTAGTCAGAAAAAGGGTCGTGTTCAATCCAGTTTTGTAAGTGTCTTATGTCTCACCATGGTTTTCCTCTGTTGGTTGCACAGGGATCAGAAAGGCATCTTGAGATAAACCCACAAATCTCTATCCAAAATCTAAGATACTGTGACAGGTGCTTAATTTTGCCTTCAGTATTGTGATGAGTGGTCTGAATAGGGATTATTGCTCACAGCCTGACTAGTATGTCCCACATAAATGTTGATTATCTCCTTTATAGAGAGGTTCATGTGGTTGTCTACAATTTTGGGGTTAACAATTAACCTGCCTTATGATATTTTCTGTAATTAGTATTAAATACACGTTTAGCCTCAGGAATACCCGCGAAAAAGTGAGGCCAGGGTAATTGCAAAGGCATTTGAAGAGGTTTTAATAGGGACCACTCTATAAAACTCCTCTGTTGCTGATTTTGGCACGCTGACTTATATTTTCTCAACTCCTTTATAAAGAAAGGTGTTCCAAATGGTTTATTTGTTGCCTTGTCTCCATTTCCTGACCTCTTTCTTATTAAAAAACATAGTAAGGGGTCAGCTATTAAAAGCTGAATTGATTTGTCTGCCTTGATGAGACTCAGGTCTTGCACATGTTTAGTAAAGTTCTCGCATTAAGGATTAGTTAAGGCATTAACCACCCAGCCAAATATTACCTACAAGCAATGAGATGCTGTTGTGACTTACTTCCTATTTAACGTCTGTGGTTTTAGTAGATGTGAGAACCGAAGAGATATGATGCAATAGAGAAGACAAAAAATTGAGTCTAAAATGTACCTTTTCCAACTGTGGGGTTGTCAGCAAAATCTCAAACTGAGCTGCTCTCCAAAAATGTCAGTTGCCATCATATAAACACACCATTCCTTCTCTTCTTCCATCTGTCTTAAACTTGCTCTAGGACAACAGTGCTGACTTCCCAGCTGCAGCACAGGACATCCGACCAGCTACTGAGAAGGGCTTGTGTTTTGCAGTGGAATTGGATATGGGGAGAGTGATTTCATTTCCACAAATGCTGATGTCTCCACTGCAGATTATAGTCAACCAGGATAGAGTCAGTACAGCTTAAGGAAAACTGCTTTTAAAAAATGAGGTGATGTCCTGGGTTTCTTGCTAGAAGCCCTATCTGGTTTTATGGCATTCAGACCTATTAGCGTGGGAATAATTCTGAGATAATGTAACCACAGTGTTTTGGGATACAGATTAGAGAGAGAGAGAGAGCGCGCTCTCCTCAGAGCTCTGCACTGTATCAAGGTTCTAGTTTGAGAGTTACCTCAGGAACCGCTTATGCTAATAACTCTGAGGGTGGTAAGGCACTGGCCCAGGCTGCCCCGAGAAGCTGTGGCTGCCCCATCCCTGGAGGTGTTCAAGGCCAGGTTGGACAGGGCTTGGAGCAACCTGGGCTGGTGGGAGGTGTCCCTGCCTATGGCACAGGGGTTGAAACTCGATAATCTTCAAGGTCCCTTCCAGCTCTAACCATTCTGTGATTCTATGATAACCCACCAGCATTCAGTGAAACCATCACGGAGTCTCGGGATCATGCTGCTCCATTATCATCCCAGGGAAATCATGGCTTGGAACACCAGTAGACAAACAAGCAAGTTCTCTTCCTTCTCGCCCTTAGGGCAACAGATGATATTCTGGGGCAAGTTTGGAACCTTGACCAGTCTGGGGACCAGAGTGGGGCATTGACACTTCCTAACCCTTGGGGTGGCATTCACCTTGCAGATTCAGACATCTGAATTCAAATATCTATATGCAAAGTGTTCATATGAATGGGGTATTTTATTTATTGCTATAGTTTATGTAGATCTGGGGCTAATATAATTTGCCAAAATATAGACTCCTAGTGCTATTTCAGGCACCCTGAGTTTTCTGAAATTTTCCCTTGGCCCGTGTTATCCGTCCAATGAGTCGCAGGATACTTGGCCTAGAAGATCCCAAATAGCACCACATATCTATGTTGAGGAAGTCAAACTGAGTCTTGTCTCTCTTGACTGTGATGAGAGGTAGGACACCCAGTGCATGGACATTCACAGGTAGACACCTAAATGCGGGTGCCTAGATGTGGATCTGGCTCCAAGACAAATACCTAGGTTAGGAAGCTAATCTTTCTGAGCCCCCTCTATAATTAATAGAAAATAATTGCCTTCTGAGGGCAATTCAGAACAATAAATTGGATCCTTCCTTTAAATTACTCTGTGAAAGAACCTGTCTCTCTCCATTGACTACACGATAACTTTGGGGTATGTAGACCCTTAGTGCTGACTCTAATTTAGATGCCTGACTGTTCTGGGATC
Organism: Pluvialis apricaria; assembly: GCA_017639485.1. Lineage (NCBI taxonomy): Eukaryota > Metazoa > Chordata > Aves > Charadriiformes > Charadriidae > Pluvialis > Pluvialis apricaria. The sequence continues at coordinate 2,515,313 of CM030008.1, read as the reverse complement.
GCTGCTACAGCAGCATATATCCCAAGTGATGCACACGTGCTTAGGAAAATCTCTACCAGGTTCTTTCCCTGGGGAATGGAAAGTTCTGTTGTTATTTTAGTTTCATTCCCACCCATGGCAAGGATGGGGTATAAAACTAAGTACATGTTTGACTGTAACCTTTGTGCTGTCCAAGACCTATCCAAACCTCATCAATCTCTAAGGCGGATTTGCCCTGACTGGGGTGGCCCTTGAATGAGGCCTACAAGATCAAAGATAAAAGGAAAGAGAGCCAAAGACAGATTTAGAAATATAACCAGCTAGCCATAGCTACATTCTTAATTAAATTGCTACAGGCCAACAGCTGCTCTTTAGGGAGTCTCTAAACTCTAACACATGCCCCTATATTACAGTAGTAAAACCAACGAATAATTTTGCTCAACAATAGCTTTCCTGTGTGCATTGAAATGGCCTAATATACTTTCATGCCTGAATTTAGTGGTTTGAGGGTAAATATATAACTGTGAGGTTTTCTTTTTTTTTTTCCCCTGGTCCTCCAACCATGATGTCAAAGTAAGGGAAAATATTTTGTAAAAAACCAAATTACCAAACCACAAGAAATCCATATGGCATTTCCCCTCATCCTCCCCACTGTCTAACTCCTGCAGCTGTGAAATCCAAAGTATACATTTTCACCATAAATACACCCCTCTGTGGATGTCAGTACCACAGACCTTAAACCAAAGCTGATCGCAGAGGTGGAGAAGACCTCTTTTAGAAGCAGCTACCTATAAAAAGCTTGAGTGTCCCATCCATTCAAAGGGTAAGGGACCACAGCAAGGGGAGATCAAGTGAGGGAAGGCCAGGGGAAAGGGTTCAGCATAACCCAGAAGATATCATTCAAGGCTTCTGAATCAAGGCCCTACTTCACAGAAAGTATCTGGACATTGCCTGCTGATGGGAAGTAAAGAATAAATATTTTTTTGTTTTCCTTTTCTTCTGCACACAGCCTTTGCTTTTCTTTGTTAGATTGCCTTGACCCATGAGTTTTCGGTTATACTTTCTCCCCCTGTCCTGTTGAGAAAGGGGGGTGATAGAGAAGCTTAATGGGCACCTGGTGGCCAGCCATGGTCAATCCACCACAACTGTGCAAAGCCTGGCTCTGTCTTCTTGACGAGCCACTCAGAGATACCAGCAGGCTGCTATTCTGTCACATGGGAGAAGTGTTCCAGCTCCCAAACATCTTGGTAGTCCTCCACTGATCTTGCTCCAGTATGTCAATGTTTTTGCTGTAACTTGAGCCCAAAACTGGGTGCAGTATTCTAGATGCGGTCTAAATTTTGATCCAAAACAAGAGCTCATCATCACTCCTTTCACTTGACAGATACATGTCCTGCACACTACCTTTTTTTCCAGAAAATGCAAGAAAACTTAGGCCTGAGGTATACTTGACCTGACTTTAGATGCCTGAGATAAAAAGCCTTCCTTCTTTGCTACAGATCCCTACCCTCCAGCCCCCTGAACTGTATCTGGATATCTCTTATGATAAGATGAATCAGTTTTAAGCAGATCACTTTTAACTGTCTAAGGATACTAATTTCAAACCTCACTCGTATTATCCCAACCATCTAAAAATACTTCCAATGTTAGGGAATCGTTGAGTATTTCAGTATTGAGTATTTCAGTATTGAATATTTCCGTGTATTGCTGCAATGAATGTTCTAACTTCCTTTAGAAGTTATAAAAAGGTCTACAGATAATGCCACCCTGCAATCCCACAGCAAACTGAAAAGACTGGGAACCTGCACATAAATACACTCATGAGCCAATTGCGTGGCAACTTTAAATGGACTCCCAAATAAGCACTCAAATATTCATGCCTGCCAACCTCTTTCCCTTACATGCTTTCCCACTCAACACCTTCTGTCAAAAGCAGAAAAGCTCAGTGAAGGAAGGAGGTGAAATCCACCAAAACAGCACAGAGTATGTTTGAATTCTCCTTTAGGAAACGGCTGGTTGTTTCATTTGGAGTTAATAATGAAGGATTTGTGCATCTCCCAGTCTCTCCCATCTCTTTAGGCTTTCTTCCTATTGACAAATTTGCCTTTTTGCGGTGCGTACTGAAAATACATATTAGTGTGATGTATATGTGTGTGCGCGTAAAATAATTTTAGGCTACGGTTAGTGTTTAAAAAAAGCAGAGTAAAATAGGAGAGTTATTTCTGGAGAGAAGCCAAGAGACACTGCGAAAGTACTGGCATGCTCAGATGCAGAGGTTTTTCAGAGGTCAAGTAGGTGAGCGCTGGGTGGTCAAGGGCTGTGGAAAGGTCTCAGCGGCTTGGAGAGGTTCAGCAAACCAGTCCGGTGGCTTACACACAACCACATCGCTCTGCCCGGCTTGTGGGATCACAGAGCCGAGAGAAGGCATGACAATGTGGTGCAGCGGCAGCAGGACAGAGCCCCATTCCCCCTGCTGCCCCCATCATCTCAAGTCCTACCAGGGATGTGGCCCAGTGGGCAGCACCACCAAAAATCAGGGGGAAAGCAATCTAAGAGGTCAGCATGAGCTAGCTGTAAATGACTTCTTCTGGCTGCTAACTGTGGCTTTCTGCAACAGAGACCTATGCCAGCTGCCAAATCCACCTGGCTTTTTTGGGAAAAATATGCCCAGATTAAGCTCTTAAATAGCTGCAGATGGTGAACGGAGCCCTGGTGTCTGCGGTGTGAACACGTACAGCTGAGTTAGCCTCCTTTCTCCCTCCTTACAGTCAGCAGAGGGGAATGGGGATTTTAGGGAATAATTCGTCTGAGTTACCTTCAACACAAACTTTAGGATGAGAGGAACCACACTTCAGTTTATTAAACGTATTGAGCACATCTCTGATGACAATAAAAAGAATGCAGAGTATCTAGCTCGGATGGAAATGTTGACTCTTAGTCACTTAAATCCCATAGCAAATACTTCACGGCAGTTATTATATACTGCTGTCCTACAGGATTTTGTCCAAGGACATTTATTCTGTGCTTTGCCATCCTGTAACAGATGTGAGAAATGGAATCTGCAGAGCATTAAAGGATATTATTCTCAGAAATTGCCACCTTTGTACGAAAGGACATTAATTCCCATGTACGTGGCAAGCAGAGAGTACCTCAGCGAGTCCTCATTACATCTCTGTGGCTCAGCCAATTGTTTGCAAGGTGCTGATTACAATCGCTGTCCACGTCTTTCATTGTACAGAGGAAGATAATCAGGAATCATAGAAAAATTATCAAGGCCCTAAATCAACCCGCATCCTACAGAAAATCAGAGATGAGCACAGCTGAATAGAATATGGCAAGGAAGGACAAGAATACAAACTGGCTTTCAGCAACACACAGTTGTGCCAGTTTCCCTCAGACTTTCATCAATATATGCCCTTCAAGAAAGCCAGTAAGAAATCACCAGTTTCAATAGTACCAATTTACACTCACAGCTAAGTCAATAATTGCGTATATTTGGATTTTTATTTATATCAGGGAGATGAAACCTTCAGGACGCTTCATAGGTAGGAAGGGACTCTTATGGCAACTGATTCCTGAGCCCACTCCAGATAACTACTCAATTCACGTTTAATTTAAACGACTCTGTAATACAAATACTCCCTCTGTACACATGCAGAAGTCAAAAAATATCCCTTTTGGTTAAATTCCTGTGTGAAATTCAGGATGCCTACAATCTCAAGTCAAGAGCCTTAAACAGAAAATGTACCATGAGAAGGAAATATGAAGAAGTCTGGATATTGGCAATGTCCGAAGTCCCTGTAGGGGGGAAAAATAAAAGAAAGGAAAGAAAACAGTGGGAAATTGTCTCCTGAGCTGAACCACTGTTGGTCCAATAGCAGGAATTTCCACTTTTGTCCCTGTTTTTGGATCAGAGTTAAGCACAAGAAATAGCCTAGCCTCAAACTACCTTTCATTTAATTGAGGTAAAACCACCTACTTTCCATCCTCCGGTGACAAACTACGGCACAGGCAGTCTCAATGTCATGCCCAAGGCAAGATGTTCTCTGTGCTCCACAGACCCCTCATGTACCTTCTCCCTTGATGCATGAGACTGCCTGGAGGAAAAGATGCCCCAGTGTCAAGTTCCATACTGGAGCTCAGCCTTCATGAAGGGCTCTAAGGACATGGTGCCCACCACAACGTGCATGGCTTCTTTGAAGCCCTTGAGCTCTACCAGCCCAGCCAGCTTTACCTATTGCTTGGAAATGATGGAGGAGGAGAAAGCGCCAAAAGAGTATAAAAGTCTGGCTGTAGGAAAGGTGAGCGATCACAGAATCACAGAACGGTCAGGGTTGGAAGGGCCCTCTGGAGCTCCTGCAGTCCAACCCCCTGCCACAGCAGGGTCACCTCCAGCAGTGGCACAGGACGGCGTCCAGGTGGGTTTGGGATGGCTCCAGAGTGGGAGACTCCCCCACCTCTCTGGGCAGCTGTGCCAGTGCTCTGCCACCCGCAAAGGGAAGAAGTCCCTCCTCATGTTAAGATGGAACTTCCTATGCTCAAGTTTGTGCCCGTTCCCTCTTGTCCTGTCCCTGGGCACCACTGGAAAAAGACTGTTCCCATCCCCCTGGCACCCTCCCTTTGAGTATTTATAGCGTTGATAAGATCCCCCCTCAGTCTTCTCTTCTCCAGGCTAAAAAGCCCCAAGGGCCTCAGCCTTTCCTCATCAGAAAGATGCTCCAATCCCCTCATCATCTCCGTAGCCCTTTGCTGGACCCTCTCCAGCAGCTCCCTGTCCTTCTTGACCCGGGGTGCCCAGAACTGCACACAGTACTCCAGCTGCGGCCTCCCCAGGGCAGAGGAGAGGGGAAGAATGACGTCCCTTGACCCGCTGATCACACTCTTCTTGATGCACCCCAGGATGCCATTGGCCTCCTTGGCCACCAGGGCACATTGCTGGCTCATGGTCATCCTGTTGTCCACCAGGACTCCCAGGTCCCTTTCCAGTGATGAGCCTGCCCTGCGTGTTTTGGGTACAGTGGACATGACTGGCAAGCCCGTACAATTATTTGGCAAGCCAGGAGTAAAGTCTTGTCTGTAGGAACTAAAACATAAATTCATGTGTGTGTCTCTATGCCACTGGAGCCCTGTACAGTGGGGACTTTCAGAGGATTTTGTGGCTGGGGAATAGTTCCTGGGTAAAAAGAAGGCCAGAGGTGAGGCTGAGATTGCAATAAGCCCCTCCAAGTCTGAAACATTTATCCACCCTTGGGGAAACTTTGTGCTCATCCGTCTGGTCATATCCCCACATCCTTTTATTATCTTTTTTTTTTTTTTATTTATTTTTATCTTTTTTGCTTGTTTCTTTGTTTTTCTCATGGAGGGGTTTGTGAGAGAGGTCACCCCTTGGGGAGCGAAGGGAGGGAGAAGGGTCTGTCTTTTGTTTATGCAACAACCAGGCAGTCTGGGGACAGGCTGAGCATCTTGCTCTCCTGCAACAAAAAACCCCAGCCAAAATAGAGCCAACATATCTTTAATGGTGGCACTGGCGAGGGGGTGGCGGAGCTTTTCTGGGTATCTTCAGGAGCTGTTGTCTTTGGCTATGCTGCCCTGCCTCTAGACGCTTCCTGTCTTTCTGAGGTTTTGTTAGTTTACAGAGTATCTTTGTTGGACTTGAGGTTCACCCGGGATATTGATTCTTGCTGTAGTCAGCAAAAGTGAAGAAAATGGAGAAAAAGACAGTCTCAGGCTCCCTGCCCGGCAGCCCACCTCCCCGTGAAGCCTCCAGAGCACTGTTTCCCCAGAGCAGTCTCTGGAACAGATGTGCTCTTCTGGATTCCAGGCAAGTTATTTCTACCACTTCGTTTTAAAGAGTTTTCCAACCTTAAACATGCAGACATCCTGGAGACCCAGCTCCCTTCTTTCCACTGCACACCTCTTCTTTGGCAGGAGGGAGGCCTGAAATTTCCCTTTTACATTGGAGGCAGCGTTTCATCCTTCATTATAGTTCAGCCAGCGCAGGGCCAGACCAAGTGTCTGTGAAATGGGAAAGGAGATCTTTGCTAAACACTGTGGCTGGGATGAATGTTTCCTCTAACCTGATCTGCCCATCAAGGATTCCTGTTTCCTTTTCAGCCATCACAGGGTGGCAGGCAGTAGATACAGCCAGCTAATGAAGTGCTCAATAAATTAATGTGGGAAAGGTCTGCCATGGAGTGACAAGGTACCTGGTACAATCCCTCCCTCCCCACAGGGTGATGGCAGCGAGGTCATCTCCAGTTCCTTGTGACGTTATTCCTGGCAGCAAAGCATCCTCTGATTTTGATTCCGTTCTTTATCCTGCACCTTTTGCTTGCAGGTCTCATAAGCAGGAGCAGCTCATTAGATCTTTGAGGTGATCTTAGTCAAAGCTACGCTACACAACATCATGTGGCTCAAATTACTCCGATGTGTTCCCACAAATCGTGTCTGTATTTTCATCCCGAGAGAACTTTATTTAGCTTTCTAGATGGCTGCTGTATTTTAACCTCTGCTGGGGAGAAGCATGAAATGGCCAACACAGCCTAGGGCACACACTTTGCCACCCACAAATCTGTATGCCACGAACCAAGTCTAACCTTGAAATTGTTTCAAACGGTATTTTTGACTTCTGCTAGAAATATAAACCAGTCCCCTGTGGCACATATTTTCAGTCGTATTCTCGGGTTTTACATTTCAAATCTTTGCTTTTATGGCAAACAGGGCATTGGAGCAGAATTTGGCATCTTGGTGTTATTTCTGTATTATTTACTAATGTTTATCCGATTGCATTTTTTGCAGTGCTTGTGTACATAAAAACAGGGTCTGGACAGTAGTCAGTATTTCTTAAGTATTTACCCTGGCTCTGAAACAAACTGCAGCTTTGACCTTGGAAAGAATCACTTTAATCCATCACCACTGTTCTGAATAGCAGCAATGGGAAGTTGGCTCCGATGTGTATGTGTTGGTGCCCTATAGCAGATGCTCTTAGGCTCCCAAACCCATTTATCGTAAGAACTATCTCGTTAGCTATGGATGGAGAGTCTCTTTTAACAGAAATAGTCCGTTTCTTTAGGATGAGCAGAACCTCAACGAGGTCTCAGGGGTCGTATGACTCCTTGAGTAGCCACAGCATCCTTCTAAACTCCGCAGCTGTGAGGCCAGTTATTCTCCTCCCAGAAAAAGCCCCCTGAGTTGATGAAACGGGACCAGGCTATGATTTCATAACATGGGTATTACACTAGGATCGGTATTTATTAATCCTGGGCCTATCTGATATCGCATGCACTTAAGACTGCAGTGCTGCAGAGGTATCATCACATACACATCACTGCTCTACTCGCGCACTCGCTGCCCTCTTCATTGACACTGCTGTGAATAAAGTCCTGTTATTTGCATATGTAAAGGGAGCTAAAAGCATCCAGACATGATGCCGGATGCACCATCCCCTCTGTGCACATGGCCAAAGACCTTGCTGTTTCCCAAATTCACTAGCTTGATACTTAATCTAGTTTTCAGTCGTGTCTGCAACGCTGCGTCTCTCAGTTAAACCAGGCCTGTAGCAGGGGAGCTTTGATCAGGCAGCTTCACCACTGTGCACAGACTATCCCAATAAAAAATAAGCGGTCTTGTCTGTGTAACTATCCTCACAGCTTCTGCTGGCAGAGCTGCACCAGACAACACTCACACCTTTTCATGCTCTTAAACAACATATCTAAAAGGAGAAACAAACATAAACACAGTTCCCTGCACCGACTCATGGCTTGAAACAGCCCTTTAGCCCAGTGGTCATGCTCGTTATGGAGGGGAAAATTCTCAATTATATCACCTGCGTGAAAACCAATGCCACTGCTGTCTGCAGGGTACTCAGAAAGAACAGGCTCTGGTCCCTAAGGGACAACATCCCCTAAGGGATGGCATCAGAGAGCTTTGGAGCAGGGCAGTTGTTCTCTGGGGATGTCTGTAAACAGGGACTTTGAGCATGTGGTTGGAGACGAGGCAGTTTCCAGCCTTTGGTGGCAACATTTCTTCAGGTGATGAAATGTTTGCACAGCCAACATGCCCAGACTTTGCCGCTGAGCAGGACGTGACAATGTGAGTCAGGCATAATGCGAATGCAGGAGAGGTGCAAAGAAAAGCGTCAGAAAGAAGACCTCCAGCTTATGCGGGTGTTGGTAACTTTTCCCAGACTAGAATTCATCCCCATTCTCTAAAACAGAAATGTGAAATTGCTCTGCCACTTTTCATTTACAATTTGACCCCAGAAAGTCATAGAATTTGGGCTTTACTTTGAAGAATTTTCTTCTGTCATTTTTCATCCAGTCCCTGCACACTTTAATGTTGCTTAAAATGTTTTTTTTTCTTCTTTTTCTGTCAGTTGCTCACTTTTCTGTTTGACGGTATCATGAATCACTAGGCAAACATCGTAAATATGCATTTTGATGAAAACAATGGTTTTGAAAGAAACTAGACTGTAAACGACACAGTGAAGCAATTGCCTTTTTGTTCTGTTTTGGTCTAGCATCAAGCACAGCATGGTCCCAGTCAATGGCTGTAATTTTTGGCAAGAACAGTGATTATTAGGGATTTACAAATTAATAGCAATTAATGATGAGCAGAAGTTACTAACAGTGCCTCTGTTCATTCTGGACTTTGCTCATCATGCTTGCTATACTGGAAGGTACGAATGCAATATTTTGCTAGATATCTCCCACATACATCAGCCTTCTCTCTCCGCTTTCTAGTTTTCAAAATGTCTGAAACTCCATTTTCTGGACAGTAAAAGAGGGTCCCTCCTGGGACCTCATGGGGGAATTTGGCATTGCTGAACCAGGGAAAATAAATTAATCTTCTAAGAGGGCTTGACAGAGGCAGAGATCTCAGCAGTCCACTGCCATGGTGTTTTTGTTACCTCATCTCCTTCCACTCCAACCTGCTGCCTTTGGTGTCTGTGTTGGCCTCTGTGTCCCAAATGACACAATCTGAAGGAAGTTTTTGGGACCTCCATAGTCCAACACCATGATTGCTTCAATGATACAGGGACTTGAAGATAAGTTTACCTGCAGATGGTTTATTAATATGATATAATTACTGCTGACGCTTCAGAAGTACTCACAGACGATGGGTAGAATTCAATCCCATTGGGTTGTCCCAACACTTCGTAGTTTATCCCAAGATCCACTTTTATACAAAGAATTACATCACTAGTATAAAATATGCCTCTTAACATTGGAAGCTTGTGCAACCCCTGCAAGGTCCAGTCTTCACTCTGCCACAAACGCCTCACCAGACCTGACCCCACCATATCAAACAAGCATGTACTCTAAGGTCAAAAACTCAGTAGAATATCTTAGTAACCTCCAGGAGTTGTTGGGGGTTAGGGTTTTTTTTGGGAGGGTGGGGTTTTTGGTTGGGTTTGGGGTTTGGTTTTTTTTTTTTTTTGGTAGGAATATAGATGTTATAAATCTGGGACCTCTGAGACCTCTTCATAAAGTTTACTCAGGGTCTGGATCTGGGCAGAAGTTTGCTTTGGATTGCTCTGCTATGAAGACAACAAATTACCTGTACAGACTAAGCCTGGATTTTGGCTTTAGTTACTTGAAAGTCCTCTCTCACTGTCCATTTCCACTCACCACTCTACGGTGCTGGAGAAATGTAAATCAGTGCGAACACTGATCCCAAGCAGCTTCAGATATGAACTGAAGCTTCAGGTGTTCAGCTCAGCAAAGGAACAATGTTCTGGGCAAGAACAAAACAAAACAAAAACAATGTGGTGAACACCACCATGTTTTCGAGGACCTGTCCTTTCAGATTGAGGTAACCATAGTGAAAACCCGATCAAACGTGGGCATCTAGAGAAGAGTGGTCCAGCCAAACTTTCCTCACTGGTAGCTGAGATGCAGATAATACATTCAGTGGAGTTCTGAGCATGAGGTATTTTATTCTACTGCTAATGTCTAAAAGAGAAGATCTGAATCATGACACAGGATTGAATATTTTTCCTTGCTGACTATGGGGGGTGCACCAATCTGCATATACTGTAGGTGTCTGAATTACGTGAAATCATAGAATCATAGAATCATAGAACGGCTGGGGTTGGAAGGGACCTTAAAGATCATCTAGTTCCACCCCCGCTGCCCTGGGCAGGGACACCTCCCACCAGCCCAGGTTGTTCCAAGCCCCATCCAACCCGGCCTTGAACACCTCCAGGGATGGGGCAGCCACAGCTTCTCGGGGCAGCCTGCGCCAGGGGCTTACCACCCTCACAGGAGAGAATTTCTTCTTCATATCTAAACTAAATCTCCCCTCTTTCAGTGTGAAACCATTCCCCCTCATCCTATGGCTCCCCTCCCTGATCAAGAGTCCCTCCCTGGTTTTACTGTAGCCCCTTTAGGCACTGGAAGGGGCTCTAAGGCCTACCCAGAGCCTTCTCTTCTCCAGGCTGAACAACCCCAACTCTCTCAGTTTGTCTTCATAGGATCATTTCTGTCTCATTTGCACACTGGTGCTGTAACTGTCTTTGGGGCAGAGAGTGAACTGACCCCACTACTGTTAAAATCAGCAGTGACATTTCAGGCTTGGGTACCCCGTGAGATTAAATAAATCCCGCAAACAGCACAGAGACATGAGATGGACTGGGGCAATCAAGAAGATAACTATACTGTTTTCTGCACACCATAAGCCCTTCAAAAACATTTCCCTTCAATAAATACTTGATTCTCAAAGATAGGCTTTGCATGGACTTACTCTGTGACTGTTTATAGTTTCTTGAAACATCCCGGCAAGTTCCAAATATCTTTGTTCCCATTATTTCCCAACACTCAGCATTTACAAATGACAGTGGAGAGGTATTAGTCTTGGGTTCAGCACCTTGGAAGGTGTGTTTTTTTCTGCAGTTCCATTGACTGGGATAAAAGGGTTTTTTTTCTTTTTTTCTTGTAAAGATTTCTTTGGTGGTTGATAAGCTAAAAAACAGGCAGTCTGGCAGCAGTAAGACATGACTGAGCATCATCAGACAATGAGCTCCTCAAAAATAAAATGATCAGCAGAAGCGTCACTCTCTAAGCCTCCAGGTTGCTCAGCTCATCTGAGGTAAAACCTCTTCTGTACCACAGCTGTGATTTTTCACACTCTGGTGGGAGCGGGGATGTGTCTGCCTGGATCAGGACAGGAAGCCCCAAGGCTGTTTTATGTCCTCTACTCCGAAAAGCACTACATGATAGACTTATGCCCTCTTCTTATGGCCCATCTTTTTCACTTTCTCTACAAAGGGAATCTTTTTTCTTCTGCCTGATTCTCCAGCAATATTTGATCTGTCCCTGTTAGGATGCAATTTGGTCTGTTCTGTGAACAAGGTCATCCTCATGCAGCTAGAAGGTTTGAAATACAGGACAAATGTGAAGAGATATGTCACATAAGCAAAAGGTGCCTTCTGGAAAGGCGGCTCCCAATGGATTTTCAAGTAGTGTCTCTGTTTTTAACTATCTCCACATCTAAGTTTGTCTACGAGTGCACCTGGAAGAGGCTCACAAACTTACATGCACAGATTTTCGCCCAGACTAACCCTGAGTGTGCAGCCGTGATACTGTCACTCTGCCTGGTGTGCATGACAGAGTGTGTGCCGAATTTCTGCTCTTATACCTGCTTTACAGAAGCTACAGAAAGATATTACTGATACTTTATTTCTGGCAAGCCAGGACGAACTTGGAGTGGTAGACAAAGGTGATGCCCATAAGTCTACCTAAACACAATGAAGTTCTTTGTAAGTTTTGAGCTGATTTGAAGACACACACTGAGTTTAAACTGGAGAAGTATGTTGTGTTGCACGACCATGGGCTTTGAGGTTGTTCTGCTGTTTTTTTCTTTAAAAAACTCTGTTACCAGGCTCCCAAAAGCCCGGTATCATCAAACTAGAAACTTCATTCCAGAAACGTCAAACCACATCTTGAGAGATTCTGTGTGAGTTTGTGTTATCTGTGTGTTTGTGTGCTTATTCCTATGGACCCATTGATTCTTCCTGGTGGGAACAGAAGCGCAGCTTCAAATGCTACTGCTGTCCCAAATGACACACAGTTGCTTTAATTCAGTATAGGTCTACCTACAGACGTACATACTTTTCTTTCTTCATTTCTCCTGTCTTTTATCTTTGGCATGCATCATAACTCTCCTGTGGCACTTTTATTACAGGGAAGTGAAGGAATTCGCAGAACAGCTAGTTCAGAAACACAGGCGCTTTTGGATTTATAAATGAAAACATTCATTTTGCTGTTCTGCTGGGCTTTTGACATATTTCAACAACTTCACCAGATAAATGGGAGAAGAAGGATAGATGGACATAAGCTACATAAGAAACTTTAGGGAATCCAAAGAATTTTCTGTGTTAAATAAAACTGGGAAAAAATAACTACACTGTATCACAAGACATTTGGTGAATTCGTAGCTCACATTGTCCACATTGTGCAGTGTGGTTGCATCTCTGCACAAATATATATATATTTAAGATCGGTATCATATAATCAGATATTAATTCTGCCAGTAAACATGAATTCACAGCTATTTTCACGTCACTACTACACCAAAAACACTGCTGGTACAATCAGATAAAGAAACCTATTTTACCTTGGGGTGGACTTTATCTTGGTGGGGCAAGGAGGGGGTGAAGTAGCACACAGGCAAGGTCTATGCAGCGACAGTCTCCATCTGTGAGCAAATCAGTCCAGCTTACGAGTTGAGTAGGATGAATCTCATTCATAAAAACTCAAAACAGGACTTGCAGAAGACATGCATACTTGTAAGCAAGCTGGGGCAATAGCCTAGAGCATTGCAAATGACAAAAATACCACTGTTTAAGTGACCAAATTGAGTTTAAAAAACCTGTTCCTGAAGCAGTTGTTTAGGACAATTTTATTCTCAGTGGAGGGAAGAAACAGTGTTTCTAAGGGCCAATTAATCTCATCATAAAAGCAAAAGGCATGAAAAATTAAATGGGTCAGGTGAAAAAAATTAATCCTGAAACCAGTTCTGGGAAAAACTGCAGATTCTTTGGGGAATGGCATTATGGAGGAAATCAGGTGTAATTCTGACAACAGCCTTGGCTGAAAAAAATATAATTCTGGTCATAAGGGAAAATGTTGAAAATGTAAAAATATTTCATTTCAAAACAATGCAGATGGATGCATTTTAGTTTTTCATTCTGAGACAGTAATTAATTACTTGAGGTTAAAAAATAGCTTTTAGAATGATTAATAAGTAAGAAAATGAGCTGGAACATATCACTAGGGGGTAAAATATTTTCAATTCACTCCCATAGATTAAATTATTGATGTATTTATTTGCTTATTTGCTTGTGGACACCACTGAAAAAAATATTACAGTATTCACTTTCCCTTTTGGCTTCCGGATCAAAAAAATTGACGCTGCACCCCCTGCTCTAATCCAGGCTTGGGTGGGTTTAAGGAGAGGGTAATGAAATGCCAGCCAATATCCTTGCTCCATCTGAAACCCCTTCTGCATGCCTGGGTGTCGCAATGCGAGTTACTGCTGGAATGTACTATGTAATTCTGGCAAGAAGTCAATAGGCTCGAACTCCTCAAATAACCAAAGCATGGTACGAAGGAATCAGTGGAACAGGCAGCAGCCCAGACAGCCAGTCCATTAGCAGCTTAACCACAGCAGATGTAAAGTCACCAACGAAACTCCCTACGGAGTCTCCCAAAGAGCCAGATGCTGCTGCTATAAAAAGACCTTCTAGAAACTTGGCATGTCTCCTGCCCACATTTTTTTTTTTTTTTTTAAAGAAACATTCTCTAGATAGGAGGTTATTTATTTATTCTTTAATTTAGGGTTAGGGGTAAGGGAGAGGAGGAGGGGAAGGGAAGGGGGAGATATTGCTTATTTATTCCGGTTTGCTTGTGAGTGAATCTTGTGCTCATGAAAACAAAATTCAGCCATAGTATGTCCTGAGGCACGGAAGGCAATAGGCACAGTTCCAGCTTTCTCCCACACACAGCTTTGCTTATGCACCTTGGGCTGACCTGGGGATCCTTCCTCCAAGAGCCCTGCCAAAGCACTTGGGGTGAAACACCAGCTGCTGTTTCATCCCGCTTGCCCCGTGGGCTGCACTTTGGCTGTCCTCTCGCCTTACACTCTTGACTGGTGCACATCAACTCAGGTGGGTGTGCTTGGCCTGTTGGTCTTTACTTCTCGTGTTGCTCCATCAAAGGACTTGCTTGCTCACTTGCAGCACTACCAGCCCTTCCAGTTTTCCTCAAATAGCTGTGAGCCTCCTGTAAGTCCCACCTGCTGGATTCATGTGACAAGGGTGTTTCAACTCTGATTTTAGTAACAGCAACAACAAAACCAGTAATAATGTGTAATCCTCGTGGTACAGATGACATCTGTGCCAATGAGATAAGCACTGAGGCCTCCAACGGATGGAGACAGCAGCCCTACAGATAACTGCACTTGGGTGGGTGAATGACACCCATGTGCCCAGAGGAAAGGCTCACCTGCATCTGTGCATGAGGACAGATGGTGTTTGGGGGATGTATGATGTAATATTCAGCAAAATTTAGATATAACACGTCAAGGTGTCCCCTTACTGGGAGTCTAATTAGTGGCAGAGTGATGGCTTTGTGTTTAGCATTTGAGGAAGAAAGCAGCTGGTGTCCCACTGGAGAGATCAGGATTTCTCCTCCACCTAAGCTGCGCCTGATGTGGTTACCGGCACTGGTAACTAAACCTCTCTGAAAAGAAGTCAGAACAAACAATCATGCCTTGCTTTTGACCAAAATTTTGACAGGTCTGGCCCTAGACTAGACCACATAGAACTCACTATGTGATGCCAGTAGCCCAATTTAGAGATGAGTTTTGGTGACAGAACCACAGGGGATGGACGACAAAGAAGAGGTAGTGAGATGGTACCTGCTAGCAGACTGTTTCTGTACTGAGCCCTCACGGTGCTCCTCAACTGTACAAGTCCCAGAGCTCAAGGGGTGTTTAAACTAGAGATACACTCATAAGAGTGTCGCAGAAGACAGGAGACATTCCCAAGTGATTCATTGCACCAGCAGGAAAGGGAGAAAGAACTGCAGTTTCCAACTACTGTACACCTTTGATTCAAAACAATATTAAGCTGTCATTAGGATCTAAATATGTATTTACAAGATGGTGAAGGCAAGCCACCTATGAACCGGTGTTTGCCCCGAGACAAACTAGGCCCTAGGAAACCACAGAAGCCGATGCTGGGAACAGAAGCGGTTGCTCACAAAGGGACCCTTGAGGAGGAGATGGACCATGGATGGTGACTCTTTCTGGTGTCCATCTCTGGCACACTAGAGCAGACCTAGTTGCTAATCTCATGGCCTTATCAACAGCCTGTTCAATGCATGGCTCTGTTCAGGAGTGATGCTTCAGAGGTGGTTTCATCAAAACCAGCGATTTGTGGTGACAATTTTTTTTGCCGCCTACTTGCACCTTTGCGTACAGTTAACCCAGGCTGGATATAAGACATTCCTGTCATTATTAGCATCTTTCTATTCCTCCCTCCGCACCAGCCTTTTGAATTTCCTTTAGCATTTTATTGTTATTGCCATCAGCTTGATACTACATCTAGCTCCCTGACTGCTGATTTTCTATTATGGCCAGTCAATGGTACATTTTGTTACAGCTCTTATATTCCTGTAATTTGTTTGTTTGTCTTCTTTCATTCTTAGCAATTCTTCTCTGCGGGGATGACCTATTCAGTCATTGCTATGCATTTTGCATCCTGGTATTACAATGTTCCACTGATTATCTTCCCTCCACTAAGTTCCCAAGCTGTCTGTTTTAACAATACCTCTTGCTTAAATGGAGAGTTGCATATTTAGATTTTTTGGTATTTCCTAACAAACTGTACCAGCCTCTAGCTTTTCCTTTTTCCACCCCCAAAGGATACAGCTTGCTTTTTTTTTTTTTTTACTTTTTAAATTGTTATACCCCAGAAAATGAGCCAGCTTAATCCATGTGCTTTTTCA
This sequence comes from Pluvialis apricaria, assembly GCA_017639485.1. Taxonomy (NCBI): domain Eukaryota; kingdom Metazoa; phylum Chordata; class Aves; order Charadriiformes; family Charadriidae; genus Pluvialis; species Pluvialis apricaria. The sequence goes on along the minus strand of CM030008.1, from coordinate 2,499,324 downwards.
TGCTTCTCAGCTTTCCTTTGCCTCTACTGAGGTTTATCCCAACAGCATTTATTTCCCATTTCCCCTTCCCTCACACAGACACAGAAACAATGATGAAACCAGGTGACAAAGAATCCCACGTTTTACTGCAAAAAGCTACAGGACCAAGGTATGTATATTCGAACAATTTCCATTTTGCACTGGGAAAGACATTTTACTTGTTTCATAGGTCAGACTGTTGGAATGGGAAGTAATCTTAGTGGAGAAGAAATGCACTTTAGCAAACATTGTGTTCACTTCTGTTTTGCTTTGGTTTTTTTCCTTTAATGGTAGTATTTTCCAAAGCTAAGAAACATGTGAACAAGGCTGTGTTTGTTGCTGATTGCTGGGCATTCTACTTTTACTATCTTTCTCTACAGGTTAACAGTATTCCTTGCATACATGAGATTTATACAATTGGTTTGACTTCTTGTCTCCCTTACTCTCTTACAGCTATTTTTTTACAAATGCAATAAACACCAAGAGAAACGTCCAGTTGTTTTGGAAGGAAGAGGGGAGGGGAGGGAAGGATAAAGCTAAATGACAAATACATTTTTTGATTGATTCAGTCACGAAAACATTACTCCCCTTTTCTCCCCTATACCCTAACAATTTTGTATTGCTGTTTATACTCTGTATCAGAGAAAAAAATGTCAATGCCCAGGTATTCATAGTTCAGATTCCAGTTTCTTCAGTTTCCTGAGTGTATTAAATCTCCACAGAGGCCACCCTATTCCCATGAAGAAACAAGACAAAACAAACAAAAAAACCCATTTATCCAAATAACTTCAGGGACAGCACATTTTGTAGCTCTGTAATGGGAATCTGGGCTGAAAAATGAGAAGACATTCCATTACATTGAAATCCAAGGCCAGCATCTGGGGTTCTCAGCGCCTATCTTGTCCTAAAAATAAAGATATTTTTAAGCATTAGAGGAAGAAAGAAGAAGCAAACAATGCCACCAGGAATCAGCCTCAATCATCCTTATGCATCTGTACTCAGCTTATTGGCAGCGAGGCCTGCAGCTGAGTGTCTCTTCACTATGTAGATGTCAACTGACACCAACGAACAATCGTACAACAATGGCAAAATACCCTTAGTCAGTCCGAACCCCACAATCTTACACTCAACATGTAAATGACAGACAAAACACAAGAAGCAGGCATGGGAGCCTATATAGCCATGTCACATGTGAAGCTAGGTTAAAGACTCAGCTTTCCAGAAAAACAGTCCAGTTCCTGAACTGCTAGGCAGTTTCTCCTACAGTTATGCCTCTGTTACCTGTAGTCAGTCTCCTATCAGCAACATTTGAGCACAGGCATTTCTCTTAGCTAAAGTCTAGATTTCAGGCCGGATTCAGTTCCTGAACCATAGGCATCTGATGCAATTTGGGAGACCCAAGGCATTCAGAACATTCCCATACAGGTGGCAAATATGATGTAGTGTTCATGAGAGATTTGTCTTTCTCAGCATCGGCAGATGGACTCATTGCATCTACGTCCCCCCTTCAGAAGGGGTGAATCACTCTTCATGCTCCATATATCTAGACTTTCTTTAGGTCTGGAAACAGAGATACCCTGCTTTCATGCAGACACCTACTTGTAGGTATATTAATCTGATGGAAGCTGAGGAAGACTATGACAGCCAGTCAGATACTGATGGCGTATTCTAGGATTTCACGTACAGTCACATGAGTTTAAGCCACAGGGCTCAATCCACTTGCCCCCACCTCAGCGCCAAGAGCCACCTGAGACATCCTAGAATACCCTGCCTGGCTGCCAACTGCCAGAAAGCACTAGTCTACCATGGGCTCTGCGGCCCATCTGTAAGGCAATGGATGTATGAGACACCTGGAGCATCTCAAACAACACCATGAACCTACATGTGGGACACCATATTGAGCCTCTGTGTACACACTATGGGCTGTCCCTCCAGCTGTACTGCTCTGCTACTTAAGCTTATATGTTTAAATAAAGTGGGTTTGTAATGCAAGGTTTGTGTTAGAGAAGTAGGTATCTGAACAACTCTGACAACATCCATCTTGCTCCCAAAGATGTTCTTTCCCGGCATTTTGGGCTGTTTGATCAGCTCCTGTGAATGGATATGCACCCAAGAGATAGGCCAGGAGCTACGGTTGACTGTTCATCACACATTCAGTTACATGGCAGGGGGACAGATGTGTGCGTTGCCTTCACAGGGGGTCCACGTAGTCCACTGCACGTATCCCACAGCCCTGCTCCACACTGCAGTGGTCATTGGACCATCAGTAGGGTATAGTGCTTTCTAGCTATGTAAGAAAGCTTAATGGGCCCTGCTGCCCATCTTTCCCGCTGAATAGTGCAAGGAGTAGATGTGTAACCAATCTGGACATGTTTTCTACAGCAATGTCTACTGTGAAGGAAGACTAGCTGGATATAACGTTGCAGAACACTTGACCTGGGCAGGGGGGGCTGAAAAAAGCACTGGAAGAGTCACTAATTGAAGATGTAATTGATTACTCTGTGTTATAAATAGCATGTAGCACCTGGGGACAAGGCAGTGGAGAGGCTTTATGTAAGAAAAGTCAATACAGAGTATTCGCAACAACTACGCTCCGAAAATAAAGAGAAAAGGAAAGACACAGTTCAGTTCTTATATTGGGAGACAGCTCTAGCTTTCCTCCAGCATACGGGAATGGCCAAGAAACACGAGCCACTACTTTATTTTTGGACACAGATCCAGATTCCCACTAAGTTCAAATCCAGTGTTTGGGGCTTTGTTTGTTATATGCTCTATGGCAAAGGGCCATCACCCTTTCAAGGATAAAGACTGCATTTGTCTTTCCCTAAACATGCCAACAGCAACACAGCAGGGAGTGGAAGATGCCACCCCTGAATGACGCCCATCATGGCTCATTGGCAAATCAGTGGCACATTGGTTCTCCGTGAGTCAGGAGCTCTCAGCTCCCTTTCCAAATCCATCGTAAGCAAAGACACTCTTGCTGGCCCCTGTGCTGCAGCTCCCAGCCCTGTGCCAGCTTTACAGCTTACCACTGCTCACTTGTCTTCTTCGGCGGCTGACGTTGCTTTAGGTGACTAGAAAGACTTTTGGCATCGGAATGGGAATTTCCCATGGCGGGGGGTTTAGGATAGGGTTAAGGATTGAAAACATCTTTAAACAACAAGTAAGGACCACTCCAGCTGTGGGATTACCCACTATGGCTGTGGGCCAGTCCAGATCTTTGGAATCGAAAACTGGGAGCCAGTGTTGGAAAACTGAGTGCATGTTCAGAGAAGATAAATACCTTCAAGAAAGCAAACTGGACCATACTAGGAAAAGAAGCCCAGTCATCTTTTTTAGCCAGTTCATATTTTGTTCAATTATGTCCTGGAACAGAAGTCCCAAAAACCTGGATGTGACTCCTGCTTAACTCCCTCCCTGGGGTGCCAGTGAACATAATTGAAAGTCACTACACAACAGATAGGTCTCAGTGGACTGGTGTAATGTTATCTCCAAAAACAAAAAAAAAGCCAGGCCTGCTCAGGAAAACGTAGAAAAATAAACCAAAGCAGAAGAAAAAAACAATACAAAAGCCCCCAAACAAACAAAACCCAAAACAACCAGAAGAAATCTGAAAGGAGCCATTGCTTTTCCTGGTTTATTTTTTTTTGCAGAATAGATGGAGTTGGTTAACTATCAGGTTAACTATCAGGTCAAACCTTTCCCAAGAGCTGAACAGAGATAAATAATGGTGAATGCCAGTTAAAAACAGCGGGCACCTTTTCCAGGAATACAAAAATAAATGTTGACCAGGAAATACTGGAAATAAAGTTCAGCTCATGTGCAATGGTGAGACAAAGATACCCTTAATAGCGCTGTGGTTTGGAGAACACTACAGAATAAAGCCAGAAGATATGCTGGACAAAGCTCGTGTCTTTTCCTGGAAAACCAACCCATTTGCCAGGAGATGCTGGGAGCCAGATTTATGGAAGGCCAATAATTATCCTCCTAGTGTAGGTTCAGCGGCAAAAGTATACATTACTCCTTCTTATCTACTTTTCCTTGCATTTTTTGCCCACTCGTTCTCCAGTCAGCTCAGTTCTATCTCCTTGTCTTTTTAGGAGCAGTCTAGGAGCAGAGCCTTGTAAGCAGACATGAAAAATATGCATCCTTTGACATTTCCAGTCAATCATAAAGGAATGAACAATTATTCTTTGGAAATCAATTCCTTTTAGGATATATTATGCCTGACTTCTAAAATAAAGGCATCTAGATTTACCAGAAAATTGCAGAAAGGTCATCGATTTTCTGTGTGCTTGATTGATAGGATGAAGATCACATTTTACTCATTCTTGTCCTACTTCCTTGTACAGCATGCTGAAAATATTCACTCTCTTTGATTAGTCACTTACACGTTCCTCAAGCCTATCTCGGATGCTGAAACCAAATTAATAGGACATGCAAGGAGGACAGAAGAGACTCACCTGGTGTTCAGTTAGCCATGATATGTTTCACAAAAGCTGGAAACAAGAGAAAGAAAAGGGTCATTTATCAATTGCCTTTCACTGAACTCAGTAATGGTCCTGGTATCTCAGCTTGGTTATTATTGAAATTCACTCTCTTGTTTCCTCTGATGCAATAAAGACCACAACACTTTGTAAATAAGATTCCAGATACCAGGCGCTAAATGCTTTGTAGGTGCTTAAGATGATAGTACATACAGAGTGCAGTGTAGCCAGCAGTCTAAGCAGCCAGTGGAAATGAACACAGACATCAGTCAATCCATAGCTTGCGTAATCCCTGGCCCCTGGCTGCCATAAGGAACTGGCTTTCCAAAGTACACAGCCATGAGAAACTCTGGGTCCTCATTTTGCAAAGTTTTGAAGACTTCAGAACATTTCTACTGCATCAGAGTGCACTGAAGGTATCTCTGGAGTGAACCTCCAGAATCCACAGAAAGTCAACAAGTCAGGTGCCGTGACTACATCTCTCCAGTGAACTCAGGTTTAAAATAAAACAAGGTATTTCAAAGTGAAATTAAGCTTTCATTTGAAAAAGGTTTGAGATCCATTTTTCTCCATTTAAAAAAGCATTCATTATATATAATTTTGAAATTAAAAAGGAAAAGGAAAAATACATTTTGCGGTAAGGAAATATTTTTTCCTTCCTAATAATCCCCCCATGCTATGAATGTCTCTGAATTCAGCATAAGCTCATGAGTCATTTGGGTTGGCTAAATCTACAGATTTCTACCAATAAACTACTGATAAGAAATGTTTCCCTGAGCTCAGATCACTGGTGTTTGAAAACAGAAGGAGGCCACCAACCCAGATATTCATAAAAGGCTCAGTGAATATGACAGACCAGCTAAATCACCAAGGTGATGCAATGGTCAGTCACCAGTTAACCTTAAGAAGGACTCAGCTGTGTACGAAAGTGTGTGTTCATGATCCCTACCAGAATATCGTGGTTTTATTGAAGAGCCTGAAGCATGTAAGCTTGCAAGATGCAGGACAGAACCATGGTTCAGGTACTCATGACCAAATCCTTTTATTCTGGCTTTCTACAGTAGCAATGAAATAAAATAAAAGGTCTTTTGAAGGTCTTGTAGAATTCTTAGGAGACCAAAGAGGATATCAAGGATAACATTTTTTTGTTGAGTTTTTGAAGGAAAGTTTTGTGGTTTACTGTAAAGAAGTCTCAAAAGGGATGTCTTTGTCTTTTTTGAAAGGACAAAGAACTGTGGGAGAAGGTAGAAAAAATAATGTAAAAATTATTTTTAAAAGGCAAACAAAACAAGAATATACAGCCCCACCTCCTGAAAGGGCTATGGCCATTCAGCTTTGGAAAATATGAGTAACCTTCAACAGATAGGGTATACCAGATGAGCTATAGAATGTGAATTGGTCTAAAATTTGTAAAAGCACACATCCTGCTCCACATCTTCCACAGATTTAAACTTTCTTGGGATAATTGCAACAAAGCCTTCAAGCACAGGAGCACTGCTCAGCCTGGAGTGGTCATACCTACCTTCATAGTTGATACAGCCATTGGCATCCTCCTGACCAGCCATTAGCTTATCAACTTCCTCTTCAGTCAACCTCTCACCTGGGTGGAAAGTAAAATGCCTGTTCAGTACCTGGGCCCTTTTTGAAGAAATTACAAAGCACAGTTCAAAGAACCAAAAAATACAAAAGAGAAAGAAGAGGAGGAGATTTTCTCTTCAGTTTAATTTGTGGTGCCGACTGCTCGGAAAGCTAATTTTGCACTTGCAAACTGAGAAAATTTGATCTGAAAACCAGAAAGACAGAATAAATATGGAAACCCACATGATATCATGTTCACATACTCATTCTTCTAAGAATAAGCTTTTGCTAAGTGCCAAATCTTGAAGGCTTTAGTCACTTTTTAACCAAGTCCTCACTAAGGAAACTCTTAGTAGAGTCACCATTTAGTTTGCCTCCGAGTCTGAGGTTCAGGAAGGTTCCAAGGGCAAACTTAGGATCTCTGATTTGGATCAGCAATCCATTCCATTTAGTTTAATTATCTAATTGTTAGGTCCCTATTTGCCTGTAAGGCTTCATTTTGGATAAGCAGAGATCAACCCAATCCATCCCCTTATTCTAATATTAGGCACTGATTTTAGGATGAGATCAAATGAGTTCCAGAAAAGTAAATGAGAAATTTGAGGGTGATTTCAGCTGAAATCATAGAAATGAAAATAAAATAAAGTAAAACGCATTGGGTGTTCCCTGCTACTCATGTTGTTCCACTTTTCCATCACTGAGATCTGGCATGCAGGAACAAGTCCCCAGATGATGTGAACCTGTGAAAATTCAACTGAGTTTTTGAAAACTGAACAGAAAAGCATGCTAATTTGCAGAATATTTTGCTGTACCATGGATTTGACCAGTATTTACAGATACTGCACTAAACAGAACTGTTAAGTCTCGAGATTTAAATACTTCCTATTGGTGCTTTAAAATCAGATATTGCCACATTGTTCTGGGTTATTGGAAATAGAAGGGTAATTGCAAAAGTATTTCTTGTAGTACCGTGAAACTCAGAAAACTGCTCAGAGTGGTTTCTTTGTCCCAGGTAAGGTTAGACAGGGCATCGATCCTGACCCTGGGGTGGTTATTTTGTCATTACTGAATTTGGTCCCCAAACTGATCCGATAGCACCAGTGATAAAAAGGAAAATAGCATTGCTTTCTTTTCTTATTCCCTGTGTCATTAATGGAGATGGATGTGTCATTGAATGAAAACCCCTGGGCATAAAATGTTTGGCTTTTTGAATTGATATCCCAGGCCAAAACACATCATTGGAATCCTTTGGTCTAAATAAAATGTCTTTTTTTTTTTTTTTTTTTTTTTTAAATAGTGGGCAAATGCTGGTAGAAAAGGCTGATCTTGAGAAATGCTTACTGGATTCAGATGACAACAGGTCAGTGCCTTCTAATCCAAATTGGAAACCTGTCATTAAATTACAGCCAAATTCTCTGTCCTGCACTCATTCTGTTGCCACCACTCTCTGTGAAAAACTGAGCTTCTGAGGTCAAAATTTGAGAGGATGGAGAGATATTGATCCCTGCTTTAAAAACAGGAGCTTTCACTTTCAGAATAATTTCTGTTAAACAGATGACTGAGAAAAAAAAGTGCTTCATCTTAAAACTTTTGTAGAAGGTGCAGAAAAATGGAGGCAAATATTGAAGGAATGGATGGGGTTTCCCATGTCTGGCTAATTTTATAGTGATAGAAATATTTATTGGAGAAATAAAATACTAGGACAAAGAAGGAAGTAAGGTAAGAAGGAGGGAGGGAGGAAGGAAAGACAAATATTTGAGCTGCAGGTCAGCAATTTTTAGCTTCATTATTAAAGAAACTTTTTGGGTCTTTATAACCGAGGACAATGCGATGGCCAAAGTCTTGCTCACTCATTTCCTCCATAACGGTTACCCAGAATGATACAAGCTGTATGGGAAAAACCTTAGTGATGAAACTACATGAGGAAAGGTTCACCTTACCCAGTGTAGCCAAAACGTGGCGGAGTTCAGCCCCCATCACCGTTCCATTTCCCTCCTTGTCGAACACACGCAGACCCTCCACGAAGTCCTCGTAGGTGCCTGTGTCTTTCGTCTTGGCGATATGCTGGAGCATGGGCAGGAAGGTCTCAAAGTCGATCATCTTGGAGTTCATGTCTACAAAGACACAGATGGAAATTAAAGTTTTGGTGGATTCTGGGGGAGCTGAGGACTAATCATGGGGCATCCACCATGGGTAGGTGGTAAGGGTAGAAGAACTGTGGCAATAAATGCCAGCTAAAGGGGAGAAAAGAGCATAGAACTATTCTAAGTACAGATGGAAGAATGGATAGAGTGTGAGAGGTCTGACAAAGAGAGAAATATGAGTTTTAATCGATAGATAGATAGGTATGTCCCAGTATCTGACATATGTAAACATCAAGGAAAGAAAATACTGTTAGACTCCCAAGACTGTTTTATGCAACATAAAAATGTGAAACTAAACAGAAGACAGTAGGGGAAGCTCATTGCCAATATGACATCAGCTTTGCTTTGCATCCCTGTAACACAGAGTTGTTCAAAACCACACTGGGAGAGGAGCTTCAGAGCAAATAGGCAGGACCAGGGCTGTGCATCCCATTTTCCTGTTTCTTTGCCTTTGAAGAGCATCAGAGGGCATCGTGTTCCCATATGACTCCTCATCCCATCTGCCACCGAGTCATTGCCATATCCTGACATATCATAGTTGTTGAATGAAGTCCTAATTGTCAGTTCCACCTGAGTGGAAGGAAAGGACAAAGAAATAGTCTAGAAAATGTGTGAATGTAGATACAGTCTGGGAGAGATTTCCTTTTTTCTGAAGAGATACCCAGTGTATGGTGAATGTTGAAGGGAGATATTATTGCAATCATTACAGACCCTCTAATATATACTTTTGTAGAACAAACTACGACCTCACACTCAGTCTATGCCTTTGTTTCTTTGGATGTCTTCAGAATGTCTGCATTTTTAGTAAACACAAGTGAATGCCTGTCATCAAAGCAATTTTAAAAGGCCAAAACTTGTCATTGTAAGACACATTGACGCACAGGGCCATTAAATTAATTCATTCTCCTAAATTTGAGACAATTATATTGACTGCAAGATCACTTTTTTCCTCGTTTACTTTTCTGCTAGTGATTTGCAGAAGCTGTTCCGTATCCTTTGTTATTTCACAATTTATCTTTCCATCAGAAAATGGAGACCTCATCTACTTCTTGAATAATTCTTGCAGTGATCTTTTTTGAAACAAACACAGAGGAGAACACCAACCTTCTGGTTTGGGTCTACCAAGCACTTTCATGACCTCAGCCTGGGTTGGATTCTGCCCCAAAGCTCTCAAGACATCTCCACATTGTGCGTATGTGATTTTCATCTCAGATTTAGGAGTCCGGTCGAAGAGTGAGAACGCTTCCTTAAATTCTGAAAGACAAAATGATAAAAAGAAATGCATGCCATGCTCCCTCAGATAAAGTCAAAGCAAGCCAAGACCTTCCCCCTATCTAACTCTCCCTGACTCTTTTATTTTGCAGTTTGGGAACAAGTTTGATGAGCTTTGTTGTTGCTGTTATCTGCAATGTTTTTGTTCCTCCTCCCCTGCATTTTCCGGTTCAATCAGGGAATGGAATCAGAGAGGTCAAACGCTATTCTCATGGTATTTCCATCTCAGCTAACGTCAGGAAGTGCAGAAAACCTTATGGAAGTGGTTGGCCTTGAGAGCTTTCCAGCTCGTCAGGAGCACTCAGGGTGGCACAGAATTCAATCGCAGTTCTGCTCATTAGCGAACTGGATTTTGTATTAGGCATTATACACGTAGAGAGCACTGACACAGCTCACTGAGATAAAGGAGCACCTCTGTTAGGGGTTAACAAGATGTGCCATGATTACCTACTGGAATAATCACACAACAAGCAGTCTATTGGTGGGGGAGGGTGAAGGCGTATGGAAAACCGTATAACTGATCAATTGTTTCATTTAAGAGTGTCAAGGAGCGAATCTAGAAGAATCCTCTGATTTTTCTTGTTTCTAGCCCTCAATCCAATTGCATCTGGAGAGGTCAGGTTTGGTATGCCATCAGGTACCTATTCCAGGCCAGATGTGTGGAGACGGACTTATTCCCACCCATGGTTTCACATCTGCCTGCTTTCCCCTCAGTACCCATGCAGAGCCCTTCCCCTTGCAGGACAGCCAGCTCCCCTTCACTACATGCCTGTAAACATATCCCCATGTCTTCTCTTTACTTCTGGCCAAAGAGGGAGTCCGTTTGAGCAGCAATACCTTGACACAAGCATTCCCATGGGAGAGGGTCCCTGTTCTACTGTTAATTAATGGGGTCAGTGAAGGATCCCAAGGGAGACTTCCCCAGACAGAATCACAGAATCACAGAATGGTGAGGGTTGGAAGGGCCCTCTGGAGCTCCCCTAGTCCAACCCCCTGCCACAGCAGGGTCACCTCCAGCAGTGGCACAGGACGGCGTCCAGGCGGGTTTGGGATGGCTCCAGAGTGGGAGACTCCCCCACCTCTCTGGGCAGCTGTGCCACTGCTCTGCCACCCTCAAAGGAAAGAAATTCCTCCTTATGTTAAGATGGAACTTCCTATGGTCAAGTTTGTGCCCAATACCTCTAGTCCTATCACTGGGCACCACTGGAAAAAGACACACTAGTCACTCAGGTTTGCCTCTCTATGTTGGAGTTGCAGACACATTGCAGAGACAGAGGATCATCTCAAGGCACAAGCGCCACTGATAGGCTGTTATCCTTTAATGAACACACTGTGTAGCGCACGGTCTACACGTGATCACAAATATCCCTTTGGCTTTAAAGCTGTGGATCCCCAAATCTGCCCCTTGCCCTGCTGTTACTCTTCTGTATAGGTTTCCCTCCTACTCTCCAAACACATTAAGGCTATCTTTTCTTTCCCTAGATTCTGACTCATTCAAACATTGAGCCATCTACTCTGTGTGCCAGATTTTCTCCATCTTTCCCTTCTCAATTCCTCCTTATTTCCCCCCCCTCCCTCTTTTTTCTTCCTTCTCCTTTGCTTATTTCCCTCTCTCCTTCCTTCTTCCAGTGTTGCTGGGTTTGCCTCTCCTCCTTTCTCCCTCCCTTTTAATTTTTATCATTCCACTTCTATCTTACTCCTTTCCTTCCTCATTCAACACTTTCAAAACAGTGATGCATTTTCTCAATTTGGACTAATTAGGGCTCCCCTTGTTTTCTTCTCTTTCTCCTCTTCTCCTTTCTTCTCTTCTCCTCTTCTCCTTTCTTCTCTTCTCCTCTTCTCTCTCTCTTTCTTTCTCACCCTGCCTCTCTCTCCTGGATCTTTGCCTTCTCTGACACCAGCCGAAGCCTGGATCCCATCGGCAGCCCTCACTCCAGCAGAGGGCAATAGTGGATTTTCACGGGCTCCTTGCTGACAGTGGAAGGGGGCCAGAGCCCCACTCCCACCTCTGTCCTTTCCTGGGCGTCTCAGCACCTGAGGTGGATGAGAAATACCCCTGCCTCCCTGAGCTACTCACCCGCCTGCCGCTTACCTGCTCCCTGAGACCAATTGCCTGAGCACCCTTCGCACCACCTCCTAAAGGTTCACGAGTCATCATAGTTACTGACAGCTCATGTTTGTCTCTTTTTTTTTTTTTTTTTGTAATTTAACATCAGATGTAACCGCCTCTCACCAGAGCATTGGCCTGTGGGTTTGGAAACTCCATTTTGTCAATATACAGAAGAAGACTTTTCTTTTTTTTTTTTAATTTGCATTTGCGTTTGCTGGTTTAATGCAAGCACCCATCAAAGCAACAAAACCAGCGTGGCTATGGCCCCCTTTATCCTCCTGCTAGCCATTAAACCACTGGCAGGGGCGGTGTATATTTTCATACGCCTAATTGCTACCTATCTTCCCATCTTGAATAGCTCATATTCTTCTCTTTTCAGCAATTTAGGGGATTGAAGAGGCCAGGAATCCAGTTTCATAAATACACATTGCCACAACCAATGAATTTCACTAGCAGTTGAGGCAGGAGGGGATGTAAAGAGGGGTGTGTTACACATGGCTTCACCCACAGACCGGTCTTCTCCTTCTGAGAGTAACATTTGGGGGGTTAACATAATAATGAATCCTTGCAGGGAAGTAAGTCTGGTGCAACAAAGTCTTCTCTTTAGCAAGGTTCAAAGAGTATCGTAGAAGATAGGGCTGTAAAAGACCTTGAGATGCTGCGTTGTCTGTTTATCCTCCACCACCCCAATTCAGAATCAGCTGCCAGAAAACCAGCTGGGGGCGGTGGTGATAGACTGACAGCCAGTAATAGCCTCAAACTAGGACACTAACACATAGGATGAACTTCCTGTTGATCTAGTTTCAGCTGACAAATGGGGAAGGATCTAGTCTCAGTGAGACACCTGGGTCCTCATCTGGTCAACAGAGGGAGAGAGAGGTGGTTATTATATATTAGAGGTCTATTTTTAAACAAACACATATAAAGTTGTGACAGGTGACCCTGACCTCCTGATGACTTCCTGAAAGAGGAAATTTGACAAAATTAACAGTGCAGTGTGGAGCTGAAAATGAACCCAGAACAAAACAAGTGCAACTGAATCCCAGACAAAACGGGGAGCTGGCAATCTTGGAAGCCTGAGAGAGTGAGGAGAGAATGGGAAGGAGAAAACAAATCAAAAAAAGTATTAATCTAGAGCTCCTGTGAGTCCCAACTCTCAAGTCATGCCAGCAGCCAGTATAACAGCTACAAATCACAGCAAGTGGTGCTTGCTTTCTAACCTGTGCTTTTAACACAAAATAAAATACTGATTGTTCACTTTCTTAAACTGGTGGCACATTTCTTGGAAAGGTTTTGACGTGCGACCCAGTATAGTGGACAGCGCATGCCAGGGACAATCCAGGGACAACTGTGGACCATGCTGTAGATACAATACTTACAAATACTTATAAATACTTATCAGTACTTATCAATACTTATAAATACTTAAGGGGAGGGTGCCAGGTAGATGGGAACAGTCTTTTTTCAGTGGTGCCCAGTGATAGGACAAGAGGTAACGGGCACAAACTTGACCATAGGAAGTTCCATCTTAACATGAGGAGGAACTTCTTTACTCTGAGGGTGGCAGAGCACTGGCACAGGCTGCCCACAGAGGTTGTGGAGTCTCCCACACTGGAGACATTCAAAACCCGCCTGGACGCCGTCCTGTGCAATGTGCTGTAGGTGTCCCTGCTGTGGCAGGGGGGTTGGACTTAGATGATCTCCAGAGGTCCCTTCCAACCCTGACGATACTGTGGTACTGTGATACTGTAATTCTATATCTGAAGCACCTAAGCTCTACCTAGGAGGAAACATCTATCTAGCAACTATCAATCTGTCTGCCTACTCATCTATGAACCTAAGAAACTTCTAAAGGTCAGGTGAAGGGCGAGGGGGGAGGAGAAGAACCAGAAAAAGCCAAGAGGAAAGGAATTGAGGAGCTGACTGATGAGCAGTGATCAGTCCCCAGGCGATGTTCAGGCTATTAGGCACTCCTTCCAGCAGCTCATGGCAGAACCTATGAACTAACTGTGGGATTAACCTTGATGGGTTTAGTCTTTCTCCCCAGTGCTAGCACACAGTATAACTCTGTCATGTTGTTGTAGCTGACGTGGAGGTCTCATAGCCTTTCTCACACAGATGATGTTATTAGCTTCCCGCCCCATGGCTTTCCTTTTAATATTTCAAGGACATCCTATTTTACAAGTCCTGGATTCCCAGCTCTTCTCTGCCTATGCAGTGAATACAGCTAGACCAGAAGGCAGCTGTAAGAAGAAAAGAAAGAAGATGCAACTCTCTGTTTCTAGAGATGGACTACATCTGCTTTAGACTTGCTACGTTTCATGGGAGCACTGGGGTTGCTCCAAATTTGCCCTTTCCTAGCCATTCAAATGGGCTGATGGCCAGACAAGTATCCCATTATTTTCTGAAAAGGCCTTTTCTTTTCCCATTCTCTGATACAGTCTCTAGAGCTAGTTCTCCTCAGGGAGAGAGAAAACCAGGCGTAGAAACGAGGTGGTTCCTGTCCAATCCCCAAAACATTAGCTGTTGAGAGATCCAGATGCTGTGTGCTGCTGGAATAGTTCACAGGTTTGTGGCTCAGAATTGTGCCTCCCCTACAGCTGTCCCATGCCTTTGGAACTGGATAAGGGGCAGATTCCCAGAAATTAACAGTTGCCTCCAATCGTGAGTTACTTTTGACCCACTGTTAGAAAATAGAAACTAAAGCCATTAAGGGGGGCTTGAAAATCCCAAGGTAATGTTTGAAGTCTATAAAAAAACCTCGGTCTCTAAGATACTATGGCACTTGGTTCCAGTTCCGAAAATCCTTCTTTCTCTGTCTCTTCTCTCTGAATCAGTCTGGATACCCTGTGATTTTTTTTTTTTCATCTGTTCTAATTAACCCATTTTCTGATACTATTTTTCATAGGCTCTACCAATTTCTGCCAAGTGTTTAAACACCAAAGCAAAATTCTGCCAGATGTTTGACTCCATCTATTAATTATCTCTTTAAGTAAAAAGCAGGCTGGTAGTTGAGGAAAAAGGGGACAGCTGCAGTGGTAGTCTTCCCAGGACTTTGTGCATGAGGTTTCAGTATCAGTTTCTTGGGCCGGGACAAGGGGTTCAGAAACTAATGCTGATGTTTTGCTTTGAAAGAAAAAAAATGTCATCACTGTCATTATTTGCTGGTTTCTGGAGAGCTGTCACAAAACCATAACACATTTAATTCTGATTGAATACAGGGAAAAGTTCTCAAAAGCAGAGCTGTGAGACGTTCTCTTGAAAGGATTGGTATTTTGTTAGTGGTTTTCCTCAAGAAAGAGCATATATTTGGACCGAGGTTTTGAGGGGGTTATGTTTTTCCTTTTTTTGGTTTTGCCTCATTGGCAAACGAGGCTGATGTTTTCTTTAATAAAAAAGTACCTAATTTGCATGGTGCATGACTTTCCTCCTTTTCCCTTGACCAACTCAACAGAGGACTTGAAGGAGGGATGGAGCAGGAGCAAAGCCATGACTTAAAAACACAGGAGTCAACTCCCTTTTCAAGAGAGCGCCAATACCACACCTGTGTCCACCCCAGCTCTTGCCAGTACCTCACAGTGACGGTATTTATTGTGCACAGAAGAGAAACACATCTTCCTCACCTTCAATCTGATCAGGGGTGAATTCAACCTGGAAGAGACAAAGAATAAAAGCCAGATAAAAACAGAAAATTGAATCAAATGAGGAGAGCACTGGGTTAATCTTTTTGTTATGGTTCTGGGTGCTTGTGAGGTCCATGAAAAATAGTGACTCATAAATCCAAGAGAATAATTTTATAGAGCTGGTAGATTCTTCTTCTTTCCTCCTCCGCCTTCCCTATTCACCAGCCCCAACTTTAGGACCTCTGCCTCCGCCACAAGGCTGCAGATGCCCTTTGCCTATTCTTCTGCTTCTCCTGTGTTCCTGCTGTCGTCTCTTTCCCCTATTCCAAGTGACTCCCCACCGCTGTTGCCCTCTGCAGAGATGATTATGATAGCACCATGGTAAATCCCAGGGTACTTCACTGAAAGGGTTTTGTCTGTAGACAGGTGGGGATCTACTATCCATAGTCTTTTCCAGCAGAAGAACTAGAGGGTATTGAGTGAATCAGGCTCAAAGGAAAGTGGGGGAAGTGGTTCTTTGCTCTTACAGCTGAATTGTGGGAAGTTGGTCATGGGATACTGTGGTTGTTCACAGCCTACATGTGTGTAAAGGGTCACAAGACCACTTCCTGGAAAAGAAATCCATTTCTGTACATTACAAAATGTGCAGAAATACTTAGCTTAGGAAGCCTCTGCTTGATGTTTAGGACAATGTTTTGGAGTTTCTCTCTGTTCTTTTAACTTTTTGTAAAACATCCTCTAATAACCACTGGTCTACTATATTGGACAACTCTCTGGACCTTGCTTTGACTCTGCCATCTGCTCCTGTTTTCTCATCATGTCACATTTCCTCCTGTTTCTGAAGTTTTAGGGTTTTCCCACTCCTTAGTTTTACATGGCACTGCCCTCTTGCAGCTCTGGACTTCAAAAAAAAAAAAAAATGCTCCAAAATGCCAACAGGCTGCTGCTGAACTCGAATGCAAAAGAACGAAGCACAGTGTCAGAACATGAGGTCCGAGCTTCTGAATGAACAGGCGCAGGTCAGCAATGGGAATTTACAGCAGAATTTACATCTGCCCCTCAGGGAAAACCAACAGGGTGGGTGTCTCTGCTGATAGGGGCATTCCTGCAGTGCAGGAAGATTGGCAGATGGCCCTTATGATAAATAGATAAACAAAGAGAAACCATATTTTGGTATGCATAAGGATGCAAATGCATACATGCAAAGCATATGTTAGGGACCGACCTAGCACTACATGAATACACACCCTTGGAATCATTCCTCCATGGACATATACAACCTTTCTCCCCTCCCCAACATATGTACAACTCCACATATTTTGGGTGAGATTTTCCTCATGAAGGTGACCGCCTCTCACTGCTTAGTATCGTGTTTTGTTCCTTGGTGGCAAAGCAGCCAAGTGGAACAGAGGCATAGTGAGAACCTCAACTGCAAACTCCCCGTTTCCTTGTTTCAAGGTGAAATGCAACACGACACATCCCTTCATCATCTACTTGGGATTTTCATAATATTAAAGAGTGGAGCTGTTGTAACTCCTCAGCTCTCCAGCCAGGATGGCTGTGACATGGCAGAGCGTGACAACACCAAAGTCTCTGGTGGTAGTTTTTTCTCTTCTACCACCCTGAAGTCCTGTAGTTACTTCACATTTAATAATTGGTCTGACTGGGATTGGGGGAGACTCAGGCAGATGATAAGAATTATCTTTGTCCGAGTCATTATTATTTAAAGCACCCCAAATATCATCATCCCAGTCTTCAGGAGACATAATTAATTTTTTAATTTGAGTTATGTTGGGGGGGGGAGTTGGTGCTTGCAGTAGCATCATTTCAATGCATACTCCAAGTTTTTGGTATTTTGGTATATCCTGCCAACTACGCCGATTTGTCACGGATGGAAGTATTTGACACAGTTATGATTAAGCAGCGATTCAGAATTTCTATCCTTATCTGAACTAGCTCATTCAGGGGATTACCACTCTGTTTGCAATTCTTAGTCATGATTTACCTTGAATGAAATCCAATTAATAAAATAGTTACCTAAGTGTCAGCCAGGAGGCTGTCTGGAAGGAAGATTTTTATTTAAAGAATGCAAAAGGATGCCCCAAAAGAATAGCAATGCGCTTCCCTTCCCTAACATATGGAGGGGTCCAAACACACCTTTGTGATGGAGATTGTAATTATCTAGATTGGGTCCTATCCCAAATACGCATACCTTAGTTCAGTTAGAAATAAATACCTATGGGGGGACACATTTATACAGGTGCATTGTCATCAGCAGCCTTATGCCCAGTGTGTCTAATTATATCAAGCTTTGAGAATTCGACTGAAGCTAATTGCGTACTGCGTTTATTCAGGCATCAACAGCCAGTGTGGGCGAAACAAGGCCAGAGGTGCTGGCAACTCGTATTTAAATCACTATGATGGATTGCTCTTGGGGAAGAATTAATCTCAGCTACACTTAGATGTAGACAGCCAAATGTGTCAGTGACCCTATGTTAGCTTTATACCAGCAGCAGGGAACAGGCACTTCTAGGGTGTGATTTGACCTGTTTTAGGTCTACACTTGAGGAGAAGATGAGTTATGTTCTCCTTTTCACTGAGTGGATCAATCAATTCTACAATGATGACAAAGAGAGTGCGGGTGACTAGCACAGATGTAGATGTCCTTTCCTGGTGAGTTCCACCCAGAAAGTGCGAGCTAGCCCGTTGGCAGACTGCAGGCCAGGAGAAACTGCACCGGAGCGAAATGCGATGACTGCAAATTCCCACGGCTGGATCAAAGGGAAGGTCTGAGCTGAAGCGCTGAGTGTGCCTCACCTCTAATCATGGCCCCTACAAAAACAACACCCAGAGGTGGAGGACCATGCGTGACAGCTGGCAAGGCGGTTGCAGACGGTTTCACCAGACCTACCACCCAGGCATGGCTTCCTCTCGGGAAAGCTGAAGAGATGTGTGGGTAGTGGCTGCTGCTATTTTTTCCCCTCTCAGCCCATATGGTATGGAGTTGTAGGGAAAGGCGAGTCATCATTTATCCAGCCACAAGGTATCATTGAAGACAGACAGAATGAACTTTGGGCTATATTTAGATTGAAGATGCCTGGGGTTTCTTTTTTTCCCTCCCCTCTCCCTCTGAACGGTGTGGAGCACACAAAACCAACGCCATCTCCATGTAGCAAGAGCAAGGGTGGAGGTGCCTGCAAGGACAGCAGGGTCACTGCCCCAGAGACCCCATGCAGGAGGGATCCAGAGGACAGGCTGTAAAAATGGTGTCAGGCTAAGGCAAAAAGTGGGCGAATGAGTCCCAATGCATTGCAGCCACAGACAGTGACCCATACCCATGCTGCAAGGCAGCTCTGCTTCCGCTGCTCTACTGCAACGAGCATCCAAGGGAGGGAAAAAGGTACCTCTGATGTCCAGGACCACTCCTGCCCCCAGGCGCTTCCACCACTGCCTACCAGCATCACCCCACGCTTCACTGACCTCAGTCAGCAGACAAGTTCTCATCGCCCAAAGCTGGAGG
The DNA here is from genome assembly GCA_017639485.1 of Pluvialis apricaria. Lineage (NCBI taxonomy): Eukaryota > Metazoa > Chordata > Aves > Charadriiformes > Charadriidae > Pluvialis > Pluvialis apricaria. Next base: position 2,480,572 of record CM030008.1, on the reverse strand, counting down.
CTGCGAAACCTACTCACAGGCTTAATGTGAATTTGCTTCCCCAGATATATGGCTTTACATCCTCCGGTTCCTTGGAAGTAGACTGGGGTGATTTCCCTTGGGGTTTTGTTTGTTTGTTTTAAATATACTGGCACCTCAGAGGAATAGAGTTTCCCCTGACATTTTTGCTGTTGGCAACTGAGGTTTTAAAGCAAGGACATTCCTCTGAGTGTCAAGCATCCACAGCACCAAGGCCCACAGTGGTGCTATGTAGTAGAAGTCCATACGAGGGACAGAGCTGCTGACTGCTCATCTCTTTCCACTTGTCTCCTGCCCCGATGTGTGGACTGTGCTGCGTGTTCTTTGAAGACACCAGACATTGGAATTAAAATTTTTCATAGCAAACAGGAAGTGTTATGCCAGCTTCCCTGTTGTTTTAGCAATCTTGGTTTTAGGGGATCATCACTTGGTCGCCAGTGGCGTCAGCTGTAGCCCTAGTGCTAATGTCCTCTTGGCCTAAACAATGGCATTAAGCTGATTTTGTCCCAGAGACACCAGGAGGGACGCACGCATCCCTTGGCGCTGCTAACGTCATTCACAGCTTCATATCGCAGGGAATTCTTTTATAAACCCATGGTATCGCAATCAAGCACATAGCTCTGTGCATGATAAGTCAGACATAACCAAGTCTGAAATAAGTGCTATTAATAAAACCACAGCTAACCAGCAGGCAAAAGGTTATCTGGGGGGAAGCATTTAGACAACGCAAGCAAGAAGCCCCTCCTGAAAAGAAACAATATTCGTCTTGTTTCACAGTATTCTGAGGAATCCTAGCACAAAGAGCAAGGTTTTCACTTAGCCATGGCAGGGCTCGTTTTGGAGAAGGGTGGGGATTTTTATTGTGCTCTTGGAACACCGATTTAGCAGGCAGAAATGCAGCAGATGGAAAGTGGCCCAGAAGGCCATCAAGATCAGTATCATTGTGTTGAGGTTACATTTGTATTTCACAAGCATGTGGCTTTTTCCACTAAGACCTGTTTAAGCCTATTAATACACATCATGCCCATCATCCCCTCTCCCATCACTTTTGGTGCAGAGCAATTACGATATGCATAAACTCCTCCACTGCCTGCGGGCAAACCTTGACAAATGGTCAAGTTTTATGCAGCTCCATCCCTTACTGTTGTTTGATTGTCGCTCCTGATGTCTCATCTCCTCCACCTTCTGAAACTCCTTTTATACATTTACATTTAGCTCTCAGGGTTGCCCTAAGGACTTTCCTCATTATTTCTACTCAGCTCATGGTCTAATGGGAGGGAAGGCACGGTACAGCATACAGAAACCTGACTAGTATATGAGCCGTGACACATGACAGCACAAGATGCTCCACCTGGTCTTCATGGGGAACAGCTAAAATACAATGAACATTTTGCAGAACAGAAACCCAACCATAAAACTCTTCCAATACTCCATGTTTTCAGTTTTATGTTTGGTCCCCAGCGTTTTCAGAAGAAAAAAATTATTTCAAGTTGTTCTGACATGACAGGTGGCTTTGGAATAGCAGAAAATACATTGTTTGGGAGTCAAATAGAGAACTGAATTATTGACCTTTTGCAATACCTAATTATACTGATAACGAAAGTGAGGTGAAAATAGAAATCAACCATTATTTTCGGCTGAATTGGTGAAGCCTGGTGAAGATATATATTTCAAGATCAGGAAAATGAGGCAAAGTCTTTGTCAAGGTCATACAGAGGATGCTGCCACATAAAGAAATACACACGCACATTTTTCTTCGGCATGCACTTTTTTCCACCAGAAGATGGTCACCTTGAACCTTTCTTTTATCTGGGTTTCCTGAGAGCTGAAAAATTACAGCAGCGTATCACCACTATAACTTCAGCAGACTTTATGGCTTCCAAGTCCCTACTTTATTTTGGAATAATCCTGGATGAGGTCTGCCATATTGTGGCTTTTGATCCTCCTGGTTTCTCAAGCAGTGGATGCAAAAGCCTTGTGTGAAGGACCAGTGTCTGGTTTGGGGCTGGGAAGTACTGGTTTGGGTCTCAGAGTGACTCCATGGGATGATCCCAGGTGGCAAGAAAGCAGGAGAGGGGGAGACCTCAAGTAGGTGCATCGCATTGAAGGTGATGGGGGGATGAGGAACCGTGGAGAGACTGAGAAATGTATTTGGGGAACCCGTAAGGTTCCTACCCCAAGGAAAGAAATACAACACAATCCTGAACTTCAATATTTCAGACAAAATCTGCTCCGCCATACTGTTGTGCTCTGAATCCCCTGAGCTCTGAATCCCCACTGAGCGAGGAACCACAGCCTGATGAGTCTACAGGGCACAGGTTCAGCTTTGCATTTTGTAGGAAGCTTGTCCACGCAGCCTCACCTTTGGGGCTGATGCTCTGCATCCTTAGCCTGAGTGCTGGGTGGCAGTCCCCTGGCAGAGCTTCACGTCTCCTTCCTTCTTACTTTCCTATAAATACCTTCTGGGGCTGAAGGAGAAGTGTGCTTTTCAATCACTGTGCTTTTCCAACTCTAGTAGTAGCCTATAAATTGATAGCTCCCTTTCTGGGATGGGGAATGTGTTGCCACAACTTTCTGGAGTGCAAAGGGAAATTCCAGAGCCTCGACAGGAGAATGACACAGCCGCTTTGGAGAACTGAGACAGCTTCTGGCAACGGCCAGCACCAGAAATATAAAACACTTTGTAGACTGACTGTTCTCCCTGTAGCAACATGGGTTTGGATTCTCCAACCATTTATCGACAGCTGGCTTTCCGCCTTCTCTGCAACTCCCCCCTTCACCAGCCTCACCAGCAGATGTTTGTTCAGATGTTTGCAACCATGGAAGAAATTATAAAACCTAAAAAATACCCTCTGTTAAGTCCTGGAGGGGAGCCTGGGGTGTAGGAGAGGTCAGACGTTGCTTGTGCTGTCTGCTTGAAGTAGACACTAGCTTGTGGGTCGGGTCTCTGACAGAGAAGAGAAGCACCCCAAGGGTACAGCTTGTGGACCACATTGCAACACTTTCTGGGGGTCTCAGGCCCTCAAACCTCCTGGTAAGTGAGTGCTAAGAAGGAAAAAGGCCCATTTCTCAATCTGCATGCATGGGGACAGGTGGACTCCACCATTCCACACATAATTATGGGACAACATTGCACTTGCGCCCCTTACAATACAGTCATCTTAAGATGGAAGGTCTCACACAGGACAGTGAAAATTAGTCACCAGATAGTGCATTTGGCGGGTATGATATGTTAGAAAGTACCCAGGAAAAGTGAAACACTTCTCTATTTAATTTGGTAAACAGATTAAAGAAAGAAAAAAAAAAAGAGGCATTATTATTATTATTACACTTATTATTTTGACATAAAAGCCTTTCCCTTTGTCTTTCATTTCCAAAATCAAATGTTTTGTCTTGTAAATACTGGCAGCTTTTTCTTCTTTATTTTTTAATTTTAAATTCAAACATTTTTATATTGAAATGGCACATTTCATGTAAACTTGACTTAAAGAATCCAATTCCCCCACATTAGCTCACTCCAAACCCTACCAAAACAATTCTTTTGGGGCTGAACAAATCCATTTTGAGTTGCCAAAAAAGAATTTTTGTGGCTTTTTTTGTGTGTTGCTGAAACCTCCTCCTGAAAATTCAAGCTGGTTTCTTCTAATATTTTAATTCCCCCACCAAGCCTAAAAACAACCGCTCTCCGCTGAACTAATTTTGCGCTCAGATGACACAGTTGCGTAACTCCTCTAGGTTGCTGATTGACGTGCCAGTCATGCTCGTATTGAATGAGACCATATGAGGCATTTAGCTGGCCTAAGTGGAATGAGTTTGATGGATCTCAGGCAAGAAATAGCCTAAAGGTGTCTATAAAGCAAAAATCTGGAAGCAAAGGAGTCGGTTTTGAATATGGAAGCTGAAGCTCTTACTCATACACAGCAAGGTCCCGCAAGAAACAAAATACCTTGGCAAAGTACCTCCACCAGCAGCACCAGCCACCACAACCATCTACCGTCCTCCAAGGTCTAGTCCAAGCTTCAGTGTCTCGGGTAGAAAATATTAAGGTTTTCCCAGAGATACCGTGACACAACTCCACACCATGCAACATGATGCAAACAGCCCTCTCTCCCAGCTCTGTGCCAAAGGCGGTGTTTTTCTCCATCATCGACATTGCAGCCGTCACCGCCCCAAGCCCTCCCAGGGGTGGGATGATGCCAACCGCCAGCCCCCAGCAAATCCAGTCCATCCTTGTGCTCTTGCAGCTCCGGCAAAATCAAACAGTAGCTGGACCCCGTGAAAATGTCACACCCCTTGCCCTGCAACTTACTTGAAAAAAAACCCAACAAAACAGGGTTAAGCTACCAAAGAGTCACCGCGATAAGGCGCTGGCAACGGGGAGAGCTCTGCTTTTGTTACACGGAGCTGGCAGGCACAGCACACATGCCGCTCCCAAAATAATCACACTGTGACCCAGCCACAGTTTCAAATGGGCCAAAAATTTTCCCATAGAAAATCCACGAGCACAAACTAATATCTGCCATACTTCATACTCCAGGGGTTGGTTTTGGTTGTTTGTTTTTTTTAAATTATTTTCCGAAGCAGGACGTTATTCATTGTGAGCTGAAAAACAGCGTGCTCTGATCTAGCTATGCAACCGCAGCCGTACTGGATGTTCCTACCCAGCATCACCAGGGAGCTCAAGTCCGAAAAGCTGAGCCCCAGCTGGGAGGCTGGTCAAGAGGATGGAAATTTTAAATCCTGCCCTTCTACCAAAATTTCAAATTCCGATGGAAAAAAACAAAGAAGGAGAAACCCTTTCCCTCTCCCTGCCACCACCATGAGTTTTTCCTTTCAGTTCAGCCTGCTGGGGTCCTTTGCTTGATTTAGAGGCTTATTTATTTATGTAGAAAGAAGCCAAATGTGAAGTTTCCTCCAACCGCAGTTGGAGCTGACATTTCAGAGTTTTGTTGTGGGGTGTTTTTTTTTTTTTTGGTCCACTTACGATGGTGTCAGTGTCCAAAACCTGATCATATTAACAAGTGCTCTGACCCGGGACGGTTTTCTCCAGGCTTTGCAGCAGAGCCTGCAAGGTGATACCAAAACAAATTTCTCCCGAGACCCACAAGGTCCGTGCACGTCCCTGACGCCCTCTCGCACTCCTCACAGCCAACTCCTGCCATCATACGCAAGGATGTTGGAGGCAGATTCAGTCACCGTGTTTATGCAGTGCTGTCACCAAGCAGCATGGCATTCCATGACATTTCATTCCTAGGCAGAAGGGGTGCATTTTTTTTGCGGGAGGGGTGTTCTTTTTGCAACCATTAAATCAAAGAGAGCGAACATTTTTACCCCCTGCCAGGCTGTGACTGTTACCTACTACTCAGCACTCACCACAAACACTGAAAAGTTCGAGCTATTTTCCTTACCAACATTTTATCTCTTTTTTTCTTCATTTTGTTGGTTTTTTTTTTTTTAATTTTATTTTTCTTTTTCCCCCCCCCAAGCACTCAGCAGTTATTGTCAGGCTGCTCTTAACCATAGCTGGGTTCTCAATGATACCTTTTTTTATTTCCTTGCTCCCCGTTGGTGTTTTTTTAAAGCTGGGTGGGTTATAACCCGGTTTGTTTTTCTAAGATTGTTCACAGGAGCAGACTTCTCGCAGGAGAATTTTCAGCCGCGTCTGCCCGGTGGCTGCGATGTTCCTCTGCTTCCCAGAAAACACAATCGATGGATTGTCACTGTTTCTATTCTGGGCTTTGGATGCGTAAGTTTGCCTGGAGCAGAGCAGTTTTTGCAGGCTGGAGGCTGGGTTGGCTCTGACAGGGTCATGGGCTGAGCGCCACTTTCCTTCCCGACGCCATCCCGGCAGGATGGGCTGTGGGGTTGGGCTCTTCTGCACCTGTTGGAGGGGCTGGGATGGGGGGCACTTGTCCCCAGGTCAGCCATCCAGGCACCTTGCATGGGTATGGTGTGTGCTTACATATGCATCGGGCATTTGGATAAAGAAAAATTTCGCAGGGGTATGCATGGGTGCAAATGTTTGCTTATCTACTTATATGTCTGTATATATGTGGGTATTAACTCATATGTATATATGAATATACGTAAATGCACTCACATTTCTTTCCTACATACATGCCTATGCACACATGCACATACTATATATTTTTATATAGATCTATAAACTTACTACATATATATATATATCATAGAATGATTAGAGTTGGAAGGGACCTTAAATACCATCTCGTTCCACTCCCCTGCCAAGGGCAGGGACACCTCCCACCAGCCCAGGGTGCTCCAAGCCCCGTCCAACCTGGCCTTGAACACCTCCAGGGATGGGGCAGCCACAGCTTCTCGGTGCAACCTGGGCCAGGGGCTCACCACCCGCACAGGAGAGAATTTCTTCCTGATATCTATTGTGTGCACAACTCACATTCACAGCCATACACACACATTAACCCCCAAGCCAGCCAGAGAAAACAAAAGTGAGAGATGATGTTTCATAAAGGACCGGGATAAATCTGCACTGATCCTTTTAAATCTAGAGGACATGATCTTTTGGATCTGTAGCGCAGATCTTTGGAAAAGCGGGATGCAGGTATTCAGCTGGGATAAATCCACAGGGGTGCGTGCATGACTGGAGGGGGCTATGCTGATTGACCCCTATGCTGGGAATCAATCCGTGACGTGGACAGCATTCACAAGCAAAAGCCGCTAAAGCTCTCCTGATCCCTGTTATTAGTGGCAGCAACACCCAGTTCCCTGGCTATGGCTGGGATTCTGGGAAGCAGCTATATCATCAAAGAGAGCTGGGCTGCAAGCTGACCGCATACCCTCAGTATAGCACGATGATTTCAGTTTAAAGTTAGCCGAGTCTCTCTTCTCCCCGTCTGCTTTTTTAGGATTCAGGTTGCAGATAGGACAGGGGAGTGAACAATGCCACGTAAAATGCATGCATGCAATGAGACATGAAATTAAACTCAAGAAGGAAATTTGCTTAGGAGGGAAAAAAAAAAACATTCTGGAGATTATATTGGCATTTCCCCTCTACTATTATTACATCCATTTCCTTTCCCATATTTCTTTCTGCTTCTTTATACTGGCCAGCGTATGATAATTTTATGCATATACATATATATGAAATATTGTTAGGAAATATGCTTTGACATTGCTTTGTTGTTGCTGTTTTTAATAATACCTGGGCTTTACCCAACCCTTTTGCCACTTGGCAACCTTACACCAAAGTCTAAGCAACCCATCAGTCTTCGGCCTGGGCGAAGAAAGAAGATGGAGGTGGACAAGCTCACTCTTAGTCTAATGTCAGAAAGCCCCATAGTTTTAAACCATTCAGAGCCACAACAGCTTTGGGAGGGGTTGGGATGCTTTGGCACCCAAAGTCCCAGAGCCTGTGCAGTGAGGTGGGCGGGTCTCATTGGCTGGAGCCCTGTGCATGGAGAAGCAGCAAGACTTCTTCACACAGTCCTGGTCTTGGTGCAGAGCTAACTGGTTACCCAGCTCTTGGCAGGTACCCACTGCATGCCTCTGCCTGAAAATCAGTGTAGATGCACTCTGCCTTTTTCGGCTGCCAAGGGGAGCTGCTCTGTAGTAGCTCTTAGGTATTTATATCAGTCCTACTCTTCTAACACATCAAAACCTTTCATGAAGACCTGTCTCAGAGCTATAATTATCGCTATCCCCATTTGCCGCTGGAGCATGTAAGTGCAGCAATAGGTCTTTACCCAAGGTGACTGCTCCCAAGGTTACGGTTCCGCATGGCACAGTGAAGCTGAAGGGCTCTTTCACTTGAGAATGCTTTTCATATGGAAATGCATTACCCTGGGCCAGCATGGCAAGGACTTGGTGACAGGCTGGTAACCAGCCTGACCCTGGGAAGGGATGAGGTGCAGGACCAGGAGGGAGGGCAGCACATTATCATCTGGCGCTGAGTCACGTCCCCATCCGACTCACAATATATAGAATCATAGAATGGTTTGGGTTGGAAGGGACCCTGAAGATCATCCAGTTCCAACCCCCCGTGCCATGGGCAGGGACACCCCCCCCCCAGCCCAGGTTGATCCAAGCCCCGTCCAACCTGGCCTTGAACACCTCCAGGGATGGAGCTTCCACAACTTCTCTGGGCATCCTGGGCCAGGGGCTCACCACCCTCAGAGTAAAGAATGTCTTCTTAATATCTAATCTAAATCTACCCTTTTTCGATTTGAAACCATTCCTGCTTGTCCTATCACTACACTGTCTGATAAAGAGCCCCTCCCCAGCTTTATGTGGATCTGCTCCACGCAGGGAGCACCCACTAACATCTTTTTCCATCCTGTCAGCACCGACACCAGGGAAAAGTGAACCCAGGCACCTCTGCCCAAACACTAACGTCTTTGCAAAAGTTAAGGGAAACCCAAAGTTTCTGCTTCTGTTAAGAGCCACTGTTCCTCCCCACCCCCTTCCCTCCTATAGCTACTCTTAACATTTTTTCCCCTTCTCCAAGTTAAGATTTAACTGGTTTACGAGAGGAATAAATAATCTGTCTCTACAGTCCAGCTTTCCAGCAACTTGAGAAAAGTTAGCACTTTGGCCAGGGCCTTCTGCATGCTCTGAGCTGTGCATTTAATTTAAATTTAATAGTTATTGCACGTTACAGAAATGGTGATTAAAACCATATTGATTGAGGTTTAGCAGCTATGTGAGAAATGCAGATCTTATTACAGAACTGCTCCGTATCCAGACTGTGCTTTTAATAAGTCCCTGCTCATCAAGGGGCAGATTGGAGAGAGGAAAAGGAAAAGGCAAGGCTGGGAGGCACCGGCTGGAGGGATGATGGTAAGGCTGTGGGTCAGGCAGTTCTCGCTCGCTTCCCACCTGGGGGACAAACACCCGTAGCATGAGATCTTCACACCGATATTTTGCTTTCTTCCCCATCTATAAATCAAAGAAAGCCTACCTTACGCACAACTACAGACACGCAGACAAGCCTACAGAGGCCACAGCCACACCGCGTGCTGGAGAAACAGACAAACGTGTTGGCTGAGATCTCAGAAGACGAATTTCCATGGCAGGATGCATTGCCGTAAGGGTTTTCTAGGTCAGGACCTGCTGCAGAGCCACTTGAAAACCCCAGAATCTGTCAAAACAGGGCTTATTTGTTATTCTCTCATCCCGCCCACCCGCCCTTTTCAAAAAGCTGCAAAGTTCAGTCGGTAGCAAAGCAGAAATAAACAACCTCTTGTATCCTAGTTTGTCTGCAATAATGACCGAAAAGAGAAAATGAACCAGGGAAATAATAACTGCGTTTAAATCACCCTGCTGAGAGCAATGCACACCCTTTCAAACCAACTTTTTTGCTTTTGCACAATTCTTTGCTTTGCACAGCTTGCACAGTTTCCGTGCTTCCCGCAGAAGTGAAAAGCAGGCTGGGAAATACTGCAGAGACGAGAGGGGTATACATATCAGGGGAGACAGATAAAAATGTGAAACGTGCAGGGGTACGAGGGGAAATGTAGAAGGAGATCAATAAAAAATCCCAACCTAGACACATTTGCAAAAAATGTTACTTTTGATGATTTCAAATGACTCAGTAAAGCTGGGCTACCCTCGGGCAGGGTTTGCCCAGCGCCACAGCCTTTTCTTCTGCATTAGGGAAATGAAGTTAATAGCGTTTAAGACCCTCTACAGAAATCATCTCTTTTCTATGAAAGAGTAAGGAAAGTCATGTTCAGAAAATCCCGCTGCGCTTCTGTCTCTCAGCAATCCAGATACAGACAGAAAAAGCTGCACGTTTTGCTTTAAATGCTCCAAGGCCTGAGGATTCAGCAATGCTGCAACTCTGAGTTATTTCAAATAAAAAAGAGCATATGAAACTTGACAGGGTTTCATCTCTCCAGCCCTTAGACCAAGCTGAGCTGTTCACAGGTTTTGTTTTGCTTTGTGCATCCCGGTGCCACAGGTATCAGACATTGCAGAAAAGCTATTTTTTGGCAGCTGCATAACAAAGACTTGGAAGAGGAAACTGCCCAGAAAAATGATTTTAAAAAAAATAAAAAAAATCATACTACTACGTATTTTAGGGTGCCACTGAGCAATTTCCAAATATTCGGGGAAAAAGTCCTTTTGATTAAGAATGAAAACAGATTTGGGTTTTGTGTTCTACTTGATGACAGTTTTAGTTGGAAATGAGGGAGAAAAATTGTTCCAGATCAACCAAAGTGCTCTCTTTTGCCCAAACTGAAGTAATTTCAGCCATTAAAAAATTCTGGGTATTTTTTATATAAGAAGGAAAGAACTCTCCAAAATTAATAGCTGCTTTAGATCAAAAAAAAAATCTAAACAGGGAATTAACTAAAAAAAGCTGAAACTGGTAATTTTCTTTATCCTTTTCAGATTTTTTTTGAAAACCCTTTGCAAAATCTGCATTTATTTGCAAAACATTCTGGTACCAGCAAACTCCACTTCTCAAGTCTTCCCAAAAAAGCATTTTTACGAGACCTGTCACCCAGCTTCGCGAACAAGAGAGATATACAAAGATAGCCAGACTTTCGTTGGCCCAGAAAATTCATCTGGAAAGCTCCTTCGATTTCCAGTGCTGTTCGGTTTTGGCCCTAAGAATGAATGGAATATACCACAAAGAAACCCTTTTGCTGCTTTTTAATGCATGCTTGCTCAACATCTCACTATTTCTTCTCCATTCTGCATCCTGGCCTGCATCTCTTGGGGCTCATCTCTTTGGGGACGCTTCCAGCCCCGAGGACTTGAGTCATCCCACATTCCCTCTTCTGATGAAACATTTCAGTGGGTCGAGGACACAGGTTGTTTCCTAATGCTGAAATTCCCTTTACACTTTCAGGCACTGGTTCATTTCTGTCAAGCAAGCTGCCAAATTCATGTCAACCGGGGGCCACCTGCTCCGAAGGGGGGGACAGGAGGGAGAAAGGTGCTCTCTCCACTATTAAAAGCTGCTCCGCGAGGGCCAGCCTGGCTGGGAACATCCTGTACTTCCAGAGTGACATGGATTGTGATAAATAAAGGAGAGAACAAAAGAGCAGAGCCACCTTTAGAAACGTGCTACGGCAGCGTGGCATTTTAATTATGCTTATCTCTGGGGTCCATCCAGAAGCGCTGAAGCAAATTGCTAATGGAGCATTATATGCATGACCATCACCTGATTTTAACACGCAAGGCAGCACATCTCAGCCACCAAAGCCCCGAGAAATACCTGTGGTAGCTGCATTACAACAGCCTCTCGCAGGTGGGGAGGCTTTGGAGAGGGAACCGAGACTGTGCTGACAGCTCTGACAGCATCCTCCAGCTGAGCTCCCCCTCCCCGTGCACACTGGTGTGTGTGCGATGTGTGCAACGTCAGATCTCTGCACCTCCTGCTGTGCAGAGGGCATGAGGCAGGGTGGGAGAAAGCACCATTTATGGAGGGAAAGTGCCATGCCTCAGGCTTTAGCCGTTCTGAATTGGGAGGGGGATCCCTCCAAGAAGATGATCCTCTTCCAGTTCCCATCCAAAGGAATCGCTGCCCACTGTGACTTGAAATCCTCAGGTTTTTCCCTAGGAAGGACCACCATCAACTGCAGCTGGATTCCCCGCAGCTTTGAGGGGATGACGGGTGGCGAGGATGCGAGATTCTTTCAGATGTGGTAGAGATTGCTCAGGTTCAGCATCCTGCAGACCTGTTCCCATCCATGGTGAGTCCAGAACCAGGATTTTGGAGTAGGTCCATCAGAGTAAGTCCCTGGAATAGGGAACTGGGATTGTTCAGCCTGGAGAAAAGGAGGCTGAGGAGAGACCTTCTCCCTCTCTACAGCTCCCTGAAAGGAGGGGGTAGCGAGGGGGGCTCAGTCTCTTCTGCCAAGGAACAGGCAATGGGACAAGAGGAAACAGTCTCAAGTTGCACCAGGGGAGGTTTAAGTTGGATATTAGGAAAAAATTCTTCACCAAAAGGGTTATCAAATGTTGGAACAGGCTGCCCAGGGCAGTGGTGGAGTCGCCATCCCTGGGGGTATTTAAAAGATGGGTAGACATGGTGCTGAGGGAGATGGTTTAGTGGTGGTTTTGGCAGAGTTAGGTTGATGGTTGGACTCAGTGATCTTAAACATCCCTTCCAACCTAGACAATTCTATGATTCTACGATCATTTCTTTTACAGTGGGGCCTCGGGCAGAACCGCCAACACTCAGCAGCCAATCTCTGTACTGTGGAAAAGTTCCCCCAACTGGTAGAAATCCAAACCAGCGGAGCTGTACAGCCCCGTGCAAACCCGATAGCTTTACTGGCTTTCATCCAGGCACAGTCCAGCTCTGGCAGTTTTCTGGTGAGCACCAACTATTTGCAGTTCTCGTTAGCTGGGGCACAAAAGTGAGCTGCCAGGGCTCTTCACTGCGTCCAGATCATGGCTTGAGTGTCCCTATTCTTCAGCGGGTCATCTTCTCTACCACTGCTTTATTCGACCTACCTTAGATGCTCATCTTCAGGTGAAATAAATGAACTTCTGAAAGTGCCTGTTTCTCTTTAGCAACTGTATTGGGAACTGGGAGAGACTAGCTCAGCCTTGAATATCTAACTTGTAGATGCCTGAAACACAGCAGGTGAATCTCACCTTTTTTTTTTATTCCTATCTTTCTCTCATTGGTGCCAAAATGCTTTTCCCTAACCAAAATCTTAGGGCTCAGTAGAGTTTATCTGAGTCAAAATCTGTGTATAGATTGCCAGATTAGATGATTAAACACACTTAAGCTCTATAAAACAAGTACTCGCCACACACAGCGACATGAAATGCTATAGATTGTGCGGGAGCCTTAGGTCCTCTTCACTCATCCTCACAGTTCTCTTTGGTGTAGGCTTGCAGGGCAGAGGACCTTGGTTATCCGGGTTATTCCAACTGAATGGAATTTATCCTATTTTATTATTTTCTGGTTCTTCTCCTGTGTCCATCCCAAGGGTATCAGGGCGCTTTGGTTCATTAGCTTTCTAGTGCAAGATGGCAGTGGTTCTCATATTAATTAGTTGTGGAAACTTTTTTGTAATCCAATCCAAATCTCCAGTGACTTTCTGCACTCATCGGGATAGTCTACAGAGACCCTGTGCTTGAGACAGTAACTCGAACTTGTGCAGCCAAAGGTTTCAGGGTGGAGCTCCTTTTTCTTCACTATAACTAGCTGCGATAGACATCGCATCTAAGATAAATGTCTGGGTTCCCTCCCTAGGATCCAGGCTGGGCTTTTTCCACTTTCGCGTAAAGATTCGTTCCGTCCTAAGGAAGATATCTGGTAGTTAAAATAGGTGGCACTTGAAATCTTCCTCTGGAGTTACAGGAGTTTGTGCCATTATTATGCTGAAAAGGGAGTTGTCTCTATGCATCTGATGATATTTTACCAGATCAATGCAATTTTTGAGCCCATACCTAAGAGGCATTTGTCACTCGCTAAACTAAAAATAAATCACTATAAGGTTACAAAAGTTCTCACACCTTGCCAGAGCACCAGTCCATAGCAAGAACAGTGAGTCAGAGGCAAATCCCATAAAACGCAAAAAGAAAAATTTCCTACTGACTCCCACGAGCTTCCAATGGGGTCTCTTGTCTTCGCGAAACTTTTAGTCATTTTTGCCTGGGGCCTCCTCGAGACTCACTACTCAAATTTCTCTGTGCTTGAAAGGCTCAGGAAGAAACCACTGAGAGAAAGAGGCCCAGCATGGGCTCGGTTTAGCCTGGCAGGTGTCTGCCCACTTGAGAAACCTTCAAGTATGTGAGCACAGGAGGGAAATTGCTCTCTAAAAGTATTCCTGCTGAGATGCACTGTAGGCCAATAATAATAATGGTGATGACAATGGGAATATGTAGCACCTGGAAGGAATGAAACCAAAGGAAAAATAGATTGGAGAGAGAAAGATGAGAGGGTGTTGGGAGGTTGAACGCATATGGTGGCCGGCTTCAGCTGTCTTGATGCCTGATCTTGGAGGCTCAGATATACACGTGTAAAAAGTTCCCATGTCATTCTCGAGGAAGTCGTGGCCAAACTCTCAATGAGATCTACGTCCTGACAGGTTTCAAAGTGGGCAAAGACCTGCATCCCCCTCATCATCTTACTAAAACGTAACATGATTTCTTCTTCCAAGCTGGATGTGATATGTATACACTGCATGGGATATCCAGACAGTCTTTCTTCTGAATCAGACAAGCCCTTAGTCCTTTGGATGCCTGTAGTATGTTCCAGGTCATCATGTACTCAGAGACTCAAATAAATGGTCCCCGCACTGAGCACTGTGCTGCCCTGTGTGGGTGGCTCAGGGACAGCTCTGTACCACCTTCTGCTGATGCACTGTTGACATAGCTGTGCCTTTCTGGCGTAAAGCAGGCCTGAAACACTCTGCTGGATGGCTTTGAAGACACCTGCTCCTGTTGTCTATGCACCAGAGGAAGGGGGTTCTTCAATACGCTGAGATCCAAATCATGCCCGTGCTGGGGTGTCCTAACCTTGGCCCAGCAAATGGCTTTTTCTAGCAAGAAAAGCCCCCCTCTTTCCTAAGCAACCCCTGCTGCATCGTGCTTTCCATGGGTCTGTTTTGCAGAGGACCTTCTACTCCTGACACCAGAGAGCTACAAGGTTACCTGCTGCTGAGTCTCGCACGCCAGAAGAGATGTGCCCCCATGAGCTCATCCCCTGTTTCCCTCACACATCCAGACAAAATACTTCTTTTGCATGCTTAAAATCTCTCTCAAGTGGGCCAACACCTCAGTTTTCTTATTCACAAAGAAGCCTTTTTGCTCACAAAGCCCTTCACCCCTACACACCCTCGGTCTCCTTACAGAAGTCAGGGATGTAGCTGGATTCCTCTCTCTGAATAAAAGATGCATTCAAAACCTCTCACACAGCTACAAAAGTTCAAGAAATCGGGGCACACACCCCATGGCTACTGATTGCACACACAAACGCCACAAGAACATAGCCACAAAACCTCTGTCTTACACATGTAGGCACAAACATATCATGTGCTGCTTCACCCTCTCGTACACACATTCATTACTCCCATAAACTGAATTTCTTTAATACAGCCACATGTTTAATAAAGCATTTTTTTTTCTCTCATGCACATTAATGCAACATATTTGCCTAACAAGCAAAAATCCCTTTTGTCCACAAAGTAACTCCTGCTTTTTCATTCCCCCAGCTAAGCCCATCTCACAGGTAAATCCACTATTAATTAATATACATTTCTCCCATGTCCAGGTTCACTCTGAAATAATCATTTCGGTCACTTCAGCCCGGAACAAATTATTGAAATGGGATTTTTCCCCCATGAAAATCAATCCATCTCCCCAAGGGATGATTGCTTCCCTTTCCCTGGACTTCAGCCACCCTGACCCTTGCTCAGCCCAGCGGAGGCTCGCACATGCGCCCCTGCCCGTCTGCCAGCCTGCCACCCCACCATCGCACTGCCCCACGCTCGCTGCTTCGGAGCTGAGCAGGCAAATCTAGCAAGGTCTCATCCTTATGTAATCCCAGAATCCCCGAGTGGTGAGGGTTGGAAGGGCCCTCTGGAGCTCACCCAGTCCAACCCCCTGCCACAGCAGGGGCACCTCCAGCAGTGGCACAGGACGGCGTCCAGGCGGGTTTGGGATGGCTCCAGAGTGGGAGACTCCCCCCCCTCTCTGGGCAGCTGTGCCACTGCTCTGCCACCCACACAGGGAAGAAGTCCCTCCTCATGTTGAGATGGAACTCCCTATGGTCAAGTTTGTGCCCGTTCCCTCTTGTCCTGTCCCTGGGCACCACTGGAAAAAGACTGTTCCCATCCCCCTGGCACCCTCCCTTTGAGTATTTATAAGCATTGATAAGATCCCCCCTCAGTCTTCTCTTCTCCAGACTAAAAAGACCCGATTCCTGGTGGTGCATGATGCCTGTGTATTTCCCTCGTGGCTGCTCCTATCCCAGATGCTCTTACAGCTTTTCTCGCAGAAAAAGGGAAGGAGCTTTTATTTTTTAGCATCCCTGCAGATGTTCAGAAGCCCGCAGGGCTTTTCAGGGAGAACAGGTTTCACATGGCTTCAAGATCAGAGTACTCCACAGAAATAAATGATGACTGTTTTTTCCCCAGGCACCTGTATTACTGCATGCTGCTACAATAAGCATATCAAGTGATGGCAAGGGAAATGTGGTTATTAAGGATAACTCTATATGGTAAACCATGTCCCTTCCAGGTCCTCACATACGCCAGCTGTCTCTGCATGGCCTTTTTGTACCCAGGACTCTCTGGACTTTGAGCACACGTCATCTCAGCTAACTTTAGCTGCTGAAATGTTGGCACCCAAATATCTGTCTCATCTCCCTCTATCAACAGCATCTCGCAGGGGTGATTCAGTCCATCCCAATATAGGTGTGTAGCACTACTGCAAGGGACAATCTTTCAGAGAGTTTCTCTTTCTCTAGGTTATCTGTTCAGTGTTCAATTTTGGGCCCCTCACTACAAGAAAGACATTGAGGGGCTGGAGTGTGTCCAGAGAAGGGCAACAAAGCTGGTGAGGGGTCTGGAGCACAAGTCTGATGAGGAGCATCTAAGGGAACTGGTGGTGTTCAGCCTGGAGAAAAGGAGGCTGAGGAGAGACCTTCTCGCTCCCTACAGCTCCCTGAAAGGAGGGGGTAGCGAGGTGGGTCGGTCTCTTCTCCCAAGGAACAGGCAATGGGACAAGAGGAAACAGCCTCAAGTTGGGCCAGGGAAGGTTTAGATTGGATATTAGGAAAAATTTCTTCACCAAAAGGGTTATCAGGCTGCCCAGGGCAATGGTGGAGTTTCCATCCCTGGAGGTATTTAAAAGATGTGGTGCAGAGGGACATGGTTTAGTGATGGGCTTGGCAGTGCCCACTGCCAAGTGCTTGGGTTAACGGTTGGACTTGATCTTAAAGGTCCCTTCCAACCTAGACGATTCTATGATTCTATAACGATCACCTTTCCAATGGTTAAACTTAGATGAGCCAGTCCCACTTTCTGTGTCCATAACAATAAAAGATTAATCCTGGTTTGCATCAACCTTACTATTTGTCAGGAGAGCAGAATATATTTCTGGCAAAATGCAACCCCTGCTAAAAGACAGCATTCAAGTGGAAATTAATTAGATATGCAGAAATGACAATCTTCTTGCTACAAAATCTCTTCAGAACAATCTTGTCCCCAGAGCAAAGAGGTTCAGGGGCCATTCTAGAGAAACACTTTCCCTGAAAAAAGACTTCCTCACGGACTCAGCCAAACTCTTACAGAAAAACAAAGAAACAAAGAACGCCAAAAACTCTTTTCTATGAGTTGCAAACAACGTTCAATCGCACCCATTCAATCTACTTTGAAAATTTCTAAGTATAGGATCAAATCCTATGGGAACATATATGTGGGTAACATTAAAACTTTAGAATAACTGCATTTACTGAAGGGGACATATCTCACATTTAGGCTACTGTAACTGACATCCCAGTATAGACCCAATACAGATTGAGACCATGAAGCAGCAAGAGAAAGACAATGGGAAAATCTAACATGATGCTGGAGTGCAAAATAAGGCTGTTAAACCATTATCATGACAGAAGATTATAACAGTTAAGGAAAATGAAACAAGAAATACTTTTCCCCTCCATAGATATATTTTAGTTCTGTGACTGTTTAGTGTCTAAAAAAAAATAAAAGTTAGAAAAATCCAAATAAAAATTGTGCAATGATGTCTGAGAATGAATATGGATAATTTGAGACATTTCCATCAAAAGATGCATTTTGATCATTTTTAACATTTTGTTTTGCTACAAGCTTGTTTTTCTCGCCCTTTTTTTTTTAACTATAGATTATCTTCTGCAGGAAAACAAGACCAGTTTCACCCTGGAATGCAGAAATGGGATGTTTGGAGAATTTCAAAACTCATTAAAGCATTTTTTTCAAATGTTGTACAATGATCTAGGGAGGTATCCTGATCTACACCAGATGGCCAGAGCTCCACCAGAGCTAGGTTTATGAAACAGGAAGCACTGTATTTGCCAGACCCAGCCCTTGTGCACAAAGAGCTTTGATTTTGACAAAAACATTTTTGATGAAAAGCATTTAATTGAAAAATTCCCAGGAAAACCTCTCTAGAGTATATCATCTCCCCTTGCTAAAATTTTTGGAAATAAAATACCCCAGACCCAAACTATGTGTCTATCAATGCTTTCCCTAGTCCAATTTGGTATATAGTAGATAAGGGAATATTCTCTAGAAAGACGAAGAGATGTTATCATGGGAGTACTGGATTTACTTATTTTTTAGGAACTCTATGCATATTTTTTAGCACTTTAAAAAACATAAGATTCCATAATTGCAAATTGTGCTGGAGGGAAAAATAAGAATTTGCATGAACAAGCGTGCAGATTGTGTAAGTTTAAAAAAAATAATAATGAGGTTTCAAATCCTATTTGGATGAAAATGTATTTGATGCTTTTGAAATTGTAGTGACCGCAAAGATCTGTGACTATTTTTTGAGTGGTACCAGTTTGGGGTTTGTTTTTTTTTTTTTTTTAAATTACAACTCATCTCTCTACTGGACTTAGCTGCTCTTCATACCACAATGTCACAGTATCCCAGCTGGATATTACCACAATGTCATGGCATCCCGGCTGAAGGTATCTGTGCCCTCTAAGAGAAGTTGTTGCAATTGCCCCCTCCTCCTTTTACAGTGCAGGAATGTTAAGTACAGAGACAGCAGATTGCTGCATCCCACCACGTACCACTTTGCCCAAGGTCATGGTGGAAGTCCTTCTAAGAGTACAGCACCAATTCTGGTTTCATTACTCTACAAACTAGCCCAAAAATGAATTCGGTGTAATCCAACTTTTCTTGATATAGTTACAAATGATTGCTTTTTTTTTTTCACAAGTATTTAAACTGAAAGATTTGCAAGGTCTTTATGATTCAAGGCAGGACAAACCCACTTTCTGTGCTTCCTTTGTTAGAAATTCCCAGCTGCAAGACTCAGTCCCACGTGGAAGAAGCAGACCGTTTCAGCAGCCCGGGATTTATGAGCCACCCCTGCGACCTGCTGCAGTGTGCTCAGGAGACACGCTGAAGAGACAGAGCAACATATTCCCTTCCTCACATAGTTTCTGAGAGGGAAACTACTTTTTTAGCTAACAAGAGAGGGTCTCAAAGACATCTATCCCTCATCTCAGCTCCAAGGAGCTGGTCCCATGGATGGCAGTGGAGCTCTGTCCCTTTTCCTCTTTGGCATTACCTAGTCTTGTCTCGTGTCCTCTGGCTCACCAGAAACACAGGTGATCACCAGGACTCCCCTGTTCGTTGCCCAGTTTCTTGCAAAAAATGGGAAGGAATCTGGCTGCTTTAAGCTAATCAACGGAATAATGCTGATTTACACCCAGTCCTTGCCTGGCCCAAAGCCCCGTGAGAAAGAAACCTGTGAGACGCTGGAAAGCTCCTCTTCTTTTTCCCAAGGGCAATGCCTTTTCCCAAAGGACAACTCCAAAAGGACAATGCCTTGCAAAGAAATCCTGCTATGTCTTACAATGTCTATCTGTCATGTGTTATTTACTGGGAAAAGCTGTTCCTAAAGAAGCTTGCAGGGGTCTCTGACATTGCCTGTGAATGTGTGTGGTGCAGAAGGAGCAAAGGGGAACTAGTCATTTTTAGATCTTTATTCATTTATTGCATTTTTATAAGTCAAGAGGTCACTCTTTGATAGTCCATTTCACGGTCATTTCCATAGGAATATATTATTTGTTTCTCCTCATCATTTTCTGAGAGAAATTTATTTTGAAATAAAAGAGTTACTCTCAGATATCTGCTGAAGGGTCAACTCCCATGGAAAAAAAAAATGTTTTAAAGGGAAACAGATCTCCAGCCTCATTTCACTGGAATCGCCTATTTCTCAGCTTTAAAACCTCTAGTGTTTCTTAAACATTGGCAGTTTCCTGTTAATGGGGTGGTTCACTGAAACGGCAACATGATGCCAGTTAGGCAGCTCAGGATTAGAGTAGTGACCCCAAATCTTCCCAGAATCTATTTCTGAAATGGCCTTGGAAACCCAATCTTGTCCTTACACATTTCAGCAAGAATTCAGCAAACCCTGCTGAGATCAGCAGTGACTCTTTCCAGCAGGGACTTATTTAAAGGAGGAGTAGGAGAAGGCTCATGCCCTTTGGAGGAATTCTTGGGGCAGAACCTGAATAGCAGGTCATTCAGGAAATCTGGATTTTTGCCCAAGTTTCTCTCTGCCTTCCAAAACACACACTTTTGCCATTCAGTAAAACACACACTCATTTGCCATTCAGTTGGGCTTTTCTGGAAAACCACAGGAGGTGGCACTGGCTCACTTTAAGGAAGTCCCAGGCTGGTGATGTCTACCAAAGTGATGAGAGAATTAATTTAACCCGTGCTCCAAGCCCACACCAAGCCTAACATGTGGCCTTGGCCATTGGTTTGTCAGTGGTCAGCCCTGAGTACGGTTGAGCCTTCCTGGCAACTACCTGCAATATTGCCTGGAAAGGAGCGGTAAGTTTCCCACTGAGGTCCGTGAAGCTTACATGCAATGAAATTTGCCACTTTGGGGCTAAGACAAATAGGTCTGAGCAGCCTCGGATCAAACGAGATCCATCTTTTAGCTCCTCTGTCTAGCAGAGCCCTCAGTGACTTTGCTCACACTCTTACTCTACCTGTGGCAATTGCCTTTGCTCAAAACCAAGAGCTACTTTTGGAGAACATCATCTCACAGCAATGAATACAACACCACTAGAACCACCACCAACCCAGGCCCCACCAGCCTGCTTCATCCCATGCCAGGTCAAAAGATACGTACTTTGATAGAAGCTGGGTTAAATTCAACTTCTTTTTTGGGTTCTGGTTCTGCTGGTTTAGGTGCTGGTTTGGGTTCTTCCTTCTTAGGTTCAGCCTTCTTAGGTTCAGGCTTCTTTGGAGCCATGTTGGTTTGCTGGTGGGCTGCTTTAGAAAGGGAGAGAAGACGACAGACAGACAGAGAGGAAAGAGGTGGCTGCTGCAGGATAAATCACCAGCGCGCACAGGTCTTTATCCCTGTCCAGTCTCTTGAAGTCACACATTGTGTCACTCTCAGACCTGTCACATGCCAGAGCTTACAATAGGGCCACTGCTATAAAAGGACAAGACATTCACCCGGCTATTTTAGAGCCATCGGATACGGCATTGTTACGAATTAGCACTTAAATGGAAAGAGAGTTTGGGGATTTTAGGGCTGAGGCTGGCACCGGGTCAAACATTTTTGGTGTTCATGGGCACGGTGTACATGTAAAAGGGGGAGGTTGGGTTACAATCCAGGTCCCATCGATGGGTTTTATCCTCCCCAGGGCCATGCTGACGCTTACCTTCCCAGCTCACTTGCTGCAGAGCCTCTCTCTTCCAGGCTGGACGGTACCCCTGGCCTTTGTTGTGCCACGGTTCGTTAAAAGACAAGCGCAGGTTTATATTTAGACATGAGGATGAGGCTATATGGGAGGTTGACCATCAACATATCAGCTGGCGCAGGGGAGAACTCATGCCCCAGATCACACACTGGTCTTCCCCTGGGATGGTGCAAAGCACCAGTATTGTTTAGAGCAGAAAGCATCTAATGAGCAGGGAAAAACACACACACACACACACACACACACACACACACACAGAGGCTGGGATAGCACTGGGTGTCTGTAAGTACATCCTCATGGCTGAGATTTTCCAGACCGTTTTAGGGGCTTGAATGCCAAATTCCTATTAAAATAACTAAGATAAGGGTATCCATTTGAACCTTTCATAATCTCAGCTTTACTTTGATTTAAATAAAACCACTTCAAAGCAAAACAGAGTTAACAATTTTCAGATCTGTGTTTGCTTATCTCATTTTTCTAAAAGAGGAGACCACTCTCTGAGACACAGTCGTTTCCACATTGCCTAGATTTTTTTTTTTTTTCCCCAAAAATATCATCCCCTGCAACAAGACAACCACCCACCAAATCACAATGTATTTGAAAAGGGGATCTATGCTGGCGTTTCAGTTGAATCATAAACCTCTTTGTTCTTCTTACTTCCCATGTCATCCTGATAATCTACCGTTCAAACCCCTTTGAGACCTGCTTTTCCCAACACCACTGTCAGCTTTGCCCCCCAGTGCCTCCCTCACTGCGCTCCCCCGTTCTCTAGGTGGCTCCACTGGAAGAGTGCTCATCCATTATCCTGCCCAGCTGCTCCCAAATCGCAGCACATCCCTTACTGGCAGCGCACAAGCAGCTTTGAAGTATGACATGAATACTACGCAGAAGGCTGGCCGCCCCCGTTAAGCTGCCGTGTTCCCCATGGCTTCAGCAACTGATAACAGTTGGGGATCTGGGGAGACTGGAGGGGGAACGGAGAAGGGCTGAGCTTTGTTTCTATATACCATATACATAGTGTGCAGTTCCAGGTCCTACCTGAATGAGAGCTTGCTTTCTGATTCCAGGTTTGAGACAATGCCACAGTATTTATTGCAGGAATAAATACATCACTGCAAGAGAGTGATTATCACAGTAATGGTAATTTGTGCTTTTTTGGGTAATGGGAAGCAAATCGCATTCCTCTAATCAAAGAGGACACTTTGGGAATGTTGTCTATAGCAGGAGCCGTGAACTACTCCTGAGCAAGCTGGCAAGGTATTTTGGTGTTTTGGTGTTTCAGGGACAGCCTGGAGAACTGCATTTTCCCTGAGGCCTGTGACCTTTCAGGAAACTCAATTCTGGTCCCCTCCACAGAGGTGGTAGTAGAGAAGGGATGTGTCTCCATAAGAAGGGGCGCAGAGATTTGTCTGCTCGCTGTGACCAGACCAGACTCTAGTCCTCTTCAGTTCACCACAGCCACAGATCCACTCTGATGGAGCCCATCAGCCCCAATCCATGTTTGCTTGGTCACCTGGGGAAGAAGTTTCTGACAGCAGCTTACCAACATATTCAGCTACTCACTATAACCGGTGCACCCAGGGGTGCACTTCAGCTTCCCTAAGGTAGAAACCTACATTTGGTCTCTGGGTTATAGGGTGGGATTCATTTGCATCGGAGATGCAGCAGAGATGCACTAGATGATCCCAACTGGCCATCAGCTGCCATTGCAGGAGGTCCTCAGTCTCCCATAGGGTCTGTGCCATAACTGTATACCTGCCGGTCCCATACCTGTCTCAGATACTATAGGGTTTCAGAAATGGCTCTAGAAACACTTATGTAGGCAAATTAACCCCATCCCCTGTGAATTATTAAACTACAGGACACCCACTCCATTCTGGAGAGGCCATTGTAGGCAAAGGCATCTCAAATGATAGCAGATACTTGCGTTTAAGCAACTGAGTGAAACCACGGCTACCTACAGCTGAAAGAGATGCATCACCCTCACAGTGAATATATGGACTAGATCTCTGTTGACTGTGATGGGAGCTATGCCCACCACAGGAACCCACCATGGGAACTAGGTGACATAGTTCACATGAAGATATTTACGTTGTAGGCACCTAAATTAAGAGAGATGAACCCTATCCAGGCTGAATTCCATCTTCTGAGATTTCCCTCATATTGCAAAGCACCAGAGTAGAGGGGTTTTTGCAGGTTTCTATTTTTCATTTGCCCATTTTCTGTCCAGGGCAAACACGAATTAAGTGTGGAAAGTGTCCGATGTACCCTGCTGATCAGAATAAGCAGTCTCTGCAAACTTTGCAAGCCGTAGCTATTACTGCAAAGAAATAACTGAAATCATGCATTCTTTTCATGCCCTGTAAAAAGTTTTGCTGCATTGATTTCTGCATTGAAATGAGTCATGGCTGGAGAATTGTAAGAGCTTTCTACAGACCCGAAGAAACACCAGGGTGTAATTTCACCATGTTCCCCCACTACAGACTTCTCGATTGACATCGCAGGCACCAGCACAGACCTGGCAAATTCTGAGTTCTGCTAATTCAAAGCAGCAAAGCTGCAGTGCAAATTAGCGTGCGCTCTGAGAGCAGCCGTAACCACAAGGACAGCATCTAAGCAGGCACCAGCCTAAGCACATAAATGTGTTTTGCACAACACTTGAAAAAGCCACCGGGTCTTATTCCTGAACTGAAAACAGCACTGGAAAATATCAGGCAATTAAGATGCCAGCAGCAGCTCAACAGCAGCTTGGGATCTTGTCACCTCCACCTCTGCAAGATAAGAAGAGACTGTAAAAACAGAGAGAGTCATATTTCACTTTCTCTTCCGAATTCCACAAATCAGCCATGGTTGTGGGGCCTGTTGGTTGTTTATTTTTTTTTTTCTCTCAGCTTTTCTGTAATAAAAAGACATTAGAGAAATAATAGCAAATATGACCCAGAAAGATGGCTGAAATCTCACCTCAGCCTGATTCTCAGCCAAAATTCAGTAGTGATACTGTCATACAAAGATTAACCCAATCTGTTTTTTTATATATTCATGACAAAATATATTCATGATACCACTGGCTTGACAGAGTTCACAGAAAAGATCCTTTGCATTTCTGTCAAAATCAATATGGTTGCAGCATCCTGACACTTTCTGTAAATTGTCGGTTCTACTTGGACGGGAGCCTTCTGGCAATGCCAAAAAATCACAGTTAAATACTTTGGGATTTTTATTCAGTCTTCTACCTGTCTGTTCCTCCTCTACACCCATGGCACGTTCCTTCCTGACTTCTGTTTAGTTTATTTGTGTAGACCTGTCAATGGCCAAAATACCCTAACAGATCAGCCCTTTCTGACAGCTTCAGGTGGTTCTTCATCTTCATTTGCTTTTTCATCACAAGGTAGTGTAGATGGCAGGCAATACCCCCATCTATGCAATTACCGCATATATGTATGCTTATCTTTATTTAAATATACAATGTCAAGGCAAAACAGGGAGGTACATTATGAGTTTTAAGTACCTGCAGGGCTGGCTAACCGCTGCTGGGTGGATGTCTTGGACCAATTCCACGGATTAAAGATACTCCAATGCCCTGTAAATCCTTCTGCAAACAGCCAAATCAATGCAGCTAATCTTACCCTAAATCCTCCATTCATCTCTTCCATGAGGATCCCTAGAGTCCCAGCAGCTGCAAAAAAAAAAAAAAAAAACCTGACCAAAAATCCCTCTTCCTATTAATAGGTTTTGAAGGGCAGGGGGCGGGGGTTGTGCTCTTCAGTTTTTCAGTCATGGTCACAACAGACATTAGCAGCAGATCTTAGTGCCAAAAAGCTATTCCAGAGTTACCCTAGAGTCCTACATGAGAGGCTGGGCTAGCTGTGAATTTTCTAAAATTCTCTTGATCATCGGGGTATGATAAGTTTCTCCTGAGAGATGGACCAGGATCATCTTCAAAGAGAACAGAGCTCATCGAGACATTTCCCACAGAAAAAAAAATGGATTTAAGAACCAGAAAAATAGAATAGAAGTGAAAACAAAATATTCTGGCCAAAATCTGTATCGTTTAAATTTGGGAGTAGTGCCACAGTGCCTTATCATTCTTCGGTCCTTGATAAGCCTGTCTGCCCAGTTTTACTGGAATCATAGAACAGCCCAAGTTGGAAGGACCTCAAAAGATCGTCTGGTCCAACCTTTCATAGGAAAGGGAGCCTAGATGAGTTTATGTAGCAATCTCACTCCATTTACTGCAATTTGCCACACTCTCCC
The DNA here is from genome assembly GCA_017639485.1 of Pluvialis apricaria. NCBI lineage: Eukaryota > Metazoa > Chordata > Aves > Charadriiformes > Charadriidae > Pluvialis > Pluvialis apricaria. The sequence goes on along the minus strand of CM030008.1, from coordinate 2,454,909 downwards.
TCAGACCAAGTAGAGGAGATTGTATAAAGAATGTGAATCGCCTCTTTCTGAGGGAAATTAAGAGCTGAGAAAAGTTAAGAATTTTCATGAAATATTGTTGTGGGATATTTGAATTGAACTATTTGGGGCCAACACGTATCAGTTTTCAGATATTTGACTTCTCAACAGAATAACTTCCCCCGCCCCCCAAGTAGGTTGGTCTTTTTTTCTGTTAAAAATAAAATTAATCTTTGAGTTTAAACTTCAATTCTCTCTTCAAAAACAACCATTGGTGGAAACTCTCCAGACATCTTTAAATGAGAGGTTGAGAGCACGTCAAAGATGTTCTTTCTCCAACCAAAAGTGGTTGTGCAACTTTCCCCAATAAGGAACGCTGTCCTTAGAGTTGTAAGATGGCCACAGCTTGAGTGTTTTCCCCAGGGAACAGAGAAAAAGTGTTTTTAGAAGATTTGCAACCAGAAGACGATTTATTTTTCTGCTTCTTCAGTCCCCAGCACAACAGATGTCTTGTCAGCTGTTGGATGAAGAAAGCAAGCTCCAAACCACATCTGTTCATATGCTACTCAACCTCTGTACTTTAATATAACCAAGTTATAAACAGAAAGTCAAATATTTTCAAATGGCAATGGCATTTCGAAGATAGTTAATGAAAAAAAAAAAAAAGAAAACCAGAAGGAGAACTTCCAAGAAATCTCCAATTCTCTCTCTAGTTTTTGCCAACTCTAGAGCTCATCAGTTTTTCCATCCATGCTTTAACACCTGAGTGGTTAAAACAAGACAAGAAGATACTGGAAAGAAGAACAGAAGGGGTTGTATCCACATGGAGAGAGAGTGATGTGGTGGGCCAATGGAGAGGGTATTTATCTGATGGGAAGCTGCTGTGAGCAAAGGTGGAGGAGGACAGAAATAAAGGTAAAAATGAGAATTTTCTCTGAGATTACTGTCACTGCTCCCTATTCCATTAGGTGAATTGCCTGACCAATATTACCACCGCTCCCTGTAGGAACATCAGCTCAAAAGAAGAACAAGCGCCTGCCTTTGGACCAGCTCTTCAGCTGCTATAAATCAGTGAGTTCCACTAACTTCAAGGGAACTATGCTGATTTATCCCAGCTGTGGATATGGACCAGAATAGTAGATTGTCTGGCAGTAACCGTCATTTACTCTCTGACTATTGGGATCAGGAGAACACATGTTTGCTCTTCATTGGGCTGGGGAACGGGAAAAAAAGAAAAGAAAAAAAAAAAAAAAGCTGAATCTATATAGAAAATGTAACACTGAAGATAATGAGCAGCAAAGCAGCAGTGGTGACACAAAACTCGGTGGAAATGTGCTCTTGCTCTTGCTGCATGTGAGATTTAGTAGAAAATTAGTATATAAAGGATCCTGAGACTCTTTAAGTACTGTGGGACGAGGAATAGAAATTAAATGCTTTGTGTGTTACAGCCTTACCAAACTTTTAAAGTCCTGCTGCAAGGCCAGTAGAAGTCTGCAAAAATCATCAGGATCCTTCAGCTGATTGCTGAAAGGAAAAAGTGTTAGATGTCAATTAAAAGGACTAATTAACAGCTATTGTGCAGACTTCAAGATAGCCTACTTCTTTTAAGCATATACTTTTATATTCTTCAGTAAATAATCTAATTCCCATTAGAAACATTAGGGGACAGTGATGTCATTTAACTTTAGCATTGACGAAACACCCAGCTTTTAGATGAGCGATCAGCTATGCCTTCTCTTTGTCAAAATGAAGGAACACTCCCAGATGGTGATTCTTTGCAGCTTTTGGTCCTTATAACAGGTAGGATGGATATCCTTCTGGACTTTTCTTTCACTATATATATTGGCAAAGGAAGTCCCGGCTGTTTGTATCGGAGGCTTAATTTTCAGATGCTTAAAGTAAGGAAATTCCACGTTTCCATACGCGTACAGCCCATTTCATCCCCTCTAGGCTATTTCAATTTTCTTTTCAGGAAAGGAATAAAATAATGCATTCCTTTATTTCCAAAAGGAGTATACCTACCCCCAGCCTCCATCTGTCACAGGTTTTTATGCCTTTGTCTCTGGGACTCTGTGTCAGAGTCTGAGATCTCTTCTTCTTTGGATACTTAGGGGCTATAAGCAAGTCAAGTCACAATCTTCTCAGGGACAAAGTAAAATGATCAGCCTCAGCGTTGACAACAGGTAACTGCCCACACCTCTAGCAGGCAAGAAAATAATTTTTTTCAGGGTAACCTTGCAGATCCTAGAGCAGATGCTGAAGGCAAATGGGGTAGATCCAAGTGGGTTTATCCAGAATTCCCTTCTACCACTACCATTTCATCACTGCCTTGTGTTTTTAATTTTATAAAGCCCATTATAGGGAAAACAGGGTTCCACGCAGCTGATTTCAACGGGGCTGTGGCATTTTGCTCTCCTCCTTTCTGCTCCTTCGCTCTCTCTTTTTTGGTACTGTATGAGATCAGCAGCTCATATGGCACTGCAACTATTTTTACAGCCTTGGACTGTCCCCACTTGTACTGCAATGTGGCTGCTGCAAATTTCAAAGCTGAGCATCTCATGTGGTTACTAAACCACGACCAGAGACAGCTGCATTGCAAGGAGTGGGCAAAGGTGGATTTCTTCCTTTCTTCCAAGCTCTGTTGTTTTCAGTGGCATTAGCTGAAAAACAATCCCAGGGACTGTAAATAAGAGCTGCTCTCTTCTAGAAACCTGAAATGAATGCACAGAGATCTAGCTCTATATTGGGAAAGTGACTTAAAAGGGGCCAGTGATGAACACAGCGGGGGAAAGAAAAGCAAGCAATGTATCTGGAGTCACAGCAAAGTCTCAGAAGAGAAGATCTCAGGAGACTTCTCTGACCTGGACACAAGAGACAATTAATCATACAGCCTCCTTAACGGGATCATCTAGAAAAAGTTGAGCATCCCACTCCTGTCTGCATAGTCACATGCAAGCAAAGCTGTAGCATAAATTCTTACCACTTGAGCTAAAAAGAAGTATCACATACTAGAGGGGAATGTGGTAAGTATTTTGGGAAGCATTTTCATCTGGACCCATCATCAAACTGATTTTTTTTGTCCCAATGTAGATGAATCACCGTGGCAGGTCATACCTCCCAGAGCAAAGTTTGATCTGAAGTCCTCCAGAAACTGAAGTTTTTCAGTCACCTTCGGAGTCTGAGCACAGGCCACTGTTAACAACCTCATGTAACTAAGACTCTTGCTTTCAACCTCAACAACAGCAAAATAAAAATCTAGTCAGGGACTGCAATTGACTCTTTCCTTGTTTGAAGGAAAACATCAAGAGCCAAGTGTGCTCCCACACTGGATCTACAAGTCATCCTTCCCTCCTTCCTCCCTCCCCCTAAATACACATATTCTTTTGTATTATTGTTCATTCAGGTTCCCTTTTAGGAATGAATAGAAAGACTTCCATGGAAAAAGGGCAATTTATCACATTCTCCTGAAAATCTGCCCTACTTGCTTTCCAAAGGGATCTATATCACTCCATTTAGCAGAGAAGAAGCCTGGAAGGCTAACCAGGATGGCTAGTTATATGAAATGAGCTCCAGCCAAACGAAACTGCATTTCAAGCCGTGGAAGTTGTGGCAACTGCTGCAGTATTGCAACTTTGGGGTTAGCAAAGGTCCCACACTGAGTCTGAGACTCCCACTTTTCTGTTCTGGTGCTCTCAGAGTGATGCGCAAGAGACACTCATGAATTTTCTGGGCAGCTGTTTCTACTGTAGTCGTTACCAAAGCCCGAGCCCGGAGTCCATCAGAGCAAGTTCTCAGGACATACACAACTCTGGCATTAAGCACAGCTTTGGGAAGCTCTGAGCTTATGTTATCTCCTGATGTGATGGGAGATGAAGGCAGACATCCCACATCACAAGAAACAGCCTTCAACAAGCCAGGCCTCTGTTGGAACTTCCTATTCAACAGCAAAAATAGATGTACCCAGCTTATCTCATTTCTGCTTCCTGTAGGCCAAATCCTGCTTGCAGATGAGCACTGACAACTTCAAATGAACCATAAAGACTCATGATCTGGCCCTGCTACTCATTTCTCTATTCCTTTTTTATTACTGGAGATATTTAAAATTCTGGGCCATAACAACAACGGCAACTCTTGCAGAGATGACCAAAGTAGTTCACACCTTGCTGTCATTTATTATTATCATTTAAGTCACAGGACTATCTTGAGGTCCCAACAGAAACCACAATTCCAGCTTACTAGTTACAGACATGGTGGGAAAAAAATTAAAAGAGAAATTATGTAAAATATAGAAATAAAAATATAAAAATTTAGAATACACATACAAGTGACAGGAGGAGAAAAAGGGAGTGGGGAGTGTTATCCTACACCTTGTTTTCTAGTAGTGGGAGGATAGATGATTTGACCAAGGTCAAGCAGAGAGTCTGTGACAGAATTAGGAAATAAATACATTTCTCATGACGTTTCCGCACCGCACTATACATCCTGGGAGCTGCATATAATTCCTGCAGAAGGCACACAGTGTATGTGATGGGAACACACTCATGAAGCCTTACAAAGCAATGTTTTAACAGTAAATAATTTACTTGGTTTCGATGTTCTTTTTTTTTGTTTGTTTTAATAAATAAAGGGGGTATCAAAAGGGAACATGGAGTCTTTTCTTGTGATGTCATATGCGTAACATTAATGTCACTTCCCAAAATACTCATCTTCCTTTTTCATGCAGTGGAATTTCTGGCCTGGTTGTGAAACTCAACCCCCCCTGTGAAAGGCTGTAACCCAATCTGAACCAACAGCTTGGGAACAATAGTCACATCGAGTTGGCTGGCAGAGGAACGCCAAGAATGTCCTGGACTGAAGGACTCAAGGGTTAGAGCCGTTCCATGCTTTTGAAACCCTTGGGACCCTCCACCAGGCACTGCCTGGCTGAAGAAGCCACAGAGGCGTGAAAAGAGAGCTGAGCTCCACCAGCCGACTTAGTGGTCGAGTATGTGCAAAGCACGTGGAGATCCAGATCTGCCCATGGATCAGTTCATGATACACAGATACAATTCAGCTCGCGAACAGGGAATACGATCCCATGCTAACTCCCCAGTGTTCATACCCAGGACCTGCCCTTGGGTGCATTTCCATTCCTTGTTCTACCTTAGTTATCATCTTATCCTCTTATTGCTATTTCTTTATTGATCAGCTGACACATTTCCGCAGGAGCTTGAGATCTTTTTTAAAAAGGTGTCCACCGTACATATTTTTGGTCTTGACATCTAATTGAACTTCCATTGTTCTTCAAAAATTACCCTTTTCCCTTTTTTGTATTGCACTCTTCCCACTCCTTCCTCTAGCTTTTTAGTTGTGCCAAGAGAGATTTCCCACATACAGACTGAAGAAGCTGGAATAAGATTTGGACAGTTATCTAATGACTAAAGACTGCATGAGCTCTATGATTGGTCAGCTGATCCATTGCTAACATTCACTAAATCTCATTTGAGATAAGAGAGGCACAGATTTTGGGACCTGGAAAGCCATTTGTCATGAGTCAGGCATATTTAATATGCATTTTTCACTGGGGAGGCCAGTAGTCCGCTCTTGTGAGACCTCCCCTGCAGTGCTGCATCCAGCTCTGGGGCCCACAACATAAGAAAGACATGGACGTGTTGGAGTGAGTCCAGAGGAGGTCATGAAGATGCTTCAAGGGCTGGAGACTCTCTGCTGTGAGGACAGGCTGAGAGAGTTTGGGTTGTTCAGCCTGGGGAAGAGAAGGCTCCGGAGAGACCTTAGAGCCCCTTCCAGTGCCTAAAGGGGCTACAGAAGAGCTGGGGAGGGACTCTTGGTCAAGGAATGGAGTGATAGGATGAGGAGAAATGGTTTCAAACTGGAAGAGGGGAGATTTAGAACAGATATTATTTTTCACTCTGAGGGTGGCGAGGCACTGGTACAAGTTGCCCAGGGAAGTCATGGAGGCCCCATCCCTGGACATGTTCAAGACCAGGTTGGACGGGGCTTTGAGCAACCTGGTCTAGTGGAAGGTGTCCCTGCCCATCTCATCTCATCTCATCTCATCTCATCTCATCTCATCTCATCTCATCTCATCTCATCTCAGTCACCTAAATCTCCCCTCTTCCAGTTTGAAACCATTACTCCTCATCCTATCCCTACATGCCCTTGTAAAAAGTCCCACTCCAGCTCTCTTCTCGGCACCCTTCAGATACTGGAAAGCTGCTATGAGATACTGCCCTGTGAGTGCTGTCTGCAGGATATCCTGCACACAGCACACAGAAAGGCAATCCCTTCTGCCCCTAAAAATAGCAATTTATTCCCAGTGGTTAGCACTTGACAGCAGTTGAAGGCGTGCTGGGTATCCCTTTCAAGATCCCAAAGGGGTGTCTGAAAGCACATCAAAACTTAATGTACGCTGGGACTGAGCTCACAAGTGGACCTTGGACTCCATCTCATGCGATAAGAGGCATGTGATCCCCAGTAGCTCAGGCCAGTCACATCTTGGCTTTACAGCACACCGCAAGGACGTAAAAAAGAGGACAGTTCCTGGAAAGAATGACTCCAATTCATACTTGTTGACGTCAACAAACCAGAGATATGCTTGACCATTTAAAAATATTTCCCCAAACCCAAAAGTGGTTCTGTAAGAATGTTCTGAGGTTCTGATATCAAAGCATATTTGCTTGCTGTCTGGCTTGTTCCATTGGCTTATCTGGAGCAGAAATACATATACATTTGTGTGCTTGCATTGCTACATGCATGCCTATGAATATGTGTAGGTTACTGCATAAATACATAAACATATAGCAGGAAGTGAAAAATACAATGTATTTCAATTAATCTGTCAAGGAAATTTTGCATTTATGAAGATATACATATATGAGTTTTTGTATATCACAAGTACATAAACACATTATGTGTGTGGTCAATATGAAAGCATTAATAACATTGTCATTTCAAAAAAAGCATTCAAAATCTGCCTGTTAATTTTGCTCTTGAATGACCAGAGGGTTTTATGCTCCTTCCATATCTTCTGACAGGAGCACTGGATGGCCACAAGATTCCTGAAATTCCTGGCACAGAAGGCATGGTAGAGGGTAATCTGCAGTCCTTCTGGCAGGATAAAAGTGATCTGGGACTTGGTAAGGCAGAATCAGAACAAGGCAGAGAGATTTGTCTCTTAGCTGAGGGAGATGGTGATAATTTTTTAGTGTTCACCTCAGGCCTGAGGTGGTGCAGTCCCAAGGTGTCAACCTTCCAGCAGATCCTATACTGGGCAGGGAAAGATCTACTTGGTGAACAAGCCTCAGTCCCACAAACAGGAGTGAAAAGACAGATGCTGCGATTAGTTCAGATCTATGCCGGTGTAAGCGCAGTCATGACAATTTGTTCAATGTATCTTCAAAAGATATGCAACTATGATCATTTTCTGGGATTCACCTAACCGTGCAAAATAAACCTAATGAAACGAATGCAGAGTAGTCCATGGTACTGGACACTGCTACATCCCATTTCCCATCCTCAGCTGGTAAAAACATCTGTAGGGAAAAAGAACCGCCTACAACTGCTTATGGATATGAATTTTATGAACATTTCTCAGCCAATATCAGCCTGCTGATCACCTTTCCCTGTACACAGTCACTCAGTGTAGGAAAATTACAGAAAAAGAGAGTTTTAAGAAGAATAAAAAAAAAAAAAGGAAGCTAAGGAGAGACCTTCTCGCTCTCTACAGCTCCCTGAAAGGAGGGTGTAGTGAGGGGGCGGTCGGTCTCTTCTGCCAAGGAACAGGAGATGGGACAAGAGGAAACGGCTTCAAGTTGCACCAGGGGAGGTTTAGGTTGGATATTAGGAAAAATTTCTTCACCAAAAGGGTTATCAAAGGTTGGAAAAGGCTGCCCAGGGCAGTGGTGGAGTCGCCATCCCTGTAGGTATTTAAAAGATGGGTAGATGTGGTGCTGAGGGACATGGTTTAGTGGTGGTTTTGGCAGTGTTAGGTTGATGGTTGGACTCAATGATATTAAAGGTCCCTTCCAAGCTGGACAATTCTATGATTCTATGAGCAGGTCAGATAGAAGACCCACCACGTGGGTTTTTCAAGTCTTGTAGAGTTTGATTTTGTCCCATTTGTGTGACAATGAGTGACAGCTGCAGAGAGAACAGTCATATTCACAACAGCACTGCACAGTCTGAAACAAAGCAGCATGTCAACCTCGCTTACATCTGGACTGCCAAGAGGGAAAGATTAAGTGCAATCTGATGACAGCATTGTTCTCCCCATTCTCATAAAACACGGAGTCTACCAGATTTTCCCTTCTGGTTCATCAGCTGCGAAACGCTTGGTTTCACAAAATGTCAGATCCCCAGCCACCACTCACAAGGTGTTAGATGAAGTGATGGGAGTTGCTGGGATCCCAGGGTAATAGGAACCATATGACCGCCTGACTTGTTACAACACTAGCTCGGAAGTTGATTTAAAGGGAGGGAGGAAGGGAAGGGGCTTCCAGTTGTGTAAATCCTCGTCCGATGAGTACTGGTGGGTAAGGGGTAAGCGCCTACTCTTGTGAAGTGGGGATGGCCACATGCTCTGCAGCTCACCCATCTCACCCAAATGTCAACCCATCAAATCCTGTAGACAGACAGAGAGTGACACAGAAGTAGGTTTGTTGTTTGTGTGGGGAGGGGAAGGCGGGCTTCCCCCAGCTGCTGCTAAACAACACGTACCCAGATAATATGAACTCTGAGGACAGACTGAATGAACTGGGATTGGTTGGATGGAAGAGGCATGAGATGGGGGAGAGGGGAAGAGAAGGAAAGAAACTGATAACCTTCAAGAGCATGAACAAATGCCTCAGAGCATACAAAACTACACTGTTCTCAGCGTCTGTGATAATCAAGAGCTTAAACTGCAGAACAGTTAATCTTTCTGCTTAAATGTGAGGAGAAACTCTGCATTAGGATGAATCTTGTGTGCTGGAATCTGTTTTATGGAAAACTTTTGCCTGCTGGAAAGCTTTAAGGTGAGTTTAAATAAACTGCTGTCAGGAAGAGCATAGATGTAATTGTTCCTGCCTTGGGACTGGACGGTCTTTCAGGGCCTGCCAGGATGTTGGGAATCCCACTAGGAATCAGAACTAATCCCACCCTCTCAATCACACAGGCATGACAATTAGCTGCTTTAGTTTTCAGTCACAACCCTATGACAAATAAAGCTTGACAGCTCTATTGCCTATGGCCCATTCATTGGTATATCGTGCCCTTCAGTTGGGTTTGCCATCCCCTTTTATCCAGCTCTTGTTCTCATTAGCTGATCAACAACATGCTTGTTTCTCCTTGTTTAGAAATTCTTTACAGCCATATGGACTAAACAGAAGAAAAAAAGAAGCATCAAAACCCAAATAAATATCACTAAATATAGTTAGGGCCAGCTGGTTTTAATAAGAATGGTCTCAAGGCAGCCATGCCAAAAGCAATCTGAGCAGAGTCTTATGGCATGATCTGTTGATCAGCCAACATCTTTCAGGGGTTTACTGTATCCCCTGCAGTGAAATTGCGTCCCTGTGTAATACAATGACGGTGCATTCCAGACATATTTTTCTGCTGAGAGGCAGTGTTTTGGATGCAGTGGGAGCAATTGCTGTCATCTGATCCTTGGGCTCTGTTTTACGTTGAAGGCATCGCATTGAAACCTAGATAGGCTCAATAACCAAGGTGACCTCATGGGAAGGAACCGTCGCCACGGAGAGTCCCCCAGTGTGTTGGGGAGGATTATGCATATGTGTGTGAACCAATCTTGGGACATGTCTTTAGGATCTTCCATTTTCTGACCACCCCAGTCATCATGTAGACCACTGGGCCCAGTGTGTTAGTGAATGGTACGAGTTACGCAGTCAGGTAGGCTGACAGCAGTCTGGGTTCCCCAGGAAGTTTTTATACGGACGGGATCCAGCTCTTCTTGTTGAACAGCTTCCTGACCAGGGTATCTATTAATTGCACAGGCTATTAAAACATGACAAGGCCTGTGAGCCAGAAAGACCCTGCTACCTGCATGTTTTCTCTGTCCCAGCAGGGACAAAGGGAATCAGATAAGTCTAGAGTAGGTTTTTTTCACTTGGAAAAACAGAGGAGGAAGGAAAGGAGACCAAAACACCACAGGGCCATCCAGGCAGGTATTAGACCCTTAGACTTTTTGTTACTGGGCTTAGGAATATTCAATATCGGCTTCTTTCACCAACAGAGAAAGATGGTAGATGGGGAAATGGCCTGCCGTATCCTCCACCAGTCCATCATCTCAGAAGACTGTCTTAGAGCCAGCCCCACTCTGCCTCGAGATATGCATATTGATTTGATTCATCCTCAAGATTTCTCCCAGTTCTGATTTGATGTGGTTTTACTGGTGGTTTCGCAGATGAGCCAATCCAAGACCTGCTGAAGTCAAAGGAGTAAAGACAAGCATAGAGAGTTGTAGCTGTTATATCTAGGTCACATAGCTCTGACTTTCTGAAAGGAATTTGAGATATCTCCATATTCAAAGGGCTGCAGTCTCATGTCAGATCACATTTCCTCATGGTCCTTTCTATACTGAATAATTGTTGATGTGCACATCTCAGTTCTTATATTTCATCACACAAACAGCCAGAGAATATTCAACACAGAGTAAAGAAGCACTCGATAGCCATCACGTCCTGGGGACAGACCAGAGGTTCAACTGTCAGTGGACAGAGGACCTCTTCCAGACCTAGTTCTGGATAAAAATGTTAGTGCATTCCACTGTCTGTCTCTATTTGCCAGCCTGAAGTTTGATATTGCTGCAGCTTGCCAGCGCACAGGACAATGTTGACATTCATTATGTACTCCAGGCAAAGTCATTAAGATTTGCTGATGAAGGCTTGGTTTTATATATAGCTGATGTGGTTTCAGCCTCCCCACAATGTCTGTTCTTCCCTGTCCCCAGAAGAAACCTCAAGCCCTCGCAACCAGCAGAAGGTGGGACACTCTTTAATTCACTTCAGCACAAAGACAGGTAACCTTGTGCTGAAAGGTAACACCCATGTGAACTACTCCAGAGCAAACCACAAAGACAGTTAACCTTGAAGAAGGTTGTGCACCAAACAGCCAGCAGGGGATAGAAGGTGGAAGTGGGTAAACAGCAAGAATTTTTTCAGTTTTCATGGTCAGAGAGAGATGAATCTGTCTCCTACTCCATCTGTCCTCTCTCCTTGCTCCCATGGAAGCTCCTTTGGCATTGCTCAATTTGTCATAGGAATTACCCACTTACATAGTTGCGAAAGCCACTTTACTCCACTTTTGAGTATCATTTTAGCTCGCGTTACATCAGGTAAAAGGCAGATCATTGCACGTACATGAATACAGAAGGCACAGTGATCGTGTGTAATTAAAATGTGTTTATAAGACCTCATCTTTCCCCCAAAGAATGACAAATCAGTTTATTCTGTTTAGGTTTATTTCAAGCCGTACTTCCTGAGAGTGTTCTTCCAACAGGAAACTCTTTGTTAGCATTACTTGACATATGGGAGAAAACTGGATGGGACCCCATCAAATAGCAAAGCTACTAGAGTCCCCTTTTGCTCATTAGACCTGATCCTAATCTTATTTATAAATCTTCATCCTAACAAGGCTTCGTTTTCCTGCCTATGCCAAAAAAAGCAAACGCAGAATTAACAAAATATTTGCAAAACTAACCCTTTCTCTGCAATTCCAGAGTTGGTTGAAATCTCAGAAAATCATCTCACTCACGTCTCCTCTGCCAAGACCGGACTGAGTCTACCTGTCATTCCCAGCAGGAATGTGCCTAAAATCTGCAGGGATGGTAAACTCTCTGTCTTCCCAAGTAATGCACAGAAGGTTTCCTTTCCCAAGCCATTACACAGATTTTGGTGGATTTGTTTGTTTGTTTGTCTTTGTACAGATGCCTCAACTGATTCATCCTTGTTGTGATCCTCTGACTATTTAGCCTATCTGGATTGGATACTGAGAACTCAAAAATAACTTTTTAGCCCTTTCTTCACAATGTTATTTTTACACTGCAGATGCTCTTCATTTTTCTTGGGAACTTTCAACTACTTCAAGTTTATACAGCACCAAGCCATATGGAAAATCACTTCCATTGGTGCAGTACTGTAACAGTACAAAATATTAATATTAATATTTTTTCATCTACAGATTTGATTAGTACTAGTTAGAAGTTGAAAGGAAAATGCAGGTGAGGAAATTACTGTATTTGCACGTGCTCCAAGCTTGGCTACGTAAAGCACAAGTCCTTTGCTCAATGCACCATGCTTGGCATTCGAAATAAATTGATGAGTTCTGTCACTGGTAACTCACTAAGCAGAGATAATCAGACCGTTTATAATTGTCCAATGGGATGTCAGAATCACACCTATCAACTCCATAAGATATGTCCCCAAAGTGGAGGGAGAAAGAAGTGAAGTAAAATAAAAGCAACTTCTGCTAGCAACATAGTGTTCCTCTCAGCTTCCTCCTGCCGCTCTGTCCCGTGCAGTGCAAATCTCAGTTATGTGCTGAATGCTGATTTTTCAGACGCAGTGGTAACAGGAAAACTCTTCATCTGCTTCATATGAGCAGAGTCAGAAATGGACGTTTGCCATGTAGCCAGAGAGACAAATTTGCCCATCAGTTTATGCATATGTTTCATAAACAAAAAGGAAGTCTATGCTAAGGCACTGGGGGAGATGTTATAAAGTTTTTATTGCGACTTGTTTTTGTAAGTCTTGTCTAGCAAATCCATGTGGTTTCCCTCAAATTTTCAGCAATAAACATTTAACAGCATGTTCCACCATTCCACTTATATAGGAGATTTTGTTGGGTGAGTGAAAGAAATTGCTCAGAAGGAACAAGGATGGCTGTGTTGCAGTGTGACAACTACATGCTGCAGAGAGCCTGAGAGTCTCAGGCTCGTTGCCTCTGCAAGATGACCTGTGGATGTGGCATCTTTGTCCTGAGACTGGGAGAGATCCCATTTTTTTACGTAAAGCAGTAAGTACTCCTGATCAAAAAATGTCAGATGGCCAAGCAAAATTTTGAAAGAATCATACAATGGTTTAGGTTGGAAGGGACCTTAAAGATCATCGCGTTCCAACCCCACTGCCATGGAAGCAGGAAGACCTTTCAGAGGTCATCACTGTTTCCTACAAGACCTACCCAATAAAATTGCACTTTACTATTCAACCCTGATTACCGCCCCACGGAATACTGTTTCCTCTACTGCGTACCCACTCTTGCTTCAAGAGGTAAAAGAGACGTCACAGATTAATCAGATGCCATGGAAATCATGTTATGTCAACATGGCAAGACTTTTGCTGTCCACCACGACCGGAGCTGTGTGGAAAATAGTGAACTGAAGCAGTGGACTGGAGAGTTCAAAGAACAAAGGAGGCCTTCTGTATATCCCTGGTGGAGAGACTCAAAGAGCATCACACGGGATCACTGCGCTGGGCATGAGGACCAAATTACCAGTCAAAGGCAGACCACGTGTAGTCTAGAAAACACAATCAGTTCTTTCTATGAGAAAACAAGCATGAAACAGGCTAGTTATATCTGGAACAAGGACATGAAAGGTGAGATCCACAGCAATTATCTCCAGCTACCTAAATATATGGAATAGGAATTCCTCTCACCTGCTGCTGGTTGTGTACCCCAGATGTCTGGGAAAGAAACAGAAGAGAAATAGAACTTTGAGGTCACAATGCACCTGGTCTGTAGAAGAGACAGAAGTTATGATGAGATGTGTTGTTCTCTGAAAAATATACAGGAGAGAAATAGGAACTTTGCAGGTGCAGTGTTTCTGGTCTATAGAAGAGACAGACTTCAACATGAGATGGATCGCTGTGTAAAAATACCCTTTTCCTCTACAGTGACTGGAGGGCACTGTGAGTGACTAACTCCAGTGTAGACATCGACATTGTAGTTGTCTGACACAAGGTAAGAACCCCGTTCCTCATGTCCAGTAACAACTGATCCAGGCTTTCTCTCTAAACTCTCTAAAGATTATATATATTATATTAAATATATTTTTATATGTGTGTATATATATGTATATATGTTTGTGCGTATATACATACACACACACACACATATATATAAACATATATATATTATATATAAACATATAGGTGCTTCCAGAGAGTGATTCATTCCACTTGAAAAAAATAAGAATGTAAGAGGAACTGCAGGAGGTCAGAGCTCTGATCCACCTAGCACAGTCCTGCTTGGAAATTGGCCAACCGCAAATGCCCAGGAAGAATATAAAATCAAAAGAAATATACATCCTCAAAATACGTTCCAGAAATTTCTGCCTCAGGGACTTCCTGACCTGGAGTGGGTATCTTTATATAGTAAACTTCATGTTTTTTATCTGTCATTAACTTGTTCATATTTGGAGTCGATGTAAACATTTAGCATCAGTAAACATGTGTTGACTCAAGTGTCTAATCTGGGTGATTCGCTCCATGAGAGTGCTCTGCCTCTCTAAGCAGCCCAGACAACTTGCCTAGACTAAGTGCTTAATTTTCAAGTGAGATGAATCCTACTCCCAGCAATCAGGAAAATAGCAGGTATAACTATGTTTTGCAGCTGGCTGCATTCATTTACCCCTCTCGTAGCAGCTTCCAGGGACTCCCAGTGCCTTGAATACTAGACAAGCTCTGACAGAGTCCCTCAGGTCGGTAACTCCAAAATATCGCATTCCCAGAAAAGAAACCCCAGGTCCTTGACACTGGGAACCCGGCACCAAAGTCCACAAAGAAAAGGAAGAAAATTAAAAGCCAGCAGAGTCCATAGGAATATAGAGTCAGTAGACAGCTGGAGAGAGGTACTAAGATGTATAACAGACAGAAATATGTGTAGAAAAAATCATTATGAATGTTGGTCTGGATAAGAACATCTCTTAGACCAGTAATGGACAAATACCCCAAATCAGCTGGGTGGTTTGGCTTACTGTCATCGACCTTAACGTTCTGGTTTTAAGATGAGGTGAATCACCTCTTAGAGGTACCTATATTCCTTCATGAATTAAGAAGGGAGCTTAGCAATTATAAATACTTTTTGCATGCTCCAACACACAGGGAATGCTTTTGCAGACCAGAAAATCTGGGGTATATTGAAAGCCTGATCCCTCCCCTCTGCGAACCCTCAGTGTTCAGGGGTATTGCATTCATTTGTTCTGCTTTCTGCTGTTAACAGCTGCATGTGAAATGTCCCTGGGCTATTATTACATAGTTTGTTTTACTTAAAGAAAATCATCCTTTCAGCTCGTGCTTGTCATGTCAAATAGTCCAAAGCCCTCAGAAACACACACACATTTGCACATAGAAGAATTTCAGATGGGCTGGGCATATTGCGCACCCAACAGAAAAACATCAAGCTCACATGCTCACCGTAACTTTGTTCCAAGAGCCAAGGCATGTTTACAAAACACGCCTCCACCAGGATTCCTCTTTTCCATACCAAGAAAGCACTTAGCATAGTATGAATTCCCCAGAATCCAATGGAAGGAAATCCTAGAAGATGAAAAATGGTGAGGTAAGATGCAAACCCAGTTAGCCAATGTAATTTCATCTGTGTAATATTACCTATTACCTCATTAAAATAGAGTAGAAAAAATAAACTTTAACAGTATTTATCTCAAGGTAATTCTTCCAGCATGTTTCCTGCTCTCTTGTTCTTCAGGGTTTTCTTTAGCAGTTTTTGGAAATGAGCCTCTGATGGGAGCTACCGTAATCTAGCAAGCGTTTGTTTAAATGGCAGTTAGCTTTTATAAAGCACGTTATTTCCGTCGCAGGTGGCATCGGTTGTGCTCAGAGAAGCTCATAAGCCCCGTTCAACAGAGTAGGGACATTCTGCATCATAAAAGGGAGTGCTGGAAAAACCCCAGGCAACTCCAGCAGGACTGGCATTGCCATGAAAAAAAAAGCTCTCAGCCCTGATGTAAAACCAGACAGATGCAGCAGTGACTCAAAACTATCTGATGGATTATCCATCTCCCAGAGGAGAACAGCAACAGATGTTAGTTCATGCACACACACACAAAATTGTCACTGGCATCCATTCTCCTTACCAATACCGTCTTTTATCTTGAGAGAGTATTCGGACACTATTGATTTTTGTCCTGATTAAGACGTCCAAGTCTTGACATGTTTCCAGTTGTAATTTGGGCTGTACAAACTCAGAAGTTCTTTAGTTCAGGGAAATTGCAAAGAAGGAATCAATAAACAGATATTATTAACCTTAATGGGGAAAGATTGCTGGAGAGTTTGACAAAGGATTCCTGGGTTTTTGGGCTTTACTGCATGGTTAATTTACCACCTCGCTCAGAAGTTGTGGTGTGTCACACAGCATCATAAGGGGTTTAGGAGGCATCTGATCTGTGGCTAGGATGCACAGATGTGCCTATGCTAAGAACTTTGCTAGAATGAAAGTTCGAGGAAAATTAATATTCATTCTGGAAAGGCTCGAACAGACACCTCGCAGGGGGAGATGGAGGGATGAGCAGTATATGAGTGCTTCTGGATGAAGGGCTTGAATGCAAAACATCCTTGGCAGGACTGCATTAGAGTGCAAAGACAAGGAAAGGTGAATTCATAAACATTTCAGTGGGTAACAGGGAGAATGTGAAACTGTGAGAGGGCACAACAGGTTGCTATTCAAGAATCAAAGCAAGGTTTGTGTCCAGAGATAGGGCAGTCCTGCTGTCCTGTCATAACATGAGGCTGAGCCAGACAAGCAACAAAGGTAGGAGAATGTGCACGAGAGGAAGAGAAGGCCAGAAATGTGGTTTCTTTCTTACGTAGAAATTAATTTTGCTCCTCAGGCTGAGCCACATCTTATCTTGATTTTCATTAGACGCTTGTTAGGTCCTATTCATAGAATCATAGAGTGGTTTGGGTTGGAAGGGACCTTTAAAGGCCGTCTAGTCTGACCCCCCTACCATGAGTAGGGACATCTTCAACTAGACCAGGTTGCTCAGAGCTCCATCCAACCTGGCCTGGAACGTTTCCAGGGATGGGGCAGCCACCACCTCTCTGGGCAATCTGGGCCAGGGTTTTACCACCCTCAGCATAAAAACTTTCTTCCTCATATCTAGTCTGAACCGACCCTTTTTTAGTTTAAAACCATTGCCCCTTGTTCCTTCCCCGCTTTTTCTCACTGCTCGTCCCAGGCTGAATTCACTCCCTGCAGCTCCAGAGTTAAGTTTTCATGACCTTCCCCTCCCTGTCTACTTGAGCCATCCCACGTCTCCCATTGGCCTGGACTCCTCTGAGCTACTTCATCCCTTCTCCTGCTTCCTCCTGCCTCCCAGCCACAGGTCATGCAAAGTTAGGAAGGCCAAGGATAAGCCAGCCTGAATCTTAAAATGGCGTGTCAGCTGTGAAGGCTTAAAAATACACTACTGATGGCAACTGGAACCTCTTGACTGCATACTTAGCCTGTGATAAAAGTAATTAGCTAGTCTGGGAGTGTAGGAGGGAGAAGCCAGCAGGAAAAAGAAACACAGAGATGTAAAGAACATAATGAACTGTTTACAAGGGGGTGCTGGCTTCATGTCCTTTATCTGAGGCTGCTGAATAGCTGACACCACCATGTCGATCATGTGGTGGGGCTCTGCTCCTGTTGCTATTCTCAAAGTCTGCTTGACCCTCAGGGATTAGCCACTCCTCAATCCAGTCTGAGGTTTCAAGAAACAAGGCTTAGTGGAGTCTCAGGTCAAGGAAAGAAGCAGATGGCCGCTAACGAAGATTGGCTTCTGATAAACAACAGACTTGGGGTACAGCCCTTGGTGTGGGAAACAAACCTGCAAAGAAGAGGGAACAAGCCCTTGCTTTCACCTTGACCCCACCCCGTCTTCTCTTCCTCGGCGTCCCTCAGTCACCCACCTACTCAGGTACCAACACTTTGGGTTAGTTGGGATCCCCACAGGTAGGGATGCCACCTTGTTCAGGATGTTACTTAGAAATTTAAAGAAAACCCTAAAAAGAATCAGTGGGGTGGAGGAGAAGGATGAGTATGGAAACAGAGCTTAAAATGTATGGAAATTAGATCGGTAAAAAAATGTTGCTCAAGCTGAGAGCTCACGGTAATTTGCAAGTTGACTGCACTGTTCATGAGGGAATGGGGAGAGAGGGGAGACTTTTACATTTCATTAAGTCTACCCAGAATTCAGTACAGGTAGGTGAAGAATTTCCTCTATCTGCATTTCCTGTAAACATAACAAAGTAATGGGCAGGGGATCTCATTTTCTTATCTATGAAGAAGAGACAACAGCTGTTTCAATTAAAAGTTGGAGGTTTTTTACATTATCAGGATGAAAGAGCATAGATAATATTGCAATAAGGAATCGTGTTCCCATAAGAACAGGGAGAAAGTGAGAAAGCTTTGTTTATTGGTCACTTTTCAATATGATAATACCAAGTTCTCAGGACTGAGGCTGTCCTAGGGGTAAGACAATATAAGAAGTTTATGATTCTCACCTAACTCCACGTAATGGAGTTCCTAAACTGTACTGATATAAGTGGGAGCCAAAGGGTTAAACATCTTAAAATTTCACGTGCTATCTGGTAAGGCAGTATTTACGGTGAAATCACTGGACCTGTCTTACTGCAGCTTTAGGGATCCTTCTCACTCCATGAGGCACCAAATACTTCCGTGTGGTGAGACAGATGTAACACCTGAACCCCAAACACTGATGCCTGAGCACTCTCTTGACTGGCTACAAAGTCTTGATATGAAAACTTCAGAGAACCTTCACAGCAAAGGCCAGCAGCTACCCAGTCTTTGGTCCACCATTGCCTTAGAGATGGGAGAGTGAAAATCCAGAGCTTGTCTTTTCCGGTTTCAGTGTTGGTCCAGCAATACACTTTAAAACACAGAATCGCAAAAGAACCATTCATGGAATGATAGAATCACAGAATAGTTTGGGTTGGAAGGGACCTTTAAAGACCATCTAGTCGACCCCCCCTGCCATAAGCAGGGACATCTTCAACTAGATCAGGTTGCTCAGAGCCCCGTCCAACCTGGCCTGGAATGTTTCCAGGGATGGGGCATCTCCCACCTCTCTGGGCAACCTGGGCCAGGGGCTCACCACCCTCACAGTAAAAAATTTCTTCCTTATATCCAGTCTAAATCTACCCTTTTTTAGTTTAAAACCATTACCTTTTGTCCTATTGCAACAGGCCCTACTAAAAAGTCTGTCCCCATCTTTCTTATAAGCCCCCTTTAAGTACTGAAAGGCCACAATAAGGTCTCCGCGGAGCCTTCTCTTCTCCAGGCTGAACCCCCCCTGTCCCCGCCTGTCCTCCCCGCAGAGGGGCTCAGCCCTCGCAGCATCTCCGGGCCCTCCTCTGGCCCCGCTCCCCCAGGGCCGTGTCTCTGCTGTTGGGACCCCCCGAGCTGGAGGCGGCGCTGCAGGGGGGGCTCCCCAGAGCGCAGCAGAGGGGCACAGTCCCCCCTCGCCCCGCTGGCCACGCTGCTGGGGATGCACCCGGGGTGCCGGGGGCTCGCTGGGCTGCCAGCACACGTTGCCGGCTCGTGGCCAGCTTTTCACCCCCCAGTGCCCCCAGGTCCTTCTCGGCAGGGCTGCTCTCCATCCCTCCATCCCCAGCCTGTATGGATACCGGGGGTTGCCCTGACCCGGGTGCAGAACCTCAGAAAAGAAAATAGATCCTTGCTAATTCACTGTCATTAACAATGTACACATTGCAGTTTAATTAGATAGCGGTGAAATTCCCAGTCAAAGCTGTTATTTTCAGACCCACTCCAACAGATGTCAACCAAGTGGTTTTGCATAATTTCAATTCCTCAGCTTCTCTGGATTTTGATCGATGGATTTCTTTTCTTTTCTGCTGATATGTGACTAGAAGAGTGAGTTTTGTTTGTCTATTCACTTATTCCTTTGGCAGGTTTAGTGTGAAAAGAGTGGGACATTTTTTGGTTGCCTGGCTGGGAGTGAGGGTGGGGAATGAGAGCAGTGCTTTAGCCTTTGATGGGATGAAACAAACTTCTTTCCTGGATCATTAGATGATTTGAATCCAGTGCTAAGAAACTTTCTGCCATACTGATTTAATTCCTTCCTTTGCCTTTTTTGAATAGAAGTCTGAACCTTTGGACCCTACATTATGATTAAGAATTAACTCAGGAAATGTTGCTTATCTAAAGCATCTATCACACAAAATTTGTCTAGGCTAATCCCTCAAATAGCTGAGATTCCAGCTGTCTAACATTTTGGTGGCTAAATTTAGATAAGATAAATACTATGCTATGTGTCTCAACAGCTGTGAAGCAGTAAATATAGCAGGGGACATACTTTCTAGTGACAGATAGAAAACCTTTTATATTAAACTACTAATCTCTGCCACTTCACCAACTTTTTTTAGAAGATTGGTCTGAATGCAGGCATCTACACAATATAGTTATGTCAAAGGATGATTACGTTGTATTTGGCCAAACAGTTCACAGATATCTTCTTGACGGAAGTGAAATATATTTAGCTGTTAAAATGTTAGTATGCACAAAGCTACTGAACCTGCTTTTTGTAGCATTATGAATGAGACATTCTGACAGATCAAATTTTTTAATCATTTAGCATTCCCTGCTTTGGTTTTTCTCTGTAATATAAAGTTTATAGGATTAAGCTTAATGTTGGGAAAAAAAAAATATGTTTATTTCATTATACAGAAACATCAGCACGCAATGGATCCAGAAGAGATACAAATTAAAGCACTGACTAAGTATGATACTAAAATTATATTGCTGGAAAAGTCAGTAGATCCCTTGATGTGTGCAGCTCCGTGAGTAGAGATAAGTATTCAAGATTTCAAATCCAACTGGTCAAAACTCAACATTTCCATTTTATGGGAAACTAACATTAACAAATATGTTCTTTGTTCCAAACGGAAGAGAGCTTTTGAAGTTTCCCACAAAACAGAGAAAGTGTCATACTGCCCCATTTTAACACAGACAGAAGACACTTTGATCCAGAAAAGATAAGAATTTTTAGTGAGTACTGAGAAGCAGCCGTCCTTGATTTTTTCAGACAACAAATACTGCATTTACTCAGCAATACTGAGGTAGTATTGATCATATTTCACGAAATCTTTCAAATTTGAAGGAAAAATTAAGGCGTTCTACACAAAGTTTGCCAAATGTTTTTTTGCCTGTGATAGCTTAACAAAAGTGAAGTTTCTTAATCAAAACTAGCAGAAAGATTTACTCTCAGGACCATCTTCAAGAAGAGGAGACAGTCGTAAGAGCTAGTAAAGCATCTCACGAAAATGCTTCCAGCTTCTGGAATAATGAGGCATTTTCAAAGATGATTTGAGAGTATAAATATCTATATTTTCTGTATCCTGGCTAGGTTTAGAAACAGACCTCTTCATGTAGTCACTCAATTGAAAAAAAAAAAAAGAAAGAAAGAAATAAAAAAATCCTCATCAGATCTTTCTGTTGAAGATAAGGACTTTGCAAACAGAAACGCACTCAGATGTCCTGCACAGAGAACCCCTTATTTCTGGGGGAACTGACATTAAGATTTCAATGCATTTCCATCTTTTTTGGTTTTTTTCTTTTTTTCTCCTCTATTTTGATCATCTTCCCACCCATGAAAAGGTGCTAAAAACCTGACTTCTGAGGATCAACATCACAATTTAATAAAAATAATGGGGGGGGGAGGGGATAAAGGGCAGGAGGGTAATCGAGTAGGGATCTTCTGCTCCGTGCTTTGTACTGCTTTGTGTCACTGAAAGGAGCGCAAGTCCTCTGCTGCGTCTGGGCTTGACTAACTGAAATACATAACTGTAAAATTAGCTGAGGTGAATCCCACCCCAAAAACAATCCATCAGCCCTGGTTGAATGGAAGTTGGCAGCAGCTCTGGCAGTATTTCATCTGCATTAGCTGCTAATATCAACATTAGTTCAGTATTCAATCATAGGAAGTCAAACAAATCTCAGAGCCTGATAGAAATATATACAGTGGGCACAAAGATAGACTCCAGTTTTACTTCCATGTAAATCTGCTTCCTTTCTTGAAGCTGTTTCTGATTTACTGTGAGGTATGTGTGTGCAGGATGCAACCCAAGGAACACATCTGTACGATGATAATTTTCATACCAAAGATATGTTTGGTGCATGACAAATAAAGCAGTAATCCCCTCAATGATCTAGTTCAGACAAGAGCCAAACAGATCAGACGCAAGTATAAATAGCAAACCACAGGCCTGCTTTTCCATAACTGCCAATTTATTATTGCAAGTCTCTCTTCTTTTTCTTTTTTTTTCCCCAATAGTTCCAGCTTCTGGATTCCTGTGACTGCTTAAAAATATCATGCTTCATTTAGAAAAACAGGGGGGGGGGGAAATTTAGCTACTTCTTATTCAATGGTTGTGGGAAAACCCTGAAAATGTGGTGTTTTAGCTGAAGACTCCGTCAGCAGAAGGCGAATATAGGTAAACCTGGTTAGGGATGTGAACCGGGGCTATTTGAAGACTAGCGACCTCAAATACCACAGGAGTGGAACGTTTGTGGGTTTAATGTAAAAATGTCTGAGCCAAAAAATGTAAATAAGGTATACACGTACAAAACTTCAGAACAAAAGAGTTCAAAAGATTCACCAAATCTTTAAATGCAAAGCGGCGTTTAGTAAGCCAGGGATGTGAGCTGGTAAAGATCTCAAGATAAAATCCAGACAGTTTCCCATGGCTGATCCTATATGCACATTATAACCTCCATATTTCATGGCTGCCTGGATTGTGGTTTGACTTTGTTCCCATCTCTAAATGCACTGGATCTGGATATTCTCCTGTCTAACCTCATATATATATATATATTTATTTCAGGCTGATCTCAGTGAATCTGCTTTTGGGTAGAAAGGAAATAGCTTCCAACACAACGCCAAGCTTCCTAGCAACAATCTGGTTTAAAGCAACATCTTAAAGCATCAGCATTTTGGCAAATGACTTTGCCGGCTTCTCTGCCTCCTGCAGGCGTGCCTGTGCTTGGGGCTGGGGCAGGGGCTGCCGAGGGTGACGCTTGCCTCCCTGAGCTGCTGAGCGGAGCCAGCCAGGGCAGAACTGACAACGGAGGCAAGCAGTTACACACAATTCATTTTTGACTCCAAATTTGCCTGCATACTGGCCGACTTTGCCAGTTTAATACAGTTTTCACCAGCGTTGGGGAGGAAGGTCTAAGTTCTGCCAAGTAAGAACAAATCACATAGCACTGGTCTGTTCAGCATCTGTCCTGTTTCCTTAGCCACTGCCCAACTGCTAGCCAAAACGCAGGTGTAGGTATTGCAAAGTGGAAGAATGGACATGGAGATGTGGATAACAGGTATTGATATACGGCAGACTCAAGGGAGTGTGTAGTGACACATGTGGGAAGACGAGCCTGGGTGACATACAAGAAAGATGAGGTATTTTGAGGAGTGGAGGGCATGGAGAGGGCACAGTGATGATGCTGTAGGAGGGATGTTGGGCAGATGTGGGATATGCTTTCAATACTTAAAGTAGGCTTATAGGAAAGATGGGGACAGACTTTTTAGTAGGGCCTCTAGCGATAGGACAAGGGGTAATGGTTTAAAACTAAAAGAGGGGAGATTCAGACTATGTACAAGGAAGAAATTTTTTACGCTGTGGGTGGTAAAATCCTGGCCCAGGTTTCCCAGAGAGGTGGGAGATGCCTCATCCCTGGAAACATTCCAGACCAGGTTGGACAGGGCTCTGGGCAACCTGATCTAGTTGAAGATGTCCCTGCTCATGGCAGGGAGGTTGAACTAGATGGCCTTTAAACGTCCCTTCCAACCCAAACTATTCTGTGATTCTAAGATTCTGTGATTTGATAAAATTGGGAAGGGGTTTGGAGGTGGCGTCCATAAGTTCCTCTTCTTAAGCTCACTGCTCCCAGAGTGATTTATTTGAGTTTCACAAAATTTGTCATGTCTTTAGGGTTTCTGTACCTTACCTCACCGTTTGCACCCAGTCAAGGACATAGTTTGGAAGCAGATTCTGCTCCTGGGACCTTGGTATAGGTGCAGAGATGAACACTAGGCTGAGATAGGCTAAAAATAAAGCCAAAGGTTAAGAACGTGCAGAGTCGAAGGGAAAAACCCAAGTGCTTCTGAAAAGAATCAAGCTCCTGCATAGCACACCCCAGGAGCCAGCCAGCTCTGCTTGGCCAGGATCTCTCCACCCACCCGCTCTGGGCTCCTTTCCCAACCTGTCATGGTGACTCTAACAAGAACCAGTTATGAAAGCACAGATCTGGAACCAGTTCTCTCATGTTCATTAATTGCTAGAAAGAATGATACCGGGATTTTCTTAATGAACAGTAGCATGAGGTAAGGAGGCCTGTAGATATGGGAGAGGAGAAATGGAGGGGGTCTTGGTACTTTGGGGTCTAAATAGGCTGATTTGCCCTTTGAGAGTCCCAAACCACTGTGTCCTTTTCAGCAATTTCCAGTAGCCCAGCTGATCTGATGCCCACCCTGCAAGGTTAATACAAATAACATATGAATGATAAGCGTTCTGCAGCCAGAGCACCATACCGCTGTTGCCATTGAGAACTTTCCTGCTAACACCAATAAACTTTGGCCCAGGCCCACAAAATAGGCAAAACACATTAAAAATAAACAAACAGGTAAAAAAGACTGAAGACAGATGTGGGTTACTGCTCGAGGGTGTTCGCTCTGGGACAGCAATGCTCAGCCTCTGGTTCAGTTACGTGGTTCTGAGTCCACAAAAACCCTACCAAAAGTAAATTTTCCAAATGTGAATGAAATCCAGCCTTGACATGTGGACAGATGGACTTTCCAACACTCATGTGGTCACCAGCCTCCCCATCAAGCTCACCTGGGCAGCAGACAGACTTGGCTGATATGGGTTCCTACACACAGTCATCAGCTCTTCACTCCTCTTGTCATCAGGGCAGGAGGTAACAGCTTTTCTGGTGGTGACGCAATTTTGGTCCTATGGAGATGGGCATTTATGGGGACTTCATCTCAAAATCCCTGGTAAACCCATGTCTAAAAATAAAAAGAAACAAGTCAGGGATTTCCAAAAGAAAGATTCTTTCTACTACATTTTGTCTTTTTTTTTTTTTTCTCCAGTGTCACTTCAAAAAAAAAAGCTCAGACTTTGGTTTTCCCTGTAAATCACTGTACAGATCTCTTGTAATAATGTTCTCCACACCATCAGGGGATGGAGACATGGAATCCAACCACAGTTAGGCAGGGTTTTTGGAAAGAAGGGTGGTCTTCACTCAAGCTGTTTTCTGCTTGCTTTACAACCATGCCCGAGGCAACAGGGGCTTTTATAATAAATATTTATTCTATTAACACTATTATAAATCTAAACAATGAGTAATAAATAATCAACATGGCTTGGATAGTTAATAGAGCACCATATATCAATGGAAGTTCACACGGATTTCACAAAGCCTTTTCTGCTAACAGATGGGCCAACGAAAACTTTTTAACGTGCTTACAGTTTTCAGGCAGAGAAAGACAATGCCCATGTATGAGAAGACAAGAGGTTTAGTACATCTCAAATGACTATTCAGCATTCTCTTTCTTCAGTAACGGCCAGCTGTTCGGGTAAAATGTTGCCTGAGGCTGTACTGAGAAGTGAGGAAACAATTTGCCTATGAAGGAAGTACTCATTTTGAATAAAACCCGATCAGTTTTGTAAGAATAATATCTCTACCAAGGAAGACACTTTTAAAAGAATAGAAATAATTGTCATGCTTATGTCAAATGCAGATGATCATTTAAGTTGGAGAGAAAAAGTATAACAACACTTTTTAAGAATCAAAAATAATAAAGTATTAGGGAAAGGCAAAACCATGCATTTGTCTTGTCAGATTTAAAGTAAAAGCTTTTGATGGCTAATTGCAATGTACCTTTTTTTCTTCTTCACATGTGAAGTTGAAGAGAAGTATTAACTATCTGGAGTATGTAGTGAAATGTCTTGTTTCCCATATAGCTCATCTTTTTCCAGTATTTCTTTTTTTTCTAGGATGTCTTTGCCAAAGAAAAAAAACCAAAACAACAAAAACCCAACCCTAAAATCAAAATTTTATTTCAGGTGAAACCAAAATTAATCCCTTTTTCCTGCCATCCCCACTTTTCTACTTCATCCACCAAGACAAAGAAAACTTACTCCCCTTGCTCTTCTCTTGACCCCATCAATTACAGTTGGCAGATATCCTGCAGTGTGAGGGTTTACATCCCATCCAAAAGTTTTAAGATTTGAGTATTTACTACTATGATTTGGGAATCTTCCTGCCATCTGTATAAACATCTCATCCCTTTAGATAACTTTTTTTCCTTATAAATGATTGGGGTGGGCTCACTGCCAGGTCAATAGTACAGAGAGGAGCTCTCTTTAAGCAACGTATCATTACTGCAAGGCAAACACCATTATTTAATGAAAGGGCTCAGTAACCATGGCAGAAAATGATTGAACCACAGTATAGAGTTCTGCGCATCTGAATGTACACATGTGTGCGCTGTGTTGCCTGCGACAATGATGGATGGGTGGGTAATTATATCTACGGAGAGGTTTGTTCCATGGGAACAAGGGGATACTGCAGAAATAGGATCCCATTCTGACTGAAGTCTGGTGTTTCAAAGATGTGCCCAGCTGCACAATTAAAAGTGAATTAAAGGACATGAAGCAGAGCAAAATAGTCCTCATTTCCTCCCAGGCAGTTGCACCTCTGGGATCTGGTTTACTCTTATACGAGATGTTCATGTAGTACGATGAGGTATAATGTCTTGGAAATCAGTTTCTTTCTTTCCCGGCTCAAAATTTGACTCTCTCAAAAATCGATCTGGGGTTTCCAACTGTGAACCCTTCCCAATAAGACTGAAGCATTTTGTGAAAAAATTAGCAGGCACTCCTGGTGGAGAGCAAGGTCCTCGCTATCAACTCTGATGGGCATTAGGGTGGATCTGATGGAACAGTAACGGGGAGCCCAAAAAACTTGGTGTAGAGAGACCCAAGTTCTGAGGTCCTGCCCAGCTGGGAAGCATCACTGCTGCAGAAGGTGGGTACCACGGTCTTAGGACAGCATTGGGTTCATCATGTCTTCAGGCCAGCGTAACATAACTCAGCTGTAAGGCTGAGCTCCTGCCCGTCCTTAGATCACTGCAACAACTTAAGACCTTGCTGAAACTGGATGGTCAGATAAAGCACTGAGACCCTGCATGAAGAGTCTCACACAGCACTCCCTGGGGAAAAGCACCCTGGGGTCTAATGAGTGCCAAGGGTGCCAAGGTGCTGGTGGCCACGAGGCAACTGTGGGTGTCACCTCTTCCTCTGGCATGATGCATGAGCTGTGCTGGGTCGTTGAAGAGGGTAAGAAGAAGAATACCTCCTTAGCTCCCTCCATAAATCCATGCCTGGTTGCAACATGTTGCTTCTAGGAACTGAAGTCTTCTTTTGTGGTTCTGGTTCATGGGATGGTAGCACCACCAGAGGCTGACTGTATATCTGTGTCATCTACTGGTAAATTCTGGTCACCACCAGTTAATTCAAAACATTACTAATTTCTGGCAAAGCACAGACTGTTGTTTTAAAGAAGATCCTCCCAGGGCCCAGGAGAGGACAATAAAGTGTTAGTTTTGCTTTCGGTTATTTCTGGCTTTGAGTGGGTCCAGGTGTTCATAAAGTGTGGCTCAAGCTGTTTGCTGCAGACCTGTATGTAGCCTTTCTGCTCCTCCAACCCAGCAAAAAGGCAGGTGGACCAATTGCAGCCACCCAGAAAGTCGCTCCATTCAGGCTGCGCTCTGCTTTCAGCAAGGCCATGGAGATTTGGCTGAGTCTGGGAGATCCTATGGCTCAGGAACTCAAGGATCCCAGCAGATCCGGATTCAGTTCTCGTCTGCGCAGCTGACCTTGGACAAGTTATTAAGACTGCAATGAGTCATATTGCATTTGGGGACAGAAGGGGGGTGAGAAGGGGGTAGCCTGAACACATAATGCGCCTGTTGCCACATGTGAGGACCTCACCCCACCAGCATAAACCTGCCTAACCCAGTTGTCTCAAAATACTCTCGGCTCATTTAAACTTTTTAATTATCTGGCTTCCCTCATCTGGGCAACTATAACAGAACCAGCTAGGAAAGGCTAACGGGTAGTTGTGCTAGTGGCTTTTTCGGGTATGAAACTTTTAAATGGGAGGGAAACCACTCTACCCATTTGTAGACACGCAAGATCTGGAGAGGGGATGAGTTCATAATTCAAAGACAGACCCAATAAGATGATGCCTATTGAACAAGTGAATAAATAAATATATATTTATATAAATCCCAGGTATATGTACATAGATAATAAGGATCATATATTTATGTTCATTTATGATTTGTTATCTATACATAGGAGGAAATCTTTATAGGCGTGTTTCTTTATTCATGATAATTAAGGGGCAACCTCATGATATAGCAAGTCGGTCAGAGATTTTTAAACTGAGGATACCAGCACTGTATTGACAGGTGGAGGCACTGATCACGTTTTCAGAAGGAAAATCCCTTGCCGAGGTGCTAAGGCAAGAGACTGGTGACTCACAAGCTCCATTCCATTCCGGCACATTGGTTGTAAAGTGGTAGCTCAGAAAGCTGCCAGGAGACAGGTGGAGAGTGGCTCCAGATATGTTACTGCACACCGTTCTCTGAAACAATGATGGCAAACCATTGCACCAGCACTAATGGATCTTGGAGTCGGTACCAGCAGTGATGAGCAGACACACTTTTAAGAGTATAAATGGCACCGTCGATGCACCTTAAAGGAAATCTGCCACTGGCATTTGTTAAAAAACAAAGCAGGCTTCCCAGTTTTCTGCTGTCTGTGTGCACGGCGAAGGTGTCTACACACTAATGCGTGTGAAGTAGCAAATATATACAGCAGCTGAAAACCTTGCTCTCTTGTGAGGTTCCTTGGAGTCCTCAGAAGAGCACGCTTGATGGCATGGTCTCTCTCCCCCTCCAGATCCTCAAACACCAGGCAAGCAGATGGCAAAGCAGGCTACGCAGCTGCAGCTGCCCCTTGGGTCCCAAGGAAGGAGCACGTCTACAAACTCGCAGAATACAAACTTGCAATGAGCTGAGGCAGGAATCAAATGAGTGAGTGTGAAAGAGTTGGAAACAGCCAGGACCGAAATTGTGCGGGGCATGATTTTGTAGGGTGAAATGCCTGCCAGCCTGCCTGCCTGCCTGGATCCCAGTCTGGAGCTGGGAATTAGACCCTCTGCTCCACCAAATTCAGCCAGGAAAGAAGAAAGAGAAAATATTGACTTTCTAAAGGGTGCCAAGAAATGGACTAAGCTCCAGCTCTTAATGGAGAAATCTGGTCTGAGCCTTCTGGTCCTTCCATATCCTTACAGAGTACAGTTAGGCAAAAGAGTATACATAAAATAACTCTGGCTGCAAATGTTCTTTTCAAGCCATGTTAGAGCCAATTTCTCCCTCCTCTCTCTCTCTCTTTTTCTCTTTTAAAATAAAACAACAAACCATATAATAATAATAATGAAAAGATTTACCCTAACTTAAATGACTGGGTTTGGGGTATCAAGTTGCAGGACCAGAATCCATAACTCTGAGGGATTTACAGTCCCTTTTGTGGTGATAAAGGCAAAATTGTTCACAGCCCTTCCCTTAATGTAAAAAGCCTGCCTTCTGCTGCTTGGCCAAGTCTCTTGCCACCAAGAGACTGTGCTTTTGTTGGAAGGGCTGAGCACAAACGATGGCAAAGAGCCTGAAGGACAGGACTTCAAAGTAGTCTGTGGCTGCCCCCATCATGGCAGTGGTGGGAGGAGGAAGAAAGCCTCTTGCATTTGTAATGCATGTTTCTCCCTTTCCCTCATTTAGGAACCACAGGGCCTTTCCTCCATTACCTCCTCCCAGGGCTGCACAGAAGCTAGATTTGCCACTAATCTTTAGCAAATGTGCTCCAGAAAACAAAATGGCTTGTTAACATGCAGCTGGGCCCAGGTTTGCATCTAATCCAGATGCTGAGGCCATGAGGTGGGTGGCTCAGCCCTGTCATGGCCCTCCGCTGTCCTCTGTGCCACCAGCAGTGTCATACATGTGCTGACCGTGAGAGTCAGGATTCGCACCCACCTCCCACACAGCCGTGCCAGCATCTTCCATGTCTGGAGAGCACCGTCACAGATGTGTTCCCATTCTGTTAATTAACCCAGTTGGTCTTCAGCTTTTTTAATCTTCCCATCATCTCTGCCTACTCTAGGAGGCCCGTGGAGCAATGGGTGAGTCCATGACTTTGCACCTTGAAGACATAGGGTGTCATCTAGCAGGGCCTTGCATTCCATCAATGCTGACCAGAAGGCATTCATCTCATGAGCAGAGGAACCCATGGCCCCCTTATGACCTAAGGCTGCATCATGTCCTGCACCAAAACAGGAGAAGCTTGAGCTGTACCTAGCAGCATCATTCAAACCACTTGCATGGAAATTTGATCCAAAAGCCCAAGGGACCCACACTTTTTGGCTGTATCAGCAGGATTCTGCAAAGGTATACTGAACATAGGAAGTTCCATCTTAACATGAGGAGGAACTTCTTTCCTGTGAGGATGGCAGAGCAGTGGCACAGCTGCCCAGAGAGGTGGGGGAGTCTCCCACTCTGGAGCCACCCCAAACCCGCCTGGACGCCATCCTGTGCCACTGCTGGAGGTGACCCTGCTCTGGCAGGGGGTTGGACTGGGGGAGCTCCAGAGGGCCCTTCCAACCCTGACCATTCTGTGATTCTGTCATTCTGTGAACTCTGTGAGTTAATTCATCAACAGTGAATGTGGAGTCCCAAGACCTTCAAAATGTCTTTCCTAGCTCAGTCTTTCCTCCTGCAAAAGTTGTTTCTTGCCTTTGGTAATCCTTGCCACTCTCTCTGAACCTTCCCCAGTCCAGTTCTCTCTTCTTTTTTTGGTCCTTAAGTGGTAGATATGTTCAGGTGGTGGGTTTCTGTTAGGGCCATATTTCTTTGACATGGTCTTATCAGAGCATCTTAAATGTATGTCTCTCATGAGCTTCCAAGACCATGTGCATGATGGAGACGATTGTTTTATTCTGGAGGAGGTAACAGATCACAACGCACAGAATGAAGCTGAAGTGGCTCAATCAGATCCATGCTGAGCAGCTGGGATTGGTACATCTGGTAGATAGACTGCTCCCTTGTTAAATTATAGACTGCTCAGAGTGCAAGGAATAACAGGGACAAACTGTCCATTCCCTCTAATCAGACATCCACTTCCAAAGTACAAGGACGAACTTCACAGATGGTAAGAAATTACTTTCAGATCCCTTTCTCTGGAGTATGCAGTGACTCCTGCAGGCACAAGCAGCAATGTTTCACCCACGCTGACATGGTGCTGCTGAGCAGATCTGCCTCTGGCTATGAGACATAGATAAGGTCGTTGCCTACAACCCCTTGCCATCTCTATAAGAGGGTCTATGCCCAACCGGCATGGTATTTTGGGCCTCAGTGCCTTTGTATAAAGGAAGCTCTGCCCAATTCCATGCCACAAATTTAAACAGGTCCCTCAAATTCTCTTCTCAAGCCTCAGTCTTTGCAGCTTCTGGAAAATTATATACTACAGGGAAACCAGAATTTTCAGTCCAAAATTTTCAAGGATTAAGATACGGCTTGGAAGTTCCCATGTTGCAACAAAGTGATTCTTAGAACTCCAAAGTGTTTAACATGGGTTTTTTTCCTTACTGTACCAAGAAATCCCACAAAACAAGCAATTTTTGTTCTTCTCTGATCTCGGACTGTTCTTTTATTTATTCATTTATTTATTATTCATCCAGTGAACCAAAACCATTGCTTATTCATGCAGCTCTACTAAATACATAGAAAATGTAGGGCATAAAATTATAATATGCATTATTTATTACTTAACAGTATTTTTTGTTCCTATGCCCACACCTTCACTCACCAAGCATTGCAGGAAATTCTTGTGAGGTATGACCTGGCTTATAAGGTTATAATATCCCCAAACTGAAAAATTAGTTCACATCATAACCTCCTTCGAAATCACCTTTTCCAGGGTCTTCACAGTGGCGCTGCAGTGTTGGCATTCAGTCTTTAATTGAATGAGATGGTGTCCCTCTAGTGACTGGACCAAACATAGGCTATAGGACTGCTACTACTGCCAGAGTGGTTTCTGTTGTGTTCAGGGTTTTGGTTCCTACTTACAACCAACATTAAGGTATGTCACAGCTACTGGAGTTCACCATAGATTGGGAATTCCCCCATCCCATCACCAGTTGCAGGAAATTTCCTGCCAGTATTGCTACACACAATTAAGCTGAACTCTGTGCTGGAGCCGGGAGGACAGGTATTTTGTTCACCAAACAAACAGGTCTGTGTGAGTTGCAGCTTTCCATGGGAGGTGAAAAAGTGAGTGTCCCAGAAGAGATGTTTTTCACCCTTCTTAAATGAATGAGAGTCTAGAGAGTTATGACGATAGAGCATGTCACAAGGTAAGTACCCCCAGAAGAAAAAGCAGCATCCCTGGAGTGACCTCACCAGGACAGTCGGTGAATCCTCATGTTGGTAGGTTGCTTGGTAGGTAGGTGGTGGGTTCAGCAGCCTGCAGCGTGAACATGGTAACATTGGGAAGATCTGGCCCCATTGCCAATCCAGACTTGAGGCTCAGTTTAATAACGCATTTGGAACAAGTGCTCTGGGGGTTGTATAAGAAAACCTTTCAGGTGGGACTGCCAGTATTTTGGTTCACTTGATAAATGTGAGAAAGATGCATCCCAAAATAACAACGCTGTTTGAATACAGTGCCTGGAAACCACCCATGGAAATCTGTCAATGGCAAAGGGAAAAGTAGGAACGTAGCTACAGACTCCAGCCTTGCAGTTAAATATTTCTACATCTCTTCAGACAAAGCACAAGCCTCTTTGAAGTGGTATTTTTTTCAAGCATCCTCTGTCAGACATGGCAAACATATTTATGGTCCTATCAAAATCAGAACCTCACTCCCAGCCATGGCTTATGGCTCTGCCTCTCTGCTCAAACATCCTGGAATGGGGTTGGAGAGATGAGATATGTCCTTGGACTCGGGCATGGGAAAAGGACAACTTCCCATTGAGTATCAAAGCATCTTTCAGCTAGCAGAGAAAATTAAGGTCATGTTAGGAGTGAAACTATGTGTTTTGAGCTGATTAAATCTAACCTCAGGAGGCTCCAAAATAAACTCAGTCTTCTAGAGCATTTGACACCCCCCTCGCCAGCCATTTCCCCCTTTCACAAACACATTTTTTTACAAAGGAGACCTTTTTTCCCGCTCTCTTTCTTCTTTCCCCCCTCAAATACATTAACAAGGCTTGAATTGTGTTGCATGCTGCAGAGAACAGACCCCCTTCACCCGGGCAGAATAACCCGGTGGCTTTTCAGAGCACTATATATAGAAATCTACTCTTTTCCACGGGCAGCTCTAAGGATTAGGCGAGGAATGTAATTTGGGTCGGGATGCTCATGTTTGCAACTACAAGGATGCCTGAAGGGTCAGAGAGGGCATACCAGGAGGCTGTTAGCTGCACTGAAAGACACAATACACCGTAAAGTTTGGGTCAGGCCAAGCCGGTTCTGCATAGGAAGCACTTCTCACCTCCCAACACTGGAAATCTTACGTGTCAGACCTGGAGAGGGAAGGATCCCACAGCGCAGCCAGCATCACACATAGATATGAGAGAGCACGCATGACTGTGTGATGCCGGAAGGGGCCCTGCATCATCTACAGCTGCGGAAGGTGCCTTCAAACTTTGAATGGTTTTCCAATGGAACACAGGCCCTATTAAGAGATCACATCTCTTTCCTTGCTGAGTCATTTTGTTTCCAGCCGTCAGCTTAATTTCCAATAAAAGGTTCAATGAATTCCCTTTTACCTGTTGAGACCGCAGGTTTCTCACAGTAGGGATGGCCCATGGCTTCCATCCATGAGATGCAAAAGAGACTGGTGCATTATACACACACATGCAAATACACATTAGCCCTTCCTGACATATAGGCACTGGGGGAATATGCCCCATCACGTCGATGATGAGAGTCACTTCTGTCCCTCAGAGAACAAACCTGTCTCTTGAGCTCCAGGCAAGATTAGGCGTCTACGTGTTTCCACCGTGCAGACTGGAGGAAGGAGTTTGAAATCCAGGACTAAACAGACTGGAAACCTGACCTCTTCTGGAGGGACAAATCTAACTTTTTTCTTTCCCCACCAGCCCATGAAATGTGTCTTTTTTAATTTCCTGTAATTTAATTAAGAGAGGAATTCACATTCGTTAAAAGTTTATCTGCTCAGTAGCCCTTTATGCAATCCCGTCAAAGGGCGTGAATGAAGGTTTTGTAAAGCTCTCCGTCTATCCAAAATAACCTTTATTTCAGCCTCATCGCCACATATTCCTAAACAAACAGCTGAGGCTGCATCTTTCATTTTTTAAACAAGGTGTCCCCTGCTTTCCTCCTCCCACCACAGACAGCTGAATTTCTCTCCCTCTTGTGAGCAGGGGTGAGCAGGACGTGGGAGGGGGAGAAGCATGTCTGGAGAGCTGATCCGTGGGGCAATAGCTAATAAATTCTCAGTGCTGTG
This sequence comes from Pluvialis apricaria, assembly GCA_017639485.1. Lineage (NCBI taxonomy): Eukaryota > Metazoa > Chordata > Aves > Charadriiformes > Charadriidae > Pluvialis > Pluvialis apricaria. The sequence continues at coordinate 2,420,287 of CM030008.1, read as the reverse complement.
GACAATAGAAGCCAAGTCGTGGAGTAATGCCTGGTGATTAACTGATTGATACCAAACACAGACCAGAGATCTGCAGGAACAATGAACACCTCTGTTGCTGATGCAAAATGAGCGTTGTCTTCTCACCACTACCTAACCTCATTTTTTGACATATTTTTAAAAACTGGCCCACAAAGCAGTGGAAAAAAAGTCCAGGGATGGATTTTATCCCTGGAGGAGCAGCTCTAACATCCTCCCCAGCCCACCTTTGGCATTACCCACATGGGACACTCCATGCATGGATGCCACGGCCACTTGAGGCATGAGCAAGGGCAGGTGTATGTGTTTGTCCCCACTGACACTACCTATATCTGTGCTGCTGAATGAAACAGGGAACACCACTCAACTTTGACTTTCAACTGTCTACTAGCAGCCTCCCAGACAGTTCCTGGGCAAGGTCTGGGGTTAGCAGGGCCAGGAGCCATTCCCCACAGGCATTTGGGATGTGGCCATCCTCTTGTGGAAGGTAGTGGAATTTGATGGTATGCACGTGCTGCTCAGTGCCCGTTGGCCTTCGGACCAGGCAACGGTTCCAAGAACATTTAGTTTACTATTACCGGTGTAGCCTCTGCAGCCTGAGAAGCAGGAAAGTCAGAGCGATTGTCAGTGGCTGGGTGGCTGGTGTTTCACCACTCCAGGGTGAACACATCTAAGCTGCTGAGTACTTAGGACTTTAATTCATATAGATTCTCATCCTGAAGTCATCCACACCACACAGATGCAAGCTCATTTCCAAGATCTTTTTTGGTACGATTCCACCCTTTAAGAGGAAACCTGATTATTGTTCTTTACCTTCAAACACCTCCATGTAGACCCATTTCCTGTCCTATGTCATGCAACACACATACTCACTTTCACACTAGAAACACACTGCTCTAGAGGGCTGTGACACAGTCCTCACAAAACCCAATAATTTTGTCTTAGGATCGCTACGTGAGAACCCGAAAGTCCCATGGCCAGCCTGCTGTACATAGAGCTGACCTTGAATAGGGATCTGAGCTATTCCACATTCCTTAGCTTGGACTTGATGTCTTCTGCAGAGTAGACATAACTTGGTGATCTTGGGAAAATAACTGACTCCGTTCTTTTATGTTTTTTTTCAGGTTACCTTTTCTTTACTCAGCCTTTCTGTTCTTCATGAAATGGAGAGAAACAGTGGCATTACCTATCATTTATGATTCAATAAAGATAAACCCAGTTAGGGCAGAGAGTGCATGGGAGCTGTGTTAGTTAGTACCTAAAGTGGAAGGTATGCACAGGACAGCTGCTTACCCCATGGCATTATTTTTGGACTATGTGATTTAGGACATGGCCTACTCACATTTCTCCCTGGCAAAATGGGCTTAATCACAGCTTGAGAAGAGCTCCCCAAGCACGGTGGTATTCATGGTTTATGCCCTGTGCCATCTGGATTCAGCCTCGTGGTGGGACACTTCTAAGTCTGACCCCACCACCTCCTCCTTGCCCTGAGGTCTTGATTTTCACAGGAGATATGAAACCGAGGGGCAGCGATCCATGGTTATTATAACATAGCTGGTGTCCTGTCACCCGTGGAAGACGACATACACCATAGGCTGGACATGCTCCTATAGGAGAACTTACACTCAGATATTGCTGCCATCCCAAGTCCTGTTATTTATACGGCCATCATTGCATCCTTGCAAAGACCTTTACTTCATCATCCAGACTGATAGGAGTGGAACACAAGCACCGATTCACTCTGACTTACTGAGAAATACATCTATTTCCCTTGCTGATCAAATTATTTTTACATTTAGTGCCATTTTCAGAAAATGACTGGAGGTGAAATAATTGCTTACGTACACCATATCCAAAGGATAGTAATTGATATTTCTTGTTATGAAGTCCGTCCACAATTTTGTCTGTTACTCAGGTAGAAATTCCCCTGGAAGTATTAGGAATTTCATCTGAGCAGAGACTGAGCTAATGCACCACACAGGGGGGACAGACCTTGTCCCACAGCTGACAGCAAGAGCCATGGAGCCACAAACCGAGGTCATGCATGGTTTGGTGTCTGAACTTCATGTAGCACCACTGACCTGGACAAATTCTCCACTAGCCAGTGGCCCAAAGCACAAGGAGACAAAGCCAGCACAGCCCATGCATCTAGGAAAGACATCCCACCTTTGCTTCTCCTATAGTGGCTGCGTCCAGCGATGACAGATGGGGAGCCCTGGGTAAAGCTTTTAGCTTTAATCTTCATTTGATGCTAGATGCAGCTAATGTGTTAAGTGATTCATAGTGGAAATGGAGACCTTAATTTTTGGGTCACATCGCTAGCTTGATCCAGAGAGATGCAGACCAGCCCTGCCCTGCAGCAGACAAATTCTCTCCATGCAATGCTTTAATAAGTCACTCTGTTAAGGTCAGCGAGTGATTCTTTTAAAACGGTGTTACAGAAAGGTAAATAAAAAGAATTAGTAACTCGTAAATGCCTGAATTTTTTCCTTGTAAAAATCAAGTGTAAACCTGGTGCCCCATTTTGTTGTTCCTGGGATGCTCATCCCCAGGGGTGTCTATGCAAAATCCCATGCACCAACACTGCTCACCCCTCAAACCTCCCCCTCAGAGGAGTGTTCTTATACATCCCTTCTTGCCCTCCCTCCTCCTCTCTCCCCTGCAACCCTTTGGGGGGGTGGAGGGGGGGGCCTCCAGACCTTCCACCCCGTGCCAGGAGGCATTGAGGGTCCTTCTGGCACTGCACGACCTCTCGCCCAGGTGACCTCCCCCTGGAGCAGAGGCACCAATTCACACATACTTTTCCACCTTCAGCCTTGTGGATCTTTACTCCTTATTTAATTTTTGGGAAATCAAAAAGGGCTGTGTGTTCTTCCCGCCCCAGCACAGTCTGCCTGCCTTTCTCCGGGCTCGCCTCAAACCACTCACCTCTTCTCACAACATGAGGTAAGTCGAGGCTCGCGCGTTATTTTAGCACAAGCCAGGGTGCTTCCAAGGCATTCCAGAAATAGCACCGGGAAGGAACAGTACCTGCTCTTCAGAGCCAGCAAGGGGCCTTCCCTCCCCTTCCAGGTTGGGTAAACTTTCTCCTTACTCTGTGGTTACACACAGCAGAGTGACTCTCTTAAAAACGGCATCACATAAAGGTGAATTCAAAGGTTTTTTACCTGGCCTGGCCTGAGCTCCAACCAGAGATGTCCTGAGCCAAACTCCCGCTGCTGCGGGAGGACTGGGGAGGGTATGGCATGAACCTCTTCTTGCATCTCACGTGGTTGTGCCCACCCAGCGCTGCGCAGAGACACTCACACCGTATGGACACTTCACGCTTATCTCCAATATCTTAGCATCTCTCTTTACTCACATCCCCCAGATTTTAGACAGGTTAGGTTTTTAGATGCCCCTGGGTACTACACAAGTATTGGGTAATGCCCATGGCTGTATCTCCTCTGAAATCTTGCCGGCTGTTTATAAGATGTGTTGTATCACTGGAAATTTATGGCAGGACTGGTTTGAGCAGCAGACAGCTTCTGGCCACTTTTGTTTAGAAATCTCTAGCATTTTTTATGTGTCTTCTCAAAGAGATTCTGAGGAGCTGAGGGAACCAAGAGCCAATTGGGCAGGTCACAGCACTCCAGCATGACGGGGAGATGTTTCAGCTTCAAGCAGCACACAGGGGTGAGAACTGGGGTCCCCATTTCTGCCTCTCCCCTTGTGTACTCTCTTCAGTTCAGATTAGGCATTCAGATCTTGCACCCTTGAGGCAGGCTGCTCCTTAGATCTCTCTCTCAACCAGGAGGTGCGCTGTGGAAGTGACACCAGACAGCGGGTGTCCCTCAGGAAGCAGGGACAGATTTGAAGATGAGCCTGGAGCTGACATCATGTCACAAAGCTGGCTTCCCCAGTGCAGTCATCCTGATTCTTTGCACATCAAAGGACTATCCGTCTTCAAAGCCCCGGGGCACCCAACTCACTTTCTTACCTCCTGCCACCCTGAGCTGAGCTCTTGGCCATGAGAAACAGCTCTTCCCTGTGACTCTGTCAGTCTCTATTTCCTCCTTCCTTCATCTATTGCCTGACTGCATATGATTTAAGCACTCCCCACCTGAAAAAAACAGACAAACCCCAAAACAAAACAACAACAACAACAACAACCAACAACAACAACAAAAAAAACCCACAAAAAAAACCAAAAACAATTTCCCTCCCCCCAAAGAAAACCCAAATCCAACCAAAGTCATCAAGAAAACACCCTATGGATTGGGAGGAGTGAATGGCCCTGAATAAGAAGAGGAAAGCTGGTGACGAGGTTCTAAGTGGGATTTGGGCAGATGGTCTATGCAGGCAAGTGGCACAGCTCAGCAAGAAGGGAACTTCAGCGAATAGTGTCCTTGTCCCCCTTTTCCTTGTGAGGCACTGCACGAGTAGGGACTTCTGGGCGTGCGGCACGCTGCTGCAGGGGACACTGCTGTGCATCCCGGCGTCTCATAGATGTCCCCCGCAGTTAGCCATAGAGGGTGGCAACCGTACGAAATATTGCGAACACCATTCTTGCACTAAATGCTCTTCAGGCACAAAATTCTTTGGGGGAAACTCATAGTGAATTGTAGGCTGCCTGAGCTGACAGCTTGAACTTGAAAAACAGCTAAAAATTTGGAGGGGAAAACAAAGCAGGGAGGGCCAAACTAGTTTGTTCAAGGTCCTAGGGGTGGAGACATCTAAGGTATGTTTGTATAGCAAATCTCTGCCTCCATCTCCTTTTGCTTGCCCACAGGTGTGTTGGTGGTGCCTGCACAGCCATCCCTCCAGCATTTAGGGAGTGAAGGAAGAAACATGGAGCAGAGATGTGTTCTCCTTTGCATCCCCATGTCCTTCTTTCTTTTTTCAAGCAATTGGGGGAGCAAAGCAGAGCTTGTGTGACTTCAGAGGAGTGAGAAGTTATAGTGGAATCAGTAGAAAAATGGATGGATATTTCTAATGCCATCTTGCCTTGCAGATTACACCAAAGCTTGAAGACTTTCCTTCTTTCCCCACTTCCTGAGGAGGTTCCACAAATCCTCAGTAAGACCAGAGCAGGTCACCCCATCACCAGTTCCCCTTATGATCCACAGGGCGTAACAATACCCCAACACTTTTTATAGGAACAGAAATCAGAAATATGCAGAGCATCTCCCATCATGCATAGGACCTACTGATGCCCTTCTCTGTGGTCAGAGGGTGGGACGATATCTGTTAGCCCTTCTGCAGCTCACCAAAGCCTCAGTGTTTCACCTGTGCAAATAACCCCCATGCACCATCCCCCGGGACCAAGAGGACAAGTTAAAAATGGAGCACGCAATTTAGCTCCTGCACATCTGTATTCCAGGCAGCGGTGAAAGACAGAATGGTGGATCTCCAAAATAGCTTCTGCTTGGCTAAACAACCCTGCTGCCAACTGATGGCTGTTTGTCTGTTTTCATTTGTACAGCCCTCAAACCTAATAAACACCTCAGACATGAAAAGAAAACACAAGGAACAACGAGGGTAAGAAAAACCAGGCCATTGACTGCCTTTTTAAATAGATCGGCATGGAGTTGAGTGGCCAGACCTCTTTCCAAGTACATTCCTGTGCTAACATGAATTCACAGACTACTCCTGTGTGATCATCTGGCAGGGACGTGGTGCTGTCACTCTGCATCCATCTCTTTGCAGGCCCAGTCCTGTCTGTGGTCTGCCCGGGAGCTGAGAGCACCCACAGAATAATGCCACATTTGAATTTCCCAGACAACATTTATTTATTTTTATTATATGACTGATTCCTTTATTGCTGGCTTTTAACTGAAGCCAGCTCATCATCATTGTTTCTTCGAAACACTGACAGGATGAAAAATATTATACCTGGGATAGGAGTAAAGTTTTCCTTCCCTTTCCCTCTCTCCCCTCTCTCTGCCTCACAGTACGTATATTCTTCTTGCATCTTGCTGAAGCCGCCCTCTCCTTCTGCAAAATCTCAGCTTTCATTAAACAAATGCTTTTTCTCCCATCAACCTGCCTAATCCTTGTTTTGGATCTGACACTTCTTCCATCCACACGTCCTGATGCAACAAGGTCCACAGATGTATTTGCACACGCATCAACATGGAGTTGTAGATGGGAACAAAAGACAAAGGTGTATAGGGAAAAAAGAGCGCTACTGAATGTCTTTTTTAATGGCACATGTTGCCTAATACTGTTGAGAAGACCACTTAACGGTCTCGCTCCACACCCTATCACTGTGATCTTTCATTTCATCCCCTTGACATACACGTAGTGCGCAAGCAGACAAGAAAACTGCCCAAAGTCCAGTAGAGAGACAAATTCCAGTGAAAATTAAACTGAGAAATGATCAACTGCATACGCAGGGTCCACAGGGCAGTGTCTTTTTCTGTGGCTTCATGGTGTCTAGCAAAGGTGTCTGTTGTCTCTTTCCTTGACCATTTAAGTGCTGAAACCCTGTAGGCCACCTCTTCTGTCTTAGTGGCCCTTCCAAACTCTGTCTCGCTCTTGAAAGAGGCGGTATTTCCTAGGTTATTCAGGGAGGACCGGAGTGGAAGGATCAGAGACTGACTGGCTTCATCTTACTGTGGCTCCTGGCAAAGGGAAAATTAGTTGTGACTTGAAAGTCCCAGGACTCTGCCTTGGTTTTGGAAGCAATCAGCACAGCCATCAGAATGAGAAATATGAGAAAATGCTCCAACAATCCCTTTTAAATAACACATGAAAAATCCTTGATAAGCACTAGATTAGTGATGGAGCCTTAGGTTTTGGCAGAAGGTGGTCATAACAGCATTACCAGCGTCAAGGAGCAGGATCAAAGTCCCCTTTAGTTCAGTGTTTTGCCTTCATTAATGCCTACTGTCCAATGCTAATGGGGGGCAGAAGAACAGGGGAAAAAAAGAAAAAGAGGGGAAAAGGAAATAAAAAAAAGCACCGTACAGTTTGAACCTTTCCTAATTTTACCTTCCCATCTTCCAGCAGATCACGTTTGAAGGAGTTTACCATTGCGCCATGGATCTTTTTCTGTTTGAAAACTGCAAAGGTATTTGAGGGTGTGTAAGACCTCAGGATCTCAGATCACATTTGCAGATGTCTGCGTGGCTCCACTGAGCATTACCGATACACTGTTCACAACGAGGTGAAAAAGTCTAGTATTTCCTTTTGGGGGAGAAAAAAAACTGGGGTTTGAGTGGTTTTCCCTGGGTAGCTGGAAACTAGGAGTTTCTTCATGGGGATGTGTCTGTATTTTTGCATGTCCCCAAGTATTTGAGCTGTTACTAAGTCAGAGAACAGTCACATTTTCCTGCAGTGCCCCATGTAGGCAATGCAAAGACACTTTTTAACCAGTTTCAGGTAACTGGGTGATTGAATCCTCTGTCCTTTGACCTCATCGCCATTTGCACTAACCAGCTCCAGTTAATATAGTTTTTCCATTTCCTTCTTTTGTCAAAAATAGGTAATGGATATAACCCAAAGGGATCATTTCATGTAATTATTAAGCTTCCACTTTCTATATATAACTTTGAGGATGGTGGTCTGAATTTGCTAAACGGAAGCACGCTCCTGGAAAGTGCGTTGTCTCCCCAGAGAACTCAGGAGTGGAGCAATTTCACGGGTCAGGGGTTGGAGCCCAGGGAACCGAGGAGGAAAGAGCAGAGGAGAGCATGGTGTCTGCTCCAACCCCAGCACAGTGCTGCATAAATGAGATATGAAAGGCTCCCAGCTCCAAATCTTCACAGTATTTGTAACCAAGAGAGCCAGGCCTCTGTTCTGTAAAGCAGCAAAACCCCAGCTTATCTCTAAGCGTGGGAATAATCTCAGATCCTCTCAGCAAATATCTTAGACAAATTTCTTCTCTTCGCTGTACATTCATTTTGTTGGTTTGGGCTCTCTAAGTTGCTTGGCCAGTCAGGGAGGGGAGCTGAGCTGCGTGCTGATGTAGATAGAGACTGTGAAGCTTTTACAGTTAGCCCAGCCTCAACGCTACTGAAATGCAAGTTGTTTAATCCGTAGGAACGTGCCGCATCTCTGCCCTATGAAGTGTGTGGGATGCCCAAGGGCAGAAGACCTCTTCTCCAAGAAATATGCTAAAAATCAAAGAGAAAGAAAGTACATGTACACAGCTACTGGTGGAAAAAAAAAAATGAAAAAGGACCTGTTCAAGATACTGCTTGTTGGAGGTTAATACTCTTATGCTAATTAGATCAGTCCCTCTGTGTGTTATAAACGTCTCTTGAGGAAGTTTACCTGACATCACTCTGAACAAGATGATGAGTTTCACACAATTCTTCGCTAAGTGGTGGGAAAGAGCCACTCCAGCAGTAACAGCAACAGCAAAACCCAGGAATGGTAGAATCTTCTGAGACTACAGCTCAAAGGAGTTCATCTTACTATGTATGTTTTTACTTGGGAATATCCCTACAAAAAAAATAAAAATCTCCTATCCCAGAAAGCCCAGCCAAAGTTTTCAGAACATATCTGATGATTGTTTCCAGCACAATCAGATATAGCTACGTCCGGTAATGGCTTTCAGGTTGGGCAACAACAGCAACAGCAAAAAAAAGGACTGTCCAGGAATTAAGAAAATACCCTTATTACAATCAACAGGGAAGTCAACATCTGGAAAAACTCTATAGTTGAGCAGGTGTGTGTGTGCTGCCTGGGCTGTCTGTGTGGCGAGCAGTGTGGTTTCTAGCTAGGAGATGGCCTCCAGAAACCACATGAAAATAGAACAAACAGAAGCAGCTCCTCTTTCCATTAATATTAATGGCCCAGACATTACCCAATTTGAAGCGGAAGCCGGGGCTGATTAAGAAGGGCCTGATCACCAGAGCTTTAATGGAAAAAGATTAGAGCACAACCTCTCTGTGATCTGGGACTGGGAGACATTGAACCAGCCCAGGGCAGCAGCAGTGAAGGATGAAGCGGGTTTATGCACTGGAAAGTTTTCTGCTTGGAAGCTCTGTTGTCCAAATATTTTGCTACCAAATCATAACTAAGCCACCCGCTGCCAGAATCATGTACGCTGATGTGAGCCGTTCGCAAATGACTAAACCAGGGAAAATGAGACAAATAGAGTGGGTGGGGGACTTGGGAGGTTGGGGGCTGGTACCCAGCCCTGACAGGGCTTCTCTGGGTGGCCCTGGGAACGTGTCTCCTTTGAAGTGATACAGGGGGAAAATATTCCTCCTTAGTTTTTTCCTGTGTTCAGATAAATCTTTTCAGTGTGTGCAGATCGTCTCGTACCCCATGTGTACGTTTACACATCCAGGCACAAGGAACGCCTGGGGTTGTTATTATATGGCTGGTAACATCCATTATCCAGACACGAGCCAAATCTGGAAGCAGTAAAGTCTTGATTTGGAAATTTCTCTAAAATAAGAACCTACCAGTTTCACCTGATCTTATCTGGACTCCCTGGAGACCACTAGATTAGCAATTAAACACACAATTGGAAAATGGACTTGCAGCCAACAGACGGGAATGTCCTTCCTGGCTGGAGAGAACTGAATAGTATTATTAAAAGTCCCGAAACACCCTTTGTACTATTTGTCACTCTTTATTTCAATTAAGCAAAATAAATAAGTGTGCTCAGATATTTCAGCAGTTTCAAGTCAAAATCACTTCTGGGGCTCTCCAGAACCAAGGTGGGGTTATTCCTTTCTGGTTGGCCATAGAAAGAAAGAAGGTAATATAGGAGAATAAAACAACCCAAACCAAACCAAACCAAAGCAAAACAAAACCTCATCAAAGAAGTTATCACATGGAAGCTTTAAACTTTCTTCTTCTTCTCGCTCCCACAGCAGGTTCAGCACCCTGATACCCCTTCCCCAGTTCTGGTTCCCAACCCCATCTGCGGTCCCACAGGCACCTCACACATCTGTAACCCATCCTTTGCTTCACACTCCATCAGCCAAGTCAGCCTGTGAGCTCCGCCCCAGCCGTGCGTGTCATTCTCTGCCAGCCCAACACCAACACGACTTAAACATCTCCATGAGCTTTTCAGAGCTCGAAAAATTTGATGGCCTGACCTATTTTAAGGTGATATTTGGGACTCTGATAACAGGAAAATGTTAATCTAAGCTCTAGTCTTAAAGCATGAGCTGAAACCACTGCAGGAGAATATTTTCTGATAAGAATATGATCATTTCTGCTACTACTAATAGTAATAACATTAGCATTTTATACATAGTTCTAGTGATTATGTCATCGATATTGTTTCTTTTCTTTAACATTATATGATATGTGTATATTTGCCCTTTCTTTCACAGGATTATTTTCTAATGATATTTTCTTAAAACATTTTTTCACTAAACTTATTCTGTTTTGTCTTTGTGAATGGTACAAAAATGAGGCAGAAGAACTGGAAGAGTGAAAGTGCTTTGGAAGTATGATTTTCCAAAGAAATAAGTGAGAAGACTGACGGGTACATCCGGAGACTCCAAACGTTCCACTTTCTTTTCCCTGCTCATTTGTTCATTCAGTCTTCGCGGTTCACACACTAGGAATCTTGGTCTCCAAAAGCAATTAGGACAGGCTTCTTTGTGTCCACACTGCAGAAAGCAAACCCCTATGGTCTGCAGGGAGGAGACCCTGGAGCAAAGTCTCCGAGGGAAACAATATGCTTGCTCCAAAGGGAAGCTTGTGAGCAAAGATGTATGAATGCAGTGTGGCAATAAACAGACGTCTACATCATTAAGTTAAACAGGGTCTAAGGGTGGTTCCAGGAGCTGAAACCTCATCTTTTATACTGACAGATTGTATGAGCAATCCCTGACATGGATCTGATGTGATCAGTCCCACCAATATGTTCCTGGGCACTGTTTGGGAGTTAGGGTGGTCCAGGGACCATTCCCAATAAGTGCTTTGGATGTGGTCATCTTCTCCTGGAGGCTAAGGGAGGCTAATGGTATGGACATGGCCAGACCCTGCCATTTGGTCTCAATGTTAGAGAATCAGCCCCAGCTCATTTCATTTGTAAGCAGAGATCCGAATAACCCTGGAAGAAAATGGAAAGCAACCCAAATGGCTGTGTAGCCCCATGGGGAGACAATCTAAATTTGTGGTAAGGTAGAGCACACAGAGCACAGGCTTAATCCGGTTGCTGAGAACTTTTGTAAGGTTGAACAAGTCCCTCCAGACAATTCCTTCTCCATGGGCTGTTGATGTCCTGAATGAAAGTGTGGTAGGTGGATGAAATGCTTTATCCATAGGGTGTCCTACATTCATCATGGCAGACCCCCAGCTCCAGGATGCAACACCTCAGCACTTTTCAGCACAACAACCAGTGGGAACGTCTGCCACTTCTGTGTTTGAAACAAAACTCCTCTTGCTTCATCCATCTTCATGGTGCTTACGTCTGCATCCCACTGAAATGAGCAAGTGCCTCCAGAAACACTCTTCTTATTATAGCACTTGAACCTGATTCCCCCGATAGAAGTCTATTAATTTTTATTTTATTTCCATTAATTCCATTTTATTCTATTCTAGTTTATTATCAGATGGAAAAGCTTGCATAAGCCTCTGAAGCCAGGACTGCTCTTTCTACTGTTAACCTTTCCTCTTGCTGGCAAAGCTTCAGAGTTTGCTGAAATGCCATTTTCCTCCTTTTCAGCAGCCTGCTCTCCTAATAAATTCAGTTTTCTGTTGTGCGCTGTGGCTGTCTCCACCTCGGCTGTTCAGGGGACACTTCTGGAGAAGCACTCTCAGCTCCCTTTCCGAGCACGAAGACTGGCCCCAAACCAAAGAACGATGTGGAATCAAAAAGGTTTACGCAAATCGGACTAGTCGCCAGAAAGCAATCTGAGGAAAAGTTGTTTTGCCTCATTATTATTATTATTATGGTATTTTGGCAGTAAAATCAAGAGCAAGCAACCAAAAGTTAACTTACACTTCAAGAAGTTGAGCATAAACATTTTAATCTCCCGGGGCTGCTGGAGGTTTCACAATCTCCTCAGCAAACTCTAAGCTTGTGCTGCTGATCCAATTTGTCTACCTACCTTTCAACAAATTAGGGATTTCTCCTAAAAGCCCAGGAATGAGAATCTGAGAAAAACAGCCCTGAGGTAATACTTGGGTTTTGATTTCAGAAGCTGGGACAAATCTGAGAAGAAATAAGGGCGGTTTCCTGCCCCTGGGTTTTCTTTCCAGTTTTTTGTTCTCTCTTTGATGTGTTTCCTGACTTTCAAGAGTCATGTATGAAGCAGCGAAGGTCCTGCTGTTGCCTCCATGAGGAGAAACTTTTCTCTGCTCACAGCCTCTTCTATGTCGCATCCACATGTTATGACATGATGATGATATCAGTGACACATCCCTGACAAAGGTCACTCCCATTGCTTTGTCGTTACCCTATACTTCGTTCAGCCTTTCAATATTTAGGGGGTGGTCATGGTTGGAAGATTCTTCTTTCAGTGACACCCTTCATTTAGGTACCTCTGTGGGAACTGAGCTTTAAAATTATGACCATTTTAACTACCAAGGTCATTGAAACATGTGCTGTGTAGGATTTTACGGAGCGCCTCACGGTGTATTTTTACACTGCCGGCTTGTGGCTGCATCTGCTGCTTGGGCTGCCACTCAACTGCTCTACAAGGTTATTGCTACCAGTCCTTTCCGAGCTGCCCACAACTCCTTCCTCCTCCTCCTCCTGTGGAGTTACCACGTCTTCAGATGTGCTGGCATAACCGTGCACTAATTGCTTCCAAACACACTCCTGACAAAATTGTTTGGGTTTAAACCACACCAAAAATAGCAAAATCATCTTCTTAAGTTTCTAAGTCAACCTAGATAATTTTGGCATGACTGAGTGAGGGTCTGACCACATGTGCACTTGTGCTGGAAGATGTGAAGGAGTAATGGCCACGAACTGGGAAAAGTGACTTTTGCAGCCATCTGACACGCAACCTGAGTGAAACCTAATACAGCTGGAGTATCTCGCAGTGGTGTCTAAGGTTTAAGGTCTAAACCCAGGGATGCATCCACAGCTGGAAATGCCACTGCGTCTCTCCATAGGCTGCAGAAGGGCTCTGGACTCTGCCTTTAAATGCATCTTCAGCACAAGACTACAGGGGTTATCTACACTCTCATTCCAGCAGAAGTCTAAACTCATTCCCCAGAAGAGCCACAGACTGTATTCAGATACTACTGGGTACATCCAAAAGAAACATTTAAATAAGTTCTATGTAGAACAGCCGACGGTGAAGGTTCAAATATTGGGAGGAACCGAAAATGTTTCCTACACGGCATTTGTCTACTTACATGAAATGAATATTCAGTTGTGATCTCGGTGGGAAGCAGCCCATAACATGAACATCACCATCACTATTTGAACTCTGTGACAATACCACTGAGACAAAAAGAGAAAATGAGCAAGGAGCTATCATTTGCCTTACAGCCTGACCTGACCTCTTTCTCCTACTGCATAAAACCCTCAGAGCAGGCAGATGCTTAAGTGACAAATTTTTGAAAGTTCTTTGTAAACTACACTGGATCTGCAGGAGAAATGAAGAAGCCCAGATTCTGAAACCATTTAGTTTGTCTGTTTACCTGATCTTTACCTGAGCTTTAAAATATATCCAGACTTATTGGTAACTGACTGAACGATTCCTCTCCTGACCAAAGGGCTACGAAGCTCATTGCATGTGCTTTTGGGTATCAAACCAAAGCAGTGAATTCACATCCCTGGAGGTGTTTAAGGCCAGGCTGGATGGGGCTTTGAGCAGTCTGGTCTAGTGGGAGGTGTCCCTGCCCATGGTAGTGGGGTTGGAACTCGATGATCTTCAAGGTCTCTTCCAACCTAAACCTTCCATGATTCTATGACTGACATCCCAGAGGATCTCACAAAGATAATAGAAGTCACCTGTGATCTTCAAGGTACCACAGCCTGGTCCAAATGGTCACGTCCAAAGAACGACAATGGAAGAGTCAAATCAATTCAGGATAGAAACAAATTATGATCAATAAATGATGATCATTAATTCACTAGAATAATTAGTAATTAACCAATATGTTGTGCTATGGACTTTATAGGCAGCTGAGTCACACAAGCAAAATGCCAGTACAGTCAATGAAGCTACACCATCGGTGAGTGTCTGGTTTCTTCTGTTGTATCTGATTCAACAGGACTATTTTTAGCCTTTTGCTAATGTCCAGAAACCCCTGCTGACAATCTGCACTGCCACCTTGTGTGACTCTGGCTTTTACTCGGGCTCCCTTCGAAATCTTCCCTCTTTGTTTCTGCTGAATATCTTTCCCTTCCAACCACAGATTGTTCATCTGATAATGGAATGATTTGATTACGCCCAAAAAACTCAGGCTATTTGCCCTTGTCTAAGTCTCCCAAATGGACAGCCTTACTCAGTCAGGCTCTGATCTCATCCCTTCTTCTGCTGGCGGAAAATCCCTTGTTGGATCATGGAGGTTTCAGGCTCCCAGACATGGTTTTTACCAGAACTGGTGTCCCATTTACTTGTTCTCTTCTCTCTACACCCTCTGGCTTGCAGATCCTGTCTTGCTCAGGAACCTGGGCCTGATCAGACCTGGCACAAAAAAGATTACAAATTTAGGAATCTCTCTCCCTTACACCCCCGAGCTCTGGTGTCTCACTTGCCTGAGGTCTCATTCTGTAGGATTGTCTTTCAATGAGCACACTCATAATGTGTCTTTCTTCTGCTTAGTTGACGAACATTTTAGGAACTTAATACTCTTGAGATTTCTTTGGGTCTGTCAGAATGAGCTGATACTGTGTTAAAAAAGTTCAGAAATTTTGGAGGAGAAAGATATACATCTATAGTCACGCTCTGCTCCTAAGTTCACATAAAATTGCCTGAAAAAAACCTACTCTAAACCTGCCCACTATCCTCCCCCAGACATTTTATGCACACACAGGGTCATACATGGGTAGGTGTGTGCACGTATGTGTGCATGTATGCAGTATGTAGAGGTGGGTGTGCATTGGGTAGTTCTAGAACCACACAGTCCAAATTTCTCATGTATTTTGTCTTCCTTTGTGGGGAAATAAAAATCATGGAGATGTGAGAGGAGAAATAATCTTACACAGGCACAGGGATTATTAATTTTTTGAGCAATCTGGTAGAGTTTTCCCTTCTCTGGCTTCCAAGTCTGTCTAACACCTTGTTAGTGAGCTGCATCTTGGACTCCAGGCACTCACTGGCCTTCTGTTCACCTCTCACTCCCAGGTTCTCTACCTTCTGTGTTTCCTTCTTCACTAGTCAGTCGTTGGAGGGGGGGAAGGAAGAGACAAAAGCCAAACCAAAGAATCCTCAGGTCCTCAAACATGAGCTTGCATAATTTTTTCCTTTGCTGTTTTTATTTTACTGGTATGACAAGAATCTCAATGTTGGCTCTGCAAAGGAGACGGAGAAGACAAGTGAGTGGCCACAGGTGCACAGCCAACATGCTGTGTTTGGATGTCATTCACAAAATTCATTGCCGTGGTAGTAAACATGGCATATCCCTGCTTTCTTCGGCCATTGCTAAAGTTTATAGTCTTTTGTCTTATTACCTTCCTCGGTTTTGCCCTCACTAGGGCATGACTTACCTATATGCAAAACCACTTATATTCTGGGAGAAGATAAATATATATTCACTCCCTTCAACAGATAAGGTGGATGGAACACATCTTCAAAGATACGCTTTGAGGAAAAAAAAAATAATCCATCCTTCATCTTATGCCACCTTAAATGCACTGTAAATTATCCTTCTGTTTCCCGGTGTTCCCTCTTTTGCCCACTCCTGGGTCCCCAAGGACACAGTCCTTCTTCATTGACATGGTCTGGATGGTGATCATGGAAGAAGGTGGAGGCTTCAGCTCCTTTCATTTGTTTTTCCATTGAATCTACCCTCAGGTATATAAACATGCTACTTTATATCCAAGCTAGTCTCTGTGGGGTACCACTGTAGTCAGTGAAGATCGTGGCAATAGAGGGTATCAGCAGTCTTGGGGATGGCTCATCTCAGTCTAAATGATCTAGGATGGTCTAGACCAGGTCAGGTGAATCATACCTCAGAAGTGCCTATTGATCTTTTTCATCTACGAAGACAGTGTTAAGATGTCCATCTGAGACATTATTGAGGAGCGGCTGAGGGAACTGGGGTTGTTCAGCCTGGAGAAAAGGAGGCTCAGGGGAGACCTCATCACTCTCTACAACTATCTGAAAGGAGGGTGCAGAGAGGTGGGAGTCGACTGTTCTGTCAAGTAAGGGGTGATAGAACAAGAGGAAATGGCTTCAAGCTGCGCCAAGGGAAGTTTAGATTGGATATTAGGAAGAATTTCTTTACTGAAAAGGTCATCAGTCATTGGAAAGCATTCCCCAGGGCAGTGGTGGAGTCCCCATCCCTGGAGGTATTTAAGGGCTGTGTAGATATAGTGCTCAGGGACATGGTTTAGTGGTGGGTTGTCAGTGTTGGGTTAATGATTAGACTAGATGATCTTACAGGTCTTTTCCAATCTAGGAGATTCTGTGATTATTGGTGGTTGAAGTGAGGTAAAGGGAGCTTCACCCTGTGTGACAAACCCAATTCAAAAAGATTTTTCCTCAATCCTTCATGGAGAAACCCCACATTTGCACCAGTTTTGTTTTAATGACATTTTGGTGCTGGTTTTGTCATCAAAAAGGACATGGTGAAGAAGAAAACTCAAGGTGTATTGTGTGTCCTGAGTGGCAGAGAGTGAGGCTGTCAGGGAAATTTGTTCCCCAACCCCCATGTAACTCATTTGCCTGTCCCCAGTTTGTTGCTGACCCTCTGCTGCACACACTGTCATCTCCAGCAACTATAGCCGGACAGGTTTGAGAGGACTCCTGATAGGCAAAGCAGGTACCTTGACTTTCTCTTTCCCCTTGGCAACCCGTTGTCCCCCATGACTACCTGGTTTATCCATGCTCAACCAGACTTTAAATGCCTTGTTGCAGCAACAAAATCACGTACAATGATCCCGACGGATGACTCAGAAGTCCCCCTACCTTGCCCTTCTGGCCTTGGGAACACAGTAAGCTTTTTGCTTATTCATATGTTTGATTTTAAATTTATATATCCTGATTCCTAGCTACGGAGCTGAGATCAAGGCCCAGATTGTAATTCTGGCGTGTTTATGAAACAGTGAATTCAAACTAGTGTGGAACAGAGTGTAATTGTTCTCAAGCTAACTGAAACCTGGCTCCCAGCAATTTCGTTTAATGCAATAAGGTCTCAACTAGAGGAACAGAAGTCTAATAAGAATCTAATTAAGGTGATCCTCACAGTGCTTTCAAATGTGATTATAGGCAGGGCTGTGCTTTCTCGGATCTAGCAGGAGCATGTGGTTACAGTACCACTCCCAGCTGTTCCCTATTCTTCTCTCCCCGGAAGGTACTGCCACACAGCTGTCTTGCATTAAAGGATCCTACTCCACTGCCTAGCACACACCCAGCCCAGTTTAAAGTAAAGCTGAATGTGAGACTTGATTGAGTTTGCATTGACGTGGTTCAGAGGAGTTCACGTACCTGGTTTAGATGCTGAAGCTGTAATAAGGAGATAATATCTGAGATGGGTAAAGCAAATTTTAAAAGTGATCAAGAATAAGATTCTCTTAGATATCTCCACTTTGTCCAGTTATTCCAAACCTCCCCATAGTCAGTGAAGGTCTACTCAATCCAGACAAAGGCATAATTCATCTCCTAAAGCAAGACTAGCACAGGTCTCTCCTCTCTTTAAAAGTCTCCTTCTCCACTGGCTAGGAAAAGTTTGAGGGTAAATCACACATTGTGAGTTTGATTTCATCTGTATCCACACTGTCAATATCTCCACCTAAGCTGCAAAACTCAAGCTTCTTCATAGAGAGGAGAGAAAAGGATATTTTGCACATTTTGCATCATAGCTGGTCTGACCTTTTGTAAATGTCCAGTTTAGGGCAAGAGAAATGGAGATCAAGAGTCCAGGTGCTATAATGGGAGCCTGGTATGATCAAATCAGATATAACCCTCTGCATTTAGTAAGATGAGTTCCCTCTGTTGGCTGAATGGGACATTCTCCATCAGCTTCAGAGGAGGTACATGAAGACTGACAAAGATTTTGGTGACAGAAGTCACCAAAAAAGACCATCTCCACAGGTCCTCAGCTGGCTCAAGTGACTCAGCTAAGCTGTCCTAGGAACCTCAACCTAACTGTAACCCTAAACATACAGGCTGGAGAAGTGAGCAGCATCAATGAAGAGTTACTACATGGTGATATCATAGAAGTAATTCTTCACTGTTATACCCTTCTTTACTGTATAACTGTGAAACATCCTTCATAGTGTAATATACTCAGAGACATGGGGTTTAACCAGTGTGCAAACTGCTGGATACAGAGCAAAAATCGGACAGTGGTCCTAAGAGATTGTCATCCAAGTGAACGCAAGCCACAAGGCAAGGGTTTGTTTTGGCCCGTGACTCTATTGCGAGGAACTGAACATAGTAACTGATACTCAATTCAAATAAAAACAAGAAGAGTAGAGATGGAAGAACAGATAAAAGAAACAGAGAGCTTGGATCAGGGGAGAAACCCCCAGAATTGCTAAGGTCTTGTGCAGCAGGAAAATGAAATCCATGTGTCTAAAAACAAATCCTGCAGCCTGACTGCTATGCAGAAGAACTCAGTCACTGTGTGATGTAAAAAAAAACCCAATGAACAAACCAAAACTCCCTTTCTGGAGGAGACTGGGGTCTATGCATAGGGCGCTATGTTGGCATCATAGCATAGGGTGCACCACACTATCACTGGAGAACCTATATTGACTCTGTCCTGCCTTTCACAAGGAAACATCACATACGCTTAGGCAAACCAGAAGCAATGCTCTACCATACCAAATGCTCTTTCTTGCCAGGCCTAACTTTTATGCATCTTCCAGGTGAGACAGGAAGGGATCCTAATTGCTTTCCCATGAATTCCTGCAATCATGCAGGATGTTGGACATACTGAACAACTCACTCTACCCCTCAAGAGATTGTAATCAAAGGGCTAGCCAGTTTTGCTACTGTAAGCTTGAAATAACCCCTTTTACTACATCTATGATAGAACCAGAGCAGGCATACACAGACAGCAGAAATTAACCCCCTGAACCAGAACCAACAAAGCAACACACCTACCTACTACCCACTCTCTACCACACAGGGATACAGGTAAAGACTAAATACTCACAGCAACTGCAAAGTGCGTCATTCTAATTGAAACCACCTTTGGTTCCTGCTGGCCACCTGATGCATATCAGCTTCTTAAGTTGCAGGTGTTGCCCACTGAAAGTTCTCTGCCCTACACCTGTGAGAGGTGTAGACTATATTTTGTCTCTTTTGTGGCCTTCTAGAATCCTATGTGAACAAGACTTCAAGCCCAGCAGTCTATTGGGAGTATCGTGAGTATCAATCACCTTTGGACAGGCTGGAAAAGAGTAGAAGTTGGCATTTTAGAATAATCAGCAGCAACAGATTCTCCTGTGTGCTGTAGTTATTTTTGCTTTCGCAATAAAACTGTCCAGAAGCAGGCAAAGGTACAAACTGAGGTCACTGGTTTTGGTTACTGGAAGGAGTAGCTCCGTTTCATTGAGCTGGGTTCTTGCTCCTGGCCTTCAAACCAGTTGCACACTCCCTGCAAAAACAGCAGCATCAGTCCAGTGCAAAACCATGCAGTGATAATAACCCCAGAAATAAACAGATGTTTGCATCAGTGGTCAGATGTTAGAATTAGTTGAGTACTATGCTTGCTTATGATTTCTGTTTCCACTGTTTGCAGCAGATCTACTGAAAGTCTGGTTTTCCCCGGCCATTCCCTTCTCTTCTGCCCAGTTGTGCTATTCAGATGGGATTTGAAGATATTTTCTCAGAAAGCTCAAATCTGTCCTGTACAAATCTGTTTTACAGCACATATTTGTAAATGAAGAGAAGACTTGCTTATGCTTTTT
The DNA here is from genome assembly GCA_017639485.1 of Pluvialis apricaria. Classification (NCBI taxonomy): domain Eukaryota; kingdom Metazoa; phylum Chordata; class Aves; order Charadriiformes; family Charadriidae; genus Pluvialis; species Pluvialis apricaria. The sequence continues at coordinate 2,400,324 of CM030008.1, read as the reverse complement.
TGAATAGCTGTGGTGTAGCAAAGGGGACTACTACAAACCCTGAAGATTTCAGTAACTTTAGCAGCACATACTAGTAAAGTGGAAACTCATTCCAGGCAGCGTGCTAATTAAGCTACACAAGAAATCTCTTGCACAAGAGAACAAAGTCGATTGTTTTACATGGCTAGTCACAAAATACCAGCTCAGAAGTTAGCATAAACAGACTTTGAACAACGCTAGAAGTTGAATAATCCATTAAAAACTGGATTTAGGCAAGCTACGATTGCTTTATTCTCTTCTGCAAAGCAAGACTGTATGTCTAGCACAGGGATTTCCCTTGGCCCAGACCTGAATTAATCAAAGATTCTGAATCAATTTGTTCTTGCCAAAGGAAATAGAAATTAGGAAAGAAGAGTCATGTCCAAGTTTGCACAAGGTGCCAGTCGTACAATCAAGATTTGAACCTACCAAGTGTTCCTTAGACATGATTCACTAGGACTCATCCACTTCTCTTTTGGTATCCTAATTTTGATGCCTTTGCGTCAAACAGTTCTTCGAGTCTTTGCAGTGGTGTAATGCCTGTATCAGGCAGAGAAGACCGAGAGATGCAGAGCCATTATATTGATTTGTCAGATGGAAACAATTTCTTCTATAAACTCTGAGTTAACATTCGTACTATAGAATAATCAAGGCGTGTTATGTGCAAGGCTTGTCCTCTGTTTTGCTCTGTCGATATTTGTCGATATGTGTTTTGTTAAAGCCTTAACACTCTGTGATTGCCATCAGGTAACCCAGCCTGGAGACTGAACTGCATTTGCATTCTTGCTGTCTGCCTGCCACTGCAGGTTAATGTTTCCTGCCTTATACATTAATACCATGCCAGTTATGCTTGATTACATATTACTGCTTCAAGCAGAAAAAGCGTAGAACAAAGTGATTGTTTTAATCATCAGAAAGGTGGTTCGCATGTAAGGAAGGAACAGAAAAAAGGCCTCATCGTTTATTCAGGAGTGAATTTCCTCTTCAGTGTCACTCTGGCTTTCTATACATTTTGAGGTATGATCCTCCAGAATTAGGGACAGCTCACTTCCGTAAATGCTAAAGCTGAGGAACAGGGCTAGAGGTTCATTGGCACAGACTGGCTTCTTTAAGGGACCACTTCCATGTCCCTAATGAAATCCCTAACGAAGTTTCAGACAGGAAAAGACCTGGCACAACTAATCTTTTGTCCTAGGTAGTTCGCGGTTCCCAAGGTCCCCTAGAAGATCAAATTGGGAGAAAATGTTTCTGTTTTGTTCTCAGTTGGCCATTCACTTTGGGTCCCTTAAAGGGCTCCTTTTAAACACAGATTATCTGGTCTAGCTAAAATGAGCTCAAAAGAAGATCATGACGCTATCTTTATCTTGAAGAGCACATGGCTGACATCTAAGGCAAGACACTAAAACAAGGAGATAGCACTGCTCTGCACATCAGCAGCAGTTGATGCCCTCTTGACCAAACCATTGCTAGACCCTTTCCTTCCTCGTTCTGCTCCACTCTTCCTAGACTTTGGACAAGAAGGAATTCGTGGAGCTTTCTCAATCATTAATGACGTCGAGGATGAAGTCTAAGGAAAATGTGTTTACTGTATTCTTACCCAGCCATCCAATTCTACACCTATTAAGGGTTTTTGTTAACTAGTTGGCTTGAATCAAGTGAACACAGAAGGCCTAATGAGGCTGAAGGTAAAGACAAAGGTGTTTTCAATATGGAGAGAAGCATTTCAGAGAAGACTTTTTGTAATCCTTCACTGATTATTTGAATGTTTACAATGCAGCACAAGGAGGGCAGTGCAGCTGCTTTGCTCTGGGATTACTGCCATTGCTGTCTGCTGGGTGCAAGGATGACAAAACCTCCTCACACCCATCTCAAGTACACAGGGCATGTCGCCTCCAAATGACCCTTTGCACAGCCAAATTTTTCCCAGAACAGCAGAGACCATTCTGTTTGGACAGAAAGCAAAGTGAAAGCAGAGTTCAAGAAAATATTCCTTTCTGACATCAATTCACGACCAACCAAAGGCAGATAACAGAAAATACTCTGCAGCTGCACAATACCCATGGTCAACCCCTCTTCCAACAAATGCTGGATTGTCTCCACTGAACAAAACCTTGCGGGAGGGGAGATTCAACAGTGTTCGTAGTTTGGTTGAAACACTCACAAAGGCTATAAAATGCGGACAGGGAGTTCATCCTATGTCTCCAAGCTGTATGTGAGTTCCTTGATAACCAGCTACTGGCTGAAAATATTAATCTGATCTGATTTTGCTTTCATCTTGAACTCCACCCCAAACTGAGAAAACTTTCCCCCCACTCCACGGCAAGTTTGGAAAAGTATTGCAGGGTCATAAAAACATTTGGTTTATATAAGTCAGTATCAGCCAGCAAAAAAAACCCCAAAAATGTAATCTTTTGGGGGAAAATCTCAATTCTCCTTACAGTGGGGAATAAGGTAGAATACAGAGCTTCTACAGGCACTTTGTAAGGCTTTGCCATAGAGACCTGCACTTTCCTGCTGACGTTAATGGAAAGACTCATGCTGCATTCAGCAAAAGCCACATTATGCCATTAGGACATGTTTATACCTATGGCATGTGGAGAGAGTGTGGTGGCAGAGACCGCCAGACTAGGAGAGACCCACACATCATAGCCTGGGACCGTGCAAGCTAGCAAACCCTGACCTGGAAGTCTGGGGCCACAGTCATGTCGTACCGTACCCGTCAGTGATGTTGCTCCTGGAGCGATACGATTGACTGCAGAGTCAGCACAGGCATCTCTGGACAAGTTCCAGAGCTCAGACGCTTGCAGACGGTTCATTTAATTATGCATTCATGTTATAGACATGTCCTGAGTTCGAATGTGCCATAGGAATGACAAGCTGTGATGATCCCAACGTCAATTTCATTACAAATCTAAGCTCTCTTTTGTGTTCAAACAGTAAGATGCTCCTTAACTAAAATACCTCTGATAAGGGAAAAGGAGACAATATATGTTTTTAAAAAATTATCAAGGAACAATATGAAACTCACCCACTGTTTCTAGGGATCTAGAAAGGACATTGGAGCGAGTGCTCAAGTGATTCCCTCCACAGACACAAGAGTCTACGATTTTTAGTCGACTCCAGGTTTAAATCTGCATCCCCAAGTGTTCACTGAGGACAAGTCCGTAAGCTCATGCAATAAGGAAAACAAGAATAATTTTTCATGGTTTATTTAACAACCGCAGCAGCAGCAGGAGTCAAATTTCAAGAGACTGCAATGACTCTACAGAGTAAACTTAGTATAACAAATAGATTGTCAGAAACCACAACTCACCTATTGATAGCAGAGAAAGAAAGACTTCAGAAAGATTCTCCAAAGTGATTACTTGCTCTTTCTTTTTGACGTTCAGATTGGCACCACTTGAAAGGCTTTTAATTTTCAAAGGACAAATTTTCGGAATTTTCTAAAAACCAGGTCTCATTAAACACCTTTAAATGATGATTTAGACATAAGCCTTAAGAGCTATTAACTCAGGTTGAGAAGGAAAATAAAATCTGTCTTAACCATGCTGCAATCACAGTCGATCCAAAATAACGTAGCGCCACTTAACACTGCCATACCAATTAATGCCAGCTGCTAAGCAATACACCGTTCACATTATTTGCCCAGGACCAGGACTTACAGCCGGGGTCTGGGATCTGGGTACATAACAAGTTTATCGGAATACATTCTCCAGTTCGTCATGTCAGCTATGATTAGCAGCCCAGGGCCTGACATTCTGGATCCAGAGAGTTTTATGTTTTTAGCCGTTGCCTCCACGATACAGATAAGCTGTCCATGCCGTTATTTATTTGTGACTGAAAACAAGGCATGGGAGACCGTGCCAGTGAGAATGTTGTGTTCCCACAGCCTTCTTGCGTAAATATTTCTCTTTTGTCAGCAATAAAAGGTCTGGGATGCTGATGCAGAAGATAACGGTGCAGCTGTGCCAGCTCTGCAGAGCTGAAGCAGATGGACCATGTGTGTGTGCTCAGTTCCACTAAAGGAGAAAGAAAGATATGGGAAAGAAGTGGCTTCTACAAGTGCAAGTTTCACTTTGGAGCAGTAGTTATTTCCTTCTGGATTTCAACAAGAAGCTTGACCTCTCTTGCCCTTCCATGACCCAGTAAGTAATGCAAAGTCCTCTTCTTAAAAAGGCCTGATCTCATTCAGCTCACTCCTTAAATGCCTTTCTTAGTCCCAGAATGAAACATCTGGAGCTGCAGTTGTTTAAGAGAGAGGAAAATGGGGCCTCATCCATAGGACGCTGATGATGGTAGAGGGCAGAAGGCCTCTCCAATGCCTTGTTTTGGTATTGTTATCAAGCCTGGAAGAGGTCCAATTCAGGGCTCAGACTGTCTCACACCAACTACTGCAGAGCTTCTTCCAGCTGCACTTGAAGGATGTGATGCTGGCTTATGTGAGAGCCTGGATAATGTGAGGACTGGGACTGGGACTGGAACTTATGTGAGGACTGGGAATTTGGTCCAGTCATACAGTTCCACAAAGACCTGTAGCCAAACAGGAATATCTTGTCATGCCCAAAAATGTGCATGCAAACACACCTGGCAAATAGGTATTTACATGCACAATAATGCCTGTGTATTTAAATCATAGAACCATAGAATGGTTTAGGTTGGAAGGGACCTTAAAGAACATCCAGTTCCAACCCTGCTGCTGTGGACAAGGACACCTCCCACCAGCCCAGGTTGCTCCCAGCCCCGTCCGACCCGGCCTTGAACACCTCCAGGGATGGGGCAGCCACAGCTCCTCTGGGCAACCTGTGCCAGGGGCTCACCACCCGCACAGTCAAGAATTTCTTCCTAATATCTCATCTAAACCTGCCCTCTTCCAGTTTGAAGCCATTTCCCCTCGTTCTGTCACTCAATGCCCTTGTAAAAACTCCCTCCCCAGCTCTCCTGGAGCCCCTTTAGGCACTGGAAGAGGCTCTGAGGTCTCTGCGGAACCTTCTCCTCTCCAGGCTGAACCCCCCTCTCCCAGCCTGTCCTCCCAGCAGAGGGACTCCAGCCCTTGCAGCATCTCCGGGCCCTGCTCTGGCCCCGCTCCAACACGTCCACGTCCTTCTGATGTTGGGGGATCAGATCTGATGCCCAGAGCTGGATGCAGTACTGCAGGTGGGGTCTCAGGCAGATGCATGAGAGCAAGTACAGATTGGTGCCTGTACAAATTTACTTTGGTATGCAAATTTGTGATTAAAGTAATTATACCATATTTGCTCAAGTGATACTGTACCAATATACTCTGGTCCTTGTAGTACACCTAGTCTTACAATGTATGTTTTAGATTGCTTTTTATCAGGGTGAGAACAAGTCTGGAGTTCATCCAACTAAAACTGTCTGCATACACAGGCACACACGTGGCTGAGGATATGTATATAGACACATGTACAAAGCTATATATTTCTGTGTATCTAAGGGCATGTGCTGGTCCTCTCACAGACACGCTATCTCTATTTATCTGTCTACATATCTATACACCCTTATTTGTCTACAGATACACACATAGATTTATGCTGATTTCCTTCTTATGGGAATAAAAGAAGAGTAAATTTTAAAAAGGCAGAGTAGTACAACATGACTGAAATTTTCACCGATGAAGTTACACTTTTTATATATTTTTCCTATAAGGAAATTTCCAGCATTCATTCAATTATAGAATTATTTAAAAAAAAAAATATCTTGAGCCTTATTTCTGGTATTTCTGATGTTTTCCCAAAGCTGACAATGAGAACAGCTCTTCTAGTCAACTCCACCTTATATCTCTCGTGCTCTGAGTGGATTTTAATGGATATTTCAGTTACTAGAATCACAAGAGACATAAGATGCTTTGAAATAAACTTACTGTTTCCACTACTTTTTTAAGTCAAAAGAAAGAAAGAAAAAGAAAAAGAGAAAAGAACACTAATTTTGAACTCGATGAGTGTTTGGCCCATATAAACTAACCAGATTTACACTACTTGGATATGTAGCAATTCAGTTATGTCAAAGTCGAATATTGTACTGCGCCCTGCTTTCTTCGTTGCCTATTGTCTCTGATGTTTGATTGGAGAAAGATTGCTTTTCGTTGATGTTCTGGTTTTATTCTTCTGCAATATAAGGATGGGATATTGCTACATCTTGCAAAATGTAAGTAATGTTTTCCTGGTTCCACTTCTTGTTTCTCAATATCGTCTAGCAGGTGTCGGGTTCATGAGAAACAGATTTGTTTTGATGTATTGACACAGCTGTTGAAAAAAATCAGTTTTTAAAGTAGAATATGACTCAGAGGACCAAGATGCTGAGCCTTTGAAGCTGGATTCTTATCTTGCTGACATCTGTATAAATCCAGAATGCTTCTTGAGAGATACACCAGGTCAACAGAAAGGTCCTCAAGACTTTTCCTTCTCTGCTAGTGTCTTTCTGGGTGACCCCTTACTCAAGACACTTCATGTCTCTGATTCCTTTCTCAAACTCTACCTATTTTAAGGGTGTTATCCAAATCTCTGTGTTGCTGGTCCAGAAGATATTATGTTACATCTGATGGCTCTGTGCAGATATCCTTGGTGCCCAGAAACATCCTTAAAGTCTTTTGTGTGAGCCACCTGAACAGAGATGGTTCACTTGAACAGAGATGTTTTATGTAAAAGAAGCAGTAACTCACAGATGGAGTTTCTCCTGCTGTTCTTCTGTCTCATAATGTCTGATACAGCAAGGTCATGCAAAGACCAGGAAGCCCCATGGCCTTCCACTACATATGTCCTTTCTCTATATAGCAGGAAGAACCATGGATTTGTCCCTGCTGTCTCAAAATCTGGTGGAACTCCAGCTGATACTGTCATTCTCTGCAAAGTAATTGTGTAGGACCTCAAGGCATCGCTCACTGTTACAGGGTGCTCACCATGAAACTGAAGTGGCTGAAATCCATGGAAAATAATTCCAAAATGAGTTAAGACTGGAAATGCAGACCAGCTATTAGCTTGCAGGCCACTGCTGAGCATCAAATCTCCAGTTATGGAACAAGGGGTTGCATCAGCCCATGGTTTCCCTGTGTTTTCTCCATTCCTGGATTTTTTTGCATCTCCTCTGCTCAGCTAAGTCCTTTTTAGGGCTTTTCAATAAAGTGGCTCACAACAGATCCTGGATGTAGACTCAGAGACAATCCCTTCCCCTACTCTAACACTTTTCTCCCATCTTCTATAGAGAATCAAACTTCCCTTCGTGTTCACATTTTGAGTAGTCAAGACCAGTCCACGTATTTTTGAAAGAATAAGCACAGTAGCTGGTTGTCACACTAGTGGCTCTAGGAGAAAGTAGATCAATTATGCTTAAAATAATTAAGAATGACATGGGCAGTTCCTCAGACTTTTCCACTGTTTATTAAAATGAAAATTTTTTTATCAATGCTCTTTTTAGGTAGTCTTCCTGCCTTTACCACAAAAAAAAACCACAACAAAACAGGTTATTTTCCCCAGACATTTAATTTATGAAAAAAAGTAGTATTCAGGCTACACCAACATATCTTTATGAAGAAAGGCTGACACAATCACTTCTGGCAATGGAAAACAATCTTGGTTTCCTCAATGGACAGGTCTCAAAGCTAAACTACATTTCCCAGGATTCAGCTGTCTTCATTTACATGTTTACCTGTAGTGAATGATGCGAAACGCTGTCTATCTGGAGTATTGTGTCCAGTTCTGGGCTCTCCGGTTCAAGAAGGACAGGTAACTGCTGGAGAGGGTCCAGCAAAGGGCTACGGAGATGATGAGGGGATTGGAGCATCTCTCTGATGAGGAAAGGCTGAGGGACTTGGGGCTTTTCAGTCTGGAGAAGAGAAGACTGAGGGGGGATCTTATCAAAGCATATAAATATTCAAAGGGAGGGTTCCAGGGGGATGGGAACAGTCTTTTTTCAGTTGTGCCCAGTGACAGGACAAGAGGGAACGGGCACAAACTTGACCATAGGAAGTTCCATCTCAACCTGAGGAGGAACTTCTTCCCTGTGCGGGTGGCAGAGCAGTGGCACAGCTGCCCAGAGAGGTGGGGGAGTCTCCCACTCTGGAGCCATCCCAAACCCGCCTGGACGCCGTCCTGTGCCACTGCTGGAGGTGACCCTGCTGTGGCAGGGGGTTGGACTGGGTGATCTCCAGAGGTCCCTTCCAACCCCCACCAGTCTGGGATTCTGTGATCTCATGGGTCCAGCCCATGGATGAGAATGGGAACATCCAAGCTTCACTGTCCCTCAGGCTCTGCAGCCACATTGGTTCTTGGTCAGAGTATTTTGGTGTTTGAGATTTTGACAAACAAAACAAAATGCCATTCCCCTCCCATTTTCCTGAGGAAAAGTTCATTTGTTGTTATTCTTAATAACTCTTTACAGGAATTTCTTTCTTTTTTTCTTTTTCCTTACTCTTATCCAATTCAATAGGAAAATTCCTCAGCACAGGCAGCGCCTCAGGACCAGAAGCCCTGAAATGATTAAAGGACAAGTCTTCCCTCCTCACCACTTAAATTTGATTGGTTTCTCATGCAACACACCAAGCCTTTTTCTCCAGATCAGCTAAAGCTGAAACATCCCTTTCGTGTGCCACAAGGAGTATGTGGTCTCACAAGGAACCGTCCAACCCGGTGACAAAATTAGAAGTCACAGAGGGAAAAAAATAACAGAAAAGGAAAAGCATCCTCCAGCTTTGGCTTAGCTGGGAGAATTAATCCACTGAAATTCTGCTGTTTACTCAGAAAAAGAACACAAGGGTGGGTTTTTTTCTTTTTTTTTTTCCCCCTGAGGAAACCAGAGAACAGTTTTAAAAACACCAAACCTTCAGCATTTTCACTTAATTACAAAGTAGGAGTTGGTGAGGGCACAGCATGGATTCTTTTTTTTTTTTTTTTGTGTGCTGCTGGCTGCATTTTTTTGGGGGCTGTTGTTTCATGTGAATGTTTTAGGCTCAGATTTTGTTTTGTGTTTTTCTGGTTTGCCTTCTATTTTGGACACGTTCTGCAGCAATTCTATCCTTCAGTTTGGGGAACCATTGGGGCTTTCGTTCGAGTTTTGTGGAGCCTTCATTGCCTGAATGCTGAAGAGACTCAACCAACACAGCCTAGGCAACAGCCGGAGCGTGCACAGGTACCAAAAAAGAAAGTTAAACACCTAGAATAGGGAGAGGGATCAGAAGAAGCACTCAAAATAGATGGTTTTCCAATTCTTTTTTTAATGTTGGTTTTGTATAGGTGTAACTGCAAATAAATCCTTGTGCGTGTAAGCCTGTCTCGGTGTTGTTCCCCCAAGACTTGGCTGTATTTCGCTAACCTTCAGCTGTGCAAAGCCGATACAGAAGGACTTGCCCAGATGCCAGGGAACCAAGTGCCAGAAGAGAAGCTGCAGCATCTGCTCACTTTGGGGGTAGAGAGACTTGGCAGCCTTTAATCTTGCTTTTGGGCAGGATCTATAGAATTGCAGCAGCTCAGGAAATAATTTGGTGCAAGTGGCTTGTAGGCTTTGGATAACGAAGGCCTGGGGCCCCGAGAAGCAGGTTGAAATGATGATCAGAGGGCTGGAGTGCCTCTGCTGTGAGGAGAGGCTGAGAGAGTTGGGATTGTTCAGCCTGGAGAAGAGAAGGCTCCAGGGAGACTTTATTGCAGCCTTCCAGTACCTAAAGGGGCTACAGGAGAGCTGGGGAAGGACATTTCACAAGTGAATAGTGATAGGACGAGGAGTAATGGCTTCAAACTGAAAGAAGGGAGATTTAGATTAGATATTAGGATGAAATTTTTCACTCTGAGGGTGGTGAGTCACTGGTGCAGGTTGCCCTGAGAAGCTGTGGCTGCCCCCATCCCTGGAGGTGTTCAAGGCCAGGTTGGACGGGGCTTGGAGCACCCTGGGCTGGTGGGAGGTGTCCTTGCCCAGGGCAGGGGGGGTGGAGCTCAATGATCTTCAAGGTCCCTTCCAACCTAAACCATTCTACAATTCTATGATTTCTATGAAATAGTAGCACTTGACTGGTGGTGTGGAAATCACTGGTGGTGGTGTAGCCACGCACACCATTCTCAAGTTGTGTAGGATCAGCAGCAGCACTCCCCATTGGCCAGGGAGCAGTGGAGGTTGCCTCAGTTAGTCAACTGTGTTCAACACCCCATTTTCTCCAAATCTGTTCCTTTCTTTTCCCCATCTGTCCAACTCCAAAACAACAAAAGACACAGGGGGGGTCAACCAAAACCACCTACAAAACCCAGCCTAGATCCTTTCTCTTTGCCCTACAGATGTGTATTTCACCAAGCACCATAGTTCTGGCTTCCTCCTGGCAGGATGACCCTTGAAATCCAAAACTTAAAACAATTTCTTAAAGAAAAAACAATAAAATTATATTTGTACAGACTGTTTACATGCCCCTTGGAAGAAAATCACTTCTTACAGACTTTATATTTGTCCAAGAGCTTTAGACTTTTATTTGCTTTTACACTTCAGTTAAAAACAAAGGGGAAGAGTAAGGAAAAAATCCAAAGGCTTTCAACCCCATCAGATGTTTTTGTTAAATATGGGGATGTTTTAAATGTCTTAATAACATGTCTGCGTCTTGAATTCTTGGAGGCTTGAGGAAACTACCTAGCTAAGTGGAAATGTAAATAAAGGCCATTTGCAGCTAACAAAATGAATAATGGCATTTCGCATTATCCAGCAATCCCAGATAGCTAAGCCTGGCTATTACCACCCTCTTTGATTGCTCAGCCAGACCACAGAGTCCCCCGCCAGCCAAAAGCCATCCCCTCTACTGCGGTTACAAAAACCTCCCAAAGACGATCGTAGCTGGCAGTTTATTTCACACAGCCATCGAGTGCTCCAGTGACAAAGTATAGCAGAGCCCCTACAGTTGGGCTTCAAGGATGAAAGAACTCCATAGTTACAGGATCTGCCTTCTCCCAGTTATTCCCTTTTGCAGTCCTATCCCACCAACCACACTCCGTACAGCTGCACTTATTTTTATCTTCTGCAGCAGCAGCACGAGAGGGAGAAAGGGGAAAGAAGAGGGAAAGGGGAACGGATCCACAGCATTTCTTTTTTTTGCTTTCCGTAAGGCTCATTGCTTCCAACAACAAACATTAATGTAATAAACAGCTCATGCAGGGCCCCAGTCAGTTCCCACAGCTGTTTCCAGACATCTTAGTTTGCTGACCTCAAGAAATAGACTGATATTAGCCTCAGAGTGACCGTAAGCGTATTAATGTTTGTATTACGACTATTAATAATACTACTGTTTTAGTTCCCTAAAGATTAGAACCCATTTTGCCAGGCAACATACAAGCTGTGAGGACTAAATTCTGGTCATCTGCCCAACACACCCAGCTTGGCTACTATGGCACCTAAGGGCAAGAAAGCAATGAATTATTCAGCCAGTGGGATGATTTTACCTAATGACAGGCCACAGTGAGGCCACAGGCTTTACTAACTCCGAATCAACACTAGTAAACCATAGAATCATAGAATGGTTTGTGTCGGAAGGGACCTTTGAAGGCCGTCTAGTCCAGCCCCCCTGCCACGAGCCATCTTCAACTAGATCAGGTTGCTCAGAGCCCCATCCAACCTGGCCTGGAATGTTTCCAGGGATGGGGCATCCACCATCATTCTGGGCAACATGGGCCAGGTTCTCACCACCCTCAGCATAAAACGGTTCTTCTTTATATCTAATCCGAATCTACCCCCTTTTCATTTAAAACCATTATCCCTTGTCCTGTCACAACAGGGTCTTCTACAAAGTCAGTCCCTATCTTTCTTATAAGACTCCTTAAAGTTCTGAAAGGCCAGGTGTAGTAAGGTGTCCCCCAGAGCCTTCTCTTCTCCAGGCTGAAGCCTCCCTCTCCCAGCCTGTCCTCCCAGCAGAGCGGCTCCAGCCCTCGCAGCATCTCTGGGCCCTCCTCTGGCCCCGCTCCCCCAGGGGCCGTGTCTCTGCTGTGCTGAGCCCCCGAGCTGGAGGCAGCGCTGCAGGGGGGGGCTCCCCAGAGCGCAGCAGAGGGGCACAGTCCCCCCTCGCCCCCGCTGGCCACGCTGCTGGGGATGCAGTCCGGGGTTGCCGGGGGCTCGCTGGGCTGCCAGCACACATTGCCGGCTCCATGGCCAGCTTTTCACCCTCCAGCACCCCTATGTCTTTCTTGGCAGGGCTGCTCTCCATCCCTTCATCCACAGCCTGTATGGATAGTGGAGGTTGCCCCCACCCTGGTGCAGGACCCTGCACTTGGCCTTGTTGAACCTCATGATGTTCAAATGGATCCACTTCTCGAGTTTGTCCAGGTCCCTCAGGATGGCATTCTGTCCCTCAGGCATGTCAACGGTACCACTCAGCTAAATAGACATGTTCAGAGGCTGCCACATTGATGACTAGACCAGGTGGGACCCATCAGTCTATGAAGCCCATCTATTCCTGTTGACTGCATCAGGAATACCGGTACATATGTGATATTGGACTTTTAATGTTTAGATAACTAAAGTTAGGTGAGATGAATCCCACCATTTCTACCCAGGACTGCCAGACCCTGGCTTCTCCGCAGTCACTGGAGAGGAATGATATGACCTCTGTAGCAGGTAGATTGATACAGCTGTCTGGAAAAAATGACAAGCAGTACTAGAGAGCCTTCAGTCTCAAAAGATACAAAAAGCAAAAGCACCAAGAGAAAGGGAGATGACATATTTTGCTTAAAGTCAGTATGAAAGCTGAGACAGGAAGATAATTCAGATGAAGGCACATCAGACTTTATGAAGACAGCCAGTTTTCAGTAACCTCCTCTAGAAAAATGTACAAAATCCACAAATTCTTCCAAAGACATCTTCCATGTAGAAAAAGATGCCAGTTATGCAGATGTCCAGGGACATGTTTGTCCTTATCCTTGGAATGACAGTCTGCGAACATTCAGCTAAATTTCACCCTCCTATCCTGAGCACCTCCACTGTCTTGAAAAGGGGTTGTTTAGGCCATGAATGAGGTCAGAATTTGTCCACATAAGGAAGTCAAACCAGGCAAACAAAATTGCTTGATGGATCAGGTATTCCTAACACTTCACCCTCCAAAGGGGTTCTAGGCCCAATTTTAGGACATCTGCATGTTCTCACTAGTATAAACTGTGCATCTCTGTGTCCATTGTAACGAGCAGGGCTATATTCATGAGGCAATTTGTCCCAGGACAATTGTTTAAGGTCAATGGGATGAGATGAATAATGTTCCATAAGGAATATGTTAGTCTTCATTTACCCTATAGGAGTCTGAATGATGAACTGAGGCTGAAGAAAAGTCCCTTTGTTCGATCGACAAGTATAACTGTGAGCTACCTGCATTAGCACGTTTTAATGGCTCCCCGTTGTCTCTTCAATAGCTTGTCCTACTCCTGGAAAAAGTACTCCATGTCTCAAGACCTTGAAGGTAACTTTCTCATCTGACTGGCTTCCCTTGTTGAACCTGGAGGAACAAAAATAATGAGCAATGCTTCATTACAGTCCAAAGTCTCCCTGAGCAGGGTAAAGCTGTTGATGGAAAGTCTGCATAAGCTGGAAAGACTAGAAATCTGGGAGTTTCAATACTGGTCAACACAAAAATGCCATGGACCCTAACTGTCCTAACACCATACTGAGCATCTGTGTCAATGAGACAGAATGTCTGAGGGTGTCTGATGTAATTAAACTATGCGTACCTGGAAACCTGAAAGTGTGGCAAAGTAATAACTGGGTAGGAAAAGAGAGAACTGATGCATGGGTAAGAAAGGCAGACGAAGAGGTGATGCAGGGCTGGGTAGAACTGGGCTTCCCGCATGGGCTGCTGTAAGATATGCTTCATGCAAAAGAAGGAGTTTTTAAGGAAAACAAAAATCCATCCACAGGAAGAAGTGATTCATACCAAGTTTACTACTTGATTATGCTGGGGATTTTCTTACTACTTGCTGGTTTTCACTAAGAAAGAATACTGAGTTACAAATCACAAAATGAGCTGCGTGGCTCAGCAAAGCTGAGTCGAGGTCCTTCAAGAGATGGGATTAAAAGCAACCTCTGAAGCAGCTGGCGAATGAGCAGCCCATATTGAGCAGTACCAGAGGTGCTGGTTACACAGCTCAGTACAGATCAGTACCCTGATCTGCTTGGAAGGACAGTAGTGAGCAGTGGCAGCATCAGAGTTTTCAGGAAATAACCAACATTTTCACAAATCCTAGGGTGAACCTAGACTAAAGCCTCTTGATGGTGCAGAAGCTAAGGAGTTGAAATTATATGGGGAGACTAAGGTATGGTTTGAAGTTCCTGCCTCCCCGTAAGGCCAGCAGGTAACTGGCATATGTGGGAAGATGGATGGGGTGAAAGTTATCATGGTGCCAAAGTTGAAGGCACACCTCCTCTGTAAAGCTGAAAAAGAATAGACCTCTTCTCACTATCTACACTCAGGAGGGAAGTGGAAGGAAGGGAAGGGAAGGGAAGGGAAGGGAAGGGAAGGGAAGGGAAGGGAAGGGAAGGGAAGGGAAGGGAAGGGAAGGGAAGGGACGGGAAGGGAAGGGAAGGGAAGGGAAGGGAAGGGAAGGGAAGGGAAGGGAAGGGAAGGGAAGGGAAGGGAAGGGAAGGGAAGGGAAGGGAAGGGAAGGAAAGGGAAGGGAAGGGAAGAAAAGAAAAGAAAAAAAAAGAAAGAAAAAGAAAAAGAAAAGAAAAGAAAAGAAAAGAAAGAAAAGAAGAAGAAAAAGAAAAAGAAAAGAAAAAAAAGAAAGAAAAGAAAAGAAAAGAAAAGAAAAGAAAAGAAAGAAAAGAAAAGAAAAAAGAAAAGAGAAAGAAAAACCACAAAACCAGCAGTACTACTTCACAGCTTCTAAGCTAGGATCACCCTAGTATCAGCTCTGATCCACCATAACTGATGCAAGTCCTGCTGTTGATTTTAATGGACATTGATGACATCGTACTAGAGAAGAGAGAGTCTCCTGTGATGAGGGACGTATCCACTTTAAGGACCTCAACGCAGCACTTCATGGATTGCCTAGCAAACCAAACTAGACATCTATTTGAGGAACAGCCTTCTTTGTAGACATGATTGAGGTTTAACCAACACAGCACAAAAGCAGAGGAGACAGAGAAGAGTTGGATGTCACACTTCCAGCCTCCTGAATGCTACTTAAGAGAGCTCACATTCAAGTGCCATAACCCAGACACAAGACTTGCATTTTCCAGCACACATGCATAAAACCACACTCCCAAAGAGGCTGGGATTGTACTTATGCCCATTACAGCAATTGCAGACACAGAGCAGGGACTTAAAGTATAGGTGGCTTTTTTTTTTTTGCAGCATAGTAAACTGCTGCCCCTTCTAATTAAATGTGATAAAAACAGTCATTTGTTTGTTGAAGATTTTTCAAAATTTAAGCCCTCAAATTCTCAAGCTCCCTAAACCAGTATCACAATGCCCCACACAGATTCCTGGTTCTTATAATTACTAAAATTATGGTCTACCTTGGACTGTACTAATGCAGAGTAGGGAAAAAAGAAATAAGAGAGATATTGCCCATCACCAAAGATCAGCTAGAACCTGGGAAAGTCCTACCAATAGCCAAGCTGTCCCCTCCTTAAACACCTCCTAGATGGGGGTACCTCATGGCCCTGTCCACAGAAGGCTGATACCAAAACACAGAAGAATATATTGTAGAAACCTAAGGCTAAACCTACTCATACAGTACTCATACAGAAATACTCATATAAAGGGAACTACATGGGAGTAAAGGTCCATCTGGTAAGAGTATGATGAGAACTGAGCTGTTCAATGAGAATCCAGCCCAGATTAGATGTCCCAAATCTAAAAAAAAGTTCGGCTAATTCTACTTGGAGGTCACTAAAGCAGTCAGAATTTAATTTGGCCTTGCAACTACCTGACAGAATTCTGATAATATAGACATAAATTTGATAGTTCCCACCCTACCACCCTGCTGGAGGTTTATATCACTTTACCCTTGCTCCTGATCAGTATCCATAATGCCATATGCCATAACTGTTCCCCCTAAAATCAGGTCCTTGACAATTGTGCCTTTGAGTGTTGTGGAGCTACCGCTGGGAATAATGTTTCTGCCAACATGGGACACGACAACTGAGTTCTGGTTTCAGTGCTGTTTGCTTTGTGAGGCTCTGCTGGGTGACTGGCCCCATGTTCAAATACTGAGGCGGATACCTCTGAGTCACTTCTTGTAGAAAATCTGTTTTCTATAAAGAACTGACAACCCCATGAGTCATTTACCTTTGTTACCAGTTGGAACCTAAAAGGGAGATGGAGGACAGGGTACTGAAAGCAGAAGCTAGCTTCCTCTGGGAGATAGTGAATTTGATCTTCAGCACAGCCCCAAAGCAAGAGGAGCTTCAGAAAAGGACACACACAAGCCCCATGCTAATGGACCAGATTTGGGCTAGGAGTTTCTCTGGCCCAGAAATTAAAGAGGAGAGCTGTTATGAGTTTCCTAGGGGAAAACATGCCTCAGAGACAGCCTAAAACATGAACCAGGCCATGGGTGTAACCCCCACTTCCCTTGGGGATTAGCTTGTACATCTCACCTTAAATTACTCCATGGAGGTCATACTCAGATGAACAGACTTCTTAAATGTCATGTGTCATGTCATGTTTCCAGCAGGACACTCTGAACTGACTCCTATCTCACTGTCTCCTGTGGCTAGTCTGGGACATCATGTATTTACAGGGACGAACCACACTTTCTCTTCCCACTCCATGCTTGTATGTGCCAATTCCAATTCGATCTGCTGGATCCAGTGCCTGAAGTCCTGGAGTGGAGAAAGACCAGGGCATTGCACAGTTGGCTTTGACCCACAGCCTGTCATCTGGCCTTCCTTGCATCTGCAGCCTAACCTTGCAAAAACCCTAAATCCCCCTGTAACATGGCTTTAATGGTGAACATGCATCCCAGCTCCCCAGACATGTTCCCCTCTATGTGCTGTCTTACAGGAGCATGTCCCCCTAGGAGATCTGCTCATTGAAAGGATGCCCATGCCACACCACTAATAAGTGATTACACCTTTATCACATATTGATCCAGCTACTTGGTCCAAATTTGAAGAAATGGTAAGCGAGAGCGTCCTGTTTTCCACTCATCTTTACTTAATCCTCACCTATCTGGTTGGATGTGAACAGATCCAGAGCCTGCACAGAGCACTCTGGGTTGTTTGGATGTTATCCCTCCTTCTTCATCCAAATCACAGACGCGCAGTCCAGGACAAAGTCTAACCCATTGCTGGCAACAAAAGGGATCTAAAAACATTCCTGCTGCAACATCTGCCTGATTTCTCAGCTTTGCACTGAGCTCTGGGAGAAATGATATCTGGTTCCCTGAACATGGAAATGCCTGCGTTCACAGTCTGGGTCTGGGTGGGATTCCCTCTGTGGCTTCAGCAAAGATAATAACTGGAGAAGAGCCCAAGCCACAGAACTGGGATCTGAACTCGTCTGCTTAGATTGGTTCCTCTGCTCCCTTCTGCAGGAGCAAAACTACTGCGAGGCACCTGCGGAATGAAACTGATGCTTCAGTGGAGAGAGAAACAGCCTTGCGATGATTAAAGCCAGTTGTGCTCAGCCACAGAGGAACTCAGCCTGTGTCCACAGCCTTTTGGGGGTTGATTTCATGTGCCTTGCTGAGTTTGTTTTCCACCTGGTCTCCTAAAGACATGAGAGTATGTGCTCTGACTGTGGCTTCATGCATGTAGGAACACCTCTCTGTCTCACTTGCTGAATCCCCTCGCAGCTTTCACCCCCATGTGCCAATGACAGCTAAACTTGTGATAAGCTCCCACAAGTTTCTCCTGGGCTTAATGAAAATCGGTGTCCAAATAGAGCGAGAGGCTTGACAACGTCTCCCACCTCGAGAAAAGCTGTGGCAAGAGCTCTGACGTTATTAATGGACCAGCCGGGATCACATGGAGGAGGAGATTTATGGAGGCTCCAACTAAGATAAATTGGTTTCTTGGTTGGAAGAATACAATTCCACCCCCAGAGGAGGCTTCTGGTGCTCTGTAAAGGTAGAATTTTACCACGCGGCCTCCTGTACGATTCAGCTGAAAAAAATCAACCAGCCTTGAAACCCACTGGAGAGCAGACATCCTGGTTTCCACTGTGCAGAAAATGGCTTTGTTTTGTATGTTGTGGAGCAATGTTTGAGTCGGCTAGGGTTTTTGAGCTGTGGGACAACTAGCAACACATTTTCAGGTCTTTTTCTTCGAATCCCTTGAAAGGTGAAAGATCTTTTTAGCTAAAGAAGGTTTATTTTTAATCAAAGTGAACAGATGGCAGGGGAGGGGATTAAAGTGACTATGTTCTCACCTAACATCCAGGATTTGGAGAAACCTGAGATTAACACAATTTGGTCTTAGTAAATTTCCACCATTCACTGCACAGTTCTGCGTGAATGAAGGTCAATCTGCAAGCACTGACAAGTGTGACCTTCTTCTCCCCAAAATAAGTTTAACTGGATCTCTCCGGCTTATGCTCAGCACTCCTGCAAGAAGATCAACTTCTGCAGAAAAAGATTAAAGAGCCACCAAGGAGCAAGAAATTCCTGTAAACTTTTCCATAAAAATATTTTCTTGGGATATGAGCCAGCTGCAAAAGTGAGCACTGAAGAGATAACCTTTTGGAGATGTCCAATATGTTGTCTGCAGCAAAGAGGTTTCATGTTCCTGATGATGACGACCTTTCACTCTCAGATGAGATAAACTCCTCTGTGCCTGAGTTGTAGAAATTGTTAAAAGAAGGATTAATAAGGGTTGGCATTCATCATTAAAAGGGGAAGAAGTGCTTGGATGGTACGGCCACTTTCAGGCTGAGAGAAACGCTGAATTATGAGTTATATGAGCAATGTAGAATTATACACAACAACGTATACCCAGTGAGTGGGTTGTGTGTGCCTCTGTGTAATTTACTGCCATCTCATTGATGTGGTCAGATTGGAGTATTATTTGTAGGCATATTACAAATCTTTGCTGGGCTTTAAGGAAAGGAAACATTTACGTTGGCCAGACATTTGGGATAATAAATCACAAAACTCAGCAATCCATTAAAACAATGTAGATAGGAACCTGAAGGCAGATTTCTGGACAAATTTCAGAGCCCCTGTTAGGGAGAAATTAAGCAACAGAGGGCAGGGAACTTGACATACTGATGGTGCTGTTTCAAATCCTTCTCTGAATGGACAAAAAGGATCTTCACTCTCTGTGGGTGGGTGCGGAGGCTGTCCTGTCGCCTGCTGAGTGCCTGTCCTGCAAAACAAAGAGGGATGAGACCTCCCAAATGGAAGAGCGTCTCTTTCACCCTCTTCCATGCTCTGCCCATTGCAGTAGGATCAAGGAGAGGTCAGGTGAACAAGGATTTCAGATCTTGTAGGATAGCCTTGTCATGAAATGGGGTGTCCACCTGGCCAGAAAGATTCAAGGTACATATGAGGGAGCTTTTGACCATCATCTACATAGCCCACAGCCTGCAACAGGTGTGTCATGACCCCAAGCAGAGAGATCTGTCCAAAAGTCTTGAGTAAGATGCCTTGAGATGGGGGCAAGGGAAGCCCAGACTCCCAGCGGGTAACTTGGTAAAGTTTGGTGTGTGCCAAAATGCACAACCGGGTCCAGGCCACTTCAGAAGGGGACCTCTTCACTGCAGCTCTGGTGAGACAGGAGAAGATGGACCAGCAGCTTTCCATGGCAGTGCTGTGATCGGGATTTTTGATCCCAAAAACCCAACACCGCCTGCGCCTATGTCTGCGTAATCGGAAACCATTCCTGAGAGGGGACAGTGGTAATAAGAGAGGCTTGTCTGTTTGATGTCTGACCTTCCAAATGATTTGCAATGAGCCTGGACCATTATTACACCCTCCCAGGCCAGCGTTTTAGAGGCCCAGGAACTGACAGTGGAAATTGCATGACTGATTTGTTGGAGATTCTCATGGTCATTATTCTTAGATCATCTGTGTGTGGTGGAGTCTTTACCTCCAGTTTAGTATGAGTCAGTTGGAAATCAGCTACTCCATTATGTTATACAAAAGCTCTTATTTTCTCTCAAAAACTCTGGCAATGAACGTACCAGCAGTGCTGTTAACTTCCTTGGCTCTAAGTGATAACTGAACTGCATAGTGCCAGAAGTAAAATGCATTACAAAAATGTGCTCAGGGGAAGAAAGGAGCTATAAAAAGTTTTGTAGGTACAACACACGGCACTGCAGCAGCTGGAAATAGATGGGTCTTTTAAGCTGAACAGACTGACAGGAGCTACAGAGGTGCCAAGAACAGTGATGGCTACTGTTAAAAGAAACCAAAGGCCACGTGCAGTTGAAGCTTAATGGATAAAATTCAGTGTTTCCAATGCTGAGTTAAAATCAATATGAGGACTACATAAATAAATGCTTAAATCAATTATAAACTGAATAACTACCTGAGGAATAGTGCTAATATCTGTTACGCTCTTGATCTCCTCACAGAGGGTAATTATCAGAAGTGCAAAAAGATCAAAGCAATTGAGGAAGATTGGAGTGATGTTTTACTGAGAAAAGAGAATTTCCCAACACACTGTGAAATACCACTTGATGACTGATGCTTTTTGAAGGGTTCCTGTACCAAAGGGCAGAGTTCTAGAAGAGGAGTCTGATGACTTGGTTGCCCTGGAATCACAGCAAGAGTAGAAAAATAAACAATGTTGATAAGAACACTGGTTCTTGTCAGGAGGAAAGGAAGAAAGGAAGGAAAGGAGAAAGGAAGAAAGGAAGGAAGGAAGAAAGGAAGGAAGAAACCAAAGGAAGGAAGGAATGAAGCAAGCAAGCAAGCAAGCTAGAACCTTGTGCTTATGAATAAGTCCCAAGGGAAACTAAATAAAAATGAGTAAAGGGGGTAAAAAATCTATTATTTAGAGGAAATGAAATTCTGGAGGAGAAATGTTTCTCTTTTTTATGCTTGATGTTGAACAAAAACTCTGATCTGCATTTATTACCTGTTTAATTATGGAAGTGTGTTTACTGAAGCAAGACATCTCTTGACATTTGTTTCAACAGAAATATAGAGGGAAAAAAGTGCTCTTAGAAAGTGATGGCAGGCTCACTAACGTGCAGATGTAGAGAGAAAATATCCCCATGTATTTGAAGTTCTAGGATCTACCACTGCTTCCAGAAGCTAAAATGTGAAACAACATGAGTATCTGTGATGTCCCATCAGGCAACCTTCGTGAAGATTTTGCCATGGTAAATGGAAAAAATGGTACTCAGCGGAAAAACTGGACAGAAACTCTTCTGGCTGAGGAAACAAAACAGGAGTGATTCATTTTTGACCCAGGAAAAAGCTTAAAGCCGATAAAGCCTTTCGGTGTGGTAGTCTGTCTAGATGGGAATGGGTTCAGAGCAGCTCTGGATGCTCTGGCGTTGGATGGTGTTGAATTTGTGGTGAGGTGGAAATGAGCTTAGGCTGACTTGACTTCAAAGACTTAGATGAAACATCAGGTAAGGCATTGCAAACCCCAAAAACATGTCTGTAAAGATCTTATGTATATATGAGTGGCACAAATATTAATAAATTGATGTTTAGCCAATACCAAAAACATTCTAATAAGCTGTTAAATGACTGCAAAGGAATATGGAAATGCTTTGTAGTATAAAAAAAGTAATTTGTAATAATACTGCTTTGTCATTCTCCTGGACACAAGTCCTTTAGTTCTTCTGATTGCTTGGAAGGAATGGATTATGAGAGGGAAAACAACAAAAAAATGAAATTGCCAGCAAGGCTTTTCCTCTTTATGACCATTTCTTTGCTTTTGCTCATAATGAATATTAATTCCTGCTCTTCCTTTCTTCTTAACTAAGTCCAGGTCTCTAATCAAGAGTCAAATTTAAAAAGGGAAAGGTCTCCCAGTCCCATGCAGGTATAGAATTGTTTCTTTTGCCTAGACAAAATTCATTCAAACGAAAACTAGCATTTTTAAGTCCTAGGACCTGGTACGAAGTGTTCACTGTCACCAGACCAGAGTGCTGAAGGTGCCACAAGGGTGGTGCAAGAGGAGATACAGGTTTACATGGCAGCCCATCACACCTCAGTAATTACTTGAATGCCAAACATTGCTTGTGACTTTGGTTAATGATATTGTCATAAGGAGCTGCAGTTCTAAATCTTATTCATTTGAATTGTCAGTTATTGTTATGTCAAGCTGGAAAAGGCAGATGCAGGGAATTGTTCCTTTAACAGACTCTGGCATAATCCAGCTGGAATGGCCTATTGCATTAGGCACAGCTCACGCTGTGCAATGTGGAAGAGGTAAAACTCAGAGCAGTCAAGGTGACCTCTGCCAGACATTTTGGCTTTGTTTTTTAAATAATTCAGCTAAATGCATGTCTGAGAACAGAATTTCTACCTGCAAAAGCAGTGTGCTGCATAGAATAAAAGATGAACTATTAGACTTAGTAGCAATGAACACAGTTAACTCTTGCAAGACCACACGTAAAATGGAAAATGATCTCAGCGTGTAAGCCTGCTTCAGATTTGGAAAATGTCTGTCAAGTCTTGGGACTTTGCTATTGGTTGGAAGGAAGCCTAGCTTAGACTAAACACTTATTTAGACCCTCCACATGGATGTTGAAAGATTTTCAAGCACTTACTTAAAGATTTGGGCAGCTCTCAGCAGAAGAGGAAAATGGAAATAGTTCCGTGAGGACCTATTTTAAGAAGAGAAGGGTCTTACCCAACTTCTAAGTAGCTAAAAAGTAAGAGAGAGAAATTTTGAAACTCCTTGAGTGCTTCCAACTTTGAGCCAAAATGTGGGCTCTCCTGGCTGTTGCATGGTCTTGTCACACACTGAAAAAAAGCCAAGACCTGTTGTGCAAAATTAGACACCAGCCCTTTACTGCTTTTCAGAGGGGTACGCTCATGCAAATAAGCCCTACTGAGCTCATCACTAGACCAGGACGTAGTAATTCTGGACCCAGTTGTTTTGCAGAGCAAAATATTTGCAGTGTGTCCAAGCTCCACGAACTGGCTTCTCCATTTGCCAGAAATCAGGGACTGATTTAGTCTCTTTAACCCTTCACCACAGCAGTTCCTTTATCACTCCTCTGCTCCGCTAAAAGAGAGGTGGTTCCATATCTGTCTCCTCAGAAAAAGTTGCCAAAAACATGAGCTATCATTTCTAAAAAGAATAAAGCCTCCCTGGACTGCTGTTAACAACCAACTCTCAGAGTGTCCCTGATGCCCTTTTATCGCTCCTTTTTCTTTAGCCCTTGGGTTTGACAAGCCTGAAGCCCAGTCTGTGAAGCTGTCTCTGGTTCCCCATAACTCTTAAACAGTATCCTGGGCCAGATTCTCAACTGAACTGAAATCATTTTTACCTCCACAACCTCATAAGGACTAAGATGATAGGTACCAGTCTGAACACTCTGTCTCACTCCAAATGTTCTGCTGATTTACACCCACAAAGGTCTGAATCAGTATCTCTCAAACACCTGCCTTGCTTTTGTAATAGATCTTTGGCTGCTATGGAAGTGCAGCATCCTTTAGGAGCATCTCCTAGTAGACCTGGCCAGCAGTACTGAGCCAGACAGAAAATCAAGGCTAATCTTGAAAACAAGTACCTTTAATGGAATTAATTTCGGAGTGTTTTCTGTAGAGGAGTCCAAAATTCCTCCTTTTTCTCAAAACTGTTCTGCAGGTCTTTTTTTTTTTTTTTTCCCCTGCAGATGTTCTCAGGTACTACAGGCAACATTCCTTAGAAAATCCCTGTGTATGGAAGCAATTAACTCAGCGACCTCTTTGCGCTCCCCTTCTTAACTGGGGTACAGGTACAAAGTCCATTGACTTTAGCAGGATTCTGTCTTGAAACCCTTGAAATATCAGCCTTTTGCTTAATCCTGCCCAGTATCCATTTTCCCTCTTATATAACAAACCTGCATTGACTTAGGCATCTTGAAGGCAGAAGCAAGCAAGGAATGGAGGGCTGAAGGGAGGAAAGAAGGGCAAAACAGCAACAGTTTTGCATCTCATTGGGCTTTGGTTTTACTGCTGCTATATTTGAAGTGAGAAATTCTTTCTGAAGATAATAACATCTGTTTCTGTGGCATCTCTCTCTCATCTGGGGCTGTTCTTCATTTCCACTCCAGCTTCACAAGAATGCCTCTGTAGGAATGCCTTTTTCTTTCTCCTGTTTTCTAATGACAGTGCTAAATAAACAAAGGAATACATCAATCGCTGTGATCAGCTACTTGGACCGGTTATTCCAGTATCCCGCTTCAGACATTGTCATATCAAACACTTCATAACAAATATCCAGTTTGGCTGAAAATCGGAATGTCTATCAGAAAAAAAAAAAAAAAGCTAGATTATGTTTCACCCAAAAGCGCTGTGGATGTCACACATAAGAGAAAAAAGTCCATCTTGATGTAAGATGCAGTTTGATAAATTCCTGGGGAAGTTTAAATTACAGGCTACACTATCATCTCTGAACTCAGTGAGCCACGAGGCTCTTTCTAATCATGAGTCTGAAGCAGGTGAAAGTCTCCACAGATCTTTGTGGCAGGCAGTTTCCTTTCACTGCAGAAAGAACGATTTCTGGCCTCACGCCAACCAAGCTCTGCAGCAGTACTCAAGTTTCTGAGGATCAAAACCTCCCTTTGTTTGCATCTGAAATCCTCTTAGAGAAGCAGAATGGCAGGGATGAGAAAGTAAAAGTGTCTGGCCTATTCCTCTGCAGGACCATATCCTCATATTCTAGGCTAGAGATAAAAATTCAGGAGAGCAAGGTTTAAGGTTTGACTCTGTCAAGGACGTGACGTAGGTCTGGAAGTTAACGAGAGTTAGTCCCAGGACAAACCTTTCAGGTCCCAAGCTAGGTAGTGATATTTCCTCTGCTCAATGCAACTTTCATCCCTATCAATAGATGATATGTGAGAAACGCATCAGGACCAGGGTACTTTGAGGGGTAGCTTGGTTTCTCTTATGAAGTCTCCAATTAGGACATTGTCTCCGCTAAGGCTATGCCTGGGCCTCCTCACACAGCTGATTGTGCATCACTCTGCGGTGATATGTCAAGTCCAGGGAGAGATCACAAGGCAGAAGAAAGGCTGCGGTGCAACCCTGAGACACCAGTTGAATTGTATGAGTCCTGGCATAAGATTTTGTGAAGTCTAATACAGACCAGTCAAGTTTCTTCTCACTTAACTCCAATCTTTGGCACTGTAGATACCTACAGCTATTCTGGGGCAGAAATAATCCCTGTAAGGAATGGTTCTTCCAATCAAGAAGCATCCAGTGATATTTTTAGGCATTGAGGGGGAGCTTGATAGGCCTCAGTTTTCTGGTTCTGAAGGATTTCATCTCCTCCTGTCCTGTCTTCCACCTTCTAATGCAGTGTAGATGTGTTGGATGCCACATTGACCTCAGATAGCACAAAGTTCCTACACATCATCAATTCAATCCACCTCTAGATATCTGCATGAGATGAACTCTCTAGAAGGCTCCATTTTTCTCCATTGACAACAAAAGTATAGCAAGTGCAACGTGTTCAAATGGAGACATCCACTTTATAGGCATCTAACATTACCTGTGAAGGATCTTAGCACTATCTTCAATGCCATTTCCAAAGATCTTACGAGCATTCAACCTGAGACAGATTCATTCAGTTGCATAAAAAAAATGGGGACTTATTCCTAGCCACAGGTCCCAACCCTCTGCCTGTACTGTTATGCAGTGGTTCAGATGGAGAACTGACCTGATTGAAAGCAATTAGCAATTAGTGTGGTCTCATAAGGGATGATTTGGAAATGTATGGCTGGGGTAGAAAGGAGGTCAGGACTGTTTTTTGCAGTAATTGCATAAGAAATTGTTGCAATAAAAAATAAAATTGCAAATAAAAGTTTGCTTTGTGGCAAATAAGAAAGCAGAGCCTGAGCCTGTGCTGTTGGTTAAGATCAGCCTCTGAAGCCAGCTCACTAGGATAGTTTTCTGAGTTTCTGCTTGAACAAGGAACCCCAGGGTGTTCCCTTCCCTGTAGTTCACAGAGTGGCCCGTATCCCATCAGGTGGTAAAATAGCATTCCCCCTCTCCAAGGTGCGAGCAGAGCAGGCCCCTTGGCTGGTGGTTCAACACCGAGAGTCACCGAGTAAGAGATAAGATACGGGCAGGAAGGAAGGAATTGGGGAGGAAGCTATAAGAAGGACTTTTTGAAGACATAAGAAAACAGTATGCAAAGGCACTTCCTGCACAGACCTTCTCTAACACGTCTACAGTACCAGAACTCAGAGCAACGGGCATCTCCCAAGCAGAAGAGCATACATGGAGTCATGTGGTGGGGAGAGGACAGGTGACGCAGTAGGTGCATCTGACACCTGGGGCAGCGTCCATCTTTCTTCAAGGCTCATATATGGATTGCACGAATGGCCCTCTCCGCACAACTATCTTTATGTCTTCACTTTACAAAGCACTTTCAGTTGGGGTAGGCTACAGACTACCCAGAGAGCTTAAAGTCAATAGAACCACTAGATCAACTCATCCAAACTGTTCTTCATCACAGGCCACAGATGACAACACTCTGGAAGACCTTCAACGCTGAGATCCACGGACAGTGTCAGATGAACACTGAGCACATCTATGGCACCCTTAGATCTGCCATACCCCAACAGGAATGGACTGCGAACCTGTGGAAAATATTCACCAACAGAGCCCCCTGCCACATGAAATCAAAGGGAACGAAAGGGAATGTCCAGGTGCTAATCAGGTGCTAATCATCTCTGTCCTAAGGCATGGAGCAGAATGACTGATTCCTTCTGAAAGACGACTGTCATTTGTTTCTGTACTAAAACAAGCCTGTTCAAAGACTGGCAAGAAGAGCAAGTGGACCTTCACTGAGGAAAAAAAGCTTGAAAGAAAACACTGAGGGAAATAAAGTTATTTTGAAGCACTCAGCTCTGTGGGAAAGGGTTCATTTGGGAGGCAGTGGTACTGCTGGGGTACCCCAGGGATGCTGCTAGAGACTGGCATAGGAGGAGAGGAGCCATTCCACTGTGCAAGATGTTTGCAACAAGATGGAACAACCCAGATAAACTGTGAATGTGGGGTTCACATAAGCATCAATACAGTGAAGAAAAATGGAAAAAAAAAAAAAGGTTATTTGAACATGTCCTCAGTTTTAAAACTGGTACCAGCTTGAAGAGGCATGAAACAGCTGATTGTTCTCTGACTGCATAAAATGGACCACCAAGGTCCACATGATGGAGGATGTATAATTTCTAGTCAAGCCACTTAACATAAATCAACTCCATAAACTGAAAAAGAATAACATCTTATCTCTGACAGTTGCCAGAAACAGATACCTACAGCAAACTATAGAAATAAGATGAGCACAAGATGAAAGTCTGCAGCTCAGGAGCTTCCTAAGCTGGATGTGAAGTCTTTCTATTTAACAGCCCTGCATGATTTTTACCTTTCCTAGGTTTGTCTGCCTCTTGAAACCCTTTAAACATTTAGCACCCACACTGTCTTCGACAGGTTTCATAGCTTAGCTATGCTTCATATGAAAAATGATCTCCTTTGGCTTCTTCTGAACTTGCTACCCAGCACTTTTATTTGATAGCAGAAGTGCCGGTAGTGCAAAAGACAATGAGGAATGGTGCCCTAGTCACCTTCCTCGTGCCATTCAGGATTTTATTAGCCTGCTGGAGCAGGTTCAAGCACAGCGCATTCCACACCTTGCCCAACTTTCCATCACCCAGCTGGCTCACAGGCAGGTTTTGTGAGTACATTTCATGGTATCCTAATAAACCAGTCACACTCAGGTACAAAGAAATCCCTAGTTCTCTGGAGGGTGCTTTCTAGCTGGGAGTGAGACTATGTTTGCAGAAATCCAGTATGGAAAGTCCAGGGCTTGAGAACAGTTCTGGGTCTTGTCTGTGAGAACAGAAATAGCCACGACTGGAAAAGGCAGGACAACTCATTTATGACTAGATCTTCATCTCTTTGAGCTCACCATAAAATTCCCACTGACCTGAGTGCTGAACAAAAAGAGTCTGAAGTTCAGAAGTGTGCATGGATTTGATTTAGAGCAGGAATTCTGTCCTCATAAAAAATTATGGCAATATCTCAAGTTCTTGCCTCCCTTTTCCCTGTTATCCTCACCACATCAGTGGCTGGACTGCAGGGTCCCACTCCAGTGGGTGGAGGTTATTTTTCAGATGTCAGATACATGAAAACTTCTCATCTTGTGCTCTGAAATCAATGATGCGATAAATTAATTTAGACTCTTTCTGTGGCTGGAGGGAAGGAAACTGGATGAAAGAAGAAAACAGGACTCTGTGTTGTTGTTTTATTTTGTGGTCATTGAGGTTTTTCTGCTTGTTTTATACTACCCTTCAAGATTTTGATGCAAAAGGTTGAAATGTGTAGATAGTTCATACAAAACACGTTTAGATAAAGAACATAATGAATTTTTCTTTCTCTACCCTTAGTCTCTCTTCCCAATATGCAAAGAGACATTAAGATCCTGTGGATATCCATTAGCAGCATACCAACATACCCACACAGAGGCATGATAAATTGCTCACCCCTTTTTAACACCTCTTTCAATGCCTGAAGGCCAAATCCCAGATTTCCAAACATGCAGAAATCTCATGGAAGTGCTTTCTTGTAGGAGAAAAGTTGGAGGAAGAACTTTGGCTTCAAACCTGTGTCCTGAAACAGAAGCTGCCATTACTTTAGTAATTTCTACATGTCTTGAACAGAGTTCATGCCACCTACAACAAGGATAGTTCTAGATATCACTTCTGGGACAGTGTTCTCTGTTTTGCTGCCTTCTGGGGCCTACAGTTTAAACAGAAGTTCATCAAACTTGAGATGTTTGGAACAAACTATGCTGGACTCAGTGAATGAGTGTGTCCCAGTGTCACGTTGCCTGGTTAGAAAATTTCTCTGCACTTTTTATTCTCATTAGGGCAGCCTTCCTTTGCCAAGTAAATACTGTGCTTTGAAGGCTAGTTGCTCCCTTATGGATGCTCTAGCAAAAACTCCCTCTGTTTCTGTGACAGGACAAACTAAACCTACAGCAAAGGGAAATTGCATAATAGCTGTAGGTCTATTGACCGGGTAAGAACTGCAAAAGATATCCCTATCTAAAATCTTTAGAGTGTGACAATTACCCACACTTGGCAGTGTAAGATGAGGGGATCATATTTCTTCCAGACCTCCCACTAAAATATGCAGCAACCCCACATGAGGCTGTGTTTTTTATTGGGAGCCCTTTGAAGCCATTCATCTTGCTACAAATGAACTCTGGCATTATTATTCCTTGTAAAAGGACGGGGCAAGGAAGGCAAATTTCTGACAATGACAGTGCTTCTTTATATTTTGGCCTTATAAGCAACCCTAAGTACCAAAACAGTCGATTATCACCACAGTTCAGCTGTAATCGCTGTGGCCTATTTGATCATCATGACTATTATGGCAATGACACTGTGAAAGTCAAGCGCTTCATGGTGCACAGGGACCTCCAGGAACAAACAGAAGATTCTTCGCACCGCTGTAGTGATACAATCAGAGTTGGTTACATCTCACCTCTTGGACTTCCTTTACGATCGACAGAAAAAAGTCCGGTGAGTCCTTGATTTAGGTATCTCCTGCTTTAGGAGTGCATGCCAAGTCTATACCAGCTCCGTGGCCTAATGTTGTTGCTTAGTCTTGGGAATCCAGAGGTACCAGAGATGCTCCAGGATATTCCACCCAAATTCCAGCTGCTGCTCCAAGAGGATGTAAAGCGTTCATACATAGTGTCCTATATGCCAGTCCCATGTGGAGGTCTGAGATGTCCTAGGAAGTGTCAAACACCAAAAAGTACTTATGCTTAGGGAACTGTATTGAGTCCATTCACCATTCAGTGACATCTACATCTGATCTCACTTTAGACTCAATGGGAATTCGGCAAGCATCGTTAATGAAATGAACAGTAAGACTCTCTTATTCTACATATTAGAGTTAAAAATGCTACATATTCTTATTCTAGCAGTTGTCCACAAAGATCAGATAAGCAGAAGGCTGTTGGTAAAGAAGGCATAGTGTGAAACAACCTTGCATTAGGAATGAAGACAAGAAAGCAAGATCCCCCGTTTGCCGGTGTGTTTTTAATCTAGATTTTAGCAATCAATGTCAAGAAATAACCATTTTTACATGCATTTCACACAAAGGTAAAGGCTAGGATTCAAACTCTCAGCTCTTAGCAGCGGTGTTGTTCCTCTCTACCAATGCAGTAGAGAGGATGTACAGGAAGTCCAGATGAACCTTTTTGGAATTGTTATCACCTTTTCAGAGGTGAAAACCACAACAATCAAGATTTTTAAAAAAATGAACAGAAGTACTCAGGCACTCAGCTTTCCCTTAAAATAAGTAGGAACCCAGATTCTGTACCGAGCTGTCTTTGGGAACCCAGTCTGGATCCACTTCAGCGCCTGATCTGTCTTGTTTCAGCCTAGACAGTTTCTCCCAAACCTGACTCCATAGACCTTCCAGCTGGTGAAAGCTAGAATGGGATCTTGGGGGTAAAGACGAAACAAAGGTTGTGTTTTGGACACCATACCTGGGTTACACCAAGTATGGGGGATATCAGCTGACTCTGCTTGTAAACTGATCGCCAACGTGTTACCATAACATCCTTAATGAAAATGCCAGAGAGCAAAAAGCTAGGAAATATGCAAATGTGGCTCCTCTGTGTCATCGACCCTATGGCTAACCGTGTTTGAATGATTGGTTGTTCACTGCTGACCCCATGCTATTTGCTTATCCTAGGAGGGACTAAAAGATACTACCCAACAAGTTCACAGTTTTTCTGTATCCAAAAGTGCCCAGAAAGGTCCAGCTTGTCCTTAGTTGGGTCACCAATCTCCCAGAAACTCTGTTTTGGAGAAAGGGAAGCCCAGATTCTTCCACTGACTGTGGGGATTATTTGGTTTCCATTAAACCTTGTTTCAAAGACTTAAGTCAGCATCTACTTGAAGAATAGTGACTTCATCCCTCTGTATTTCAAGTCCCCAGCTGGGGACTGAGGGCGATGCTACACTCTCTATTCAGGAATTCATCAGAGATTCAGAATTCAGCCGAGCCTGTTTTTGAGCCCATGCTTTTGCAGCACCTGACTCAGCAAAGCCACCGGGTGCTTCCATAATGTAAACAGCTACTTGCAATAAAGAATGAAAAATAGTTTGTTGTCTTTCTTTGCCTCCCAAGAGCTGTTTGTTCAATTCTGAATAGTTAAGTAAAAATACTTAAAAGAAACAACAGACATATTACACCAAGAGTCAGCCAGCCATTTCAACCAAAAAGATTAATGCCAATGCTGAGTCTGTCAGTCTATCATTATTTTTCACTTGATTAATCCAAACCCCATCAAAGCCTGTTCAAAGACTCTCGCTGTCTTTCATGGGGTTTGGATCAGCTGTTTTGCAGTTTTCCCAAAGCAAACAAAACCAGCATGATGAAAGAAATGTGAAGAGCCAGGAGAAACGCAAAGACCAAAGCTAGATATTGAGCATCTCCTAATCAGGAGGCAACTATCCCATGGGATCACAAAATTTTTTTTAAAAAGCCATAACTGTTTGGAGAGAGAAACAAATTCTGAAAGACATGGTAGAGCCTGCAGCCCATTGACTCATAAGTGAGGAGGGCTCTGTGCAGTTCTTCCTCCACGGTAAGAACAGGGTTAATTTCCCTTAAATGAAAGCTTGTTATTACAGGCAGTTACCAGGATCAGTTGAGAAGCTTTTAGCCCTCTTCTTCACTTTTCTGGTGAGTTTGGCACAGACCTTCTGCAGGACCCTGGTGACATCTGTCAACCTCCCATAGGCTTCTCAAATACCTTGAGTCTGTGGATATACCTTGGGCATAGGGACAGAGGCTGTTCATTTGTGGGCAGCCAAATGCCATGCCATGTATATCAGTGAGACCTGTGGTAACTTCTCTGCATGTTTAAGACAGCTGGTTGGGGCTGTGATACACCAGTTCAAGAACCGCAGCCAAATGCACACGCAAGAAACTGATCTCCTTTCCTTATAACAGAATAGCACCTAAAGGGAATAAATCATAGAATCGTAGAATGGTTTAGGTTGGAAGGGACCTTAAAGATCATCGAGTTCTGACCCCCCTGCCCTGGACAGGGACACCAGACCAGGTTGCTCAAAGCCCCGTCCAACCTGGCCTTGAACACCTCCAGGGATGGGGCATCTACAGCTTCTCCGGGCAACCTGTTCCAGTGCCTCACCACCCTCAGAGTGAAAAATTTCTTCCTGATATCTAATCTAAATCTCCCTTCTTCCAGTTTAAAGCCATTCCCCCTCATCCTATCACTCCATGCCCTTGTAAAAAGTCCCTCCCCAGCTCTTCTGTAGCCCCTTTAGGCACTGGAAGGCCACAATAAGGTCTCCCTGGAGCCTTCTCTTCTCCAGGCTGAACAACCCCTACTCTCTCAGCCTTTCCTCCCAGCAGAGGGGCTCAGCCCTCGCAGCATCTTTGTGTCCCCCCTCTGGCCCTGTTCCACCAGGTCCATGTCTTTCCTATGTTGGGGCTCCAGAGCTGGATGCAGTACTCCAGGTGGGGTCTCCCCAGAGCACAGCAGAGGGGCAGAATCCCCCCCCTCACCCCGCTGGCCACACTTCTGACGCAGCCCAGGATACAGTTGGCCTTCTGGGCTGCAATCGCACATTGCCGGCTCATGTTGAGCTTCTCATCAATCAGCACCCCCAGGTCCTTCTCCTCAGGGCTGCTCTTGATCCATTCTCCAAATGTATCAGCTGCTCTACACAGTCTGTAATGACAGATGGAAACTCAGCTAAAGCACCATTAAAGTTTCTTCTGGTCACTTTGTAGCATTGGAAGGTCACACATGTA
The DNA here is from genome assembly GCA_017639485.1 of Pluvialis apricaria. Lineage (NCBI taxonomy): Eukaryota > Metazoa > Chordata > Aves > Charadriiformes > Charadriidae > Pluvialis > Pluvialis apricaria. Next base: position 2,367,418 of record CM030008.1, on the reverse strand, counting down.
ACACAAGCTGGCTATTTTGGAACTCATTACCTAATAAAGATGAATTACTCACTGAACTGGAATTTGGTGGTTTCTGAGGGATTGGTGATCATAGTCTGATAACAGTCCTTACAGGAAAATGGAAGTGCCTCAACCCATCATTTATATCCTTGGTACTTCTGAAAGGCCTCTTGTCTCTGGCCTGGAAAGATTAATGAGTAAAATCGATTGAGAGGAGGAAAAGCAGATGAAAAATGTACATGAACTCTGGGAGTTTTTTATTAGATACCTAAGGAGGTGTGATTTCACAAGGACAGATGGCAAAGTAAAACCAGAAAGAGTCAGAAAATCAATATAAAATAAATGAAAAAAAAAAAAAGAAGAAAAACAAATACTAGAAGTGGGAGATTTTGAGGTGCACAGAGGTAAATAGTGGAGTTTAAGAGCCTAGAGGGTTCCTGTCTGAGAGGGTCTGTTTAAAAGAGCTTTTAAAGTATATCTGAAGCAAAAAGTTTGTGGGTAGGAGTACAACTATGCCTAATAATAGAGAAAAGACAAAGCTGCTCAGTAGCACTGTAGAAAAAGCTAGTAAATATTTTGCAGTGTGAGGGAGTGAAAAAGCTTAACCTTTTCCTTTTATCAAAAAGATTTGGTCTGTTGATCTTTCAGCTCAAAATGAGATGCTGTTCTGCACACCCACAAGGCTGTTACTGGACTCAGTGCAGGACTCATCAGGAGGAACTCTACCCTGTGTTGAAGCTGGGTTAGGATGCTTGATCTAGTGGTTCCATCGGTTTTGAACCTTCTGGGCAGTTTGCAGTCCGCGGTGATCAAAACTGCTTTATAAACTGAGAGCATGGAGATAGTCACAACTCGAGGGCAGCCCATGAGCTCTGCAGATGGGTCTTGAAGGAAGATGAATGACCACCTGGAGCAGGAGCGAGACCACAGTATAAGAGGGATTGAAAGTAGCTACTCACACTTCCAGTGACCAGATCAAGGGAGTACATGCAATCAGTTGTTCTGATAAAGGCGAGCAAAGGCAATATCTTAAAACACATTAATACCTTCATTTGTGGGAGTCTGACGGTTTCCAGGGTCCCACAGTAATAGCTCACCATCTGGACCATCCTTTCCCTCCTCATCCCTTAACATCGACTAGTTTATCTGTCTCTCTGTTTTTTTCTCCAGACCAGTTCTATCTGACATAGTATTTACACTTCCACCACAAATGTACTTTTCTCTTTAAGAAATTGCTTGGGGTTTGTTCTCAATATTCTCTTTTCTTTCTGCACAGCAAAGAGCAGGAATGAAGCCTAAATCATATTTCACTTATGCAGATGTGCTGTCTGAAAATGAAAACCGTCTCACAAAGAACTGCGCTTTTCAATCACAATGTATTTGCACAGTGGATAAGGAACAGGAGAGTGTAGAAATAAGCATAGACGTTGCTTTCTGAGACCAAAACATTACAAAGTGCACTTGAAAGAGAATCTAGCTAAAGCAGTGCTGCAGGAATCAAAAACCAGAATGTGTTTCTGAAAAGGGCAAGCCTCAACAGATAAAGCATACTTGTAGCTAAAGGGGTTGAATCCATACTGGCTTTACATTGGCTGGTGCAGGTAGATCAATGCCAGTAGAGTGACCCAGATGTGATTCCGGATTAGCAAACTCTAGAAAGTACACGTGCACAGGCGTCACATGCCAAACATGCAAAAACTCCATGGGAGGCTGGTATTCCAGGAGGTAGACAGTGCACCATCTCCGCTGCAGTTACCATTGGTACTAAGAGGCAGAATGGATTAAAACAAGTCACACTGCTATAATGCACTGGTTGAGTGAATGTATCTCATTCAATATACTCATCAACGACCTGGATGAGGGGACTAGTGTACCCTCAACAGGTTTGGTGATGATACAAAACTGGTAGGAGTGGCTGACACACCAGAAGGCTGTGCCACCATACAACGTGACCTGGACAGGCTGGAGAACTGCGTGGAGAGGAACCTAATGAAGTTCAACAAGGGCAATTGTAGGGTACTGCACCTGGGAGGGAATAACCCCATGCACTGGTACAGGTTAGGGGTTGACCTGCTGCAAAGCAGCTCTGTAGAGAGGGACCTGGAAGTCCTGATGGACGACAGGTTGCCCATGAGCCAGCAATGTGCCCTGGTGGCCAAGAAGGCCAATGGCACCCTGGGGAGAATTAAAAAGATTGTAGCCAGCAGGTCGAGGGAGCTCATTTTCCCCCTCTGGTGAGGCCACATCTGGAGTACTGTGTCCAGATCTGGGCTCCCCGGGTCAAGAAGGACAGGGAACTGCTGGAGAGGGTCCAGTGGAGGGTTACGAAGATGAGAGGGGACTGGAGCATCTTTCTTATGAAAAAAGGCTGAGGGCCTTGGGGCTTTTTAGTCTGGAGAAGAGAAGACTGAGAGGGGATCTCATCAATGCCTATAATATCTAAAGGGCGGGTGACAAGAGGATGTGGCCAGACTCTTTTCAGTGGTGCCCAGCAACAGGACAAGGGGCAATGGGCACAAACTGGAACACAAGAAATTCCATCTGAACATGAGGAAAAACTTCAATATTCAAAACCTGCCTGGATGTGTTCCTGTCCAACCTGCTCTAGGTGAAACAGCTTTGGCAGGGAGGTTGGACTAGGTGATATCTGAAGGTCCCTTCCAAACCCTGCCATTCTATGATTCTATGATCTCCTTCCTTGGCCAGCTCTTCAGGAAGAGCCTGGCAAGCCTGGAAGGACATAGAGAAGAAGGAGTCACTAAATATGTGCTGGTGTTGTGGAATGATTCCCTAGAAGGTAATTTTGCCATGCACTGGGAAAAGGATATTTGATGATGCTTTAACTCATCACCAGTGGCAGTTGGGCCATTTGTGCCACAGACCAAGGGAATGTAATGAAGTGCCCTGGATGTGCTTTCAGTTGCTTCATAGCTCAAGCGGTAGGAGGGCCTGTCCTACCCTTGAATACATCACATCTCCAAAGAGAGTTCAGGGTGGGAAAGATGAATCCAAGATGGTGAGAGATTTCCAGAGCTACAATACTCCTACAAACATCTGCCATGGGTTAAAAAAAAGGGTTTTTTTTTTCCTGACACTGCTGTCAGAACATGAAAAATTAAAGTTGTTGCAAATCACCTCAAAATCACATAAATTCTCCTAGGGAGTGAGGAGGTTGGAGCTAAGAAAACATGACTTTATTTGTCCTGCCAGTGGGGGAGTCTATGGTGTGGGTAGGAGCCACATTCAAGGCAGCTAGTGGAGACAGAGGAGTGTTTTCCTTCCTGAGCTCCTGGAACTATTCTTTGGAGGCCTTAGATGACTGGGATAAAGTGAATGCTCTGGTTGGTGGCATTGCTGAGCTGTTTGAGTGTATTTATCCCACAGCACGACCCTCTGCCAAGCTTTATCCTTTATCATGGCTAAGGCATAGCTGTGTAGTGAACCATGACCACATCCATATAACCACAACTGCCATCCAGGACTGAACTTAAGGTCTTTGAACTGCAAACAGGCCCTCCTACCGCTTGAGCTATGGAGCAACTGAAGGCAAATATATGTAGAGAAGATAGACTCAAGCACTTAACATTATAAGCCTTTTCTGCTCCAGAGCCTGTAAATTCATAGGAACGAGGTGTTGCATCTCTGCTTATTGTAATCCAGAATACCCTGAAATTGTGCCAGTTTGGAGTATTTGGAGAATATTTCACCTCTATTTTCACTCTTTGGGAAAACATAACCTAAGGAGAAATGATTCTATAAACAGATTCATGCACAGGTCCAACGGAAGCTGGTGATGTTTAACCACAGATGTGGAATCAAGCAAATATTTTGTTGAAGTGGAGTTTTCCTTCTGAACAAGATGGCCATACAAATCTTAACAGAATTGGGCGAGGTAACCTCTTTGGACCACAACTGAAGGTGCAAAGCTGCAGGAACTTTTTCTACCAGACCTGTTGAAGATGGATAGACGTGACTAAGTTGGTAAACCCACAGGACCAACATATCTTTCTGGTTTTGACACCATTATGAGCACAAACAAGAACTAACATATGTTGACTTTCTAAACGGCTTCCCTCACTCTCATAACCTCTGTTCCCACTACCCACAGGAAGCAAGAACAAACTTAACAACGTCTCTTGGTTTTAAGCTGGGCATGTTTACAATTACAGATACAGCAAGATACGGCTTGACCTCAGGTTAACTTTAAATGAGTCTCCCACCACAGTAACATTTTTTTTCAAGTGCCCAAAGAAGGAAGTAAACTCAGTGAACTTCTAATATTTTTTATTTTCCTGATGATACTCAATGCAAAGACAAATCAATGCAATGTCTATCATATGAGCCTGTTATATGACCTGCGCATTGAAAATACAGGTTGAGGATACCAAGCGCTGCAGAAAAAAAAATCTCTCCTACAATATTTGTTTCTTCTCCATTCCTTGGAGATGTTCTGTGGATGGAAAAAGCCTAGAAATATTCACATTCAAGAAGGCACTCAGTGACAATTTTTATATAGCCTAAATGTCTGCATGCACATTGCACTGCTCATCACATCTAGTGTGGTAAACGTGACCTTCTTGAAAATGAACTGGGTTTTGTTTTGGCAGGAGAATAAGTTGGTTAGCACTCACTCTTAAGGGAGATGGGGCAGAGGGGGAAAGGAGTGTGCAAGCAGGCTGTGATTTCAAACAGCCTCACTGTGTCTGTAAAGTGATCCTGTTGATGCAAATCCTGTGTTTTGAAGCGCAAGTGCCAAACTTTGTGTCTATTGGAGCACAACAGGCAAAACATGTTTGTGCTTCTATTCAACTGTTTGTTACAGATCTGCAAACTGAAATTGGGAAAATCCAATCAAGATGAGTAGTTGAGTTCAGTATCCTTTCTCTGATGGCGGGTAGTGAGGAAAGTATAGAAGAAACAAGACGAGGTTAGAGCTGCATTTCCCATGGTTGTATCCTACCAGTTTTGGGAGTTCAGGAGCTTAGAGCTGTCTAAGCCACTGGACTTATGTTTCAGTACTTTCTCTAATCCCTTTTTATCCCATTTAGGAAGTTGCTTTCCATAACATTCTGTCATTCAATCGCACATCTGAAGTACTGCGGACTTTCTTCCTGTCTTTTCTGAGGAGGTCTCTCCACTCTGAGCCCATTAGATGCATTTTGCATTCAGTCTTTAGAGCAGTCTTGCAGAGATCTTACCTTTTGGCCCTGGCTCTTGTTCTCCATCTATTTTTGTGAGCAGAAAGCCATTTATTTCCATTATTCTAAGACTGCAGTCTGGCAAAAAAATTTGAAGTCCACACTGCTGCCAAAAGGAGTGGTCCTCTCTCCCCTTCTTGTGCCATCAGTATGGCAATACAATGAGCCCGATCAGGAAACTGCTCTGGCCGAGAACTAACCAACTAACTCGGTTCATCTCACTACACAGCATTGCATGGATTGGGGATGGTAAAAAGCAGAAGTGTGAAAGCACTTTGTTAAGAAGAGGGGAGAGGGATCATTTTTTCTTCAGTAAGAAGCACATCCTTGCATCATGAGACTGCATGCTGAAATCTTCCCCCTGACCCCAATACCTCTTTTCCGTCATGATATTTTTTTTAGTAAGACCAAAAGGACATGGACTCCCAGGCCTTTTCCTCCTGGAAGCCACGAAACCACCAGCTGTTTGCAGCCGGAAGGTCAGTGTTCTCTAAACAAGCTAGTTTTAGCTAGCAACCGGAAAACAGCCTTCTATCAAAAATTACTGTGGGAAGCTATCGCTGCGTGTGCAGCCTTAACAGTCTGACTTGCTGCTCTATCCCCCAGCAACATCCCATCATTTGTTTTTCTTTCAGTGCTAAAGAATATGGTCGGTCCATGCCTTTACAGCTCAGATAGCCTTTTCCAGTTGCAACCCATGCCTGCCTCAGCTGTCAGTCACTGCTGAAATCAGGGTGGTATTCACTGGAAAGCCGAAGTTGTGCTTTCTTTCCTTTGTCTGGAAGGGCGCCTTGCCACCCTTTTTATTTTTATTTTAGACAATGACTTCTTTCTGAGCACCTCAGCAGGAATCATCAGAAGGCACTGCCTTGCACAAAAGAAGAACGTGGCCAGTCATTTTTTCCAGGAACCACAAAAGCCCAGATACCACCAGTGAACCGCCTCAGGGTGGAGAAGTGGTTCTCGGCTCCTGCAGAGCTCTGCACTCTCCGGCTGTGTCTATGTTAGTAAGTTAAATATGCCTGGACCGTGCTCAGAGGCCAACTGGCAGTAAGGGCTCTGTATGAATATTCTTAAGCTCTGTTAGTCACCCAAAAAGGGATTTGTGCTTCCAAACTGCCTTTTGGAAACAGTTCCTGGCCCACGCACATCTAGGAGAATAACATGGGTTAAGAGCTGGTCCCGATGTCCATTTGTATGTATGTATACAGACAAGCCACCCCGACTGGAGGGGAGAGAACCTGGTTGTAGGACTCGTGTCGTGATGTTGCAGCTGCCTTCAGGGCCCTTGGGACATTTTATATACCAGTTAATAGTGACTCAGAGCCAGAAAGTATCCCAGCTTTTCTCAGAGGGAGGAGGGACTGACATACTGGAATTATTTACAACATTTCAGCCCATGTTGATGAGGTGAAGTACAGAAGGTGCTTCTTGTACTCCGGGAGTAGAAGTAGAACTGATGTATCAAAGGACAACAGTTTTCTCTCTGTCCGTGCGGTATCTTTATCTCCCATTGTTTTAAGGGACTGTCACATGCACCGTCTGGAATGATCTAATGACATGTACCTTCATATGCTATTTAGAGAGAGATAGTATAACATTCCAGCCAGTGACCACAGACAAGCTGGGAATCTATCCTTTCATCCCATCTTGGCCATATAAAAGTTCAATGTCTACCTTACCTTGTTGAATGGTCTCTTCCTAAAACAGAGGAAAAAGAAACCATTAGATCCATATGTTTTATCCCACCTGCCGTAGCTCTCGCTCTGAAAATAGCATGAACTTCCTTCCTGGGGTTCATGCTATACTCCCTGTTTTAGCAGGATGTTTCATTTAGATTAAATAATTAAGGGAGGATTAATTTCCCTTAAGGTCAAAAGTCTAAAAGGCAATTTTTCCAGTCTTAAGAGAGTCATCTAAGACAGGTCAAGTTACTTGTCTTCTGAAGTTGCCTATTTCCCTTTTTTCATCATGAAGGAAGCCAAGGTGATGAACTTGGAATGAAATATCTAATGCCTGGATATCTACCTTGGGTAAATAGATCTCTCTGTATGCATGCACAGTAGCTGGCATGATAATTCACAGTAGAGTCCTGATTTTTTTCCTGGGACTCCTACAAATTATTAAAATACTTACAAACACTAGGAACTGTGCACTTTGTAGCCCTTGGCTTGGGGGATTTGGCTGGCTGTGAGCCAAGTTTTCCCACATTTGGTGCAACAGGACTGTGCGACCTTGACATGGTTCTGCTGGACAGTTAATGTCAAGGTGTGAGACAGTATTTGAGAAACGACCACATATGATAAGAAAAGTAAAAACACAGACAAAATTGTAATTTGGACCATAAGCAGCTTAAATGGAGATAAAACAAGGCAAGTCAAATCTCAGTTGATACAGCCTACAAACAAAGCCATCCAGTTGGGCAACTTCATATCTTCTGCAGCTTTCGCAGGCTAGGCAGGTGATAGAGTCCCCAACCAAAAGATGGGACAAACCAACCTCACAGAATATATTTTTTCCTGGCACGTGAGGCCTTTGCTTTAGATAACCTGCCAGGAACATTGCGGGGTGAATGAAGACACCTATGGGCATACAGTAAGAAATGGCTTTTAGCTCTGGGCAGCTATGAGGAGTGAGAATTATCTTTTCATGGGATTCCTTTCAGCATGTATTCCTACTAAAGGAAACTCTTATTTCCTTTCTCCCTCTGACATGATATTGGCTCTCTAACTCTGCAATGCCATGGGCCAGTCAGGATTGGCTGGTGGAGCACAGCCCAAGGAAAACAGCAGGAGATGTTCTGCAGAGTTGCTCCACCAACATAGGCAAAAGGAATCACGTTGTGATTGCAAGAGACTTGGCAGATGTAATAAAGCAGAGAAACATGCTCTGTCTTTCACCTGCAGCTGTTTTCCTTGCTCCTGATGAGATTTCAGAAATTATTTTTTTGAATATAGGTATGTAATTTATACCAATAGTTCCACTTGAGCTATTCCCTTTTCCTATACCTTTCATAATCCATAGACAGAAATAGGCTTCTCAAAGACACAGAAGAAATATGAAAAATGGATCAGATTCCTACACATCCTACAAACTCCTGTTCCTAATCCTGCAAATTCCTACTTCTCCCCACAGAAGTAGTCAGATGGAGTGACGCTGTAGATGTCTGAAGTTGGATTAAATTAATCCCACCTGTACTGTGTAGCCGCCCCTTAGCACCGGTGGGGAAGGAAAGATCTCGACCAAGCAATTCACCTGAGCTGTCTTAAACGTCTGTCTTAGGACAGGATGAATACCCTTGAGAAGCACCTTCTCCCTGCCTTGACTTTGAAGAAAGTTTCTGAAGCGCGATCTGGATAAACAACTGCTTGGACAGTTCTAGTTATGAACCTCCTGCCCTATGTACTTTCCCAGTCTTACCAATGCCGTGATCAAGAAACATGAAAAGGTATAAAAATAGCTGCACTAAAAAGCTCCTGGGATGACCGTGGGCAGGGATGTCATGTTTTGTCAGGGGTGATTAACGCTATGAATATATTATCTTTGCGTGCATACTAATGAATGCCCAGTTCTTTCCATACCAAGGGGCATGGTTTGAATCTTAGGATATAGTGTCCCAGCCAAAAATACTGGTTAGTCACCCCAGAGCAAAACAGCACGCAAACTGCGTGCACAAGCAGGAGACAAGGACACAAGAGCAAAACAAAGCGTGTGCCAACATATCATGCTTAGTCCAGCAAAATGAACATTGAGTGGGAATATAAATACAGGAGAGAACTCCCACCAGGAAAGGAGTTACTCATTTATGCTGAAAGTCGTTACTGGCACAGGAAGAGAGGTTAAAGATTGACCCAGCATAAGCTTAGGTTGGAAATCAGAAGGCAGTTTTGAGTGACTGGAGCAGTTTGGTTCCAGTCTAGGTGATACTGAGTCACAACGTGACCAATGAATAAGTTCCTACATCTTAAACAGGGTCTTGAGAGCATTTGGCTGACATATGGGAGAGAGGCAGACGTTATTTTATTTGGATGAGACTTCTGGAGATCTATAAATCAAAAATAACATCCATGTTATTTGAATTTGGTTAAACAAATCTCGTGTTTAGTCATCAGGCAAGCTAGATTTTGGTCAATCTCTGCCAGCTGCTTCACATCTTATTTTACCAACGAACTGAAGAACAGCATGTATTTATGTCTCTTTAAGTACACTCTTGCTTCCTGCAGAGGAAGGTACAGAAGAGTGGAACCTCCAGCTCAGCAGACCCAGATGTAAATCCTTGTCATGATTTTGGATCCCTTCATGTCCTTGACCAAGTCCCTTTTCTCTTTGATCAACCTTATCTACTTGTACAGCCACAGCCAGATGAAAGGCAGAGGTCAAAATTTTCTGAAAGGTTTGAAGCTTCTAAACTGACGTGGAAATAACAAGGCTATCTCCTCAATTCTAGGGGACCTCAACATGTAACCACTGTCTTTGAGGATCTGTCTTCTCTCTGTTTCCATTTTGGCCGTGTTTTTGCTGATAGAATTGAAAGTGGGGGCACACAAATCCATGTACCTGCCCACGTATGCTACCTGCCAATCAGCCTACAGCAGAGGACACTTGTGAAAGCCAATTTGTGATATTTGTGCAGTCTCAGCTGCATCCTATTCCTATCCCTTTTGTTATGAATTTCAAATTTTCTCAGGCACGCAAAAATCTTGATAACAGCCTGCTTACAGCTCCCTTTTGATTCTTCCAGTCCCTCCCTCCTTTACCCCCTGTCTGTATTGTGCAGGGCTAGAAAGACGGTCAAAAAAAGGAGATAAACCTGATGCTTTAAAGGACACTGTTGTGTATCCCTGCAGGAGAACCTGGGATGCATCTAAATGGTGCACTCGAGGGACAAGAAGATTTGATGTGGCTGTACACTACAGACAGCAAAAAGCCTCTCATATGGCTCATTATATCAGAGCACCCGAAAGTCAAAAACTAAATAAGACTGTAGACATTCATTTTGTTCAAATCAATAGCTAAGATTCACCACAATTCACTTCAGACAGAGATGTTGGGATTCAGCTCCACATTCATGCAGCACATTGAAAGCTCATTGTTACAGCTTTATATCGTCAGTGGTGGGAAACCGTCACTTCTAGGTGTGATTTAGCTGACCTAAGTCGGCTGTCTAATTTATGAAGATACAAGAAAAGAAAAAAAACCCCACAAAAAACACAATGTAAAATTCCCATGGAGTCATGCTCAAATAACCGAGCCAAGAGAAGGGACAAACATTACTGGGAAAGTTCTGCTTGAAGGATCCTCTTCTCACTATTACATTTCAAAATTATTACATTATAAAATGTAATAGTGAGTACTGAGAAATTGGAGGAAGGGCAAAGCTGTTGGTAGCTTTATGTATTATGAAACCACCCCCCACAGGAAATGTCAGTTATATTTCGTACTTATTCTGAGAATGAACCATTTTGTGATCCTGTGGCTGGTTCTCAGTCTTCTAGATGAATTCCTGTCTGGGTTTTCTCTTTACTGGATACCCATTAAAATAACATTTGTAGTTCAATTAAGAAAAAAAATACCTCTATTAATTTTTAAACTACTTTCCACCACCCCCAATCCCTTTCAAGAAGATTTAAAAAAAAAAAAAGTTGCTTTACTGCAAGGATAGTTAAACTTTAGCTGTGAAAGAGAATTGAACCACAGTTCATCTGTGAAAAGCCTAACACAAAATGAAACACTGCAGCAATTAACATATCAGGTTCTTTCTTAAGGTGTCTGTGGCTGGCAGTGCAGCTCTAGGTCCGATTATGCCAAGAGAGGGTCTCCAGAGGAGCCGGTCCTGCTTTCAGATGTGGGTTAATCAAGGTGGTTTAGAGGGATTTGACCCACTTCCATTCTACTTCTCTGTGTTATGGTTTGCTCATTCTGGAAAAGTGCATTTGCTTGTGGCTTCTGAGTATTCGTCAACAGTGGCGGGATGCTCAGGCCATGGGACCATGGCCCCCAGTTGCATGCTGCCGATCCACGTGTACACAAGGTTCAACATGTCTTGGGTGTAACAGCCTCCTTGCACGCGCACTGGATGATCCATACGCCTGTATTTCTGTGCAGATTGTTGTGGATGGAAGTACAGGAACCTTAAGTGCACTTTCCAGCAACATGTGATGAGGACAGGAATGTATGGTTGCATATTCACCCCCTTCTTAAAATCAGGTAGCAACCACACCTACTGTTATGAAAAACTGCAGCAGTAAAAGTTACACAGAATTGCAGAATGGTGGGGGTTGGAAGGGACCTCTGGAGATCATCCTGTCCAACCCCCTGCCAGAGCAGGGTCACCTCCAGCAGTTGCACAGGACGGCATCCAGGCGGGTTTGGGATGGCTCCAGAGTGGGAGACTCCCCCACCTCTCTGGGCAGCTGTGCCACTGCTCTGCCACCCGCACAGGGAAGAAGTCCCTCCTCAGGTTGAGATGGAACTGCCTATGGTCAAGTTTGTGCCCGTTCCCTCTTGTCCTGTCACTGGGCACCACTGGAAAAAGACTGTTCCCATCCTCCTGGCACCCTCCCTTTGAGTATTTATACGCATTGATAAGATCCCTCCTCAGTCTTCTCTTCTCCAGACTAAAAAGCCCCACGGCCCTCAGCCTTTCCTCATCAGAGAGATGCTCCAATCCCCTCATCATCACCGTAGCCCTTTGCTGGACCCTCTCCAGCAGTTCCCTGTCCTTCTTGACCCCGGGCAGCCCAGAACTGCACACAGTGCTCCAGCTGCGGCCTCCCCAGGGCAGAGCAGAGGGGGAGGATGACCTCTTGATGCACCCCAAATGACTGGAGTTGATTGTTTACCTTAAAAACCACACCTTATCCCTTTGTTCAGTGCAGGTAAATGTGGGATTTGTTGCACTTTCCTGTAAGCAAGCTACAAGTTCAGCATCCAGTCCAACCATGGCAAATTCCACAGTGGACTTTGTGTTCATTCCAGTCCCACTAAATGTTGCCAAGTACTGCAAAACAGTATTTTCAGTATCTTAATTTTCTGAATAAAAAAAAAATAAAATTGTATCTTTGTTTCAACTGAAGCAGCCCTGTGTTTTTTTCAGACTTTCTTATTTTGCCTCAAAATAGAAACATCAAATTTTGACCTGCTCTCGTTACAGTATTTCCTACTTCGGTATCTAACCTTTGTTTCCCGGTCATTTTCAAATATGACCACTTCAACCATTGTGCTTTGTAATTCTTGCTGTGGAAATCTCCAGGTAAGAAGCTTTCCCTATTTGAAATAACTTGTGTTTTCAAACCCTCTACTACGGGATATTTTGAAGTGACATTACATCGTTTCAGTTCCCTTCCACTCATGTTCCTTGTTCCTGTAATAGCTTGAATGCTACCAAACGCTGAGAACACTTCTTTATTCCCATTTTCTGCAAACTATGTGAGGCAAAACCATTGGTGTATGATGCATATAAGCCTTACTATCAGAGCAGATGGATATTCAAGAAGTTTTAATGTATTCAGTGACTTTCGTTAGAGCACAAGTTCCTTGTGTTTCTTCCAAGACATGCCAAGAAGTGTGCAGGACTGTGAATTCAGTGCTGATTTGGCCATCTCAGAAAGAAAACTTGTACATCACTAGACAGCTGCAGTTCTAGCTTCAGTCCGCATAGATTTGTGGCATTTTTCTTCTGGCGTACAAGACAGCCCTGAGATCTGCCTTGGCTGGGGGAACTAGCTCACACCTTGCCCGAATTATCATGTCAAGTTTCAAGTGATGAAGCTCAAGGAACACGTGGACAAATAAGAGGAAGACGGTAACAATGATCGGAGGGTCAATCTGACTAAACGGGATGGGTTTGCTCTGCATTTGGAAGAGAAAATTGAAATGAGGTATGTAAAGAAGTTCTTTGCACTTGCCTTTAAACATCAATTTCTAAACTTCAGTCTTATCTCTCATTTTCTTTTTTTCTGAGCAGTTTACAGCAAAGCTCATTCCTTGCAACTTAATATCCCCAAAGTGCATTAAGGAATGCACCTTTTGCAGCTCACCTGTTCCAAGCCACCAGTCCAAACCTGCTGCCTGCCCTAGAAGGAATAATTCTGCTCGCTGGAGTCAGTGTAGGATGTGGTCCTCCAGTGAGACAAATACTCAAAGAAAAAACAGAAACTAGTGGCACTCCCAATCCATTGGAGTATTTGGAGTCTCAGTTTTCCTCAAACTTTTTACCTTTCTCTTCCAGCTGCCCAAGAGATCCCATTGCCTTTCAGTGAAAGCTTAGATTTCATGGGCACAATTAGGTCTTCACTGTGTTTGCAGACAAGCCCAGGATCTCTACAAGATCTCCTTCTTTTTCTCAATCTCTCCTTGTTTTCTCTCTCCCTCTTCTCCTCTGGGCAATGCATTTCTAAAAAAAACTTCACATAGGGTTGAATTAATTGTCATTCTTGCTTCCTAAAAAATACCCAGAGAAATTCCTTTAATTTAGCCAGTAAAAAGCTGTCTAGGATTCCCCCAAATTTCAATTCCAACTTCAACAGCATAGGGAAAAGAGCATACACATCTGGTCACAAGAGGAAGGACAAAAGTTGAGGAAGTAAATCCTAGATTATCCTGGAAAAAACGAGGCCTGGTGCTAAGACCGAAACAGACTGTGCTGAGCACATCCTGCAAGGAATAAAAAATATGCAAAATGGACTAGGTCTAATTCTGCAGGGTACTGAGTGTGTTTAGCTCTCGCTAGAGGTAATGGGAAAGTAGACGTTGCTTAGCACCTCGTGCAAATGGGCCTGACACAACCCTCTGCTGACGATAACTCAGCCAATCCCTGCCATCTTCATTCAGTAGCTGCACGCCCTTTCCAGCTGGTGTCTATTTTGAGATGTTATTCTGAAGCATGCACGCACCATCACCAGTCTACTGACTCCAATTTTATATATGGAGAAGAGGGAGACCTCAGAGCCCCTTCCAGTCCCTAAAGGGGACCTACGGGAGAGCGGGGGAAGGACATTTCACAAGGGCATGTAGTGATAGGACGAGGGGGAATGGTTTCAAACTAGAAGAAGGGAGATTTAGATTAGATATTAGGAAGAAATTTTTCACTCTGAGGGTGGTGAGCGCCTGGCCCAGGTTGCCCCGAGAAGCTGTGGCTGCCCCATCCCTGGAGGTGTTCAAGGCCAGGTTGGACGGGGCTTGGAGCACCCTGGGCTGGTGGGGGGTGTCCCTGCCCAGGGCAGGGGGGTTGGAACTCAATGATCTTCAAGGTCCTTTCCAACCTAAACCATTCCATGATTCTATGATTCTATGATATGTGAAAATTAGAACAGAACCAAAATAAAGCTTTTAGAAAAATCTTTTGAGCAGATGGTTCTGCTGCTGGGCCCTCTTTCAAAGACCATGTCATTCTTGGGAAAATTCATCTTCTTCAAGGCAAGTGCAACATTTAATTGTAGCCAAAAACAACAGAATACGTTACTCTGGACTTCTCAGGCCTTGTCTGGACTTCTCTGGATTTGAATGCATATTTTTCTTCATTTCACCTGTACTTGCAAAATTATTTAAGAAAGTTTTGCTGTGCTTGCAACTTGCTTTCGGTTCAAATGACCCTTGTCTAACTCGTCCTAAACAGAAAGGGAAAATTCCCCACTTGTCAGGTGTTCATTACCTACCATGCAGTTGGAGCTTTGTTTTAGTAAATCATCTAACTGTTTTCAAGATGTTTTTTAACCTAAAGTTTGCTTAGATTCGTGCATCTGTGTGGCTTTACTCTAAAAGAAACCATTCCACGTACATGGAAGAACAAATGAATGCTAGCAATCATTCTGTAAATATTTCTTTTAGGGGAATCAGGGAAAAAAAAACGTGTTATCAATATACTTCCTAAAATAAACAAAAGGCAACCCTTAGCAGAACCATGATTTGGGGCAAGAAACCCACACAGTCAGCATCACACTCCTCCTAGTAAAGACCTTGTCGTGCTGACAGCTTGCTGTAATAGCACATGGGAAGAATGGATATAATTCTAGAAAAAGGGGTAAATAGTAGGAGGTTTGTATATAATAAAGTAATTGTAATTGCATTATAAATAGGAATTAGCAACAATTAGACAATTGACAGTGTCAGAATCATTGTAACAGCGTGAAATAACTGCTTGTATTTTGATAAGGCTGTTAAAATTCTGAACAGAGTAACAATAACAATAATTTTTGGGTTTTTTTAAATCCATGCTTTTTTTTGGTAGCCCATTACAAAACTGTGCCCGTAGCAAAAGTGCAATAGGACACCAGGATGAGCAAGAGGGCATCTAAAGAAGTCTGGAAGGAGCTAACTAAGCTCAGGCTTTGCAGAGTGTCTGGGTGGGTAAAAAGAGAGGAGTTCATCCAAGACATCCAGCAAACTCCAACAGAGCCAGAGTCCTTGTCCTTACACGGCCTGCCTCCACTCTGTTTAGAAAGAGCGGGAAACACTTCTGAAGTGAACTTTGCTTCATGCTCCATTTCTACAGCTTATTTTTAAAATCAGCCTACAATTAATGCAATTACTGTAACAGAGGAGGAGTTGTTTAGAAGATCTGAAATAACAGAAGCCCTCCAGATGGACTTCCACTGAATAGTGAACATGACAGTGGAAGTTTCCCTTCTGTGATGTTAAAAGGATGAGATAAACATTTTCTTCTTTGATTTTCTGGATTTATTGCCTCCAGGGTGTTGGCATACATTTTAGAGTAAATTTCCAAAAGCAGGGGTATGCTACAGCAATTCCAATGCTTTGGGGTTTGTTGGGAGGGGTGATGCTAATTAAAAGGATAAAGTAAGATAGATAGCCTTCCCAAAAGCGGCAAGATATTTTATTATCAGTGTTGGTCAGAGGGCATTCTTTATGAGCCCACCATGTGCTTGACATTGTGCAAGGCACGTCTGCCAGCAGAGTAACAGCTTACTACAATTAACAGATCTCAGTTCAGCTCCAACAATTGACCTCTATGTTTCAGGTCAAAACATCTGAGACGGCTTTCTGTAGTGGCCTGAATTTTACATGAAACAAAGCAAAACCCAAAAAGCTGAGGAAGTTTGTCCTGATGTCTGTGAACGGCAAAGCACTTGCCACCCTGACACACCTTTGAGAAAGAGGTTTGAAGTGTAGATCCTCTAGAGACTTCAAGTCGGTAGCACCGTGTTCTTAAGTAACACAGAAAGCAGGGTTAGTGGGAAACATGGAGCAAGGAGCTGTGAGCAGGGCTAAGCTGACCTTGTGTCCTCAGTCCCAACCACCTCTATCCCACCCTTCAAGTACTCCATGATAAAGAGTCCTTCTCCCCCTGATTTGCAGCTGTTGCATTCACCCACAGATCAGCTCACACCCAGAACCGTTCATCCCCATTTAAAAGCTAAAGGAAGAAGACGACAGTTGTCCTTCCCAGCTGCCTCCTCAGTAAGTCTGCATGTTTTGAGACCAACCAGGCCCTTGCAATGGTTGCTGCCCTCCTCCAAAGAGCACCTGGAGCTAAGCCGCATGCAACTCTCTCATCCCTCTTGTGGGCTGTCAGGATCCCACAGCCATCACTAAACCTCCTGCCTCAGGATGCAGGTGGCCAAGACAGAGCTCTTTGCAAGTGACAAGAAAATAGAAAGCACTCTATTTTAAAAACCTTTTAAAGAGAGATTTTCTCCACTTGCCTTCCATGGAGTTCCACTAAACCTTTGGGTTTTTCTCCCTTGTCTGTGCAATCAGAGTAGGAGCACAGAGGAAAGTATTTCAGTTCTGCGTGATTAATTTCTGTTTAAAGAGAAAAAAAAAATCCCTGGGGCATTAGCCTGTACCATACTCATGGTAGGAGTTTGCTGACTGTTAACTGCTTCTTGCCTTTGGGACTGTTAGCTAATAACAGACCATCCATTTATTCATATCTGATAAGGCGACTGCGCTTTCTTTTTCATCTTCCTCAGAAGGGAAGGGGACGCCGTGGGCCATAAACTTCCTAGAATTTCATAAGCACCCTGGGATTTGAAAACTGCTTGTCATAATATTGTAACAGCTTTGCAGTTACAGCAGGCTTGGCAGTAGTCAAAACTCTTCAGATTCTGGCCAGACAGAAACATATGCTTCATCATATAGGTCAAGTGACTTGTTGGTGTATCACCTGAAATTGCAACCTGCAGGTCTGGCTCTTTGCCTTAGGGCTGAGACATGTTATGACATGACAGCAAGGAGGATAGTTTGTGGCAGGAGCTGAAAAAAGTCTTGCCGGTGTTGGAGGAAAGAACCCGCTTAAGGAAATTCTTGCGGGTTGCACATGGCAGTGTGCAGATTAATTTGCAAACTCGCCGTGCAATTCCCAGAACAGGGGCAGGGGTGATTCTCAGTGAATGCAGGAGTCACGTCCCTAAACATTTTGTACAACCGTATCCTTCAACTCATCGCAAGCAACTTCTGTCATTTAACTTCAGACACAAGACCTGTGGGATCTGATCAGGGTACATGACCCACCTAACTGACAGCTCAGGCGCCTGATGTTGCTGAGGACTCACGGACTCACAAGCTATCACAGACTGACAAGTTATAGTGAGCTTCGTGGTGGTGCTACTGAAGGTAGGAACCACTTAAGCGTGTACTCTCAGTTCCCCCAGGATGCAAGATGGTGCAAATCCGCTTAGTTTTAGCACAGGCCATGCTAGCTTGTCTTGGTCTGCATTTGGCACAGGCAAAGAGCATGGGCACCAACCCTACTCCATTCAGCTACTGTATGACAAAGGACCACTCTAAGGTAAACTGACCACATATCTAATGGTTCGAGTAACCTCCAACAGCATCTACTTCTGAGAAAGTGCAACAGTCCCTGCATTTGGGCAGCTCTGGCATGATGTCCCTCAGAAAATCCAACCCCTTAACTGCCTAGAAAGGTGGCTTAAGCACAAAGGTGGGAAGAATGATGTATTTTCCTAAAACATGGGTCATTTCACTCCAGATTACATTTTCCCCTTAGTAAAAACCCATGTGTTTTCAAACGACCTCACCAGCAAAGGTTCCTTGTAACCCAGACCAAGACATGCATATCTGTGAACTCTCCTGCCTTTGAACTCAATGAACCAAGGTGGATGGAAAAGCAGTTTCTTTTTATCAGCTTTCAATGTTTGGCCTCCACAGCGTTATCCTTAACCCTTGTCATTACTCAGGGATTGCAGGTGATGCAGGAGTGGGGTGAGGAGGGACAAAGGTTACTACAATAAAATCACATGCTAACGTCTCTGCTGGGTTCACCTCTACATCCCTGCTGATGGCTTTCTCATAAAATGAACAAAACAAAACTCTAAGGAGAATCACGTTTGAAGGTGAAAACCAGGCCTGCAGTTTGAGGTATGCCACACTTTCTAGTGGCTGCCTCTGGTCTCTGCTTTCATCTCTTTTTAACAATCATGGTTGAGTTTTCAAAAACTTAGCATTTTCTTGGGACTTGTCCACATGGGGAGGCATATTGGAGTAGCCTGTTCAGCACATACCCCTGGAGCACAACTCTGGTGACTGAAATTTGGTGTCTGGTGCCATCTGAGATCCTATTAAGTCTCGGCATGAGAAAATACCCCTGATAAGAACAAATTTAAATTCATCCAAAGGAAAAAAAGTCCTACTAAAGCATCCATAGAAGGTCTTCTATATCATTTCCAAAAGACTGATAATCACAATAATTTTAATTCTTCTTTTAATACCCTATGCAAAAAGCCTGTTGTGATTTTGTTTGTTGACTTGGAGATATTACCACCTTGTGTCGGCCGGGGGAATTGGGGTAGGGTGCTCCCCTTCCCCAAGACATCAAATCCTCTTTCCTAGAAAATTAGGTCAGAAGGGACCTCAGAAATTCCATGATCACCAAATGAAGGTCAAGTCTGTTAAGCCCTTCCCACCATATCTATCTGTCTGTTCTTAAAAACCTCTAGTGACCGAAGCCATGTGCTCCTCTCCAGGTGATCAGTTTTAGTATTTCATGATCCTCTTATTAGAAAGTTTTCCTGGTCTTGAATTCAAATCTCCTTTATTTCAGCTGAAGTCCATTGTCCTTTGCTCATGTTGAGAAACATGATGTTGGTGATGGGGCCATTCCAAACGTGTCATTTAAATATTTAGATGCTTTTCTGACTCCAGACAAAATAAGACTCACAAAAACCTTACTCAGGCCAAAAATGCACTGAAGTATTTTGATAGAAAAGACATCACAACGATACTATATCACAGGAGAGGAAAAAAAAAAAACACCCCACACCAAAAAAACCACTTGAAATAATTTTAACCTAGTGACTTTAGAAGCTCTAGGGTTAAACTCTTAAGTACAATCTGTTAATATATAGTATGTCATAACATATCACCTAAACAGCCTTAAGTCTGCTTTATATGAGCGGTAAGCATTTATGTTTAAGGTGTGTTTCTAGATAAGATAAAATTGACTTGGAAATTTACTCCAGGCTGTCTTGTCTTTTCTTTTCTTTTCTTTTCTTTTCTTTTCTTTTCTTTTCTTTTCTTTTCTTTTCTTTTCTTTTCTTTTCTTTTCTTTTCTTTTTTTCTTTCTTTTCTTTTCTTTTCTTTCCTTTCCTTTCCTTTCCTTTCCTTTCCTTTCCTTTCCTTTCCTTTCCTTTCCTTTCCTTTCCTTTCCTTTCCTTTCCTTTCCTTTCCTTTCCTTTCCTTTCCTTTCCTTTCCTTTCCTTTCCTTTCCTGCCCTTGCACTTCCCCTTTTCTTTTCTTTTCCTTTCCTTGTGCTTAGAACAGAGTTTATTATCAGCATAATTTCCTGAAAGACTAAACTTTTCAGTTCTTAGCTGTTTTCCCATTTCTCTAGAAGTTCCTTTCTCAATAATGCTGGAAACTTCTAGATGATTTCAACTGAAACGGGGCTGGGGGACTCAAAGCTAATAAAGTTCTTAATAAATTCATGAAAATAAGTATCTCAGCAGAGGAAAAAGGCACAAAGCAGTGCCCAAAGCACAGTGGCATATTGAATTCACTCATTGCACATATGTTTAGTAGCAACCATCTAGCTGATCAGGACATAGGTACTGCTTTGCCAACTCATACAGGCACGCCATTCAGCATGGAAATACCCTGGATTAACCCACCACAGCCTGGCTTTTTCCTAATGGAAGTGTCATAGCAGATTTGGAGGAGTACGGGTGAGGGGGTGCAAATCCTTAAGAACACCATTTTGTTTCATTCCCTGAAATGCCTTTTTTACCAGTGAAGAAACTTGGATGTTGACAATCAGTTTACCTCCCCTATTTCTAGTCATCAAAAAGTTCGATATGTTAATAGAGTTATAATCTCTATCGGTGAAGAAAGGAGTCAACACTTCCAAAGGGCAAATCCTCCCATGTTAAAATAAGTGTGTAAGATACTTGGGACAAATTGCACTCTGGTACATCCAGTAGCCGTTGAAGGAATTTGCATGACTAGATGCTCACCTTGTCAACAGCTGAAGTGTGATAAATCATTTGCCTAAGGACTACTGTGAAATTTCTGTAGAAAAGCACTTAGAGAAAAAAAATCCCCAAACTAGCCTCTCCCTCACCCTTCACTGCATCATGTTTGCCTTCCAATTGGGCAATGTTGACTCCTGTGCTTTCTCCCTGCACTCTAACAATTGATGCATGAGTATTTAGCAAATATATATGGTGGTATATGAGTTGTACAGACCCAGCCCTGCAGCTGCCACTGCTTCGGCGTCTCAGAGCACAAAGGAAGGAAAAGTCCCCTTTTCCTGGTGCCTTGATGCTCACGGTGAGGAGGGTGGGATGACCAGGCACACACACAAACAAAAAGGTATTCTTCAGTGTAACCCACTTTTTTCTTTGCTCTTCAGTTAAACTTTCCCACTGAGCATTATGCAAATATTTGCACTCGTGGAGGTAACACATGCATTAACTTTCTGTGCAGGTTGCAGAGCAGTTAGATTCTGTCGGCACAGACACGGGTATTTCGTTGACCATTGCTTCCCATCCTCTTGAAGCATGAATTGCACCACTGCCAAAGAGGTGGTCTCACCCTCCCTCTGCCCATCTGCCTCCTCATTCCTGCCCTCCCATGACATATTTTAGGAAGTAATGCCACAGGCATTCCTGTGACCACCATATAGGCTGATTCAAGAAACCTCTTGGTTTAAAACTAATTCAACAGAAAACATAATTAGTTTTACTCTGGATCAGCTTTCCATCCTGGTTGCAGACAGCCTGCATGAACATGATGGCTTGGCCAAAACGTTAACAGAGGAATGCTTGGAGGGGAGCAACAGTTCAGAATTAAATGCTGAATGCTTAACATATAGGGACTTAATGTTAATTGAGCAGAATCTAATCCTGAGATGTCTATTAAGGCATTAATAATTCAGCTCCAATAGGCTGTCCACAGTGCTTGAATGCGCAATTTGGCTGTTCAACAGTGCCCATGTAGTGAACAAGATAGAAAAAGAGCTTGTACTGAGGCAAGAAGTCATTCAAAGGCAAAATTACAGGTTCCCTTTTGTGTGTACCATAATGTTCAAATCTTTTGAGTGTTCATTTGCAAACAGTCACTGAAGAAGCATCAGTCCAAGCTTGATAGTCCCATCTTAAGATAGATGGCTGCACTAGGTGAAACAAAGCATCTGGAACTGCTAATTGCTCTTTGATGTGGGAAAAAGGAATCCAGATAACTGACTTAAACTTGACACTCTGCTTGCATAGGGATAAAATTCATTGACAACCTTATTCTAAGTCATCAGGCAAGGATTCAAGGGGTTTGGGATCGATTACCAGCTCTGTAACAGTCTGATTTTATAACCCCATCAAGTCATTTAATTTCTCTATGATTCTGCTCACCATCTGTGACCAAGGCATTTTTTGCCTGACTCATCTGCTAAGAAGCTGAATTCTTGGAGTAGGAGCCATAAATCTTACCATAACTGCAGCGTTGAGCAAAACACATTGTTCTTGGTGAGGTGCTGTTGTAACGTACTTCTCAGCTTTGTTAGAGCCTTTGTGAATTTACCAGCCTGAAGAACAGGGTGTCAACAGCCAACCTGGCCGTATCATACACTTCCTTCCCAGCCTCCAGTGCTGCTATTGTCTACGCTGATTGCAAGAAAGCAATTAAAGAAGACATTCTGATCAGCATCAAGAAGATTGGATATAGTCTTGAAAGTGGTCTCTTTGCCTTTTCCCCCTTATCCTTTCCCTCTCCATCTCCCTCTCTCCTTCCCTTCCCTTCCCTTCCCTTCCCTTCCCTTCCCTTCCCTTCCCTTCCCTTCCCTTCCCTTCCTTCCCTTCCCTTCCCTTCCCTTCCCTTCCCTTCCTTCCCTTCCCTTCCTCCCTTCCCTTCCCTTCCCTTCCCTTCCCTTCCCTTCCCTTCCCTTCCCTTCCCTTCCTTCCCTTCCCTTCCCTTCCCTTCCCTTCCCTTCCTTCCCTTCCCTTCCCTTCCCTTCCCTTCCCTTCCCTTCCCTTCCCTTCCCTTCTTATCACAATCTTCTTGTCAGGGAAACCATTTACAGTCATGTTTTCTCAAGAAACATGTGCTCGTAACTTCCGTCTGGGTGAACTTGAATTGCTGAACTCAACATTGCAAAAGTAGGTGACCGCTAAAAAAAAACACTAAAAACACGTTTAAGCAAATTTCACTATAGGACTGGGATTTTTGGGTTATCTAGTTTTCTTTTATAACATGGTTCTAAATTAGGCTTTGTCCACCCAAACTCAGCAGACCACAATGCAGTGGCATGATTACAGCTTGCTCATCCTTCAAAATAAATAAAGTTTATTTAAATTTGGGACGGATGTAAGGAAACAATTTCTGCTTTAACCAAAAGAGAAAGGAAAAGACAAGCAGTTCTGCAAACAGCAGAACTTGCAAACTTTTGTTTCCCGCAGCTCCATCCCATAGTTTCTTTGGTGACTGATTTCACATTGCAGTCTCTCTCTTGGAGGTGGTTCTTTTTCTGGAATTTTTCCTCTCCACTCAGCAATGTATTTTCACAAAACTTAGAGTAACTTAATATTTACAGGTCTTTCATCCATCTGCTAAATTTATTTAAAATTGAGCAACAGGTCCAAAAGTTACTGGGGGCAGGGACTGAGAGACCTGACAAGCAGATAGAGGATAGGGGCAAAACACATATGAAAAAAAATTAATTAAGTGTAATGTTGTACAATAACTCTGATAAACTTGATTGTTTTTATGAGAAAGGTTAGAACTAAATATGACTGATACATATTTTTCTTACATTCGTGAATGCTCTAAGGAATTTTCACTTTTTTGGGTTTTCTTTTTTTTGCCAGTTCTTGCCATTTACTGGTCCTTGCCTCATTTTTTTTGATCCATCAGCAAAGTAATGGCAATAGAATCCTTTCATCAGTGTATAAAGATCCCCACCATCCTTGGGTTTCACTTATGGTACCTGTTTTTTCATATCAGCCTCTCACCCGAGTGTATATAAAACACAACTGGAACTGCACGGCTTCCAAGACCAAATGTTATGTTTTGCTGAGATAGTGAAATGCAATACCGACTGCTAGATAGAAAACAGAGATGTCAGGATTCGCATCACCTCATTTAGCTGTCTAGAAATTGCATATGTACTCTAAAGCAGTCATCCAGGCTCCCTCTAGAGTTCATGAAGAGAGATTGGCTTCTCCAGAGAGCAGCTCAGCCTGGGCTAGGGTAGGTTTCTCAGGAGAATCAATCTCTGCTGTAACACCTACATGACCAGTTTAGACTAAATGCCAATATTTAAATGTTTATATTTAAGTGAGTTGAATACCACTTACTACAAGAGATGGATGTAAAACCCTATAAAGTAGGTGCATCGGGGATATTGTGAAACTTAAGGTCAAGAAATCGATGACCTGGCCAATTCTGTTGGACCTGTACCTTATTCAGGCAAGGGGAGAGAAATGGTTGGCACAACTACTTTTGGTACCCAAGTAACCAGCTCAAATGTGAGACTCAGTGATGAACGTGGAGCATTTTCTGGATTCGGGCCAAAGCCCTAATCACAACGTTGTCTGTCCCTAGGAAATTAAAAGTCATGGGAATACCTCTAAAGTCATAGAGTAGATGAGTTTGTTTATTTAAAAAAACAAAACAAAACAAAACAAAACAGGTTAAGAGGGACATGGGGATAGCACTCATGCCTTACTCAACCCTGCCTGTGTACTTCCTCCCAGAATAATGAGTCACTTTTGGGATGTGTCCATAGATGTTCCTCTCAGGTAGGCTACAGAGACGTGTCATGTTAGATACACAAGAACCACAGTCCATCCTGAGTCTCCAGCACTAAAACCCCTCCTTGGATGAGAAAGAAAATGCATCATTGGCCACTAGTACATAGTAGCCTCAGCTGTGAGAAGGTTGGATGATTCCCACATATTAGCTCACTGGGTAACAAAAGACAAAATAGGTGTTGTACTGGGATGGTCTACACAATATTAAGGAATAGTGGTTTTTTTTCATAGGGTTTTCTAATAAAGAGTCATTGCTTTAAGAAACCATGTGAAAAGCTAGGGTAAATAAAACTGGAATAAAACGAAACAGGTTTCACAGGAGGCTGCCACATGGGATTCACTGAACTGAACACTGGTTGTCTAAAATGAAAGCTTCTCCTCTCTGCAAGTTGCACAGACCACATGCTCAAAGGTACCGCCAAAGGATGATACCTCACCAAGTCACCCACTGGAAATGCCTACGTCTCTCCACCGACTCAAGAGGGAGCCTAGACCACTCACTTTGACTGGACATGTAATTTTTACACGTGTAACCTTAGGTGAGATAGCTTAATATTTGTGTTTAAGTAGCATCACATCAGTGAATGAGGACCAAAAAGACTCCACACTCTTGTTTTCAATGCTGCTTGCAAACATAATGTCTTCTTTTCCACCTGCGGCTGTTTCAGGAGAAAGAGCTGACCAGAGTCTTTATTTGTCGTTGATTCCATGTGAAGAAATTAATCCATGCAGGGACTACACCTTCACTTTTAGATGTCAGAATCTGAGGTTGAATCTCATCTCTAATTTTAGCTGTCTTAATATGCAAGTTGAATGCCACCTGAAGCTATTATCCCACAGGAAGTCTCACAGGAAGGGGTGTTCTTAGTTTTTTGGGTTTAAAGTCATTGAATCCCTAAACAAGGGGCTTAATTTCTTGGCTAAGCTTTGTGTCCTAGGAAGATAAATGTCCTGAATAACCCTCCAGGCTCATTCAGTAAATTGGTGGCAAATCTCTGCAGTCTCTGACCATAACCTAATCCAATACAAAAGAGCTTTTCTTTAGCATTTAATACAGATTCCCTCTTATTTCAGGAAAATTTTTTACATAATGCGCAAGCAAATATATGTGGCTGTGTATTCAAGTAACAGTCTTCTGCTCTCACTATGCATAATTTTGAGACCCGCTGCCCTTGGATGGACAGAGACCACCTTTTTCATTGCAGTCTGAACATACTCAGGGCCAATTTATACTCACACAGTGACAAAACTGTTCTTTAGCTCACACAGCACTTTTCTCTCCCCACCCCTCACCCACTCCCGGGGTATCGTGTCACACCCACAAAGGTTTATGGTCTAGCCTGAGATGTTCTGCTTGACAGCCGCAGTTCCTGTACTCGCCAGCTCAAACGAGTCTTTGGTGTCTGCTTCCTTGGATGCACTTGTGCGTGCC
Organism: Pluvialis apricaria; assembly: GCA_017639485.1. NCBI lineage: Eukaryota > Metazoa > Chordata > Aves > Charadriiformes > Charadriidae > Pluvialis > Pluvialis apricaria. Next base: position 2,341,568 of record CM030008.1, on the reverse strand, counting down.
GGTGGACTCTGCCCTCACGAAGGCAATGAAATGCAGATTTTTAGCAACCAGCACAGATTTTTAGCAACTAGCAGAGATTTTTAGCAACCAGCACAGATTTTTAGCAACCAGCACTTGGGCAACTGGCTTAGTGAATTGCTAGACACTGATTCACCTCTTCTGGAAATGGATTAGTTCCAACCAGTTGAGTATCTCCAGGCAAAGCTCAGTTAAAAATTGCTGACATCTCACAGAAATGCTGGACCAACTTTCTATTTCAAGACTCTCTGTCTATGTAGCATGTCCCCCACTGCCTGCCTTCTGTTTTTTTCAAGGCTGTTTGCTGGGAGTAAGGATCTGAATGTTTATCCTCTTCTGAAATCATAAATTCCTTCCTTTATTAGCTCACTAGAAACTCTCTTGGAGTTAACGGGTATGCAGTGTCTTCAACTGGAGTCTGAGCAGCAGCAGGGGATGGACAATAAAAATAGGATTCATTTCACCTAACTTCAGCCTTTGAGCTGTCTAGCTGAAACTAATCCTCTAGGCTCCCTCTACAGTCATTAGGGAATGAAAACAATACTGGCCTTCGTTCCCACCCAAAGATAAACATCTGAAATATCCCAGAAAAGTATCTTTAAATGGCTGAAGTTAAGGAGGTGAGTATTGCTATCATATTGGACAATCTTTGTATTATTTACTGTACTCAAGGAAGTCTCCTACCTCAGCTATAAATGTGTTCCTCTCTGAAAGTTAGGCATGCAGCAATCGGCTCTCCCTTTTATCTTTGACAGTCTTACCCCACCCCCCCATTTCTGGAATGGTGATTCGGGGTTTTTCTCCCTGCTGCCTGATCCCTACTGATACTATCTGGCATAAACAAGTTTCTGTTTGCCTTTGTTATCTTCTTGCCACTGCACGTGCATGAGTGTACACAAATGCACGTTCATGTGTGAATGAAGTCTAGACACGTGCACCCGGAATCTAGACATGATTCAGTTTATCACATTATTTGGCAAAGAAGGAGAGGAAGAGAAGAAATCCCAGAGAAGTATGTTCAGCCTTGTCCCAGTCCTCAAAACCAACCCAAAACATCTCCATTTAAAAATTTCCACGGAAAAGTATCAGATGCGATGAGTAAACAAAGCAATAAATGCAACTGTACAGCACAAGGGGCAATGACATTGCTCTTGCACAAGGAGATATTTTGACATTTGTTTTCCTCTCAAACTGGAACAAAGTCAAAATACTTAAACTTTCCTGGAGGGGAACAGTTTAGAAAGGTCAACTTTTCATCTCAACACACGAGATTGACATCAACAGGAGACCGTTGAAATGCTTCCCTTTCATTTAACGTTACCCATTGAGTCAAGTTAACGCCACATGGAAGATGTTGGTTTGGGTCTCTCTTTCTGCCATGATCCCTGTGGATCCAGCTCTTTGGCAGGGCTCCTGCTCCAATGATGCGTAACCTTTTTTGCTTTCCTTTCTTTCTTGCCCTGAATGGCCCAAGCTCAGACAATAGGACTGTGCTGCCAATACGATTAAAACTTTTCTGTGACTTTGTGTACACAATAATGGGATACAGTACTGGCTTCTTCCCTAACTCTGTCCATCCGGGCTCTTCTGCTACAAACAGCTGCCATCCCACTGAAGGACCAATGTCCCAGTACCAGAGGGATTCACTGGTTTGAACAGAGACGTCTACAAACGCAGTGCCACAAGGCATCTGCCTAGCGTCCCGCTGCCACTCCAGAAGGGCATGGGTCTCCCATAAATCCAGTGTCCTCCCTGCCAGCGTCACATGGACAGGCCAGATAGCACAAGATACCTCAGAAAACACTAAGGGTCTACATGTTGGAAAGTGAATTCCACTCCCAGTGTGAACGGACATTATTTAAGATAAGCCATGAATAAGACCTGCTCTAGACAAGTAGAGAGAAAATTTGATTTAGAGGTGACAGAAAGTAGTGCTTAAGCTGCAACCACATGAATCTTTTGTGGCCTGTTCCCTTCTTCACTCCACTTCTACAGAACAGGTCATTTGTCTCTTTATTGACCCAGATGGCCAGGGATTCCATTTGTCTCATTGCTTCTGGCAGGGCAAGGCACACAAATCCTTCCTTCCTTAGCTGCTCTGGAATTAATGAGCATTGATTCATTTCCGTTTATTGGTAGATAAGAGTTTAACTAGTTGGCTCACTAAGTCGTGCTTCCTGTGACACCTGCAGCTTGTTTCAGTTTCTCCTTGAACTCTTCCACCCGTTCTCTGATATGTGAAATAATTATATCCTGAAAAAGTGAAACCAGAAGGTGTTTCACTGCCTAGTTCACCAGATCCAGACCAGGCACCACTTGGGATACTGAAAATGGCTCTTACGGGACTGGTTCAGCCTCCAGTCCATGCTGGGCATCCAGGCTCTTCCATGGACCTTCATGGGCATGGCAGAACCTTACCTACAGGATTTCCAGCTACAAAAGAGGCTTTGTAGAAGGTTAAGTACTTTAAATAGCCTTCACCTCAGTGAAGCAAAACTGGGAAACTTTAATGACTTGCTCAAGTCTTGGCACACGGGAAAAAAACATGATTTCCACATCCAAGCATGAAAAACACAAACAAACAAAATGAAAAAGTAATCTACCAAGCGAAAACACTTCGGAGAGACAGGGAGCTTGTTATGGAAATTATCTCCTCCTACAACGCTTGAACAATATACTTTTTAATTAAATTCCACTGTAAGGTCCAGTCTCCAAGGAACCAATAAATGTGTAAGCTATACAACCGGCCACAGATGAGGTTCCCTGCCTGTGCTCCAGCATCACTTCAGCATCACGGAATCATAGAAAAATAGATACAAAAGGGACATCAAGACATCATCTGATCACCCCCCTGCCTCAAGCTAAGAACAACCCTACCTCAGCCATCCCCAAACATATTCATTTAATTTTTTCTCCATAACATCCTAAACTGAGATTACTACTTTCCCCTTAGGCAGAAGAGGCTAAATTTCTACCAGCTGAGAATCTGGAAGACTGTCTCTCAACTAGGATCACATGGAGAAAACTGGAGATAAGCAGGAGACGAAAAGAATGAATCCCCACTAGTCCTCAACATGCTCAGTTATAACATTAAGACTGATCCTTCCAGTACAATACACGGATTTATGCTTTTCGCAGTCCTACACACTGAGAGCAAGCCCAGAAGGCACTGCCAAAGGCTTCTCTGTGAGAACTGTTTCAATTCAAAGAGCTCATCTTTTTGAAAGATAGGACCTTTTTGTTTCTGACTGCATCAATGTTGAAAGAAAAACGATCCTTCATTTAGGAATTTTATCATCAAATGTAATTTAATTTGTTACTCACACCTGCTAAAGTAACACTATTTATAACTAAGAAAAGAGTTTTAATAGAGAAGCTGGAAAATTTTCCTAAACTGAAAATACCTAAAATCCTGGCAAAAAGTAAATGTTCCAAAGACTGGTGTGTTTCTTTTCTTTTCTTTCTTTTTTTTTTTTTTTCCATTCTGCTCCCTTATTCTTATGCTTGGCTGAGTAACGTTGTTGAAATGCGCAAGAGCCAACTTCCACCATTTCCTCATGAAGCAAAAAAATGTTTATGGGGTGTAACCATAGAGTATCCTGGTGCATTTTATAGATGGCCTTTAGGTAGACAGTTCATGGAAGTGTAGGGCAAGCTAAAGGTATGTGAGGATACCTCCAAGTTCTGTCTGAAGAAAGCAAGTTTAAGGAAAATCCAAATTCACAGAATCACAGAATCACAGAATTTCAATTCACAACTGCCAGGTGTAAAAAAGGAGAATCTTTGAGGGAAATATTAAAAACATTTACATTTTATATTTATTAAAAAAAGTATCTTCTATTTCTCATTGATGATTTTGTAACTTTTCTATTTTTGCTGAAGGGAAGTCAAAAATCCACAACTTTCTTATCAAAGTCTGTGTTCGTTCTTGAAAGATATTCAGGAATTAGATGATCTCCAGAGGTGCCTTCCAACCCTGACCGTTCTGTGATTCTGTAATTGTAATGCAGCCCACTGCATTTTAATAAGTTTTTAAAAGTAGTGAAAAATTTAAAACCAATAACTCTAAGAATAATAGGAAATGCTGAATAACTGTCAAAGTTCCATTTTAAGAAGGCAATTTTGCCAGCAAAAATAATTTGTTTGTAATATCTTAATTTTTTAACTGTTGACTAACTACTTACATCTACTGAAGGTGATGGATCCTTCGATCCTCTTAAGATAGTAGATTTTTATGGCTACATGACTGGACCTGTTTTGGAGCATTCCTAATAAAATCTTTGGAGTTCTTTATTAAAAAAAAGAATAAATATTGTCCTTCTTCTGAAATGGAAGAAGTTGGTGCAAATGTATCAAGAGGGATAGGTGATGTTGGATGGAAAGGACATTTTGTTCAGAATTGGTGACCTGAACTCCTGGTACAGCCAATCAAACTGCTCATGAGATGCTCAGGTTCAAATCCTTTTATTAAAGGAGAAAAACAAAAGAGAGTGTGCATGTAGTCCTCCCTGGGCTGTTGTTGTGGGGAACAGGGTCTTCCTTGATTTTTACCAGCTCACCTTAGGTTCTGCAGAGGTTCTGCACACGTAGGATGAAATGCACACACACAGACACACAGATGAATATTTCCACTGCAGTTACATGGGACATCTCATGCAAATTGACTCAGAGGTTTGGCTCAGTAATGCAGATGATTAAAATGCTCATACATCCTCTTGCAACACATTTTGCCCGGGTTTTGTGCATGAGAGGTAACCAGTCCCCTGCTTGTTTCCTTGTTTAACAAAGTCATGAACGCTCTCAGAAGGACTCCTCAGGCACAAATGAAAAAGCTACAAATGTAATAAAATAGTGTGTTGGCATGGATGGGGATGAGGGTTATTGGAGGCTTTGTTTGGATTTTTAGAAGAAGTTACTTTTACTAGCCCCTGGCTTAAAACAATAAGGACAAATGAAAGATACTAAGGGCAAATAACAAAAGATGCTCTCTCCTTAGCCCATGAAAACAACCCGGAAAGCTATCCAGCAGATGCTCTCCAAACCACTCACAGTCCTGAAGAGATCAGAAAAGTGTACGCAATTCCTCCTTTGGAAATTCCTACGCAGCAGACAAGTGGGTGTCAGTACTTGTACAAAGGCAGAAAAACTCAGCTTTTTCAATTAAAATATTCCTGATTAATGCTGTAACATAAAGATTGTGTAATGATTTTTTTCTTTTGGCTAAAGGAGCTCAGTAACTTAATCTTTTATGCATCGCAACTCTTTCTTTTCCAACTAGCAGAAAAAAAAAAGGAACACAAGATGAACTATTTCTCTACCTGTGTCTCTAAATTAGAAGGTTAGGCAGATCTCTGATTGAGAAAAGATAGAATAACGCTGCTGTCAATGCAAAGCAATTAGAAATCCAACAGGAATGGGTGGTTATCAGCTGGAGAATGTAACTTTATTAAAATTGATCGTGCAGAGATTGTCCCATTCCAGCAACTCTGTGGAAACCCCCCAAAACTGGATTTCCATTCGTGATATACACCATCAGTTCACCTGTTTCTGGGTAACCTGGCTCTGGCATCGTTCTTGACTACTAATGGCAAAGCAAAACCTACAAGGGCCAGTTCCAGATATCAACAGATATCCTCAGAACATCTGGGCATCTATGAACTAATTTTCTGAGCACCACCACAATTCAGTAAATAACATTTTCAAGAGGGATTGGAATAAGAAAGTTTGAGTTTCACTTTAGTAAAAGAAAAAATTATAATATTATAACCTGCTCTATATAACACTTAGAAAGTTCGGCAGCTTTGTTCCAAAATGGAAAACAAAATGCAAATATCAACTCCATTTTTCTTCATGGAAGAGAATTGCCTTTCTCCCCACTCCTCAGCTCCAAAACTCCCTCTGGGAACCTTGAAGGACAACATCTCCGCAGCACTTAAATTTCTTTTAGAGACACTTAGTGAAGGGCTCCTGTCAGTCAACATTAAATGGATTAAAAATTTGAGGTCTGATTTAACTGAGTGATTTTGGTTCTTGGTTCAGCAGAGAGGTATGGATATCTCTGAGAGGAGATTAATCACATCATAGGATGAGCTGCCTTCATTTTTACAAGGGAACCCAAATATCCACCTTCGAAAGGGAGGGGTATTTGTCTGGCTAAGTACAGGCATTTACGCTGCAAGCGCCTTCACCTGAAGTGGTCGCTCAGGGTGACCTGGGGTCTATTACCTCACTTTTCTCCCCTCCCAAAAGCTGACCTCTAAATCAAATCAGATGAATCATCACACTCTTTAATCTATGGAAGAATATCAGTGCCCTCACAGGCTGAATTGTGCACCTCAAGTGTCTAAGCATAGACCTCGGGAAGCTCCTATGCATCTCAGATATCTGACTTTCATAAAGCTGGAGTGGGATATATTCTAACAGAAGCAACGTGGTGTGAGTCCCACAGAAAATCTTCTGCTACCCTGCATTTCTTAGAGCAGCAGTTATGAATTAAGAGGTAAAAAAAAAAAAGGCTAAATCAATAAATAAACAGAAGAAGAAGAAAAACAGAAAGAAAAAAATCTCATAGAAACAGCAAGTGTCAGGCTCCAACTACACTATATGGTCCCCCACGAAAGAAAAGTTTATTTTGATATAGCATTCTTGACCGAGAACTGTTTGGGCAAAAGATGAGCTTAAAAACTGGTTTCAAGAAAAAAAAATTAAACTGTTTACATTGTTGGAGGACTGGGATGAGCTTCCAGAGGAAGAAGGAAGGGTCTGGGCTTTAAATGTTTTTGATTCTGATTACAAACATTGGTCTTCCAGGGAGATCTTGCTGAGTGCACAGGATTCCTCTGAGACACGTTATGGGAAGAAATAAAGCTGGTGTCTTAGATATTGCAGGTTCCCATCATGTTCCAGCAGAAAACAAAGAGAAACGGCACTTGGACACATGGATGCTATCTCAGTGAGAATAAAATGTAGTAAGATACCTGAGAAAAAGGAAAGCAGAACAGGAGGGAAAGGGGGAAGTGGAAAGAGAAAGGGAAGTAAAGGGAAAGGGAAGAAAGAAAAGGACCTGTGAGGCAGAATCAGTCCTTTACGTCGGGGTACTTACATGATGTTTAGCAGATTCCCAGGCTGTTAAACAAGATCATTACTGTTTTTCTTCCCATATTGTCTCATTTCAAAGTAAAAACTTTAGATCTCTCTCTTTCCCTCTTGCTCTGTGCTTTGTCCTGGCATCTGCCATTACCAAATTTGATCTTGTTGCTTAAGGACAGTCTTTGCAGGTGATGAATATTACTGTGAATTCTCCTGGGAATTCTCCCCTCCCAAACTTGGTGTTGCACTAAATATTTAGAAGTTTAAACTTCTCAGAAAAATGTTAAATAAGTCTCCACCACAGGAAGACTACTTGATTGCCTGTCCTGGTTGGCAGCAAATCTCTATTATAAACTCATCACGAGAATTATCTTCACTCCGGTGGGAATATTTAAATGCCCTCCCCCAAAAAAATACATTAACCATTGATTTAGACTCTCAGTAAGATTCATCTGCCCTAAGTTGAGTGTCTAAAAGACAGATGAAAAATGCTGAGCCAGTAACCCTAGGTTGTCTTTACACTCAGAGGAGAGAAATGGGCACCTGCACAGTGCAATTTGTCCCACCTTAAGATCAGTGTTTAAGATGGGTGAGATTAATTATTTCTGGACACTCCTCTGTCTACTTCAGGGTGCCTGGCTCAGAAACAGATACCCAATGCACATCTAATATAGGGAAGGTGAATACTACCTTAATATTTCCAAGTTTGCCTATGACACTATTGTACGAGGCAATGCCAATGCTTTGTCAGAACCAAGACATAACACGGTCTCCTATTCCTCCTCAATCCCATTATCTTGTCAAAACTGAAAGTATATTAGTTTGACACGATTTGTTCTTGACAGATCCATAATGGTTGTTTTTCATCACCGTACTAGTACTTCCAGGTGCTCATGAATTTATAATTAATTCATTCCAGTATCTTCCCAAGACCTGAAGTCGGGCAACATCATTTGCACCTTCCCTGATTCTCCTTTTTCCCTCTGCATGAAGATCGGTTGTGTCTCTGCCTTCATCCAATCAACTGAGATTTCTCTCTAATCTAATCTATCAAGGTATTCCTTACTTAACTGTCTTCTTATACTATCTTCTCTTCTACTCCTCTAGATAAAATACGGGTTTTTTTGAAGTCTCTTATTTGAAAAACACTGGGCTTTTGTGCAAATAAAATGCAAAGAAGCCTCAGAATATTTCAGTCTTCTGGAATCTCATTTTAACGCAGTAATTTTTCTTATTTCTTACATATTCAAAAATTCTTCCCTAGCATTTTTGGGGGGGTGTGTGGGGGGAACCCCATATAAATAATAATTCACTTTTCAGCTCGAAAATTCCCATTTCTATCCTAAAATGCTTTCGTAACTCAAATATGTTCAGTCATGTACCTTTGTTCACACTCTGAGCATCTCTGGAGACAATCTAATTCCCACGTTAAAAAGTTTAAAAAAAAAGAAGGAGAAGAAAGTATTTCAGCCAGTGACACAAACTTTTAATGCCTCTCAGAACTTTTATTCCGTTGTCTTCAAACTGCCTCACATCATAGCTGGCGCCAGAGATTTGTAGACCTGCAATAGAATTTAAAAACACTGTGGCAGATTTTGCACTGGACTCATAACAGGTTTTTGCTCTCCATTCCACATCCAGATGATTTAATGAAACAGAAGAGTGCAATTGTAGATTTATACTACATTGGTATTTCAGGGTCCTGGCAGTCATATTACCAGTTATAGCGGGGACAGGCAGAAAGACATTTCCAACTTTAAATTATTTTTCTACTGTACAAGATGAAATCATCTAGCATTCTCCCCATCTTAATGATTTTGAGCTGAAGTACAGGAAATTCAAGTGTCTAACTGCAGGTATCTCTTTCCCACCGTGAATGTCCATCTCCGAGTCCATCGTGCACTCCTGGAGAAGTCAGCTATCATTCCCTGTAACTGAAGAGGAGGCTGCTGCTGTCTCCCAGTCTTGAAACAAACAAACAAACAAAAATAAAAAATTAACTTTCACTTTCTCCTCCGAGACGATGTTTGAAATCTCTTCTGTTTTCTGCTGGCTTTGCTCCAGGCGCTTTCGGGTTTGCCTGCGTGTTATTCTACAGTCTTTCCCTAAAAGCAGGCACTCTGCTCCGATTGACAGTCAAAGACCCTTGGGACCAGTCTGAGTATCTCATTTAGCTAATGACAGCTCGAGGGATGCTTCAGTCATGGTGTCTGCCCCACAGGTGGCTGAACGAGGTGAGATGCTGCAGTGATAGCATGGCTCTTTTTTCCAGCGCTAGGCTCATGTCAGATGATGAAAAGGAACAGGCATGTCTAGTACGCACACAGCAGGACTCAGAGCACTCAGTAATCATCTATGGGAAGCTCAGAGCATCCAGGTGCCCCTTGAGACATTCTCAATGTGGTGCCACTTCCGTGCTACCATGTTGAAAAAGGATCACCTACTGGTTTTGAACCAGAAACAACACTTCAAAGACTGACCCGCTGTGTTTGACATATAGAGTGGCTCCCACCTCTCGTTCCTGACTCCACGCCATCCCATTCCCCTCCAGCCCATCCTGGATCTCACCTGCCGGAACATCTTTCTTCAACGTCATGACCCCATGTTCCTGAGGATAGGGGTTGGCCTATTCTGAGAGCTGCTGACCAAGTCATGGAGAAGGAGAGATGCTGCTGTGAAGAGCAATGGCAGAGGGAAGGCAAATGAGCAGAACCACATTTGAAATCAACGCCGCTACAAGGCATATCCCTCTCTGCAGCGCTGTGGCTCTTCCTGGTGATATGGTGTCCTTCCCCTGCACATTACAGGTCCCATTTATATGTTGAGAGAGGAGAAATTTAAGATACCATCATAGTCCTAGCAATCACTTCTAGGTCATAATCAATGATTTTGCAATGAGGGACAGGTGATTTTTGTTTGAGCGGCAATGTCATATTCTGGTCATTACACTTGGCCTGAAGAACTGATGTTTCTTCACCAGTTGACGCAATTCATTTTTAGACTTGCCTCTCAAGAAAGATGAGCAAATGAAGAGCAGGAGTAGAGTAGAAATCAGGGTTGCTGTGTTCTTATAGTTTTTAATTTTTAAAATAGATTTTATTTATTGATATATATTTCTTTATATATTTAAATATATTTTATACATGTTTATAAATTTAAATATATTTTACATATTTATTTCTGCATTAAAAAGTACCACTTTATATATAAAATTCAGAACTGGTGAGAGAATAAATTCCAGACTTTCTTTAGTATGTAGGGTTCAGGTTCATCTTTCCTTATTTTAAAGGCAGAAGTCTGGAATCAGTTGGTTCAACATCGGTACCTTGTTATATCTGAGCTGCCTTGGGTACCAGCAGTGTTGGCAGATACCACAGCCCACTTCCTTAAGCAAAGAACACCCTTTTCTCAAAAGCTACAACTTTATCTCCATTCTGGACTGAATCTACTTTTACCTGCCAGTGAAGAAAGTTTGGATTGATTCTTTTTTCTTTCCCAATGTTGACCAAATAAAGGCTGGTTTAGAATCGCAGAATCATACAATGGTTCAGGTTGGAAGGGACCTGGAAGCTCATCTCGTTCCACCCCCCTGCCCTGGGCAGGGACACCTCCCACCAGCCCAGGGTGCTCCGAGCCCCGTCCAACCTGGCCTTGAACACCTCCAGGGATGGGGCAGCCACAGCTTCTCGGGGCAACCTGGGCCAGTGCTTCACCACCTTCACAGTGAAAAATTTCTTACTGATATCTAACCTAAATCTCCCCTCTTCCACTCTGAAGCCATTCCTCCTCATCCTATCACTACATGCCCTTGTAAAAAGTCCCTCTGCAGCTTTCTTCTAGGTGCCCTTCAGGTACTGGAAAGCTGCTATAAGGTCTCCCCAGAGTCTTCTTTTCTCCAGGCTGCACAACCCCAGCTCTCCCAGCCTGTATGTTTTCTTCCATACCAACATGTTTCAGAACAGTCTTTGCCTGACTGTCATCTCCTGACACTTGGTAGAAGCAAGACTGTCAAGTGCTGGCTTTCTGAAGGCTTTCAGCTTAGAATTGGGTGGGAGGGGAGGAGACGGGCTATTCTGCCTACCTGGTTCCTCTCTGCAAAGTGCACCTTCAGCACAACAGCAAGCCAGCTTCCTCATGAGCCTGGCCCCAGCTGAGAGAATTGGTAATGTTCCTCTTCCTCTTTTGCCACTGTCACCTTCCAAGTCTCTTTATTTTTATTTAGGAGGAAAACAGGAGGAATGGCAAAGCTTGGGGTAGCTTTCAACAAAGATGCAAGAGGATGACCTTTCATTGCATTGATCTTGCAGGAAAAATCATTTTGTTTCATTAGCTAAGGCAATAAAACCAGAGTTATTTTCTGATGAAAAAAGAAAAAAAAAAAAAAAAAAGACTCACAGAATTATGACCTAAGCACAAAATTCAAAATTTTCCTGCAGGTCAGTGACATGGCCACATCCAAGGAAGGGCAGGAAGTCTCTGCCCCTGGACAGATCCTCTCGTGTTTACTACTCTCATCATATGCTCTTAAAAACACAGAGCTTTTCTGATAAAGGTGAGGTTTATGGAAAAGAGGATTTCTCTTACAAGAGTACATGATATGAATAGAAAAAAACAAAGGTTTTTGGTTCACAAGCACACCTTTTAGCCTTTTTTTTTTTTAACATCTCCTTCCAAGCTTGTCTGTTAAAATATTTGCATGTGTTTCCAGCCGCATCTATGGAAAGAGAGTGTGCCTGTCTAAAAATCTGCCTTACTTATAACCTCTGACCACCCCTCTTGCACCAGCCCTGCTACTGGTTTTTGAGACAAAGCTCCTGTGGCTGTTGCAAGACTTCCCATGGCAAGTCAATTTGGTTTCGCATTAGTAGTTGGATGTGTGAATAAGGACAGAGCTGGGACTGGGACTGTGGTGACTTCTTCAGGTCTGGAAACCAGGTGGGAACGAGGTACTGCCCAGGCAAGCCAGGAGGGTTTTCGAAGGATGAGAGATGGGGTATGGGGCACTCACAAGCAACACAGTGGAAGCTGTTGGTTTCTGTTGTACCAGAGTCATCTTCTATTTGCTGTTTCAGTGAGCAAAAGTCTAATGGAAAACTCAAGACCAAGAGCCCGCAAAGCAGAAACTGTGTCTAAGGAGGGACACCAGACAAAAGACCCCCTTCCTTTTCTTCACCCTGGAGACACCACCACAAGGAGAGCTCATGATGTGGGACACGGTGATCCCAGGGAGCTGTACAGGTTCACCAAGTGGAGTATCCTTCCTGAGCCATCTTTGAGAGTCATTCTCTGCAGGCAGTGGTGGCAGAGCTTGGACATGTGTCAGCCTGGTCTGGCCAACACTCAAAGCAACCCCCAGCAGCTCCTGGTGAGCTGTGCAGAAGGGGAATACAAAGGATGCAGAGATTTCTGATCACATCCCACTCCCCAGCTTTGACTCCCACCAAGCCCTATGGGACATCCTACCTAAAAGGCAAAGTCAGCCCTACAGTCAAAGGGGAAATGAGACCCTATTTCACTTTGCCTGGATCTCCAGGACAACAATAACAACAGCAAAACAAAACAAAGCAAAGTAAAACAAAACAAAACACCACACGCCCAAAGAAAAGAAGAGCTGCTCATTAAAACTCACACAGAATTTACTGCGTAAATTATGTTTACAGATCTGTCCTAAGTAGCTGGTGGCATGTCTTCCATGCTTTAGTTTCTTATTTCTATTTAAAATAAAATAGTTATATGAAGTGCTAACAAATCACAATGAGAGAAGGATATTATCTTCACATCTGCAAGACCAGCTTGAATTTTACTGTGTTTCTTCTAGTGTGTAAGTGATGGTATTTTTATTTTATTGCTGTACCCCAGGATGTTTTCTTTCAGAGTTTATGTTACAGGACAGTGTAATCATGTGTTTCTTAAAATAATTGGATCCTTCATTAAGTCTGCAGTGATTGACGCTGAAAATATATGGTTTGGGTTTTATGTTTTTTCCAATTTTACCTGATGCAGGCTGGAAGCTTCAGTCAGAGATGACTTTTTTTAAAGTCATCATCTACTTTGATAAAGGAGACTTTGTAAGGACTGAAAGACCAGCCAAGCCTTTTCTCCGCGCATGAAAGGCATAGGGAAGTTCAAGAGCTGGAAACAAAAGCCACATGAGTTGAGCACCAAAATGCAGCTAAACCTTTTTTTAGCAGCAGCTTTTCAGACACTCAAGCCTTCAAATCAAGAGGTAAAGCCTTGTTTTCAATTAGAGGCTTTTCTCATCCCTCAAGGGTGGAGCCAGTGCTGTGGTAACAAGGGGTACCACTTCAGGCTTTGATAATAACCTAAACAGGCTCCATGACTCTCAGGACACCTGGCAAGACCATGTCCAGGCTTTGTGAGAGCAGACGCAACGTTGAGATTACCTGTCCCAGAGAGCAGGAGCCAGATTCAGACGTCCTGCCAAAACACAGGGTGAGGGAAGAAAAGGATGACTCCGGAGACCACATCTTTTAATACTGCCAGACTATCCTACCCCTCCAAGCCCTGACTGTACAGCTAAGCAGCCAGTAGGGTGTCATGCATGGGCTGGGGCAGACCCAAGGGGACTGATTGCACATAGTTCATGTGCTGCTGGAGGAGCGGCAGTGCACCAGGAGTGTGTTCCTGATCACAGTTGTCCAAAGGCTGGTCTTTCAGACATGCAGGGACTTGGTCAGGGGCTGAGTTTGCCACCTCTGTGACTGGAAAATCACTGTTTTGTTCTTTTTTTTTCAGCCCAGAAATTATGATCCAGCTCAGATGAAAAGTCCACCCATCAGAGTATCCTATCTCCAACAGCACTCATGATGAACAGCTGTTGAACAACGTGCCCTACTGAAAACTACTAGTAGTACTGCCACCATAAGAACAGCGTGAACACGTACTGATGGTTTCCCAAGTACCTTCCCAGCCCTCAGTAACCCCTAACTCACAGACCTCCTGGGGCACAGAGGTTACATTGGTGTTTAAGTCTTGAGTGTTTTTTTCTTCCGGTAACTCATCTAATCACATTTTGAACCCATGCAAACAAGGTCTTGTGCAAGGAGTTTCACAGCTTCACCACCTGCTTGTGAAGAGCCACCTCCTTTTGTTTGCTTTGCACCTGCCCCGAAACATTCAGTCCTGTGTTCCCAATCTCTTTATTGGGAGAGATACCAAATCACCATTTCTTAGTGACCCTCTTCATGATTTTCACAGATCTATCTCCTACCTATTGCCCTCCCTTTCTTCACTACCCTCTTTTCTAGGTTGAAAAGTCCAAGTCTACGGCAAGGCTAGGCTCACAAACCAGGATTCAACCGAACAACCTAAAAATTACGTAATCACAGAATGGTCAGGGTTGGAAGGGACCACTGGAGCTCCCCCAGTCCAACCCCCTGCCACAGCAGGGTCACCTCCAGCAGTGGCACAGGATGACGTCCAGGCGGGTTTGGGATGGCTCCAGAGTGGGAGACTCCCCCACCTCTCTGGGCAGCTGTGCCACTGCTCTGCCATCCGCACAGGGAAGAAGTCCCTCCTCAGGTTAAGATGGAACTTCCTATGGTCAAGTTTGTGCCCGTTCCCTCTTGTCCTGTCACTGGGCACCACTGGAAAAAGACTGTTCCCATCCTCCTGGCACCCTCCCTTTGAGTGTTTATAAGCGTTGATAAGATCCTCCCTCAGTCTTCTCTTCTCCAGACTGAAAAGCCCCAAGTCCCTCAGCCTTTCCTCATCAGAGAGATGCTCCAATCCCCTCATCATCTTTGTAGCCCTTTGCTGGACCGTCTCCAGCAGTTCCCTGTCCTTCTTGACCCGGGGAGCCCAGAACTGCACACAGTGCTCCAGATGCGGCCTCCCCAGGGCAGAGTAGAGGGAGAGGATGACCTCCCTCGCCCTGCTGGCCACACTCTGCTGGATGCACCCCAGGATAATTACGAGGGCTTGAAGTCACTGGCATTTGTGGTCTGAGTTTACCTGGACAGGGGCACTGCAGTTCTGTTCAGGACAAAGGTTGAGGATCTTCCGAGGCTGTTTGGGGAACCGAATGAAAGATTTCATTCAATGCACTGAGCACAGGCATCCCAGCAAGCTGCAGCTTTGTGTTGTCTCCAGTGTGCAGGAGCAAGCTCCAACAGCCTCACAAAGGGAGCTTGTTTCCCCCCGCCCCGGCCCCCTCCTCCCTGCAAGCTCTGCAGGTTTCAGGCCATCACCTTTGAACGCTTATCAGAGCTGAAATGGACTGTGAACTCTGGGGAAAGCTCACCCCAAGGCTGTTCATGAGAGTCCCTCACATGCTCCCCACACGCTCAGCCAAACAGGCTCATCAGAGATAAATAGAGCTTTATGAGGGAGAGATGTTATATACTGGTTTATGGTCCCAGGGAACAGGTTACAAGCTCAGCAACTGTAAAAAAAATAATATATATATATCCCTCATCATTCCCCTATCTGACTCAGCAAGGATCTCTCTCACAGTTAGCGATAAGGTGATTCCAGCTTCTTCCAACCCGCTTGCACAGGCTCTGAGCACGTTACGGCCGCTGCTGCAGAGTCTGCTCGCTCGGTCTCATATCTGCGATAAAAAAATGTATAAAAAAATGTGAGTATTACTTACAAAGAATGCCTTGTCCAGTAGCACTTGGACACAATCAGAGTTTAGAAGGTCCCTGCAGCTGTAGCGTGCTGTGTTTTTGGTGCTGTCAGAGAGGGAGAAGCCGTCCCTCTGTCTCAGGCTCTCACATTCCCAAGCTCTCGAAGTTTTATAGCCAGACTTCTCCAGCTGGTGTAACTCCATGACGGTCCATCAAAGCTGCCTCGACCCATGCCAGCAAAGGATCTGGCCCATTTATTTACATGCATGACTCCACGGTGCAGCTGGCGGCTGTGAAAGGGCTCATTTGGACGGCAGCGTGGCTGGGATCAACATCACTTAAGCGATAATCTGCTAATCAGAGCTTCTTCTGTTGAAGTAATGCTCCCATCTCGTTGTTCCATGCTGGCAATTTTCTTCTGCAAAGCTTGCCAAATTGTTGCAGCCCCTGGCAGTTTCAGAGGGGGTTTTATTACTCACCTCCGAACCGGAGTTTGCTCTGGGTTCTGACCGGGGGTTGGATGGCAACACGAAAAAAGGACAATCTGATTCAAGCCCAGAGACATCCAGTCTGTCACAGACGTGGCAGGGGAGGAGGAGAGGCAGAAATAGTTTCAAAAAAGAGTAAAAAAAGACCTTGTGTGTATGGAGAAAAGTATGCAGGCTCGAGACAGTCACTTCTCCCTTAGGGTGGGAACGAGATTATTCAGTGGTGTGCAGAAATCACTGAGATGATTGCTAAAGTGTGATGAGCAGCAAGCAAGGTAACTACCTGTGAAATCTAGTGTAAAACCTCTCAACTTGCGTTGCTGTTTTGAAAGATGGAGCTGGTAACATCACAAAAGACCCTCCTTAGGAAGGACAAAAAAGAAAACAAGCCAGAAGAGGCATCAGTTGCTGCTCTGCAAAGATAAAGCTGTGGTGAATGACCTGAAAGGCAAATCGGTTGCTGGCATGGGGGAAGCCTCAATGTAAAGAGATGAGTTGCAACGCTCACCCTGTTCCTTCTTGTTCTCACCACCCACCAGTTTCTCCCCGCAGCAGACGGGTGCAGAAGTAGAGCAGACAGCGTTGAATGCTGATGTCTTCTGCCCAGCGCAAAGACTGAGGGATCAACACAAGATGGTGCAAGTTAGAGCTGCATTTCCCAGTCCTACCCCTACTCCAGAGCCCAGACTCTGATCTCCATCCTGCCCATGGCCACCTGGGCCCCGAGCATCAGCTCAGGTCAGACCTACAGCAAGGAAAGCAACAGAAGAAGAGTAAGAGAAGAGCCCAGGATGCTTTGCAGAGCCTATCTGTCCCACCTGTGCATCAGGAGTCCACCAAAGGATGGCATTTCCAGGGCTGCCTAGAAGAGGAGAGGCTGGGAGACAGGCACCCGTATCCCCTTTGTCATTCCAAAAATGCGGCCAAATTGAGGCCAAGCCCATTTCTTAGGAAGATGGTCCATGACCTACCTGCATACCTTTGGTCCTGTTTCATGGAAGTGTTCGCAAAAGCTCAAAGAGGACTGAATCAAGCCTGTTTCATAATGAAAAATTGAAGAGTTCAGCTTTGTTTCAGCTGAAGGTCACTGTCTGAAGCCACTGGTTACTGTCACTGCTGCTGGTTTCTTTCCTAGCCCAAGTGTTATTCCTGCTTAACCTGGCCTACTTAAGAGAGAAAATGGTTCTGGATCTGACTGTTGTCAGAGGAGATCTCTTTTTCACCTCCAACACTCCTTTGTCTGACTCAAATCAAGCCCTCAGCCCCACATATCTCATCTTCTTCTTCTCCCAAACCAGTTTCAGCCCTGTGATTCTCCTGCTGCTACACTTTCTGCATCTTCTCATGCAGGGCACCCAACCCCATGGAGATGATTCACCCCCAGCCACCCCGACCAGAACCCCAAAGCTTTGTTTATATGTTTTTCCTATATATGAAAACCTTTTTTTGCCCAAGAGGAATATTTTTGCTTAGGTTGATTTCCTATCGCGCGGAGGCAGGGAAAGCAGGCTTTTTGAACCAAAACAGAAAACAGCTGAAAACCAACATACTGTTGTAGGAAGTGTTTTAACAGTTTAGACTTACCTCCAGTTCTTTATGAGGACTCATTGGTTGTTCACTCAGGCTGTATAGGAAAACCAAGTGTATTTCTCTTGTCCTGTCACTCTCTTACGGGACAGTCCTGTTCCTTGGGTGCTAGACACTGATGGAGAAAGTCAGAGCAAGGAGCAGCAAGAAAACAAGAGCTTAGAAAAAAAGCAGGCAGTTTGGGTGTTTAAATGCTCTGGTTTGAGGTAAAACAGAACCAATTTTCTGTTCAGTAACTTCACTTTTTGGCTAAGCCTCTTCTTCGCCAATGGTTGATGTTGTGTTTCAAGGAAAGGACAGTGAGGATGTAATCTGCCATCCCTGGAAGCCTTGATATCAAGATGAGTTTGCTTTCTGGAGAAGATTTTTTGGGGATGGCACGGGTTGAAATGAGTTTCTCCAACATCTTTACAACAAACCTCTCCAAATGTTCAGATCCTTCTACTGATGTGAAACAGCATCCAAAAACAAACAAACAAACAAACAAAAGCATAATCAATTTAAACTGGCTCAGATTTTGGCCAGAAATGATTGCTATTGGGAATCGTCTCTATATTGTAGAAAAGGAGAAGATTTCCTTTTCTCAGGGAAACCCCCCTTTGAAGGCTGAGAGTAGTGGTGACTGTCTGAAAGGTGAGTGGAGCAGTAGGAGAGAGTGGGACAGAGACCCACTTAGGTCTAGCACGCCTACCCATGCTGATATTCAGATGGATTCCTTTCTGCTTGACAAAAAAAGCTCGAAAACTTGTCTCACTTGATCTGACCGCATCATTCACGTTGGTGATAATGATGGGCAGATGCACGTCTGGTCTGGTGCGAGGCCAAATATCGCATCTGCAGTGGAAACCGCTGGATAAAAAAAAAAAAACAACAAAACCCTTCTTCAGTTTAGCAAATTGGGTCTGTGTTTGATCCGGAAGCTACCAAGTGAGAACATCTCTAACAGTGTTTTCAATGTATTGTGGCACCTTTTAGGTGTCACTGTTCGTGAGTCCGTCTCCACAAACTCATCTCTGACAGTTTCCTCTATTCCACCTCTTTTCTCACACCACCTTACTGGTGATGTGAAAGCCACTGTCCCCCTGCAAGGAGACTTCAGCTGAGCCACTGTTTTTTGGGCTGAACATCCACCCTCGCCCTTCCTTTCCCACAAAGCAGATCATTGGGTAAGACTATCCAAGGCGTAAGGAGCAGGAGTTTTGAAGCAGGACAGTCTCATCCAGGTCACAGAGGCGTTTGATGGCAAAGTTGCAGAGGTCCCGACCTCCACTGACAATACCAATACAGGCTGTTCATTACGGTAACACTGCACTGCAGATAAACTGAGGCACCAAGAACTATGGAGGGGCTCATGATGTACTGCAGGACCCTCATCTGTATTTTCATTTTGCTTTGACAGAGATTTTCACCTTGGATTTTGTCCATAAGACCCAGCGCAGATGTTTCCCTCAAGAGCCAACAAAGAAGCCATCATGCAGGGCTTTCACAGTCATCTCGGCCAAGAGTTATGACTTCAGCCTTGTGCAAATACCACCAGGCCTGAAGCGTCAGGGCCTCCTTTTTACTCCTCCTCTTCTCTGCTCCCATTAAAGGAAAGCGGTGACATCAAAACTCTCTTCTTTGCACCACATACAAAACATACAGCGACTACGGCCAGAAATCCATGATGGCCATTTGGCCCGGTGCACAAACGTAATTTAGCCAAAGGTCCTTCTTGTGTATTTTGGCCTTGACTTTGCATACAAAACATGAGCAATAGCCAAGCAGAAACAGAGCAGGAAAGGCCATCTCACCCTCTGCAACACTTGGTCATTGGACCGGCGTCTTACCCAACGAGGGATTTTTGCAGCGCGGTTGCCAGCACCGTCCGTGTCAGACCTTTCCCTCCCCGATCAATGGCTTTGGCTGACGTAAGTCAGGATGTGTCACTGAACCTGAGTGACCCAGGAGAGAAAGGACAGGAGGCTTTTTATCCAGGATGGGATTTCATCTCCTGCAGAAGGGAAGCATTGATCCAGCCGGGAAGAAAACAACCCAGGGAGAGGAGAGGTTTATTATTAGGCTGTGGAAAACTTAACTACAATATAGAGACGATTCCCAATAGTGATCATTTCTGGCCAAAACCTGAACCAGTTTAAATTGATTATGGTTTTTTTGTTTGTTTGTTTTTGGATGCTGTTTCACATCAGTAGGAAGATCTGAACATTTGGAGAGGTTTGTTGTAAAGATGTTGGAGAAACTCATTTCAACCCGTGCCATCCCCAAGGGTCTCCTTAAAATAGCAACATTACAAAGGCTTCTTTTAGTGCCGCATTCCTTCTTGGCTCATTCTGTACACATTCATGGATACAATCAGAAAGAAAAACAAAACAAAACTTAGGTGTCCAAATTACCTTTGCCTTGATAGGAATATAAGCCTGGGACAGATCTGCTGAGGAGAATGGAGTCCTCCAGTGGGAAGACTTCCAAGCAGGGACCTCACACACTCGCATGCATCATCCCAAACAAAAGAGGGATCTGGACATGCAGAATAATTCATCTCACCCTCAAAAGTCTGTAGAGAGAGAAAAGATCCTCTTGTAAACGGGGGCAGAGAGCATACACAGCATTTGGGGATGACAGGAGATGACAAAAGGTGATTTCCTGGAGCACCTGCTCAAAAACCAGCTAGAGCAGTAGAGCTGTTTCTTGTCTGACCTTGCATAAATCACAGTTTCCAAGGATGGCAGAGCCTAAAACTGGAGGCCCAAGAGTCCAGACATTTTATGTGGGGAATGAATTGGACAGGTGGTTTTGGGGTCACGTGAATGGTGAAGGTGTTCACACGTCCACCTCTGGCACTGGGAGTCCCTGGACAAGATTCACTGTGACTTTAGAGGACATCTGTACCAACCCCCCATACAGTTCTGCTCTCCAGCTCTGTTCTGCATTCCTGCTCTGCCCAGAGGATCTAGAAGAAGGCAATGAGATGAGCAGGGTGGCTCCTGAGCTGCCTGTGAGACCTGAGCTCATCCGCAGCAGTGGCAAAAATCCACATGAGTGATGCTGAGTTGTGACCTGAACTTTAGATTCAATCTCATGGCTGAGCCTGAGGGAGGGATGGGGCTGTGGGGCAGCACCTTGTCCATCCTCACTTGTGTCTTGCATGGAGCAGTTTGGGAGGAGGGTTTCAGCTACCCCTTGGGGAAATCGAGCAATGAGCCGGCAATGTGTAATCGCAGACCAGAAGGCCAACCATATCCTGGGCTGCATCAGAAGTGTGGCCAGCAGGTCAAGGGAGGTCATTCTTCCCCTCTACTCTGCTCTGGTGGGATCCCACCTGGAGTACTGCGTCCAGCTCTGGAGCCTTCAACATAAGAAGGACATGGACCTGTTGGAGCGGGTCCAGAGGAGGGCCATGAAGATGATGAGAGGGCTGGAGCACCTCTGCTGTGAGGACAGGCTGAGAGTTGGGGTTGTTCAGCCTGGAGAAGAGGAGGCTCTGAGGATTCCTTATTGTGGCCTTCCAGTCCCTAAAGGGGCTCCAGGAGAGCTGGGGAGGGACTTTTTACGATGGCATGCAGTGATAAGAAGAAGGGGAATGGCTTCAAGCTGGAAGATGGTAGATTTAGATTAAATATTAGGAAGAAATTTTTCACTTTAAGGGTAGTGAGGCACTGGAACAAGTTGCCCACAGAAGTTGTTGAGGCCCCATGCCTGGAGGTGTTGAAGGCCAGGTTGGATGGGGCTTGGAGAAACCTGGTCTGGTGGGAGGTGTCCCTGCCCGTGGCAGGGGGGTTGGAACTGGATGATCTTCAAGGTCCCTTCCAACCTAAACCATTCTAGGATTCTATGAAATCCACCTTTAGACTTGGCCGTGGTGCATCCGATGCTCATTCCTCTGAGAACAGCTCCAGCGCTTACACTTCCCGTCCTCCCAGAAGGGAACGGGCGGTGAGAAACGAATGATGGCCCAACTGCTACACTTGGCAGTGGGGTGACTTTGGATGTAGGGAGTCCTGAGGTGTGAGATTATTTTGCTTGGGCATAAAGGGGATCCAAGAAAACATCCTTCATAGTCTTGGTGGCCACAAGAGTGAGACACGGCCAGAGTCAGATTGTCCCACTGTGCTTCTTGATCAAGGAGGGAACAATCTCCTCCTTGTGCAGCTTCAGCAGTTCAATAATATCTGCCTTTAATCATTAAATGATTCGGGGGAGAAATACCAGCCCAGAGGTATTCCCGGTCCAGTCCCTTACCCCTCACATGGGGGGCAGGATAGAAACGAGGGGGTAAAGCCTGGATGAGACCATCCCCTAAACCATACAGGATCCTGGTTTACTCACACCACCTCCTCCTCCTCCGGCAGGAGGTGGGGGCATTTTGATATACGGGGTTTTCCCCTGCTTCTCCCCTCTCTCCTACAAATAAAACCCAGCGAGGGAGCTGTGTTGGGGCCCCTGAAACTTTGCAGTGGATTCCCCCCCACCCCCCACCCCTTCTCAGAAACACCTACCTGAGTACGTATTTGCTCAGTCTGCCCCATACTTCAGCACACACAGACGCCGGGTTCCCCTGAGGACAGGGGCTTTCCCACCCCCAGACCCCCCCTCAGCCGCGTGGGGTGGGTCCAACCCCATGAAACAAACCCCAGCGGAGGTGGAAATACCTGCCCAGGGTTTCCCCAAGGAACCCCTCTCAAACCAACACCCCCACACCACCACCACCACCTCTTTCTTCTCCCCTCCCCCCTCCCCCCGCCAATAAATATCTTATTAATTCCCACTGTAAGAGCTTGAAAACCAGATTTGGGATGGGCCTGCAGGTGGGGGGAATGGGGTGGGCTGCTTTTAAATCCCCCCACCTTCAGCATCCCCCTCCCCATCTCCACACACCCCCTCCCAGCATGCACTGCCTAACTGGAGGCGTGTGTCGAGCGGGAGGGAAGGGGCTGGGACAGGGGTGGGATGGGGTGTGGGCGTGGGATGGGATGTGGCGTGGTGGGATGGGATGGGATGGGATGGGATGGGATGGGATGGGATGGGATGGGGTGGGGTGAGATGGGATGGAATGGAATGGGATGGGGTGGGATGATATGGGATGGGGTGGGAGGGATGGGATGGGATGGGGTGGGGTGGGATGGGGTGGGATGGGGTGGGAGGAATGGGATGGGAGGGATGGGATGCGATGGGGTGGGATGGGATTGGATGGGGATGGAGTGGGATGAGAGGGGATGGGGTGGGAGGGATGGGATGGGGATGGGATGGGGATGGGGATGGGATGGGATGGGATGGATGGGATGGGATGGGATGGGATGGGATGGGATGGGATGGGATGAGATGGGATGGGATGGGATGGGATGGGATGCGATGGGGTGGGATGGGATGGGATTGGATGTGATGGGGTGAGATGGGATTGGATGGGATGGGGTGGGAGGGATGGGATGTGATGGGGTGGGATGGGATGGGACGGGGTGGGAGGGATGCAGGAGTGACCCCGTGCTTCTCAGCCCATCGGTCCCAGGCTGGATGCCACCAACCAATGGGGTCCATGTCGGGGAGGGGGGGGGGTGTACCTGCCTTGCTCCCCCCGCAGCCGGGGAGACCCGCCGAGGCTGGCAGGGAGAGGCATGGGGTTTGCGAGGAGGAGGAGGAGGAGGAGAAGGAGGAGGAGAAGAGGAGGAGGAAAAGATTGCATCAAGAGCAGAACTTTTTTTTTTCTTTTTTTTTTTTTTTTCCCCTCTCTCTCTCTCTCTTACAGGAAGCCCTACTCTACCTTAGCCTTGGAAAGAGCCCCTTTTCATAAAATTAGCTGAAGGCACCTATTCACAGCCACGGGGCTGTGAAGAGAGAAAAAAAAAAAATAGCGCAAGCAACAAACCGACTGTAGAGTTTTGGGTTGGTGTGCTTTTTTTTTTTTTCTTTCTTGCTCTTCTTTTTTTTTTCTTTTTTTTTTCTTCGCTCCAGAAAATAAAACAGAAATGCACACAGCTCCACTCTGCGAAAACTTGATGTTTTTACCGTCTGCTCTCTGATAGAGCTAGAGAGGAGACTGGCTTCTTTTTCTCCGCCCCCCCCCACCCTTGCCGCCGTTCAGCTCCTAAATATCCGCTGCTTCTGCAAGGAAAGAAAAAAAAAAAAAAAGGAAAGAAAAAAAGGAAAAGAAAAAACCACCGCGACTTAACTTCCAAAGTTCCCCCAATGAGTCAGCCCTGAGCGCATGTCGCATCCTTGTCACGATTTCTAGCCCCCTCCCCTCCTCGGTTCTCCTCCCACGTCGAAAAAATGATAAGGGGGTGTTTGCTGGAGCCTGCTTTCGGCTCTTGGATAAGAAAAACCCCCAACAGCTTTGGGGGGAGTGAGGGGGCTTTTTTAATTTTTTTTTTTTTTTTTTCCTCCCTCGTAGTTTTATGAATGAAACCGCTCGGTTGTAACATCCCTGCCCTGAAACTCCCAAAAAGCTGGTGAAATCCAGGCGGGGGGGGGGGGGGGGGGGGGGGGGGGGGGGGGGGGGGGGGGGGGGGGGGGGGGGGGGGGGGGGGGGGGGGGGGGGGGGGGGGGGGGGGGGGGGGGTGGGGGGGGGGGGGGGGGGGGGGGGGGGGGGGGGGGGGGGGGGGGGGGGGGGGGGGGGGGGGGGGGGGGGGGTGGGGGGGGGGGGGGGGGGGGGAGCGGCTCAGCCCCGGCGGGGCGGGCGGTAGCGCATCATCCTCCCCGGGGGTGCTGAGCGAAGCCCCCGGGAAGCTGCGAACTCCCTTCCTCGGTTTTCGGGAGGCTCCTCTGGGGCGCGGGAGGAGGATTTGTGCCCATGGCGGGTGCGCGAGTGGAAAGAATTAAATAATAAATAAATTAAATTAATTAAAAACAAAAAAATAAAAATAAAATGAAAAATAAAAATAAAAAATAAAAATAAAAGATAAAAAATAAAATTAAAAAATAAATAAAATAAAAATAAATTAAAAAGTAAAAATAAAAATAATTAAAAATAAAATAAAAAATAAAAAATAAAAATAAAAAATCCCGAGATTTCAGAACATTCGCAGAGTAAGTGAAAAAGTGGTTTGCCGCGAGAGAAAAAAAAAAAAAATCTAAAATAAACTACTTAAAGGGGGGGGGGGCGATCTTTCAGCCCCACGCTTTCATGCCGTACTCAATCGGCTTTTTGAAACTGCAGATCCTTTGAGACGGCGAGGGAGAGAGAAGGAAAAAAATCCCGATTTGTAACTAAAACACCCTGCAACTGGAATGGCTGGCAGAATAAACCTATTGTGGAGCTGAAACGCGCCGGGATATACAAGCAAAAAAAAAAAAAAAAATCCCCCAGAGTACCACTGTTGGCGAAAAAGGTAATTGCTAAGTGAAAATATTTCCAAGTTTCGCTTTTTTTTTTTTTTAAACTTTCGACTTTTGCGATTTGTTTGCGTGCCGAAAAGAGAAGTTGGGGGGGGGGGAGGGGAGGGAGAAAAAAAAAAACTTTTTTTTTTTAACCCCCCCCCAAACCCCTCTGAACCTAAAAGATAAAATTACTGCAACTAAAAATAAAGCAGTGGTTAAAAGCCTCCCCCACCCTCTCCAATCTCCCACCCTTCCACCCCTCTCTCTTCTCCCTCCCTCCCTCCCTCCCTCCCTCCCTCTCTCCCTCCTCCCTCTCTCCCTCTTTTCTGTCTGTTTGCGTTCGACAAAGAAATTATTTGAACTTCTCTCCCCCCCACCACCACCGCCCCCACCCCCTCTCCCCCTCATAAAAAGGCACCAGAAGAGCAGTTTTGACATATGGATGTGATTTTTTGCTGCTCTGAGACAGATGCGCACGGAAAACAACCGGCACCGGGGCTGCGGCTCTGAAGGGACCGAATCGCTTCGCTCCCCCGTGGGCTCCTCGCTGCCTTTCGGGAGCTGCCCGCGATCTCCCAGCCATGAGAAAACGAAGCAAAGGACCGGTTTTCTCGTCATGTGCTTCTCTGGCTAAAACTGTGGAAACAAACAAACAAACAATCAAAGAAGACAAAATCTGGAAGGAGAAAGGGGTGGTGGTGGTGGGGGGGGGAAGGTTGGGGGGTGGGGGGTGGGGGGGGGCGGGAGGGAAGGAGAAGGAGAAATCATCTGCAAGAGGAGAGCTGGAAGACCTCTCGTCCTCCTACTTCCCTGAGCGAGCTTGGATGCTGGAAGAAGCCTCTTGGATATGGGATCATATCTGGTTTATCACAGTCTGGGTTTGATCCTCTGCTGCTCCGTCTTGAGTTCGGTCTACGCTCTGGTGAGTCCCTCAATCCTTTTTTTTTTTTTTTCCCCCCATCGCGTTCTTGCACGATCCGCGCGGCTGTTTCCTCGATGAGTAATTTACTGTATCAAGGATTTAGAAGGCAGATTTTTTGTTATTATTTTTTTTTTCCCCCCTCATTTCTTTTTTTTTTTTTTTTTCTTTTACACAACCCAGTGGTTTATTTCGGGCGTGCAGTTGGTCTCAAGACTTGCTGCACCAGATGAAATTAAAATGTCTGTGCTTCCCAAAGAGTTTGAATCACTTTTAAACCCCTCCGGACAGGAACGCGTGCAGTTTGACAGGGGTCTGGGCAATCATTTAAAAGACACCTATAGGTAAAGAGCAACTTTCTTTTTTCTTCCTTATTTTTTCTTGGGTCTTTTTTGGGTTTGGTTTTTTTTTTTTTTTAATCCACCCCCCTTTCCTCAAGGCGACAAATTTAATTTTAATTTAATCTTCTTAATCTGCAAATCTGCTTAATCTCAGCGAAACAGTGCCTCCCTCTCTGGGATTAAATTTGGAGAGGACCTTAGAGTGCAGGGTTTGCAGGCAGTTTACACGCCGGAGCGTGAAAGTAGTATTAACCCTTTGCATCCTGGCGCTGTTTTCACCTGTTCCTGCCCGCACCGAGCGAGAATATCTCTAAAGATGTAGCAAAAGGGGCTAAAACCTCTCAAAACTGCCTTCATGGTGATGTTGGGGAATGGACTGAGATCTACAGACCCCCAAGTGATGTCCAAAGCCCATGAAGGGAGATGTCATGCAGAATCAGCCACCCGATATTAACCCAATGCCGGGCATGTTGCTTTGACATCTGCTTGCCTTGGTGTCTCCATCCCTGGAATCACCACCCCCCCCAGGCCGTTTCTCAATGCTTTCTGGCGTAGGAAGGGGCATGACCACCACCTCAAGCGGTGTCTGCTTTCCATGGGGGATGGAGATGTGTTTGGAAGGGAGTGAGCTCCCCCTGATCCTAACTCCAGCCAGGTCCTCCCCGACCCTCCAGGGCCACCATCACCCCAGACCCTGTCCCCTGGGTTTCGCAGGGACTGCTTGGGACCTTGTGGAGGGCTGGTGGGGGGTATTTCCCTCACAAGTTCAGCATCACGCTGGAGGGAAACATCTCACTGATAAATGAGAGAGACAGCTCCTCGGGAAACAATCATTCTTGCAGTCCATCCCTGTCATGGTCTATCTCTACGGACAAATAAACCTTTCAAGACCCAAAGAAAACTGGGGGAGCTGAGAGGACCACTTGTAGATTTGTTGAGGTTTTAGTGATGGTTGAGGTTTTAATGATGGTTGAGGTTTTAGTGATGGTTGAGGTTTCTCCCCCTTTCTGGGGTTGGATTCGCATCTCTGTGGCCGCGGACGACTTTGGGACCATATCATGACAGGGCTCAGTAGGTCCTGTAGCACCTGCTACCCCCCCCGGCTCCACAGCACCGCTGTCGCTGAAGACAGCACCAAAATTCCTGCTAGTGTTGGTGTCTCTGTTGGGACCAGTGAAAATCAGGATCTTGCAACAGCTAGACTGTAGTTCCACAAACTTCAGGGTCCAGAAAAGACAAGCGAGGGCTTCAAGAGTGCGTCTCCAGTCCCATTCCCGGTTCGCTCCCTTCTTCCAGTACATCTCGGTACCTCCAAAAAGTGCGGAGGACCAAACAGTGAACCAAGTGTCAGCTGTCTCATGTTCCTTGGGGGGTATTTTATTTTTGATGCCCCCCATCAAAACAGACACTTTCAGGTCACAAGCGATTTGCTTGGCGGTGTGAGTGAGGGACAGGGGCTGAGCGCGCCCCACGCACCGGCTCAGAGCCAGCCGGACTTGGGCGTAAATCAGGAATAGCTCTGCCAGAATCACAGAGGGGCAAGAAAGTGGGGAAATTTGCTGTAAAGGGCTAGGTGAGGAATGCACCAGGGTATTTGTTCTGTTGCATTTCCAAAATCTTGACCCCCCCTCCCATACCGATTTAGGCTCCTGCTGCTGGAAACCCCATTGGGTTTAATTCGGCCCGGGCTGAAATGCGCGTTTCAGACACTTCCCTCGCTTTTCGAACCCACAACTGACGGCTGAAGGAGTTGCCGGAAGGGTTGAAAAGTCGACCTGACGATTCAGGGGCTGTGGAGACGTTGCGTGTCCCTCCTGGAGTGCGCTTAGGCAGAGCGAGAAGGTCAGCCCCACGTCATCCCGCTGCCCAGCGACTCGCGAGGCAGGGAGCAACTTGCAGGGTGCCTAAAGCCTGGTTTGGTTTTGCTGTGGTTGCTTCTTTCCCGAACTAACTTGATTTTTATGGGGACTTAACCACACTGCGTGGTATCGCCTGCGTGTTTCAGCACGGTGGTACCTTAATTGCTACGCTACAAGAAGGGTTGTATGCATATTTGATGCTGGGCTAGCAAGTCTGAGCTCAGTTTATGCGCTGCCATCAATAGAAGTCACCAAGTGCCTCTTTCCTAAGAGCAACAAGCAAAACTCAAGGAGTGCAGCTGCAGAAGGATGGGGATGCGAGGACTGCCTTTAGAGATGGGTTCCGTGGCAGCCTCGGGCTAAGAAGTGGTACCCGCTCTTTCGCTCCCCCGGCCGAGCGAAGCGAAGCTCTCTCGTGGGGTTTGAGTCAGGAGGATTCCCGCAGGCTGAGGCAGCCGACCGCTCCGAGCTTCGGGGCACAGTTCGTCCGTCTGGGGTTGGCCGATTCGAATCTTGAGAGCCGCGGCCCTTATTGCTGGCCTTTTTGAAGCTCGGCGGCTTCGGGTCTGAGAGTTGGTGATGCCCAGAGCGGGCAGAGCAGGATGCGTCCTAAATCTGAAGCTGTCACGCCCATTATTCCTTTCGTCAGCCAGCAAAGATGACAGTAAAGGCACTTTTTTTTGAAGCAAGAGTGCCGAAGTAGGGATGGGAAATGGTTTCTTTGATTGCCTGTGTCACCGGTACATCATGGGGCAGGACGCTGGCAGCTGAATCACTTCTCTGCAGCACGCGGGCTGCGTGTCCCTGCATTAACTGTAAACCAGGGTGGGAAAGTCAGCACAGGGAAAAACGCTGTGCGAGTGAGTCGTCTCCGAGTTAAGAGTGTCTGTGCAGAAATCGCGGCCCCCTCGCGAGCCTGCGGCCACGTGAAATCCATAGCGAGATGAGCATCCCTGTCCTGAGCTTTTAAGGGGCAGCTGAGGGGGACGGACGGCTGTTTTTCGTGTGGGGTAAAGTGCTGGGAGAAGCTCCGTTCTCCTCCGGCTCCCCTGGCAATCCAGAGGAGTCCTCCCCCAGCATTTCCCTGGGAATATCACGATTACCACTTGCCTCAACAGCGAGGGGAATTCCACTCATGGATTGAGCGCTTTGTGCCTGAAACCTGGCAGGGTGAGGGGGTAAATTTGGGTTAATTCTGCTGTTTGGTCCAAGGGCCAGGGAAACAAAATTGGCCTAAGCCAGATAGCCCTGCAAACATGGGCTCGAAAAGAAGATGGGTGCAAAAGGAGCTTGAAAAGTGGGGTCCGACATCGGCAGAGCATGGGAGAAGTCAAGATGTAGGCACGATGATTTTACCTGAATGGTGCTGCCAGAAAATCCTCCCCCATGGCCCACTCCCAGCCGTGGTTTGCTCTGCTGACCCCTTCGGTTTTCACTTTATCTCCTTCTCTTGCCGGTCTCAGCCTGGCAGCCCCCAACCCAGTTGTCACCGGAGGAGATATTCTGAATAAGAACAAGAACAAGAATAAAAATAAGAACAAGAATTACAAGAATGAGAGTAAGAATGAGAGTAAGAATGAGAGTAAGAATAAGAGTAGGAATAGGAATAGGAATAGGAATAGGAATAAGAATAAGAATAAGAATAAGAATAAGAATAAGAATAAGAATAAGAGTAGGAATAAGAATAAGAATAAGAATAAGAATAAGAATAAGAATAAGAATAAGAATAAGAATAAGAATAAGAATAAGAATAAGAATAAGAATAAGAATAAGAATAAGAAGCCATCAGCCTTCTGCAGGGCTTTGGACCAGAACAGCTCCGTTTTGGGACGGTGAGGCTCTTCCCTTTTGGCGGTGCTCGTGCGATGCAGAAGGTGCTGCACATTAGGGGGCTGCATTTCGGCAGCAGAACGGTCTCGCCCCCTTTCTGTTTGCTGCGGCCAGTGGTTTCCCAGCCCTGACCCCGCTCAGGCTGCTTGGACAACGCTGAAGCTTCCCTCCGGTTTTGCAGGGAAGCCGTAGCACTCCCTCAGAAATTCAAGGGGTATCATTAGGGGATTGTGAACCCTTTCTTGGAAATATGACAAGCTCAGCCAGGTCACCTGGAGAAAGGTCCCAGACCCTATTCCCAAGGGAGCTGCATCTGCAACAGCATTGGTGTTAACCTCTGGTAGGAAGGTCCGGTATAAATCAGAAATTTCACACTAGAGCAATACTCAGGTCACCATCTAACCAAGACCCCGGTGCTCAGGCAGCAGAGCAGCTGGATTAAGGAGGTGCTGGTCGGTGTTTTGCTCTTTGACTTGTTTCTCGTTGTTCCTCTGATCAGACCCACATCTGCATAAACGGCGAAAGGGGAAGGATTGGAAGTTGAATAATTTATAGCCGGAAAGGAACGATAATCATATTCCATCTCAGAATACGGCCCATAATAAAAAGAGTAATAATAATAAAATAATCTTATATGGAGATGCTGCAAAACCCAACTAACTGTCTAACTTCATTAAATAAAGACAGGCTCCAAGTACAGGGAAACAATGTCTGAAATGTTCTTTTTTCTGCACACGCTTGGGAGCGTGCCCATCCCTGCCCCACGTATTTATGAAAGCTATGATTTTTTTTTGTTATTGTACTTTGGGATTAGCAGATATCCCCGGACTATAAAACACCCGACCGCAAAATATAAAGCAAACAAGCTTCCACGTCAGGGTAATGCATGGGCTGTGATTTCACCCCGTGCAAGCCAAAAAAACTTCGGCGGCCCGGTGGCGAGTCTGACCTGAGCAGGCTGGGTTTGGTGTGAGCTCCTTGCATTGGGAAAAGGAAAATCAACCGGGCAACTGTGCACACAGAGGGGGTCAAGGCTGGAGGAAATGAAACCCGAGGTGTGCCTTTCAGGTCCAGGCAGTTGTTGTTTTGGTTTCTGGCCTCCTAGAAATAGCCCCATGAGCGGTGCTTTGAGATCAGTGGGATTATTCCGGCTAGGGCGGCGTGTCTGCAGTCCCTGCGAGGGGTACCCCCAAGCCCAGACAGCTCAAGCAGAGACAGCAGCTGGCCCTGCCACCGCCACCCCATGTCCCTTTGAAAAACGATGCTGAGAGTCTGAGAGTCGTCCCACAGCTGTGTGTCTCGGATCGTCTCTTTTCCTGGGCTGGGTCTATTGATAAGGGACTATCCCAGGGTGTAAAGACATTGGCTGGAGGATTGACACTGGGGCTGAAACAGACATTGGGGCTATTCAGCCTGGAGAAGAGAAGGCACCGGAGAGACCTTAGTGTGGCCTTCCAGTTCCTAAAGGGGGTCTACAGGAGAGCTGGGGAAGGACTTTTTACAAGGGCATGGAGTGATAGGACGAGGGGGAATGGCTTCAAACTGGAAGGGGGGAGATTTAGATGAGATATAAGGAAGAAATTTTTCCCTGTGCGGGCGGTGAGCCCCTGGCGCAGGCTGCCCCGAGAAGCTGTGGCTGCCCCATCCCTGGAGGTGTTCAAGGCCGGGTTGGACGGGGCTGGGAGCACCCTGGGCTGGGGGGGGTGGCCCTGCCCAGGGCAGGGGGGTTGGAACTCGATGATCTTCGAGGTCCCTTCCAACCCAAACCATTCTATGATTCTATGATTTCCCTCTGCTTGGGAAGTGCAGCGCTCAGCCCCTCGATCAAATTCAGTTGAAATCAGTCTTTGGTTCGCAAAGTTATTTGGGGCACAGACGCCACACTCATCACACTGAAACCCCTGAATCGCAGCTATTACTGGGCAGCCTCTGATGAAGCGGTGTGGGGTGAGGTGGTAAAACACCTCTCCTGGCGCTGAGATAGAGGGATGGGGAAATCCTGCTCCCTGGAGTCGGTGGCAAAGCTACTGCTCCAGCTAAATCCTGCAGTCTTTGAATTTTCTGTGTGCCTAAAGACCAGGAGAAGGGAATAGCAAAGCCGGACTACAGCTGTGTCTGACTTAAACCACTCCTGGGAACTAGCCCTCGTTGCTGTCGAGCAGCTCCATCCTCATCCCGCACCTCTGGGAAAAAGCGATGAAGTCCGGTGTGTATTTAGGTACTCACTAGACTGAGCAGCTCTCCAACCCCCCGGCTGCCGCTGGGCTCGTCTCAGCCTTTTGAGTTTGGATCCCTCCAAACCCTCTCACCCTCTGGCACTGTCCGGATCAAAGGGAGAAGCCAGGGGAGGTCCCCCACCCTTTTGGATGGGCTGTTTCTCTGCAAAAGGGCAAGCGTAGAGGGGTTTCTCTGTCTGCTCAGCTCCTGCTGTAAGTGCAGTTTTAGCATCTCTCAATTAGTAACCATCACAAGAGGGAAAAGAAAAAGAACAAAGAAAATGCATTCCTTAGGGCTAGCCCTGATTGCAAGGAAGAACTCAACAGGATCAGCCTGTGTTAAAGATTAGACTGTATCAAAGATATTTTGCCCCGACAAGCAGAATTTGCGTTCTCCCTCTGCATCCTCTTGGCAGTCGTGATATCATTTGGCTGTCTCGCCCCACAACACCTCAGACTTCAGCCGGCCTTGCAAGAGCTGCTGTACTAAAGATGATCTTTGTGTTGTGCCTTTCGCGACGTGGCAATAAACAAATTTCCCCTGGGGCTGAAATTCAGCCAGCAGAATACCTGCTGGGTCAGGCTGAGCTTTGCTGTCTCGTGTCACGGGAAGAAAACACCCAAACAAGTGCTGAATGTACCTGGCTTGGCATTAATCCCTTTATTTCCACTGAGGCCAGGCTGACCTTTGCCAGCGATTAGAGGGGCTCTGTGTTTTAGGGTTTTCCTTTTCCTTCGGAGGCTCAGCTGGGACTGAAATCCAGAAGCCTGGTTTTCCAAGAAAGGAAAATTTTGGACTGACGGCATCCTCTTAACAGATTGAACTTTGATCCTCCTGTAACACAAATTCCTCTGATAGCATTCAGGTGATGGTTTGGCTGTTGAAATCTTCTGCAAGGCCGGCCTGTCTTTCTGGCCACGTGGTTTTCCCTTTACCCAGCAAAGCAGAAAGTGGACTTCTCTGCCCCTTTTCCCTCTCACCTCTCCAGCATCCCAGGTTCAAGGCATTTCAGCAGCCCAGGGATTGTGCTCCTGTCTCCTTTCTTCCCTCCTGTCTGGGTGCACCCTTCCGTGAGCTGATTCAACTCACTGAGTTTGCATGAAACTAACCCAAGATGGAAAAAAGAAAATCAGTGTAGGAGAAGGTTTGTAGCTGGGTTAGAGAATGGTATCTGCAGAGCAAAGGTTTGGATGACTCCCCGAGACACGCAAGGGAGAGATTGGGTCACAGAGAAGCGGACAAGAAGGGATGAGTGGCCAGCAATGCGTGCAGGTTTGCCCTGACACCATGGCTGTACAGTCATGTTACGGTGGCATAAAGCCCCCCAAATCCTCTGTTTGACGTCTCTGTTGTCCCTCCCGCTCTTTGGCAACAAATACATGTACAGCAATGTGAGCCACAGGGCTCAGTGTGAGCTCAGCGTAGGCTCTGTGCTGCCCCTGAACCTCCCGGGCATGGTTTAACCCCAGCCAGCAACTAGGACCGTGCAGCTGCTCGCTCACTCCCCCCGGCTGGGATGGAGGAGAGAATCGGAAGACTAAAAGTGAGAGAAAAAACCTCCTGGGTTGAGATAAAGACAGTTTAATAGGTAGAGCAAAAGCCGTGCACGCAATCAAAGCAAAACAAGGAATTCATTCACTGCTTCCCACCGGCAGGCAGGTGTTCAGCCATCTCCAGGAAAGCCGGGCTCCATCGCGCGTAACGGTGACTCAGGAAGACAAATGCCATAACTCTGAGCATCTGCCCCCTTCCTTCTTCTTCCCCCAGCTTTATATACTGAGCATGACATCATATGGCATGGAGTATCCCTTTGGTCACTTGGGGTCAGCTTTCCTAGCTGTGTCTCCTCCCAACTTTTTGTGCCTCCCGCAGCCCTCACTGGTGGGGCGGTGTGAGGAGCAGAAAAGGCCTTGACTGCTTAGAAACAACCAAAACCACCAGTGCGCTATCGACACTATTCTCATCCCAAGTCCAAAATGCAACACTACAACAGCTGCTAGCAAGAAAGTCAACCCCATCCCAGCTGAAACCATGACAACCCTCCATCAGCCCCATCGTCTGGTCATTAGCACACCTTTTTGGCAGAGTCCTCGTCTGAGCAGGTGAGTCCTGCAGACAGCGCCAAGTGGTGGTGCCGGATAACGTAGGTCAGGGGTATTGGATACGACTACACTCTTGGGTTTTTTGGGGAAAAAATGAGTTTAGGCTTGTAGACATGAGGTGGGCTGTGCCACTTGGCTTCAGGGCCAGAGGACAGGACTCAGCCCTTGTATTTAGCAGTACAGATATAAACAGGGACTTCCAAGACTCAGAAGTGGCCCAGACAAGCTGGGATACAACACAACTGGTACCTACTTACCTGCTTTCTGGTCTGTTGCTTGCCGGGACAGTGAAATGCTCATGCCAAACCATTCCCCCTACATCCAAGTCAAGGAAGGTGTTGAGCCAGGCAGGACTAGGCAATGCAGCCAGCCTGCCCTAGTCCACCTCTCTGACCCCGTTACAGTGCAGAACGAGCGAACCTTCACAATCGAAAGGTGTTTGGTGTCTTTGCGTCTTTCCTCCTAACGACCTCGAGGATCAGCCGTCTGTCAGATAAGGGCAGCTCATCAAAAGGAGCGGTGGCCTCTGGAAAAAAGACCTCCTAGTGTCTGGGGCAAGGTCTGGAGATAGAAGTTGCTGCCTCAGCACGCAAGGCAGGCTGGTTATCTCGTGTTTCACACGGCTGCCCCGTAGCTGATCAGGGTTCCTTGATGTTATCTTTACTTCAGTCTCCCTTCCCCTCTCTCCAAGCACTTCAGTGTATTTATCTGCTTGCTCTTGCCGCTGAGAGCAAGAAGCAGCCTCAATTGCATCCGTAAAGGCGGGTTTGAAAGTCACTGGGTGTCCTTAGAAAACCTTCTCTTCCGTTCACTGAACTTTGGCTTGAGACCTAAATGGGGGGTTTTTTGGTATGTTTTAACAGAGAAGTGAGTGGTATGCAAAAGTTAGTTCACGCTTGCCACGGGTTAAGGGATGAGGCACTTTGTAAGGAGCAGCAGATGGTGAGGAACTACCACCTCTTGGGCATGTAGCAGAGGACAAATGAGCAATTAACTGAGACTCAGTGAGGCTTTGGGTGACTCTGCCACTGTTTAGTAAGTCATTTATCATCATCTTATTGCCTTGATTTATTCACCTAGTTTATATGCCTTGAGCTCTCAAGACATTGCAGCATCCCAGGAGAGCCCCGGGCCCATCCTGTACACCAACCACAGGAATGGTGCTGGTAGCAGACATAGAGTGGGACATTTCTTAACTCAGGAGGAAAAGGACGGCTTCAGAAGCTGGAAGCACCCTGGCCATGCCCTGTCCAAGGTTGGGACTGCTGGACCCAGGAGCATCATTTGAATGATAGAATCATAGAATGGTTTAGGTTGGAAGGGACGTTGAGGATCATTGAGTTCCAACCCCCCTGCCCTGGGCAGGGACACCTCCCACCAGACCAGGTTGCTCAGAGCCCCATCCAGCTCCAGGGATGGAGCTTCCACAACTTCTCTGGGCAACCTGTTCCAGTGTCTTACCACCCTCGGAGTGAAAAATTTCTTCCTAATATCTAATCTAAATCTCCCTTCTTCCAGTTTGAAGCCATTCCTCCTTGTCCTATCACTACATGCCCTTGTAAAAAGTCCTTCCCCAGCTCTCCTGTAAGCCCTCTTTAGGTACTGGAAGGCTGCAATAAGGTCTCCCCGGAGCCTTCTCTTCTCCAGGCTGAACAACCCCAACTCTCTCAGCCTGTCACTGAACTTGATCTTTGCTTTCTTGCACTGTGCTGTTAGGGGAACATCTCCCCACCGTGATGACAGCTGGCTCTGTCATTTCTGTTGCTGTCTTTGGCCTTTCTTTCACAAGGCTAGGGAGAAAGAAATCAATATTTTTGACCAACCTGGAAGGCACACAGCACTGCATTCAGACCACTCCCTGTAGGCACATGGAAGCCCACCAAAAGACAAGACTGGCTCTGGCTTGCGTACAGGCTTGCTTGCACCCAGACCGTGTTACTGCTGTTTCCCTTACCTGCAAGAAGTAAGAATGGTCTCTAACCGACTTTATTTAGTGACACAGTGAGGCCAGGGGCTCCTGAGACTGCTCAACCGCAGGAAACCATGGGTAATTAATTCATTGTTCTTGTGAATTAAAACACATTAGGCAATGCCTTATCTCCCCCAGGAGTAAATAGTTAGTAGCCTCTTTTATTTTGCAAAGATACAAACCAAATTCCAAAATTCAGTGAGACCACTGGACTGATTTCCATGAACTTCACATGCTACTTCCATCTATCCCACTTTTATTGCCTAAACCCCTGCCTTGCCTCAATGTTACCTTGACTTTCTTCTCGACTCCTGCATCCCAAACCGCTTCTGCTTTCAGACATTGAGCAATCAGAGCTAAAGTAGCTTTGAGACACCAGCGATGGCGAGTGATTATAAGGAAATGACCTGTTTCTCCTGGCTGCACTCGAAGAGCACGATCAATAAAGCAACATTACGTAGCGTATCTATTTCGGGGTTAGCAATTTCACTCAGCTCAGTAAAAATACAGCAAAAAAAAAAATTAAAATAAAAGCAGCAGAGAGCTGATATGAAGTGGGACTGCTGAGAGTCAACCAACACAGAGAGCTTCAAAAGCTAGAATTGCTGCCTTATCGTGAACCATCGGTCTATGAAGCCTTTTAACCTCTCAAAGTTGATATCCCCGAAGTTTTCTCTGGGCTTGTGTTTTTTTTCCAGTGCCCTCGAGGTTACACTCACTGAATTGCTTATTCTAAAATGGCCTTTTCAGTAAGGAGAGGAGACCAAGAGTTGAGGTTTAGCTCTCCCATTGACTTTCTGTGTGCTTTCAGGCATTTCTTGCTCTGTGTGTGCAGCAAAGGCACAGAGGACTTGTGGGGAGTGGAGGTGGACTCTGCATTTGGAAACGTGGTTTGTTTTTATTGTTCTTCCCAGAAAAGGAACGAGAGAGAGAGAGATGGCTCTATAGCACTGAGGTGGAAACGTTTTCCCAGTCTAAATAGCCATGGTTACTAAAACACACACCAGTAGGTGGTCAGAGGGTCTGATGCACTGTATCTAAAGCAGACGTGGCTTATTTTCATTTGTGCTAAATTACCAGAACTCTTTACTCAGGCTACCCACCGGATGAGGGCAAAGCAGGAGAGGGCTGATGTCCGTTGCTTGGCTTTAGGTGTCAGCAACGGGTGCTCGTGCATCTCAGAGCTGCCCCATATCCTCAAGGCACCCGCTCAGCCACAGAGCATCCCACCACAGATCATCTGTGACTGCGCCCCACAGAACCTGGGTGGGCCTCGAGGTCTTATTTCCTCAGCTAACGAAGACGCGGGGTTTGGTACAAAACTGTGATGTGTGTGTGTATATATACAAGTGAGCGTGAGGGTATAACTGTACAACTCTGACTCATGCCATAGCACTGTTAAACAGTCTCGGAGCATCCCACCATATGATTCAACTACAGAGTACCAGTTTCATTTCCAGTTCATTTCCCACCATGACTGGTGTTTCTCCGTCAGCCTTTCACCACCACAATGAAGCATGTTTGTTGTTTTTTTTGTTTTGTTTCATTCCTGGGATCAAATTTTCTCTGTGATTTGCCTTAACCTCATCATAGAAACCACAAAGCTCAAGGGGCCGGAGCCTTCTGCTGGCGTAAATCAGTGGTGTTCCTGTGGAGTGCAGAAGGGCCGAGAGAATCTCATCTGATGTCAATCAGTGTCACTGCAGGGAAATAAAGAGCGAGCCAGAGTGTAAATTGGAGAAGCCCAACTGGCACATGCTGGTCCTGGTCTCCTGGCCCTGGGTTGCATCTGGATGGGAAGGGAGAAGGTTCTGCAAATTGAGAGATCTGGGTCGGATGACAAGCCCCCAGTTTCCAGATGCTTCTCCAAACCATGTTCAGCCATGCTTCAGTAGCTTCTTTTGTGGCTGGCTGCCTTGTGCAATGAATGCCTTCTTGAAAGCGTTTAAACATGAGCGATTTTGGAGGGGGGGGTGTGTGGATCAGAAACGGGGGGAATATCACTCTTGTTTCTGGCTATGGTGGCGTTGGGGAAGGATGATAAGCATGCTGGCAGGCTGGACTTTTCAAACCACAGGACAGGGCTGAATTCAGCTGTGGATTTGGGTCCATTCTTAAAGGATGCCAAATCATGATGTCTGAATCTAAGAGATTTGAGCAAATTTAGCATCGGTGTTTAAAGCAGATTGTGCAATAGACGATTGCTTTTTCTTCTCTCCTACCCAAATTTTTGTACTGATTTTGCCCTTGAATCCCTCGGTGTCACTGACAACGTCAGTGTGATCAACAAATTGAACTGTAAGTGCCTTTTGCACCTATTTTGTAGGACTGGAAGTGGGAAATGAGGCCATTCAAAGTCACAGCTACTGCGTACTCCTAATTTACTCTGTCATCAGCAAAAGATGACTCAGGTTTATGGAGGAGCAGGGGGAGGGGAGCATGCTTCAGCTGGTGAAAATGGAACAGTCAGACCTTGTTTTGCACCCAGGTAAGGATCAGGCCCTGGTTCTGTGCCAACAAGTCTGAACACAAAGAGGATCTCCGTAGGGGTCAATGCGGGCATGTGTTTGGCTGACCTGACTCAGCGCTTCCTGGGGCGATAAGCGCTCTGAGTTACCTAGATAAGCAGAACAATGGCCAAGCCAAAGGGTGAACTCACTGCCATCCCATGAACAGAGCAGAGTGGAGGAGAGGCCTGAGGTGGAGCAGGATCAGGCAGCTCAGGTGGACCCCTGCATCCTTCTATTTTCCAGTTTTCCTGTTTCTGCTGACACAGAGGTGAATCACCCATCCCTCCTGTAATTGCAAAGCAGCCAAATTTGCTGCGTAATAGTAGTCAGCGTTGTTGATGGGGAGGGTTGCATGGGTGAGAGACCACAGAGTGTGCACAGAGATCTAGTAGACCTGGGTGTGCAACTCCTTTCCCAGCCTGCTGCCTAACTCCCCTCTACTCTGCTGACAGTGCCAGCCTTCGTTATCAGCAGTGTTCATCCTCCAGAAGAACCAATTATGCAATGTCTCACTGTTGTGGCAGTAGCTTTTTCTTCTTTTCTGGCTTTCCTTTTTCATCACTTTCCCCTTTGCCTCTTGGTAGCACCATTGTTCCTTACCCTACTGCTGGCCCTAAGCCTCCATCTTTCAGAACAGACATCTAAAATGAAATGGAAAGGAAGAATACTCCATTGGCAAGCACCTCCTTAGAGTTCAGAGTTAACACCCTGTAGAAAGTGGACCAGGCAAAGATTTGTAGTTCATGCTTCCAAAAACATCAGGTTGGGAGGTCCATGTTTCCCAGGAAGCCTGCAGGGCAACGCAAAGCAGAATGAATTGGGAAGAGAAGGCTGTTTAACCCATAAATTCCCAGCATTTTGTGCCTCTTCTTCCAGCCTTGTTGCTGCAAGACTGGGGAGAAGGAGTGACAGATGCTGGAACAGGTCCCACATCTCCTAGAAATCACCTGTTCCTGACTGGAAACAGATGGTACCCAAGAAGGCAACGTTGGTATCTCTGGCTTGTTGGGATGAAAAAAGGATATTTCTGGTGAAGACACGTCATGGCATGGCAGGAGATAAGACCGTCCTGGGGAGGGTCCAAGGCCTGCGCTTAAAGCCTTAGGTTGGTATTTGAACCTTGGTACAGGGCAGGGGTATGTACAAGCATACAGGGAGGTGACGTGTCCCATCCCAAGGGCTGGCAAAGCTTTGATGGGGCAAGAGGCACTATTTGAACTGGCCGAGGGAGAGAAGGCATTGAGGACCAGGGCTCTTCCTCTGGCCCAGAGAGAGGGATGGACAACAGAGGACAGACAAGACTTTGGCACTGCCTAGAGAAGCTCCCAGATGACAGGGCTTTGCCTTCACTTATAAGCAAAAGTAGGTAGGCCAGGGCTGAAATGCTGTCCTGCAATCCTCCATGCTGTTCTGCTTCCAGCACGCTCCCTGGCCTATCTTTAGCTCTTACCAGCTTGCACTGCCCAAAATAAGGCTTCAGCACATTTCAGGTGTACTGTGGGTTGTAGGAAGTGGTTTGGATGAGGCCACACTGCTTTGGGAAAAAGATATTCACAGAATCATAGAATCATGGAATGGTTTTGGCTGGAAGGAACCTTAGAGATCATCGAGTTCCAACCCCCCTGCCCTGGGCAGGGACACCTCCCACCAGCCCAGGGTGCTCCAAGCCCCGTCCAACCCGGCCTTGGACACCTCCAGGGATGGGGCAGCCACAGCTTCTCGGGGCAACCTGTTCCAGTGCCTCACGACCCTTGTAGACAAATGGATGTGGACATGGTCAAAGGGGGCAGAGAACAGGACCCAGCTGATTTATTTTCTTGCACGGGACTAGGTGATGCTTGTGGTCCCATGGGCAAGGATCCCACACCGCAGCGGGTCCCATTCCACGGCTGCCTGGCTGGATCCCTGCTACAGTCACACCCAAGGCATCAACAGCCCCCAAACAGGGCTCTGTTGGCACTCCCACCACCGGCCACTGCCAGATACCCCTGGAATGTGGGGATGACTCTATCCCAACAGCAGGATGCACGGATGCCCCATTGCAACATGCTCTAGGGTTGATTTTGCCTCTTGCAATAGCTCGCAGCCTGTGCTTTTCGCTCTGGGGACCTTCTTCCTCCCTCCCCTCCATCTCCCGCCGAGGCATGCACAGCCACCGCAGCTTTTCACCCTGCTGCGCCTTCCCCTGTGGCTCTGAGGCCATGGCTGCCCTCAGCTCCAGGTGAGCAGCGTGTCAAACCCTCCAGTGTCTCCCCTCCATGCCCAGCAAAAGGAGGAGACGGAGGGGGATGCCGGAGCTGACTGGCTGGAGCTGGGAGGACGTCATGCCCCAGAGCTGCCTGCACCACACTGAGAGCTTAATGTGCCGTAATCACAGAGCTGGCCTTGTTGTAACGGCACCCCGGCCATGCACAGCTCCCGGCCGCCGCTGGCAGCTCCCGCGCTCCCTGCCCGCGGTTGCTGCCGGGTGGTTTTTTTGGAACGGATTGCCCCCTCCTCCTCGAGCAAAGGGAGAGGGGTCTTCAGGGAGGAGTGGAGAGGGAAGGGAGTGGGGTGGTGTCCTGTCTCGGCCACCGATGGTGCTGACCCTATCGGGTTGTGAATCGGGACATTAATCAGTGTTATGGGGCTTGGGACGGGGTCAGATACCTGTGGTTTGAGGCGTGCTGGCAGGGCTCAGCATCGCCGGAGTCATAATACCACACACTGCTCATGAAAGAGCGGAGCTGCGACGTTCCAGGAGGCACGGTGCCGGGGGACGGGCTCGGGAGGTGGCTGCCGATGGGGGTGGGAAAGGAAAGGAGAAGGGAAGAGGGGAAAAAAATTAGAAAGAAAGAAAGAAACCCTCTCCGTGGGTTTCCTGGCTGCTCTGTCTGCAGGAGTACGAGAGGAGGGCTGCCTGCTCTATAACCCGCCTGCTGAGCCTTTGCCTTGCCTCTTGCGTCTTCTGTGCAGGGAGTTTGCTACTCGTCCCTTCCCACAAGTGCTGGCAAGAAAGTAGGGATAAGAGAGCATGAAAATTAGTTGCACCAACCAGGCAGGAGAAGTAGCAGAGGAGTGTGGGAAGGCAGGGCCCTAAAGGCTGTGCCAGGAGCTTGGGAAAGAAATAAATGGGATTCCTGTTCCTGGGAAGACGGGACCGGAGGAGACAGGGCCCCTTCATTGTCCCTGTGATTGAGGCTGCTTTGCTTTCCAAGGCAGCACGAGACAGGATCTCAGCTGTCTCTGGCTTTTAGATGATATTAGGTGTTATAAAGTCTAAGTAAAGCTGTCAAGAGTTCAGGTTTGGGTCCACTCAGGCAGTTTGCAGAACTTTCCATGCTGATTTCTCCCTGCTCATGACAGGACAGGACACCACAGGTGAGCTGAGAGGATGGGAGAAGATCAGGGGTTCTGTCACATAAAGACAGACAGGTATCAGCCAGGGTGCAGCCACATCTGGGGACTGCCCTCAGAGAAGCATGTTGTGGTCCCTTGTCTCAGAGCTCCCATCCACCCCTCCATCCTCCCAGTCCCTGACAATCCAAGCAGGAGAGTTAGCTCAACCATGCCCAACACAACGGCATCCCAGGGTGGAAAAGGGACCGTAACACCACACTGAAAATGCACAAGACTGGGGGAGTGGGGAGCATAAGGAAAGAGAAGGGTCTGTGTTCGTGATCAGGACCTGGGCGTGCTGTGGGGGATTCATGGGGACACCTTGGCAATGCGAAGTTGTGTTTTCCCTTCTACCTGTGCTGCCTGGAGGGAGGCAGGAGTCCTCACAGAAAGCATGGTGTTGACCATGACACTGTCCGACTTGCTTGGAAGTCTGATGAGAGGTATCTCACCTGCTTTTGGAGGCCACTCCAAAAGATGGAGCTTCTCCATCTCCAAGGGAGGGAGGTAACTTAGTTTTTCTCCATAGGCAGCAGAGATCCAGCAAGGAGACAGATGCTACAGCAGGCACCTAAAGGGGAGCAGATAAGACACCATGAGGTCACTGATTTCTGCCCTACTCTTGGGAGAGACTGGGTGGTGAGCTCATGGTACCATGGATATCTGCAGCGAGGCAAGTTGAAGCCTTCAGGAGACTCTGTGTGTCTACCAGGTCCCATCAGTGTGGACCTACACAAGCTGCTTCTGCGTGTGGTCTCAGCAGCCGTCAGCCCCCTCTAAACGGGAGGTGCTAGGACACACTACAAGGCAAAGCCCAGGCCTGTTGGCTTCACGTAGCATCTTTCTCCTCTTTTTTTCTCCTCTTTACCTGTTTCTGGTTTTGTAGCTTTATTATTGCATCTTGTAACCACAGTGGGCTTTAGGCCATCCACCCTGTTTTTAGGACAATAACGTTGCATTTATGGAATCGTGGTTAGCAGCATCAGCAGCATGTTCTCAAAGGCTTCCCGGTTTCCGTGAACACTGTCTGCTCCGAATTTATTTTGCCATTTGATGCCAACATTTGACCTTGTAAGTCTTTTCCCCTCTGCCATGTAGAAAAAAACCAAAACCCTTCAGCCTCTGCAGTACAATGGACATCTCTTTCTCCTCCTAAGGAAAAAGGGTTGCAGGTAGCACCCACTGCTGCAGTGAAGGAAACCCTGCCTTAGCAACATATTTGAATGATAACAGCTGGAAAATATTCCCAAAATTGTGACAGTTGCTTAAAATACCATGAGCTTTTCAAAAAGGGGAAGTTCCTATTTCTCTTCCTTTTTCTCCCCTTATTCTGGCACTCTGCAGTTGATCATTCCAGCTTCTTTCTGCTGCCATGGCAGGTAAATGCTTGTTTTTGTTTTAAATGTGAGCTGTGTGTCCCCCCACCACATGACTCCAGAAGCTAAGGCTCAAAGAAAACCAGACTTAAAAAACACCAGACAAAGGAGTGAGACCTCGCAGTCCTGATGCATGGCTGGCTACCCATGTTCTTAAAGGGTAGGGGGAAATGAGTAAGAAAATACTATTATCTCCTTCCTGCATGTTCTTCAGCAAATCATCCTCTGGAAGGACTTGACTAAGTAGATGTCT
The DNA here is from genome assembly GCA_017639485.1 of Pluvialis apricaria. Lineage (NCBI taxonomy): Eukaryota > Metazoa > Chordata > Aves > Charadriiformes > Charadriidae > Pluvialis > Pluvialis apricaria. The sequence goes on along the minus strand of CM030008.1, from coordinate 2,297,730 downwards.
AAAGAGTTCGGGGGAGTTACAGAAAGAAAAAGCTCTTTTGCTGTTTTTTCATGTTCATCGTCTAGCCAGTCATCTGCGTTGGTAAAGGAAAGCACCAGGGCAAATTAAAAGAAAAACAATAATCTCGTGCGTTTTTACTCCTCTGGGGATTTACTGCTGATTGCTTTTTGGTGTATGAATAGGTGTTCTCCTGTAAATGCCTCGAAAGAAAATTGTGGTTTCCTTTGTGCAGTGTTTGGGGATGATTTGGGTCTTTTGTTGCATTTGTGATGTTCAGAGTTAGGAGATCTTGGACACTGAAGTTTTCGTGTTTAGATTTGGGGGATCGCGCCTTTGGAAAGAGCACAAACCTGCATTTTGTGCATGAATTCAAAATTAAAAAGAAAAAAAAAAAGGGGGAGTCCTCAATGTGGACTAAAAGAGGACAGTCACACATAAGAACCCCAGAGCCAAAAGTGGTCTCTGGGGAATGCAGAGACTGTCTTGGACTAAGCGAGCACAGGCACTGCAAGTAGCGGATGTGAGCATCTCACAGGGGGATACTTAGGAAGCTGCTTTCTCCTTCCAAGTGCTTCTGTTTCCTCTTGGCTGTGTTGGAGCTGAGCTGGAAGCTTTTAGAGGCAAAGACTGCCTTGTGCTCTGGTCCAGGTTCATCCCCCCTTCCCTTGGGCATCCTGGGCAGGAGACTTCTCTCGAGATGTCTAGGTGTACTACCTGGGCTTTTGTGGTCTGAGCTTGACCATGGAGCTCCAGCCAGCACAGCAATGAGCCTGGGGAAGAGATTCAGTTTCACTCTACATAGGCCAATGAAGGCTCAATTCATTTGCCTCCATGTAGTCACCCTAGAGGCACCCAGGCTTGTCCTGAGATATCTGCCAAGGGCAGGTAGACGTTGGCACAGGGCCAGCAGGGAAGCCATGGAGCAGCAGCAGGAGGCCATACGAGGTACTGCCAGGGCATCACATTGCACTCCGACACCTTGGTTTCTTGCCACTGAATAGCCCCTCTGGCAAAGCAAGAATTTGGATTTTCCTCTCTGTGGTCAGTGGAGCAGGACAGAGACTGGAAAGGGTGCATCACCCCTCACAAGCAGAGTCTGTCTTTCTCTGTTGACTAAGCTGGAGGGACTCACCCTAGGACAGCCTCAGGTACATGTGGTGGTTTTGGCCTAAGTGATTATGCTGTAGTAATTTCTGGACAGTTCCCAATTCCTGGGCAAAATCCAGCAGCTGCTGCTGTAGTAACGCAAGTGGGTAGTTACCAATAAAAAAATCTTCTCCAAAGACTGCAGTGAGGCTGAGAATGTTATCCTTCCTTTCATCCTTTCTTTCGGTCCAGAATACTGGGCTTCAAATCTAATGGTACATTTTAAATAAAAGTTTTAAAAATGTTTTTGTTGGGGAAAAAACAACATGAAACATGCCCATTTATCTGGTTGTAAATAAACCTACTAATTTCAAAGACCGGGAGGAAAATGTCTGCTTGAGCAGAGACTTCTGAGGAAACCACGACAAGTCCCTGTCCTTGCCATCTCTCTGCATTTTCATGTAACGCTAACGAGTGTCTGGTACAGTTACACCACGGACTCCCATCCTCTTCGGGAACATCTAGAACCACAAACAGTAGGTGCTGTTTCAGGCCATACCTCCCTGGTTTTGAGTCTGCAGTCCTCAGCGTCATTGGCAACGATGGACATAGAGAGGTTTGTGAAAGGTAGATGAAAATCCCAAAGTCTGTCACTAATAGACATGCAGTTTTGATACAAGGTCCACACCTCCACCAAGAAATGGTGAAGGGCTCACAAATGACAGAGAAATGTTGAAAGCCACTGCTCAGTCAATAGTTTCCATGTTTCTGTGGCCAAGGAAGCAGTCAGACACCAATATTTCCTTTGGACCACCATGATTTGAATCCTCTGACCTTTAGTTAAAAATTCTAGTGTTTACTCTGGTTCTGTAGAGAAACTGGAGATCATTTGTCAAGACTTTGTCAGCCACTGGCTGTTGTGGACCGTGGCATGGGAACACCAGCCTAGATGGAGACCTGTTCTCTTGAACCAGCAGTGGTGGATTAATCTCACCTTATCTAGCCTTTTAAAAATTTTGAGGTTTCTTCTACAGTCATTATGTCAGTCAGGCCTCTCCTCTCATCCCGTGTAAGGTGGTTTGTATCGCCTGCTGGTTGTTCCTGCTTTTCTTTGTGGTCTATAGAAAGAGCCTTGAACAACACGCTAGGTTAGATGCTTAACCTTTATATGGCTGAGGATGGAGATGGCTCTGTACCAAAATAACCTGTGCGCTATTTCTGCCTCTGCCGATCACCCTGGGGTGACTTTGAGAAGCCCCTTCCTTTTTTGGTTCTTATATCCTTTGTCCAACTTGCTCCTTTAGGCTTGGCTTTTGAAGCATCTAGGTCCGAACTGAAATCTGAGGGAGTTATCACCGAAACAACTTTACACCCTAATTTCTGGGCCCTGTGCCATAAGTTCCTCAGAGGAGAGATGTGTTTTGCTGCAAGCCTGCATAAAGATAAGCAATAACAGTAACAGACTCTTATCTGTGGCCTCAAAATGTGTTTGTCCTACAAATACTGATGTAAATCTCTAGCCTGTGCCTCCCACAGGAGTCACTAATGCAGATCTATTTGCTTTAGAGTGGTGGCTGGTTTTGCTGTAGGCAAGCGGCCAAAAATAACATCTTCCTGTCCTCCCCCTCCAAAATCTATTGTGTGAATCTAGTGTCTCCTTTCAGATGAGGCTTCTTTATTTTCAGTTGCCAAGGATCCTCAGCATGGACGGGAGAACATATATGGAGATCTGCATCTTCTGGGCACTTTGGCTATGCCAACTCCAGGTCAAAGGTGTTTGACACCACCAGAGCAATAGTGGACAATCTGAGGGGAAAATGAAGATGGGGGCTGGTGTTCCCCGGTGTCTGGTTGCCCCCGTAGAGGATGAAGTCTGGCCAGAGAAGCTTTTTGCTTTCTCATAGCCTCTGCTGCAAATCAACCCAGGATGGGAGGAGGGGGGGTGTGTGTGTAAAAGAATCACTGTTAATGGATTTGAGAGATCATCACAACGGGAACTGTGCACAACAGCGTTGTGGTTTCAGCAGCCGCTCTGAAATAACTCTCTTTCCTCTCCCTCCTGCATCTGAGTGCTTATGGATATTGTTTCAGACTCTTGGTCAGCTGAGCAGGATAAGCTGAGTTTGTGCAGGATATCAGTTTGTTTTCTCCAAAACTGTCTGCCGTCTCTTCTTATTTCTCATTAAAAAGCCTGTGAAACTTTAGGAGGAGTAACCTCTAGTAGACTTTGGGTAAAATATGCCTTCTTCATGCTGTTTTTTAATATGCAAATACACATTTCATCCGTGGAACTCTGCCATAAGATAGCATTATGATCAGAGGTAGAGAAGGATGCAAGTATGGGCATAAAAATGGATAGAAGTGCCATTGATATGACATTGATAACGATTTTGGGAAATACTACAATGCTTCGGGACATATGCCAGTTTGCTCTAAATGAAGGCCAAGAAGAAGTTTCTTCCAATGGAAGACTATTTAATAGCTGTGTATCACAAAATTTCTTTTGCATTCATGTGAAGCAGGTACTGCTGGCCAGAATCAAAGGCAGGATGTTAGAATTCAAGATCAAGGGTATCACAACCGAGCATGGTTTTGCAGCTCCTTCAGGCAGAGGTCAGAGACCTGCCAACTCCCAGGCAACAAAGCAGAGCGTTTAATTGGATGTAGTCATGAGAGTTCAAAGACTCCAGCAAATTCCAGAACTCTTTAAAGGAGAAAAACACTTTGCCTGCAGGAGAAAGTCAGAGACTAGTCCACTCCACTGACACACCTAACTTGTGAGCTAGTCTTGGGGTGTCTGCTTTGAGTTACCCTCAGTGGGTCACTCTTCCATAAGAGAGTCTGGCTTGATCATGCCTTCAATCGTTGCAAGTCCTCTGTGCCACAACATCTTGCAGCAATTAATCTAACCACATACTGCATGAGTTTCTCAAAGCTGCCACCTCCTGATTTTAGCTGATGTCCCACAAATGGATTGTCACTCCACAGTTCTTGCAGCCCAGCACTGCCAATGCTGTTAAGAACCATCCTTCTCCCTCCCTGGAAAGATGTGGTGGGCTTGAGAGGGCTCTTCAGATGACAAAGATGTGCTTAGCCTGTATCCACCTACCAAGGACCTCCATTAAGCACAGCCTCCATCAAGTTGTTGAGGACACAGAAGATTTTTGGCTCAAATATTATGCATCTGCCATAAGCATCCTTTTGGTTCATTGTTGCTGAGCAGTCTTATCACTCTTAGATGTCAGAGTCCAGGAATAATGTTTTCTCATACATCCAGTAGAGGAGCTGACTTTGTCCCACTCTGGCAGGCAATGACTCATTGCCACCTCTTGTTTGGGTTTCCACAGGCCCATGAAGCCACTACAGCAGCCCTCACATCAGTGGGTTTCCTATTTGCAGTCCGTAACTGCCAGCCTATCTGTATACAGCATGTGTGTATGTTGAAGGAACCCCTCCGGTACCTGCATGAGACCCCACAGTCTCATTGAGAACATGGCAAGAACATGGCAAGGCACGTCCTCAGCACCAAAGGCTGACAAATCACGTCCTCCGCTTTTGACGCTGCCTGTCTGGATTCAAGGTTGAGACCTTCATACCTTCCTTCTAGAGGCTCCACGTCCTACATCCAGAATATCTGGGAAATCTTTAACTTTGGCTGCAGACATTAATAATAACAGCATTCTTTGGTTGCCATAAAACTCCTCGTAGCACGTGCAAAGGTCATCTGTGCAGACACCCGGCTGTGTCCTGAGGTGGCCCAAGAGCGATAGAGAACTCATGATCTGTGAGGCTGAGGAGAGAAGACGTCTAGTCTAGAGAAGATCAAGGGGACACATGATTATAGCCTTCCAACACATAAAAGGCTTCTTGTATTGGGTTTGCGTGGCAAGGTTTTGGTAGTGGGGGGACTACAGGGGTGGCTTCTGTGAGAAGCTGCTAGAAGCTTCCCCCATGTCTGACAGACTCAATGCCAGCCGGCTCTAAGACAGACCAGCTGCTGGCTGAGGCCGAGCCCATCAGCGATGGTGGTGAGGCCTCTGTGATAACATATCTAAGAAGAAGGGGGGGGGGAACTGTGCAGCAGCAACCAAAGAGAGAAGTGAGAATATGCGAGAGAAACAACTCTGCAGACACTAAGTTCAGTGAAGAAGGAAGGGGAGGAGGTGCTCCAGCACTGGAGCAGAGATCCCCCTGCAGCCGGTGGTGAAGACCATGGTGAGGCAGGCTGTCCCCTTGCAGCCCATGAAGGTCCACAATGGAACAGGTCCCCACCTGCAGCACATGGAGGACCCCACACCAGAGCAGGTGGATGCCCAGAGGAGGCTGTGACCCCGTGGGAAGCCCATACTGGAGCAGGCTTTGGGCAGGACCTGTGGCCCTGTGGACAGAGGAGCCCACGCTGGAGCAGGTTTGCTGGCAGGACTTGTGACCCCGCGGGGGACCCACACTGGAGCAGTCTGTTCCTGAGGGACTGCACCCCATGGAAGGGACCCATGCTGGAACAGTTCATGAAGAACTGCAGCCCGTGGGAAGGACTCACGTTGGAGAAGTTCGTGGAGAACTGTCTCCCATGAGAGGGACCCCATGCTGGACCAGGGGCAGAGTGTGAGGAGGAGTCCTCCCCCGAGGAGGAAGGAGCGGCAGAGACAATGTGTGATGACCACAACCCCCATTCCCCGTCCCCCGGTGCCACTGGGGGAGAGGAGGAGAGAAATGGGGAGTGAGGTTGAGCCTGGGAAGAAGGGAGGGGTGGGGGGAAGGTGTTTTAGGATTTGGTTTTATTTCTCATTAGCCTACTCTGATTTGATTGGTAATAAATTAAACTAATTTCCCCAAGTTGAGTCTGTTTTGCCCAGGATGGCAATGCCTGAACGATCTCTCTCTGTCCTTATCTCGACGCACGAGCCTCTCGTTATATTTTCTCTCCCGTGTCCAGTTGAGGAGGGGGAGTGATAGAATGACCTCGGTGGGCACCTGGCGTCCAGCCAGGGTCAACCCACCACACTTCTGCACAGAGGAAGGAAGAGAAAAAAATGTTCCTCATGTCCGTCAGGGGTAGGAGGTAATGACCTTAGATTACAGCAAAGGAAATTGCGTTAAATCTCGGGAGAAGCTTTCTAAGAGAAGATAGTAGGGCAGGGGAGCAGACTGCCTCGTGAAGGGAGAGAGACTGTGTGTCACTGAGAGTTTCTAAAACAGCTCCAGCACCTCGCCAAAGCTATTACAACACAGCTTATGCTGCATTTGATTAAGAAAATGGACACGGTCCTTCCCACCAGACCTGTCTTTCTAACGGTCCGGCAGTGACATGATTTTCCCGAAGACCACCCAGCCCACCACCTCCACCTTCCTCTCCGTACCCAAAACCTGTTTAATTTTACCTTCCTTCTTTAAGACAACTTCTCAGCAGAGGATAAAGTAAAGAAACCTGATCAGGATCTGCAGAAAGCCCGAGACAATCTCCTCTGCATGCAGTTGTCATTCAGGAAAGGAGAGGAGGAAGCAAACAGCATGTCCTAAATAAATCACAACATTTTTAATGTGCTCCTGAAGGTTTTTTGCAGATGGTGGTGATGATTGGAGGATGAGATGAGATGACTTGCTATTTTAATGGCCCCAGCCCAGAATGGCAGCCCTCTTGGACAGGGAAGCCCATCGGCCTACATAGAGCTATCTAATGAAGTAAGACATTGTTGTGCGACTCTTTCTAAGTGTTCCTGTCTGAAAGCAGATATTTGACCTGTCAACAAAACCTTCCTTTCTCAAGCAGAACAAAAGCACTTTGCCTCCAGCGAGGCTGGGTTTCCTTTGTTATGTGGTTGTCAGTGGTCTCCGAATTTAACTGTGTAATTGCATTCTCCACAGCTGGCTTCGGTTCAGTGGGTTTCTTCTTCACAGCCCATAGCTGCCAGGCACTTGCGCTTGCATGCCAGCATCTTGAAGACATCCTTCAGTGTCCCCAGTGTATGTGCATCGAGGGTGCAATCGATGGAGCAGATTCCCAAGTATGCCCCGACCCAAGCGCAAGGCTGAGCTAATATGAGATGGTTGTTCACGGGAATGACCAAGCTGACAGCTGCTTTGCATCACCGGAGCCCTGCAAAACAGCTAATGCGGGCCAGGCAAATCACTCCCTCTAATCTTCACTGTTTACTGTATTGGTGGTGTTTTACGGCGTGTTTATTTACGTTTCATGTTCTGACTTTCTGGGTAGGCACATAATGTCACTGCAGAGCACGGGCGCATGGGAGGTGGGTGCGTGAACACAGCAGGGACCTGGACCAGCCTCTGTTTGTGCTCGAGGCAGGTGATCCATGAGGAAATCTGTATCCTCTGAACCCGGACCTGATTTCCAGACCTTGCTGGTCTGTGTTCTCCAGACACACACATGGGTCTGCAGACTCGAGCCCTCCAAAAGTGCTGCAAGTTCAGATCCCCCAGAACATTAGGTATTTTCCAAAAGCTCTGGGCTATTATTGCCTGTGTACGAATCCACATGACTGGGAGAACCAGTCCCCTCTGAACTGGTGCTAGTTCTGCTCCCTCGGTCACCGGTGCTTTTTGGAAATATCACCTATCATGCATCTGGGTAGCCCTATGCACCATCTGTCTGACTACCTACTAAATAAGTATATAGGCAGTGCAACCTGTGTAGCTTTTCAGTCTAATTAATGCTCCCACTCCTCTCTTCCTCCTTTTTAAGGGTTATTATTTCTCCTTCCTCCTGTTCTACCCAGGAAATGTTGGGATGCTGCCTTTCATTGAGCTCCCAGGAGGTAGATCAGATCAATTTTTAATTCAATTTCCTTTCCTTCTACCGCAGGTTTATCTAATAGTATAAAGCACCTAAAAGAGGCAGAAGACTGAAAAGAGACAGAGTCATTTGCTAATACCCAGAAGGGCGGGAAATAAAGGCAGACCTGATACCATGTATTTCTGTCTGCCTTGCACGAAAAGAACATATTATTTTCTTGTAAAAGTCATCAGGTTGGTAAATGAAATTGGCCTTGCAGCAGTGATATTTCTGTGCTACGCTCTTTAAAATTCAGACCCGCACCATCTCTGCAGGCTTCTGGCAGCTGCAGGAGGAAGAGGGGCAAATGCTGCCCAGTGAGTCTACAGCCTTCAAAATCTGATGGTCACCCAACCACCCTTGGGCTTTCTTACTCGCTTACGAAGTGCTTATGGAGCAATTTATCATCACGCAAAGCAGGTCTGCTACAAGAGGTATTGCGTGCATGTACACAGCATGCACCCCAAGAGCGCATCATCGGTGCTCAGCCCATGTGGCGTAACTGGCGTTCAGGAAGGATGGGGGAAATAAGTGTGCTCAGCACACACAGAGTATTTCAGTCTCAAGCTTGTGCAGAGTTTCAGCAGTCCCAGGACTCAAAATGTCCTGTGATGGTCTCAGTATGAAAAGCTTAATTTGACAGGGTTTCTGCTCTGAGCTGTATCTTTTCCTCCTCATCCTAGAGCTTGTTTCAAAGACAAGGGCAATGACCCTCTTGTATCATTGAGAAGACTGGAGTAAAGGTTAAGAGAGGGCTTTTGGTCTTATGGCTGTGAGCCAATGGAAATAAACACAACTGCTCTTAATGGAGATCAGGTCTGGCCCCCAGTGAGCCAGAAGTAGAAGAACAAATTTGGTCTGTGGTGATGGGACTCCATCTTGGGAGATGCAGCTCGTGCGAGTTCCCTCCCTCTCATGCATGAGGGAACATGAACGGAGCACGGCCAAGGCAAGTCTAGGGTATCAGCCACCTCTGCAGAGGAGGACGCTGTTCGGAGGCCCAACCCTTGAGCAGGATGCCCCAGGATAAATGTGATCCCCCCAGTTTGAAGTTGTGCCTCTGCCTGATCTTCCTTCTCCATTTACAGCTGCCACATGGGGATGGTCCAGGCTCCCCTGGAGACAGCAGCTGGAGAAAGGATAGAGAGATGCTTTGAACCTCTCTTGAGTGATGGGAGGTGGAGGACACACAGCATCAACTGGATGGACAACCTCCCTACACCTTTCCCTGTCAGTTCTTCACATCTTTCCCTATCGACAGAAATGAGCTGCAATAAATCTCCTGATGAAGGGCCAAGAGACCATGTTAGAAGGGGATCCCCTCACCCCCTTGGCAGTCATACCCCTCCCCACGCCATAAAAAACAGACACAGAGTTACTGCCAGAGAGATCACAGAATGGTCAGGGTTGGAAGGGACCAGTGGAGATAATGTAGTCCAACTCCCCTGCCAGAGGAGGGGCACCTCCAGCCGTGGCACAGGACGGCGTCCAGGCGGGTTTGGGATGGCTCCAGAGTGGGAGACTCCCCCACCTCTCTGGGCAGCTGTGCCACTGCTCTGCCACCCGCACAGGGAAGAAGTCCCTCCTCAGGTTGAGATGGAACTGCCTATGCTCAAGTTTGTGCCCGTTCCCTCTTGTCCTGTCCCTGGGCACCGCTGGAAAAAGACTGTTCCCATCCCCCGGCACCCTCCCTTTGAGTATTTATAAGCGTTGATGAGATCCCCCCTCAGTCTTCTCTTCTCCAGACTGAAAAGCCCCAAGTGCCTCAGCCTTTCCTCATCAGAGAGATGCTCCAATCCCCTCATCATCTCCGTAGGCCTTTGCTGGACCCTCTCCAGCAGTTCCCTGTCCTTCCTGACCCGGGCAGCCCAGAACTGCACACAGTGCTCCGGCTGCGGCCTCCCCAGGGCAGAGCAGAGGGGGAGGATGACCTCCCTCGCCCTGCTGGCCACACTCTTCTTGATGCCCCCCAGGATGCCATTGGCCTTCTTGGCCACCAGGGCACATTGCTGTGCTGTGTCTTGCTCTCCTGGCGGCGTCCCAGGGGTTTGTCTGGGTATCACCGTAGTGGCACAGCATTCTTTGCTAGTGACAGGATTCTGAGCTGTGGCGAAGAGTCTCTTTGGTGTGTATTTAGGCAGTCAGTAAAATGTTTATGGAGCAGGATTGATATGGTCTGCGGGCCCTCTGAGGGTAGGGAGGGCAAAGGAGGAGAAAGAAGCAGAGGGAGCACTACAATTGCAGAGGTTGCAACAGTTTCCTGCTGAAATATACCTTCAAACCCTTCATGAAATATTTTCTTTAGACAGGAACACTCCCACATGCACGTGGGTGGCCAGACTCTAGAAAAAAGTTAACGGTTCAAACCAAACCTAGCTCAGAGGACAGATTCGCTGTGCATCTGGTACATGGTTAAATACGAGGTACACATGTCAGTAATCACCCCAGGCAGCAGTGTGGGGACATGCAGCACCAGCCCACAAGAGCAAGTCCAGTCAGTAGCCATAGCAGAAAAGATGCAAGGCCATGAGGACCACCCCAAGCTTGTGTCTGGTGGGAGTCCTGTCTCTCTTTTCAGTGCACAACGATTCGGTCCTTCCCCCTGCCGCCTCCTCTTTTCTCATCCTGCAATCCACCATACAGCCCCCTGTAATACCAGAAGCTCCCCGGGTCTCTCCACACCATCACTGCTCTCCTGTGAAATGACAGCAGGTCCTTCGGTCTGCACGAGGTCTTCATTTGGAGAGGCACGTGCACTGGGGTCTGCCCCATCAGGCTATGGTTCAGCCCTGGGCCTGAGGGCTTTCCTTCAGAGTGGAGAGGAGGTGGAGAGGGCTGTGCCATCTTTCAAGCTGAGGTACTCCTCCTTTCTCTAGATGTCAAAAGGACGAGCACTTCTATCTGATCTGGTCACCCCAACCCACATGTACATAGCTCATTGAGGGAATATCCAACTGTCAGTCTCTCCTAAACTGAGCTGTCCTCATCCAGGACTGGTTTCTCTCAGCTGGCTGAAAGCAGCCTGCAGAGATTAGGTCCGATGAAACATCTCACTTTCAGATACTTTCAGTTTCTGAAGTAAGATGGAGTAAACCCTACTCAGGTCCGTGCTGGGTTCACACAGCGTTCAGCACAACAGCACCCAATCCTCCCTGAAGGCCTCCCAAAACACACAAATAATCACCTGCCCTGCTCGGTGCAATACTCCAGATACATTTGCTCCAGGTCTCTTGAGATGGGAAAACTCATATCTGAGAGAGCAGCAGGCAGAAAGACTAATCTGCACAGCATTTCTACAAAGAGGAGCCCCTACAGCTCAGCAAAGGTTCCCGAATCTCCTCTCTGTAGGTGGCCAAGAGCAGATGGCTTTGGAAACATGTAACAGGTCAAGCATAATGCAATACTTCCTTTCAATACCCAAACCATACAAAGTTCAGGGACTTCCTAAGCAAGGCTTTTTTTCCCATGGATATACCGGACCTGAGGGGCTTTTTTTGTTTGTTTGTGTTTTAATCTGTCCAGCTTCCCCTTAAACTTTTAGCATCCACAGTGTTTCGCATCAAGAAGTTTTCCAACTCTACCAGAACTTATGCAGAGCTTTGCTGGTCATTGTCAGGCTGGTGGGATAAGGTGGAGAAAGTTGATTTCTATATGTCTTTACCACAGACCTACTGGGGGATCATGGGCACACACTTCTTTTCCGTAAGCAGACAGAACATCTGTGTTCCAAGTCATACATGGACTCTGAGAATATCCTGGCTGCTACCAGTCTAGATGGTGCTTCAGAGCTGTACCATTTCTCACCACATTCCCTGCTGTGCCCAGACCTGTCACTGAGCTCCATTTGACTTTCTGAACTAAACAGCCCAAATTCATTTCACCTGGAGTGAAGAATGTGACTGAGCTGAGTTAGCAATCTGGGTACACCTGGGTGCCTCAGAAGTCAGAGCAGAGAGAGGCCATCAACACACCATCTTTTGGCTCCTTTAAGGTCTGAGCCATGGGTTGACATCACTATCCTGCGCTGCAGAAGTGCTCTGAGGCTGGGCATGCAGAAGTTTATACAGCAGGTGTGGGACTCCTTGCCATGGGATACACTGAAGAGGGCTTAGTGGCCCTGTGGAGGAGCCCATCTCTCCCCACCAGCTCTGTTCTTGATATAGACCTCCCCACCATGGGGTGGATTGAACTGAGCTGGAAGGATATGGTGCTTCCTTGGGGCTGTGGAGGTAACCCTGCCACCCCATCCTGGTTTCGGTTTCTCTGATTTCTGAGGTTAAACAGCACGATGCCCACACCAGACACGCTGGCTCCGAAAGACCCAGCCAGACCATGGACCGTGGAGCTCATTTATGTACTTTGCCGCACAAGTCCCCCAGATGTCAGAGGGTCACAGGGCCATGGGACCTGGGTTTGGGGAGGGGAAGGGGAGGAAGGAAAGGGAGGAAGAGGGGCTGGCCCAGGGGTCCTCTGCTATCGCCAAACCGGCTGTCACAATAGCAGCACTGTTGCCTCGTGGGCTGGCTGGGTGATGGGATTTCACAGGGCTGTAAATCACTTTCCTGGCGGCCGCGTTCTCCTGCCCGTGTTGAAAAGGCTTAGGTTTCCCTCGAGCAGAAGTGATGGCAGGCTCGGGGAAGGGGGCGGAGGCCAGGTGCTGGAAACATTCAGTGGGGGCATCCCCAAATCGCATAACTCTGAAACCTGACCCTGGCAGGGAAGTCGATGCGGTTCAACTGACTTCAGGACCTCGCTGCGCTGGTGCCAGAACAAACAGCTGCATTGAGGATTCCTGGGCCATTAGCAGTGGCCATCCACAGTGGGAATGCTTTCTCCTGCCTCGCCAGGAAGGAGGGAGGGAGGCACCACACGCTCGCTTGTGCAGCTCCCAGATGCTCGCAGGCAGCCCCATGCTTGCTCGGCATGTGCACGCACAGTGGCACTTGCACCAGGAACTCGTTTTCAGGCACAGGGTGGGGGATGCAAACACCCCGAGTGATGCATGGCCCCAGGCAAGCTTAACACATGTGCAGGCACTAAGGCACAGACTGAGCAGGACATTGAAACCCTCTCAGGTGAGCACCGGCATCCAGCCGTCTGAGCACACAGCTCTGCAAAGTCCCCAGTGTGTGGACTCTCTTTTCACTCTCTACAACTACCTGAAAGGAGGTTGTAGAGAGGTGGGGGTCCGTCTCTTCTCCTAAGTAACAAGCGATAGGACAAGAGGAAAGGGCCGCAATTTGCACCAGGGGAGGTTTAGGTTGGATACTAGGAGAAATTTTTTCACATAGCGGGTTGTCAAGCATTGGAAGAGGCTGCCCAGGGCAGTCGTGGAGTCGCCATCCCTGGAGGTATTTAGAAGACGGGTAGATATGGTGCTGAGGGACATGGTTTAGTGGTGGTTTTTGGCAGTGTTAGGTTGATGGTTGGACTCGATGATCTTAAAGGTCCCTTCCAACCTAGACGATTCTATGATTCTATGGAAAGCAGGTGTGGGATGGAGAAGAATTTCCACTTGTTGAGAAGAGCTGTACAATATGGCTGCAATGGGGGTGGGGGTGTCTTCTGGAGGGACCTCCATCCATGTCTAAGTCCCTGTGTCCAAATCCACAAGTCCATGAGTTGAACCCAGTCCATCCCAGAGATTCTCTGACGTAACTGCACTAAGTACTTGGGGACAGGATGCAACACTGAGAGCTGACAGCTCTGAGAGAGAGGAGGGGAAAACAGCCCTGAGAGCATAAATGTCATCCTGTTAAGTTAGACTGTGTTGTTGGCTTCATCTGATGGCTCTTGGTCAAGAAGGAAGGAAAGAGGATGGACACCAGGAGCATAAGGCATCCAGTGCCTTGCAGTGAATGGGAGAGATGGTTCATACTCCAAGCATGGCCCAGCCCAAGAGGAGCTAGGGATGGGTAGCATGTCCTCTGCAAAGGGCAGGAGGGTAGCAGTGGCCTGCAGAGGCAGAGAGCGAGCAGAAATCTGCTTGGGGACGACATGGCTCACTGAAAGAGGAAAACGAGTTTGAGCTGTGGAGTGCTGGTGATACTTCTACTATGTTAAGAAAGATGCTGTAGTCTGTCAGTTGAGCTTCTGCTTTCTGTAGGGTACTCTGATGCAACTCACATTTGTGGTTTTGTTAGAGGGGTGTAGGAGAAGACCTATGTCATTGGAAAGTCAGATGCACTGCCTGGGCTCTCACAGGGACTGAAGAAGGGCCCTCACTCACAGCACGGAAGATTTGTGTCTCTGGTCACCCGTTGTGCTGTTGCCTCCCAGCTAACCTTGCGTGCACTGAGCCCAGGTGCACACATTGATGGTATCTCAGGAGGAAGCCAGAAAGCCTGCAGTGATTCCGGTTGTGCTGCACACAAAGTGCATTTACTGTTAGAGCAGCTCAGGTGCGTTTCTAGCAACCCTACAAACAAGCCCACAACCATGTGCTCAAACACACTGTGAACGCCCACATACGTGTATACGGACACGTCATCTATGCACAGCGCTCAATATGTAAAGGAGATGTGTAAAGTAGATCAAAGGAATCCTGTCCTAAAAGTGTCTGTTTTACCCACCTGAGTGTCTCCAGTCAGTACGGTGAAGATCCCACCCAGTGAAAGTCTCTCCAGTGCTAATGCCGTGTGTCATTCTCGGGGCTCCCCTATACCAGCCCAGAGGGTGAAGGGCTCCCTGCACGGTGTGCGCTCACCAAAATACCCTTTGTATCAGCCATGCGATGCAACACAGACTGTGTTCCTCTATGGGTTTTGCATTAAGTGGGGTGGATTAATGTTTTCACGCTTTGTGCAATTGTGAAAGGACACGGCTTCGTGGTGTCTCAGCCACCAGCAGTGATCCCAGGTGGGTTCTCAGCCCCTGGAGCAGGTATACGCATGCATCCATCAGCTTCCTTTCCTGCAGGTGACTCCTCATGCCCAGCTGTGGAGCGAGAAGCAGGTCTCTGGTGTGTGAGATCATGTTGTCATTGGGGGCAGGCAGAAATTAATGCAATGGGGTAGTCTAGGGAAAGGATTGTCTAGGGAGCAAAGTCCTACCTGTCATCAAGCCCCCAGTGCTGGCTGAAATGTGGCATGGTGACTCTCAGGCCCCATGCAGTCAGGAGAGACACGGGCCAAGAATTGGTGAGAAATGCACATGAGTCCTGACAGGTTTTATATCCCATGTATTGGGAAACACAGACTACACAAAGACCTTCCCAGCAGGATGGGATGTGGATGGTGGGCTACAACACAACAGGACCCCGGCTTCATCTTGCAGTTCAGAAAGGGGGGGTTTCCTTGGTCACTGGGGCCATGGTGAGGCTTTTGTTCACGTCGTGTTATTGTTTTATCATAAGCTGCCTGTGGGATCTTGGGCAGATCCACAGCATTATCAGGGTGACTCACTTCTCTGAGTTTCAGCAGACATCAAACCTTTGGCAAGCTGCATCAGGCATGCGGAGTTGTGGGGAGGAAGAGGGGCTTCAGCTCTGTGCTTTGATTTGGCCTAGTGTTCAGACTGCTTTTCTAGAAGATCCAGATTCCCAGTGTTCCCAGTCTATAACTCAGATGCACATACCATTCCCCAGTGCCTGGTTGTCCCCATCATGCTGGCAGAGGAAACCATCAAGGTCCTACTTTTTGTTCCCCTCATTGCACAGGTCAAAGGGAGAAGGCAAAACTTGGTCAATGGCTGCTGCAAGGTGCAAGCTGTTCTGAACAACCAGCCCTCTCCCCTCTCCCCTCACAACCTCCCAATTGTCTCAGGATCATTAAAACTGTGTCTGTGACCTGTGGCACCCCAAAAAAGCCAGGGCAAATCAAGCACCTGCATTTCTGCAGCTACAGCCAGGGGACAGAAAGCAGGGTTATGCTACACAGTTGATCTGGTAGGAAACCAAAGAGGGTGTAGAGATGATATATGATCTGGTGCCAAGCCTGCTAGGACAAAATCACCACCTTCAAACCTTTCATGTGCATTTGAAATAGCTCTCTGAGGTTTGGGGGATGTTGATGCAATAGGCAGTCCCAAAATCAGAGCTGGCTGCTCTCCAGGCATCAGCTCTGGGGCCACCAGTGCATAAAATGGGAAAGAGAGAGAAACGACACCGAGAGGAAGGGGCATAAATGTCTACCAAAGGCCTTCTGCACTGGAAAGGACAAATCTCTGTGTGTGTGTGTGTGTTGCTCCTATAAGCTGAAGGAAATGCCTGGCTGCAGGGCAGCCCTGCACCATCGTTTGCAGCCCCCAGACTATCACAGGTAGCTCCTGTCTCTCTTGTCTCTGCACTTCACAGCTGCTACTGGTGGGCTCTGAGTCAAATGACTGGCAGATCCCTGCTCTCCTGCAGATCCCAGGGCAGAAGCTTTTCACGGCATAGCTGTGCTGGGAAAGGATCGCTATAAAGTCTCTTTCAGACATCACCTCCCCATCCCTGTCTCCATGGCCAGGCCTGGCCCCCATGGGAGAGGAGCACCCCTGTGGAGACACAGGACTGAGGAATGTCCAGTCTGCAGCCAGACCCCAGCTCTCTACCTGCTTTTGCATTATTTATTATTGGCCATAGATGGCAGCAAACGTCTCAAAGCATCCCGCTGCGTTGGCTGGCTGCAGCCGGGAGCTGCAGGAGCAGAGACACAAGCCAGAGAAATTCCTCCATCGCTTCGCTGTACGGGCATGGTCCCTTCTGCAAAGGGAGAGGGGAGCAGAGGTGCAGGTCACCAGCTGGCTCCCATCCGGGGATCTCCAGCAGAGCAGTTCTGGTGACCACTAGCAAGCAAGCCTTGGATCTCCTCCAGTTCCCCATGCTCCAGGAGACTGGGATGAACTGGGGGATTGTGGAGGGAGCCAGACCTGGTGAGACCTTCCATACTGCTCGCCAGGAATGGTCCTGGAAATGACCAGGGCTTGTAGTGACAGGACAAGGGGCAACAGTTTTAAACTGAAAGAGGGTGGATTTAGATTGGACTTAAGGAAGAAATTACTATGGTGAGGATAGTGAGACGCCAGAACAAGTTGCCCAGAGAAGTTGTGGATGACCCATCATTAGAAGTGTTCAAAGTCAAGCTGGGTGGGGCTTTGAGCAATCTGATCAAGTGAAGCATGTTCCTGCCCATGGCAGGGGCATGGACAATCACAGCCGCAGGATGGGGAAGGTCCTGCGACAGGGCAGGAGGGACAGCACCAGAGAAAGGACCCTGGTTTGGTTTATTTTGCCAATATAAATACAGCCATTGCATCCAGGTATAGAAAAAGAGGAGACAATGGAAGTTTTTCCATCTGTAGATCTACATACCCACCCCTGCATCAAGGAAACTTTGACTTTACCAATCCTATTTTCCAATAAGACCACAATAATTCCCGCTCCACAGGAACTTAAAAAAAAGACAGATACGGTCAGGCCAAAATTCTATCCAGCCCCAGGCCCTGTTTCCTGTGGAGCGTAGTCACAGGTGCTCGGGAAAAGGAATGAAAAACAGAGTTGCTGGGAGTGATCCTTCCCTTTCTCCTGCCCCAGCTGCCATTTTAAGGCCTCCAGCTCTGGAGGTCACATGGAGGCTCACGGTGTTTCACAGCCATTCCTCCATTCAGTAATTATGTGTCTCAGCAGGAGATTCATGAGTCCTGTTTTCAGAGTGGAGCCATTCCTTTCCATCAAGTTCCACACAACCCAGCCCAGTGAAGACCCCTATTCTCCTCTACAGTCTCAAGGAGAGCTGAAGTCCACCTGTCTCCTTACATCCCGTGCAGGTGCTGGACTTGCTGGGAGAGACAGGCTGGGTCCCCTGTCACAACACTAACTTCACGTTCGGATGTGGGTTAAGGCTCCTGCCTTGGCCAGATTTGCTGGATAGCCATGGTGGTGTCACCTAGCCTCCCTCTGCATCTCGGCTCCTTCACTGTAAGACAGGAGGTCCTCATCCTGCTTTACCTCCAGCGGCAGTTTTGTGGGGGTTAGATGTACGTGTGCACCTCACTGCCCCTCGTGTTTCAAGCTATATTATCTAAGCAGAGAAGCAAACACCTTCGCAGTCACTTTACCACCAAGGAGAAAGCATTGCAAGACCTGTTGTTTCTCGCTTTGCCTCGAGTTTGCTGCATTACCGGATTCTCTCCCTCCAGCTCTTTGTTCTGCAACTTGTTAGCCAGGCTCCAGACTCGTGGCTCTTCTCCAGAGCTTGGAACGCCGTTTCTCTGCCAGGTCCCCTTCTTTTTGCAATCCTTTAATTATCATTTCAGGATGATAATCACCCAGGGAGAGAGAGCAAGCAGGAGGGAGAGACAGAGTGAGCAGGAACATGAGTTCCCCCATACGTTTCCCCCTAGAAGTGCGGAAGAGGAATGCTGTGGTTCTATAGGTTGGCTCCTGCAATTAGCACAGCCTGTGTAATTAGACCAAGATAGATGGTGCTGGCAAGGAAACACCCCATCAGCCTAATTTCAAACTGTTATAAAACCAGTGGACGGAAAACAGAGAGCATCCATTTGTTTCCAATTGAGAAAAGTGCAGGGTTAAGGTTGGTCCGCAGCTCCACCTCCTGCACACACGCGCGCGCTCACACGTGGGTAAATGAAACCAGAAGGGAGCAGCGAATGTACGGCTGTGACAAATCCTTCGCCTTCTCAGGACACAGAGATACTGAGGGTTCAGGGCGTAGTGTCACAACCCAAATCAAAACTTTCTTTGCCACACCCTTTGTTTATTTGGCTGTGCTCTTTGTTTATTTACTTATTTTCCTGCGCCACATCTCCTCCTGATTAGCATTTCCCCCCGCTCCCCCGTGCTGGCCGATTTTGCATGCTCTTTTTACTCCAGAGAGTTTACCGTTTGAACAGTGAAGGAAGGTGCCCATAGTCATCCCATGAGTCAGTGTCAGAGGAGAGAAGAGATTCTGGTTCCCAGCTGTTCTCCTGGGCTGCAGGTCTACACTGTATATGTCTTCCCCTGATGCATTTATCTGCCTTCTTTTCATTCATCTCTTTCCCAGCTTTATGGCTTTTCTTCCTTCTCCCAGTGCTCCTCATCATCGCTCTTCTCTCTCTTCTCCCACCAAGCTTTTCCTTTCCACCCTTTTTCTGTTCCCAGCTACATCGGGGGCTGAGCAGTCTCTTACACTGCCTGGGGGTGCTGCTCCTTTCACGTCCTGTGATGGGATGGGGGTGGCTGTCTCTGCGACTCCATCTCTGTCTCACCATCCGGGTGAGGCTGAAACTTATGAGTGCCAAAATTACATTCCCACCCCTCTCTCCCTTTCCCTAGAAAACAACACCATGATTGTCTCAGCCTTGATTTTTGCTTCTGGGTAGACCTCAGACCCCTGTGCTGACTAAGACTCATGCATGCCGGGGCTAAAGGCAAGACTCTGAGGCTGTGTAGTTCAAGTAAGATGTTGCCCTTTAAAGCACAGGAATCAGCTTTGCGCTGAAATGCCTCCAGCTCAGCAGGACATCTTCCCAGAATCAGGCGAGACACTCGGTGTCCTGTCCCGGCACTGGGCAACCTTATGCAGCCTTTTGGAACAAAATCCCACCCAGGCAGCTCGCTCGTTTTTAGGTTTTGTTGCAAACTACCAACTCCCCGCCAGGTCCAAGTTGACACGTGCCAAGTTCGCTTAACCTTTTGTGCTCACCAGGAGACAACGTGTGGGAGGACAGGGAAGGGGTAGCATCTTTTTAAATAGCTCGTAGCTATGGCACTTGCCATCTTGTCTTTTAGAAGCCCCTGGAGAACGGTGTGGAAAAGCAGTGTGCATGTCTGGGCCTGGCAGGTTGGTGCAAAGGGAGCAGGGAAGTCTATTTGGGACCCAGATGAGCCTGTGCAGTTGCTTCATGTTATTTCTGTAATGGGAAAAGCAAAAAAACCCTAAATGGGTGGATGCCATTCAGTGTCTCCTTGAGGATTCCTCCCTAATCCAGGCAAGACATGAGCTCATGATCTCCAGGCTAGTTCCCCTCACTCCAGTAGTGATGGACTGAGCTGCACGCCCAGAAGGTCTGGCTGGGGATGCTTTTGTCTGTGTTTTTCTAGAAACTATTGACTTTGAACCCAAATACCAGCAGAAAGCCCAAAGACAAAGAGGAAAGTTCGTATTTGCCCTTGGGAAGAAAACCACCAAGATTTGAATAGTACTATTTCAGTTACCCCGTTGCTGGGAATAGTTGGGATCGTTTTGCCACAGCACCAGTCAGGAACACATAAATAATGATCCGTAGATAACTGCTGTCCATTCTGGAGGCAGAAAGGAGGGTAAGGGATCATCAGTTTATTTTCAGCTGAGAATTTGTGGAATGAAAATTGCATGGGTTCTGGGTTTTGCTAGCATATATTATTGCATACATATAAACCCACACTCAGCGCTCTGAGGACATTGCAGTCCTCTGAGCACTGTCTTCACTGCGAAAAGGCTGAACAAGTTGTTGGTTAGCAAGGACACACATTAGTGGGAGACATGCTTAAGAATATGTTTTCTTGAGGGCGGTTTATGACCAGATGTCACCCTTGGCCACTGGACTGCTGTCTTTCTTGACAAGGGACTGCATAATTTTGTCCTCCAGCTGGTCAGCCCTCTAAACTGGCAGACATTGGGATACACCAAAGAATGCCAGTGGTGTTTTACTGAGAAAGGCTTTTCCATCTAAGCCAACATCTTGTAGGCTATTTGTAGACATGAAGACACTCTCCCCCACAATGTGAAGAGGCCTGAAGCAAGATCTAGTCAGCTGAGTTTTCCCCAGTAGTCAATGTAGGCTCCTCCAACAGCAGTCATGGGCTGAATCATCCTGCAGAGCCCATCCCTTGCCTTTTGTGGTGGATGGGAGCTGCCACCAAATTCTGCATCTAATTTTGGTGCCGTAGTAGGTAAGGTTAGATGAGAGGTGCCTGAGTTGTGGCAATGGTGTTTTTCGAAGGAAACATAAACCCTACATTTCGATGTCTTGTCATTAAAGTTACATGCAAGAGAAAAGACCCAATTTACTCAGGAGAATTATGTTCCCCACCAGTAAATCCTTCCTGGCTCCTCAAGGCATTGGATCACTTTTTCTCACCTCCTGGGCTATGTGCCGCACAGCATGGTCCCAGATTTCCCACACACATCCACAGCATCCACACGACATCAGTCTTCTGCCATTTCAAATTGTTCAGAAAGCCTTACAGAGTGCCTCAGTTGAAAGTATTTCTTGCAGCGTGGGGAGCTGCTCATTAGTATGGTGCAGGCCAACTAGATGGGCTGAGACCATCAGGAGTGGTGGTCTCCTGGCCCTGATCCTCTTCTGGGGCATCAAGAGAAGCCCAAATCTTTCAGCGTGGATTGAATCACCATCACATTTGGTGTGAGGAAGCAAAGTGCTCTTGGACCAATGCCTAAAGTGAATGGCGTTGCTATCAATTTTCCTTCTCAGTTCCCACTGAAAAGGATAAGGTAGCACCAGAGGGTGGGAAGGGGCGGGGGTAGATAAGTGGGACAGGAAACATGTCCATCCTCCTCTCAGGTACTGTGCAAACATAACGAGATCCTGAACAAACGTTCACCAGGCGCCTCCTGTGTCGCTGGAAACCTGAGCTGCATCCTCTCCTGCATGAGGAGTGAAAGCTGTTCCGTTTTGATTTCATCCCTCCTCCATCTGCTTTACTGAGTTTGGCCCTGCTTATAACTAAAGACATTTGGCTTCTGTCTCGGGCTGTCGACCGTGTTGATAGAAGTGGTTTCCTGTTGCAGGTCTTTGTTTTTGAGTGACCAGCTTTCCAGATGGCAGAGGCCACATTTCCCCTTCTCTCTCCTTCCGAGGCCTGTTTCCCTTCTTGTTACCTGCCAATTAGGACTCATTACCCACTGGGGAGAGCTGCTTTGGGAGTTAGGAGACCGTGACTGCAGGGCTGAGTGTCTTGTGGCGGTAATCGTGGGACGTCATTGCTCTTGCTGTGCAGTTCTCACAAGGAGAACAAAAAGAGAGCTCAGCTGAACCCAGCTGGGGTCTTTTTACCCCAGTTCCTGTCTCCAAAGTGGCCAAAAAAACCCGACATGTCAGAAGAAGTGGAAGAAACACCATTGTAAATATACATGGTGTAATATCCCCCCCTCTCCTCCATCCAGGTTTATTTTCTAATCTCTAACTCCTGCATAAAAGTCTGAATTTGGAAGGGTGTCTAAGCTACCCAAAAGTTTTTTTTTTTTAATTTGGTCCTCTAAAGCAAGTAGATTTATTTGGTTATGTGTCTACCTGTGTGTGCGCTTGCATGTATTTTCCTCTGTAACAATAACTTTCAAGGATCTTTGAATCTTTTGGAAAATTTTAAACACATTTGACTTTTAGTTGAGGTTTTAAAGCCAGCCAGTGCCTGCAAGCTCTGTAAAAATCAGCCATCGGTTAGAGGAAAGCAACTGAACCAGGTGGTGAACTTGCAAAATTAAAGCTAAAGCTTGCCTTCAGCCCGGTTAGCCAAGAGGGCATCCAGAGTCCCTGAAATGCCAGGTTATAGAAAACTAGGATTCGCTACATCCATTATTTATTTGATGATCTGTTAGCAGGAGCTATTCCTAGATGCGAAAGCCAGAAGGCTTTTCTGTGTAACTCAAGACAGAAATTCACTCCATTATTCCAGCACAAAGCCCATTTCTCGCAGTCGAGATGGGTGTCTCTTTTTCAGGAGGCATCCAATCTGCTTTTTCAGATGGGGAATTGTCTGCGCCCTGTGCTAAATTTAAGGCGCAGACACATTTATATGCATCAGCAAAAAGTCACAGGACTGGGTGTGCACCAAAATGCCCAATGCTCCTCTGGGTATTTCTAACTGGGGAAACAGTAATTTGATATTTGCACGTGCTGATAGCCGTATCTGTCTAGATGTTAGTGGATACAAATCACGTATTGTGATTGTGAGAGCGCTGGTATTCTGAACCAGTCTTTCAGTAAGAGATCCTACCCCAGCATAGTCCAGCTGACGTCAGTGGGGTGGCTTGATTTACATCGGCCAAAATTCTGGGTCCATTTGCTGTGTCTCGGTCGGTTCATTGGGGCCACCAATGATGGGAGAATTTGCGTCATTCAGCTGCGGTAGGCATTGAAAAATAGCATGAAGGACTCAAAAGAAATGCAGCACTGGTTTTCCCAGCTCCAGGATAAGAAGCAGCACAGAGAAGATGTAGATGGATGATGTTGTGCTCTTACACGAGCCCTAGACTTGTTTGGGTTTGGGAAGCTCTAGGTCAGCCCTGGAAACATGATGCATAAATATAATTTTTTCCCTGATGTGTGACAGGCAGTCCAACCTCAGGTGGGCCTGAGATGATTATATCAGGGGTCAACTTGCTCAGTGCATGGCCAATGGATTGAGGGGCACCTCTAGATCTTGAGTGGAGTGGTCACTGGCTGGAAGGACTCTCCCCCCAGTGATGGATACATGTTGGGGAGACAAGCTGTTGGTCATGGTGTCTCTTACGTGTCTGGAGACAGGTGTGATGAACCCAAGCTGAGCAATGATCATGAAAGGTTAGCAGGACCATGGGGCCATAGCTTTGGTGTCAGTGCTGACACAGTCAGGCCGTAAGTGCCAAACAACACGGACAGAAGTTGAAGGCTGGGATCATAGAAGGTTGCGTGTGGCCACCGCAGAGAGGGATTCCTAGCAAACAAGATCGTCCCAAACACAGGTTGAGTGGGTCACCTAGGGATTGCTGGGAAAGCAGTTGAGCGCAGGGCATTTAGTCAGTAAAGCCAAGAACAGAGAGAATAAGGTCTTAGGGTAGTGATGACAAGTTGCGTGCATCCTGTTTCCAAAAAAAGAGCAACGGCCTTTTTCAGTGCAAGACTGAACCCAGAGCGCCTGGCAGCATCTTTAAAGAAATGTCCAAAATTCACGACCAAGAATATTCCCTGATGGCAGAGATGGAGGATTTCCAGAGCCAGAAAAACTTACTCCTTTTGCCTCTAATAGCTAAGTTTCCCTTCCCTCCTCTTCCCACCGATAATGCCAGTTCACCTGGAGCGTATAAATGCAGGCTAAGCCTGCCTGACTCGAGGTTTCCTTTCACAGTTTTGTCTTCCATTTGCATATAATCAAGACCCCAAAGTCCTGCTTCAGTCTCACCTTCCTTCTCTGTCTCACAGCTCTCCAACATCCTCCCAATTCCAATGAAATTCTTTCCCTTCTGCTTCTTATTGACACACAAGTTTAGCCTCCAAATCAGGATGTGAGCAGGCACTGTTTGTCGTAATCCCTCCACCAACCTCACCCCACAAAGAATCTGTTTTCAAACAGACAAAAACTCATTAGCTGTTTTACGGGCTTGTTGATGCACACTGATGGCTGACTTGTTTCTGTATCCAAAGTGAATTTCTGGAAAAGTTTTCAACTGTAGAGAACTGGGGTAGTTAAACACAGTGAGATATGTTTACGTTTTGTTTTTTGTTTTTTTTTTCTTCTCATAAATAATGATAATCTGCCTTTGTACATGCTGAAAAGATCAAGTGTGGCAGAGAGTTGGCTGTGATGGAGAGATCAGCAAGTCATTTGTCCTAGGGCAAGCGACGGGGTGTCAAGTGCAGGGGTCACCATCATTTGTAGGAGAGCCTGGTGATTAGCAAAGTGGATTTTGCACAGGGCAAACAGCAGCAGAAAAGAAAAAGTAATCTCATATCCAGCCAGGTGATCTGCTACTCCCCACTGCAAAGCTCTGGCTCTGGCAGATAGGGTACTGGAAGGAAAACTTTGTTGAAGCAGTTGTTAAGGAGGCTATGGCTTATCTGGAACATCTGTCCCTGCATAAGCCGTGTCTGTTGACATGACTCCAAGAGCGGTGGTTAAAAAAAAAAAAAAAAAAAAAAAGGAAAGGATTGGTATTTTAAACAGCTATTCTGAGACATACACATGGAGAGGATGCAGAGGTGCAGGAGGAAGGAGAGCAATTCACCCACCTCACTTTGGGTGACAAGGGTGGGAACCGCTCCCTCTGAGCTCATATCCCAGGCTCCCTTTATAGCCGCTGAGGAAAAACAGGCACTTTTAAGGCATGATTCATGTGCCCTGTTTACATGTCTACTTTAGGAGGAGATAAATCATGCCTCACTCCAGTCAACGCAACGACAGCTCTAGTAAACTAAACACTGCCAGTGCCCGGACACCAATTAGGACATTTTCTTAGTGTTAAACTCTTCTCACCTCCAGCATAGGGTGGCCCCATCCCAGCAGCATATCAGGGATGGTGTTTATCCTGCAGCTGACCCATGCCCAGGAACAGTCTGAGAAAACCTGAGCCAAAGGTATGCCAGGGACCAGGCAGACCATCGCTCCGGTGCCTGCTCCAGGGCAGGGGGGTTCCCCAGCAATAACTCATTCACTAACGAACACAGATACTGTCTATTTTAAGCAGATCTCCGCTGGCGCTGAAGACAGCCCAAGGTGACTAGTTCCAGTGGAGACATCTGCGTTTAGTCAGCCAAATCCTTTCTAAATGTTATTTTAAAAGGCTGCTGGCAATTTATACTTGTCTGATTTTTTTCTTTTTCTTTTTTTATTTTTTTCCAAAGCACAGTAACAACTCTGAAGACAAGTGTGAAAACAAATAGAGGGAAATAATACATACACACACACACACAGATACACATATTCTCCTACAGTCTGTGTGTTTACACCCCCAAAAGTACTTCTAGATACATTACTTGTGAAAGCATCAGGCCAGATTATCCAGAGAAATTTATTCTGATTTTTCAAGGGAGCTTTAAGAAAAGCTTTCAGCTCTCAGCAGAGCTTTGCCTTTGTCTCAGCACCTCAGTAAGATTTGAAAAAGCGATTCACACGCACCAAGTCCCGTTGCGGGATCCCTGGTTGGATTTTTCCCAAAACCTTGGCTTTCAGTGTGCTAAGCTTGTTTTAAATAGCAGATGCACAAGCTGTCTTGGTGCAAGGAGGCTGAGCAGCCTGTCCCAGCACTGCACAACTATGCTATTCCACAGCCCAGGATGGTAAGTCCGCCATAGGGTTAGCTCAACCCTGGCTACGACGCACCAGGGGCACTGGTATCCTTTCTTATTCCACATCATACACATATCCAGGAGAACCAAGAACCCCCTCCACAAACCCCTCTGAGACCATCCAAGCAAGAAGGATGCAGACAGTGCCCCCAAAAGTCTGGCCTATTGGTCCCCAGACATCAATACACTACACATTGTTGATACCAGGACAAACAAGTGTAATGAGGAGGAATAACTTTAGGCTGGAAATTAAAAGGAGAAATTTCCTTCGTAAGAAAGGGATAAAGTTCCTGAACAGCCTTCCCTTCAAGAGTCACAGGGATGAAGAAGTCTGAAATAGTGTGACTGCTCAACACACGGACTTTTGGGTGCTGGGTACCACCTCTCAGGGTGCATATTGAGCTGGGGATGGAAGGTTTAGATTAAACATTAGGAAGAAATTTTTCACTTTGAGGGTGGTGAAGCACCAGAACAGGTTGTCGAGAGAAGTTGGTGAGGCCCCATCCCTGGAGGTATTTAAGGCCAGGTTGGACGGGGCCTTGGGCAACCTGGTCTAGCGGGAGATGTCCCTGCCTATGGCAGGGGGTTGGAACTCGATGATCTTCAAGGTCCCTTCCAACCTAAACCATTCTATGATTCTGTGATGCAGCCGGCAGTGTGATCCCATAACCTGGATATCGCCATGGCTGTAGCTGCTCCTTCAGGTGTGTCAACAGAAAACTCTTAAAGCACCTCCTTTTTGTGAGAGAGATGGTTGGGGAGCTCCGGGTGGCCCTGGGTATGGTGAGTCCCCTCAGTTATTATTGCTACCTTGTGAAACGAGAGCAATGAGTGAGAGGAGGATTGAATTGAGCTGACCTGACAATAAGCTAAAGCTGGAGCAGTTCTATAATTTTCTGCTCAGAAAATTATAGACTCTGCCCCCCCCCCCCCCCCCCCCGCCATTAAAACTTTAGACCAGAAGAGATTGATTTAGCTTTTGCTGAGAATTTTGCTCAGTATTTTTATTTCATTGCAGCTGAAGCTGGAAACTAGACCTCTTTTGAACTGCTTGTTTGATTTCTGATGAACTCCAGGATTTAACTGTACACATTTCTGTGAAGCCCCAACACAGACAGGCATGGATGAAATATATTTTTAAATAACTCTGGTGCTGATGAAGAGAGGGCTAGAGATGCTTTCCCGTGCTACTTTCGGGAAAAACTGAGTATTTGTATGCACCTAGAGTGATGCAGAATAATTTAAGGCTTAGTCTTGATTTCAGGGGCAGGGTTGGACCACCCATCACCTTGTACCATTGGACCATTGACCTATCACTGTGAAAAAAAAAATACACCAGTCATTTCTTTAGGGCCACAAGGGATGCTGTGATTCTTTGCTGTGTTTGAATAAGCACCTCCTGAAACTCCCAGTGTCTTGGGGTATGTGATGCAGCCAGGCTGAGATAGGGAGTAGGCCTTTTAGCTGAATTTGTTTGCATTTAGAGTCTCGTCTTTGGACAAGTATGTATTGCTTCTCATGCTGATTTCTCTATTAACTTGAATTTTTCCCTCTGACGTGGTTCAGCCCCTTTTGCCCAAGTGTTGCTTATCATAAAATGGTTTAGGTTGGAAGGGACTTTGAAGATCACCGAGTTCCAAACCCCCTGCCATGGGCAGGGACACCCCCCACTAGCCCAGGGTGCTCCCAGCCCTGTCCAGCCTGGCCTTGAACACCTCCAGGGATGGGGCAGCCACAGCTTCTCTGGGCAACCTGGGCCAGGGGCTCACCACCCGCACGGGAGAGAATTTCTTCCTAATATCTCATCTAAATCTCCCCTCTTTCAGTTTAAACCCATTCCCCCTCATCCCATCACTCCCCTCCCTGACCCAGAGTCCCTCCCCAGCTCTCCTGGAGCCCCTTTAGGGACTGGAAGGCCACAATAATGTCTTCCCGGAGCCTTCTCTTCTCCAGGCTGAACAGCCCCAACTCTCTCAGCCTGTCCTCATAGCAGAGGTGCTTCAGCCCTCGGATCATCCTTGTGGCCCTATTACCTTATCTTAGTAATAAGTCATTTCCCCATCTAAAGTATCTAAAGCATCTATGCATTGAATCATACCAAACTCAGTTCAGCCACCTTTCTGCTCTGGGCTGAGACGCAATCAGTTGGTCAACTGTCAGGCATGGTGGCCTTGATGCTTGGGAATGACCAAGCCCAACAGTGAAGTTACAGCAGTTGTGGTCCTTCTCTTTACCATGTCATGCCATGGAAACATCATTCTGCCCCCTTTTTGGAAGCTCTGCCAGGTGGAAGAGGAGAGGGGAAAGCAATCTGCATCTTCACTAATTGATTTCTTCCCACTCAGCGCTGCTCTGCTGTTGATCAAAAGACCATCTTCAGTCACGGTGATTAAAAGGCTTTGCAGATCTCAAGAGACTGCTAAACCCCAGTGAGATACAGAAGCAACAGAAGAAACTAGGATCCAACAGGCGGTTGGAATAATAATTTACCAGCATTTCACATCAGAGAAACGCGCAGCACATTACTATCCTAACCACTAATTAAAATTGCAAGCACCCCGCTGAGGTGGCAAGATGCATTGTAGCAGCTGGTCAGAACGTTTCCCTCAGCATTTTTTTTTCCCAATGGAAAATGGCTTCTTGATGAGATGGGAATGTTCAGTGAAAAGATTTTTCATAAGAAAAAAAACCTCTTTTTTTTTTCTGAAAAAGCATATAATCTGTCTTCTCCCTTCACAGATAGCAAAAATTTAAGCCTAAGGAAAAAATCAGCTATTCAGAAAAAAACAGATTTGTCTCATATTTGTATATTTATTTCTTTGTAATGAAAACCTACAAGAGCACAAAGAAACAGCAACATTCCTAATGGTGCCAATTTCTTTTGTTGCAGAACTAATTGCTCTTCAACTAGCTCTGTGCCTTTTTCCTCACGGCCAAAAAGCACAGCCCTGCTAGCAAGGGAAAAGAAAGGAGGACCCCAGAGTCCTGGCAGCAAGTCCTGTGTGTATTAAAGCATTTTACCTAGATCCAAACCAGTGATTCCCTATGAACTGGCCTTGCAGCTCCCAGGAACGACATAATACTTTGGCATCCTTTTGACTGGGTTTTCCCTTGAGAATCTATTTCTAAAGTCGCCGTCTAGTGCTCAGGATTGCTGCTGAATGCGAAAGAACATGCCAATGTTAATATTGTTATTGATATTTTTGTGAAGAAATAGGCTGAGGATGCAAAGAACATGAGAAGCAGCATGGGATTCATGTAGATACTGCAGTGTAGGAATCTTTCTATATCCTCAGAGGTAATGGAGCCCTTGTTCATGCTGTCAATGTACGAGGCATTATTTAGGTTCACCTTAATGTAGACATTTAAAACAGAGTTGATCAACCATAACTATAAAGTGCCTGTTTATCCTCACTGGCTACAAAGGGAGTGCAGAGCACACGTGTAGACATCTGAGCTGTAGGTCCTCAAAGTTACATGGGGTGGATCCCTGTAATGCCCTAGAAAGACCTACAGCTCAGAATATCTACCTTCCTTTTCATGCTGCATCCCACCAGGTGCTGTTGCCGTACCCTTGTTATAGCAGCTTCAATTTCTTCATACCACTTCATGCAAAGGTGCTTTTGGTGTGAGGAGGAAGAGGGCTTTGCTCAGATCCAGACTTCTGTCACCAGTGTGTTTCCCAAGTCCCTTACACCCTTTTTGGAAACCCTAACCCCAACCCCTTGTCTTTGCCCACTTGCGTTGCTCCAGCTTATGTCTACTGTGTAATTTATACCATTGCATACTTGATATTGCAGGGCTACAAAGATGATGAGGGGTTTGGAGCATCTCTCTGATGAGGAAAGGCTGAGGCACTTGGGCCTTTTTAGTCTGGAGAAGAGAAGACTGAGGGGGGATCTTATCAATGCTTATAAATACTCCAAGGGAGGGTGCCAGGGGGATGGGAACAGTCTTTTTCCAGTGGTGCCCAGGGACAGGACAAGAGGGAACGGGCACAAACTTGACCATAGGAAGTTCCATCTCAACCTGAGAAGGAATTTCTTTCCTTTGAGGGTGGCACTGGCACAGGCTGCCCAGAGAGGTGGGGGAGTCTCCCACACTGGAGACATTCAAAACCCGCCTGGACGCCGTCCTGTGCCACTGCTGTAGGTGTCCCTGCTGTGGCAGGGGATTGGACTAGATGATTTCCAGAGGTCCCTTCCAACCCTGACCAGTCTGGGATTCTGTGATTCTGTGATACGAGAATTTGGCCTCTGGACATCCACCATGTTTGCCCTGTTGGGGCTTAAATAGTAGGGTGTATTATTTTTTCTGATAATCTACCTTACCCCACTTGTTGTGCTTTTAATGGAAATCTGCCTAAACCTGATTTTGCCTCTGTTTATGGTTAGTCTGGAACAGCATCGGCCACTTGGGTCATAGATGGGTTAAATGCGCATTGACTCATGGAACAAAGGCATCACCCAACCTGCAGCCGGGGCTGAGAACAGACACACCTATGAGGAAAAGGAGCCCAGAGACATTTGTCTTGTGTCTCATAGCAAAAGATCAAGGGGATTTTCTGAGCAAACTCAACAGGGAGACAAAATAAGACATCAAGAAACCTTCAGAGGTTTACCAGAGTAAGGAATTTGTTGTTGCAAGAGAGGTATGGAAACCAAGAGCTGCAGTCAGATCCAGGGACTGGACTTCTGAAGAGACAGCAAGTATTTCCAGGCTCACAATTACAAAAAGTGAGTTGGACGAGAGGGAAAGTGATTAGTTCTGAAGGGAATCTGTAACCTCAGCCTGCAAGTTTCAAATGATGAGGGGTCAGTAACCACCTCTTGAAAATGACTATTCCAGAATGTCATCCGTCTCTTAGCTTTCCCAAAGCATCTGCAGGTGGCTTCCAGTCTTATCTGCTCTTCAGTGACTTCTACACTCTTGGCAGTCCTGGTTGACCTTGCTGTAGTGCAAGGCTGAAAGGTGCCTGGGTTAGCAAAGGGTCCATCATACCCAGCCTGCTCCCCTGATCCAGCCCATCTGGGTAGACTTCTGAGATACATCTGTCAAATTGAAAAAAAAAAAAAAAAAAAAGGGCTTTTTGGCCCCAGAGCAGGGAGAGGAGAGGCTCACTCTCTTCCCCAGCAGGCAGCAAGCCAGACAACTGTCTGAGTGTCACAAATCATTATTGGCAAACAAGCAGCACCGCATTTTAGTCCAATAAAGAAAGGTACACAAGCCCAGGCATTGCTGAGCCCCCAATTTAGGATGCCGTTCAACAAAAATAGGCCTGATGGCTCAGTGCCCGCATCCACCGATGGGGTGGTGGGAGCATGGCAATGTCTCAGAGGAGGACTGCAGCAAGGCCGGGGAATAGGGTGGGAAAACCCAGGAGGGCAAGACATGTTAAGGCCATGATAGTAATAATATGTTTTTCCCCTATGATCTATTTTAACTCTATTTTCTGCTGCCCTGCCAGCCTGTATGTAGCACCCCCAAGGGGGTGCAGATTGAGTCACTGCATGCTTGTCCACACTAACCCAGGGTGAGTAAACACTGTGGGTCTCACCCAGGTGAGGGAGAATCTAGAGGCAGGGGAAGAAACAGCCTCCTTGGAAGGAAAATATTCAATGTCCATAGGAAGCAGGAGCCTGAGCCACAATTACAAGGAAAGCTGAGCCTGCACCCGGCCATCTCCCGAGGTTTTACCAGCATACACAGAAATGGAAGGGTGACTTTTATTTACCCCAAAGCATTTGCAAGTGAAGAGATCTTGGCACAAGCCCAGAGCTCTTTCCGGCATCATCTGGGGCACAGGTTGGACCTGTTATGCTGTAGGCTGCTCTGCTGGGAGATGTCCCAAGTTGACTCCACATAGGCACTGTGTGGACATTTTGAGCTGGACCTGCAGTGAGGTTGACACCCAGACAATGTCTGGGGTTGTATGACCACTTACCACTTATGGACTTGATCTTTACCCCATGACATACAAAGAGCCATAGGAGGCACCATAAGCACTTCCATCCCCCCCACTTTATTTTTGACCTGAACTTGGGCTCACAAATTGCTGAACAAGAAGGTTTTTTTCATTTTCTGATAATCGTTTGTTATGGAGTCATTCTTTCAATCGGACAAGACACTGTGGCCTTCAGAGCAGAGGATTTGTTGAGTGCTCTTGTTGTGTTCCTTTCTATTGGATATGTGTGGGATTAAGCAGGGACATATTCACAGAATCATAGAGTCATAGAATGGCTTTGGTTGGAAGGGACCTTAAAGATCATTTTGTTCTACCCGCCCTGCCCTGGGCAGGGACACTTCCCACCAACCCAGGTTGCTCAAAGCTCCATCTAACCTGGCCTTGAACACTTCCAGGGGTGGGGCAGCCATGGCTTCTCTGGGCAACCTGGGCCAGTATTTCACGAGCCTTGTAGTGAAAATTTCATCCTGATAGCTAATCTAAATCTCCCCTCTTTCAGTTTGAAGCCATTCCCCCTCATCCTATCACTACATGCCCTCTCCAGCTTTCTTGTAGGCCCCCTTCAGATACTGGAAGGTCGCTCTAAGGTCTCCCCGGAGCCTTCTCTTCTCCAGGCTGAACAACCCCAGCTCTCTCAGCCTGTCTTCATAGCAGAGGTGCTCCAGCCCTCTGATCATCTTCGTGGCCCTCCTCTGGACCCGCTCCAGCAGGTCTGCATTCATTAACCCGAGCCCAGACTAACACACTGAGTGCAGCCATTGTCCTGGATGCTGCTGCAGAGGCTTGTTAGGTTCCTGGGCTGATTGCTGGTCAAAGGACTGCTGTTGATGTGACAAGCTTTTGCTGACAGAACTTGTAATCTCCTACAGAGAAAACACACCTTCAAAATAAAAACAGGTGTTTGGGTTGATTTGTTTTTTCATTGCTAGTAGAAACTACCTTGATTTGTAGGGTTTTTACTGCCACGGTGGTCTCAGTTAATGTAACGGACACAGACGTCATAGTCGAGAGGAACCTGGTTTTCCTGGAAAGCTTAGTACCATGAGAGTGCTCTGCAGCTGCTCTCCAGGAATGGCAGCTTGTCGGTGTCAGCATCCTCCGGCACAACAACCGTGGGACCCGCAGGGCTCTGACCGCCTGGGCGGCTGTATTTTGCTGCCTGTGCTTATTGCACTGACTCACAGCAAGCAGGGTCAGCCCATCGCTGGCTTTTCCAGCAGGTGTTTATCCACAGGCAAAAGGCATCAGCCCAGTCTAATCGATCAGCTGGATATTCAAAAAGTCCTGGGCAAGCACCTGGGCTACCGGACAAATGGGGAGAAATTTCCTTCAGGGAAAAAAATGAAGTCACATCTGCAGAAACCTGAACGTGGGCTGGAATCTTTTCTCTGTTTCTGTAGGGTCTTTCTCCCACCATCTCAGGACTAGGACCCAGAATGGATTTGTGCTCCCAGGACCTCCTTGAGTCCTAAGGAAATCTGTGCTCCTGCAGTCCACAGAGCCGTTTCGAGCTCTCTGTTTTAAGGACCCAGACATTTGAGAGGCATGCTGAGATGACTTGTTTTGTTGGCTGTGTCTTTTTTGCTTGGCACCTTTGCTCCCAAGGATGCTAACAGCAGATATTGTGGCAGGCAGTCAGTTAGTCATCTGGGTAAAAATTTGACACATATAGTAATTTCAGTATGAGGTCTCCCTTTCTATTGTAACAGATGGTCTTTGTGGTCCATCTTAAGCAGAAGATGAGGTACAGATGTGTTAATTATCATAAAGCCTTCAGGAATCTAAAAGAAATAAAATAACAACAACAATAAAAACATAAAATAATAAATTAAACTTAAATAAAATGGTTTGAGTTGGGGTTGGACTAGATGATCTCCAGAGGTCCCTTCCAACCCTGACCGTTCTGTGATTCTGTGAGTGTACAGGAATTAAGTAATTTGCCTAATGCAATGAAAGCAGGCAGTGTCAGAGAAGGGATTTTATCCCTGCTGTACAAGTGGGGAAAAGAGGGGAAGCTCACCCAGCATTGCGAGGAATAGAAACCACGTGTCTGGTGGGCTGGTACAGGATGGTCTTCAATCAATGGGCCTAACCCACCCTGTGCATGTCTGCCCTGATGCTCTCAGTAGCAGCCACGAAGGGAAATGGGGCTGGTGCACAGCGATGGTGCAGTGGTTGACTCCCCCAAGAGCCTCCTCCCGTGTCCCGCGCTGTCCACAAAGCCTCCCGTGGACAACGAAGCAGACGATGTATCACTGCAGCAGAAGCTGGGCAGACCTGAGAGTGCCTCTAATGCGATCCCGTAGAGGAGCCAACTCCTTGTGTACTCGGTGCAGCTTTCCTGGCACCAGCTGAGGAATGCTGGCACGCCAGCTCCTCCAGAGCTATTAGCGGTGCCGCACGCTCCAGGGCTGCAGAGAATATGTGCTCTGTGTTGCAGCCGCCCTGGAGATCCTACCAGGCCACGCTCTTCAACACCACCCGCCGCAGAGCTCCACCGCACCAGGGCAGGGCTCTGGGATTTGGTCCTGGGGTTGGGAGGGGTTCTGGCAGGCTAGAAATTCAGGTCCCCCCCTCATCCACCTTCCTTCCCTGCTCTGAAGGTTTGTTTGCACTTGCCTACGTGCAGCTGAGGAGAAGTTCAGACTAGCATCGAAGCAATGGGATTGCATGCAGCCTGTCTTGGAGGGCTGGCCACCCCAAACCCCCTGCACAAGCCACAATAATTCATATTTCCTTTCCTACCAGGAGTCTGTAGCTTGTACTGACTGTCCCCAAAGCCATTTAGATACTGGACCTGGATCCACAACACTGTTCAGACTCAGCACAACTCTAGGTACCTGCAGATTTTGGTTCCACTGTGGCTCTGAACCCGTATTATGCTTTGCGAATTCAAAGTGAAGAATAAGTCTCCATTACCAAAGATATTTTCAACAGAGACCGCCAAACCAGACTTTTTCATAGCTTCCTGCTTTGGGACCCCTCAGTTCTGATTTCAGCCCTGGAAGAGCAGTGACTCTGAGACACAGTGACTACCACTATAAGTTATATATAAACTGGAAAAGTTCCTGGCTCTGTGTTCATGACTCTCTCTCAAATTAAATGTCAAGCATGATTCCTTGCATGCTTTTCACCTGGGTGAAAGATCCCTCTCCCTACCTCACAGTCACTGCACATCAGGGATCATTCCTCCATGGGAGATTGGATGCAGCCATCTTCTTTTAGAGGGTACAAGAGTTTGACAGCAAGGATGTGGATTGTCCCATGCTCCTCAGGGGCAGACAACAGTGCCGGACAGTTTGATTCACCCATGCAGGCCCAGAGCATCTTTCCTAAGCATGAGTCTCCACCACTTGGCTGGAAGAATACCTTCTGCCCTGGACAATGTCCGTAACCGATAGCCTTCCTGTGATCACAGAGATGCTCAGACACAGTTGGGTAGCCAACAGTTGGTGCAGACAAACAAGCCTTATTTGGGTGACATCTAGTTAAGGAGGTGATCCCTTGCACCCAGGAAATGCTTATTTCTCTGCACTGACCTCTAAATTTAGGTGATACCAAGCCCATTTATGGGCACAGCATAGTCACCTCAGCCTGACCCCCACCATGGCAGCTACCCCCACTGAGGGACTATTTTCCTGACCAAACCCATGCTGGCATCTTTCCTTGCTGTGCCCTCATCCCATGTTACCGTCTGTCACTCGTACCTGACCTCAGCTACTGGACACGCTGCTGAGCATGTCCTGCACAGGAGGGTACATGGAGGTGCACCCCTGAGGGAACAGATATTGCCACTGTGCTGTGAGCCATCTGAGCCACCAAGGTTTCTCTGCTTTTGGCTGTGGCTGCTGGCACCCGCAGTGCAGAGGGGGAGATGGCACTCAGCCCGTACCTGCCTGGCCCACAGCCTTGGCACAGTGCACACAGGGCATGAATTCCTCATCTCCCTGTGATCCATATGCGGTAACATCTCACCAGCAGACGTGACCTGACATGAGTAAATCCCAAACCCTAGTAACTGGGGCAGCAGGTTGAGGGATGTGGGGTTGACCATTTGCAGGAGAAACATCTCAGGAGCATCCACCAAACCCCTTTACGGGCATCAAAGATGGGAAGAATGCATTTAGCTTCCAGCTGACTTCTTCCCCGAAGAGCAAGGAACGGAGGGCTGCACCGAGTCAGCTCGGTGTTGTCTCAGTTACATCTCTGTGTGTCTCTGGCTGGGAAACTGCTGGGACTGGAGGCTGGACGCATCTGGATGTCTGGCACTGAGAGAACAAAATGCACACAGGGCTCTGGAGAGGAGCAGGTTAGCCTGACCGAGAGGCTTTGTGGTGTCCCAGGTCTCCAAGCTGCAGTAGGGAAGGCATGCCAAGACTTTGCCTCCCTCGCAAAATTCATGGGCTGCAGTGAGGCCACGGTGCGATTTTGTGCTTGATCACTCATCGGGGCTCAGCAGCCTGCTGCAAGATGAAAAGTTGATGTTTTGGAAGGAGAGGAAGAAAAAAAAAAAGAGAGAAAGGTAAAAAAATAGGCAAAAAAGAAATAAATCACAGCATGGCCTGGAGCAGCTGTGTTGGAAATTCAGTCAAGCCTTCGAGCAAAAAGGCTGATGATTTGCCAACACAAAGGCTGCAGAGCAGCAGTTTGGGCTGCAGGAGCTGTTTCCTCACTCCCGTTGCAAGCAGAGCTCTCCCTGATACCAATGGAAGAGAGCTTCAGGCTACTGCAGCTCCTTACTGCTCCTTTCCTCTCCTCTCTCCTGGTGAGACATATACGCACAAAAAAGTTAGAGGTAGTCCAAACAGATAAGGCAAGGGAAGGTGAGAAGGTTTGCTGTGCCTGGGGGAAACTGAGGCAGGAAGGCTGTCACCTGCACTCACCTTTCAAACTCTCAGCGACACAGACGTAGTTACCTAGAAAGCTTAGATTTGCAAAGGTATGTCGGTACCTGAACATCTTCAGAGTTCAGCACCAAGTTAGTAAGACAAGACCACTCTGAACTCCCAGCTGAGGCTGTTTGGCCTCTTGGCGAATATTCTGTCCTGTGGGTGCTGAGTTGTGGCTTGTTAGCAGAACCAGGAAGCTGAAGCTGCTGCTGGAGGATCACACATGCCAGTCAGTGCCAGGAGCTGCCGGACACCACGTGTGCTCCCAAGTCCCGGCCCTACTCGTTTAAGTGCCCTCATGAGCTGCCTGAACTTGGAGTTACCTCCACATCTTATCTCCCTTTTGATTGGCAATATTGGGCCAGCCCAGTCTTGAGAATTATGAGGGACGTGCCATGACTGCAAGGGCAGGGGGGATAGAAGGGGATTCAGATGACAAAGTGGGGATGTCCTCAGCGTAGTACCTTTATATGGAGATCTAGTCCGTGAAGTCAGTGGACCTTAGAGCATGATGTACTTCATTTTACAGCCTGACATTGCTCTCTCCATCACTCTACCTCTTTTGTCCAGATCAATCTCCCTCTTTTCTAGATGCTCCTCAGCTCTGCCTTGAGTTTTTCAGTTGTCCAAGGGTGATGATCCGGTTGAGGCATGCCAAGGTTGATGCTACACAAAAATATCTTCAGCTGGGCCTTTCCCTTCTCTTTAGTTGAGCAGCAGCCTACACAAAATTGCTTCTTGAGAAATCTTCATAGGTCTCTGGAATAATCTCATCAGCGAATTGAAATCTCAGCAGGTAAAAAATAGTGGCAGGTCCGAAGCCTGGGAGTCAGGATCCTGTACAGCAGAGCTGGAAAAGTCTTTTCCAGCTGAGATTGACTGACAACCTCAGGGCTGGTAAACCCATAACACATACAGGGCCATTCAGTCCAGAGATTCAAGTCCTTTGCTGACAGAAGTTGCTTCCTAGCTGCTTTACACGCATGTGGTTGAACCAAGAAAGGCAATTTGATCTTGTATGTACAGCTAGGGAGATGCTGAAGTGGCATCCCAATAGGGTTGCTTCCCACCTCTGGGAATCCCGAAAAGATGCTGGCAGCTGATACACCACTGTCTGGTCGCCACCTGAAAGCCAAGCCCAACAGCTGCGTTTTGAAATGCCTGATCGTGAGTTTGTTTGATGAATGTATTCAAAAAGGAGAGGACTTTGTGCTGTCAGGGCTGTCTTTCAAACAGCACCTGATCTCGTTGCTAAAATAGCTCCGTGGTTCGGATCATGCATGCCAAAGAGGATGCTCCGGTTGGCATCTGACTGGCCTTGGGGATTCAGCGGCTGTTGTTAGCAGGATTCCTGCGAATCGGGATTGGCACCGTGGACGAGGTGTTGGGGGGTGATGGCAGCCTCCAGTATCTCTGCTCGGACTCTGTTCATAGCGCAGCAAAAAGCAGAGCAGTTTGGGGTTACTGTTGGTGATGGTGGGCTACTGTCCACCTTGTCTCCCTCTGGAACCAGTTCAAAGTCCCAGTGTTTCCTCTGACAAGGACATTTATTTTGGAAACCGGAATTACTTGGCCTGGAGAGACAAATCCTTTGGTATTAGTTTTCTGCACACGTGGCACTGGGGCCTCCCTTGCCAAGGTCTCAGGTCATGCAGCTGGGCCACCACAGGAGGAGAAGTGGGGGGATCAGCAGTGAGAGCCCTGGTCAGGTGTAGAGGACTTAGGCACTGTGTTCTCTGGGATGTAGTTTGATGCTACATTTTGTTCATGACCTGTCTGAAAATCCTGCGTCTTCGGTAGCCGTAACCATTGGTTTTTGGCCAAGATCACAGCAAAGTGCTTTAGTGCCTGAGCTATTTCTCTGGCCAGCACCCTCAGAGACCGTAAGGGTTTTTCTACCCTCAGGATTTATCCATGGGGTCAAAGACTTACCAAGAAAATAGGCTTTTGCATCTGCTTGGCTCCTTTCACTGCAATGCAGACACCTCTGAAGGACTTGTAACAGCAGTATGCTCCTGACCATCAGTGCTTTGAGCCCAGGGGAATGAGCTGCCAGTCCCACACCTTACCCCTCTCTGTCCCCTGTAGCATTATATCCCTCACCACCGAAACCCAGCCTGATCTGTCCCATGGCTGATGCCAGCCAGCTAGGACCTGCCAAAACTGGGAACAAGGGGCTATTTTTGGCTTTGGACCATGTCTCTCTTCAAACCAGAAGGACCAAACCCCCTGTAAGAACAGCATTCTCCTCCCTACCCCCACACCCCAAACCCATCCAGCATTATTTGATCAACAAAGCGGTTTAAGTACCTAATTGCTCTTTAAATAACAAATTCCCACTCTCACTCTCTGATTTCAGATTCAGGAGAGATCTGACTCAGGTGTGAAGGAGGGTACCACAGCCTCCAGCTCTTGAGAGATTTTTTTTTTGCAAGTCCCCTCCACCCACCCAAACACATGTGCACACAGAAACTCTTCTTTGCCAGATAACACCTCCAGGAGACTCAGCCAACCACGGAGCTCTTCTCTGGTTTGCCCAGGTCTAGGCAGCCCAGTGTTCTCATTGAAATCTAAGGCTGCTGCTTGCTCACCTCGGAGGAAAGCAGTAAAACTTTTGTTCGTAATAAAAAGATATTACTTCTCATGGCTGTGAACTAAGAAACAAGAGAGATGCTGACAATTTATGCCTCCTAGTACCATGGTGGATCATAAGTGCAGAGAAGCTAGAAGAAAACAGTTAGGCAATTAGAGATAAATGTGGAAAAGATCAAGTGAGAGGAGGAGGAAGGGGGAGGCTCAGAGACTGGAGCAAGTGTTGGCTCTTCACTTCGCGTCTTTCAACTCTGTAGGACAGCCTTGTTGATGCCACTCAGGTACCAGGGATATCAGCCCCGCACGCTCCTTCTAGGACATCACATTAATCAAGCATACTTGTGATATTGTATTTATCAGCCATGTGAACTCCAGTAGGCCCCATACGGCTTGACCAATATCATCATCACAAGCCTACAGGGGGGAAACTGAGGTAGGAAGAAGGGATTTCCCTAACTGGACCCCAGTAGCAGAGGGGTTTGATTTTCCTAGACAATAACACCAGCTTTTCCAGGCCAGTCATCTGAAGGGATCAGCACACCTCATTGGACATGACCACAAGGTGACGCTGAAGCGGTTACCTCCCTGCCCACCCCTCTCCTACCCCCCTCTTCTTCTGCATTGTGTGCTTGCAGTGTAATTAATTTTGAAGGCCTGGCTGCATAAAGCCTGGTTATCCAATCTCATTGCTTACCCTGCTTTGAACAGTAGTTTGAACTAGTTGAGGTCCTGAGGTCCCTTCCAACCAGAATTGTTGGAACCTATGCTCTGACAAGAAAACAACCAATCCTTTCCCTAAAAATAATATCTTTCCATCAGAGCAGACTGCTGATCTAACTCACCCCATGGCCACACAGTCACTAGCTGCAATGCAGGGAAGGAGTGACCACATGGTCTCCTCAAATGAACCGTGGCATCAGCTCACTCCTTGAATCTCAACACATTTAGCATCAGGAGAGGGGTCTGATTGCTTGGGATGCTCTGGTCTCTCTTCATTCCTCTACAAGCTTGAGAGCCTTGGGAAGATGAGCGCAACACTACGATCACTTACTGACAATTGACCTTAAAGGATCTCTTGTAGATGGCAACCCATGATGGTAGCTGCTGTACATATACTAGGAAAATTGATGGTTCAAGCAGATGAGACAGGTGAACCCAAATCCCTCCTCCAGACAGTGCTGGGAGTGACAACTGCTGTTACTGAAAGCAGAATAATTTTACCTTTGCAAAACACCATGGCGGAGCTGGCCACACTGTCAGCTCTGGAGCAGCTTCATTAGTGGAAACAAGCAGGGAGGCTGTGCAGAGGATGAGACCTGACCCACCACTCTGCTCCATGAGTTTATTAACTGGTTTCCAGATCCAGTTTTGATGCCATCAGTCCTGTAGGATGGGTACAGCGCAGAGGGCTCATTACGAAAGAGAGCTCAGGGCTGCCTGATGAGCTTCATCCAGCCTTGGCAGGGAGGAGGTCATGAGAGGAGAGGTGCCTGCACTGTTAAAGGTCCAGGCTCAAGCCCCCATGTGCTGCATGGTACTTGCATGATCACTGGTGGCAGACAGTGAACTGGGGACTGATGTGACTTACAGGGGACACGGATTAGCTTCTTCAGGCTGAATTCACCCCAGGTTACTTCTAGAGTCAGTGGAAGCGTAACCAATACAGCTAGCAGAGTCCAGAGCATGATTCGTCTCATCCTGGCGTCAAAGTCCTAATGCAGAGAAGAACAGCAGCTCCTGAAAGTGCTTATTTCTCTCCTCTTCTTCTCAAGAGACTCTGAGTGTCAAGTTCTGAAGACACATCTCTATTTTAGATGCTTCAAGTTAGGCGAGATGTCACCAGCCCTTATCACTCCATGCCTCTGTTCCCAGCAGATGGTGGTAGCGAGGACACTGCTATACCATAAACAAATAAAGAGCAGCTCAGAGATGTTCTTATCAGTCACTGGATCCAAAACCTTGATCCTGACATACCAATTCTGGCACACTTTTGGCAAAGGAGAGTGGCTGTGCCTTTGGGTATGACTGGAGAGCCAGAGCAGCTCACATCATCCACGACCATCTATGCGTCTTGCTGGGGAAATGAAGTGTGTTTACTGGGAATATCTGATTTTCTTACCTCTGCACTGCTCAGAAAAATTGGGGTTCTTGTCGCTTTTGTGGCAAATAATAGGAAGAATAAGATTTTCCCTCTACAGCTGCACCTGGGGGGGAATTTAATGATGTTACAGTCAACATTTTAATGCCTATTTCACAAGCCATATAGGGGAAGCTTGTTTTGGTTTGATTTGAAAGAAAAACAAAGATATTTGTATGTGTGGGGTTGGATGAGTATATACAATATTTGTTATTTCTCTGTATGGATCCGTATTTTGTCTAATTTGGAGCATCTAAAAACTGCTGAGGTGTGACAGTGGCGCACCAATTATTAGTACTCGTGGAGCAAAGTCACCGGAATGTTTTTTGCTAGTATTGCTGCTTAATAATATGTAATTAATTCTTACTACTTAATAGCAGGTGTTTACTCGTAGATCTTTCTTTTAATTGTTGTCTTAAATGGCTTTCAATTAAACACTCCACTGGGAGCCTTTCGTCCTTTAGCATTAATGGTATTGATGTGGTTTCAGACGAGCAACAGTAGTTAGCTGTGAAATGAAGAGAATCCTATGTCTGCACAGTTTGGAGAGCTGAGTAAAGGCTGTTGGCATCGCTCCTCCCAAGCACGCTCCCACAGGCCACTTTGTGCTTTATAACCCCCAGCTCTTTTGCTGCTGGTACGAGGAATAAAAGCAAAAAGTACTCTTTTTCTAGAGCTCTAATCTCACGGTTTGATATAGATCTTTCTGCTGCACTTCTTATGGGTACTTTCCACCGTGGGAGGATAACAAGGGAATATGTGTCAGAGTGCGTTAAAACAGCTCTGTTTGCATGCTTGGCCCAGCTGACTGCAACCATCTGTCTTGTCTGAGGACAATTCTGAGTACTTGAGTAAAAGACTGAACTCCCTTGTCTGGGGAGGGTATTCCTAGAAAGGCTTTAAAAAAAAAAAAATAAAAATCAGTGCCTGAAGCTTTGAGAACCAGGAGAGAAAACTAAAAAAGGGAGTTGTTTTTGAAAGGTGCAAGGGAACTGGGCAAAGGGGAAGGAGTTGGACTTTCTCATGAAGAATCATGAAAAATACGTCCCTTCTGCTGCTCTGTCCAAGTGACATTATCTGTCATATAACTGAAACAGATTTTCCTTAAACAATTTCAGGATCGCAGGTTCTGTACTCAGATGATCCTCCTTGCATCTGTGGTAGGAGCACGGGAAGGAGGAAAGAGGTGTCCGTTTTCACAAGAAAACTCCTTCCATGGCCTTTGGGACTCCTGTTTTGCAAGGCAAAATAAAATGTAAAAGGAAAAAGAAAGGGCAGAAATGGTATGAAATGAAAACAAACCATTTGCTTTCAAAGGATGAGGGGGAGAAGAGAAAGAGAGAAGCCAGCATTGTAGCGAGGCTCACACGCGGGGAAATGTGGGGTCTTACACCACACTTCTTTCTATCATCCCTTGAAGATGAGGGGAAGGTACAGGTGTGAGCCAAGACAAATCAAAACACTGTGTCAGAGTGACCTCTACTTTCTTTTATGGTCCTCCCAATATTTCAACCGGTGGCACACAGATATAGGGTTCCCTCAGCAACAAACAAGAGGACCTCCAAGTCACAGGAGGGTCAGGCATCACGTTCAGCTGTCAAGTAGGCACCAAGGAGCAATCTTGCATCCCTCCGGAAGCTCGGAGAGCACTGACCTGCTCTTCCAGCTTGGGTTTAAGCCTGCAGTGCCTGCCTTGGTCTAGACAGAGAGGACAGTCCTTGGGCTGTGTTGATCTCAAGCTTGGACATCCAGATGAGACATTCAGGCTAAGGTTTATATCATCTCACATGAGAGATCTGGAGACATGTGGGTGCCTCCAGCAGGGCAAGTCCTTCTCTGGACCCACTGTAGTCATAGGGGAGAACTGGCAGCATCAGGGCAT
Organism: Pluvialis apricaria; assembly: GCA_017639485.1. Taxonomy (NCBI): domain Eukaryota; kingdom Metazoa; phylum Chordata; class Aves; order Charadriiformes; family Charadriidae; genus Pluvialis; species Pluvialis apricaria. The sequence goes on along the minus strand of CM030008.1, from coordinate 2,254,419 downwards.
GATTCATCCAAATATTTTAGACATTAGATCTAGGTTGGGATTAATCATTCCTGACTCCAATAATCCTGTTGCACAAGTGCGGAGTGTGATGTGTGTTATTTAAGATCCAAGAATATAACTCAAATCAGTACTGATCTCGGCTGACCTCTTTACACCAGCTCCATCTTCTAATCACTGGGAAGACCACCTCTGCTTGGACAGCACTGATAAGCAGTTGTGATTTTTTTCCTTGCTTGGATGGAGGTTTTTTCACAGCTCAGCCTCTTGGGTTACACCTCATTTGCTCCAGGGGTGTAAAGCAGGAAAGCAGGCAATCATTTTGGTGAGACAGATGTTCTCCTAAAACTCCAGGTCCTGGAAATACACCAGAAATGTCAATTCTCCTTGATAAATGATATGTGTTGACCGTAAATCATGAGATCACTTAGTAATAGAGGCATTAGCATGCCAGGATGGCTGAGGAAGGAGATCCATCCAGGTAATCAACTTGAAGAGTTTGGAAGTGGCAAGGATGATAAAGGTCCTCTTTTCTTGCTGTCATGGCATCACTCCATTCCAAAGAAATTTTGTTGCCATATGGTCATAAATGCAGTGAGCATCTGTGTTCAAATCAGTTAATTTCCTTTGGCATGAGTTATCATGAGTCTGCAAGTTGTGCTTTGTCCAGGCAGATTTTCTTCCCACTCTTCTTGTGCTGCTTGAAGGACGAGGCTTCCCCAAGGCAAAGTGAGAGCAAATGGGATTGGAAGGGCACCAAGGAGACCAGCTCAGCCTGTACTATTCCCCAAGAAACAGTGACAGGATGCGGCATTCCCAATTCTGCCCAGTATCTTTCCGTGCCAACGTTTACACTTTCCGTTCACTGGCATTTTTCTTACTCCAGCAGCCATGGGAGAACCATGCTGAGACCTGGACTATATTGTATGTGGGCAGAGAGGGTGGATTTATGATTGAGGGTAGGAGTGTGTCCTCCTTACAGGGCAATGGGGCACAGAGAAATGGGAAGGCAAGCTCCTCAAAAGTGTGTAGACACATCCTAGACGTGGGAGATCTGGACCTGAGGGTAGGATGAAGAGCAGGGACCAGCCAGTCAGATGAGGGCAGCCGTGAGAAGGGCTGAGACAGATCTGAACACAGCCTGAGGTTGTTCAGCGCTCCGTAGCTGCAGTGCAGGGTCCCCGAGCCCGGCTAGCCGGAGCAGAGACGTCCTGCTGTTCTAGAGCAGGCGGTGGTTTGGGTGATGTGGTCAAGGGATTAAGGCAAAACCACCAACTTCATTTACCCTCTGGGAGGCTGGGAAAAGCAGGTAGAGGGCAGAGCAGCTTGTGCACTAACCTCTCGGTGCTTTCCCAGCTTGCGGCCAGAGTCCTATTTCATCCAGCCAGCTCTTCCTTCCCCTTCACATCAACTCCTTTCCCCCCCAGCTGTCTTCTTCATCTGTGTGCCTTTTGGGTCTCCTCCTCCTTTCACCTTTCTGTCTTCACCCCCTCTTGATTTGATTGTCCCATTCTGCTATTTACAAGCTCAGTCTTTAAAAAGAGTAAGACATCTCACGAGCTTGATTCCCATCCTGTGTTAGGTGGGGTGGGGTGAGGGACACACACACACACACGCATTGGTAGGACAGCAACGCAGAGAGCTCAGCTCAGCCCCCACCTGCTTGAGCTCTTAAATCTGAATTCCAGCCCTCATTTCAACATCACCAGGGGGTTATTTGCCAGGGGGTGAGAGAGAGATGGGTCCACCATGGGGCGCAGCAGAGCTCAGGGGTAAGAACAGGAATCCTTGCGGGCTTACATCTGGTCCCACGACAGGTGGGTAAGCCTGATGCTTAACTCCCCCCCAGACATGCCCTTTGCTGCTGTTGTACCCTCCCTGTTCGCACGCCCTGAGAAAAGCGGCCACAGCCAGCCAAGGGGAAGAGACATCAGTCCCACTGCAGACCCAGCAGTAGTGGGGCTTCAAATTTGCTTTCTCCTGCCCGGACCTGGCCTGTCCATGAGTCCAGGGTCTCCTGCTATGAAACAACCTTCCTCCTCTCTCCCATCCTCTTCACCACTCCTGTGTCCTGAGCAAACCACAGCTCCGTAGCTTTTGCCATTAGCTGCTGGCAGTGGATCGTGCCTCTGCTGCTTTCGCTACTGTATCTCAGGCTGGGCCAATTGGCACTTGGGCTTTATTTATTTTTAAATCTTTCCAGCATTAACCTGAAAGGAAATAAGTTTCAAACCACATTTCCCCCCCCCCCCCTCTAATGTTGGAAATAATGCCTATTCAGTTAGATTAAATCCCTCCGGGCAGAAAAAGTACCACTCCCTGCTCTCCCCCCCCCTCCCTGAGTTAGGTCCCCTTTGCCACAAATTGTCCCCAACTGATTTTTTTTATTGTTGTTGTTTACGTATGGTTTTTATGCCAAGGCACTGATAACGTGTAGGCAGGCAGGCAGAGGGTAAGTAGCACGGAGGTAGTAGGAAATTAAGAAAGGGAATTAGATTATTTGGGTAGTGGGCAAATCCAGCATTGCCCAAATTAGAAGAGAATAAACACTGTTTATCTGTATTTACTCTGCTCTGTCTCTCCAAGAGGGAGATGCTGTAAGCCATTACTGAAATATGAAGTGCCAGACCCTCACAGTTCAAGCACAAATGCAGAGCAGCTTTTTTTTTTTGGGGGGGGAGGGATGTATTTTGCCTAAAGTGGCAGCTTCCAGAGTCAAGTAGTGGGGTCACAATCTCCTGAACCCAACAAGGAGTTTTGCTTCCAAAGGTATGTGTGCCCGGAGTGGCTGCAAAAGCCGGTGTGCACATCCAGCAAATCGCAAGCATACCTGTATTTCTTCTGTGAAATACAGCCAGTACGGGGCATGGTGAATCACCAGCTGAGCTGCAGCCTAACAGATCCTACTTTGCTATGGGACTGGCAGCAGACCCAGTAACAGAGATTGCACAGGGTACATTTTGTCCAAGACAGCACATACAAATCCCTGGTCCTTCCATACTTGCCAGGGTTCGTCTGGACCTGAGTAAACCAGCAGGGCCCAGTGGCCAGGAGATGCGGGGCTTGTACAAACACTCACTTGCAGAAGTGTAGGAAAACAGAGAAGACAAACTCAATATCTAAACCCAATCACAAAATAACCAAAGAAAATCCATCCTCTCTTATCTAAAGGAAGGTGATTCTGTATATAAAAAACAGGAGTCAGGATCTCAATTCTTCACCATCCCATGTTGCCACCCCACCACTGACCAACCTCATGCGATGCCTCGTGTTCCCAACCACCTCCACCTTGCCACCTTTTTCTGCTTCTGAGCAATTCCCCATCACCAGGAGCTCCTGAATGACCCAGTTTTGGCTCAGCCCATGGTGAAGGCTACACCAGCTCCTGCCAAAGGCAGCTGAATCCCTACTCTGAGGCATTATTTAGTTGTGCCACCCCTGTCTGCATGCCTGGCATCAACACCCCATTGTCCTTAACCCAGCCAGATGCTCTGACATCAGTAGAGGCATGCTCATCTGTGGCAGCTGCAGGTCTGGCCACTTGACTAGATTAATGTCCTAATCCTAACAGCTATCTTCAGCCTTACAGAGTTTAGGAGAGGTGTTCTCCATCAGCAAGGCTGGAATGAAGCTTTAATTTCATTTCCTTCCCACTCACGCCCTCGGCTCAATTGCAGTCTCTGTTGCAGAAAAAGAACTTGGTTTATGACCCAGTATTGCTTGGTTTGGCGGTTCAGTTAGACCCTTCACCCAGCTCTCCTAAGGCGCCGTTAAATGAAAACCTTCGAAAAGTTCTGTTGCACTCCCCAAAGCCGAGTAACTGTTGATTTCTGCATCCCCATCCCACCTCAGTCCATCTGGTTCACTCCTCACAAAAAGACAGCACTACGATCACCCTTCCAGAGGTGATCACCAAAATCAGCAGGGCTGGTTTGGGGTCTCATCTCCATGGCCAGCTCCACCTACGTCCCACCCTGTTCCCCACATCCTTGGGACCCACCTCCCTTTTCCCTCTGTATCACTATCACTGATGCTTTCATTTTCACATTTACCTTCTCCACATCTTTCTCCTGAGCCCCCCTCCTGCCCGCACCCCCTTTCTGCTTCACGCCAGCGATTACCTGGTCCACTGCTGTCCAAGATGGTGATTACCAGCAGCCCCCTTGCCTTGGGCCCATCAAGCAGCTGTGATGCTCTCAACCCCGACCAAGGAATCTGTTTGCCTTTAGCTATTTTTTGAGCCGCTGCCAGGGAAGTTTCACAAAAAGGATAGTGTTATTTCTGAAAATGAGACCCATAAACAAGGATGAATATGACCTCCCCGTTGAGATTTGGGGTTTACTTTAGTGGCTGGGAGATCAGCCAATGAAATGGAAATACCAGAAAACATTATCATAATTACCCCATGGCCTCCTCTGGGGGCAAGGGAAAGAGGGGGGAAAAAAAAAAAAAAAGAAAAAGCTGAACCAAAACTGATTTAACAGCTTCTGGACAGCATTGTCTTTTTACCCTTCTCTGCTTGGCTTGTCTCCGTCTCTGCATTTCTGCTTTCTCTGAACAAGGGGGTGAAAAAAACCCAACCAACCATTCCTAGATCTTTTCCCCACAAGAAATTTTATTTTTCTGGGAAAAAAAAAAAAACACACAAAAACAAAGAAAACACCAAAAAACAGTCCTGGGAAGCTGAGCGGTGATAAACTTTGAGAAAGAGTAGCAGATGAGTTTTGATTGCAGAAGTGGGGAGGTGGGGGAGGAGCCCCCATCCCTCCCAGCTGCACCTTGTTGGTCACGGCAGGAGTGAAGGGCAAAGCTGTCCTTCTGCGCCCGCCCGTGCAGTGCCCAGCCCGTCTGCATCCCTTGAGCTTGCATAAGGTGGATGCCAAGTGAGCTCAGTGCCAGAATTTATGCTGAAGCAAGTTAGGGAGGGCTCATGAAAAGGGATTTGCTGTCAGCTCTTTCAGAGTGATTAACTTCCACAGGGGCACAATGACCTCATACTTCCAAATAGTTGGATTTTGGAGATATACCTGTCTGGGACACTATTTCTGACTTGCCTCAGATGCTTCTCTTGCCTTCAGAGCTCACGCCAGCAAAAGCTCAGCTCCTAAACCCCACAGATCATCTCAGTGCTGCTAACATGACCAATTACTGCAGTCACCAGCTGCCCAAAGGAAAAAAAAAAAAAAGGAAAAAAAAATCTCCACAGCTGATCTGATTTATTTTAGGTGGTGGCTTGAGGATGGAATGAATTTCAGCTGATCTGTGTAGCTAAACACTCAGTGACTATAAAGGGAACTCTAGGTGATAGCTCAGATTGGTAAATCTCATCCTGGATGTCCTTAGTTGGCCAGAAAGGCAGGTATTATGTTAGCAGTTATTATGGTGTTTGTTCCTTTCTGTTGGCTAATGAGATCTGCAGGATGAGAAGTGTTGGGCTGCAAATGGGTGGGCTTATAGCAGAGATTCTGGGGAAAAGATGAGTGAAATGTTGAATATGCAAACCTTGGTGAGTCGTTGCTGTAGCACTCACTTGAATGAAGCACTTCTTGCACCTCAGACCTACTTTTTCATGGCCCTGAACAGCAAGCGTGGAGAATACACAGAGCAGATTGTGTTGACCATCTCAAACTGGACCATACCTTGAATGTACGTGTATGGTCCTGGGCACTCAGCAGGGCATGAGGTTTCTGTGGCCTTAGAAAAATAGAGGCCTTATAGATACATATGAAAATAGCCTTATGCAGTCAATTTTCTGCCCTAAGAGGCCATCCCCAGGAGCTGATGCTTTAGGACGTTTAGAGAAAGAGACAGCTTTTCTGGTTGTTGCTTTCCAGCATTTGGTGATCAGCAGCTTAAGACCTTCCTGAATCAGAAATTTGCATCCAGGCCACAGTGTTTAACAGCTGCTGATGGATTTGTCCTTTATTAATGTGTGTAATCTCATTCTGAATCTACTGATGTGATTTGCTTACATGCATTGTCCTGTTTCTTTTAGACCTTGTTCTCTTTGTCTTGTGCCTCCCAGGTCTCAAATTCTGCAAAACTGTGACTAATTAGCCCCCTTTCTCTGCACCACCCAGTATCTTCCAGACACCGCTCGTACTAGTGTCTCCAGCCCAATCTCTCTCCCATCCCAAGAGATCCAAATTCACTCTAAAGCAGTGGCTGCTTCACCAGCAGTAACTCCTACCTGTTATGAACTCCTGCAGCCCATACCTCAGCACTTCTGAAAATGAACTGCTTATTTTTCTAACTAGGGATATTCAGATTCCAAAAAGTTGGCATACACAACTGCTAATGATTTTAGCAAGGTTGTTCCCACCAGTATTTTTGGATCGGGTGTTGAGATTCTTTGTCAAAAGAGAGAGTTGCGCCCAGCCAGATGCAAGTGTGTCTAATATCATGAGTGCAGCTATGTTGCGAAAGCAAATGTTCCTGTGGATTTCTTTTAACCTTTGACAGCCAGAATGGAAAGGTCTCTTCTCCCAAGTAGCAGGTGGTGGGACAAGAGGAAATGGACTCAGGCTGGGTCAGGGGAGGTTTAGATTGGATATTAGGAAAAATTTCTTCACCGAAAGGGTTATCAAACATAGGAACAGGATGCCCAGGGCAGTGGTGGAGTCACCATCCCTGGGGGTACTCAAAAGATGTGTAGCCGTGGTGCTGAGGGACATGGTTTAGTGGTGTTTTTTTGGCAGTGTTGGGTTGATGGTTGGACTCGATGACCTTAAAGGTCCCTTCCAACCTAGATGATTCTATGAGTAGGGTAGCATTGTCTTAAGATCAGAAGATCCACAGCAAGAAAATCAGATGCACAGGAAAAAGCGGTATGGAGCAGTTAAAAGCGCTCCAGCAGCTGACAGGTCCAAAGGTTTCCAGCTGTGGGTGTCTGCCCTGTCCTACCTACTGTAGGTAGCAGTCCTAGGTAGTACCTACCAAGGCTGAGCCATTTCAGTGTCCAATCAGGCAGCTTACTGCTCAGTCCTCTGTCCCTGAAGAGCTTTCAGCCTTGCTGACACATTGAAATGTCTCAGCAAGGGGTTTGACAAGGGGTGGAAAGTGTGGTTGGGACAGGAGGGGATGACAAGTTCAGAATCACCAGCTATCAGCCCAGTTTTGCTTCTTCGGTGTTTAATGTGAGTTATTAAGCAGCAAAAGAGCAGCATTGCCAGACTGCATGGTTTTCCTACAAGTCTCTTGAGAATAGGTGTCTCCTTGAAGTCATAGGATTTGGTAAAAATCTCTGTTCTTATTCATATGTGTGTGTTTACATCCATGTTTCAGCCTCCTTGACCAAGGAGAAACACAGAAATACATGTCCTAAACATATCTCTCAGCATTTATACCAGTTTGGGGAGAGAATGGGGAGATCTCTGGTTTGTTTTGTTTTTTTTTTTTTTTTTTAAATTTCAGAGTGGGGTAACCAGAGCTCAGGGAAGAAGCTGAAAACCTGGGCTGAGTTCAGAACTCTGCCCCAGCCATTCTGCCTGGCTCTGGGCACGGTGCTCGGTGCCTAATCTCCCTTTTGGAGAAGTATAATTTATTTTCTGTGCCTGGCCTGGAGAGCATATGTCCCTCTGGCTGGGAGCTGCCCTACTCTCAGAGCACGGCCAAAGGAGCTTGAGGACTAAGCGTGCAAGGGATGAATCATTTGAAACGCCTGAGGTCAGATTCTACTCCGGCCACTGTAAATCCAGACTAACTCCTCCAGCTTTGGTGGAATCACTCGGGGTTTGTGCAGATATAAATGACAGCAGGATTTGACCCAGAGGTTTTGTGTTTCCAATGAAAGAGCTGAAATGCGGGATGTTGCCTTAAATGTGGACAGGCCGAACATCTGGAAAGGGATGGCTTTGTTTTGCATTAACGTTAACGTGGTTTTGAAACCGACTCCCACTTCTGAAGGATTTTTAGTGTGGATTTTTTCCAAGGACATGAAAAACTAACTTCTGTTTTACTCAGAATCCCCTTATCAGATCTAGCTATCCATCTGTGTGTCCATGACCACACCAGCTGCTCAAACATCCACCGTTCCTCTCCATAGAAGCACACTGGGAAATTGAATCTGAGTTTACTTGTAAGCTGGATTTCATTAACCCTCATTATGTCATTTGTAGTACGTCTTGCTTGAGAACTGATTGGCCTTCAGCTGGCTTATCTTAGTTGCTTTCTGAAGTGTGTTAACTTAAAATGAGTGATGGAACCTTAATCCTGAACAGCAGCGGTTTTGGGGAATACAACGAAATGTCTGTAACCCCCTTTCAGTCTCTGCTTCGGAGGGGTTGAAATGAGCAGCCGCCTCCATAGGTAGGCTCTACGACTTGTCGGCAGGTTTCCTTCTCATCTGCAGAGCACTACTGGCTTCACAAGGTTTCCTATTCTTTCTTTTGCCTGCCTGTACTATGCATTGATGTTTAGACCTGCTCCATCCATCCAATATCCCGAGGTTTTGCATTAGAGACTTACAGTGCCCAGTCTCACCAGCACAGTCAATGTAAGTTAAAAATAAAAAGGATGTTGCTTTGTATAAAACCATACCGCAGCCCTTCTTGGTTATGTTAGGCTTTTATGAGTGAGTACTAAGTTCTGTACGTATCCAGAGAGAGGGAACGTCTGCTCTTGAGCCAGCAATGTGCCCTGGTGGCCAAGAAGGCCAATGGCATCCTGGGGTGCACCCAGCAGAGTGTGGCCAGCAGGGCGAGGGAGGGCATCCTCCCCCTCTGCTCTGCCCTGGGGAGGCCGCAGCTGGAGCACTGTGTGCAGTTCTGGGCTCCCCGGGTCAGGAAGGACAGGGGACTGCTGGAGAGGGTCCAGCAAAGGGCTACGGAGATGATGAGGGGATTGGAACATCTCTCTGATGAGGAAAGGCTGAGGCACTTGGGGCTTTTCAGTCTGGAGAAGAGAAGACTGAGGGGGGATCTTATCAATGCTCATAAATACTCAAAGGGAGGGTGCCAGGGGGATGGGAACAGTCTTTTTCCAGTGGTGCCCAGTGACAGGACAAGAGGGAACGGGCACAAACTTGACCATAGGAAGTTCCATCTAAACTGGAGGAGGGACTTCTTCCCTGTGAGGGTGGCAGAGCAGTGGCACAGCTGCCCAGAGAGGTGGGGGAGTCTCCCACTCTGGAGCCATCCCAAACCCGCCTGGACGCCATCCTGTGCCACTGCTGGAGGTGACCCTGCTGTGGCAGGGGGTTGGACTGGGGCAGCTCCAGAGGCCCCTGTCAACCCTGACCATTCTGTGACTCTCATTGCATTTATAGTCTGATTAATCAAGACAGAGAAATATTAGGGAAACAGAGGCAATGAGAGGAGTGATGATTTATCCCAGCTTACTACATCACTTAATTATTTCAGGCTACTGCTTTGCAAATACCTTCCATTTAGGAGCCCTATCATGTGTTCTATGTAGCTTTGAACTAGCTTTGGGGTGTTCTTGTGGATGATTCTATGACCTCTGGAGATCCTACAAGAGGAGAAGTCTAATCTTCCCAGCGTGATGCTCACAGACTTTTTTTTCCCCTGAGCCTTCGGTCTTTGGGGGGCAGATGCTGTCAGCTCACAGCCCTGCCTAAGGCACATATTGCTGGATTTAGCAAGGATGCTGACAGAGCCTGATGCCATGTGGCCAAGGGTCTGCATGCAGAGGTGGAAATAGCACTTCATTGATGATGGCAGGTTGCAATTCCTAAAGGGGAGAAGAGTCCTCGGTACTTTTAACCCCTGGCAGTATTCTCCAAGAGGAGCGTGTCAGGAAGCACAACATTGCTTTGCCATTTCATGAGTATTAGATTTACTTATGTTTCTATGTACTAAAGGGACAGTTTTTTAAAAATACTATACCAATATAATTTACTAGGGTGTGTTTTTCCTAGCTGCATGCCTGCAAGCTGGGGCACGCCACCCCAGAAAGTGTGACCTTCCTGGGTGCGCATGTGTATGATGTGAGCAATTGCAGTGTGCGCTTCCTTTGCCACATACACAGATGATTTCGTGTGGCATCTTGTAAGAGGTGTTGCTGAGGACACTAATTGCTGAGCGAGCTGAGACACACAGAGCAAGGCTGTGTGATCTTTTCCGTTCAGATCATCTGCGTTACCTGGGAAGTCTGTGTCCTGCTGCTCTTCCCATGTTGAGGGTTAACCTCATTTCTTCCCATCACTGCAGGTGGATGCTGATGATGTCATCACCAAAGAGGAGCAGATCTTCCTACTGCTAAAAGCCAAGGCTAAGTGTGAACGACACCTGAAAGCCAAGGTGCCCAAGGTGCATGGTGAGTGTTCCCACAGCAACTCCACACTATATCGCTGGGGCTGGACCCCTCTTTGCTCAACCCCAGCCCTTCCCCTCAGCCGCATATGCAGAGCTCAGCACATGTGAGGGAGGCAGCTGACAGTGGCCCAACAGACTGCTTTTTTGGATTTGGGTGTGGGGAAGATCTTGCAGTACAAGGTGTTGGAAAGCAAAGTTGTCACAGCCTCTTCCTCTTGCTCCAGAACACCAGATGCCAAGGGGTCAGGAGGACACAAGGGTCATGGTCGTGGGTTTACAGCCCTCATCACTTTACCCAAAACCCAGGCAAAGCATGGGAGATAGGATCAACCATCAGTTCTCCCAAGATCCTTTGCAGTACCACTGGTGGTATGGGAAACAAAGCGTCCTTCCAACACTCCTTCTCTGTTTCCCTCTGACATACTCTCTATATATTCTTCTCAAATGGGCCCAAGCCTAGCTAAACCTCCTTCTTCCACTTCCTTTCTATTTTGGGCTGCAAAATCATTGCCAGATGTAGGGTTGGAGGGAGAAGGAAGGGAGAAAGCTCTCTCATGTGGTTAGCAAAGTAATCATCCCCCATTGGTTTCTTTCATCAATTTTACATGTGTTAATTATTGGCACTGGGGCTGTATGCTGAAGCACCCTGCACCCACCCAGTTAGTCCTGGGTGGGCGTCCTGTCCCATCTCCCTCTATTGCCTGAGAGAAAAGACAAGCCAGAATGCTTCCCACCTTCACTGTTACATCTCAGAGATCTCTCTCCCCACAACCAGCAGTTTGGGAATACCTGATGACATCACCTGGCAAAAGGTCCCCAAAGCCATCTATGAGTTTAGAGCAGAGCTGCCTGCCCACCTGGTGTCCCTCTCCTGCTGGAAATGACAGCAATGGGCCATAAAAGCCCAGCTTTCATTTTATTCCAGGCCTCTGGCTCTACATCAGCCAAAACCTCAAGCCACATCCTCTGTTGCTTCTTTGTCCTGTTCACCCAATGCCCAATTAACACCTCATTAAAAAACATATGTGCAAAGTCATTTCCTTCTGTTGTACTGCAGACCACCTGCCTACCTTGGGATCTGGTGATATCAACCAGCTGGTCTTGCTCTCACACCCTATTTTCGAACTCTTCTCTATGAGACTGACAGTATTTAGTATTGATGTCTCCTTAATTGTCGGCAGCAGTGTTGGCAGGGCTGGGGAGATGCGTATGACTCACAAGCAGACTTTGGGCTCTTTACCAGGGTCAGTCTGATAGAGCAAAGGCATCAAATCACAGGGCTTTGCAAACATGCCCTTGGTCCTGTTTTGAGACCTAGTTCTGCGACTGAGGCCAGCATTACTTCTGTCATTGACTGGAAGAGAAAGAAATCTGATTCATTGTCATTTAGATATCTCATGGACTCAAGTCCTGGCTTTGGAAAATGCTATTCTGAGCTGCTCAGGCAATAAAACTCAGGCTCACTGCTCCATCCTCTATAGCAAGTCTCTGTCCAGTCCCAAATAGTACAGCAAAGAGGAGGAATCATCTTGATTTCAGTACTCACAGCAGTATATTCAAGGCTTTAAAGACTCAAGGTAATAATTAGCAATAGGTATTTACATCAAATTAATCTGCAAGAGGTCCACTAATCCGAAGGCCAAATGAATTCTGATTTAATCTTTCCCAAGATGTATTTTTTCAAGATGTTGTGAAGGAATCTCCAGTGGCAGCACCTCCGTAACACCCCAGAAATTCCCTCTAGCACTTCATAAACAAGGCAGCAAGTTGCCAGACCATCTCTGAGATGGTATAAAGAGTCGATGGGTGCAGGTAGAGGATTTTGCTATTTCAAAAAGATCTTCCCATCTTGCAGAAGAGTTGCCATCTGCAGATTTTTAGACTACAGATGCCCTTGGACACATGAAATGATAATGTTACGGGGTATTTGTGAACAGGCAAATTCAATCTTCGATTTGCAGTGTGTTTGCTCCTTCATGCTGCAGGAATCGAAGGAGATGCGTAGTTTTAGATCCTCTTGTGGGGTGAGGGGTGCCAGAACAAAAGGCTGTAATCTGCGCTGTGTTAGCTTTAATGCAATTAATTGCTTGGCTAAGGCTCAGAAACTTAGTTTTTGCACAAAGGCTTCGGAGCCTAGGGTGAAAAGTAGTTAGGTCCAGTCTTTTCCTCTTTTGATGATACGCAGACTGGGTCCTGGTTTCTATTTCTGCTAATCACTCAAGGACATATGGGTCTGTGCCCTTCTTAGCCAGATGGAGGACCTCATCCCATTGCCTCTTCCCTCTCTACAGACGCAAAAGAAAAAGCCTGGGAAGGGCAACATGGTCTTCACAATTAAGATGCACCAGCCCCCACTTGCAGACAATATTTATGGGGGCAAAGTGGTTGTGACTTGGAGCAATGTAAATCCTGGGTGGCCACCCCAAGCCTTCAGGCTGTCTCCTGTGACGTCACTCAGAGTATTCCTGAGCAGCACCCACTTGGGTGGCAGGAGTCTTCTAACTGCCATGGAGGACTTGGGTTGTGTTATCACCCTGCCAGGTCCCCTGTCTCTCTTGGTTTTGGGTTTTTAGTGGTGTAGGATAGAGTTGTCCTTCATGATGCATTTGTTTTTTGGCTCTGCACAACCTAGTCTTTCCTGGAAGGAAAATAAGTGGCTCTGCAGGCAGGCAGAGAGCTGCGCCCAGGTTCATTTGACCCTCTGCTTGATAATAATGGCAGCCCATGGCCTTGATGTGCCACTATATCTATACCAAGTCTACCTGCTGGCAATGCAGACTGGTGGTCCCCACGTCAGATGCACAAAGGACCTCATCTCCTTGCAAGGTCTTCCTGATGTCAGCCAGCCATGCTCCTTGCTATCTTGACATCTCCTAGTCCCTCCTGAAAGCACAGCTGGAGGCTCAACCCCTACCCCTGCGTTTTATTTCTCTTTTCAGCAGTGTGATGAATAAGTCCCGCTCTGAAGGCTGCTTCTGCCAGTGTAGAACAGACTTATTTTATTGGAGGTGGTGCAAGCCCTGCTGAGAAGTGTGTTTGGAGATCACAGGGAGCAGCACAACCCTTGGCCTGAAATGATTTATTGATGTGGCTGGTATTCAAAGGGAAACAGGCACAAACGGGAACATGCACAGTCTAACCCCTTTAAAATATATTTTTTTTTAAATCTAACAAGAAAACAAAACAAAACAAAACAAAAAAAAACCACAAAAACAATGAAAGTGACCCCAAAACGAAACAAGTCAGCCCCAGCTCAAGGTATGCAATGCAGGAGGCAGCATACACTTCTGGTTCAATTTGCCTGTGTTACATTTAGCTTCTGGAAGTCTTCTAAATGGGAGAACCTGTCCCCATGCGGTCGATAAATGGCCATAAGAATCATACATGAGACCCTGGAAAGTTTGCACAATCTGCCTTCTCTGTCCGTAATACTGCAGAGCTACTCCATGGCATCCTGGAGGAATTCAAGGTCAAATGATCTGCCTTGCAAAAGGGGGTAAGGGAGTACAGTTTCACCTGATGTGACAGTGGTACAATGAACTTCAGCTGAAGAAGTCAACCATAAAGCAAAAGTCATGGTCATCGGGACTGTTATGAATTTGAGCCAAGGTTGTCACAATGTTGGTGATAGTTATGCGAAGCAGAGGTGGATTACTGGTGGCCTTGAACATCTGAGCTCCTTCTAGAGTTGGTGGACAGAGAAGAGTATCTTCTGGGGTGGCATCTGCCTCCCACCTGTCTCCAGATGTCGGTCACAGATTAAACCTAGGATTGCTGATTTAGATGGCCCACTTAACGCTTATGCTGCAGTATGATATGGTTACTGATGATGATGGTGTGATCCCTAGGAGGGTAGCCTAGCACTAAGATAGCTTACCTGAACATGTGGTGGGACCTCCATCTTCAGAGGTTTTCAAGAGCTGGATTGACAAATCCATGACTGGCCTGACCTCATGCTGGTTTTGAAGGCTGAAAGTTGGACAAGAGAAGTTCCGAGGTCCCTTCCAACAAACATTTCTATGATTAGTCCCACTGAGGGGATTTAGGATCACAAGCCAACAGCATTGAGGTTCCTTGTGGGCGGGATTGTTTCTTCCCTGTAGACTTCAAGCCTCAGTTGTCAAAGATTGGTGAGTGCCTAACTACAATGCAGCAGGTGCAGAGCTGGAGAAGGAGAGAAGGGGAGATCTGGGCAATGCATCTGTCTTTTACTTTGGAAAAGAAGAGGAACGTTGCATGTTGCCTCTCTCTTTTTCTTCTTTTTCTTGTTTCCTGTTACCTCACGTGTTCAAATCTGTGCTTGGTTTGTCATTCCAAAGAAGGAAAAAGGACAAGCCCCCAATAAGGCAGCAGTTTTGGGGAGATTATAAGGGAAGCACAACATACAGTCACCAAAGGATGAGACTTTCTTACATAGTTGTTTGTGCTGAGGGAAAAGATTCACCTTCAGCTCTGTTTGATATGGTATTACTTCCCAGAAACAGTGTTTTACTGCCTCGAGTGTCAAAGGTGAAAAAGGAGACTGAAATCTCTTCCATTAGTTCTGCTTCACTATGTCTGAAAGTACCAAAAAGATGATCCTTAAGGTCCATTCCAACCTAAACCATTCTATGATAAAAAGCACTGGTGCCAGAGCTGGATCTCAGTTTCCCAACCTCATGATGTCTTCTAGACTTGGTGTCATTTTGGGACCGTTATAGCAGCTTTCAGTATGGAACAACTCTAACTGTGGGACACACCTGCAGACAGCCCAGTGGTGTAGAATGTTTGGGAAAGGAGAAAGTTCCTGCTTAAAACACTTGGCCTGAGTCAACCAGGAGTGTCTTTGGACTTGAGAGTCCCACCTCTCCAGGGAAGCTCTTAACCACAGACATCATAGGAAAAGAGGCTTTTGATCCCATGGCTGTTTTAGAGCTGCTTTGTACTGCATGCTTCCACAAGCTCTACAACAAGTGAAGATTGCTGTGCAGCTTGAGGTCTGGCTTTCACATCTCTGCTCTGGGGTTTTGTCCTGCACCCCTCAATGTTCAATGTTATAGGTAGTGGACGGGCTTTGAGAGAGACATCCACTGCTATGGGCACTCAGGGATACTTCCCTCTCATGGCTCTCTAAGCCATGAGAATTAGGGGTCTGCACTTCTGCAGACAGCTTCTGCTTCTCCAAGGAGCCTTCTGAGGACCTCTTCCTGCAAACCTGCTCTCATCAACACTTCAAGTTCGTACCTGGATTTGAACCAGACTGAATGAAGCACTGTTTTTCCCCCAGCTTGGAGGCAGCCAGATGGAAGGTGTGAAGAGGCAGCAGCAATGTCTTTTCTCTCAGACAAGAAGATGGAGTCCCATGGACTCCTAACTGCATGTCGTCTTGAACTGGTTCTACAGGGCATGTCTGTGGCGAAGGGAAGGAGTGACGGCAGCATAAGCCTATATCCTTGACAAGACAGTTTGGCTAACAAGGGCCGAGCAGAACTCAGTTACGGTGGCAGAGGTGCTAAGGACCTGTGTGTGTACACAGAGGCCAGTTTTATCATCAAAAGCATGACTTATTTCGCTGTTTCAAATAGTATGCAAGTATGGGCAGGGCCAATGGCACAACTGATGAACCTCAGACAGAGCTTTTTGGAGGAGGTTTGTTTTTCTGCTGGATCAGCTTCCTGATCTGGTTCACCATGCAGCCACATAAACAAAAGAGCCATCGCGGGGAAAGGAGCGGTGCCAGGAAAGGAAGGTGTTGGTGTAAGCAGCGCTCCATTGAGCGTTACCTGCTGAACGCCTGATGTTTTGAAAACCCAAGCCGACTTATCCCCCATTGCCTTCTCTCCTTGCTCCCATGCGGCCCCACTTCACACCAAGGTGTGTATACATCCACTTAGTGCTGTCAGATCCTGTCCTGCCATCACCCTTGACCCAAGCCTATCCCTGTTCATCAGAAGGTGCCAGACACCACCTGGCAGAGGGCTGCTTGGATCCTGCCTCTGCCTGGGTGTGATTGCAGCCCAGTGTTGTGATTTATGCAACTCCATAGTAGTAAAAGATGTGTGTTTTTGGAAGCAGTGAGGGAATTTGGGACACCTTGATTATTTATTATTATTATTATTTTTTTAGATAGAAAGAAATATCACGTAAGCTGGCATGAAAGTTTGGTAGGGCTGCTGTCCTCATTCTTGGGAGCTGACGCACAGGGATATTCAACGCCTCGCCTCCGATCTCAAAGGAGAGTCTGTGGCAGAGCCAAAATTTGGATTCTCATCTCCTTACTCTTCAGCCAGGGCACAAGCCACAAACCACATTTCCTTTTGTCCTGGAATTCAAGGTGAGGCTCCAAAGATTCAAATCCAGGTGGACAGAAACTGATGAAAATCTTTGGACGAATCCCACTTGACTGAAAGTCAAAACTCTCGTCATCGCTCCTGCTTTAAAGCCTCCGGTTTTGTTTTGAAATGAGGAAAACACATTTGAAATTTCCTGCAGTGCAATGGGTACCTAGGTTCTCTTCCTCTCTTTCCCGTCTCATTGCTGAGTGCATTTCATGGGCCAGTTCTTTTCCTGGTATAAACTGGCAGATTCCCATTCAGTTTAGTGAGGGCATTGATTTATCGCAAATTCATTGATTTCTCCCACAGTTCAGCACGGCAACTTACTTTTTTTCCTCTCTGATATTCATTCAACAAACATTTTAAAAGGGGAAAAACCCAAATTTCAGAGGTGTCAGTGGGTCTTAAGAGATGAGAGGTCTATTAAACCCACAGTTTTCTTTTCTTCAGCCTGCACAATTATTAGGCAGTGCTATATGCCTCACGGTGCAGTGCTGAAAGGCAGCACTTTCCAGAGCAGTTCCTATCAAAGTGGCCGGAGAGTGGTTACGTTGCTCTCCCAACCAACCTGCACCCTCACAAAGCTGGCCAACACTCTCTTGGTCTTTGTGCTAAAAGGACTGATCTTAAAGTAGCTCCAGCTACTAAAATTGGCCATAAAAAAAAAAAAAGTATAGCAGGCCTAAAACTTGAACTGCATGCTGTGAAAAAAAGAAAGAATTGATGGGAGTATGGAGAGTAGTGATGTCCACCCATCTTGTAGAGACCGGAAGGAGATGTTCATTGGAAAAAGAATTCCAGAGGCTGGAAGGGATGTTCGCCATCTTTCTCGATTTTTAACTTTCTTCTGATGCCTGACCCATGCTCTGAAAGACCAGGCAATTTATCTGTCAAGTGGAGTATTCAAATATGCTATCTGCTACCATGGTTCAGAAATATCTTGTTCAGTTGAAATAAACCAGATGCAATTTAATTAGATATGTGTCGAAGCTGCATTTCAAGAGTTGAATTAGGGACTAAGGAGCATCAGAGTGAACAAGAGATGTGCCAAGCGTTTCTGGAGAGTGGGAACATGTGGCTGTTACATGTGTGATTGCTAGCAGGCTTGATAGTCCAAAGGAAAGTCCTAGCAAAAAAAAAAAGGTAAAAAATTGATAAAATTCCAAACTTTCATCAGCAATAATGAACCACTGCTTATGTGAAAAAACTCCCAATTCCCTTCTTTTTCCCCTTAAATATTAACTTTTAGTTTTATGCTAGCTAGGTTGAGACTTCTCCTGTCCTCCTAGGACAGATCACGTAGACAGAGCCATCTCCCCCTGGCCATCTCCCAGGTGTATCTCTGAGATTGAGGACCTGCCGTGGACTCTGATCCATGGGGTGACATGGGCACAGCCCCACATGGACCTCTGCCATGGGGAGACAGGGCAGAGCCAATCCAGAGTGCTTCCACACAGCCCTGTCTCAGGATATGTGTGTCATCTGCCACTTTTGGCTAAGGCACTGAGGGACGGAAACCTGAAATATTAAAACAAAAAGAACCCAAAAACCTGTCCCCACAAGCATTTGGCTTCCTTTCTTCTTTTCTCTCTTTTTTTTTCTCCCCCTTTTTTCTTTAAATTTAGTCTCTAGATGAAAGCCTTTTGGAAAGAACAGGAAACCCTAAAATTTCTCTTCTACATACACAAATATTACATTTCAGCTGTGGTGGGCAGCCTGATGCCACCCCAAAGTTAAACCTGGAAGGGGATGAAGTGAAATTCCCAGCCGTAAGCCATCAGACCTGATTTTTATTTTTTTTTTTTCACCCATGAATTAAAAGCCTGTCTTTCCCTGGTTTGGAAAAGGAGATGGGACATTTTGTGGGAGAAAAGACATTTTTACACAAACCTGTTATTAGCAAAGGCCATCGGCAATCCTTTCTCAGAGTCCTAGGTGTTGCAGCTTGCCTCAAAACGGCTTGTTTTTTTAATAAATAAACCTATTTGCTAGGGAAAGGGGTTATTTTTAGTTGAGAAGCTCTGTGTATTTACCCAAGGTGTGTGGGTTGCCCATCCGAGTTTATGGCTCCATTGTCCCTAAAGGACCTATACCCAAGCCCAGGCGCTCTCTGGGCTTGCAGAAGCACAGGATCTGCTCCTGGTTTTCTCTCTGGAGGCTCAAGCACCATCTCCTGATCAGCCAGTCTGCCAGGGTACCCTCAGAGGTTGTAAGTAGCCTCAGCTGCCCTAGAAGTTAAGGGAGACAAACGCATCCAGGGCACTCAGAATTTGCCCTAAACCTCGATAAACCCTGTATCTCCTACTCTTTCTAGCTTCTCCCTGTTTCTATTCTCAGTCCTTGTGGCTCAACGATGCAGGGCCAGAACTTTGGCCCAAATACTGTTTTGTAAACAACCAAACCATCCCTTGCTAGCATGCTCTCAGCACAGTTTTGGCCTGGGACAGCTGTCACTGCCCCGGTGGACACCATTGGGGTCAGCATGGACCAGGAGACCTTTCTAGATGGCAGCACAGACAAGACTATTCTTCTGGGATGTGTATGAGGGGGAGTTCATATTTGTGGATATGAGTTATGCTGGGCTTGCAGGGCCTAAAAATAGGCTATGGTCCGTTGTAGTGACTAGTAGAGATGTAATCGGTGAGTCTTGGTCAAACCTGGGTTTTCTGCTTGCATCTGTGGTCCTGGAATGGGTCAAAAGAGCACTGAAACCATACAGAGAGATGTCATCGCCCACGCAACCCCTCTACCGCAGCTACCATTCAAGTCAGCAGACTGCAATGACTAGCAAGGGCTTGCAGCTCTTCACCGATGGCTACTTGCCAGGTGTGCCTGAATTAGAGCTAGGATGAGATAGGAAATACCAACAGCTGGCCTCTACCGCCAAAGGTTTATGGGCCAAGAGCTTCTAATCCCATTGAGAAATGTCTACTGAGCAGCTATACGGGTCTTGCAATGCACAGGAGGAGTAAGTCTCAGGAGTTATGAGAGGCATAAATGCTCCATGTGTTGGATATGCAAAGTAACATGGAGAAAGACTGAAAAACAGTGCATAGAAGTGGCTAAACTGCAATGCTAATTATAAACCTTATTTCTACGCTTATTTTAATGACCAGCACTATACCGTCTCAGAGGGAGATCTGGAGAGTTTTGGAAGAACTAGAGGGACTGAATGAGGAAAGAAGGGTGCCTGGGCTGAGCCAGGCCGGTAATGGCAGGTCGGGTGTTAACAGATGGGACGTTGAAGGTGATATTTCTTCTTTTGAGTCGTGAGTGCAGTGAGTGGACAGACAGCATGTGACGTCAGGGTAGCCAGCTCTCTGGAGCTGTGTCATGCTAGCAATTGTCTGGTAGCACTCGTAACCTTGTGACTTTCCCATTCTGCCCACAGGTGAGTAAAGAGGCAGTGGGACTTGGAACAGCCCCTGGCACATGCATCGTTCCCCTCCAAAGTCCAGTTTCCCCAGGGCTGAGCATGCAAGGGGCGTTGTGCCCACTAAACACTGGTGTGCAGGCCG
Source organism: Pluvialis apricaria (assembly GCA_017639485.1). NCBI lineage: Eukaryota > Metazoa > Chordata > Aves > Charadriiformes > Charadriidae > Pluvialis > Pluvialis apricaria. The sequence continues at coordinate 2,234,316 of CM030008.1, read as the reverse complement.
GCAACAATCTCTGAGTAGTAACAGGCAGGATCTACATCCATCCAGCCCATCTCCTTGCCCTCCCCTCATGCTGGCCAGCACGCAGTACCCATACAGACAGAGATGTTCGGAGATGCGTGTACTGACCCAGGGCACACTGCGCACAGCTCTGCTGAGACGCACTGCAGCGCTGCATCCTCAGCTACCCATGGCAATGCCCTCAGATGCAGGCAGAGCATCTTTCCCCAAAACAGACATATGCTTCCTCTGCATTGCACACCTTGGGTCAACAGCAATACACACCCCTTCCTACAGTTGTCAAGGCCAGGTTGGATGGGGCTTGGAGCAACCTGGTCTAGTGGAAGTGCCCATGGCAGGGGGGTTGGAACTAGATGATCTTTAAGGTCCCTTTCAACCTAAACCATTCTATGAGTCTATAGATCTATACATATACACATGCATGCACTCACCATACACACAGGCTCTGACAGCCAAGTTTGAAATGCATCTGCAGCACCAAACCCCCCCATACAGAGGCACTGGCCCTCCAAGCCTCCCTTTTCCCCCCTCCTGTCCCAAAATGCTGGGTCATTTTTTTGGTTGCTCCTCCCTGCCTGTTTCCAATCCACCAAATGTCCTTCCCGTAATAGAGTGACCACAATTGCACACCGTATTCCAAATGTGGTCTCCCTGGTGCCTTGCACGGTGCCAGAATAAGTCGGGCTGATTTATATTCCATACCCCTAGATAAACACCTCGAGACCGTGTTTGCATTTATCCAGCTGCCAAGCAGCCTTGCAGATGGTTTTAATGTGTTCTCCACATGCATGTACCGCTTGCACAGAAATCAGAATTGAGACTGGGGGGGAAGGAGAGGAGGGAGGAGGCAAGGGAAAAGTAGGAGGTAGGAGAGAATAGCCTTCACTGCACCCTGGGGATACAGCAGTGAGCAGACATGGCCCAAATATGTCTCTTCTTTCCTCTCTCTTCCACCAAAGCAACCTGCAGCGTGCTGGGATTTCTGACTAGGCTCAGGTGGGCAAGCAGAGAGGAAGAAAGAGCAAAATGAGAGATGCATTGTGGCGCAGCCCTTTCACAAAGCACTCTGTGGCCGGCCTTTCTGCCTTCGAATCCCCAGCAGTGAGACCGAGCAGAGCGTCGGCTTGCTCCATCCGTAATACCATATTGGCGTGTGATAACAGCTACTGTTTCCACTCCCCGAGATTTCAACCCTCAAGAGCTAAGGAGAGCTGCAAGGCACATCTGTTCTAAAACTACGGTAATCTGTACTACTATAACTACTCTGTAGTACAGTACTACTGTAAGGGAGTATTCATGACAGTCCAAGCAACGGTGAGATGAATGGGTACACTATAATAGTAACCTTCAGGCACTGAGGCACATGCCCTGCCTGGAGGTTTTTACAGTCTTGCCTTAGAAGATGGGCAAAGATAGTCTGTGATAAAACGGCATGCAGATGCAGAGAAATAAGTCAGATTTTCTGACTTGAAGGCTTATACCTGCCCTGTTGTGATCGATATTGGAGGAACATGTCATCTAGCACATTTCACCGAGGTGCTGGTAATGTCGAGTTAGATGGTGAACTGACACGTTTCCAAATGCCTCGTCTTCTCAAAGTGCTTATTTCATGATGGTGGTATCTCCTCTGCAGAGCTGAGTGAGGAGGAGCTGTCTGCTGGTGACCTGAGTCCCTGCCCCAGCGCAGCCCTGGGAAGGCAGTGGGTGAAAGCAGCGTTTAGCACCATCTGTCCCAGCACATATCCCTCAGACGGCAACCTGGATTTCAGTGAGGGCTTTGTTCCCTGAACCTTTGGGGCTGCCTTCAGCTGAAGCTGAGGACTTGAGTAAGCTGGACTGATAGGCTGAGAGGTAAAGAAAAACAGTCTTACAGAAAATATATCAGTAAACTAGAGGAGGTGACCCTTATTGGTGCAGGGATGTAGCGGTGGAAAGAGAGGCTGAGCTCTGCTATGGCTCAGCTTGTCTTGAGGAAGTGATGAGCTTGAGCGTCTCAAGACCAAGAGATGAGAGCACAACAGTTGCATATGGGAGCTGTGTTGGCATCTTTTACCCAGGAAGGAAGGGACAAAGGAGGAATCTGGAATCTGTTTTGGAATCTCACTTGTCCTTGGAAGTGATTGCCTCCAGGGCAAGTATGGTTTCCGAGGTCTGGAGTGGAGGTGGGTAGCCAGCTGGAAAACTGGGGTGGGAAGCACAAGTGACTCTGCCAATCATGAGACAGCAGCATACAGGCTATTGAGGTAGGATCAAGATGCACTGACCTGTCCCAGGGCAAGGATGGCAGCAGGGCTCAAGAGTGCGACACACAGAGGAAGCTATGAGTGACATGGTGCTCTCCTCCTAACCCCATTAATGCGGCAGATGCCATTTGCTCTAATGAGGTTCCATCTTAAAATCACTTAGGGACATGAAACTGTTCTTCCCAGGGACCTCATCCTGAACATAACTCATCTGAAGCTCTCTCTTAAATTCCAGTATAAGCTTTGTTCACTGCCAGTTTAGGACTGTATTTTTGCATAATTTTCCACTTTTGTAAGTCATGTCCATTCAGACTGCTTACCAGTAGGATGAGAAAAACCTTCTTTCTCATTCTGTCTTGTTGAATTAAGCAGACCAAGCCTTTTATTGTCCTCCAGGGCCACCAACGAAATCTTCACACCCTACCAGTCCTCCCCTATTGCTGGAAGAGTTTTTGTTTCTGTTCCTTTTCAACAAAGGAACTTATGAGGTTTTTCTCAGAGAGGTTATTTTGTTTAAGCAGTAGCAAGGACCTTTCAGGACCTGTGAAGCCCCTTCTAGCAAACTGCTACGGGATGAAGAAGCAAAATAAGTCTTAGCAGACAAAGCTTCAATTCCTGCCTCAGCAGTTGACTTTTACCAACCTTGCTTACTTGCCTGTGCTAGGTTTGTAGTCAGGGAGTGTGGTGGTCGCTGATCCCCATGGTCTCCAGAACTATGATCGTCCTGTCTCCCTGAACTCATATCAAACTACGGAGACAGAAAGGGAGACACCAGGATGAGGCATCTGTGAAGCCTCTGGAGGTGAGGTCTCACCTCACTTCCAGCCACTCATGTTGTCCTGCAAGACTAATTTCTTCAGCACCAAAGTGGTCGGTGATGTCCTTGGAACGTGAGAAACTTCAGTGCAATTCCCACCTTCCCTGTCTCTGTCTGTGAGAGTTACAGCTCTGAATTTGGAGGAGCTTCACCACATGCATACATACATGCCTGAGAGAGAAGGAATATCCTCCATTCAGCATGGCCTGAATGACTGACGCATATCCAAGACACTTAGGATGTGGGATATGTATGAGATTTACTTGTTTTCTTAAAAGTTTATGAATTCCTTTTGACTTACATCTTCAGTGAATCCTACTATTTCTTCCAAGGAAAGAAATGTTTTGCATTCCCAGTTCACGTGGAATATGTGACTTCGTGTCCCAAACCCACCCACCTGTATCAATCCAAAGAGCATATTTGAACCCTCAAACTATTTTTCACCAAAAAAAGAAATTTTTCAATGGCTTTTCAAACAGCATTTAGAACAAATTGAATCCCTTCTCATTATCTATGCTTCTAAATATTTTTAACTGGCTCAGGAGAGATTGACGTATTTTTAGCATGCCAAAAGCACACCACTTGCAGGTGGTGGATTGTTTTTTTCTAATGACAGCTTATAAAAAAGGTTGTAAAAATGGATTTTTTTTTTTTTTAATTTAAAAATACAGCCATCAGGAAAAATTGTCAGCTTGTGGATTTTTTATTGTTTCCCTGAAACTCCTCATCATTTTTCAGATTTCTTCTGGTAATTCAGTGTGGATCTCTTTTGAGAAATGACCAGCAGAAAAGGAAAACAACAGAGAGAAGCCAAGTTGTTAGTGCTGTTAATATTTTTATAAACCAAGAAAAAAATGTTTGGAGGAAACATTTGGGAAAACAAACAAAAAGAAAAGTCTTGTTTCCATTCCAGCACAATACCAATGGAATACATGGTATTTTCCCTCCCCATTTTATCATCAGCTCAGTTGGTAAGTGACCTCTAGAGTGAGTAAAATAGGAGAAAGTTGGAGGCAGAAGGTGCAGAACACATGCACATTGTGGTCTCAAGCTGGTGAAATTAATGGTAAAGGTGCCGCACAGCCGTGCAGACCAGAGGAGACGGGATGGAGTGAGGGAGAAAGGAAGGGACGTGGGGACTCATAGAATCATAGAATAGTTTAGGTTGGAAGGGACCTTTAAAGGTCACCTGGTCCAACCCCCCTTCCATGAGCAGGGACATCTTCAACCAGATCAGGTTGCTCAGAGCCCTGTCCAACCTGGCCTGGAATGTTTCCAGGGATGGGACATCTACCACCTCTCTGGGCAACCTAGGCCAGTCCCTCACCACTCTCATTGTAAAAAATTTCTTCCTTATATCTAGTCTAAATCTCCCCTTTCCCAGTTTAAAACCATTATGCCTAGTCCTATCAGCAGATCAATGGTTTGTCTCCTTAGATAGGAGGAATGGAGGTGTCAGAGATAATGAGAGAAGCATGGTGGGGCTCCTGTCTGGGACAACAGGAGTGACATAGAAGGGAGAAACAGCTTTTGGCTGCGTTAAAACCCGGGAATGTGGATCCAACAGTCACAAAGTGTGGCTGGTCCTGACGTCAGTCAATATTTCCATTTGAAAAATGTTTTCCGAGTGTTTCAGTCAATGTAGGAACTTCTCAATTCATTCTGCAGCCAGGAGGTCCAGAGGCACCTGGCCTGACCTGTGGATTTCCAACACCCCAGCTTACCCCTGCCACAAACTAGTAACTGCAGTGCCTCTCCCCAATCCAGTTCCTCTCCCTTTGGCCCCATGGTGCCCTGGATTGGCAAGAAACAGCCATGCTGTGCCTGATTTTAAGCTATGCACGTACCAGTTGGCTGGTCAGTCAGCAAAAGCTGGTTGGCCAGGTGGCAGCTGCCAAAGGTCCACCTGCCCTTCCCTCTACTAATCATCAATCTCCGCAAAATTTGCAGGAAGGAAATGATGACTGAGATGTCTTACCCCTCCTTCAAATTTGGCTAAAATAGGTTTTCCAAGCATGGAGCGGGGAGAGAGAGGCAGGGGATGATGGAGAGGAGGCTAAAGAGGTTTCTCTGTGTTGTGGCAGTTCATGATAATGACGACAGATCAGATTCATTTTCGTCTTCTGTTGGGAGATTCTAGCCACTTTTTGAATACGGAGTCCCACCAGATCCTTATACAGCTTTAATGAATCGATTTCACAGTGAATACACAGAGGCACAGAAAGATTTCAGATGCAATGAGAGGCAGCAAAGGTGATCTTTTTTTTTCCAAATTTCTGGGGCAGCTGGTGACTCCCCAAATGGTCCACGTGATAAAGCAGCAGCCCAGAGGTGTCCCAACCCCTGTTTGCACTGTGTTTCCTGCACAGAGCCTTCAACCCTCTGCTTTTTTGGAAGGACTGTGGGGATCAAAATACCCTAAAAGAAATAATTTCACACTCTGCTATCCAGAAAGCATTGGTTTGCTTTTGAATGAGTCCATTGCAAATGTGTGTGTGTGTATGTTTACAGCATGAGGAGGGCATACCCACCAGATACTTTTCCACATTAATATTTTCTGGACAAATAATGCAGTATGATACTAAATGAAACTGCTTACAAGTGAGGGCTGACCTTTGCAAGTCGTTGTGAAGATCTTAGAAAAAAGGAAGGTTTTTCTCTCAGCATTTCAGAGCATGACATTCGGATGAATTTTTTTCTCCGCAATGTTGTTTCTCCACAGCATTCTTTTTAAAGTTTACCGAAATTAATTTATTTATTTTGTAAAAAGAATTGGTCTTATTTTAAGTAAGACCACTTTGAGGGCTAAATAAAATCTTTATTTACTTTCTTGCCTGCAAAAAAACCTCAGAGACAATAACATTTTGTCCGAATCCAAGTTTTGTGGGGCACTTTTTTTTTTCCTTTTTCTTTTGATCCTTCCAGAGAACTGAAAAATAAATAAACTGTTTTTCACAGTGTAAGTAATCCGGCAGCATAATGAGCCAAAGGGAAGGGCTTTCCCAGTTTTCATGAATAGGAAATCTAGTATTATTCTTCCTCTAATGTGACTGGAAATAGAGAAAATGTAATAAACGTCTTCCTCCTTTTTATCACACCGATACTGAGGAATTTTAGCTCTTCTACCCTCACTCCCAGTTAATGCTTTAGAAGATATGCAGTGATTAGTCTGGTCCTTTTCATCAGCACTAAATTAAAGATAAGAAATCAGCTGTTAAGTGATGAGTTTTTCTGTTGTTTTTCATGTCCTAAAATACCATCAGACTGAATTGATCACTGTCAGCTCCGACCCTGGAGGGCACCATACCAGCCAAAGGTCTTCAAAGCAATCCTGGATTCTTATTTAATCTTGCGAAAGCACAATCATTATGAAGGATAAATTACTGTTTGGTTGAAAGATTGCTAAGGCACTAGCTTTGATATTAATGAAACATGCTGAGATCTTGGCCATGCTTATCGTTTCTTTACCAGTGGAGCTCTTTTGCAGATAAGAGCCAGCTGTTCCGTTTTATTTTGATTCACATGTAATTCCTCTCTGTCAGACACTTTATATTCTGTTGATAAACTCCTTCACGGGCTGCCATCGGTATGGAGCGAAGATGCTGCTCTGAAAGCAGAGCTGGGGCAGATTCACCAGTTTTTGCTTTTCATTTCAAATACTTGGGGTGTTAACCAATGGGTGCAGTTAATACTGCCCAATGCAAAGGCATATGTAAGCACCATATGTAAGTTAGATTGGGCTGGATGGTCCTTTCCTGCTGGAAGTGCAGCCCATATTAAACATCCATGCCTGAATGGGAACTCGCTCCCTTGTCGACTTGGAGTTTATGCATCAAAAGCTGCAGAAATGGGTGGTTGACAAGCTGGAAGGATGTAAGAGATGGAGAACGGGGTTTGACTTCCCTCTCTTTGAAGCAGTGTTGAAAATTAGGTCAATTCCTACAGCTTTCAAGAAGCCTGGAGGATTTCTCAGCCCTTTTAAATATGTATAAGCTCTGGCTTTGTCCCTTGGAGACTGAATGAACAGACAATGAGGAAGATGAGACTGCCGGGAGAGTGGGCAGCCCTATCTCCAGGGCAGTCTGCCTCCATCACCAGTACCTCAGCTGCTTCGGAGGCTGGTGGTAAACCCCATGGACTACGGAGTTCCTTCATGACCCTCTTAGCCTACATGCTCATGTAGGACATGATGCTGGATGGTCGGCTAGTCCCTCCATTTGTGAAGAGAGAAACAAAGCTTCTCATAATTACGGGTCCATAGAAGACGTGCTTAAGTACTTCTCAAGTATTGGAGAATTGCAAAATGACAATTAAAGAACTTTAAATATATACTTATATACCTGCCAGTTTTCAAAAGAAGGTTTGGGGGGAAAAGGCAGACATAAAATGTGGGAAAGGACTTTTTTCTAGATTTCTGTCTCTGCCTTTCCTTGTGCTAAGCACATATATCACAGATATCTGCAAATAAGCTAACATACACAGAGGGAAGAGGGAGACCCGTGTATGGGGGGAGGGAGGATTTCTCCCTCAGTGCTATTTCAGCTTTCTTCAACAAACACAAAGGGAGAACCAGGACGACTTAATGAAAAATCCTGTAACAACATCCCACCACTTGCTTCTCAAAAGTTTAGGAAGTAACATCAAGCCTAGAAAAGTGGTACAACAGAGAGAGATAAACAGTCCCCAGGGCGTTTGCATTCCTAAGGCAACGGGGGGGGGGGGGCTCGTGTGATTTCTCCACCTGCCCATTCTCTTTCTGCTGCTTTCCTGAAAACCTGTGACTGAGCGAAGGGCAGAAATCCAAAATCGTGAGTAGGCAGGGGGGAAATCTGGGAAAACTCAACCATTGTACGCCACGCTTGGCAGCAGGCGACCGGTCAATCAGCGTGTGTGCGCTGCCAGCCAATTAGCATGGGCACGGCTCCAAATCAATCAGTGCATGACCTGCATCTTGCCCCATGGTGACATCACAGGGAAACGGGGGGAGAGGGAAGCTGGCGCTGGTGAAGTCATAGGCGAAAAGGACTTCAGATGAGAAAGGTTGCAAATCTTTAGGAAACAGAAATTCCATCATTTCCCTCCTTATGAAGCAAGGTAATGAAATATTCTTTATTTACAGTTAGAAATATTACCACAGACGCCTCTCTATAGATTCTTGCTAGTCTTGGTGTTACTTAAAAGTGCACCCAAATTCAGGCACACAGGCGCATCTGAGAAAGCAGTGAAGCATCGCGGTATAGCATAGCACCTGCTGATGTAAATAATGAGTTAAAATTACAGCTGAATTTGAATTAATGGTCTGTAGACATTAAATCACAGTCAGTCTACTCAGTGGGCATAAGTACCTTTCAGGGAAACCTGAACTAGTAACTTTGAGCCTCACAATAATGTAGCTGCAGCATAATCTAGCTCCTTGGTAGCCCAGGCTTAAATCTGTGCTGTCGTATCAAGGCTATACCGAGCCAAGCTCCCTTGGGCATCTCCAGGTTGCACATCAGTCTACAGAGTCCTGAATGCTCAAGTTGTCCTGTTCTCCGCTCTGCTCTCCTGCCCCATTTGCATTTCTTCCAAGCCCACAAGGGAAAGCAACTTTCTGGATGCACTGACCCCTCGCAGAGAGTGCTCAGCTATTATTATAGAATCATAGAATGGTTTGGGTTGGAAGGGACCTTAAAGATCATTGAGTTCCAACCCCCCTGCCCTGGGCAGGGACGCCTCCCACCAGACCAGGGTGCTCCCAGCCCCGTCCAACCCGGCCTTGAACACCTCCAGGGATGGGGCAGCCACAGCTTCTCTGGGCAACCTGGGACAGGGACTCACCACCCTCACAGTCAAGAATTTCTTCCTGATATCTAATCTAAATCTCCCTTCTTCCAGTTTGAAGCCATTCCGCCTCGTCCTATCACTACATGTCCTCGTAAAAAGTCCCTCCCCAGCTCTCCTGTAGGCCCTTTAGGCACTGGAAGGCCACAGTAAGGTCTTGCCAGAGCCTTCTCTTCTCCAGGCTGAACAACCCCAACTCTCTCAGCCTGTCCCATGTCCAACCGTCTCCTTCTGAAAGCAAACCTGGGAGAAGTTTCACCTTCTGGAGCTAAACACTAAGAAGAAAATTACAGTGATGCCGAAGAGCAGCCTTCTCAAATTGAGTGACTGTGGTGGTGTTTTTTTCACGGAGAGCCCCTCTCCAAATAGTGGGGCATTAGTGTCACCTCTGCATGTCCAATAATTCCTCTTTCCCTTTGTGTCTCTTCCACAGATGGCTTTTGTCTTCCTGAGTGGGATGGTATTGTCTGCTGGCCTGAAGGTGTGCCAGGCAAAGTGGTGGCCATGCCGTGTCCCGAGTACATCTATGACTTCAATCACAAAGGTAGGTGTTGTCCTCGGTGTCAGCACAGCCTGGTAAGCAGCAGCAAGAGGAGGCCGGGCAGTCAGGAAATTAGAAATCCTCTTCAGCATCCCTTTTTTCATCACATGGTGACTCCCTTCCAAGCAGGGGTAAAGCCAGGGAAAAGGAAGTTAAGAAAACAGCCATTACTTTTTTACGCTGAAAGAAAAGCTCTGTTTTAACCTAAATAATGACAAATTTCCCACCTGCCCCACCCAGACTGTACTGGGGCACTATAAGCACTGATTTCATGCTTACAGCTGGGTAGTCTTGCAGCATTACAAACCTGTATTTTTTTTGGTGCCACAAACTTTGCGTAGCAATAGAAACCCGCAAGATATTTCTTCCAATTTGTATTCTTCACTTGACGGGTTTGTTAATTCTAGCCCCTGATCTCTGCCCAGACCCCTACGGTGGGTATCTGAGAACAGCGCTGGTAACCAGAACATGTGAATTCCTCCCTATCTCACTTTCCCTCAGGCAGCACATTTCTTGGCTTGCTTGTGGTGCCGCAAAGTCTGTGCATGTTTTTAGAAGCAATTGAAGTACACTCGCTCCTCAGTGCGTTTTCAAAGCTAAAGCATTCTCTTTTCCCAGGCAAAGCTGTGAACCCAAAGACTGAGAAATTAGAGAATTAAGACTGTATGTTCCCAGCAGAGCACTGATGCTCTTTTCAGAGAATAAATAACGATATTCCAGTGCATCCTGCTTGCACATAGTCTGTCCTGCCTTTTCCATAAGGGATTGTGAGCTGAGCCAGCTTCACCCCTGGCTGATGACTTCTCACAGAGACCCCTGCACCTGCGCTTCACACTAGAGGCCAGGAGGAACAGGCAATCCATCCCTTTTTTTCTCCATAACCCAACATGGCACCGATTCCCCACCTCACAGATATCCACTGGTCAAGTCAGCCAGGGTGGGAGTCAGATTAAGACCCTTAGATGCAGAGGTCTCCATAAGCTCTCTCTCTGTAGTCACAGCACAGACAGATCTGTTGACTGGTTTCATCCCTGTTAACTGTAATGGGACTTCTTACACACAGCTCATGTGATGATACCCCCACACAACCACCTGAACATGGATGTTTTCATCTGCCAGCTGAATCCCAAGATGAAACCTTGCCTTCTCTTCTTTCTGCATCAAGAGGAGGGTAGCCATAGAAAAATCAGTCTTGAGATGCCCTGAATCTGTAAACAAAGAGCAGTGTAATATAGACCACTGTTTATTTTCATAGAGACAGCTGCAACTCTGAGGATGATTCTGTGCTTCGGGACTTTTCAAAGCTTCTCTCCTTAGTTTGTAGACCCCATATCTTAACCTAAACTAAATGCAACTTGTTATTAGCCCTCTGGTGTTTCTCAGCTGGAAAGTTGCTAAGGAGACGGAAATTGTGTTCTTGCAGCTAAGTTTCAAAGCAGGCAGGAGGCATCAAGGTTGATGGGATCCACCCTTGAACAAAGCTTCTCCTCCTGTTCTACCAGGTCTAGTCCCATTTACTCTGTCTCTCATTTCTCTCCCACAGGCCATGCTTATCGCCGGTGTGACCTGAACGGGAGCTGGGAGTTGGTCCCAGGCAACAACCGCACCTGGGCAAACTACAGCGAATGTGCCAAGTTCCTTACCAACGAGACGAGGGAAAGGGTAGGCAATTGCATTTGTGCATGAAGCATGAAGTGTTGGCTAACCTAAGGAGCACTGTCTTGTTTAAAACCCTTGATGAGCTCTAGTTCGCTGCCTCCTCTTGGAAACTCTGTCCAAGCTTGCCAAAGCCACATCTTTTTTTTTTTTTTTTTGATGGGGAATTATTTGAATTTGAAATTGTCCTCAAAGCCACAAAAGGTTCCTCCAGCTGCCATGATCCCACCTGTAAAGAGATCTTGGGGAAACCTGAAGCGGGCTCAGGAACATTAAGCAGTTGGAGGTTCTTCCATGCCATTGAGACTCCCTCTCCCCCACCAGGCAATAAGTTTGCTACCAGGTTGCTACCAATAATTCCAATGCTTGTGTGACTGTCTGTGCTAGTGCATGTACAAACACAGAGCTAAAAGATGTGTCAATCAAACCAGTAGCAACCATGCTTCTGTAGGTGAATAACAGAGAAAGTCTTGGTTGAGAGGTATAAATCAAGGATCAGAGGTTTTATGTGGTCTGTTCTTCGGAGATGGGTGGGGACAAAGTCCTTTGCTAAAGCAAATTAACATGTAAGAACAGATCTTGAACCAATCCTGGTGCAGTCACAATTTTGAAACAGGGACCCCAATCCAAAGTTAGAAAAGGGACTCAAAGCACATGGAGAGGGTTTGGTATGCTCCTGGGCAAAAAAAAAGGAAAAAAAAATAAAAAGGTGTGTATCTATACATCAGATCTATGGGCCTTATTTTTACATAAATTCAGGTGATTGGCAATATAGTAGCTGGCAGAAATTTCCAACCTCTCTGCCTGGTTCTGAGCCCAACTGGGGCTCTGTAGAGCTTCTGAATGTCTCCCAAGCTGAGTGCATCACAGAAGCAATTCTGTGCTAACGTGACAGCAAAGCTGTCAGTGGAGTCACCTGAGAGGATGTGACCTTCTTGTTTCGCACAGAAAGACATTTCCGCCCACACGCGGTTGCTTCTCTATTTCTGTAATTTGCAAAGAATTTAGCAGAAACCTCTGGTTTCTCAGCGGTACTTGGAAGATGTCCTCCTTGGATATGGGGTATGGCATTAGGGACTGAACATTTGCAGCAGGGATTATTTTCAGACAGTTGGAGATAAACATCTAACCACAAGCTTCACAGTAGGGAGCAGGCTTGAAAATTATATACAGTCCCTTTGGGAGAAGGTTCTTAATTTTAAATCCAACCACAGCATAGGGTTTTTTTGTATTTTTTTTTCTCTCAACGGTGAAGAAACATATGAATGAAGTTGTTTAGTGAGGAAAGACGTTATTTGATCATCTACATGCATTATATCACACGGTCAAGGAACCCACAAGGTTGTATGCACCAGGTAATGCTCCAGCTACTTAATAGAGAAGTGTGTTGTCTCAGTGCTGGACAAACTTCAGTTTTAGAACAAGTTTGGTTGAACTCATCTTTCCCCAGTCCATACAATGGAAAGAACTCTTTTAGCCCCAGAGCTTTCTGGGAAGTTTCTGGAGTAGGTGTTGGGATCACAGAATCACAGAATCGTGAGTGTTGGAAGGGACCTCTGGAGATCATCTAAGTTCAACACTCCTGCCACAGCAGGGAAAATCATCGAACATCTTGCTCACACTGAGAGCTTTACTAAGTTGTACAACTTCTTGACCTCTCTGAAGTCATTATCTCCCCTCTCCCACCTCTCTCAGCCATGTCCTGAGGTGGCAGTCATCTGCTGCAGACCTCTCCATCTGAGCAAGTGTCCCAGATTTCCCCTAGGGAAAGGATTTCCTTTCTGTTAAATCTCCCATGCTGGCAGCCAGGACTTGGTCCAGGTAAATAGGTAGGGGAAGGGTATGAAGAAGAATCACAGAATAACAGAATGGTCAGGGTTGGAAGGGACCTCTGGAGATCATCTAAGTCCAACCCCCCTGCCACGGCAGGGACACCTACAGCAGTTGCACAGGATGGCATCCAGGTGGGGTTTGAATGTCTCCAGAGTGGGAAACTCCCCCACCTCTCTGGGCAGCTGTGCCACTGCTCTGCCACCTCACAGGAAAGAAGTTCCTCCTCATGTTAAGATGGAACTTCCTATGCTCAAGTTTGTGCCCGTTACCTCTAGTCCTATCACTGGGCACCACTGGAAAAAGACTGTTCCCACCCCCCTGGCACCCTCCCCTTAAGTATTTATAAGTATTGGTAAGATCCCCCCTCAGTCTTCTCTTCTCCAGACTATAAAGCCCCAAGTCCCTGAGCCTTTCCTCATAAGAAAGATGCTCCAATCCCCTCATCATCTCCGTAGCCCTTTGCTGGACCCTCTCCAGCAGTTCCCTGTCCTTCTTGAACCGGGGAGCCCAGAACTGGACACAGTACTCCAGCTGCGGCCTCCCCAGGGCAGAGCAGAGGGGGAGGATGCCCTCCCTCGCCCTGCTGGCCACACTCTGCTGGGTGCCCCCCAGGGTGCCATCGGCCTTCTTGGCCACCAGGGCACATTGCTAGCTCATGGTCACCCTGTTGTCCACCAGGACTCCCAAGTCCCTTTCCACAGAGCTGCTCTCCAGGAGGTCAGCCCCCAACCTGTACCGATGCACGGGGTTATTCCTCCCCAGATGCAGAGAGTTGTCCATTTGTTATCAGCACAAGAAAAGAGGAGGGACCTTCCACCCCCAGGCTGGTAAAAAAGGCTGAAAGCAAAGTCTGTTGTCTTGTATTTCACGTATCTACCTTTGTCTTTGTCTCCTGAGTGTAGAGGTGGTCACTGCACAGAGAGGGAATTTGAACTGTGCTTTCTAAGGGAGAGACATTAGATGAAGTGCCACAATGCAGAAGCCTTCATTTTTATTCTCAACTTCTGCTGTTACTTGAAAAATTACTGTTCCTCATGACCTCTCCCTTTATGAGATGTTTTAATAACCATCCCAGTATCATCACCCTCATTATTCTCTACACAAGGCTCAGTCATCTTTTGCCATGAGTTTTCTAGTCCAGCTACACAGAGTTGAATTTAATGATATTTAATGGTAGGACGAAGTAGACCATCATCATTGTTCAGATTAAATGGACCACATGGTCTTGCCTAAGTGATGCCTGCCCAGTGCAAAGAACATTAGAAATAACGGAGTTTTCCCCCAGCTTTGGAATTGTAGCTTGATTAACAAATGCTTTCTGACAGCATCTATTACTTATTATTTTTATTAACCTTGTATTTGCAAGAGGTTGTTTTCCTCAGTCCAGCCCTACACTCACCTCATAGTGATGCTGCACGCCCTCAGGTAGTTGCCTTGTTTGCGTTTTAGTGACAAGTGAAGCAATGCATATACATCCACCGTGGCTCTCTTGGGCCTTCTGGTACAAAAAGCACTCTGGAAATAAAAGAGAAAAGGAATGACCTTCTTTTTTTTCTTCTCAAGTTGGGTGATGACTTTCAGAGAGCAAGGAAGGCCTCTTGTCTTTCACACCCAAGTGTGGCTCGGAAGCACTGGTATTAATAAACCTTCCTTTGATTTTTTTTTTTTTTCCTTGAAGTAAATATGTTAAGACATGTCAGGATCAGGGAATTTGGCAAGATAGACTAGTCGTCTTTAGAGAGAGATTGTTTTCTATTATTATTTCCCCCCCTGGGGAACAGCATCTTTGCGTCACCAGTAACAGCTGCATTTAACCAACATTTTGCAAGGAGATCGTGGGCTGACTCCAAGTAGGACAGCATCCGAGCAGATGTAACCAGAGGAACTTTTAAGAAACTATGCATTAGAAAGCATTAGGAAAAAAATGTCTGTCTGCGACTATATATATATCTGCATTGCTATCTCTAGAAATAGACCTATATCTATAGATAGCTATATACACAGATGCACACACCTAAATAAACACCCACGTCCATGCGCGCGCACACACACACACACATATATATATGTCCATGTATGTTTGTTTAGGTGTGTAGTTTTCTCATTTTAGCCACTGTGGGATAATTATAAGATTGACCAAAGCAGCAAACAGCGGGCCCCAGAGAAAGTTTGTGTCTTTCGCTACCTTTTCCTGAACCATATAAAGAGGATTATTTCACAGAGAGCAGCACGGAAACCGCTTTCTGAAATTAGCAAAGTATGCTAAAGCCATCAGAGCCGGGAGAATTAACAGCTCGTAACTGCCCAGTGAGCAATTGCTCTTGGGCTGTTTTCTAAGGGAAAATTAGCACTGCTGAAGGATGCTGGATTGGCAGCCCTGAAGATTGATGTCCTCTCTTTAGCCAGGAGTGCAGGTAGGCTGCAGCTAGCTATTGAAGTGTGTTTCCCCAAACACCTTGCAGATAGCATTAATCTTGCCATGAACCACCATGGTCCGTAGAAGACAACTGTTTAGCAAAGGGTGGGAAGAAGTTTTGTGGAAAGGTGTCTTAGCAGCACGTCATGGGAAAATAAGGCAGTTTTCTTTGTGCCTTCAGGCAGTGCCAAAAGCCACCACTACACCACAGTCTGTATATATTCTCTCATATTCTGCTTTTAAGATAACCCTTCTCCAGTGCAGCAGAGATGATGGAAAATTTTGTTCTCCCACTCTTTCCCCAAAAGAAGTGCATGGGCATGCCCCATCCCAATTGCACCCTGGGTCTTCAGAAAGTCACCCTGCCTCTGACGAGATAAGCTGAGAGATCTGTGGCTTCCCACCCCAGACCAGGCAGCTCTGCTTTGTTTATTTTCCATCCGGTGTTTAAAGAGAGCCAGTAGGACAAGAGAAGGAAGGGGAATGGATTGGCCGGTGTTTGCTCTTTGAGGAAGGCGGTGTGGTTAAACACCAGCTGTTTATCTGTCTGCCGCGTGTTTCACGTCGCTGAACCACAAACTGCTGAACATTAGGAGAGGGTTTGCAGCACTGCTACGTAACCACTAGATGATAGATACATAGAGGTGTGTATATATATATATTTATTTACTCTATATTTGTTCTGTTCTTACACTCTTCCCTAAGCATCTGTTCCTGGGCAGGTAGGAGACAGGGAGCAGGGCGATAAGGACCTTTGGTCTGGCCCAGGTTGGCCATTCTCCTTACAGCTTTCTTAGGTTCCCTTAAAAATAGGAGTGAGGGTGACTCGTATTCTTGGAGCTCCTCCTCAGTCTTTGAATAAAACATGGCACACATGGGAAGTCCTGTTGTGCCTCTGGCATTAGTAGGCAGCTCTTTAGGCCATTTCTCTCCAAAAACCATTGTAGCGCTTTGACTATGGACCCCCTTCCTTTCCACACAGCCAGCCAGTAATATCACCTTCAGCATGGTCATTTTTATGGTCACCAATTCGGGCATTGGCAGGAGTAATGGCATATTTTGCTCGGTAAGCAGAAATTTCCTTCATTCCCATCTCCCCAAAAACAACACTAGTGCCAAACACATCTTTTTTTAAAGCAGGTCATACCCATCCTATTCTCAAGGATGAACTTAAGGGTAAATGCAACCTACATCTACTGAAATCATAGGGAAGGAGAATATGAGCCAGCAACTTGGGAGGTTAGCTCAGTTTGGAAACCACCAGCCTAGCAAGATGGACCATCCTAAGATCTAACCTCAGCCCGCCAATCCTGTCTTCAACTGCTACTGCTTGTTTATATCATGGTGGTTTTACTGCTTCTAGGGAAATCAGAGAGGCCTCGAGAATCCATCACATACCAAACACAATGGGAAAGGCACAGCATGTTGCAGGGCTGCTTTATCTAAACTCCATTCTTCAAACCAAAAATCTTCTATGCCTGGCCTGTGTTCTTGGAGCTCTCTGGGGTCCTTTTACAAGCAAACAACTTTGTATAGCCTCAAACTGATGGCATAAAACCTCTTTACATAGCATATACTGAGTTATACAGATGATATGCCATCAAAGTGTCATACATTTGCACTGTGAAAGATGGGCAGATGTTTTAAAGTACATGTACGAATACAAAAAAAAATGCATCGTGGAGATGTGTTCTTCATTCATGCAAACAACCCTGTCATGCAGTCCTTCTGTCATGCCTATAGGTTAGGACTGGTGCATTCCTGTAAATGCTGCAGCACCTTTTAGTGTGGTGCTGCTGATAATAGCTTATACCTGAAGTCTGTCAGGAAAGTCTGATGGTTTATAACAGCAACATCATAATACTTCACATGAAAACACAAGGATTCTCACAACACACCACACAGGGTCAGATGTAGTCCCCTTGTACCCCATATTTAACCATTGCTGGCCCATAGTAGATGCTTAAGGACAGTCTCTGAAGGCTGGCAAGCACAGAGAGCTCTTGTCCCTACTTATAGCCTTCCAAGACCCTGCAGCTGTGAGGCATTCTCAGACTGTGGCCATAGCACAGGACTGGGAGAACTTTTTTCTATTAATGTCAACAACAGATTTTGGGCACGTTTTCTCTCCAGCCTCCTGGATGTCCTCTTGTTATGAATACTGTAGATAAACCGGGCATGACATGAGAGAGTGCTGCCTTTCATGAATACAGCTATGGGGCACCCAAAGAGCTCAGCTGACTTCTGAGACATGGGTCTACTCCCACCCTTTTCCTTTTTCCTTTTTTTTTCTTTTTCATAAACTGTTCTATAGAGCTGAACAACTCTCCAGCTCTGCTGACTGCAGTTCGTAGAATCATAGAATGGTTTAGGTTGGAAGGGATCTTAAAGATCATCGAGTTCCAACCCCCCTGCCCTGGGCAGGGACACCCCCCCCCAGCCCAGGGTGCTCCCATCCCCGTCCAACCCGGCCTTGGACACCTCCAGGGATGGGGCAGCCACAGCTTCTCGGGGCAGCCTGCGCCAGGGGCTCACCACCCTCACAGGGAAAAATTTCTTCCTAATATCTAATCTAAATCTCCCCTCTCCCAGTTTGAAGCCATTCCCCCTCGTCCTATCACTACATGCCCTTGGAAAAAGTCCTTCCCCAGCATTCCTGGAGCCCCTTTAGGTACTGGAAGGAGCTCTAAGGTCTCCCCAGAGCCTTCTCTTCTCCAGGCTGAACAACCCCAACTCTCTCAGCCTGTCCTCATAGGAGAGATGCTCCAGCCCTCAGATCATCAATTAAGGGGTCCAATTTATTTGCCTACACTTAGACACCTGGCACCATTGCCAGAGATGTATTGGAGATGCATTACACCACCTACAGCATTAGCACAAGGCTGGCAGGTATCTATGAGCCCCATGCTCTTATGGAACAGCATCTGGGCTCCACGTGAGTACTCTCAGGCATCTCATACAACACTTAGTGTTTATGTGTCGGTAACTAAATCTGAAGATCTCTCCTTGTTGACCATTGTGTGAATATAGACATTCAACACACACTGAGACGTACATTTGCACATCTACATTGGGGTGTCTTAGTCTGAGAGCCCACCCCAGTCACTATCCAGATTGTGAGGACCTGAAGTGCCTGGCACCTCTATAGATGAGGGAAACAGAATTCTGCAGCAAAAAGGTCATGTTCAACACTCGGTGTTTTCCCTTAGGCTTTGGAAATCAGCGACTGTTTTGTGCCTTTTGCAAATATCCCTTCTCCCTGCCATTAAGTTTTGGGTTTTTTTAGTTGCATCTTTTATTATAAAAAAGGCAAGAAAAGCAACGACTGGAGCTAGTGACAGAGGCTTTCTGGCATTGCTTATCGTTCAAAGCAGTAAAATGCTTCCCCTGCTAATTTCAAACATGTCATTAGCAACATCTGAATCAGCAGCTTTGAGAAACTTTGCAGATACTTGATCTGGAAAGTCCTTACATATGCTTCCATCCTCATATACTGCTAATCCCACCCTTCAGCATAGCCTGCCAACCCCTCAAAAGACCACTGGATCCATTTCAGCTTGACAACCTAAATGTTGCAGAGTCTGGCTATTGTCTCACAAAGGGGGAAAAGAAAAGGATGAAAGGAGAAAGCTGGATACAGGGCACGGTGCAATGATACTCGGAAGGGAGTTTGCCACCAGTCGTCTAGAAAACATGTGTCTCTCTCACCCATATCCCTCCCTGTGACACTGGAAGGAGACAGGACGCATGAACACCAAAGCCCTGAAGGTCTCATCCAGCTGCTGAAATGTAGGTTATGTTTATGCCCAGAGTTAAACGAGATGTTCTAGGTTGTATGAGACAACTGCCTGGGAACTGCAGATACAACATGGGACCTACTCATTCTCTTCTGTAAAAGCAGCTTGAAGCCAGACAGGACGCTTGGGTGTCTAAAATGACATGGGACACATGGAAGGACAATTGAATTGAGTCCTGAGGGTAACAAGACCTCTTACCTGAGACTCAAATGGGTGGGACTTGCTATATAAATGTAAGCACCTGTATTTGATCTGGTCACCTTGGACTCCTCTTGTGACAACCCACTCAGTGCAGCTGATGGCTGAGGGCACCATCCTGCGATTAAAAGAGATTAATTGCAGCCTAAAGCAACCCCTTCTCCCTGCTGCTGGGACCTCAGGTGGCCAGCTCTGATGGAGCTACTCACACCATAGATATCTAAATTAGAGGACCACACCCACTACGACAAACTCTGCGTACTCATCATTGAGGGAGCAGAAATACTCTTCGCACAAGCTGTCTTGCAGCTGGCTGCAATGCAAGAGTGAAAGCACAGCAGTGGTTTCACAATGGATGGGGCCTCAAAACCCCACGCCTGGTGCTCTGATGTAGCTCTGATCTGTCCTGCAGAGGAAAGTAGTTTTCCTCTGGATTCAGATCAATGCAAATTATCTCCCCATTTGGTGGAAGTGGACAAATTAGGAGTCAGGTTAAGGCCTAAGCACAGTATGAAAATGTAACAGCCAACTGCTCTGAGGGTCGCACACCTGGAAGACGTCCAAACCGCAGGGAGTGGGGAATGCAGGGACCCTTATGGGAGGCGGGGACATCCAGCCCGTGGATGCCCATGGTGGATAGGTTTTGTTTATTTTGTTTTTTCCATGCACTCTCTGAGTTCACGCAGAAGCCATCTCCAACTCTGTTTTGGTTTCCTGTTCTCCCAAAGACACCAGGCTGCTGTGAAGTTTCTACCCTGAAGTCAGGCTGGTGGAAAGCTGAGATGCAAAGGGAAGCAGGGAGGAAGTCTCCCACCAAACCAAGAGGGAGGGGGAAAGGGAGATCTTGTTACGGGTTCAGCACACAATACATCTGAAATAGTACTTACGTTTTTCGTGGTTCAATCTATTGTCAGTCTCTGGGTTATGGCTGGAGTGAGGTTGGGAAGACATGTTCAGGTGGGCTAGCTTGCTGCGGACAGATTGTATCACCTGGCTGTACACGATAGACGGCTGTGGTTTGGTGGAGCTTTGCGGTGTGTGACCAGCGAGGATGAGGGAAAGGCAATGCCCTGAGGCTGTGCAGTGCCAGAGAGCACCACAGAGCATGACCTAGAGAGGATGCACGGCACATTACTTGATGGGAAGTCATTTCACCAACCTCAAAACCAGCTCAGCCGCATCTGGGGGGGGCTCATCCTGCCCAGAACCCTCCAGGAGCAACCACGACTGACTCAGGCAAGTGAAAGGAAGGCGTCCAGAGCATCCTTCTGCAGCCCCTTTTGGCAGGGGAAGGGGATAAGTCGGGTACTCCTTAGGGAGATGGCAGATGCAAGAGGCACAGGAAAGCTGTAAGAGATGGGAAGAAAGGGGGGATCAGATCCGCCCCACACCTTCCCCATCATTATCTCATTCCAGCAGGGCATGGGATGGAGTTGGGTAGAGGGCACCATGCAAGGACACCGCTTTTGAAACTGATGTTCTGTGATCTTGGTACTGTATTGTGAGTTTTACAATATTTTGCTGATAATTCCAGCCCCTGGAATCATAGATACTGAGGTTTTGTCCTTCTGGTTTTCCTTTAGCATTTTTTCAGCTTTTCTTTTTTTTTAGTGCACTTACGTCAACAGTTGAAACCGTGAAGGATTACTGCAGGGGTCAAATTAAATGACACTGGTTAAAGTATCACACCTTTTAAACCAGGGTCTTATGGTATAACAAGGCCAGATTTTTGCAGGGTGGGTTACCTCCTCCAACAGGTCAGTGGATGACCAGTGATGGTCAGTCTGTCTTCAGGGTGGATTTATAAGAGGCATTAGGTAGAGCTCCTGCTCTAGCAGGATGGTCTAGTACGTAGGGCACTGTATTCAGACTATGGACGTCCGGGTTGTGTCCATGGCTTGGCCATGCATGACCTTTGTGGTCTTCTGTGAATTATTTAAACTCCCATCCATCTCAGCTCCAAAAAGAAGGTTCTCAGACCATGGAGGTGGTTGTTTCAGCTGGCAGATGACTCAATATTTTGCTACCTGGAGGACCTTTCCTGATTCAGCATTGTGGTTTCCACCGAGCTGGGACCTCCCTTGTGCTAGGAGATGAGTGAGACCTGGAATTACATTTAGAGCTTTCTTTTTTTCCTCCTGGGTAAATCCAGGTCTCACCATTCCTGAGGACAAACACTCCTGGGAACTTGCAAGCATGAGCTGCCCTCCCAAGGGCTGCCCTGTGCAGCTTTTTGGAGAACCTCAACCTCTTGCTCCTGAGGTTTCCCCCAAGGACCTTAGCACCCTATCCAAAAAATCACCTTCTCTGAAGGCTCCTCATCGTGACACTCGATAAGATTTGTGGCACCTATGTCTGCAAGCAGGAACAGCGGCGTGCATGCATGCATGCATGCATGTGTATGTCTTGGCAGTTCTGACTCAACATCCTTTCAAAAAGAGGCCCTGTGGTTAATCAGAGGAGTTAACCACAGCCTCTGAAAATGTCCTGCCAGCCAATAAGCAGGCCCTTCCCAAGGCCATTGCTACTACAACGGTGTCGTTGTCTGCTAGGAACGTGGATCTTTCCGGTCGAATTTCTGAATGGGGCTCAGGAGCACTTTTGTTCAGCTGGGCATAGTAATTCCTCACAACTGCCGAATTACCAAAAATCCTAAATTTGGAGTAGGATTTATTTTTTTCCTTAAATTTTCACCATGGAGGCAAATGTTTTCCAGTTCAAAGAGGATTCCAGATTGGCAGAGGCAAAAATGCCCCAGGTTTTGAAGGGAAGGAGTTGGGCTTTTTTTCCCTGTAAAACTCTTGAATCTGCTCACATTGGCTTTTTAGTGCCTGCTGCCTCCACAGATATATAGAGAGATATATATAAATATGCACATACACACACGCTAGATTAATATTGGCAAGCGCACCACTCTACCAATGGAAACCGCAAAGAAATATTCACATATCTGGGGATTCTGATGTAATAGGGCTGAGGTTTCACATTCCAGGACAGCATTTCTAGCCTCAAATCAAAATCAGAGCTGTCATTCAGAGCCCAGCGTTACTAATGTTATTGCAACCCAGCGGGTGGGGTGAGGGAAAGGCGGGAGGCAGGGGAGGAGGGAGTGAGGAGAAAGATGCTGAATTGGTTGGTT
The DNA here is from genome assembly GCA_017639485.1 of Pluvialis apricaria. Taxonomy (NCBI): domain Eukaryota; kingdom Metazoa; phylum Chordata; class Aves; order Charadriiformes; family Charadriidae; genus Pluvialis; species Pluvialis apricaria. The sequence continues at coordinate 2,211,835 of CM030008.1, read as the reverse complement.
TCTTTGGGGTTTATTTCTAATTTCAGACGTGTAAAGGCAGTACAAGCTAGGATGGTGGCAGGCATTTTAACCCTTCTCAGGCAGATATTCAGTAATCCCTGAGTTAAGCTGCATGCCCCAGCACAGGATGAAGAAAAACATCTCAATATTTAATGGAAAGCTCAGGGTTTCTAAGCCCAACTCTAAAATATAGAGGGCCGAGAGAACTGAAACCTAATTACTATGAGCTCTTCTGTGACAGAACATTTTCCAATGGGACTTTGGCAAGCTAAAGTTGTGTCTGGATTCGATAACCACAGTCATAGGCTGATTTTGATTTTAAAAAAGAAAAAAATAAATGCAGGTGATTTCTTCTTATAGCCCTCAATCAAAGTATATCCTCCCCACGTTTTCTGTGGTGGGATGACACTCCACCAGCCTGGATATCAGTCGTTCAGCAATGGTATGGCATAGCATTATGGCTAAATTTTACAGTTCCAGCAAAAATCCCAGGTCAGCGGGCATTTTGTTCAAGCAAAAGTTGCCAAGTGATCTCTGGATTTGGCTGAGAGTTTGTAAAGCGCTTTGGGTTCTTTTGGGGTGAAAATGCTACAAAACTCCCAGGCACGGGACTAACCCAACTCCATCACTAGTCCCTTGGAAAAAACCCGTCTCCCCCGGTCATTAGGAAAGATGAATACTTCTTTCCAAGCTGCTCTTATGTCAAAAAGGTGACAACAAGTGTGATTGCCAAAGGTTTCCCAGACCCAGAGCTGTACACCCCCAGCAGGTATGATAGCCTGAATCTCTGTGCTGCTACCACGGTTGTGTTACGATGCAGTAGGATGCGTTCTAATGTGACGCTATTTTTTCCATCATTTGTACTGCAGGAGGTCTTTGATCGCCTCTATTTGATTTATACTGTTGGATACTCCATCTCTCTGGGATCCCTCACAGTTGCTGTCCTTATCCTGGGATATTTCAGGTAGGCGGCTCTGTTTCTACCTAAGCAAGTTGTCACTAGACTGGAAAAGCCTCGGGCTTTCCTAAAGGATAAAACTGGGGTGGCATGTACTTCTTCAGCAAGCCACAAGATGTTACATCTGTGCTTTGGGCTGTGTTAGTGTCACTTAGGTCAAACTTCTTGGGGGATGGTGGGTGGGATGTTTGGACTTCTTCCACTTGCCTGCAATGGAGTTTTCTAGACCCTCTTTGTAGCAAACGGGAAGAGAGGCACCTCCAGGAAGAGGTTTGTCTCCCTTGGAAGACCATCTAGGGTTTTCTGTCCCTATTACCCCTTCAGATGACTGGCTTCGATTTAGATGGCTAATTTTTAGATAGCTAAGATCTCATAAGGGAAATTCCATCCTAAATCCAAAGATTCATGAAGGATAGACCAGTTGAAGGGGACCCCGGCCATGTGAAAGCGCCGGACTGACTCCTCCCATCTTCCCAAGCTGCTGCTGTACTTAGGGATCCAAAAGTGAATGCTCACCCTCTTAACTCTGATTGTCCGCCCTCCCTTTCCACCACCCCTGCCAAGAGATGTAGGCCCCTAAATACCATTTTGAACCCAGGCCATCCATTCGTCAGACCAGGCTGTCGCATCTCCTCGCTGCTGTAGAGACCAGGGGAGGGGAGGGATGAGAGGTGTCGCTCACAGCTAGAAGCCTGTCCTTTGGGAAACCATACCTGGTGAGGTGCATAGACCAGGGTGCTGGGCCTCGATCCCCTAAGCCCCAGATTCGCTTCCCTTCGGTGGCTGGTAGTATCTTCTAGCAGACAGCAGGACCCAGGCAAAAGCTGTGGAGGGAAATTGTCCACACAGCAAATAGCCACGAGGTGTCTGCAGCTCCCACCGTGCAAACTTGAGCTAAACCCTGGACACATACCACTGGGAATAAAATGTGTGGCTGTTGGCTCTAAAAGAGCTCGGACCTCTCTGCAGTGAGGAAAAAGGAGATCAAGGAGGTTGACTTGGATAGCGGAGCATCCCAACACCCGAATCTGTGACACACACAACCCAAAGGGGACTGCAGACCCCTCCTGGAAGCACTTCATGTGATGTAGTCCCAGAACCCATCCCTGCCACCACTCTCCTGTCATTTCAGCCCTTTCCCTCCTGTTTCATTTCCCACCGGACACCAGCAAGGTTGTTAAAATATTTAATGTCCATCTATGCAAGAGTTGTCCTAGTTTCAGGAGACATGCTCTCTCTTTCTTGATGTGGTCAGAGCAATTCACTTAAAGCTCAGACTCCACGGGCGACTGTGCTAGAGCATCTTTGTCCCAGGATTGAAGCAGCAGCGAGGACCAAGCCAGATTTTATTCCAGATAACACATAATCCAGAGATTTACTGACTACATTTCAAATGCAGGGATCAAAGCCCCTCTTAATTTATACCTCAGCAGTTCCACTCAGTGTAATTTGTATCATAATAGCACAGGAAACAACTGTTATTACTATCACAATCTCCTCCAAAGGAGAAAAAAAGCACAGCTTTTATTTTTTATTTCCATTGTTGGAGCTGGGGATTTAAGAGGGTATAAATCCATTCCTAAATTCATACATGGCTAGCCAGGCAACAGAGCTTTATAGGACAGAAAGTGACTCCAACAGGTCAGTTAGTTCCTTCTTCTCCCCAAAGGCATTATCACTGTTTCTAAAACACACCTTGTAGATATGGGTCTAACCCATTCGCTTCTTACCATCCAGCTTTTCCTCCAAAAGGATCTTAAAGCGCTTTACAATCAGCATTTGTGGGGTCATTGCTGCCATTGCTGGGGTGGAGCAACACAACCAAGCAAAGGATAGTGTCTCTAATGGCAGAGAAAACAGCCCAGCACGCTATAGTTACTACTATGCTACTAAATTTGGAGTGGGCACAAAGATTAGCAGTTTATGAGAACCTCTGCAAGGTTTTTAGTGGCCACTAGTTCTGTAGCCTTTGTAGTCCATTTCCTCTGCACAAAATGCAGATAAATGTGAAGTCTTTAAATGCAGGGTTTGACTCTGAGAGGGGTAGAGTTGTTGGCAGGATGGATTTAACAGCGAAAGGGACACACACAGGATACACACTTTAGAACCAGTGACCACTGTGCACGTATCCCGCCTTCTGTCTGTACACCTCGGAAAACGACTACAAGTCTGATGCACACTCATTGCACGTGTGCTGAACACAGGGGACATACTCGCCACGCACACACTGCACACAGGGATGCGCACACCCGGCACACACAGCACAGCTGTTGTTGTCTCCCTGCACACGCGCTGCACGCCAGATGTGCGTTCCCTGGGTGTACACCGTGCACTGAGTGCGTGCTCACTGCACACCCCCCGCACACAGGCTGCTGTGCACCCACCACATTCATCCTGGTGTTCACCAGGTGGGCAGACACTGTGCACGGGCTTCATACTGAAGGCACTTCTCAGATGCACACGCACTGCACCCGCAGTGTCCTGCACGTGCAACTCCCTGTCGGAGCAGGTCCAGAGGAGGCCACAAAGATGCTGCGAGGGCTGAGCCCCTCTGCTGGGAGGACAGGCTGGGAGAGGGGGGGGTTCAGCCTGGAGAAGAGAAGGTTCTGGGAACAACTTATAGCCCCTTCCAGTCCCTAAAGGGGCTACAGGAAAGCTGGGGAGGGACTCTTGATCAGGGAGGGGAGCCGTAGGATGAGAGGTGATGGTTTTACACTGAAAGAGGGGAGATTGAGATGAGATATTAGGAAGAAATTCTTGACTGTGAGGGTGGTGAGCCTCTGGCGGAGGTTGCCCTGAGAAGCTGTGGCTGCCCCATCCCTGGAGGTGCTCAAGGCCGGGTTGGACGGGGCTGGGAGCACCCTGGGCTGGTGGGAGGTGTCCCTGCCCGTGGCAGGGGGGTTGGAACTTGATGATCTTCAAGGTCCCTTCCAACCTAAACCATTCTATGAAACTCCTCACACATGTACTGCAAACACACTACACACACACTGCGCTCCAGATGTGCACACGCTATGGACTGCGTATCACATACCCACCTCCAGCTGCCTGTGCACTGCACACACACCATCCTCCAGATGTAGACTCACTGCCCACGCTGCCCACTGCATGCGTGCTCACTACCTGTGCCCCACACAGGCAAAATGCATCCCTATTTCTTTGCAAGGTTTCCCAGTCACAAATTAAGGAATTTAAATGAGTAGAGGAACAGCATTGTCCTAATGCAAAGTCAGCAGCAGTGTGCTGCAACCAACCCCATGGAGCAGGTATTAATCCATTTACCAGCCCCATGGGTGAACCGTGAGTGCAGGACAGCAGTGACATTAGCACTGCTTCCCCACAATGGCACAGTGCTGACGAGAGGAGCTGGGGCTCTTCAGAAGCAGAGGTGACCCTGCGTCTGTCCGACAGATGGGCTAAACTACTCCAACCCTTCTCTGTCTCCTCCTCCAGACGTTTGCACTGCACTAGAAACTACATCCACATGCACCTGTTTGTCTCCTTCATGCTGAGAGCTGTGAGCATCTTTGTGAAGGACGCAGTCTTGTACTCCGGGTCAGCTTTGGAGGAGATGGAACGGATCTCAGAGGAAGACTTGAAATCCATTACTGAAGCACCTCCAGCAGACAAGTCACAGTTTGTGAGTACCATCAGAGCAGACGGTTCTCCAGGCTTCGTGCCTCTGTCTTCTCTGTTCAACACCTCTCCTCTTTCCGGGTTTTTTTCTGCCCCACTGGGAGACACCAGCTCCCGCTCTTTCCTCATCCTCCACAGCTCCTCCCCATCCCCTCCCACTCCCTCTCAATCCACTGGTCCAGGGGGAATGCCCAGCCCCAGAGCTAAGGAAGAGCTGTTCCCCATGGCCATCAAAGGTAAAGTCGAGGTTGATGTTCTGGTTCCCACCTACAACTACTATTTTCGTCATTCCCCTGATGCCCCCTAAAGTGTATGGCTCTGGAAACTCCTCCCAGCGCAAGACACACCAGCGCTTGCATTTCACAGTGTGTACTTCTCCCACCACAATGTGCAACTGGTTGATTTTCCACTTGGAGCTCCTCTCTGTATGACCCATGGAGGCACCACTGTGCTGTAACATCTGTGCCATCAAACTGACCACCCAGATGTAGCAAAGCCACAGTTCAGTGAGTCTTGGGGAGCTTCTCAGCCCTGACACCAGAGCCAGAGCAGAGGTAGCTTCTGAGGAGGAAGGTCAGCAGTAGACATCTCACCTCACTGTAATTTTGCAGCAAACCATAGGCTGGTTGCTCCTGTTGTGATTTATCACTCCCATCTCTGAAAAAAGACATTTTAGAAGGGACAATGGAGGGGTTATGCCCTATGAGGTAGGGTTCATCTGCAAAAAGCAGATGTCTACAGGGGAGTCGCCTTCATTCAACCTGGTCACCTCAGGTTCTGCCTATGGTCAGCTGAGTCTGTATGGTTAACACAGCCAGTCGAGTCAAGGGTGTGACAAACCATATCCTAAAATAAAAATTGAAGTGAGGGCAGGTAAACAGACTCCAGAAGTACGTGTTTCTTCTCACTGTGTAACAAGTTCAGATGGCAATATCTGCGTTGTCCATGTGCTTGGGAGGGATGAAGCCCATCCTCAGGTTTCAAAGTCGTCCCCACCTGCTGAAGCTGTCTGCTCTCCTTGTCATCCCCCTCATCGCAGATTTCCCACAGTATGATAGCTCATCATCCACGAATTGTTGGATGCTGCAGAGACAGAGGAGGTAGATTTTAGTGTCTATGATCAAGGTTTGCCTTCAATGCACACAAAAAGTCTGAGCCAGCTCAAGCATCCTAGTGGAGTGGCTCTCGCAGTGTGGCAACAAACTTTCTGCCTCTGTATTCATTCGGCTTCTCGAGTCTTTCACAGCTTGTGCTACTACCAGGGACCTGGCCACCAACACCCCCACATCAAATCAGCATACATGAAGTGTCCCACTGTGCGTCCAAATGCCCCCAAACGGAAATTTGTTATCGTGTTTCCTTCCCATTTCAGAGATCCATTTCATTAGTTTGGTGAGTCTCCGGCTGGAGCGCTCAGCACGCTTCAAAACACTCCCCTTTTTTGCAAAGAACACACAATGTTTTACTGCATTGTTTTCTGTTTCTCCTTGGGCTGGACTCGTTATAAGGAATAATTGGGATAATATATTGCATTCTTTGAACATTAGCGATTTAATGGCACTTCCCATTCTGCTGAATTGGAAGGCAAACAAGTGATGAAGGCGAAAATTAATGTGTTTCTTTTGTTTCTAAGTGAAGTGGGAGCTTTGCAATTATTGCCTGATGCTCCCTGTGTGTGGGTAGACGGTGATTTTTTGAAAATATAAAAACTATTATTAAACCTGGATGGGGATTATTTAATTGATCTTCCTTCTACATTCGCTCACTTTGTAAAAGAAAATGGGTGTAAACGTCCATATTTTATATACATACATGTATACACACATATATATGTGTATGTGTATATAACATGGGCATATTCATTTTGATTGGCAAAGGATTAGTGTAAGAGCTGTGCCAGAATAAAAAAAAAAAAATCACTTTTTATTTACAAGGTACATATTATTGATGTTTTCTGCAAGTCGCTTGTATTCCTCTCGAGGTAAGGGGCAGCATGGAGATACGATGCTGCTGTGGTATGTGTTTGGGAGTCATAGGCTTCCTGTGAAATGGAACTACCCCAAGTCCCAACATTTCCACATTCCACCTTGACGTTGTGGGTGAAATCGTCCAGCTTCTGTTTGCTTTTGGAGGACCAGTCGCCGAAGCCTACAGCAGCCATCGAGGGTGTCTTCACACTCACTGAGGAAAGACTGGCAGCCCTGGAGGACCTTGTCTTGAACATCCATGACAGGATGGGGGGGCTCCCTCTCAGCCCAGTGCCCATATCTCTCCACAAGCTGAGGGGGTAAATCATCATTCCAAAGTGATGTGACTTGCACCAGGTCACCCAGACCGAGGTGACTTGGCCGCAGCCCTTTGTCCTCTAACATGGACAAGAGACACAGGGAAAAGATGAAACACAGCTGCCCTAGAAAGGGTGTGAGCCCCTCATCACTGGGGTTGGGAGAGAATAGGATTGAGTCAGCACCTTTCCACACGTGCCCTATCCTCCTCATAACTCACCTGCTATTGGGGACACAATGTCAGGCTGAGGGGAAGATTTCTTCTCAGTTGTTCATCTCTTCTGTTCTTGCACTGATTTTTCTTGTAAAAGCCCTGCAACAGAATTTTCTGATTTATTTTTCTTTCTTTTCTCCATCTTGTTTTGCAGCCCATCATGGTAAATTACAGCTTTATGTAGAACAAGAATTTCACACCACGTTCCTCACGTAACCCTGCCTTTCTGTGGTCATTGCAGGTGGGCTGTAAAGTAGCGGTTACCTTCTTCCTCTACTTCCTGGCAACCAATTACTACTGGATTCTGGTGGAAGGGCTCTATCTCCACAGCCTCATCTTCATGGCATTTTTCTCAGAGAAGAAGTATCTTTGGGGATTCACATTATTTGGCTGGGGTAAGTCATGGCTGCTCCTTACAGCTGATCAGTAAGAAGCCTGTTGGAGATAGTTTTTGAAGCAGATAGTGCGTATACATAAATACAGGAGAGGGGACAGAGGCAGGGTGAGCATCAGAGACGCAGTGACTCTTACAAGGACAGGTTAACTCTCTTGTGAAGCCTTTATCATTTCTAAATTGTGGTACTTACACTGTGGCTCTTCCAGGATCTCTGGAAGGATCAGCCCAGGCTTGGGGTGACAGCCCATCTCGCCATCCTTCCAGGGCAGCAGATGTGTGCATGTGACAGCTGATTTTAGTGCACCCTCTGAGTTATCCCCATCTCTGCCAAGTGCAGAAACAGGCGTTGGGCTGGAGAGGCGGAAAGTTGCACGAGGTTGTGAGCTTCTAACAGAAGACCAAAGCTCTGATTTCCTACCTCAGATCTCAGTCGCTTTAAAAAGCTCCAGAGGTTTCACAAGTATTGGAGCACCAGTAGAAACCTGCAATTTGTGGGAAAACCTTTTTTTTCCCCCTTTTCTTTTAACTTGGGCATCTTTTCCTGGAGTAAAGAGAAAGGGGTGGGATGGGGGTGCAGGGAGGGTGCTCATTAGTGGAATACGTTGTGGGCACACACGTTTCAGACGAGAATGTGCTTTCTGTTCACTTCTGGCATTAGTTTTGGCTTGCAAGGAGTTATGAGGTGCTGGTAGGCTGAGGACAATAAAACAACTGCTCACAGTTGTTTGAAGCGTGCGGACTGTAAGGTAGAACAGGAAACGTATTAGATGATCTTCGAGGACATAAATAAGAATAATGGAGTGTAGGTCTACAAAGGAGCTTACAGCAGTAAAAACCTGTTCAGAGGTGTCTATGGTTACCTCTAAACTGTATGGCCCAGGACCACTTCCCAGTTTCCAGGTCCAAAATGCACCTGGCCACATCTTGACTGCATTTTAGGATGAGATTAATGTGTGCACCACACCATCCCCAATCCAGCACATGGTTTCTTCTGGTGTCTCTCTGAGCAAGCCAGATAGTGCAGATCTGAGTTTTTGGGAGGATTGTGGGGTTTTTTTTGCTTCATGAAAGCAGGCAAGGGATTCAGTAGTCCAGGGCAGTCCAGCCAGCGGGACTCTTTCCAACCTTCCTCCTTCCGCACTGTGATTATGGGGGAGAAGAGATCCACAAGCTCCTTGCTAACCTCGTGTTCAGCTGGTGCTGGCACTGCCGCACGATAAAGACGGGAGGTGTAAATATGAGTCCCAAAGCGGACATCCATCTCTCAGGCAAAGTCTAGTCCCAGCCAGCTGGTAGGTTTGGGGGAAAATAAATAAATAAAGAGAGAAACTTTGGGGACAGGACATTTCTTACCTCAGCTGCTGTGAGACAGAGAAGACTTTAGATGTCACCTCTTTTTTATAACAAATGAGCAAAAAAAACGAAACCCAAAACCCACCGTCTTCCAAACCTTCAAGCTACGTAAAATTTGGTTCTCAGAAAATGGCATTAAACTGTACAGAGCAGACTTAAGGAAGCAATTCCCCAGAGCAAACTCTGGAAGAGGGGGAAGCAGCCGAAAAATAATGCCATATGTTTCACAAGAAAAACCAACTTGATGCTGCTCGTAAGGCAGCCAAAGGAAAACAGTCTAACAGGCATGGGTTCCTCTCATTAATTCTTCCAACCACTGCCAGAGTATAATCATTTTATCAGAGCAACCACAAAGCTGAAGTCACACCTGTCACAACACCAGTCATCTATGCGCTTCCAAGAGTTTGAGGCTGCTCAATTTAAATTCCTCTGGAATGAGAACATAGGATCCCTCCAGTTGCATTTGTTTTTGCTTTGTTTTGATTAGCATGATAATGTACACACACACACCCGCACAGACGTATTGCTTTGATAGCTTTTGGGCACTGGAAAGGGCAACCCAATCCAAGACCCACTGGAGTCAGTGGAAAAACTCCAGTTCCCTGCAGCGGGCACTGGATTCTGCCCATACCACAGCAGTGAATGACAGGGAATCAGCGATAAATAATTACGACATTCCACATAGGTACAGAAAAGACAAGTTTGCCCCAAAAGCTGCGATTTTTTCTTTTTTCTTGCTTGCGTAACAATAAACAGCAGTGGATTTATCCTGCCTGGAAATTTCCAAGGTGGGGATAGGGAGCAAAAATCACCCTACAACATCTCATTTCCAGACTACTGAGGAAACCAGAACGTATAGCTACTCTTTGATGTCAGACCCAAAGACTTCTGTCGAGTCTTTTCAATCCACATCCTCACTGGCATAAGGGAGCACAGCTCCGTGCAAATCCCCAGCCCCTTTCTTGCAAGGGAGACACTGAAAGGGAGACAGAAAGGAACTTGTTCCTTGCCAGCACCCAACAAAAATAAATAAATAATAAATAAATAAATAATGACATTATGGGCAACAATAAATTCCCCAGCAGACTTCAACATCCCTGCAGCTGTTTTATGAAGGAAGTCTAAGAAGCATGACCAATAGCTAGAAAACCCAAGCTGATTCCACTGGCATTTTTCCTTCACACCATGTTAATTTTTCCCCCCTCGGCTGGACTGCACTGGCTTTCAGCTATGGTGCAAATGAGGATTGCGAGGAGACCTGGAAAAACCAAATAGATCGATGTGTTAGAGGTGCTCAGGTCCAAAAACCCACGGTGGTGAGCCCTGTGTGTTTATCTAAGCAGAAATCATCCTTGCCTGAAAGTATTCGTACCTAACAGGACAAGAGGCATAAGAGGGCCTTATTAGCCCCATTTAATATTGGGAAACTGCGAGACCAAGGGATTGAAAAAACACATGCATTGTTTCTCAGAGAGGTTTTCAAAGAGCAGGGAACAGAGACGAGATTTCTCCAGACCTACACATGGTCTTTATTCATAAGCTTTCTTCCAGCAGTCGCTTTGCAACCGCCTCTCTTACTCACTGCTTTGACACATGCATGAAAGCCCCTTTTCCAACTGCTGGGAGACATGTACACAAAAAAAAGAGACAGAGGAGAGAGTAGGGGGTTGGGGTGGCCACCAGACTTTGCCCAGCTTGAGGTTTGCACATTTTCCAGGTGATGGGGGAGATACCTGACTTTATAGCACCTGCATTGTACACACTGTGTGTATGGACTGGAAATGCACAGCGCATACAATGTGGATTCTGTAGAAGTCACTCACAGCATCGCCGCCCGGTGGGGTTTGTCCCACGTCACACCGGTCATGCACGTGGGGTACATACGTGCGAGGGGGAGGACATGCATGCATCCATCTCTCTAAGCTAAAAGCCACCCAGGAGATCACAGGCTTTTTGGAGACCCACTTCCCTTTCTCTGGTGGGTTGGCCAGATGCATTTAGTCACGTATGACCTTCCTGCTCACGGAGCTGCACCCTCTTGGGTGTCTTGCCATTTGTGGATGTCTTTGGAATGTCTGAGGACCTCAGTTCTGATTTTCAGGTTAAGGGTTCTCCCATCAATGGGAGCTGTGAGTGCTCAGCAGGAGGATTGTCAGTCTTGGGGCATCGCGGACCAGGGCTTTGAAGTGGAGACACCAAAAAGTCAGTCATCACCCTGTGAAAGTTAAAGAGATGCTGGAGGCAAAGCTAAACCTTCTGACTCTTCACATTGCCAGATTAGCTTACCAGAGTGGGAGGAAAAGACTGAGCTCTAGAAATTGCCTGATGGCCCACACACTCCTTGTTACATTGATATAAAGAGAATTTAAAAATGAGGCAAAGGAAAGGGAGGAGGAGCATGCATACCGCTTTCTGAAAACTTAAGAACATTTATGACTGTTCACATTGCAAAAAGAGAACGATGTCAGAGATGCAGAAAGACAAATGGAGCAATAAAACTGGTGCCAGGAATTTGCTTTGTGTGTTTTGCAGAAAATGTCAGAGATCCTTTTCCTAAGCTTGCCTGAATGGAGTGAGGCAGCAGTGCACAAGGCACAATAAATCCACACATAGGGATTTTTTTAGGTATAATTATTTTCTCTTGTATATTTTATTGTTGCTAGCAACCTTGAGCACAGCACGGGATTAGTATGAATGGGAACAGTGTCTTCTCTGAAGTACAGGACAGGCTGGAGAGGAACAAGTACATGTCAAATGCTTCTAAACCTCTGCAACAGTCCACCTTTCAAGCTCAGACCTTCACAATAGTGGATGAACATCCACCGTCTCGCAGGCAGGCAGCAGGCATCTGAACTTTGCAAGAAGGCCAGGTTCTCGGTTGATATAAACTGGAATATCACCAACGATATCCGCAAAATTAAATGCATTTTAGCCCTTGATAGCTCAGCCAGTAGCCCGGAGCGTGCACGTATTTTACATAGATAGGTGATTAACAGTCAGAAGGAAATAGGCGGCGCTTGTTGGAGTAAATCATCACCTTCCCCAATGGGTTCCCCGTGCAATAGGTTAAGTATTTTCTTTCCAGTGCCAGCCGTCGCAGGGGATTGTAAAGCAGGGTGCATTCCTTATAAATGTATCTTTGTAGGCAGTGCTGCTGCGCTGGTCCTGAGTGAGGCTCTGTGTTTAATTATTTATGCTTTCTTATATTACCATGGCATTTAAAGGTTCCAACCAAGATAACGGCCTCGTTGTCCATGTGGGCATAAGACAGGCGTCCCTGCTCCACACCCCAGCTCAGGAAAGCGTCCGTGGTCAGGAAAGCCTTTAAGCACCCTAATGAGACTTAAGTGCATGCTGAAAGTTAAGCGTGTGCTTATGCATGCTGAGCCCCAATGAGCTTAGACTGTGAACAGCATATTTACAGTCGTCGGTGATAAATGTCGCCTTTATTTATTTTTTAATATTTTTTTTTCACCTGAAAGGGGCTATTCTTCTTGAATTTGTGGAAGCTACTGTGGATTTGATCCTGCCTTTTAAGGGAAGCCAGTAGGGGACTCAGTTGTACAAATAAAGCAGAACTGGACCCTAAAAAAATAAATAGAAGATTGCATTTGGATATTGGTGATTCTTTGACTTTTCATGGGGAAAAGATGATCCCCGGTGTAACTGTGCTGACATAAGGATGGTTCATTTGGGAGCGAACCTTTGGCTAGAGTATTTTGTGAGCGTTACCCTAAATTCTAGCATTTATCTGCTTCATGCAGCGAGTCTCTCACACTTAACAGAGCTTCTAATCCATCCAGCCCTATGCTGGGAGAAACGGTCTGAGCCTGACTCCAGATCCACCTTTCCTTGACATCAGAGGAAGGGAACAAATACCTTGGAAAAGGTGTGCTACACGAAAGACTTCTCTGCTTCAAGTTGAATGAGTTGACTAGAGCAGGTATCAGTCACCCAGTTCAAGTGCTATGGGCTATGTATCTATAAAATGGTGCTAGAAGAAAGGCACGGGAACTTGATGATTTATCCTGCCAAGCCCATGACCCATCTCAGGCCCTGAACTGAGCATCTCCCAAGCACAAACCAGAAGGTTGCTTAAGCCTGGACCGCTCCTGGCCAGCGACTTGGGAAAGCAAGCTGCTCCATTTTGAAAGCCAGGAGAGTTCAGTAGGGTGGCCATATCCAGACCATGACATTTGTCTTCCAGAAAATGCTCCCTGCCACTGTTTGGTTTACCATTTGGACTACAGAAGAGATGTGAGACCAAGATCAGGCTTTCCCAGTCTAAATTATGCTTGAATATTTAAAAACTGCTTCTTCCACCTTCCTCTAGCCCACTCCACCTGGGCTTATGGTAACGGAGCCCTCTGGTCCCCCTACTCACCCTGTTTGACCTGTGTTTCTTTGCAGGACTCCCTGCTGTATTTGTTACAGCGTGGGCCAGCGTGAGAGCCACTCTAGCCGACACAGAGTAAGTTGCATTGCGTTTTCTATTCTCCCTTTCATGTGTGATGCTTTTGTGGGGCTTTTGGCAATGGTGACTTTGTGGTGAAGGAAAAAGGAAAAGAAGGCACTAGGCAAAGCCAGAAATTATTTCTACTATGAAGTTAGCAAACTTTTTTTTTTTGGAGGGGGGAGTGGTAGAGAAAGATAAAGTGGGTGCAACTTTCCTAGCTTTGCTTTCATTGTACAGAATTTGGTAAATGTGAACACTTGTTGTTGTTACCCCTGGGGCTAAAGGGGACTGCTCAGAGCCAGGCAGGGACGGGACTTTAAAATCCTGAGTGAATGGGAATGAAATTGGGAGATAGCAGGTTCAGCACAGTCAAAGGAGGCAGTTCGGAGCTGATGAGATGGTGAAGCTGTAAATCCTGACTGCAGGAGGTGTGGATGCCAGCATGTCCTTAGGTTTAAAAAGCATTTGTACAAATTCATGGAAGATAAATTCCTCCAGAAGTATTAAACACTCAGTAACGTTCTGGCTCAGGAAGCTGTCCTGAACTGCAGATTGTTGGAAGAATATTCTAGAAAAACATCACTACCGGCTTGCCTGACCCACATTAAATATCAGCTTCTGGCTACTGTCAGAAACTATATACTGGATCAGTTGCTTCTTTGGTCCTACACATGCACCCTCATGGCCTCAAATTTTTACAGTATGCTGAACAAAGGATCCATAGTATCCAATCTTCAGACTCCCCAAACAATCCCATTTTCCCCCAGTAATGCACAGGCTTGACCACACAATGGGTTTCAGCTGCCCACAATCCACTGGCAAAAATGTGGATGTCCCCAGGCAATTATTCAAATGGCTTTGCCTGAGAGGGATCTGCTTTCATAGAATCATAGAATGGTTTAGGTTGGAAGGGACCTTAAAGATCATCTAGTTCCAACCCCCCTGCCCTGGGCAGGGACACCTCCCACCAGACCAGGGTGCTCCCAGCCCCGTCCAACCCGGCCTTGAACACCTCCAGGGATGGGGCAGCCACAGCTTCTCTGGGCAACCTGGGCCAGGGGCTCACCACCCTTACAGTCAACAATTTCTTCCTAGTATCTCATCTAAATCTCCCCTCTTTCAGTTTAAACCCATTCCCCCTTGTCCTGTGGCTCCTCTCTCTGATCGAGAGTCCCTCCCCAGCTCTCCTGGAGCCCCTTTAGGGACTGGAAGGCCACAATAAGGTCTCCGCGGAGCCTTCTCTTCTCCAGGCTGAACCCCCCCACCTCTCCCAGCCTGTCCTCCCAGCAGAGGGGCTCCAGCCCTTGGATCATCTTCATGGTGTCCTCTGGCACCGCTCCAACAGGTCCATGTCCTTCTGATGTTGTGGGCCCCAGAGCTGGACAGGATTTCTGCTTCAGGCTTGGAAGGACGGAGTAGTACAGCTACTGGAGTGTGACGCATCTGCATTGGCACAGGTTCATCCTCGTGGAACCTTACAGTCAGCACTGGTGGTTTGTCTGCCCCTGCCTCTCGCTTTCCTTGAATAGCTGCCTGGGCAGCATTTGGCCCGTGAAATGAAAACTGCAGCTGCCATGTGGGGGCTGTCTGGCTCAGATAAAGAAAAGCCTGTGGCACTCCTCTCTCCATGGCTGGAGAGAATTCAAACAGAGTAATTAACACTGAGTGACCTTATTCAATGGCTGCTGGAAACGCCTGGGAGGAAATAGTGTTCAGCCCCTTCTTGGCAGACAGAGGACCATAGCCCAACATCCCCACCACCAACAGTTTGCCCTTCCAATCGTCACTTGGATAAGGTCTGAAGATGAAAAGGAGATAAAGACTTTTGTGGGGCATGGCTGGGTCTCGCTGCAAGAGCAGGGCTGAAGGTAACACAGTAACTGAACGTGGAACCCCACAGTATTGTCCCCATCACCATGTCTTCAGACAGGCCCTGTGCAGGTCTATTCCAAGGGGGAATATTAGGCCATTTTGGCCTTTCCTGTTTTCATGAAAGCTGGATTACTCTTTGTGTAGTTTTTTCTGGTAAGGATGTGAAGAAGAAGTGGAAAAGGGTAGGTTCCTGCCCAGAAGGGACAAGTCTTGATGACTATGGAAAGAGCTGTTCTACCATCTGGATAGCATAACTTTACATGCGTTTAATAGTGGTTTCAGTTTTGAATAGTATAACAGCAGGAGCAGCCATGTTGACTGAAGGCAGGGTCCTTCCACCACACCAGGCTTTGGAGGAGCCCATCCTTCCAGGCTGGATTTATCCAAGGAGACACTTGAGTCTGTTGCTCTTTGTAACCAACGATTTCCTGACAGGATGTCAATCTCTTCTCAGGTGTTGGGACTTGAGTGCTGGCAATTTAAAATGGATTATTCAGGTGCCCATCCTGGCAGCTATCGTGGTGAGTACTGGCTGATTGCAAGGGGTGGGAGGCAGTGCCTTTGGTCCATGTGGGCTCAGTGGGAAGAGTTAAGCCAGGCTGCCCTACTCTAATCACCCTGTTAACACAGCTCCTGCATAAACAGTATGGAGTCTCTGTATATCGAGTCTCAGGGCCTTATATTTGACCCACCTGTAAGTTCGATAGCTGCGTACGGCAGAGGGGTTTATCAGCAGCTTCAAGTTTTGCTTACAAGAGAAAAATGACACACGGGCAAGACCCTAAAATCATTAATGAAACAAACATTCAAGCCAATATTTCCAACCCGTGTGATACTGGAAACCCTCAGGGATCATAACACGTTCTCACCAGGCATCTGCAGTGGGAAGAACTGGAATTTGTGTTCTGTAGCTGGACCAAACCTTTTCCCCAGGTGTGCTTCAGTGTCATTAGATTGTTTCAGACTCGTCTTTGTGAACTGCTAAAAGCTTGGGGTACCTCAAAGGTGGGGACAAAAGTTAAAACATCCCAGCTACGATCGGACATGATGTTAATCACTGGTGGAGGATTATTGGAGCCCCCAGCCCCATCCAGCATGGACAGAAAGGGTATAAGTGAGATTATCCAGACACAGGACTGAGCTCTCACAAGTTGGAGAGGTCATTATAAGATGTGATTATCTGCACAAGGGGACTTCGATGGGTAGTTGCATGTTTACTTGAGCAGGGTCCTAATTAGCTAGAGAAACTGCATTCACAATTTTCATGAATTATCCTCTTTCCTCCCTCTGTCTTTCTCTATTGTTCTCCATAACTCCATCTTCTGATGGTTAGATGAGTGCATGCAAAAGAGTTTGTCCACTCCCACACATTCTAGTCCTCCTTCACATTCATCCACAAGTAGCTGAGTGGAGTCAGCAAGAATCTCTTTATAGTCTTCAGAGGGTTTTGCATCAAGGTCTGTATACTTCTTTCTGACTCACAAATCAGCAGGCCTTGGAAGGTGATCACTGTGGGTGAGAAGAAAATCAGACCATCAGCATATAAGCAGAGGGAAAGTTTCTGAGGTGAATATGCTCATATGTGCAATTAGGTGAGCTGCTTTGGAGTTGGGGGTTTTTTTTCTTCGTTCTTTTGGTGGAAATTCTCTACCTGGCTCCAGCAATTAGTTCTGCACCTTGGAAGAAACGAATCACCAAGCCCACATCGTGGTCATTGGAAACGAAATAGTAGGATGGAGAAGAAAGTTCAGATAGTTCAACTAGATGAATGCCAGCAACCCCATTGCATTTAATTTAAAGCCCAATTAGCAGAGGAGAAAGAGCTCAATTGAGGCTCACCCTTGTAAAAATAATGTTTCTCCATGAGGCTCTGCTGTGCTTGTACCCCGGCTATTTGCATATGCAGCTATTTATCATGCAAAAATATTCTGTGGGTTGTTTCTGTTTAATTTCTGTGGGTTCATATTGTTCACTTGGCTGCTTTTTCAATTCCCACACTGGCTGGTCATATGTTGCTGGACTAAGTTATGCATTTTCTGGATATACTTGCAGAGAATTTGGAGGCTGAGGGGCTTAAAATCCCTCCACTCTGCTGCTAGCTTTGATGTTATTCAGTTGTCTGGATTTCTTTTAAAACTTAGCACATGTCTCAGGAAGTCAGAGGAGTTTCCCTCCTGACTGTGATAAGGTTGGACATCTTCAGTTTAGCCGACAAATGCAGAACAAGATCCCACTTTTGAGCCTTTGAAGCTAGAAAAACTCATATGAGAAACAAAGCCTGTCTTTTTTTTTTTTCCTTTCAGAAAAGGTTTCATTGGTTTCCAATGAAAATGAGTTATATGCCCCCAGGCTGTGCACTTCTCTGCCTGTCGGTCTACCCATCCCTCCCTTATAACTTTTGTGCCAGTCAGTAAATTCCAACCAAATGTAACTAAAGGAATAGGGTTGCATGGATGTTAAATTCACACAAACCTCATGAAAACAGTCAAATAGATATGGGAGAAAAATTCTACTAATGCCCCTTCAAGGGAAAGGGTGTATGTAGTACGACCTTACCCCCTTTCTAACACAGAGGAGAGCTGTTCAAAATGAACTTGCACCTCGTTAAAGGAGAAGGAATCCAACCACAGAAGACAAAGCCATAGCAAACCAGGCTGTGTTCATTCAGCGGCTCAGGGAACTACTTGTTTTAACAGTGAGGATAATTAACCGTTGGAACGACTTACCAATGGTTGTGGTAGGATCTCCGTCATGGAAACACTGAAACCCGGATCTGCTATAGCTCAAACAAAAATGAATACAAGGAGGTCTTATGGACTGCGTTTTGCAGGAGATCAAACTAGAGGTTCACAATGGTCCCTTCTGGCATAAAACTACGAGACTGTGTGTGGTATGGTAATTTGTGTCCTTGAAATGCTGCCTTACTGGCATCTGAGAAGTCAAATGAGAGCTGCAAGCCTCCAGAGAAATCCATAGGCACCAGCATTAGCCCAGCATCAGGGATCTGCCCAGTGCAGACAAGTACACAATGGTTCTGCTTGGGGCTTACCATAGTGCCAAGAATGGGTTTGTCTGGGGTAGCAGCAGGTGTAATCCCAGCCCCAGTGAAATAATGTCTGAAGAGCTCCAAAAAGCTGAGAATCCCTCAAACATCTCCCCATTTTTCATCTCTGTTAAGTGGCGGTGCGGCCATGAGATGTTGCCGCTGCTGTTGCTGTGTGGGTCTCCATGGGCATGTTCTTGTAAGACTAGATTAGCTTGGTTGAGCAGCTAGATGCATTCATAGATGTGACTCCCTGCATAGGAAGTAGATATTACTTCCTTACTGTTCTTATCTGGTCCATATTAAACACTCCTCCAGAGGGAGAGTTAGTGGTAGACATACACCAGAAGTTTTACAGTTACATTGCCCTTCTGCATTCTTGATCTGTCATCTCCAGGTAGGTCTACTCTGTATCTTCGTCATGATGCAGTTTGCTTGCTCTTTTGCACGTGGAAATATGGAAAGGCATCCGACTAATGCTTCTCATAGCCTGAGGAGATCTTTATCTCAGGTGGGCTGCAAGAGACAAATATAACCTAATTTCACTCAGCTCCCTGGACCCCAAACTAAGTCTGAGAGGTTTATGAGGCCATGAAAATGACCATATCACTGTATGGAATTTTAAAAAAAGATTATGTGAAAAATACTGAGAGTTGTCTGTGGTCCATACCTCAAAATGTCTGGTATGCACTGCCTTATACATTGATATCATACCCAGTTATCAGGTGTCTGCTGGGCTGACTAGCTCAGATGTCAGTGTTTCCATGTGAGATGCCCACACCTTGTCAGAGAAAGCCATTCCCTTCTCTCTCTCAACCACTCGAGTTAAACACAGCTGACTAGATGCCACCAGGCACTGGGGCTTTCCTGTGGAGCTCTCTCCTTCCACAGGACAAGCTCTCCCAGGAGGAGCTTCATACACAGCACGATCAGGTCACTGTGTGCCACAGCCCCGTGACTCATCCTGGGGAAACCATTGGCTGAACAACACTATCATTGTCTGGATCTTTTTTAACAGTTATTCTTTCTTTGTTGGTTCCCCCCCCCTCCCCACCTCTTCCAGGTAAATTTTATTCTTTTTATCAACATTATCAGAGTCCTAGCGACGAAGCTACGAGAGACGAATGCAGGGAGGTGCGACTCAAGACAACAGTACAGGTGAGTCACATACCCTCTCCACTTTTAGGGAGATGTCAAAGTCCCTGTTTCACCTCCTTGAGTACAGAGGGAGCCTAGGGTGACTAGTTCAGGGTGGTTACACTGTAGGCACCTAAAATAAGGTGAGAAGAATGCCATCTTCCAAGTCTGATAATGCAGACTGAATCAACAGCGGTTTAAATATCTCCTAAACCTTCCAAATCCAACCTGGGGGACCTGTCTCATAGGTTAAAGAGAGGAATTCAGTCTTTCCAGCCAGCTTGGAAGTGACTGTGCTGGCCTTGAACCAAGAGCGCAAAAATAAAAGCACTGCTTATGCTGTTGAAGCCCCTAAAACTTGTACCAATTTATTTATTTCTATTTATTTCCCTCCTGTGCTTTGTAAACCTTGGTCTATTTGTTCAATCTGCCCTTCAGCGGGTGTTTCAGTGCTTTTGCTGAAATGAAAAAGATTCCTGACTCTTTGCTGGAAATTTGGCCTTTCCTTGTTTGTTTGGTTTTTCCTTTGTTCTGCCAGCTCTTCTCTCTTGATAATTTAGGATATTTGTAGCATGGTCAAAACCGGACAGAAAAAGCAGATTGCTGAGACACCTCAGCTGCTTGAGAGCTCCTGAGGCTTTTCATAATCTTCTGAGCTGGACTGACCAGCATGACACATGCAGAGGGGGGAGAGCAGAAGGATTCGGGCTGCAAACCATGAGCTCATTGCTACCATCTCACTCTCCAAACACAAGACGTTTCATTTGAAGAAGGAATGAGATTTGGCAGGAAAACACCTCTCCATTTTTCTTTCCTGCCCTGTCAGGGTTCTGATTTATCTATTTGTTTATTTCTCCCTGGCTGAAGCTTGCTATTAATTATGGTTTGGATGGGGCCTTCTCCTTTTAATGTGTTAAATTCCCTCAGTGGTTTCCAGTTGCTGGACAGAGGAGGTACCAGGTCTTTCTGGTAGGGATGTCTGGCCCTTCTCAATAATTGCCTGCACTTGGTGACTTGCTGTAACTCTTGGCAGAAGGTTTAATCCTTCAATTAACATCACTTCCAGGCAAGGCTGGTTCCCTCAGGAGCAAACCCAGACCGGTACTCGGGGCTTTATTTTACCTCCCTCCAGCCCCCAACATTGGTCTTATACTGAGATGGAGCTGCTTCTTTAAACAGGAGCTTTGCAAGTGATACTGCAGTCCAAAGCACCTCCTAAGAGTCTTCACCTCCTGCTTGAAGAGGGTAGATTTAGATGAGATATCAGGAAGAAATTTTTCACTCTGAGGGTGGTGAGCCCCTGGCCCAGGTTGCCCAGGGAAGTTGTGTAAGCTCCATTCCTGGAGGTGTTCAAGGCCAGGTTGGACAGGGCTTGGAGCAACCTGGGCTGGTGGGAGGTGTCCCTGCCCAGGGCAGGGGGGTGGAACTGGATGGTCTTTAAGGTCCCTTCCAACCTAAACCATTCTATGATTCTATGATTCCCCCACAGTGCACTGTCCTCTTCCCCTCTGTATCTAGAACAATTCTGTTCCTAGATGCATTTCTCTCTCCACCAGCCCTGCTCATTGCCCAGGAGGCACTAGCCCAAGTTGAACCTTTGTGTCTTGCCTCAATAAGCAGGCAGAGTCACAGAATCACAGGGTGGTTGAGGTTGGAAGGGGCCTCTGGAGGTCATCTAGTCCACCCTCCCCACTCAAGTAGTGTCAGCTACTGTAGGTTGTATAGGACCATGTCCAGTTGTAAGCTGAAGCAGAACCATCCTTTAGGGACAAGGTGATTTAGTGTCAGTCAGAGGCTGAGGGCTGGAAGCAGCAGCGCACATTTCTTTCCAGTCACCCTTCCACCCTCTACCATGACCCAAAGCTGGGGATAGTCTGAGGCTGAAAAAGGCATCTCAGTGTCTTCATCTCCAGTACCTACAGCAGCATCACATGGGGGCATGCATGTGGACAGGGTTAGACTACCACATCAAGACATGCTGGAGGATGGTCTGGGTTGTGTCACATGCCATAAGAGAAGAAACAGTTTGAAATTGCAAGTAGACACTGTGCCTGTGTAAATGTAAGATAGCCAAGGCATGTGAGCAAGAAAGAAATTATGTGCATGTGAGCAAGAAAGAAATTATGTATGACTTGTGTCCAAGGTATGAGGTGGACGAGCCTGGCTGAGAAGTTCATTCCATCCACTAATCTCCCCTGTGTCTTTCTCTTTCCTTATTGCTTCAGGAAGCTGCTGAAATCTACCCTCGTCCTTATGCCTCTGTTTGGCGTTCACTATATTGTTTTCATGGCTATGCCATACACAGACGTGTCAGGGATTCTTTGGCAAGTTCAAATGCACTATGAAATGCTGTTCAACTCTTTCCAGGTATTGTAACTGTTAAAGTATGGGGTCAAACTTTGAGAATTTCAGTGGGGACAGGAGGGAAATGAGAGTGGAACGTGTTGTCTTTGGAAGCAGGGCTATTTTTGCAATACACCAGATTTCATTCACAAGGTGATTTGATGGTATTTTACCATCAGGTATGTTTTATATTTGCAAAACACAACGTATAAAAGCTCAATGTGTCCAACAAAAAAATGTTCCTGTTGAAAGATAACTTGCCTCACAAAATAAATCCCTTTAGCTCCAGGTTAGACATAAGATGGTAGAGATCCACAGAGACATGTTCTTTCACATTAGCTTCCAATTTGCTTCTCCCAAGTTGTCTTTCAGTCCCATGAATGGATTCCTCAGTTCTAGGTTTGAGCAAAAGGCGGATTCGGTTACAGGACTGTATCAGACAGAGCACCAAGAATACACAACTCTCTACAGGCAGGGCAGTGTTTGATTGTCACTGCACACCCTCGCCTGAGAGATGAACTTTTGGCTCACATGCTGCTACCTATCGTCATGGTTGACCAGTGCAGATGATGAAAGGTGGACAGTGTGTCTGTCCAGATGACAGTTTAGAGAAACTGTAAGGGAGAAGGGGACGAAGTTTGCATTCATGTGCTTTCACAATTCCTGTAGGGTGCAGATGGGACAAAATAGTGGGTGACCTCAGCAAGACCTGGGTAAACTATTGGCCGGTGAAAAGATGTGGATGATTTGCTCATATCTGAATTCCTTTGCTGATCCCACTCAGACAGTTCTGCCCCACGCTTGGGCTGTTCCACTTGCATCCAGGGCTGGAAAAGCCCCATCAGGGCCATCTTCTACCCTCCCATCCTGCAGCGGGATCAGCGACACTAGAAAAGTTCATCCAATATGTTCATAAGCACCTCCACTGAGGTAGACCCCAACCACCTTCCCATGCACCCATTACCATCTCAGAAACTTTGCAAAAGGTCTGGGGGTGAAAATAGACCTGTTGGCGAAACCATGACCCAGAAGGCTTATAT